>CM031242.1:321448163-323848163 GCA_018340775.1 Taxus wallichiana var. yunnanensis | reverse complement strand
CCCAATAAGGTTTATAACATTATTTGAGTCATAATATGTGATGTCCCTTTTTTGGACATAGAAAATTACAACTTTAACCTAAATAGAACCAAGAAGGATTATATCTGTTTGAATCAACCTAAAATAGTCTAATGTCAACCAATTACAACTCAAATGGGGTTGGAAGTGGTCAAAGTGGTGAGCTAGATTGGTGGAGACAATCAGATTTTTATTCTTCTTAATTTTGATTTTTATTACAACAATGAATTAATTTGAAACAATTGTCAACAGCTAAAAACTTCAAAAATTCATAACTCAATCATTACTCCATATTTTTCCATGAAACAAAGTGCATAATAAACTAGAATTTTAAAGTTTTCCAATGAACTAAAGATTAGATTTTTCTGAGCACTTAAACCCCTTCAAAATAGCATCTAAACTTTCAGATCTGGGCGCTAGGGTTAGCAGAAATTAATAAATTAATAACCAACACTTCCCTTTTCTGTTTTCACCCTCCAAAAGTTTGTTTTGTTGCACTAAAATGCCAAGAACAGATCCGAGGCTCGAAAACACAATTTTTAAGTATCTAAAACTATTTTCTCTTAACCAATCAAACAAAAACCTTTAAATTTTGGATTTTGGGCCACAAAAATATGAAGAATAATATTTCAAAATTAGTTTTCACACAATAGACGTGAAACCCTAATTTTGCCCTAAAAAGTAGGTCGTCCAATACATTTAGGGCATCAAATCATCTCCAAAAATTATGAAATTAATTGCAAAACATAGCAGATTTGAAAACCAACAAATATGCTCCAAATTATGCAATAATAATTAGATTTGCACCATAAATAAATTCGCTAGGGTAATGAATTCTTTTCCAAGCAATTCACCACACACTAGATGCAACACACACACACACGGATCCGATCAAAATCAGATTTGCTTCAATTCCAAGTCGAGAGAGAGAGAGAGAGAGAGAGAGAGAGAGAGAGAGAGAGAGAGAGAGAGAGAGAGATCTCTTGGGCATACATCCCATTTCTCCAAGCATGGAGAGACATAAATAATCGAATCAACATCCCAAAAAATGGCCATGCAACCTCTTTTTATAACATAAGGAGTGCAACATTCAAATGGCCGTTATTTTCCCTTTGGAGGGAAAACGAATAAAACTTAATTAAAATATTAAAAGACTCACCTAATGTGCACTTTATTATTTTCTAATTAAATAATAAAGAGTAACTAACCTATGTGCACATTTAAAGACTAAATACGACTCCCACTTGTAGTGCTAGGTATGCCAAGGGGTTATAATGCAAATGAAAGAGATGAACCGATATATTAGTAATGCCCCAAAAAAGGGACATTACATAATAAATATTATAATATTGTGCGATCAACGCTTTTGTTATTGGGACACCAATGAGAAAGCTCGAAATGGGTGCATGAGGATCACATGATCCATGCACATATAGTAAATATTTCCACAAGTATTTTTGTTGAATGTAAAAGGATGGATAACTTCAATCAAGACTGCATTTGAATACAATTTTCAAAATATTTGTAATTGCACATGAAGATGTTAAGCCTAACCTACATGAATCCCATTGCTCAATGTTTCAAATTTATATGGATGGTACAATAATGATTGGAAAGTGATATTATGTTGGAATTATAGATATAAAATAAAATGACTACTAATAAAACATTATAAAGAAATTTATTTCATAATGGTATGTCAACATTATAAGTTACTCTACTAACATAAATTGAATACAATTTATGATAAATAAATTACCAACAATCAACTTAAACAACGTTTTAGAAGTTTACCCACTAATTACAATTTAAAAGTGAAAAATAAAAGAACAATGTTATAAGATGTCAATCCAAAATTTCTATCAGGCAATTCTAGTTCTTATTATGTAATCTTTGACAAAGGAACTTATAGTTACTATTAAAAGAAAACATCCATTTTTGTTAAAAATTGGAACATTTATTGTCATTTTAAATAAACAAAGGTATTTTTGTTGATGATTGTAATTGTTACATGAAGTCTTCCCATCATCATCATCACTAAGCAGCTAATCGTCTTTGTAATCCATTTATGGGTACCTTGGGAACTATTAGCGGGAATAAAGATAAATAAATATTTAATTTGTCTTGCTTAGTGAAGGTGAAGAGACAGGGAGGAGAACAATGGAATATGAAGAGTTAGCATTGCTTATAAATAGGAATGAAGGGAGAGATTGAAGACAACTGCTTTACTTTGGCTAATTATTTATTTTATAAAAGATTGAGGATTTGTGCGCTTTCAATCTGTGTTTTGTTTTTGTTTAATTATATATTGATGAAATTCTGGTTTTCCGTTCTATGTATTTTAACGTTCTTCTTCTTAACATGCCCTATGTTGGAAGCAACTGTGCACGCTAGAATAGTGGAACCTCCTTTGCCAAGTATGCACATTACACTTGTCCCATGCAAATTCCAGTGCATCCCAAGAAGACTGTGCAACAACAAGCTTTTCCTGCGTCCAAAGGTTTGATTCATATAAACTGCACTAGTATATATCGTTATTAAATTTGATACCAGAAAAAATAGTTGTAACAGTATATTCTTAATGTGCTATGGACGATGCAAATGAGCCCTTGAATGTGCAGAGTTTGTGCAAAGGATAGAAATGTATATACGTGCAGAAAATGTTGATTGCAAGCAAAGAAGATGAAAGAATGATTCGACTATCAATGGCAGAGGTTGATGTGGAAATCAAAGCAAGATGTGGCAAGGGCATATAAAACATTTTACTGTGCAATAAGTATGAGATCTATATTCCTTTCTCTTACGAGGTGAAAAACGGCAACTGCGCAATGATTGTGGCCAACATGACACTATACAAGATAATTGTACATGAATCCAATGACTCCACAAGCACACCACAACATTCTTTTTGTTTAAAGGCAGCAGAACAATGATTGAAAGAGAATTGCTTAGCAGAAAACCATTGTTGAAGTAATTGCGGTGATTTGAAAATGGTATTCAATGTCTAAAATACTGCAAAACCATGAGACATCAAATGCGCGGGAATGGAAGAACCTCTTCCCAGTCATAAGGAAACACCTGCAGAGCAGAAAAGGATAGAAGACTGCACTTTGAGAGATATCAAACGCTGTTACAAGAAAATAGCATTTCAAAGAATGCGCAACAGATATAAGTTGTGGGAGTGCACAATGATTGCGCAAAAGAAAAGAAATGCAACAGGCGTATAGCTGTGAGGATTAAAAGAAATGTATGCCTAGACCAAACCTGGGAATAAATCTCTTGTTTCTTCTGTGAAGATTGCGAGACATTGTCAAGAAGCAGAAATGGCAAAACACGATCTCAGAGAGGAGGTAAACCTTGGAACACGTGGAGGACAGCCAGAGGGGGATTAAGCCTTAGGCAAACTAGGCAGTTGCCTAGGGCGCCAGCAGTCAGGGGGCATCTGAATCTAAAAATTTCCTTTTGTCGGTTAATTTTAGAACTTAACTTTAAAATAATTTTTCTGAAGACTTAATATTGATCAACCCATTTATAGATATTATTGTATAGTAACATAAATTTCACGCATACACATAAAATTTTTTTGTAATATTTTTGCAAGTAAAAGAAAATATCACATATTTATAAGCACATGATTTTTTGGTATTGTTACCCATTCTCTAATGTAGCTCCAGATTATGTAGGTGTGTAATTTGTTCTACAAAAAGGTTAATGTATTTTTATAACGTTTCTAGTGTATCAAGTAGAGGTGAGTATAATTAAAGGAAAAAAGTATTTGATTTTCTATTCTTAATTTTTTGGGGAAATTTTCTATTATTTTGTTATGGAGGAATCCGTAGGCCTGGTCCAAATACGACTCTTCACAAAACCATGGGAGCTACATAAACATTTTTGTTTCTTTGTAAAACAATGGTGCTTTCTTTCAAGATAGAGTTCCTGTCACCTACTTGATATGGCTAAATCAGACTTGTAAGAAGCCTTGTATAAAATATTGTATTTTTTGCATTTTGAGCATCTCCTACAACTAATGTTTTCCATCCACGGAATATTTTTCATCCTTCCCTGATAATTTAATAATATATTTTTATTATTATTTTATTATGACCATGATGTAAATTTAAAAATACAAAAATATAGACATATTTTATTTATTAATTTTATGCAAAAAAATATTAAATAATTTTTTGAGGAGGGCGCCCACTCAAACTATTGCCTAGGGTGCTCTCACGACCTTTAATTCGGCCCCGAGGACAGCAGGGAAAGTTCAAAAATAGTGTGCATAGCATATTGTGCAATAATGACTGGAACAAAGATTTGCGGATTATGAGGCAGATTGCGCAATATAACCCACAATCACGATATTATTCGAAAAACAACAGAAGTTCTAAGGATGTGGTTGTAATCGAAAAATATTTAATTTTATCTTCGCATGGTAAAGCAGGTTGCAGAAATATGAAGATGGTTGTATGGTAGAATAGGAGGTAGCGGAAACGGTGCGCAAGAGCTGTAGATCCTGGTTGGAGTAGTTGTAGTTGGTAGCTTTTATACAAAAGGAGATGAAGAGAACAATGGAATATGAAGAGTTAGTATTGCGTATAAATAGGAACAAAAGGAAAGATTGATGGCATAGCTGCTTTTCTTTCTTCTATCCTTTCTGCTGCTCTCTAACCTTTTTGGCTAATTATTATAAATTTTGCTCTTATTTTGGCTAATTTTTCTTGTTCTGTGTATTTTAACGTATTTAATATTCTTCTTCTTAGCATGCCCCACTGTTAACATCAACAAGGGTTATTTTTGTTTCTATTACTATGCATATATTTGTTTAATCATTGTCATGTGAAGACCTTCCATATTGATTATTCAGCAATTGTATGTTGTTTATAAGTTATTAACCTTTGGCCTCGAGGTCTTTCAATTACATTTTCCAAGATAAAAGAAGTAGTTTTTCATCGTCACCTGAATATCTTTCCATCAATGTTATTAAGAATATTGTCTTTGGTTATAAGCCACCAACCTTGATTACATTATGACATAACAGTTATTTTCCCCTATTGTGCACCAACGGGATGTTTTTTTACAAGCCACTTGTGTCATCTTATAAATCCTTTTAGTTGTTCTTAGATATGAATGTTCTTTTCCACATGATTTTTTTGTTGTTTCTATGCAAGTCAATTATTTATGACTCAAAATCTACACGTCTGTTTGTTAGAAAGGTGTACATTTTCCATGACATAAAATCAATTAGACTGTACAACTGAAATGGATATGTAGTTGAGTGGTTTTAGCCTACAGTTTTAGTGCCCATGGTATTGTAATACCACTTTGACATTTTCCTATTGATGTGCTTGCATATGCGGCACATGCATTAGGTTAAAGTAGAACTTGGAAGTACAATATTGTATTATAAATGGTTGACTTTATGCAATAAAGAAGTTATTGTATTGGGTTTTTCTTCCCGAAATTTTTTTCCTAAGATAAATCGTGTATAGTGTGTAATATTTGTCTATATACCATTATTTCTATTCCATTTATCTTAAAGATTAAGTTAGTATTGCTCCTGTGTTAGTTTGTTAGGTCATTTTCTTTTTAGAGTTTTCTACTTATCAAATTATGGGATTGTTTTAAATTTTGTATAATTAAAAGATCTTTAGACATAATTTCACATGAACATTTCAAGCATCAAAATATAGACATTCATTGTATAAGAAATATCTATACATGCATTAGTTGTATTATGATAATGTATATACTTAGTCTTGCATTGTCAACATTTATTTTATTTTTTGTTGAATTACCTAGGGAGAGAGACATAACCCAAAATAAAAAAGTGAAAATTAGGTGGACAATTAGCAACAAATGTTCAAACGTAATGTGAAATGAAAAAGACATTATCATGCCAGATAATATAATTAGAAGAAAGGAGAGAAGCCAATGAGGTCTTGGACTTCTCCAACCATCACCCTTCCACATATCATAACAAGAAAAACCACTATTGGCAACACATAAATTTACAAGTGATTGTGGGTGCAAATGCCTCGAACACTAAATGTAACCAACCCCATCAAAAAAAGAATGAACCCTTTTATCTCACATTAACATGTATAAGTGTAATTTGAAATCTACCTATGCATAGATTGTAGGAATTGTGTTTTATGTGTGTGGAGAAAGGGTCAACACTAGGCAACATAAGCATTGAGATCATTTTCTATCACATTGAATCCACTTCAACATATTGCCTAGCAAAAAATTCCAATCTAGAAACCAGATAGAACTCACACAAATGTTTGCAAATGTCTCTTATTGGGAGATGGTTTCTAATTTCATATTGGCCTTCAAAATAAAATATTATCATACTACATGCATAGATTTACCGCCAAAGACACAATTCACAAACTCAAGATGGTGCCATGTGTGCTTCGTGTGATTTCTTCAAGTTACTTAAGCTAAATGTGTCAATCAAAGGTTCTTATTATGTAGTCATGGTGCCTTGTGTGCCAATTCCACACACAAAAATCTTCATTTCCATCCCATGAGTGAACCAAAATGGATTTACAAATAGTAGAGAAACCACTACTAGCCATTCCAAGTAAAGATTAAATTGTCTTTATTCACTTTAATGGAAATCCCAATCGCATCAAAAAGGCCATCTTTAAACCAAAACCACAAGCACATGCATAGGCACACACGACACACACGCATGCACACATGGGCGTGCACCCGCACCCGCCAGCCGCGCCTTCCCCCTCACACATGCACTCGCATGCCCACACGCTGCACCCGCACACACACACATGCACATGTGCTTGCACCCGCACGACCGGGCATGCGCACACACACACACACACACACACACACACACACACACACACACACACACACACACACACACACACACACACACACACACACACACACACACACACACACACCCACACGTGCGCACACACATGCACATCCCCCACGCACGTATGCACCCACACCTACATGCACGTAGGAAACCACACCCACACCCACATGCACCCATGCACACACACCCACACCCATACGCATGCACACACGCACACACACACGCATGTAAGTACACCCACACTCACACACCCACCCACCCACCCGACACACACAATATTTATAGGTGTGGCCATTACAATCACTATCTATCACTAGCAACATGTCTAAAGTTCCCGCCGCTAGGTATTTCTCAATAAAGAGTATATATGGTGGCTTTTGCAAATTACATAGGTGCCTACCTTTGCTTATTTAAGATATTCAATCTATTATTTATTACATTTCTTAAGCCAAAACAATAACTTCCAGCTTGACCAAGTGGTTGTCAGAGAGTGATGATAAGGGTACCACAAGGTTGTATGTCATCTTCGTCATTTAGAGTCCTTGACACAACGAACCGAAATTTCCACCTTGAAAGTCATGATAGTTATACCCATTTTCCACTTTGTTGACTCTTTTAGTCCTTGTCAAATTGCTCTAACTCTAGTCAAGATTTTGTTGGGGATTTTGGGAACTAATATGCAATAAACTAAATAGAGAATTAGAAACAAGTAGAGATCTCATTAACTAAGAAGTTCTGAGAAAAGAGACATAATATTTATCTTGGGAAAACACTTTCGAGTAAATAAACAAGCCACAACCTTGCTTGTTATATTAACTTAAACCATATTACAAATGCAATATATACCCTTAAAGGTTTTGTAACAATACTTACATACACACTCAATTGTGTTCTAGCATATAGATTTCCAACACTAACCCACATTGATATTCAACCTTCAACCTTCTTCTTCGCCAAACAAATTTCAATCAACTTTTTCCCATAGAGTACATGTGCTTTTATTATTGCACACCACCTTAAATAAATTTTCTTGCACCGCATGAAGTAAACTATGGATAAAGCACGAAAGCAAGGCTTTTTATATGAGTAATTGCTTTTTCCATAAGTTTCATAGTTAATTAATTTCCAAATGTCGGTTCCACTATCCACATTAAAAATAGGTCAATGTGTGATAAGTATGAGACATTCCAACAATTTCCCACATTTTGAATACTTACCATTTAGGATACCATAAACCCTTTCTTCGTGAACTTCAAAGTGCTATCAAGCCCATTTGTTTCTTGCACCAAGTAAACTTCTCTCGCACTCATTGCCTTTGTCGGTGAATCCACTACATTAATTTTTATTTCCATCTTTCTTAGGAGTACCCTCTTCTCCTCTACCATTTCCCTTACAAAATGATATTGCACATCCATGTGTTTTGTCGAGAGTGAGACTTACGGTTCTTAATTAGAAAATTTGGACTTTGTGAGTCACTGATCTATCCTTACCATCTTCTCGAATGAAACCGGTCGAGGCACATAATCGTTGAAGCTATACTACTTATATGCATGAGTAGCTGGCACATATTGGTCCTCTGCATGGATATAGCCACACTTGCTTGATGCTTTCTCATTCAACTTACTGCTCCACCGAACAAGTTGAAAACATACCCATTGGTTGATCTTCTTAGATCAAGATCTCGAACCCTAGTTAAAATCCACAAAACCATGTAGACTCACCTCCTTACTTACACCAAGATGTCGTTGTACCAAGAAATATCCTTCATAACAAATAGCATGGTCAAAATTTCCACGCATATATCGATAATTCACTTCACCTTGGTTCAATGTTCCTTGCTTGAATTGGACATATATCTTCTAATGACTCCCAGTGCATGTGTGTGCGATATCAAGTTTTGTGTAGACCATTGCATACATCAAGCGTTCCACCACACTTTCTTAAGGAACTTAGGCCATGTCATCCAATACCTCTTGTATCTTTGGACACTATTTAGCTGATAGTTTATGACCGAATGGTAAAGGTATGCTTATTGGCTTGTAATCTTGCATTCTAAACCTTTCCAACCTGTCTTCACATACTATGATTGAGTCAAAGCATTCTATTTTTATGATCCCTTTTGATCTCCATGCCCAAAATTAACTTTGCAACACCAAGATCCTTCACATCAAACTACACAAATAGTTGTGCCTTCACATGTCGATAATCTCCTTGTTACTCCCAATCAACAACATGTCATCCACATAGAACACTATGATGAAAAACTTATCTCCCTTTTTCTTGAAGTACACATAAAGATCCACCTTACTCGCTCAAGGAAATTTTTACACGCAGACATGTCAAACTTTTGATTAAACATCCTTGGTGGTTGTTTCTAGCCATATAAGGAATCCTTGTGCAATAAACTAAGTCCTCATTCCCCTTGAAACTAAAACTATTAGAAGCGCCATGTATATTTCTTCTTCATGTTGTCCATGCAAAATGTTGTGTTAACATCCATTCAAGGATGGATCCGAGCTATCTAGCTAGACTAGAGTGCCCTAGAAGAGGGACAACAATAGCTAAAAGAAATCTAATAGAAGTCAATTTTGCAAAAGGAAAAAACCCCTCACTAAAGTCAATCCCTTCGACTAGAGAGAATCCTTTTGCAAGTAAGAAAGGATTATATTCATCCAATTTTCCTTACACATTACACTTCTTGAAATCTCGCCACTATTTTTCTTATAGGTGGGAGATTTACCAAGTAACAAGGATCATTATTCTTGAGGACTTCATTTCCTTCTCCATAGACTTCATCTAAGTCTTGAAATGATCCAAACTAATATCTTAATTTACCGTCTTTGAATATTTATTATCGATTACAAACAATAAAAACACGATTAGAAATCAAGAGGGTTATACTTGTCAAGTACTATGCATACACATGTAGACCTTCTTGGACCAGAAATGTCCCTTTCCTCCAAATCAACCTCTATATCTTACTATGACAAGATCTCAAGATCTCTAGCCTCTCTAAGATGTCACTTTGTAAATATATTAGACCAATCCTCCTCCAGATGTATCCTAGGTGACATCTCATGATGTTGTGCATCAATATCGTGTTGCATGAGGAGACCTCCTCCCCATCACAGTAACCGAAGATGTTGTCTAGGTGACATCTTCTTGACTACCTTTGACCCAAATGCTCCAAGATATCTCTAGGTTGATATCTCATGACCTTTCTACCCCATAGCTCCTTATGGATATCTTTGGGGTTATATTTCATCGGTCTCCTATCCCTCAACTCCTATGAGATGTCTCTAGGGTGAAATCTTATGTCTCTTATTCCCTACAGGTCCTCCAAGATATCTCTGCAATGACATCTTATTTCCTTGTTGATTCCCATCTTCTCCTACATCTTGTTGAGGTGATATTTCACTCATGTTTCACCCCCACCTTAGCCAAGTCTTCTCGAGGAAAGATTCTTTTTGGATATTTTTCTTTATGTTTCTTTACCTCATGAGCATACTTTTCTAGATCTTGTTAAGGTGATATCTTTTTATCCTTCAATTCCTTAAAGACAACATTCATGCTATAAATAGCCTTACGTGTTCATATATTTCACAACATCCTTTGATACCATTTCCATACCCAATAAAGATGCATTTCACAAACCTATAGTCAAGTTTAGTTATTTTTTTCCTTTGGGATATGTGTGTATTTGAAGACTTTCGGATGTCTAATGGATATCTTCTTACTAGGCCAAATTTCATGTGGGGTCTTGTCCACCAATGATGATGTGGGTAATCTATTCACCAAGAAACAAGTAATACTCATTACTTCTACCCAATATTTTGTTGCAAGCCAACACTACTTACATACTCAAGGCCTTATCCATCAACGTTTTATTCATGCACTTTACCACTCCATTCTGTTGTGGATTATAAGGAATTGTATTTTTCCTAACTATTCCACAATTTTTACATAATTCATCAAATTACTTCATACAATATTCACCTCCATTGTTCATGCATAAAACCTTAATCCTTTTCTCATTCTAATTCTCAATAACTCCTTGAAGTTCTTAAAAGTTTTGAATACCTCATAATTCTTGAGAAAATGTGTCTAGGTCTTCTGGAGTAATCATCTAGAAAGAAACGTAGAAAATTGACTTATTAAGTGAGAGTAATGTTGCCAAATGAGACTTCTACTCTATTTTTACAATTGCACTACATTTCCCTTGTTTTCTCACCTTTCTAAGTGTTTTGTAGGATTCTCTTTTGAATATTTTTTTTATCTGTAGAGACTCATAACAAAATGTACATGATTTTGGGTGGTTTTTGACTAATGGAACATGATTCTCTTCACTTATTTTTACTCATGTGACATTTTGTTAGAAGCACAATGGACTAGGGGGAGGTGAATCAATCCTACAAAACTTTTACTTCATTTACCATAACTTATAACATAATTCAAATCAACCATTCAACATACATAATCAATGTGAGCTTATTAAGTGTGTAACATCCATCCACAAGTACATGAAACAAGAGAGAGAACACATGAACACAACATATAATGTGGGAAACCCTCAAGGGAAGAAAAACCACTAAACATATACTTATATTACTAAAAACAAAGGACTTATGTGAATATTACACATCACACAAGATTTCTTTAATGAATCACCCACTTCACAAGGAGCACTCGCCCCTATTTAGTATAACATCTTCCATATAAGGAGGCTACCACCATCTAAGGTGATCAAGCACCTACTCAACCACCTGACAATGAAGATCATTGATGTATTGTTGCTTTTAAAACTAATGTTGATCACTAATTCAACTCCATGCACTGAAAAACTCTCTCAAAATTCTCTCTTCCTTCTTGCTCAAGCTTGCACCTTCATATGTTGATTAGGTGTAATGACCTATATCTCCTTCTCCGCTCTTCTCAACTCCTCATACCTCTTCTCTGATTTGTTCTTGACCCCTCATAACAATCACACTCTCCTCTAGCTCGCTCAAGCCCATGCACACAAACTAGGTCTTTTTTCTCAACTAGGTCATGTATGGATGACCTCCTTCAACTCACCATCATCATATCAGCATCATGGAAGCATACTTCATCAATTTCAAGGCATCTTCCTCTTCATATATGTCCTCAAAACACACCCTTTCATCCTTCCAAAATTTTCTATACACCCATCCCACTAACACAACCAAATGAGCCTTATAAATTGACTTATATACCTATCTCTTTTCCACAAGTCACTTACGTCAGCCTTCATAGATAAAATATCATCAAAACATGATAAAAATAATAATGAGGACATCACAAAAAAGGTCACATAGGTCATTCATATCATCCCCATGCCCAAAACTCTCCATTAGGTCTCCAATAGGCCTAATTGCACCAAAACAGGTAACTATGCAAAAACATGAAGGATCAAGAGAAAAACCAACTCCACCTAGGCATGAATCATACTTAGAAATGTTTTAAGACCTAAAGCATATCCAAAAATCATGAAACACGCAACAACATCATCTTATGACATAAAACCATCCCAAGAACAAGCTTGTTCTTGTGCACCAAACCTAGACCTCAAAGATGAGGCTCAATGCCACATCAGATGACCTCAACCATGCAAGTATCATATATAACTGGAAATATATTCATGTCATATACATCATCACGTGCTTATAAATCCATAAATTATAAAGTATATTCATCAAATCTTCTCTGCAAGTAGATTGTTCAAAACTACATTTTTATTCCCAAAATTAGTCTTCATAGATAGGGCACACTTTGCATCTTAAACCTCAACCATGACCTGAAACTATCATGGAAATGTAGTACAACCCCAGGCTTCCATAAATAGTTGTTAAGTCATTAGGTTTGGTGCCCGATTTCACCACGAAATATGAGACTACCCCATGTTAAAAATTTCATACTTTTAAAAAGTAACAGGTCGTTTTGTGTTTTCATTGCCAAAAATGCTTGTATTGCATCAATATATTCTCGAGAGAGTCATATGAGCCAATTTCGACAAATACCCGGATGTCAAAACTTGTTTTATCCCTTGGCTAGGTTTTGTCTACGGAAATTCTATTTAATTATTTTGAACCTCGTTTCAAGTAAATTGTGAACCGGTTTAGCCTGTTGAAATTTTACATGTCAATATTCACATATACCATTAGGGTTTTCATCGGGAATGGATCTGGGCTTTATCGTGACTTGGCAACGCGTTTTACGTTTTTGTTATTTTTCGTATTTTCTCTATGAAATTCCCCTACGTCAATTCCTTCGCCGAGTTTTGTCTTTTCTTGCCCAGAGTATCTGGAGATCATCTACGACCGCTATGCCGAAGGAATTAGCCTCTAAGAAGTCAGATTCTCTTTAAAAAGACAAAGTCGTGCACAAAAAAACCTCTTTTGGGCAAGTCGCATTTTCGGGAATGGATGGATTTAAGTTACGGTGGGATTTTTAATAGCGGTAGGCGGTGGAAATTTTGTACCTTCCTTGCAGGGTACTTTTTCCCATGAAGGCAAAGTCACTTAAGTCATGACGGGAAAATTAGAGGCGCAGAGGCGGCGGGAATTTCTTATCACTTTTACAAGGTGAAAATTCCCATTATAAAATAAAGAAAAATCACTTAAGGCATTGATGGGAATTTCTTACCTGCCTTGCAGGGTAAAAATCTCATTATGAAAGTCAAACAACTTAAGTGGATGAAGGGATTTTTGGAGCTGCAGTGCAGGGTGAATAATCCCATCAAAATTGACTTTTAAATATAGAAATCAGCCATGTCAAAAAGTGCGACCCCTTTGGGCATTAAAGAATAACTTTAATTGCATTTATTAATTGTTTTTATTCCTAATTTTGGCGCCCAAGGATGAGGAAAAGTCAACGCATGAATAGAAGTCAAGGAAGACTGGAAGAAGAAGGCTAAAAATAAATAAATTTAATTTATTTAATGCAGCCCCAAAGCATGCTAAAAAGTGCGACCCATTTGGAGGAGAAATAATACTTTTTGAAGTATTTATTAATGGATTTAATTCCTAATTTTGGCGCATGAGGTCAAAGCATGATGTTAAGTGAAAGTAGAGGGCTAAAAATAAATTAAATTAATTTATTTAATGGCAGCCATGAGCATGCAAATTTGGGCGCCCAAGTTGGAGGAATAAACATGTTTGTTTATTAATTAATTGCCAGGAATAACATGGACAATTATTAGAAATAGAATGCTGAGGGTTATATAAGCATGGGCTGCCATAAGTGAAGGTGTAATTAATTATTTTTACAAAGGATTGCATCATGGATAGTTTTGGCGCCCAAGGAAGGAGGATTTTTGCATTGAAGTTTATTTTCCCTTTCTTGAGAAGCTTCAAAGTTTGGCGCATAGGATTGGAGGAGCTTTTTTACGCTTGGTTAATTATCGAATATTAGTACAGTGCCAGGTGAAGTTGAAAATATTTATGCTTGCTTTGCATGCAAGCAAAGCCTCAAATTTTAGGGCATGAGCTTTATATGCAGATTTTTATGATAAAAATCAAGTGTTCATGCTCTGGAATCCGTCTTTGTCTGAATTAATTGCAGGTATTCATTACAGGTGCTCATATAAGTGAAAGAGAGTGCAAATCAATGTCAGGTACATTGAATATGTCCTCCGAATCTGAAGAAATTGTCAGATCTGCACCAATTGCAAAGAATTCCGACATAATTAAAAGAAAAAGAGTTGCTCAGACAAAGATTGCTCCAGCCATGGCAAAGTGGGATGAAAGGGTAGGCTCTGCAGAATCATGCATAGCTTCCAGATTTGCTGAAGTCAATAGGCCAAGATCTAGACCCAGATCTAGATCCAGATCTCATAATTGCAAAGGCTTCCAGCAAAAATTCATCCTCTTGTTTCTAATGCAGCCAGTGTAGAAGTCGAGTGCATGAAAAATTCCTTACGATCTTGTGCATGTGCTTCTAATCTTCGGTTGAAGCCTTCATTGAATTTGCATTCACCGGAGTGGTTTCAAAAATTTTAATTGCTGATATGCAATTAAAAATAAAAATGATGAGTTATTTATGGAAAACATTGCACTGATGCATGTATTGAAGAAGAACTACAAAAGTTTCAAGGATAAGAAGACAATTCAAAGGCAATACCCGCAAGCAAATCACAATCACTTGCTTCCAGATCCAGCCGCTTCCAGATCCAGTTTGGTGAGAATCAAAGACAAAAGAATCAGCTGCATGTAGAATTTGAAAAAAAGACAAACTGCTATGAGCTTTCCTCTTTCTTCTTCTTTATCTTATTTCCTCTAACAAAGTAATTGAGTGATCAATTAAATTATAAAACTTAAGTGATTGGTTTAAAATCCATTACTTGAAGAAGTCAACTACTTGGAAATAGGTGGCATACATGCAAAATAGAAGGTTCTATTTTCAATTATAAATCATGCATGTCATGCAAAGAGGAATTTGAGGAGGGAGATTGCCAGTTGTTTCCTTTCCGACTTCCACATGTGCCAGTTCACTAAAGGCTTCCTATTTGTAATTTCCCCTCTACATGCTATAAGTAGAGGAGGAACCTACGGGTTAAAGAGCAGAGTTTGTAAGCAGCATTCTTGTGTTCCAGACTTTTTGTTGAAACCCCTGATAGCTATTTGAAGCAAAGGAATAAAAATGAGCAGATTTTCGGAGAACTTTGTGTCACGGTGCATTTTGTTTCTAACTTTTTGTCTTAGATCTACTTATAAACTTTGTGTTATTTTAGATCTAGATCTGAAAGCTTCCTTTGCTTATAATTTTGTGTGTTAATATCTATTGATTCTGTCTGTGTGCATGCAATCAACTCTATGATCTATTGATTGGATTGCATATCTTCCCTATTTTTTTCCTGTGTTTATATTATTTCCTTCTTCATCATATATTTCATTTCTTTAATAAGTTGCTTACTTGTTGCAAAACTATACAACTATGGTTCATGAGCTGCATGGTTAAAGTAATACCCACAAATAGATACTAGCATATTTAATTGACAAATCTTACATGGGAGCCTCACCGGTAAATGAGGGAGATTTATCTCATGACTGCCTAGGTTTTCAGCTATGCAGAAAATCTAGCCAACAAGGTTCAATGGACATATTTTTCACAAACTAAAAACTCTAGAAAATTTTCTTTTGGTGGGGCCCACATACTATCACAAGCTCTAAAATACATCATTAGAAACCTGGAGGATTACTATTCATCATAAAATCATCATACTATAAAAAGGAATCAAATATGGACCTGTACAATTAGTTTTCCTCAAGTCTCTTTCAACCTAGGGTTTTGAAACCATAACAAAGTTGTTTTGGTGTTAACAATGGTTCATAAAACTTTGATGATCAAATGAGCTCATTATCGTTTCTAAACCTTCTTATCTCCATGTACTAACATCCCTTAAAGGATCAACCTCCCATGCAAAGCACACATTCTCTAGGGAGCATCAAAAGTTGACCTTCGAATTGGAATTTGTATTTATGAGAACTCAATTAGGCTAAAAATGACTTTTCTTGCTTCTTCTTGACCTAAATTTTTTACGCTAGATAAATCTCCTTCATGCTTTCCAACTCTCATCCATGCTGCACACTTATGAATCTCTTCAAGCACCAAGACTTACCCATGCTTTCTAGCATTGTCTTCATTTCCTTTCTTCAAAGGACCTTGTACTTGCATTATACTCCCGAAATATGACCTTTGAAATCTTCCAAACATGTCATGCAAATTGAAAAAACATTCCACATGCTTGTGCGACCTTAGTTTCCTCATATCTCATGCAACCTCATCATCTACTCATGTTAGGTCTAGGAATAAGCCTAAAATGACTTCCTCCAACACATGACTCAAGAGATCTGACCTTGAAAACATCTTCTTGACCTACTAACACCCCTAACTCATCATTATAAGCATGTTAGACCTCATCCAATCTTTGGATAACATATATAACACTCACTTGCTTGACAATGCACCAAGAACATGCCTAGACACCATGACATTTCATCACACTACCAATCAACCTTCAAGCTTGAACATGGATGACACCTCATGAAGACACCTAAAACATCTTGACACCTTTTGACATCAATGAAAACAACTAGACATAATGTCCAACACATCCTATCTCTTCTTCCCAAATTTCTTCTTCTTTGATTTCGGTCTAACATGGATTTGAGCTATCAATCGTGTTATAGTCGGATTTGGGTAGTATCCATGCCTTATCAATCATATATATAGCCTTGGGAAATCTATGCTATGCCTATTTAAATTTTTAGTCACACTTGGAGCTCTCTCATAGGGACCATTGTAATCACTTGATTTCCGCCGCGCATGATGTCAATACTAAAATCGCACTAATTACCTTTCTTCCTTTCATCAAACTATAATTAGTGACATTATACCGATGAACTAATTTTCCTCATCTTGGATGCCAATTAACATCACTTCTTTAGTTAAAATTTTCTTTTAATTAATTAATTATTGTCATGCCCACTATTTTACCACAAAAAAATAACCAAAAAAATGGAATTTTTTTGTTGTGAAATCAAATGATACAACACTGAAGAACCATTGCACTAATCAATAGGCACTTAACACAAACACTTACCTTACAATAAACCAACATACCAAAACTTACAATTGTCACATGTGCAAGCATTGCATTTTATTACTTTAAAAGAGTCAACTTTCTACGAAGCACGGTTTAAGTCATTATGCCTCACAATGCTACAATGCGGGTTAGTTATGTTTTATTCTAAGGTCCATACCAAAGTTCTATATTTTTTTCACACTATCTATACCAAAACTTACATATCATCTTTTATTCTTAACACAAAAATTTAGGTCCAAGAGTGCTTTGAATTGGCGAGAATCCACAATGAACTCTAGTCATCACTCAGGAAGTGAGGAATGCATGAATAAGTTGCTTAACCCATGGATAGTATTCCTAACCATCATTCTTCTACCAATTCTAGCTTATATGCAATCCAAACAATGAAAAGGAGAACAAGTTTAACTCAGAACTCCTTTCATGAGGCCCATGCACTTCTCACCAAGGTGGTTTCGTAGGTATAAATAGTAGGGTCGACACCATTTGTCCTCTTAATTTGGTAACATGGAGATGCTTGGCTAACGCATGAGTGTGACCAAAAAGGTCACAAATTTTCCCTTATCACTATGATCAAAATCCATTCTCTATATAAGGTGTTATTTCAAATCAAAATTACCACTAGGAACAAAACATTCCAGAGTATAAGGTACTCATTTAAGGTTAACCCATGAACATGGGTTATGGAGAAGGTACTTACCGAACTACTCCAATTTCTAAGCAATTTCCTTCCATGGAAAAAGCTAAGCTTGGCCCAAATATCTCTTCACACATAACTCTAGGCCCTCTAATTGGAACAATAAGGAAATAAAACTCAATTATTAACATATGATCATGATTTCATTTGCTTGATGGGAAAAACTACACCATCCTTAAGATAATTATAGGAAGCTTAACACATAATCCACTAACATGGGTGACTAACTCATTTCTTAAAATCATGGAATTACTTTCCCTTATGTCCTATAGAGGCATTATCTCTAAGGAGAAGTTGCAACATTATAAGACTAACATTATATGGTCCTTTCCTACCAGTGGTGATGAATAGGTCTTGAAAGAACTTACCTCGGTTACCATGCACTATACACACAATTATCAGCTCCTTGAAACTCTACACTCGGGTTAGACCTAGATCCAAAATAATGTCCTTTTTATTCAACACGACAAAAGGATTCCACCGTACTTCCACTTGCTTCTAAGAACAATCCATAATAGTTTCGTTATAGCATATTACTAAATGTTTTCCAATGAATAACATTAAATTACATCCCTTTAACTACACTTAAATTTTTATTAAATGAGACCAATATCCCATAGTTATCTCATTAATTGAACTTAAAGTCCCACAAACACATATTATGGTAACTAACTAAGAGAGAGGAGAGGTTTTGTAAGATTATCATGACATATAATTGGATCATTTAACAAGGAATGTATTAATTTGTGGACTTCTTACTTAAGTTTATTTTGATTAATAGATTTTCTCCTAAATTCTATTTCTCAAGGAGGTTCCATTTACACATATATATAAGCAACATTTCCCCTTAAGGTGATGCACACTTCATAATTTGGAAGGCCTTATGTCACTATGTTCATAAGAGTTGCTAGAGTTTATTTCTCAATTGAGCAAAGATTCATCACCACATTATACACTAGCTACAATGTTTATAGATACACATTAACACTTGACTTAACCATGCTTAAGACAAGGTTTAGTTTTGAACTTAAAATTTCCTTTTATTTAAAGGTATATCATCCTTACACATATCATTAAATCATATAACATTATTCCTTCACTACCATGTAATGTCTTTTTTTTTCGACCCATTACGCAAAATTGACATGTTATTTTCTTACATTCATGATGACACCTCGTTTTACAATTGTCTTGTATAATCTCCCAAGTTCTTGAGTTAGATGATTATCTCAATTCTAATACTACCCATGAGTTATTAATAGTTTGACACCCAAGAATATTCCTAAAAGGATGAGGCCACTAAGGATCTCCTAGATGATGAGATACACATCGACTCTACTCCATAACTTGAGACAATATATTTGACTCCACAAAGTGAAATTTTTCCATGGCTATTATAACAAGGAAGAACTATTTGGGTGCAATATAAGGTGACTAAGATCAATCATAAATAGAGTGACAACAATAACGCATATAAATTAAATATTCACCTTCTTGTTTCCAATTTACTAAGTGAAAAAATACAAGATGATAAGTGGCCTACTTACTGATGTCCTAGAATCACAAGAATTCTTTAAGTCGGTAATGATGTAACATAATCTCAAGGATTGACACGTGACCTAAATAAAACAATTTTCCTTAAATTCTTATGGTGACATAACTTTCCAATTTTAGATCACTACCATACAACTATACAAAATTACGAAAATTTATCACAATTAACTATATACACTATTCTACCATATAGTTGAATTGCAAAGTTACAAGACAAAATTTTACCATTTCTTTATTTAACATACATGCACAATGAAAGGATTTATTCTTTCTTTAATAATACAACATGTACTATTGTTAAAATAATATACATTTTTATTCCATCCTTATTACACATTTTCAGTAAGGAACATTAAACTTATATTTCCATAATCCATTTTAATCCTTCTTACACTACTTGTAACCTGCCACGTTAGTGTAAACATGGTCAATGAAAAGACATTGGCATCGTTTCCCTACAACTAACATTTTTCACATAGATAAAAATTTCCATCTACAAGAAATTACAAAACAAAATAGCATAAAAATCATAGATGTAGTTTCCTTTGGTTATCAAACTATAGAGAGAGAGAGAGAGAGAGAGAGAGAGAGAGAGACCATATTTCCCACAAGCTATTTTGACCAAACAAGAAACATAAAGGAGTTATATAGTGTCATGTGATAGTTTTGATATACTTTCCAATAGTTATTTAGATAAGATAAGGTTATGTGACAATTTTCTAATATTGTAGCAAGTTTATATGAATGTCCCATTTAGCCAAAGTGGCTTGGAACCGGGTTCCAAAAACCATTTTCTAAACTCAAACACACCATGAGTAAAGTTTCATGTATTTTGTTATCTATAGGGAGGTCCAAGAAGTTGATGGAACTTAGATCCGGCAACCGGAGGTTCAAATGGCCGCCACTTACCGGAGCTACTCGTCATGATTGCGCCAGTTCAACTTGTTGCCGAATGACCAGAGGCCTATAAATCTCCCTTAAAAATAAGCTTCCAAGGTGATTTTATCAAAACTAAAGTTTAACTATGATTGTCCTCAAGAAATACTAGAGGTATGAAGTGATGAAACTTTGTTTCTCGATGCGGTGCCAAAATCGGGTGCCAAAATCGTGAGCCAAAACCAAATGGAATTCTTAACTTGTGGTACATTGTCTAAATGCATGATATTAACCGGCGGGCTCCAAGACTTGCAACAAAAATATTCAAACGACTATCTACAATCATTATAGGGGTTTGGAGGGGTGTTTTGCGCATCTAAGAAAAATTATGTTTTATTAAATTTTGTAAGAGTACAAGCATAAAAATATCATGAAGTCTCAAGTTTAAATTTTGTCGTTTGGGAGGTTTTCGTTATCGTAACCCATCGTCTACATTTAAATAATTATAGGGAGTGATTCCAAGCAAGACTAACACTCAAAGTAATTCCTTCAAATGCACAACCATAAGGTAAATTTAATGTTTTTGAGCTACAACACATTTCCATATTTTATACCAAAGCTATATTTATTTTTTTATTTTATTTTTGTATTAATTTCCAAGCCAAGAGAAAATGTGCTAGAAGTAGAGAGAAAAACATGACTTTGATAACCGAATCGAGTGTATGAGAGGTGCTCTAAGAAGCTCTGCACACATTCCAAGGGACCATGTTGTTCTATGGAATATTGAAAAAAAGTTCTTGCACCTTTAGCAGGATCCCACATTTTTCATCGAGCTAATTATTTGTTTTCGATCGTTGTTTGATGGCTGCCCATAAGTTGTTTCAAACTACCATTTGACATAGGATAAAAGGATGCTAGCAAAGGTTATGGAATTTGATTTTAAATCTACCCATGACATCGATTAAATGCCTTTAAGTCCTTTCCAAAGAACCCATTTTGTGCATATTTTAAAATCGTTACCGCTCCTCCCCAAGAACACATTATTTTTCTAAAAGTATTTTTCAAATGGTTCAAGTCCCATGACTAGGCTTCCAAATTTTACATATTCATAGACACACGAAACCCATGAAAATTTGAAGAAATTATCTTGGAAGGAGAAAACAACATGTTATTTTGGATTTACATGACAACCCACATGCCCATTTCTGCAAAGATTATTAATAAGAAACACAAATTACAACTTATTAGTTTTCAACCCAAAAAAGAAAAAACTTGTGTGAATAATATTGAGTCCATATCCATATGCTCTCTCTAAGAACCCAAAAACACATCTACACAACTACTACCTGTTAGTATGTACTCAAAGCACTAAGAAAATACCTCCACACATTCGCCCAGGTTAAAATGGCATGCTACCGATAAAATTAGAGTCTCCTCAAAGTAGCTGGGGCGGCCAGTAATACTGCTCACGCCACATAAAAGGGAGGGATAATTAGTATTTTTAAAACTATTATTTTACTCGATAAAAAAACGCCCACACCTTTTCCACACATTGAAGTATCTGCGACCCATCCTCCATAGACCTACATAGTTTCTTGCTAATAAAACAAAAATGAAGCTTATACGGTCATAACCTGCTCCAGGAATAGGTTTTTTTATGCCTCCATTTTGGATTAAAATGCTACCGGAGCATTACCAATGCAACAAATGACAAAAACCCTCTTCATTATGATCTAATTAGTGTCCATACTTTGTTTCTAAGCTCTTATTTTAGCGTAGGCATGGAGAATGTTGAGAAAGATAGTGGAATATGGTTTTATACCTGCCAGTAGTGTTTGAAGGAGAGTTTGTATGGCCTCTACAATCAATATATTCACACTAGAAAATCTACAACTGGTCATTACATCAACCATCCTCTCCATTTGTGGCCATCCATTCCTTCTATAAGATGAAGAAGGAAAATCAAATAAAAATGAAGAGAGAACCCTAATCTCCTCTCACCTACATCGCCCTTTAGGGCTTTCGACCTAGTTAATTAATAATATATATTTTAAATTTATATATAATTACGTCGAAGGCATTCCCCTATGGGAAAGGCCCTTGCAGATGTTTCTGCGACTGTGTTAAATTTGATGGTTTGACGGCCCTTTGGACGTTTTCGATATTTCCAGCTATTTTTAACAGTTTTTCATGCACATCGTCCTGAGCGAATATTTGATTGGAAGGAAGGAGTAGTGATAAGAAAACCAGAGTGGCGATAAACATTTTTGCTGAGATAGAGGTATTTACACTTCTCCTACATCTAAGGTAGAGGTATTTTACACTTCTTCTCCGCACGTCTCTATGCTTTGGATTCAAATAAGATCGAAAATGGTTCGTGAGAAAACTTTAATCTTCATCCATATCATATTTTGTGAGGATCTGTATGCCGTTGCGCCATCTCGGAAAATATTTGGAATTATCATGATTACCATTGGACTACAAGTCATGTTGAAATATTTTTCTAAGTCTACGTGTAGAAGAATCCACGTGTTTGAAAAATAGTCAATGTGATACATTCTTATAGAGTAAATTCTATTGAATTTTTCTTGAGTCCATAACATAATTTTTAGTTTTTAGGTTTAGGATTCACGGGTTTTCATTCCAAATTCATTGAGGGTTTAATCTAATTCTTGTTTTTTCGATAATTTTATAAAAAAACTTTCAATTTTAAATTGAAATAACTTTTAAAAATTAGTGTAATGCTCAACAGTGCCATTTTGCCCTTTGTGATTCGCTTTATTCATTGGCTTGGTGATTGTGCTTATTCATGCGGATTTTCGTATTCTAGAGGAAGCGTCAATGGACAACGATGAAGTTGTTGGTGGGGGTTGTATTCGATGTGTACGGCTCTGCCCTAATTTTACTACTAGGGTTTAGGGTTGAATTTAATGGAATTTGATTTGATGTTTTCTTGGGATGGAACTAGAGTAAGTATTATTTTTCTATAATAATTTTAGAAAAAAACATTTTTAATATTTATAGCGACGAGTGGTGGAAAAGTAGTTGATGGCTTTATTGCATATTTTATAGTTTAGGAAGGAAATTTCATTTCGAAGCAATCTTCCAATATGTATAGGCATGCTTATATCTGGGATGCTATTTGATAATGGATGGCAGTTAAAGTGCGTCGGTGGATAGTAGCAAATGACTTATCAATATGATCTGTAGTAAAAATTTGAACATTCTTAGAAATATCTATGTTTCAAAATATTCTTTAGGTAACTATCTAGCAGTGTAGAAAGCCAAGGAGTAAGCTCGTCTAGTGTTTGATGGTATGCCAAAACACAATATGTTCACATAGAGGACAATGATAAGAGAGTGTACTCACTTTGGGTTTTTGAAGAATCCATTAATTTTTATAACGAATGAGAGATGCAAGTTTTCACCCTAATGTATTTTTTTAGTTAATGTTCTCAAGGCATTCAATGGATGATAATGAAATTTCTTTGGTGGTGGGTGTATTCGATGTGTACAACTCGCCCCCATTTTTACCTTGCTAAGGTTTAGGGTCGAATTTAATGGAATTTGATTTGACGTTTTTTGGGGTGGAACTAGAGTAAGTATTATTTTTTCGTAATAATTTTAGAAAAAGCATTTTTAATATTTATAACGATGAGTGGTGGAAACATAGTTGATGGCTTTATTGCATATTTTATAGTTTAGGAAGGAAATTTCATTTCAAAGCAATCTTCCAATATGTATAGGCATGCTAATATTTGGGATGTTATTTGATAATGGATATCAGTTAAAGTGCGTCGATGTACAATATCAAATGACTTATCAATCTGATCTGTAGTAAAAATTTGGGCATTCTTAGAAATATCTATGTTTCAAAATATTCTATAGCTAACTATCTAGCAATGTAGAAGCACAATAAAGCCAAGGAGTAAGCTTGTCTAGTGTTTGATGGTATGCCAAAACACAATATGTTCACATAGAGGATAATGATAAGAGAGTGTACTCACTTTGGGTTTTTTAAAGAATCCATTAATTTTTATAACAAAATGAGATATGCAGGTTTTCACCCTAATGTATGTTTTTAGTTAATGTTCTCAAGGCATGTGCAACAATACAAGAGTTGTAGAAGGGTAAGGGAATTCATTGTTGTGTGTTTGAATTGGGTTGGAACATGATGTTGTTTTGGGGGATGCACTTGTAGATATGTATGACAAAATGCCTCAAAAAGATCACTTTTTTAGGTTTTCAGAGATTGACCTCCTTTTTATTACTTCTCACTAGGATTCATTTATATACAATATATATTTAGTATGTGATTTCATACTAATCTAGATTTTAGATATGTGTTGCTTATGATTGGAACTGGTCTTCTGAGGTCGCATCATCCAACCCATGGGAGACCCAATCTGCAAGAGACCTTGGCATCACATTTCATTTAAGGCGAAGTAGACCTCAAAGGTGTTTGTCAAATATAAATCTCACAAATCACCATGGCCTTAAATTTCAAGAATGGCACTAGATGACATGTCTCTTTATTGATTGTGATGTTTTTGACCAGCTTTTTTTGTGCCATTTTAGTCTTCTCTTGTGCCCATCTGGTGCTTTCTCTACTTGTTCAACTTTGATAGAGATTCCCTAGGCACTCCAACTGTATACTTCTTTTCTTTTTTTTTCCTTGTTGCAGTTGGATCGAGATACACTAAGAACTTATATTGTATACCATGCACACACACACACACTTCTTCTGAACCTTGGTCTTTCATTTGCTATAAAAATAATATTAGTTAATACAACAAACTGGAGTTGGTGATAACATGGATTTAAAGTAAATTCATTTTGTTTCAATTTTCAATTGTTGTGATTGTAGAGCTATTCATGAAAAGGAGAAAAGACCCAAGGGAGGCCTTACAAGAAATTAATTCTTTTTATTAGTTCTTACATGCAGTTTGGCTTATTATGTTGTGCCTGGCTATTTTTTTCCAATGATCACATCCCTGTCATGAATCTGCTAGATATTTCCTAAATATGTGCAACTTGGTATAGGTGTCATTGGAATAGACTGGTCAACAATTTCTTCTTACTTGGGAAGCCCACTTGTCAGTCCTTGGTTTGCCATGCGAACATAGTTGTTGGATTTGTGTTTGTAATGTATGTGATGACACCATTGGCATATTGGCTGAATGTTTTTGATGCAAAGACATTTCCCATATTTTCTAAGGATCTTTTCACCTCCTCTGGCCAAGAGTACAACATTTCCAAGATTATTGATTCAAATTTCCATCTGGACTTGAAGGCTTATGAGGAGTATGACACATTACATTTAAGTACCTTTTTGCTATGACATATGGAGTGGGATTTTCTGCATTGACTGCCACAATAGTTCATGTGCTTCTTTTCCATGGAAAGTATGTATCCATCTCCAAGTCTTTATCTTATTTATAAATTCAATAGAATTATGTGATGTCACCAAAGTGGTTGAATGTATTTTCTAAAATATCAATGGTGCAGAAAAAATTGTGACAAGGCCTTCAACCTTTTGAGGAAAATGCAGTTATTTGGGGTTGTGTTGAATGTGGTCAGTTGGAACACACTAATAGGGTGTTATGCTCACAAAGGGCATAGTCATGAGTTCTTGAGGCTCTTTTGGAAAATGTTAATGGTTGGAGAGAAGCTAGGAGCAGACATAATTGTAATTGTACTCTCAATCTGCATATATATAACATATCCACAACATGGTAAAAAAATACATGCGTACATAATCAGAAATGGGGTTATGTCAGATAACTTTGTAGGAAATGCACAGTTTGTTGATATGTATGTTAAAATGGGAGTCTAGAAGATTCCCACGGTATTTAATGAATTGTTTGATAGAGACAAATTCTTGATCAACTCAATGATTGCAAGTTATACTCGAGAATGAACATCTTTGATTAAAAATTTTTATGAAGCATTACAAATCCACTATTAAAGGAAAAAGGAAGGAAGGAATTCCACTTTAATCACTTGATTTTATTTAGAAACCATTTTGAATTAGAACATACCAATTATGATATATCTAGGGAACTTTTTAATCAAGTAGTAGCTCCAAAACCACAATGTACTTGTACTTCTCTGTAAAGCTTGAAATAATGTTGAGGGTGAATTATGAATTGACGAGTTCTTATTAAGTATCAGGTGATCCTACCACATTTATATGTAATGACCAAGGGTTCTCATCCATGGATGAAGATCTATGGTAAGAAATCTGGATATTTGTGTCTATTGAGTTTTTTGAGAAATGATGGGAAACTAGAAGTGAATGTTTGGGAACAATTATTCAAAAGGACTCCAAGCTCTTATATGTCATTCTTCAATATGGATTGAATTGCAGTCAGGACTCCATGCAAATTGGGACTAAGTTTCAAGTGAGATCTAAGAGGTTTCGTAGCATAAGAAGTATATAGAATTTGAGTTTATTGTACTCTGTCCCTCTTATGCTTTGAGTTAGGCCACAGTGACATGTTAAGTTGTGTAATGATAATATTGAAAGCTAAATACCACATCCTGCCCACCTATGGATTGGTATTCAGAATTCTGTTATAAATAACACATGTTCGAGCTATTTTGTTTTTTTCTTACGTAGTTTGAATTTTAGTGCTTTTCGGTTTCTAAGATCAATATATACAAAATTTTCAACTGCCCTTCAATTTGTTGATTGCAAACATATGTAAATCATTTTTGAAGTTATTGAATGTATAAGGGCTAAGTTCTTCTAATAGTTTTCATTTGGGATATGATTTTCCCTATTCTAAGTAATGGGTAAAGACATGAAAATAACATTTCATGACCCACAAGAAGAAGCATGTCCATGGGGACTAAATTTAACATTAATATGAGAAATAAACTATTTCTTCACTTCTATTACAAGACAGGTAAAAGTTATGAAAACCACCGCCTTTGCCTCCGAATTTTGAATCACTCATAATAGGATTTTGGAGTTAGCAATTTACATCCATCAAATCATATTCAATAATTCATCTAAATTTTCTCGGCTTTCTGCAAAATAGTTAGATAGATGTTGATCATAAGGTTTCTAGCTTTCTAACGATCAAAGTATACATGATCATCAATTTGTAGCCATTTATATACAATCTAAATATGTATCCATGTCAATTTATATCTTTATATCCAATGGTATATGTCGAATCTTCATATTCTAAGCGTTTTAAACAAAATAATTTACTTGAATCAGTTACCTAGAAATGTGAGATATGGGAGCTAGGAAAATGAAGCAAATTCAAATCGGGGTATCCAAAGTAAATGAATAAGGATACAAACATATTATATGTTCACCAATTGATTGATGTGGTTACATACTTGGGAACAGGTCTTGGTCACAGGGAACTTCATCTTGTGTCATGCATGATCAAGCACTATACACACATTTCTTGTCTCGAGAGGCCCATTCAAATATTTCAAGGAATCTACGGTTAGTGGTTTTCTATATAGTTTTCATCCCTTCCACACCGACATGTAATAGATCCAATGTCATTAATGACATTGAAACAAAATATGCGAGCTACAAAATCAGATAACAATCTTGTTGTCTTCGTGCCTTCACCATAACCTAGGTTGATCAACCATAGACATTAGCTTGACATATTTTCTCTCACGTAATCAAGTTGCCCCGAGGAGAATCTGCAGTGGATTCCAAAGCACCCTCTATGCAATTTTGGGTGAGGATTGTGGCAATTGAGAATACCTTTGTTGTGTTGAATGACAATCAATTTGGAAAAATGGTTGGAAAATTCTTTCATTAAGTATTGTCTTTCGCCGTCGGCATTGCTTGTCCTTTCAAGAGTTGAAGAGTCTTCACTTGAGATCATATTCAGGTTTTAAAATTCAGTGATTCAAGCAAGCCACTGAATAAATTTAAATGAAAGTACTAAAAAATGAAATTGACATCAATGGTAAGGAAATATTAGATTTGTAAGAGTGCAAAACATATAGATGGGCATCGGGGCTAAATAACTTATAGGAGAACAAAAAATAAAATTATATTTGTATTCATGCCTAGTTCAAATAAAATACTACGTAAAATGCTACCACTCATGAAATAAGATTCGCAAATGTATAGGTATGTAGTAATTTGTAACAAATTTGAAATGTAGAGATAGAACCTTTAAATGTAATGTTTCATCTATATTCATACACTTATAAAATCAATCACACCCCTATTCAACATCAACTACAAAAGTAATAACTATCCCACTAAATCAAATAAAATATACCATTCGGTGTTCACATTACATTGTACACATGCGATTGCTAGTTATTATCCTTCAAAAACACATGTGTGAGTATATGACCATACATACACACACATACACATATATACATACATACACATATTTATTTTATTTTATTTTAATGAAGCCATGTCTTTAAACCAATGCCACATCATTATCCCATGAAACGTCTTTAAACCAAAAGCATCTAATTACAAGCGGTTTCAAAATAAAAACCACGATTCCATACGTAATCATCCTTCTTGAAGCCGGTGCCTTCCCAAGGCGGTGGCAATGACGACTATTAGAATACTTCAAAAAGTGGAAAACATGGAGAATTTCCGGTGGCCTAAAATAGTAATAGAGGAACATTTAAATAGGAGGAAGAAAACTTGGATGAAGAAAAATGGTGAGTGGATGAATAAATGGGGTATTTGCATGCAAGAGTGTCCTAACACAAATGAATAAAACTTACAGGCAATTTCAATAGCAATCTCCTACTCGATACCATAAAAGGAGCGATAACCGGATCGTGCCAAGCCAAGAACATAGATCTTAATCAAACATCACGATCGATAAGATGAAAGTAATTCATCAGAATAACTTTACATAAACCTTTGCAAACAAATGAGTAGCAATATCATATATTATTACGGAACTTAATGAAATACAATGAAAATGGGCGCTTGCTTATATAGGCGAGGAATAACAATCTAAGAACTAGTCAAGGTCGTAGATCAAGCCATAAATCATGGAAAGAACTAGAACTTTGTTTGGTTCTTTAGATTATTATTCCTTGCCTATATAAGCAAGTCCATTGTCGTGTATTTCATTGAGTTCCATAATAATATATGATATTGCTACTCATTTGTTTTGCAAAGGTTTATGTAAAGTTATTGCGTGAATTACTTTCATCTTATTGATCGTGATGTTTTATTAGCATCTATGTTCTTGGCTTAGCATGATATGGTTATCGTTCCTTTATGGTATCGAGCAAGAGATGCTATTGACATTCATCTGTAAGTTTTATTTTGCAAACATGGAAACCAACTGGAGAAGAACCAAGACAAAAAGATAGCGAAGTAGAACACTGTCATCAATAGAACACTTGCCCAATCCGAATCGTATACCCAAGCAATCGAGTAGAGCCCCTAGTGTAGTGTAGGCCAAAGTGGGAAGTGCCATGCAAATAACACAAAATTCTTTTCGCAATTTGACACTGCCGGTGACTACTATGAGGAGAATGTTCAAACCGAGATACAAGCCCTAATACAAATGAAATATCAGGGTGAGTATGGGTCAAGTACATGAGACTCCCAACCAACTGCCTATACAACGTAGGATCACAAAGTGGTGTGGTACATGTGGATGTAAGAGTAACTCCAGACTGAAAAGGAGATGGACTTGGCTTGCAATCAGCCATATCAAAGTGCCTAAGAAGATCATGGGTGTACTTTTGCTAACTCAAATGAATCCCTGAATCTATTTGAGAAATATGCAAACCAAGGAAATAATGCAATAGCCCAAGATATGTCATGTCAAACTATGTAGAAAGAGCCCTCTAAATACTCTGAATGTGGGAAGAAGAGCTGCCAGTAAGTAATCAGATCATCAACATACAAGACAAGTATCACAATATCCTCACCAACATGATGGAGATACACTGTATGATTGGAATGGAAACGAACAAAACCAGTAGATAGAAGAAAAGAATCCATCTTCTCATACCAAGCTCGAGGGCTTGTTTGAGACTGTAGAGAGACCTTAAGAGCCTACAAACAAGAGAAGAATATTGAACAAATCTAGCCGGCTGCTCCATATATATTTCCTCTTATATATCTCCATGTAAGAAGGCACTCTTCATGTCCATCTGGTATACGGGCCACCCATGTGATGCAACAATAGCAAGTACAAGGCATATAGAATCCATCTTGGCAACAGGTGTAAAAGTCTAAGAGTAATCAATACCGTCGACTTGTGAAAACCCCTTTGCAACAAGACAAGCCTTATACTTGGCAATGGACCCATCAATGGCATATTTGGTTCGGTATACCCACTTACACCTAACCATATTTCTTCCTTTAGGAAGAGATACCAAATCCCATGTATGATTCTTCATCAAAGAAGAATACTCAGCTGCCATCGCATCATCCCACTCCGGTATCCCATGAGCCTTTGAAAAAGACTGTGGATCCTTAGAAAGCGCACGACACAAAAGTCGAGTAACCCATGTAGAATGTGCGTGATGATGCCTAGTGGGTGGAAGATCCTCATGAAAGGTCTACCTCGAAGCGTGTAGTCTGAGCCCACTTAGGCATAGTGATAACATCGGTGGGAATAGGATCCTCAATGACATCAATAACCTTCTCATCAATCTCCTCAAAGAAAGGATCCTTAAGATGAGATGAAGAAGAAGAAGGAATGGAAGAAGATGAAGAATCACGAGGAGTGAAACACTCATCGAGGCCGAACATGTGTTTGAAAAATAACATTATGCGTATCGGGATCTAAAAGACGATAAGCTCTCATGTCCTCACAATACCCTACAAAGATTAAGGGTTTACTCTTCTTATCCAAAGCTTTCCTTTTCTTCTTTAGCGAGAAAGGCCCAAACATGGCTCCCAAAGACTCGAAAAAATGAGACGTCGGCTTAGTGTTGGACCAAGCTTCCTCGGAGTCAAATGCTCAAGTGCTCTGTGTGGTATGTGATTCCGAATATAGTTAGCACAATTAAGCTTTACGCCCAATAGATAGGAGGTATATCTCTAGAATGCATCATACAGTTAGCCATTTCCTTCAAAGTTTTATTCTTCCTTTTTGTTAATCCATTCTGTTGTGGAGTATGAGGAACATAATACTAGTGAATAATGCCTTGAGTTGCCCAAAATTTAGAAAACTCATTGTTGAAGTACTCCCCCCCATTATCAGTGCGAAGTTTCTTTATGCTACTAGAATATTGTTTCTCGACCAAAGCCTTAAAGACTTTGAAGTGTGAAAAAACATCACTTTTGTATTTGATAAAATAAACCCAAGTATGCGTCGAGAAATTATCAATAAATGTAAGTGCATAATTAGCTCCATTGAAAGATGGGGTAGGAAAAACCATCAAGTCGCTATGCACAAGCTCAAGTGGTGAAGAAGCTCTCTTAGACAAATTCTTAGGAAAAGGATCTTGGTGTTGTTTCCCTAATGCACAACCATGACAAACTCCCTCAAGACAAGAAACTCTAGGAAGACCATCTACCATACCATGAATGCTCAACTCCTTCAAATATCTGTAATTGAGATGTCCACATCTTTCATGCCAAAGCTTACTCTCGAATCTGAATGAGAAACCAATCTTTTCCCTATAGAAGAAGTTTCATCAAAACCCTCAAAGTGATATAGTCTTGAACTATGATCAACAATACCCTGAGCAACAAGTGAATAAGGCTCCAACAAAGTTCTTACTTCTGCCCCATGTGGTGTAAAAGTCACTGTTTTCCCTTGACCAAAATGACAAATTTGATATACAGAAAACAAATTTGTAGTGATGTTAGGAACATATAGTGCATCTTGGATATTTCCACCATCAAGTTGTATATCACCTTTTCCCTCAACAGAAAGAAAGGAAGAATCTCCAACCTCAATTTTGGAAGTAGAACTCAAACCTAGAGAAACAAAAGACTCCTTGGAAGAAGTCATGTGATGAGAAGCAATCAGAATCTATAACCCAATTGTTGTGCAGTGGTGTGAGATCTTCCAACAACATTAAGTGTTTTTCCATGCTGATTAGAAGGAGGTGGAGTGGAGATAGAAATTTTGTGTTTCTTGACTGCATCCTCTAAGGCTTGCATTCGCTTATAACACCTATTTTCTTCATTATTACTACCCCCACAAAAAGAGCATGAACAACTAGACTTATTCTTGGATTTAGAAGACTCCTTGGGTTTTGAGTTGTTTTATTTGGGTTTAGGAGCATTTTGAGATGGAGAAGGTGTGGATTTGGTTTTACTGTTTGGTTTTCCCTTGCCCTTAGGATTAGATGCAATTAATGCCTTTTGAGAGGTGGAAGACTCAAGGTGAGATAATTTGGATTCTTCCTAGTAAGTCTTTCACAAAATGTTTCTAAGTTAGGGATTTTGAAGGTGTCACCTAAGGCATCCATGCTAGAGAAAAGGTAGAAGCACAATTTGGAGTGGTCCTCTCAACTTGGATAGAATCAAGTAAACACACTCTTCATCTTTCTTATCTCTTCCACTCCCCTTCAATTGTGTCAATAAATGCTTGAACTTGGTAAGATAGTCTATAATTTTTGGAAAATCTTTAGGATTAAGAGAGGTGATCTCAATTTCAAGTTGCATGGCTCTCATATGATCCACCTTACCAAATAAATCCTCCAATTTCTCCCATATTTTGAAAGGAGAGTCACACTTTTCCAAATGAAATAAAAGATTGTCACTTACATAAGTTCCTATCAAACCCATACACTCATCAAATTTACACTGGTACTGAAATTTCTCATATTCTCTAGTGAACACTGGTTGTTATGAAGAAGTTAAAGCCCATAATCCTTTCCACTTAATTATTGTTTCCATTCTTGGTTTCCATGTGTGGTAATTATGTGTTGTTAATGGCTCAACATGATCTAATGCAGAAGTAGATAAAGATGCCATCCTCAAAAAATCACCAAAAGAAATGCAAGAACCAAGCAATGCAACAAGACCCCCAAACAATGCAACAAGAGCCCCCATATTTTGGCACTTTATAATGAGTGCGTGTTACAATATGACACTTTATAATTATAGTGTGATTCTTAAAATAAATATTTCCAATGGAAAGAGCATAAAAACTACGCACTTTTGCAAAAATGGCACTCAAAACCGAGTTACCGATCAAAAGATACAAGTTTTTCAATATTATGCTCTACTATTTATTTTAGTTTCCACTAAAATAGAATAAAATGCTCTTGCCTTCACCACACAAATAAAATGAAAGGGGGCTGGAGTTAAGCACCTACTAGTAGGAATCACAAGCTTTAAGCCCTCATATGACCAGGGGCTAAGGATTTCAATGGGTGTAGTTTGTGGATTTTCCTGAAATAGTAATAGTAGTGCACAACATCCATTGACCCTTGTCAAAAAGGAAAGAAACGTCTTTTCGAAAAGAACCTCCTGTGCACAAACCCCAAATGCTATGCCACAAATAGAAAATACTTAGATCGGATCTCCGAAACCCAGAAAATAATTCTAGATTTTCTTTTCCGTACGGCGTGAATCCCGAGGCAAATCCAGTATGTTTCTCTGCACAACAAAAAAACCAAAAAAATGACCGCCTCCCGAAAAGGTCGAGTTTACAGTTGACCTTAGGGTTTTCCACCTTCCGGATCTAATGGAAGCCTCCGTTTTGCATAAAAATGCACGCAACAAAAAAATACAAGAAAATCCTGAAATATATGAATATATAAAAAAATTATTTGTAAAATAAAACTTACAGACGAATGTCAATAGCAATCTCCTGCTCTGATACCATAAAAGGAATGATAACAAAATCATGCCAAGCCAAGAACACAGATTCTAATCAAACATCATGATCAATAAGATGAAAGTAATTCACCAGAATAACTTTACATAAACCTTTGCAAACAAATGAGTAGCAATATCATATATTATTATGGAACTCAATGAAATACAATGACAATGGGCCTTGCTTACGTAGGCAAGGAATAACAATCTAAGAACCAGTCAAGGTCATAGATCATGCCATAAATCATGGAAAGAACTAGGACCTTGGTGGTTCTTAGATTGTTATTCCTGCTGCCTTTATAAGCAAGGCCCATTGTCATTGTATTTCATTGCGTTCCATAATAATATATGATATTGCTACTCATTTGTTTGGAAAAGGTTTATGTAAAGTTATTACGTGAATTACTTTCATCTTATTGATCATGATGTTTGATTAACATTTGTGTTCTTGGCTTAACTACGATTTGGTTATCGTTCCTTGTATGGTATTAGTGCGAGAGATTGTTAAATAGTATTTACCTTATCTCATGTTCACCTAGGTACATTATTTACCTTATTGTATTTATCCTCACCCACTTATGTGTGTGGATATTTCTTTTTATTTATTTATATATTAGGAGATTATCTAGTTGTTAGGTATAGTTCTTTCCTTGATCTATGGTATTGACTAGTTCTTTCCTAGATCTATGGTATTGACTAGATCCTTGATGTCTAGTTCTCTCCTAAATCTATGGTCTTGACTAGTTCTTTGATGACTAGTTATTTCCTTGATTTATGGCTTGATCTACGACCTTGAATAGTTCTTAGATTGTTATTCCTTGCCTATTTAAGCAAGGCCCATTCTCAATGTATTGCATTGAGTTCCATAATAATATATGATATTGCTTCTCATTTGTTTGCAAAGGTTTATGTAAAGTTATTCTGGCGAATTGCTTTCATCTTATTGATCGTGGTATTTGATTAGCATCTGTGTTCTTGGCTTTGTATGATCTAGTTATCATTATTTTCAATCATCCTTGCTAAAGCCGATTGCCTTTCCAATGGAAGCGGTGACGATGACCCACTATTATGATCTTGAACAAAAAAGTGGAAAACATGGAGAATTCCGGTGGCCTAAAATAGTAATAGAGGAACATTTAAATAGGAGAAAGAAAACTTGGATGAAGAAAAATGGTGAGTGGATGAATAAATGGGGTATTTGCATGCAAGAGTGTCCTAACATGAATAAAGAAATAAAAAATTATGTGAGAGATAAATTCAGAAATATCATGTGGAATAAGTAGCTTGGTCGAAAAAAAGAATACTATGTCAAGAATTTTAATCCCACTTGTGACCATGGGAAAAAGCACTACATTGGAGCGATGATAAAGTGGAAGGTTAAAATGTTAATTGTGCAACTAAAAACTAGTTCACATCATCTTAGGTGTGAAACTGGGAGATGGAAAATGCCCAAAGAGAAGTGGTCAGAAAGGGTTTTGTTTTGCATGTCGGGCATGGTGGAATCAGAATGGCATTTTGTCATGGAATGTGTTGCTTACGGGGACATTCGGAGCAATTACACGGATATTTTAACAGTGGCTGATCTTACAACCTTGTTTGAAGAGGAAAGGGTGACAAAAACAGTAGATTTCTTGATCAAAATTCACAACGAAGAAGCAAGCTTAGGAACGAGATGGAAGAAAGGAAAAAGTAGAGGGAATCGGTTGGTGATTGCACTTCGGGTCCCATATTTGCTCGGTCTCGTGGACATCATTAAAAATTTCATTTCATTCTTCTTGACTCTTCATTAAATGAAACGATTTCCCAAAAGTACATAATATTGAAAGAATGAGATTGAGAGTATAAATTTGGCGAGATGACATCAACATAAAAAGATACATGGTTAATAATTGCATCATTGGATAAAATGCATAAAAAAATTCCCAAATGCTTACGGATCCATGCATTCGAGGAGGAGGTGGTCCATAAAGCCCCGGATGACACGTGAAAAGTAACGAAGGATGGATTTGTGCCACAATTATATTGGTTCAAATATTCCATTGAAATTCATCCTTTATATATTTTTAAAAGTATAAATTCAAATTAGAATAGATTTATTCATTCATTTATATCAATGAATAAATATATGCATATTTATCTAGATTCTTTTACCCAAGACCACAAACAAACATTAACCAATATTCCACCCTCCTATAAAAAAATATTGCTATAATCACACTTATAAGAATATATCATTACCTCTCCACGATAATATTTGTATAAACACGTCGACACCGACTTGAAAAGATAAGGTGCTTCACAAGAAACCTACAATATGTTTATTATAGTCTCACATATGAAAGGGTTATGCTAGTTATAGAAGGACATGTATCTCCACTAATGAATCTCAACTTCAAACCAAAACTTGCCGGGTTAGGACCATACATTTCTTGATCGGGTAAAATGGGGCATGACACTACATCTACCTCCCCTTAAAAACATCATCCTCGATGTGACACAATTACAAAGAACTAGCAGATTACATGAGTCTAGAGGACTTAACATCAAATGATAATAATCAACAAAGAGGACCTTGTCGTTAAAGCGAGTCCATAAGGAAATAACCATTTTGATTTTTTTGTAAAATTAATTATGTTATGTGAATATTGGTAGTTCTCTCTACTATAGTAGATCGAAACTAAATTCCATAGTCATAACCAAACCTGGTCTAATAGTGTTTTCAAATGAGTGTTTTCATAATTAACATTATTCTCATAATACGGGTTGGTTAATTCAATTTATCTTAACCATTCTTGTTGTTTAATAGGTGAATTTCATTATTTTCGTAGGTTTTTCAATAATGTAATACAACATGAGGTCATCAAGACCTTAAACCATAACATCGGTCAACTTCACTTTTATCACATTTTCCACATTTGATGCTGATAGTTATAACAGAAAACTCGCCAAATAGGAAGGGAGTATACCAAGAACTCACCTCCATAGTAGGGAATAACAAAAAAATCCATAGTGGGGTCCCCAAGACCCAAGGTAACAAATCTATCTAGATACAGTGCCCATTGAATCCAAGTATAGTAATATCTGTCAACATATATGTAGTCCAGTATCTCAACCTCTCCTCAAGGGAGCTAATAAAACCAAGCAAAAATATCAGGGATCCCATATGTATGTCTATCGGTGTATTCCATGCATACCCCAAAGTACACTACCCTCTAGTAAACCATAACTATGTAAGAGTGAACCATCCCACACATAATCCATAAATCCTGAATTGATTACCATATCCATCTCAATGGTGAAGAATATCATCATAAAAAGTAAAGAGAAGCACAAATCACCGTCCAATCCACTGATTAATACTACATAACATAATGGCCAATCCTTTGTATAATCTTGCATAACATAGAAGCCAATCCATTGATCCATACTGCATAACATCAAAGCCAATCCAATGAAGAGAATAGAGCATCATGAGGGTCGCTCAACCAAAGAGGACTGAAGAAATCATATGAGTCTCTCAACCAAAGAGGACTCAAAATCAAGTATGTCTCTCCACCAAAGGAGGATAAAATATCACTAGTGTCACTCCACCAAAGGAGGATTGAGTTTCTAGTATCAAAGTGAGGTCGGGTCACTCCATGGTCCTAAATGTATAGATCCCCATCACCTCAAAACCAAGGGCATGTCCTGCAGCCCCAAGCATGTAGTCATGACACCTTGGGCATACCCCCATACGAAAAAGAACACAATACAAACAAGATAGAACCACTCACCAATAGGCATGGAAATCCATGTAACAACCTTGATGATAATTTAGCCAAGTGGCCTTAAAAATAATAAACCTCCAAGTCACCAAAAATATATAAAATCCATGAAATTTCAGCAATAAAAAGAAATGGCTGAGTAGCCACATTCAAATCACGAAAACCTCGCAATAAATCCAAAATAACAAGAAGAGCCTCAAAGCTTTTTAATAAATACATAAATAAAATGATGGTTATGAAAAATTTCAAGTTTACAAATATAACACATATGAAAAATCCACATCACAATTACTACACTTCCTTTTGTGGGATGATTGCAGGGGTACTAATCACCAAGTGTGCATCTCGGTATATATAAATAATATGGATCCAATAAGATATATATCATGATATTTGCTCTCCCAGGTGGAAATACATCTCCAAATTCCATACCCAAATTTCATAACCACTGATGATATAGAACTCAAGAGAAACTAACCAATCTTACTGACTACCAATCTATCTCCAAATTTCGCCCATGTAGTACTACTGTCCAAAAATGTACCAAACTAAGTCAATGAAATAAAATCTATAAATTTCTATAGGATCTGACACAATACCAGTCCATAACAAGTAATTTGGGGACCCCCTACACATTATGCTAAATCGGGAACAATATACCTAGTACAAAAGTGGACCGGGAATATCACCATGACTCCACATAACACAACAACATGAATTGACAAGAAACTCATTCTATGCACACACAACCAAGTACACAAGAATATTTACCAATTAATCCTAGAGGTTCCATCGTTTGAACCTTGCTCGATACCAACCTGTCATGCCCACTATTTTACCACCGAAAAAGTAATTGAAAAATGACATTGTTTTGTTGTGAAATCAAATGATGCAATCTTGAAGAACCATTTTACAAATCAATATAAACTTAACAAAAATACTTGCCAAACAATAAGCCAACCTACCAAAACTTACAATTGTCACATGTGCAAGCATTGCATTTTATTACTTAAAAAGTGTCACCTTTACAGAAGCACGGTTTAAGTCGTTATGCCTCACAATGCTACAATGCAAGTTAGTTCCATTTCATTCTAAGGTCCATACCAGAGTTAGAATTCTATATTTTTGTTTTCACTACCTATATTAGAACTTATATATCGTCTTCCATCCTTAACACAAAAATGTTGGATCAAAGAGTGTACAAAATTGGCAAGAATCCACAATCAACGCTAGCCATCACTCGGGAAGTGAGGCATGCATAAATAAGTTGCTTAACCCATGGAAAGTCTTCCTAACCATCATTATTCTACCAATTCTACATTATATGTAATCCAACCATGCAAAGGAGAACGGGTTTAACTCGGAACACATTTCATGAGGCTCATGCGATTCTCACCAAGGTGGTTTCATAGGTACATAAATTAGGATCAACACCATTTGACTCTGATAATTTGGTAACATGGAGGTAATCGGCTAACACATGAGTGTGACCAAGAAATGTCACAAACATTCCCTTATCACCATGACCAAAATCCATTCTCTATATAAGGTTCTATTTCAAATAAAAAATTACCACTAGGAACAAAACATTCTAGAGTATAAGGTACTCATTTAAGGTTAACCCACGAACATGGGTTATGAAGAAGGTACTTACTGAACTACTCCAATTCCTAAGAAATTTCCTTCCATGACAAAATCTAAGCTTGGCCCAAATATCTCTTCACACATAACTCTAGGCCCTCTAATTGTAACAATAAGGAAATCAAAATCCAATCATTAACATGTGAACATGATTTCATTTGCTTGACGGAAACCACTTCACCGTCCTTAAGATACTTATATAAATCTTAACACATAATCCACTAACATAGGTGACTAACTCATTTCTTAAAATCATGGAATTAATTTCCCTTATGTCCTATAAAGGCATTATCTCTAAGGATAAGTTGCAACATTATAAGACTAACATTGTATGGTCCTTTCCTACCAGTGGTGATGAATAGGTCTTGAAATAACTTACCTCGTTTACCATGCACCATACACACAATTATCAATTCCTTCCAAATCCTACACTCGGGTTAAACCTAGATTCAAAATAATGGCCTTTTTATTCAACACGATGGAAGGATTCCATTACTTCCATTTTCTTCTAAGACCAATCCATGATAGTGTCGTTATAACACATTACTAAATGTTTTCCAATGAATAAAATTAAATTTTATCCCTTTAACTAAAATTAAATCTCTATTAAATGAGATCAATATCCTATAGTTAGTTCTCAATTGAATTTAAAGTCCATAAAACACATATTATGGTAATTAACTACGAGAGAGGAGAGGTTTTGTAAGATTATCATGACATATAATTGGATCGTTTAACAAGGAATGCAATAATTTTGTGGTCTTCTTACTTAGGTTTCTTTTGATTAATTGATTTCCTCCTAAATTCTATTTCTTAAGGCGGTTCCATTTACACATCTATATAAGAAACATTTCCCCCTAAGGTGATGCACACTTCATAATTTGGAAGGCCTTATGTCACTATGTTCATAAGATTTTCTAGAGTTTATTTCTCAATTGAGAAAAGATTCATCACCACATTATACACTATCTACAATGTTTATAGATACACGTTAACACATGACTTAACCATGGTCAAGACAAAGCTTAGTTTTGAACTTACAATTTCCTTTTATTTAAAGGTATATCATCCTTACACATATCATTAAATCATATAACATTATTCCTTCACTACTATGTAATGTATTTTTTTTTCTTTTCGTTACCCAAAATTGACATGTTTCGGGCCACCTTAGCACAACTTTGGAGCTATGTTGCCCAAGGAGTTTGCGTAAAATATCCTATTGGATTACCAAAGCTGCTCTCTCTAGCGAGTAAATTTCAATTTTTTTCCAAAGTTCTCGCTGCCACCCATGTGTACTAATCTTTTTTTTCGGGTTACTTCTAGTGTTTCTTACTCCAATCTCGTAAAAATTCTAAGATACTTCTATGGGATAATTCTAAAATCCAAAAGAGATTTCATCATGTGGTATGATACACATGTTGCAGACTCCAAAGAAACATGTGGCCTTTGTATGCTTGACAATAATTTTTAAGGGAAAGATCTCTGTGTCAAATGGTTGATTTGTAGCATAAAAGGGAACAAATCCTAGAAGATCATGCTAAATCATTGAATTTTCCAAGGCTATCCTTTAGGAAGACAACCCTGGAAAGGCCTTAACTTCCAATCCCTTCTCCTCTGCCCGGTCTCTGTCAAAATTAGAGGTTATTTTATAACACATAATATTTAGAAATCCTAGGAATTACTTAAATCAAACCTTATTTGGAAAATGGATGGCTTCAGATATGACCTTTATATCAACTCATATTCTCTTTGGTTGTCATCCATTTTCACTTTCCACGATGCCCCTCTTACTCTAGGGCTTTGGGCTAAAGCTATTCAACTCTTCAAAAAAGGTATCGAAGTGGTGGGTGATTTATTTTGTAAGCATTCCAGATCCCGGATTTCTTGGGGAGCCTTAGCTATTAAGTTCAATCTTTAACACCAAGATGTTGAAACAATCACAAAAATCATTGCTTGCATACCTGAGGAGTTCTTACACAAAATTGACATCACTTTAGGTGTCCTATGGTGGTGAGGACTGGAGTGGCCTTCTACTACTCGCTCTCCGCCATTACAAATTGTAGACACAAAATCATGCACTTTGGGTAATTATTTAGTCCCGGTCTCATACTACTATTCATATGGTTCTTGAGAGAAAAATGTACTAATCAACCCATGTCTTTGGCCATCTTGCATTGCTTTCTATTGCTAATTTTGATCTTGCACCCATACTTTCCCAGTCTGTATTGTTATGTTACGTTTTCCCTATTTCCATATTTGGAAAGGGGATGGCTTCAGATATGACCTTTCTATCAACTCCTATTCTCTCTGGTGGTCATCCATTTTCACTTTCCATGATGCCCCTCTTGCTCTATCTCCTTGGGCTAAAGCTATTTAGCTCTTCAAAAAAGGTATCAAAGTGGTGGGTGATTTATTTTGTAAGCATTCCAGATCATGGATTTCTTGGGAGCCTTAGCTATTTCAATCTTCAACACCAAGATGTTGAAACAATCAAAAAAATCCTTGCTTCATACCTAAGGAGTTATTACACAAAATTGGCATCACTTCAGGTGTCCCATGGTGGTGAGACTAAAATTGGCCTTCTCGCTACTCCACTTTGCCATTACAAACTATGGACACAAAATCACACACTTTGGGTAATTATTTAGTCCTGGTCTCATACTACTATTCATATGGTTATTGAGTGAAAAGAGTACTAATTAACCCATGTATTTGGCCATCATACATTTGACCTAATGTTAACATGTAGAGGGTTTATGTAATTAGGAAAATTGCCATCTAAACTATGTATTTGAGGATCCAAATAACTTTTATTTATACTAAACTTAGTCTTAATGATATTTACAATGAAGGAATTGATTCTCATCAAAATAAACTCAACAAAGAGGGAAAGGGAATGAAGCTCTCTCTTCAAGCCACTAAGCATAATAAACATCTTAAATTCAATTAAATCACACAAAACCATAGCTATCAAGAAATAGTTTTAACTCTTTCCTACATTGAATATAGAGCAACTATTTATTTACCACTATCTTTAAACACTAAATATTTGAGACCGCAAGGCACATCTAACAAACCAAGTACTAAAAATAATTCATGAAAATAGATTATCTTTTCACAATCTACTTATTCTAAAATTTTAACCTAAGATCGAGGTGCAAAATTTACTTATACTTGAAATAGATTTATAGCCTAGGAATCAAGATAAAAAAATCAACAATTAACACAATTCAAACATACAAAATGATGTAAATCTCTAAATCCTTTTCTCCATTGATTTTTTATTTCCAAGATGAAATTTACAACATAGTTTGGGGTATTTATGGAAAATGGAGTATAGATCATGCCTATAATATTTGGATCTTTCAAATTACATAAAAGATGGAAAAAATTAAAATTTTCTACCAAGGATTACAAACAAAGCCCCAAAAGACTCGAAAGGCATCCATAGAAGCATATTCTAGATTTTTAGTCGAGTAAAGTGATGATTTTAACAGTGGTATTTTTTTAGAAATTTGATCTATGTGAAATCAACATGGTTATCCCATGAGATCGGGATGTTGGATAAAAATTTAGCACCACTTGTCCGATGAATGCATTTGGAACTAAATTTAACTTGTTTAACTTCTCCTTTTGCATTTAAACTCTATCATGAAAATATACAAGATTTCTTCACCGTTCTCTCTCAAATGTGTCTCTATATGTAGCATTCTCAAATATTCTTCTTATGGTTCCAGCCTCATGTCAAATGGAGGTTCCATTTGAAATATAATAGCAAAAAAAATCCACTATCATGCATCTATTTTAACTCAACCTTTTAAAAATACCTAGTCGACTTAAGTTTTTAATCTTCAATAAAAATCCTCCATATAACTCTTTTGACTTCGACCTATCCTTATGGCTTGGTCAAATTAAACACCTTGGTGAATCAACTTTAATAAAATCTAAATCCATGTCTCTTTTTCTAATTTGACTCGGTTTAAACAAATTTTGTGACTCAGCATCTTTTAACCCTCATATATCTTTGCTTTATTGTTCGCCTTAAAGCTGTAGCTATCTTGATTGATGGCATGTGTAGAACTTCAGTCTCAATATGTCTTAGAATTTATTTGAGCTTTTAAGGCTTCTGGGTTCTCATACAGAGGATGCTTTGATGGATGCCACATAGCCTTCATTGGTGCCATTGTTATCCGTGGAGCCTCTAAAATTTAGTCTTAGCCTCAATTTGTGTGTCTCATGTGTCACTGATTATTGCCACTTTGTGATCATTAAAATCACCTCCTAGTCTAGACTCATATTTGTACTTTAATTGCACTGATGGGTGCCACTTAGCGTATATTGGTCTCATCTATCTACTCCAAGGTTTCTCTTGACATGTCAATGGACGAAACTTGTCCTCCATCGGCGTTCTTACTCTCCGTGAATCTTAGAAACCTAGCCGATCTCAACTGCTCCCCACTACACTATCTCAGGGTAGCCCACTATCTCATGACCCATATAGATAAGATAGAATAGGGAGGGGGGCTCGGCCTCCCCGCCCCCTCTCTATAGAGAGATGGCTAGTATAGAGAGGCTCGCCCCCACAACCCTCTTCTCTTTTTCAGGAGCAGGCATGGATAGGTGGGATTGGCTATATCTCCTATCGTTTCTCTATCTCGGGGAGCTGACGGAAGGAAAATCAAATACCAGAAAGACAAATGAATACTGAAAGGACAACCGCCCCTCTTCGATTTTCGGAAACCAACCGGGGATCGATCCCTTGATCGAAACCGAATCGATGAGTGTCTCCCATTGTATCTCTCACCCATATAGAGGGAGTTGGGGTAGCCCCCCATCCCCCGTCTATATAGATCTTGGATCTTATTTCTCTAGCTATGGGAAAATCAAATACCAGAAGGACAAATGAATACCGAAAGGACAACCCTCCCTCTTCGATTTTCGGAAACCAACCGGGGGATCGATCCCTTGATTGAAACCGGATCGATGAGTGTCTCCCATTGTATCTCACCCATATAGAGGGGGTTGGGGTAGCCTCGCATCCCCCGTCTACATAGATCTTGGATCTTATTTCTCTGGCTATGGATATCACTCCCCAGTCGGGATTGAGATCGAGATCGAATGGATAGATGGTCGCTCAACCCCAATGGCCTCACCTCCAAACTCTCCCAAACACATATTTGTGGTTGGATTAAATTGATGGATTTGTGAACATTCCAAAAAAAAAACCATGACATTAAATTTGATGGTTAAAGACTAAAAGAAAAATGTAAAGTAAATTGTCATTTAAATGTTTTAAGCCTATTTTACTTCCAAAAAGAGGCTAAGTCCTGGGATTTACTTCCTCTTTAATCATGTGCATACGGTAAAAATTGAATAAAATCATAAAGAGATTTATATAAGACAAAAAAGATATGATTAAACCAAAAACAAAGAAAGGGTGTAAATTTTTCAAGTATAAGTCATAAAACTGCTTACCTTTGTCATTTTTAAATTATTTTAATTACATGAAAACCAAAACTTTTAACTATGTAGAAGAGCTTTAAAAACTAGCAATCGCATGTGTGCAATGCAATGTGAACGCCGAACAGTATATGTTATTTGATTTAGAAGGATAGTTATTACTTTTGTAGTTGATGTTGATAAGGGGTGTGATTGATTTTGTAAGTGTATGAATATAGATGAAGCATTACATTTAAAGGTTTTCTCTCTACATTTCAAATTTGTTGCAAATTCGTAGATATACATTTGCATATATCATGAGGAGTAAAAAACATGTCTTATTGTTCTATGTATATTTGAGCAGTTTTGAGTGCATGTAATTGCACTTCTGTTTGAGTACTAACAAATTTAAAATATTGGTTACAAATTCCACTTCAATCCCCAACTACTGTGATTCTTGACTTCACAAAATTAATACAATAATCAACTACTATACTTTTTTTTGTTATATCAGTTTAATCCTCCAACCAGGTGGAAGTTCATCACAAGATTCATACTAAACCTACATTCATGATTTTCCATGTCAACATGACCTAGGATCATGCAAGCAAAGCATTTAAAGAGAACACAAACCCAATAAGCATATTATTCTTGTCATTTATTTGTAATTATATCTACAATTAAGTTTATCTTGGTCTAAACTACACACGATGCTCTCCGTCCAATGTAGCAAAAATTATATCAACATGAGCTTGCTTGATGTCATTTGATGAACCCGTACCTGTACCCATAACCTAGCAACATAGGGTATGAAAGAACCCAATTATGCAGGTTCCACTTTTCAGTAAATGAATTACTGGTACTGTATTTTCCTAGTAAAGAATGAACTTGGTAGTGTATTTTCGTAGAAAAACAATGAACTTGGAAGCAGTGTGGCAGTCCCCATACACACACAGATTATCATAGACTTTGATAGGTGTTACAAGTAGAACACTAATTAGCCCAAATGCGATGGCCAGTTTCTCACCATGATGCTAGAGAAGTTTCTTTCTGTTCTTAATACACATCATGTAGAACAAATTTTGTGTTAGGTGCACACCCTGCTGCTTTAGTTTGCACCGACAATCTCTCCAATGTTGCATATGTTCTCTATTTGTGGGTGTGATCTATCTTCACCATACAAAAATTTATAGTATTGTTGATTCAATCCACTTAGTCCTGGCTCCTTTCTAACTCCCATGTCTTTCATCATGTATCTTACTTTTCTTGCATCATTTCACCTGCCATTCGGAGCATTGATATTTGAGTAAAAATTACACATACACCAGGAAAAAGATCCATGTCTCAAGGTATAAGAGTCAAATAATTACTGGAAAGCTTTTATTTCGGTTAAAAGCTGCACATTTTCTAATTTTAACTACTCAAAACAAAGAATTATTTCTCATACCTTGAAGTATTTTTGCATGGATTTGGTTCATGTACTTGTTGTTTGCATTCTTCACAACAGAGAGAATGTATAAGAACACAGAAAAATTATAACCAAGCCTTCAAAGTTGTGGTTAGTTTTCTTCCTTTACTGTCACCAAGACCAAGACCCCTCACAAGAATCCAACTCGTCCTTGAAATGATGGAAATGATTGTTCTCAGAGATGAACTTGGTAGCAAGTATGAAAGTCACCGCATGCTCAGAGATTCTTAATATTGTTGGTTGGTGTTCCATGCACATTACTGATTAGACCAAATGCAATGCTCAACTTTACACTGTGATGGCAGAGAGAAGTTTCCTTTGGCTCCTGCTCCATTAATGAAGAGGAAGTTTGTGTCAGGTACATACCCTGCTGCTTTAATTTGTTTCATTAATATCTCAAAGACTGTGTATATGTTGTGTGTTTTGTGGGTGTGATATATCCCCTTACTGTAAAACAATTTATTATATTGTTGACTTAATTCCAGCTTAGTCCTGGCTCTTTCTTAAGTCCCCTATCTTTCATCATATTTCTTACTTTTCTTGAATCATCCAACCTGCTGGCCAAAGCATAGATGTTTGAAAGCAAAACATATATGCCAGAAGTGTGAGGTTCAAGCTCTATGATGCATTTTTCTACACACTTACCCAATTCCAAGTTCCCATGGATTATGTTGGCTACGAGCAAGGCATGCCACACAACCGCAGTGAAAGAATTGAGGCTATTGAAGTAGATGGCTTATGTACCACTGACCTGGAGGAAAATTCTCTTGCTTTTCTTGATTCTTTTGAAGGTGATAGTGAAAAGGTGCGGGACAATAGAAGAATTTGTGAGTAAGTTGTCAAAAGAAAGATTTCTAAAGAAGAGGCTAACCCTATAGATCAAGACATTTCCAAAGATGAAATTAGACATGCCATACTTTCTATGAAAGATGATAAATACTAAGTGTAATCCTGTCACCTAGTGGCATAGTACTGGGAACGCTTATTGTTGAAGTAGGTCGAACTGGTTTGGGCTCTTTTACCTGCTACATGTTAAGTTCTTGCTAGTGAGTTACAAGTAGACACTAAGAAAGTAGGCCCAGAGAAGAAATATTGGGTAACTCAGTGGTGCTCTGTTATTATACATAACTGTTTGGTTGTTCATCCAAATCGTGGGGAAGTAGGTAATTTACAGTGTTAGATTTTAATGTAGAGCTTATTATTATTATTTTTAAAATCAATTTACGGTATGTTTAGACAGAGGACACGAATCTGTGTTCTTGCCATTAATGAAATTGTAAAGCAGAGTGAAAAGGAAATTATAAAAAACAAACTTCAAATATAAAAAAATAAACAATTAGCAATGAAATGATTAAATGTAACCAACAAACTTCAGATAAAAAAAAAACAATTAGCATGAAAATAAATAGATAGCGAAATTGAGGTTCTTGTTGTGTGTCTATTGCCAGGATTTTGCTACAATGACTTACATTTTTAACCCTGATAAGTTCAGCTGTTCAACTGGACACTCAGTTTGGCTGGTTTCCGCGTCGGCTTGCATTGAAGGAAATTGTTTGACAAAGTTTATCTTCTATATCTTTTCGTTAGCTTAGCGATTCAAGAAAAAATTCTTCTTTGGTTGAATGTTTATAGTGAAAGTTTTGATAATTTTAATGAAGCTGGATATCTTAATTTCTGAGGGTTCCAATCTTATACATGTGTTTCTTGTATTTACAGACAGGTTACCTGTTTGTAACTCTACAAGCATTGCCAGCCACAACAACTCTGGACCAAAGAATTCAGCAGCTAATCCTAACCCATTGACTCCACCAAATAATATTCAAAATCAACTACTTGCAGAAAACAGAGTATCTACTCCATGCATGCATGAAAGAGTTGAGCACTCAAAGGAGAAACAGACCAATTTACTCTCTCCAGAGCTTTCTTCTGTGCCGGCTTTACCAACTTTGGGAGGTAATGATGCCCTTCAAGATAAAACATTCCATTTACAACCCAGAGAAGGTCTATTAGCAGTTCAAGAAGGACATGATCATGAGATCGACTTAAACAAAGTTCCCACCCGAAAACCAAAGAAGAAAAAACACCGTCCTAAAATTCTTATTAAGGAACAAAGTTTTGTCAAAAGGTCAAGGTCAAAGATCCAAGTTAAGAGTACTACCCATACCAAGTTTCCAAGGGGGAGGAATTCTACAGGTAATCAGACTCAAGCAAAAACTCCAACACTTAACAAAGAAGCCTCGGACATTTCCTGCCTAAGAAAATCAGATTCTTCTCAACCTATAACAGATGTCAGATCTGCTACAAATCAACAAGAGCACTTCCCACAAATTAATTTAATTCAAGTTTACCCTTTATGATGTGATTATGGACTTGTTTGCCATGTTCAAGAAATTCTAGGCTGCTGCAAACTCCAAGAATACCAAGAAAGGTTAAATGGTTAGGCTTCATCCCTATCCGCTGCAGTTGGATAAACATATTGAGTGCCTCCTTCCCATATTTTCAACTCAACTCAACATCTGTAGTCTGGAAAACACCTGTAATCATTACATCGTACGTAGCCACATTTCTCTCAGGCATTTTGTAGAACGCTACAAGTGCATCCTCTATACCCTCACATTTAGCATACATGTCAACTATTTCAAACCCAACATAGACATCTGATTCAAATCCAGTTTTAATGATGTGAGCATGGACCACTTTGCCACGCTCTTGAATTCCACCACCACCACATGCCTTGAGAATGCTACCAAATGTGAAAAATGAAGGCTTCAAACCGACTTGTTGCATTTGGCCAAATAGTTTCAGTGTCTCCTCATCATGTCAATTCTGGGCATATCCTGTAATCAATGCATTCCAAGAAACTCCATCACGTTCAGAAGCTTCATCAAACATGCCTTGAGCCTCATCCAACCTCCCACACTTAGAATACATGTCAACCAGTGCATTTGATACAAAGACCTGAGACCTGAACCCAGTTCTAATGATGTGGGTGTGAACTTGTTTGCCCTGTGCCAAATCACCAAGTTTTGCACATGCACTCAACGTGCTAGCAAAGGTGAAGTGGTCCACCTTCATGCCCAGCTTATGCATCTGCAAAAATTCTCCTTGAACATCCTTATGATGTCCATGTTGGGCATATCATGAAATCAATGAATTCCATGAAATTATATCTGGTTTAGGCATTTTGTCAAACAGTTGGCATTTATCATCCAAACTACCACATTTTGCATACATATTGACAAGATTAGTGCGGACAAAAACACAAGGCCTGAATCCAGTTTTGATCACATGTGTGGGTATGAATTTTCTTACCTTCTTCCAGTGCTTTCAATTTGATACAGCCTTGTAATAGAGAAGTATATGTATTGGAATCTGAAAGTAGGCCATTTCTGTACAAATTACAAACTTGTTCACTAATAAAAGAGTAGCCATTTTGGCGTTGTGCATTCTCTGTTGAAGCTTCTTCTAAATAATCTTCACTCCTTCCACAACTACTGTGATACCCAGGCACTCAAATCCCACCTTGACACGACCCCTTTTCCGGTTCAGAAATCCTTACCCGTCCTTGAAAATGCCAACCCCTCTACTTTCCCTCCCAATAGGCAAATGCAAACAGCTGGAGGACGATCGGAGCCCTGTCCCATTTCCTGCCCAGAAGCCTGTAGTAGCCTACGAAGAGCTCCCCTCCTTTCCACTTGCGTAGAACACTACCCTCTTAGAAGGATCCTTATCATTTGTGCATAAAACTGGGGTTTTCGATAAGAGGTCTAGTGCCTTGTCGTATTCTGTAGCTCAGAAGCCTTCCCAAAATCACAATTCTTTGTTGTACCATGCTGCTACTGCTCAGAAACCGTCCCAAAATCATAATCCTCTGTTGTACCCTACTGCTACTGCTCAGAAGCTTCCCCAAAATCACAATTCTTTGTTGTATCCTGCTGCTGTGACTCAAGAGCCTGCTCAAAATCACAATTCTTTGTTGTGCCCTGATGCTGCTAAGAAGCTTGCCCAAAATCACAATTCTTTGTTGTATTCTGCTACTCAAAAGCCTGCTACTGCATCTGTGACGACAATCACAATTATATCCCATATTTGACTTCTCTGAAACCCATTGTCGATAGTGGGTTTTCGCAGTTTCCAAATCACACTACTGTGCAAGTTCTAGAACAGAATGGCAATGCATCACCATTCGTTGTTCAGAAGCCTATGGAGAACAAGGGGGTTTTTATACCAAAGGAGGAAGTGGACAATTCAAAACCCATGTTTCACTTTACAGATGGCAGTCTCCAGCGGGAAAAACATGGTACGAAAAACCCAGTATGAGAAACAATCAGACCTTGGGGTTTTTCATACGGGATGCAGTATGAAAACCCTCATCCACGCCATTCACTGTTTCATCAAATTTGCCTTCTTCTAGCAGGTTTGCTTTCATTATTTTTAGTCTCTCCTTTGTGCCAGGCATCTCCCACGGATACCCAATCTCCACACATCTCCACACTGTTGTCTGCCATTTCTCACGACCAAATATACCGCGGCATGCAAGTGCTAAAAAAGAAAAGCTAAAAATAGAGCTGCTACAAACAGACGTCCAGACGGCCATCAAACCGTCAAAATTAGGACAGTCGTAGAAACGTCCGGAGGTGCCTTTCCCATAGGGGGAACGCCTTCGGCGTAATAAAGCGCGGCTTTCATTCTCTTTCTAAAAAGGAATTGGGGTGTGTTGTGTACCAAAAATGGTGATTACTATGGGAAAAACACTCAAAAAGTGTTTAGAACTCGAGAATTTCAAGTGCCTTAGTTTCAATGAAAGTGTTATAAGCAAAAATATTTAAAACTTATGATTAAGATTCAAAAACCAATTTATGCTTCTACTTTTTATCTATTAAGTAAAATACTTCCAAGATTCAAGTGTGTGATCTTGTGGGTTAATCCATCCTTCTTTAAAGCTTAGATTGAATGATAAAAAAATGGTTAAGTTTGCAACTCCATTATATGAAGGTTTTAGGCATTGCTTTGTTGTCATCCATGCATCTAGAGCCTCGATAGAGATAAAATTGGCTCCACTCCAAGCCTTGTTCCTTTGTCGATCACGTGTCCATAAGCTTAATGGAGATTTCTCAAATCACCCCTTTAAGAAGACTATTTATATTTTCTTGTTATTTTTAAAAAAAAATAAAAAAATTCACTCATAATTTTAAAAATCAGATCATTTTCTCGTGTTTCCTCTATTTTTACAATAGTTGGAGGGGTTGACAACCAATTTTATACCTTCATCATAAATTTGCCACAAACTTAAGAAGATAACCAATTCATTTGTTTTGCGAAGTTTTTAAATTTGAATTACTTGTAGCTCTCTTAGGTATATCTAATTTGGTAAAATCATCAACAATCACAAGAAATAACTCTAAATTTTTAACATAAGCAACATTTTAAAAAGTTATTTTAAAATCCAGAAAAAACATTAAACAATTTTAAAATCTTAACTATACTCGTTCTTTAAGAGATTTCCTTTAAGTTGTTTGTATTTATTGTAACTTTCATATGGGAACTAAAAATCCGATATAATTTTTTAGTTATTGAGAGAGAAAAATTAGTCTAGAAAAGAAAAGGAAGGAAATCGCCTAAGAAACATACGACTAATCTAGAAATAAATAAACAAAACTAAGAAAGCAAGAAAGTAACCTAGAAAGCATGAATCTAAACATAATCTACATACTCAATTGATTATTCGGAAGAGATAAATGATGATGCAACCATGAAGTAATGCTTCAAGTTTGATCATTAACCAACAACACTAGATCATTTCCCATCGAGATCTACGAGTTTGAAGGCATTGTCTCCTAATGCCTCTACGGTATGGTAGGGACCAGTCTATAGAGGATCAAACTTTGGGTATTGTCCCTTCTTCTCATAGGCATTATGCACAATAAAACTAGATCTCCATGTCTAAAGGCGTTCACTTTTGATTTCTTGTCAAACCACCATTTGATAACTTGTTAATGTTTTCTAAAACTCAATCCCTTTACTTCTAGCATATTTGACCTGGATGATTCATCTTTGGATGTTCCCTATATCTCCTTACAATAGTTACATATGTAATATATCAAATTCATCTTTACATAACCTTTTGAATGAGGAGAAATGGACGTCATATGCGGGAGATACCATCTAAGCAAGATCGGAGTGTAATAAGTGTTACCATATGGATTTACACACATGCAAATGACATGTAATAGTGTGGGGGAAGAAATCCCTCCTCAATGAAGGTGAGGATGCCTTTATTGAAAACCAAAAGTGTATTTACATCTGTACATTCAAAATTGTATGTGGGGGGTGTTTTGGAACATCAATGGAAAGAAAAGTGAATGAGGGAGATGGAATGGAATGAAGGAAAGGAGTGAAATGGAATGAATGGGATGAACATGCAAGAGTTAGGTAAAACAGAGCCTAATATTGCATGGGGAAGAAAGACGAATAACTAACACAAATAAAATGGAGTTTGAGTTAGCCAAACAAGAACGTGTAAGAGGGAACACACATGAGCAAGTAGATAATCAGAGTTTGATCACTGTGAACTAGAACAACCGATTAATAACATTGACAATAAGATCAAAGACAATATTTGCATGCAAGATTCAAACACTAACATCTAATGAACATAAGAACATCAAATGCTATAAGAGACAATGAATGGGACACAAAGTTCATATTTCATTAACTCCAAAATGTCTTCTCAAAAGAACACAAAGTTTCTTTCTTTGAAGTAAAGCTTGCATACAAAAGTATTTTCTTCTCCTCTCTCAAAGTCACCCTTTACAAATGAGCCCCTCACTTCCTTTTATAACCCAAAAGTTGGTTACAAAGTAGTTAGGGTTTTACATGATCATTAAATAAGGCACTTAAGTGACCTTTGACTTTTTCAACAATTTTATGAAAGACAACCCAAAAATAGAAATTACTTAAAATATCCATAGTTTCCGAAAACAAATAACAACACCTTTTAAAATATACAATAATAACCAGTGCCTTATCCATTGAAATGGGGTCCGCTTATCTCAAGTGTATGAGAAATGGACTCTCCCACTTCGTTAGATACCAAGAAAATTAACTCCCTGAGTTGCCGGTGAAATTAGGATCTGCCCTTTTGCCAGTTGAAAGGATCTAAACCTTCCCAAAGTTTCAAACATCTTTTCTTCTTCTGGAGGTTCACTTGGTCGAATAATAGCCTCTAAAAATACTTGCAATTCAAGAATTCTACTTGGCATATCATTTAAATTAATGATTTTGGATTGAGCATTCTCAAATAAGTTCTTTAATTTGATGCACCGCTCCATCAAACCGACGAGAAATGGTTAGTGGGAGTGTACATGTCCTTAAACAATTGTGAAAATTACTCTTTCACTGCTTGATGAACACCTTTGATTATACTCATTTACGAGGTTGCAAGGAATCTCAGCCATGAATTCTTGAATTAAGGAGAGTGAAGTGAAGGCTTCATTGCACATGCTTTCATAATGGATCATAGAATCCTTAAGAAGCGTCTTTCTTGATTTGAGATACAGACACCAAAGAAAATGTGTCCCTCGATGTTCAAATTCGAGAATTCCTTCAATAGCTAAAACTGAAGATTCCATACTTGTCATCTCCTGTAAACTGGGCAATATCTCATCCAAATTTGATATAGTAGAAACAAAAGTTTCTTTGAAAGAAAGAATTGGATCAAGATACGCACTGACATCTTCATGAAGCTTAACCGTAGTCTTGATCATCCCCTGACCTAAAATGAGAATCTCTGAAAGCCAAGTTTTAGTGACATGGCCCAATGTGTTTATTTCTTTTGACAAATTGAGAGTATCTTCATCTGGGGCAGCCACTGCATCAGGTATGGGGAAAGTGGATGATATGGGGTTTATCAAATGTTGAACATATTCCACCAATTGATTCTTTTCGGCCTTGAGCTGAGAGTTTTGAGACTTGTATTTCTCAAGTCTCTTTAGCACGATATCAATTGAATCTCGAGCCATCGCCATGTCACTTTCTAATGTAGACCTCCCAAGCCCAAGTCTAGAAACTTCATAGTCGGCAAGTGTCATAGCATCACGCTCTTTATCAACTTGTGGAATGGCAAGATCTGCAAATTTGTTTCCATCATTATCCACCATTATTCGAGAAATCACCTTAGGCTTCTTAGGAATGGCATCATTCGAAAGTTTGAAAAGGGCATCAAAATCAATGGCAATTGGCTTAACAACTCTATTCCTTTTCTTCACTTTAGAATCATTCCGGGAAGGAGTATCATTCACTATTTACGCATACAAAATCCTGGAGCTCAAAACAACATTCTCATTGTCCGTGACATCATGAGATCCTACAAGAACCCTATCCACAACCTTGATTCGAGGAGAAATAACCTCAATATCCACCTCCTGGCCATTTGGGAGATTTTGGGAAATCTCTTCATTAACTGCATGCTCGAGGCATCTGGTATTTGGACTACTGTATCGAGTGGAAGCTTGTGCAAAACATGGCTGAGGGTCATTTGCCATGAGCTTCTGAGTACTATTAACAATGCGGGTAGAAGAATATCTACTTGAAGTAGAAAATCTGGACACACGCTCTCTTCCTTCTTCGGGGTTGGGATATTTAGATCTTTCTCCTCATGACACGTTACTTGGCGAAGTGGATTTTGGCAACCACTCCTTTCTTGCTTGTTGTGTATGATTGGATGGTACAGAGGTCGATCGAGAAGAGACTTTGGTTAAATGGAGGCCCCCTCGTGTTGGCAATTTTTGTGATCCCGAAACATGATTTGGAATTGATTGCAACTTGGCAAGTTCTCTGTCATACCAAGATATGCTTCTTTCAATAATTGGTTGATTCTTACTATCAAGAGAAAATTCATCTCTTTTGGTCCAGTCGATTCGAGGAAATGGGGTAAAAGCAACTACATCATATGAGGGATCAATGACATCCTCATCATCATTTATGAATGAATCGGGAGGGCTCTTGATGTGGAAGGCCTTGATCTGAGCAAGTGTTAGGCAAGAGTACTCTCATCTTCTTACCTCATGTTCGTCGAACAAGCAGCCCATAAATCTTCCATGGTAGGATTATGTTGATACTTTGCTCCCAGAATCTTTTACATATATCCATTGATATCAAATTGGGCTCTCTTCACATATGGATGGATGGTTATGAGAGCAAACTCTTTTTCCATGAGTTGTGCACTGAAAATATTTAGACATTCGTATTCTCCGATTTGGATTAAGAAATGAATTCCTGAACGGTGCTTGTCACTAAGAAGGCAATTAACTTGGAATAATTGTCGCACCAGCTCCATTAATGCCCATCTGTCACTGATGTACTTAGGAAGTTTCCACGGGGTACCAGCAAAGCCACTCACGCGAATGTAGGAAAAATATGAAAATTGAATAAACCAGGTTCCCCATTGGGAAATGACACTCATGGCTTCTTTAGAAAACCTTTCCTCAGTATTCCAATTCAGGTTCGAATCACACGGAAGGTGAATGCATCGTTGACTCTTCTAAAATGGTGAGAACTATTTTTTTAATTGAGTTGAGGGTAATAATGAAAAAAACTATTTGACGGCCCCATGACTCCTCTCGTTTCAAGTCTCGAAAATAGCTTTCTTCTTTCTACCGCATAATTCAGATACGATGTCATGTAGAAGCATCTAGTCATCTTAACTTCTATCAATTGTTTGTGAAGGGTGTTACTGATGATGGTGGCCCAATCCAAAAAATATTTCTTGGCTAGGATGATACAGATAAATTGATACATCCATGGGTGGAAAATCCTAGCAGAAGGTAGATCGAAAACTCGACTTAGGAGAGTAATCATGTCCCCGATTTCTTCCACGAACTCAATGTGGTACAGTTATTTGGGAAGCCTATCAATTCGAGGTCTCTTGGTCACTAACCAATTGTTGTTAACCATCTTACTCCATCTCGAGGGGTTCTTCATCCCAAAATTGTTGTGCTGACTGGTGAGTGATATCCACATTCTCATGAAAGTCGGGTATGGCAAGCAACTCCTCAATGTGTTCTGGTGTGATTAAGAGGAAAGGCTCGCGATTATCTTTAAAAATTCCTCATCGCTCAGGATCATAATGCTCTGTGTAAGTGATAACCAGCTCGGACATTGCACCGAGATAGGAAAGGTCTGCTACTTGAGTTAGACCACTATTGTAAAGCCTATCGAGAAAATGGTCTTGCCTTGGTTTTCACACACTCACAAAAATGTTGCATATTAATGTGACCCAGATTGGTATCGGTGATATTGTCATATCTTTGAATTAATGGAACTAGGAGGGATGATTCCTTGGAATTCATATTTGGGGTAGATTTGTTTGATTTTTTTTTGGCTTCCTCGATCTCCTTGCAGATTTGTTAGGTTTCTCGGCCATTATGAATTTTAAGAGAAGAATGACTCGTGCACATAAAACAATGCAAGTGGGGTCGGGTCTCGATCTCGAAACCTTCAAATCAATGCAAGAAAAATATGATCCGTTTTAATATTATTATTATTATTTTAAAATAATTATATTAATAATAACTTGATCAGGTTAGAATTTTTGATTCCGGTGACGATTATTTATTTATTATTAATTTAAAATAAACAAAATCACCCGATTTTAATATCCTAATTTTTTTATTAAATTTGTTGGAATCAAATTTCTCCTTGGTATGTGAAAATCACCCGATTCTAATAATCCCGCAATTTGATATTTACTTCTTCGGTGTGATCTTCTGGTCAATGCATGACTTCTTGTGTCGGAAATAGAAAATATTTAATCTTTACTTAGCTAGGAAAACATGTTCTTCTCTACAAAGTTTATTATTTTCTTTTGGCTCTATGCAGTCCCAATGCGTGGGATCTTTGTATTTTCTATTTCTTTATCTGTCTCTTATGAAAAAGGCATCTAAAATTGTAGGATGTGAGCAGCTTTATTTCTTTTCTTATTTTTGGATTGTTCTTCTTCTAAAAACTGTGCATTTTTGTATTTTGTTGGCTCCTTGCCTCTTTAGCTCCTAAACTCCTTTGTATTTGTTTCAATTTTTGATTTCTTTCTCCTTATCTCTTGCATACATGGAACATTCTTGTGCTTGGGACTGCGTGGAAATTACTAGGATTGTTCTCCTTCAAAACGTGGTGATTCATTCAAATGCTCTGCGTGGAATCTCCTTCTCTCCCCACGTGATCTGTTTTACCTTGGGTGAGACCATGTTCTTGGTAGAATGCGTGGGTATTTTGATTTGCTCTTGTTAGTACGTGAAACTGTTCTTTCAATTTGTGTTGGATTATAACCAAAGATCAATGCATGCATGGCCACCTCCTTCGCGTGTGGAAGCTGCTGCTGCTTTGCAACCTCTACGTGAAAAACAATCTCCTTTCACTGTCGTGACCTACAAAGCACGGGAATGCGTGGAAAAATAGTCTTCTTTATTAAGTGTGGATACTTGTTTATGATGTTCCCCCTTATGCGTTTTGTCCCGATTTCTTTGTGTGTGGGAGCTTGCTTTGACTAGTCTACGGACAATTACATGGCCATTGTATGGTTTATTAATTCCTGAGCGTGGCTATTTTTGCCTCTTAAGCCGCAAAGAAATCCTCCCTCTTTGGTGAGCATGAATTTTTAAAGCTGTCCTCTATTTCTTGGCTTGCTTGGAACAAATTAAGGAATGTGTAGAGATTTTTACGCTTCAACGTGAGATCCTCCTTCAAACAGTGTGAATCTCCTTGAGCATGGGTTTCTCTGTAATACAAAAACCTTCTTACTTGGTGTTCGCAGTATTGTGGGATGTGATAAAATATTATGTCCTTCAGAAGAAATAAGAAGCAATCAGAAAGCTTTGCACGACTCTTTCCAATGAGTCCGACAGAGGAAATTATGAAGCCTAAACCAACTTCCCTTCTTCTCGGGTAGTGGAATTAAGTGCCAGGGGGAATGGGGAAAGCAACGGCCAATTGTCAATGGCATTGGCAAAGTGGGCTGGAAATATCTGTTCAATTTCCCCATGTGGGAAATTGAGAGATTTCTTGTCCGTTTGCCAATCCATGATTTGGCAATTGGTGGAGAAAATCCCACAAGTGGGAAATTAAAATAAAATTGCCAAGAAAAGGGAAATCCAGGCTTGGAAAGCAAAATTGGCATTCTCGGCAGTTAGAAGCACAAAGCTTACTTCCCTGGCAATAAAATAAAAATTTGTCGAATGAATTTTAATTAATATTTATTTAATTAAATACTCCCAAGTTATTTAAAAATTAATTTTATCAAACAAAGAGCAATTAATTAATTAATTTTAATGTATTTTAATGCAATTTAAAGCCTGGCGGGAGGAGTTCTCACCTAAAAAGGATGAAACGAAGACCAAAACGATCACAAAAAGGAGACGGTCGTCATGAGGGTGATAAACCACGCAAAGTAACACTTTTTAGAAAATTCAAAATTTCCATTTTTTATTTTTTTAATTAATTTTGCGAAGTCAAAATTGGCTGATAACAGCTGGCTCTAATTGGGGACAAGGACTTTATGGACGCAACAATGAGAATCGAACCAAAATATTCATGAACATGATCTCAAAATGATGGGGCACAAAAATGGGGTGACACAAGAGAGGAGACCGAAAAACAGGGAAACAAACAAACCAAAATCCTAATTACCTATGTACATATGGGGAACAACCCATTTTCAATTTTGATAGTGCTTGAGATATTTCCCACTATAGGGCAAAGGCAAATGAGTTCCATTAGGATATGCCAAGTAATAGGTACTATCTCCACAGAAATGTCTTATTTTGAACGGGCCTAGCCATAGCGAGTCAAACTTCCCATGCTTTCCTTTCGGTTCACGTCTTTTGTCCCAGAGAAGAACTAAGTCATTGATTTGAAATTGTCTCTCCCTAGTTTTCTTGTCAAACAATTTCTTTACCTTGGATTGATGTTCCTCGATCCTGTTTGCCACTTGACTTCTTTGTTCCTCGAGCTTGCTTAGGAACATGATCCTTTTATCTAATGCATTGGTGAAGCATTCATCATTGCTGAGCTAATTTTAATGCTTGTAACTCCAGTGTGATGGGAATTTGAGCATTGGTTCCATACAAAATTTGAAATGGAGACATCCCGATTGCCCTTTTGGGAGTTATGCGGTCAGCCCACAATGCATCATATAACTTTTTGTGCCAAGTTCTTTGATTTTCTTCGACTAACTTGTGCATAATAGTAATGAGGTTTTTGTTATTGGATTCATCCTAACCATTTCCCTGAGGGTAGTAATCTGATGAATGAGACAAGGATATCCCATATCCATAACAAAACTCTATCATCTCCACAGAAGAAAAATTTGAGGCATTGTCCGTCACGATCTTGTGTGGAATTCCATAACGAACCAATATATTTTCTTTGATGAAATCACATATTACTGCAGTAGATGTTTGTTTCACGGTATAGCTTCTACCCACTTTGTAAAGTAGTTAGTGGTGGTGAGCATGTGAGTATGACCAGCACTAGAATTAGGATTCAAAACCTCGATGAAATCTAAACCCATTGTTGAAAGGGTTCTTCAATGAAAGCGGCTTCAAAGACAAAGCTGCTAACTTTGGCCTTCCAACAAATTGTTGACAAGCTTCACATTTTTCACCCATTTCTGAGCATTGGAAAATAGTGGGCTAGTAATAATGTGCTCTCAGAATTTTATGGGTTGTTATTGGGCCAGAGAAATGACCACCACAAGCATGATTGTGGAAAGCTTCCAACAATCTAGGTTGTTGCTCTTTATCAACACATCTGAGGAACATGTTGTCAATTCCTTTCTTGAACAATGTGTTATCCCAAATGACGTACCTAATAGATCTTAGTTTGATAGCTCGTTTCTCCTTAGTTGTTAGATTCTTTGGACACTCGCCATATGTGAGGAAGTAGGAAATATCAAAATACCATTCATCTGTGGTACTGAAAAAAACTACCAATGGTAATTTTTCTTCAACTAGTTCTTCTTCAGAGTTATCTTGTGGTTCATTCTTTGTGATGAGTTGGCAGAGTCCTCTTCCTCGAACCAACTTGGTAGGATTGATATCCAAATCATATTCCTAGATCTTGGAGACCCAATTACCTCTTTTAGATCTTAGTTCCTGTTGTGTCAACATCGATTTAACTGCGGTGTCTAGAACTAAGACTTTGGTGTGAGAATTCAACACATAGTACCTGAAGTGTTTCAGGGCTCTCACCACCGCATACGCATGTCTCTCAAGAGGAGTGTAATTAAGTTCATGTTTCTTGAATCTAAAACTCATGAATGCAATAGGAGATTCGATCCCCTCTTGATTGTGTTGAGTCAAAATGGCGGAGATTGTGTGCGCGAAGCATAACAATAAATTATGAAATCCTTTTTAAAATCGGGACACACCAATGTAGGAGCTTTTGCAATAGCACCCTTGATTTTCTCAAATGCCTCTCTACCTTCCTTTGACCATTTGAAGGATTCCTTCCCTTTCATCATATCAGTGATTTCTTTAGTTAGCTCGGCAAAATTTGGCACAAACCTTCTCAAAAAGTTCACCTTCCCAAAGGAGTGGACTCCAGGCTTACTTGTAGGCAAGGAAAGATTCTTGATAGCTTGAACATGCTCAGGATCGATCTTAGTTCCTTCCTTAGAAACAATATGACCTAGAAGTTTCCCTTCCGTAACTCCGAACACGGACTTTTTTGGATTCAGAGAAATCTTATGAAGTCTGCACCTTTGTAATATTTTCTCTAAATCTCTTATGTGATCTTCTCATTTCTTTGAGAATACTGTCAAGTCATCTAGATATATCACGATGATTTTGTCTTTATAATCTGTGAATGCCATATCCATAGCCCTTTGAAAAGTAGCACCGACATTAATCAAACCAAAAGGCATTCTTCTATATGCGAACGTTCCCCAGGGAGTAGTAAAGCGAGTTTTATGTTGATCTTCTCTAGCCACTTCAATCTGATTATAGCCAGAGAAACCATCTAGCATAGATAGCATTTCCGATCTAGTTACTACCTGTAGAATATGGTCCATGACTAGTAGTGGGTAGTTATCCTTCAAGGAAGCTTGATTAAGATTGCGAAAATCCACGCAAATCCTAATTTCTCCATTTTTCTTGTGAACCGGTACAATATTAGCTATCCAGGTCGAATGTCGAATAGGAAACACTATTCGTGCATCTAACATCTTTTGAACTTCGTGAAATATCATGCCTTCAATTTTGGGATTATATTGTCTTTGATTTTTCTGAATGAAAGCGCACACCGGGATTGAGGGTATGGCATGCTCCATCTCCCTAGGTTGGAAAGACTTCAAGTCTTCCTATGAGTAAGCCAAAATGTCAAAATATTTGGTGAGGAGGCTTATGAATTTCCTGTGCTCCTCAAGTGAGCAACACTTACCGATATTGACCAGACGAGGGTTATCTTTGGTACCGATGTTAACTTGCTCATAGTCAGCAGAATTCTCGGGTCTTGCATGCTCTTTCTCTTTGATAAACCTGTCATTTTTGTCAAAAAAATTCTTCAAGTGAAACCAATCCTTTGGGAATTTTATTTCCTTTGAGTTGAATGATGCCATCACCAAGATCTTCATTCTCAAATCCTTCTGAATGGGTGAGGTAGTTGATTCGCGAAATGCATAATCACTTCCTTCAAAGTACAACTGTTCAAAATTCTCTCTTTTCCAAGAAGGCAATGATTTGTTGATCATCATTAAATACTTGTCAATTTTCTCGCATTGTCAGGGACACTTGGCCTAAAAACCATTTCAATGGTGTATTTGTCTTGATCAAACTCTGAATGAGGAATCATTAATGAAGATGAGACTGCTAGAGAATCCACTTTTTCATTCTTTTCGTGAGGGACAAATTTTATGGAAGACTTCTATTGTGTCCCACACTTTATTTATGTAGTGTCTCAAATGATCATTATTTACTTGGAACTCATTTCTTACATGTTTCATGATCAATTCCGCATCTCCAAAAACTTCCAAATTTTTGATCCCTTTCTCCTCTGTAGCTTGAAGGCCAAGGATTAATGCCTCGTACTCTGCAGTGTTATTAGTATTTGAAAATTCAAGTTTGTAGGAAAAAGGAAACATTTTACCATTTGGAGATATGAGCACCACTCCTACACCAAAGCGTCAAGCAACAACTTCCATCAAACTCAAGAGTCCATATCTCATTGGAATCTTGGCAAGTGATCTCAGGGGTATGAATTTCTGCAGTCATCATATAATTACCCATACTTGAGCCTTGGAAAAGGATCTATGCGCGAGGATCTTCGGTTTTAGTTACCGTGAACTTTTCCTGAGCTTCTGGCATAAGCTTCTTCATTTCTCCATTGATAGGGATCATGGTGTGAGACCAATCCATTTGAATTTCTCCACCTAGATCTCTGCAAAATTTCCTACTCAACAACATTCCATACGAGGCGGGAATATCAGCAACTAAAATAGTTACCTTAACTCACTTTTGAGGGAATTGGGATAAAACCATTTGGGCGTCTTTAATCTTCCCGATCAGAGGAACTTGTTTGGTTTCCATGGAGTAACACGATCCGAATGTTCTTGTACAAGTCAAACCAAGAGCATGTGCTACTTTTTCCGGCATCACATTATCGAGGCTCCGAGTCTATAATGCAATTACTTAGTTTGCATCCATTGATCAGAAAGGACACAAATAAAGGTTCAATATTTTCATTTGAAGGTGTAGTAGCCGCCACAATATTTTGAGTTTTCCCATATTTGGGAGTTTTCAGAATTCCTTTGGAGGAATGAACAATAGAGTCACCTTTGATAAACTGGACCAATTTCTCGAGTTGATCCTTATTGGACTTCAAGTACTCTACTGTGACATGGAAATTTTTGTTTTATTGATATGATCAATGATATCAAATTTAGGCAAAGTAACCGTACTTGAAGTCTCAGATATTAGTTCTTTCAAACTTGATGATGGCACACTTTTGACCTTTGCCTCGGGCTTGGTTGATATTGATGTGGAAGAAGAAAATTTCTTCGTAGTTGGTTTACTAACTGATTGATCTAACAAAGGCCCTCCTTTCTTTAAGATAGTTTTGACCTTTGAAACCTCAGTCGCCTTGGACTCTTTAGAGCCTCATTTTCCTTGGATTATTTGGGAGTTTCCTTAGAAACATCTTTATCTCTGCCTTAGTGGTATCCTGCTCATTTTTCTGAGAGCGCTTGAATACATCAAAGGATTGACTATTCATATCTTCTATAATTTCTTCGTATTCGTCTTCTTCCTCTAAATGATACTCAAAGAAATGATTATTAATTTCCCCCTCAGGATCTTCAACTTCAGGTTCAGATGTCTCAGAATCCAACTCTTCCTCATCAACCTCGACGACCTCAATCTCATCATCACTTTCTTTAATGACATCACATTTTGAGTTAGTTGCGGGAGCTACTTCAATAGCAAGCCTCGTTGGAGCACCTGCAATCCTGGCTTTGTTGGGAACGTATCCTTTTCTTGGGATGTCTTTGTAAGGAGCAGGTTTACTACTTTGAGCAACTTGCTTTTTCAAAGCCAACACATCATTAGCCAACTTAGTGAGTATAGCTTCTGAAGCGTTGGGGGTTTCTTGACTCTTTCCTTTGAGGGAATTTTTCTTGAATTTTCCTGCCATGATTAATTCATTTTCAATTTTTATGGCCAAAGATTGAGCAAGTTCCAAAGTATCCACCCCTGACCCTTCTCGGTGATAGCATACTTGGTTGTTGTGCGTTAATAAAGAAACATTTTTGTCCATCAAGGTTTGGATGAATCTCGGTGGGAACTTTGTTCACCATTTTGTGTAATTTAGCCATGAAATTCCTCATGGGTTATGTTGGCTCTTTCTTCACCTGAGATAGTTGGGCAAGAAGAGCATGTTCATCTTCTACCATCTTGAATCGATTTTCAAACTTATTTTTCATATCATTCTAATTTGTGATACATCCATTGGGTAGATGATGAAACAAATCTGCAAAGCAACATCATGTAATGTTTCGACGAAGAGACAAATAACAACATCTTCATATTCTACCAAAAAAATAGCACATGCAGTGAAAAGGTAGAAATATGGTCATCTGGTGATGTCTTCCCATCTTTGTCAAACTTGGGAAGAATCTTTCTCGATCCTCATGGGAGTTCATGTCGAGCAGGTAAGGCCAATGGGCCTATGGAATTTCCCCATGGTACATTGATTTCCATTTTGGGAAAGGTGGTATGCGAAGGTAAAACAATGTGAGCAAGGACAAGTGCTTGACTGGTAGTGATTCCTTCCTTGCTTGCTCTTTCAAGACTTGATGCAAGGCTTGCAGATCTATGAGGTGTGTTCTTCTTTGGAGGAGATAAATTGAAACCAAATTTTCCTTGAAAGTCAAAAGTGGGATCAGATCGACCTTTAGCTTTTTCTCCTCGCGTAAACCTCTTTCCTTTCAGTTTGAAATCTTTATTGTGAAGGGATCACTAGTGTGTTATAATTGGCTCTAGCCTTTTCTCTTCACTCTCTTTCTCTAGCTATTTGCGCTTGAATAGCTCTAGAAAATCTCATGGTTTTCTCTTCTTCCTTATCTAATCCTGATGCGGCGAGATGAAAATGATAGTTACTTGTGTGCTTTTCCCAAATAGCTCACCTCAAATCGATGATATGTCTTCTTGCGTATCTGCAAAAATAAGATTTGGTTATAAGATAGGTGGGTTACCTATAATAGTCATACAACTTATTACCTTGGTGGAAGAGGACCGCGTCGGTGAACAATGATCAACATGTGTCCAGGAGGTCTTCTGGCCACAAGTGTGGGTGCTCTTCTTCTAAGGTCTTCGATGTAGATTTCTCTGTCAATGGCTCTATCAACAACCAAAAATTGTTGCAAGCTTTCACATTTTCCCAAGCTATTGTTCGAAGGTTGGTAGTAATGTCTCCTTGGAAATATTCATCGGGCATAAGGTTCGGTTGAAGAAATGGAGCTTGTGTAGAGGGGATAGTCATAAATATTTAACCAAGCACTATTTAACAATTCTTGAATCCCTAGCGGAGTCACCAAAAATGTTAGCATGTGGATTTACATGCATGCAAATGAAATGTAATAGTGTGGGAACGAAGTCCCTCCTCAATGAAGGTGAGGTTGCCTTTATTGAAAACCAAAACTGTATTTACATCTGTACATTCAAAATTGTATGTGGAGGGTGTTTTGGAACATCAATGGAAAGAAAAGTGAATGAGGGAGATGGAATGGAATGAAGGAAAGGAGTGAAATGGAATGAATGGGATGAACATGCAAGATTTATGTAAAAACAGAGCCTAATATTGCATGGGAAGAAAGACAAATAACTAACACAAATAAAATGGAGTTTGAGTTAGCCAAACAAGAACGTGTAAGAGGAAACACACATGAGCAAGTAGATAATCGAGCTTGATCACTATGAACTAGAACAACGATTAATAACATTGACAATACAATCAAAGACAATATATACATGCAAGATTCAAACACTAACATCTAATGAACATAAGAACATCAAATGCTATAAGAGACAATGAATGAGACACAAAGTTCATATTTCATTAACTCCAAAATGTCTTTTCAAAAGAACACGAAGTTTCTTTCTTTGAAGTAAAGCTTGCATACAAAATTATTTTCTTCTCCTCTCTCAAAGTCACCCTTTACAAATGAGCCCCTCACTTCCTTTTATAACCCAAAAGTTGGTTACAAAGTAGTTAGGGTTTTACATGATCATTAAATAAGGCACTTAAGTGACCTTTGACTTTTTCAACAACTTTATGAAAGACAACCCAAAAATAGAAATTACTTAAAATATCCATAGTTTCCCAAAAACAAATAACAACACCTTTTAAAATATACAATAATAACCAGTGCCTTATCCATTGAAATGGGGTCTGCCTATCTCAAGCGTATGAGAAATGGACTCTCCTACTTCATTAGATACCAAGAAAATTAACTCCCTGAGCTGCCAGTGAAATTAGGATCTTCCGCTTTTGCTAGTTGAAAGGATCTAAACCTTCCCAAAGTTTCAAACATCTTTTCTTCTTCTGGAGGTTCACTTGGTTGAAGAATAGCCTCACAAATTACTTGCAATTCAAAAATTATACTTGGCATATCATTTAAATTAACAATTTTGGATTGAGCGTTCTTAAATAAGTTCTTTAATTTGATGCACCGCTTCATTGAAACTAACGAGAAATTGTTGGTGGGAGTATACATGTCCTTAAACAATTGTGAAAATTTCTCTTCCACCTGCTCCAACTAACACCTTTGATTATGCTCATTGACGAGGTTCAGTTAAGGAATCTCAGCCATGAATTCTTGAATTAAGGAGAGTGAAGTGAAGGCTTCATTGCACATGCTTTCATAATGGATCATAGAATCCTTAAGAAGCGTCTTTCTTGATTTGAGATACAGACACCAAAGAAAATGTGTCCCTCGATGTTCAAATTCGAGAATTCCTTCAATAGCTAAAACTGAAGATTCCATACTTGTCATCTCCTGTAAACTGGGCAATATCTCATCCAAATTTGATATAGTAGAAACAAAAGTTTCTTTGAAAGAAAGAATTGGATCAAGACATGTGTTTGACATCTTAATGAAGCTTAAGCGTAGTCTTGATCATCCCACGACTTAAAATGAGAATCTCTCGAAAGCCAAGTTTTAGTGACATGGCCCAATGTGTTTATTTCTTTTGACAAATTGAGAGTCTCTTCATTTGGGGCAGCCACTGCATCAGGTACGGGAAAGTGGATGATATGGGGTTTATCAAATGTTGAACATATTCCACCAATTGATTCTTTTCGGCCTTGAGCTGAGAGTTTTGAGACTTGTATTTCTCAAGTCTCTTTAGCACGATATCAATTGAATCTCGAGCCATCGCCATGTCACTTTCTAATGTAGACCTCCCAAGTCCAAGTCTGGAAACTTCATAGTCGGCAGGTGTCATAGCATCACGCTCTTTATCAACTTGTGGAATGGCAAGATCTGCAAATTTGTTTCCATCATTATCCACCATTATTCGAGAAAGCACCTTAGGCTTCTTAGGAATGGCATCATTCAAAAGTTTGAAAAGGGCATCAAAATCAATGTCAATTGGCTTGACAACTCTCTTCCTTTTCTTCACTTTGGAATCAACCCAGGAAGGAGTATCATTCACTATTTCAGCATACAAAATCCTGGAGCTCGAAACAACATTCTCATTGTCCTCGACATCATGAGATCCTGCAAGAACCCTATCCACAACCTCAATTTGAGGAGAAATAACCTTAATATCCACCTCTCGGCCATTTGGGAGATTTTGGGAAATCTCTTCATTAACTACATGTTCCGAGGCATATGGTATTTGGACCACCTGTATCTAAGTGGAAGCTTGTGCAAAACATGGCTTAGGGTCGTTTTCCATGAGCTTCGAGTACTATTAACAATGCGGGTAGAAGAATATCTAATTGAAGTAAAAATCGGACACATGCTCTCTTCCTTCTTCGGGGTTGGGATATTTCGATCTTTCTCCTCATGACACGTTACTTGGCGAAGTGGATTTGGCAACCACTCATTTCTTGCTTGTTGTGTATGATTGGATGGCACAGAGGTCGATCGAGAAGAGACTTTGGTTGAATGGAGGCCTCCTCATGTTGGCAATTTTTGTGATCCTGAAACATGATCTGGAATTGATTGCAACTTGGCAAGTTCTCTGTCATACCAAGATATGCTTCTTTTAATAATTGGTTGATTCTTGCTATCAAGAGAAAATTCATCTCTTTTGGTCCAATCGATTCCAGGCAATGGGGTAAAAGCAACTGCATCATATGAGGGATCAATGACATCCTCATCATCATTTATGAATGAATCGGGAGGGCTCTTGATGTGGAAGGCCTTGATCTGAGCAAGTGTTAGGTGAGAGTACTCTCGTCTTCTTACCTCATGTTCATCTGAAAAAGTAGCCCATAAATCTTCCATGGTAGGATTATGTTGATACTTTGCTCCCAGAATCTTTTGCATATATCCATTGATATCAAACTGGGCTCTCTTCACATATGGATGGATGGTTATGAGAGCGAACTCTTTTTCCATGAGTTGTGCACTAAAAATATTTGGACATTGGTATTCCCGATTTGGATTGGGAAATGAATTTCTGAACGATGCTTGTCACTAAGAAGGTAGTGAACTTGGAATAATTGTCACGCTAGCTCCATTAATGCCCATCTGTCACTGATGTACTTAGGAAGTTTCCACGAGGTACCAACAAAGCCACTCACATGAATGTAGGAAAAAGATGAAAATTGAATAAACCAGGTTCCCCATTGGGAAATGACACTCATGGCTTCTTTAGAAAACCTTTCCTCAATATTCCAATTTAGGTTCCGAATCACGCGGAAGGTGAATGCATCATTGACTCTTCTAAAATGGTGAGAACTATTTTTGAAACTGAGTTGAGGGTAATAATGAAAAACACTATTTGATGGCCCCATGACTCCTCTCGTTTCAAGTCCCGAAAATAGCTTTCTTCTTGCTACCGCATAAGTCAGATACGATGTCATGTAGAAGCATCTAGTCATCTTAACTTCTATCAATTATTTGTGAAGGGTGTTACTGATGATGGTGGCCCAATCCACAAACTCTTTCTTGGCTAGGATGATACAAATAAACTGATACATCCATGGGTGGAAAATCCTAGCAGAAGGTAGACCAAAAACTTGACTTAGGAGAGTAATCATGTCCTTGATTTCTTCCACGAACTTAATGCGGTATAGTTCTTTGGGAAGCCTATCAATTCGAGGTCTCTTGGTCACTAACCAGTTGTTGTTAACCATCTTGCTCCACCTGAGGGGTTCTTCATCCCAAAATTGTTGTGTTGACTGGCGAGTGATATCCGCATTCTCAGGAAAGTCAGATATGCCAAACAACTCCTCAATGTGCTCTGGTGTGATTAAGAGGAAAGGCTCGCGATTATCTTTAAAAATTCCTCATCTCTCTGGATCATAATGTTCCGTGTAAGCGATAACTTGACTCCGACATTGCACCGAGACAGGGAAGGTCTTTGCTTGAGGTAGACCACTATGGTAAAGTCTATCCGAGAAAATGGTCTTGCCTTCAATTTTCACACGCTTGCAGAATTGTTGCACATTAATATGACCCAGTTGGTATCGGTGATATTTTCATATGCTAAATTAATGGAACTAGGAGGGATGATTCCTTGGAATTCATATTTGAATGATTTGTTTGATTTTTCCCTTTGGCTTCCTCGATCTCCCTACAAATTTGTTAGGTTTCTCGGCTATTTTGAATTTTACAGAAGAATGACTCAGGCACGCAAAACAATGCAAGCGGGGTTGGGTCTCAGTCTCTGAAACCTCCGTCAATGCAAGAAAAATATGATCCGTTTTAATATTATTATTATTATTTTAAAATAATAATAATAATAATAATAACAACTTGATCAGGTTCTAATTTTGATTCCGATGACGATTATTTATTTATTTTTAATTTAAAATAAACAAAATCACCCAATTTTAATATCCTGATTTTTTTATTAAATTTTTTGGAATCAAATTTCTCCTTGGTATGTGAAAATCACCCGATTCTAATAATCCCACAATTTGATATTTACTTCTTCGGTTTGATCTTCTACTCAATGCGTGACTTCTTGTGTTAGAAATAGAAAATATTTAATCTTTGCTTAGCTGGGAAAATGTGTTCTTCTCTACAAAGTTTATTATTTTCTTTTGGCTCTATGCAGTCCCAATGCATGGGATATTTGTATTTTCTATTTTTGTCTTTCTCTTATGCAAAAGGCGTAACTATAGCACGTGAGCAGCTTTATTTCTTTTCTTATTTTTGGACTGTTCTTCTAAAACCTGCGCATTTTTGTATTTTGTTTTCTCCTTGCCTCTTTAGTGCCTAAACTCCTTTGAATTTGTTTCAAGTTTTTGATTTCTTTCTCCTTATCTCTTGCATGCGTGGAATAGGACTGCGTGGAAATTACTAGGATTGTTCTCCTTCAAAAACATGGTGATTTCTTCAACTGCTCCTACGTGGAATCTCCTTCTCTCCCCCCACGTGGTCTGCTTTACCTTGCGTGAGACTGTTCTTGGTAGAATGCGTGGGTATTTTGACTGCTCCTATTGGTACGTGGAAACCTGTTCTTTCAGCTACGTTGGATTATAACCAAAGATCAATGCATGCATGGCCTCCTCCTTCACGTGTGGAAACTGCTGCTGCAACCTCTGCGTGAAAAACAGTCTCCTTTCACCTGCACGTGACCTGCAAACCTGGGAATGTGTGGAAAAACAATCTTCTTTATTAAGCGTGGATACTTGTTTATGTTGTTCCCCCTTATGCCTTTGGACTGTCCCAGATTTGTTGTGCGTGGGAACTTGCTTTGAATGGTCTGGACAATTACATGGCCATTGTATGGTCTATTAATTCCCTGAGCGTGGCTATTTTTGCCTCTTAAACTGTAAAGAAATCCTCCCTCTTTGGCTGAGCGTGAATTTTTAAAACTGTCCTCTATTTCTTGGCTTGCGTGGAACAACTTAAGGAATGCGTAGAGATTTTTCTGCTTCAACGTGGGATCCTCCTTCAAACAACGTGAATCTCCTTGCGCATGGGTTTCTCTTGTAATACAAAAACCTTCTTACTTGGCGTTCGCAGTATTGTGGGATGTGATAAAATATTATGTCCTTTAGAAGAAATAAGAAGCAATCGGAAAGAGAGGGGATTAAGCCTTAGGCAAACTAGGCAGTTGCCTAGGCGCCAGCATGATCGAGGCGTTTGAATCTAAAAATTTCCTTTTTGTCGGTTAATTTTAGAACTTAACTTTAAAATAATTTTTCTGAAGACTTAATATTGATTAACCCATTTATAGATATTATTGTATAGTAACATAAATTTCACGCATACACATAAAAAAATTTGTAATATTTTTGCAAGTAAAAGAAAATATCACATATTTATAAGCACATATGATTTTTTTGGTATTGTTACCCATTCTCTAATGTAGCTCCAGATTATGTAGGTGTGTAATTTGTTCTACAAAAAGGTTAATGTATTTTTATAATGTTTCTAGTGTATCTAGTAGAGGTGAGTATAATTAAAGGAAAAAAGTATTTGATTTTCTATTCTTAATTTTTTGGGGAAATTTTCTATTATTTTGTTATGGAGGAATCCGTAGGCCTGGTCCAAATACGACTCTTCACAAAACCATGGGAGCTACATAAACATTTTTGTTTCTTTGTAAAACAATGGTGCTTTCTTTTAGGATAGAGTTCCTGTCACCTACTTGATATGGCTAAATCAGACTTGTAAGAAGCCTTGTATAAAATATTGTATTTTTGCATTATGAGTTTCTCCTACAACTAATGTTTTCCATCCACGGAATATTTTTCCTCCTTCCCTGATAATTTAATAATATATTTTTATTATTATTTATTATGACCATGATGTAAATTTAAAAATACGAAAATATAGACATATTTTATTTATTAATTTTATGGAAAAAATATTAAATAATTTTTTGAGGAGGGCACCCACTCAAACTATTGCCTAGGGTGCTCACGACCTTTAATTCGGCCCCGATCAGAAAGCTTTGCACGAATCTTGCCAACGAGTCCGACGGAGGAAATTACGAAGCCTAAACCAACTTCCCTTCTTCTGGGTAGTGGAATTAAGTGCCAAGGGAATGGGGAAAGCAACGACCAATTGTCAACGGGATTGGCAAAGTGGGCTGGCAATCTCGTTCAATTTCCCCATGTGGGAAATTGGGAGATTTCTTGCCCGTTTGCCAATCCATGATTTGGCAATTGGTGGAGAAAATCCCACAAGCGGGAAATTAAAATAAAATTGCCAGGAAAAGGGAAATCGGGCTTGGGAAGCCAAATTGGCATTCCCGGCAGTTAGAAGCACAAAGCTTACTTCCCCGGCAATAAAATAAAAATTTGTCAAATGAATTTTAATTAATATTTATTTAATTAAATACTCCCAAGTTATTTAAAAATTAATTTTATCAAACAAAGAGCAATTAATTAATTAATTAATTTTAATGTATTTTAATGCAATTTAAAGCCTGGTGGGAGGAGTTCTCGCCTGAAAAGGACGAAATGAAGACCGAAACGATCACAAAAAGGAGACGGTTGTCATGAGGGTGATAAACCATGCAAAGTAACACTTTTTTAAAAATTCAAAATTTCCATTCTTTTTTAAAATTAATTTTGCGAAGTCAAAATTGGCTGATAACAACAAGGAAAAATGGAAGCACATGTACATTGATAAGTGGTACTATACAACATTTCCAAGTGGTTTATTCTAGAGCCGACAAGTGGCAAAGAGAAAAATGGTAAAATGGATTTTCAATGGCAAAGAGGAAAGGGTGGCAAAAACAACGGATTTCTTGATCAAAATCCATAGCAGAAGAATCAAGATTAGCAAAGAACTGGAAGAAAGGCAGAAGTAGCAGCTTTTTTTTTTTTTTGCCATCTTTTTGGTGTTTTCTGCCAAGTTTGTTTGCACCTTGGGTCCCATAGACTGTTTGGTCTCGTGGACATCATTAAAAACTTTCATTCATTCATGTGGACCTCAGATTCGACATTCGAGATGGTAAAATGGAACACATTTACTATTTTTCCGTTCATGTGGGACTATGTCCCAAAGTTTAAATCCAATATCTCAAGTATTCAATGTGTAGCGCCAAGTAGAGGATACTTTGCAGTTTCAAAGCCTTTGACCAACTTCCACACATCTTCCTCCTAACAAGCACTAACACATTTCCAAGTGCCAAATCCTCCCAACTACCAAGTGTATGAGGTGGTCATTTGACCGTATTAACACGGTGGGCACTTTCCAAATAAACAAGGTTTGACCCCCTTTTGCTATGTATGTGGGATATTTTTGCTAAGGATTTTCCAAAAATGTGGAGTGAAGTGGTTGTGAGGGTGTGAAATCCTATTAAAGGGTTTTGGTTTTATTTTCCAACCCACGTGGATTTTCATGCACATGATAAGCACCTATGTTAGCACTAAAGGCTTACCTGGTTTTTGAACCACGAATGTGAGGATTTAATCCCTTATAAAAATGCATGGGAAATGGGATAATGTTATCCTAAGTGTGTATGGTGGAAAGCCTATCAAAAGCTATTTTAATTTTGTTTATCCCTTATAAATGGGATTATTAACAAACCAAAACTAAAGGATAAATAAAATATCATTAAAAATAGGGCCTAGCTAACCCTATAAAAGTCCCTCACCAGGGAATTTGCAAAACACACCACCCAAGCCATTCAAGCTATAAGCTTGCCTTCAGGAGGAGATTAAAGATTCAATCGTGTGGAGAATAGCTTGTGAAGAAGTTCACAAAGAAGAACGCGAGAAAAGGATCTCAAAGAGATGGTGTTTCCCTTAGAGAGGAGTTTTGGGTTTGATTATTTATCTACCCATGGAAGGAGATTATCACCCGAAGAGCCCAATTATTATGGACGAAGATTTTTGAAGTCCTTTTAGATAAAAAGGAAAGTAATGGTCATGTTAGTATTACCAACATCATAATTGTATGATTATTACGAAGATCCATTTTGTAAAAGCTGAGAGATGGAGAGCCATTCAATTCATAATGACATTGTCAAAGAGGTCGTAAGAGCCTGATGTAATGGCATTACTGTTTATTTCAGTTTTTTTTGAGAAGAATCCATTAGAGCCCACCTGTTCGAGATCATGTCGTATCCAAGAGAGTCTCTTGTCAAGGTAGACAGTCATAGTCACATTTTCACCACCCATAATACGGAGTGGAAAGAAAGAGTTTGATGAAGAGGCCTTTGTATCCTGATGTAGTACGCTATTGTAACTGATTTCTCCTTACGATTACCCAAGATCATTGGAGCAGTATGTTGTCATCATTACACATAGGATACATTATCGGTCATGTCTAGATCCCATAATACAGATCCAGGAGGACATCAAGATTGACAGAGCCAATATCAGTATCCCGAGCCGGTACCAGAGATCCAGTAGCTAGATATTGGTCATTTGATGTTGCATACCAAGAACTGATTGGGAGGATAATTTTCAGTCATTTCCGAGAGCTCTTAGTATGTATCTATAGGTTGTCTTAAGAGATAGATCTCAAGCTAGTGCCGGTAGTCAGTAGCCAATACTATTTTCTAATAGCTAGTGACGTGAGTCACAAGCCAGAGCTAGATCCAGTAGCCCAAGCCAGATCCAAGAGCAAATAACCAAAGCCATAGATCATCAAACACTATAGACTGAGAGTAGATAGGTGGTGTAAGAATTATATTTTCTGCATAATTTATATATCGGTTCACATTTTGAGTGGACATGGAGGCATAGTCCATTATGAGACGAACTCTGTTATCATCCCGGTGTTCATTATTGTCATACTTTTTGGTTTGATTCTTGTTGTGTTTTTGTAAAATACTTCTAACCATTTTAAACATAAATCACGGTAAATTAGGATAAATATAAGGTATCTATAAAAATGGGAAAACTGAGTCAATTTTTATTTCACCCCATTTTTGGATTATATTGGTATTAGAGTTAGTTTGGAAAGCAAGTTCACACCAACACCTTGTTTTCCTAGTGTGAGATTCTTCCAGTGTTTAGTTTGTAGAGTTGAGGGAATCATGTAAGTAGAGGAAGATAACCGAGAGGATCCAGATTGGTGGTCATTTCTCTACATCCAGAAACTATGTGGAGTAGTGATGCTCATTTTTTCCAGAAAGGTGTAGTCTTGTGTTGGTTTTAACGAAGACCTGAAGAGTGCAAGAAAGTATCGATCAATAACCCACGTATGTTTAAACGAGTGGGGAGGTAGAACAATCATTGAGAGTTAAATGTGGAGTAACCACATAGTTTTTTTTTACCACTTATATATTTATTTGCAAGAAGGGTAAAGATATATTCCATCAAGAGGGAATGTTAAGGAGGTTATCCAAGTTTAGTAGTAGTGGAGATGTTGATCATCATTGATGGTGTGCTAGTGAGCCAAAGTTTTCTTTAAACGGGAGATGGTGTGGTTATAAATCAACATGGAAATTTCATCTTGGGCGAGTTTCATTCGATTTAATCATTGTTTCTTTGTGTTTTTATATGCACATTTTTGTAAGACCCATGTTTGGGAAACATTTTTAATGGAATTCTTTTTTACAATCCATAAATATTGCATTAAATTGTAAGACCCCAAGAAGGGAAAATTGTAAAAGTGGAGACCTTTTATAACACGTATTTAGAATGCAATGTACTTGTTTGTGTTTTTCTTGTATGTGTACATGGAGAAGACACAATGAGATCTAAGCTAGAGAGATTTCAAAACCCATATCGGGGAGACAAAATCCATCGATGATAGTGATTGGATTTTGGTGGACCAAAATCCTTCTTATAGGAGAGGTGTGATATATAGGACATTTAATACTTCAGACATTCCCTATATCTCCATAGACCAATTGTATATGGAAGATACGGAGTCAAAATTATAGGACCTTTTGAATGAGGTGAAAGAAACACCGTATACGAGAAGATATTGTCCATACAAGATCAAGTGCAACAAGAAAAATGGAAGCACAAGTGTTGTGGCAAGTGGCACTATGTGAGATCGCCAAGTGGCCTATTCGGAGCCGACAAGTGGTGAAGAGAAAAATGGAAACATGGGTTTTTAGTTTGAACCTCAAGTCTTTGACGATTGAGATGGTTGAATGGAACCCAACAACCTATGGAGTCCATTCTTTTTAAGGAAGGAGACTGTCCTCCTATTTTCTTCACCTTGCATTGGAGGTGATTTTTATATACACCTCATTGAATTTCATTTCTCGGTGCATGTGGGACTAATTCCCAAGATTTAAATCTAAGTAGTCGGGATTCAACGTGTAGCGCTAAGTATAGGACACATGGAAATTTCCCAATCCTCTGACCAACTTCCACACAGCGTCCTCCAAGCAAACACCAACACATTTCCAAGTGCCAAAGTCTTCCCAACTAACAAGAACATGAGGTGGTGCTTTGATCATGTTAGAATAGTGGGAAATTTCTAAATAAACAAGTTTTGATGCCCCTTTTCCTATGCATGTGGGATCTTTGTGCTAAAGTTACGCCAAAAAAATGTGGAGAGAAGCAGTTATGGGTGGTGTGAAAGCCTATTAAAAGGTTATTTTGTTTTATTTTCCCACCCACGTAGATTTTCATCCACATGATAAGCCCATATGTTAACGTTAAAGGCTTATTTAATCCTTGAAAAAATGCCTTAAGGCATGTTTAAATGCTTATGTGGTTTTTTAACCACGAATTTGGGGATTTAACCCCTTAGAAAAATGTGTGGGAAATGGGATAATGTTATCCCAAGCACGTATGGTAGAAAGTCTATCAAAATGTTGTTTTAATTTTGGTTACTCCTTATACGTGAGATTATTAACAAATCAAAACAAAATGATAAATAAAATATCCTTAAAAGTAGAGCCTAACCAATATTATAAGAGGCCCTCACCATGGAATTTGCAAAACACACCACCCAATCCATTCAAACTATAATCTTGGCTTGAGGAGGATCTTGAAGACTCAATCTTGTGGAGAAGAGCTCGCGAAGAAGTTCACAGAGAACAACATGTGCAGAGGATCTTGAAGAGATTTTGTTTCCCTTATAGATGAGTTTTGGGTTCGATTATTTATCTTCCCATGGAAGGCGATTATCACCCAAAGAGCCCGATTATTATGGACGAAGATTTTTAAATCCCTTTTTATGTAAAAAGAAGAGTATGGTCCATCTTTTTATTATGGACATCATAATTTCCCAATTATTACGGAGATCCATTTTGTACAAGATAATAGTCGGAGAGCCGTTCAATTTGTAATGACATTGTTGAAGAGGTCTTAAGAGCATGATGTAACGAATTTATTTTCGATTTTAGCCGTAAGCCAGTTGTAACAACATTTTTAGTAGAGACCATTAAAGCCCGATTGTCAAAGATCCCATCATATCCAAGCAAGTCGCTTGCCAAGGTGGACGGATTCGTAGTCACACTGTCACTGCCTCTTGTATAGAACAGAAAGAAATAGTTTTACGAAGAGGCCATTATAGCCTGACGTAGTATGCCATTGTAACCGATTTGTCCCTGCGACTTCCTGAGATCATCAGAGTAGAATATTATTGTCATTACATAAAGGATATATTTTCATTCATGTTTAGAGAATGTAGTACAAAACCAGGATGATGTAACACCCTTCAATGCTTCACTCAAGTTTACTATCTTCTACTCCACCTGGCTAAACCATCTCAGTCCTTAGAAATCACAAAATAGGTCGAATTACTCTATTTTGAAAAACAATCTATTTTGGATTCTCAAGAACATTATTGTTGGAATGCTAGTAGTTGGAATGATTCAAAATGCTTAGAAGGGAAGTATTGACAGTTCTGAGAACCCTTTGTTAAGTTATTGGTGTGGGTAAATTTGTTTGATCCAAATCCTAGAGCAACTACCACTTCCTTTGCAATTCTTCCTTATAGACATATAACACTCTACCAGGCATGTCCCAATACAAATCCTAATACAATTGTCATCTACGACCATACCTCGGCCAAAGATAGTATATACTTTCCTTGTTGATGAAGACTGGGATCTCTGCGTCCTTGCCCTGGTGCTACAGCACAGAAACCTGCTCTATCCGAGGTCTCACCTCACAATTCACCTATATAGTTTAGTTTCTTTGGCCCATATGGATTTATAGGGCCGTATATCTAGATAGGCTAGATACTACGACAGTGACTAGCTCCTCCATGACTCGAGCTAGTTAGTCGAGCTAGCTCCTCCATCTAGTCAGTCGAGCTAGTGCCTCTATCTAGTTGGTCGAGCTAGTTGGTGGAGATTGGTGTCACTTGAAAGATTGTTTCCACCATTCAAGCCATTAGGCTCAAAGTTCTATGTATAAAATTTCGAGTGCCCACTCTTTTGCAAGAGAAGCTTCAAAATCACAATTTTCCTTCTCTATCAAGTCTCTCTTCGTGTTACAGTCAATCTACTTTAACTGGTAACAAGAACTCTCAATTCTTGAAATATCCTTGCAAAATTCCTTTGGATTATTTATGTAACAACTAATAATATGGTTTGTTTACGTTTACAGACCCTAAGATGGGTGTCTAGGCCCTCAATGAACTTATCTTGTCCAAACCCTTAGGGTTTCCATCCGATAGAGCGAACACATACATTTTTTCACCATTCACCTTGTGTCACCTTTCAAAACCTATGATCGCTTGGAAAGGGTCTGTGGGGATATGATAAATCTTGAAATTCTACCAGTAGCTGTGTTCTCCCTTTATTCCCCGCATTCACTCTTCAAATCCCCTATCCTATCTCTGAAAAACTGAAATCTTTACACAGTGAGGGTTTATTCAAAACAACAAGTGTTTCAATATCTCATAGAGGTCCCTATAGACGGACTAATTGTGGAAACAATCTATGCTCTCCTTTTTCCTCTGGTCTCTTACTCTCTTTCACTTTTATCCGAGTCTCCCTGGTGTCAACCAAGTCTGCAAATTAGATTGCTCTGTCACAAGCTTTCGACCTCTGTCATGCACTCACAATCACCCACAAGTGAAAGTTCACACTAATATCACTATAAAAAAACTAATAATTATTGAACCCATTTAATACACTACTTATATGGTTGATGATAATCATGCAATGCTTTAAAACCTTAAATTACAGTCTAAAATTAATGGAGAAAATTGTACAGTTATAACTTCTTCTCTTCTTTAAGCTTTGGAGCTCTAATGCTAGCTTTCTTTGATTGATAAATGAATACAAAGTAGTTAAAAAATGAATATATATATATATATATCCCTTGGATCGAGTGCCACCACAAATGATTCTTGGTTATGAAGACATGATTTCAAAAGGGCTATATGCTAAGAAGGCTCAAAGGAAAATTTAAAGGTCACAAGTCAAAATGACCCTAAAAAGAGACTCAAAAAATCATAAAAGAAAAATACAACCTATATACATGTTTGAAATGCACCTTATGACCCTCTAAACTATCCCAACAAAATTGGCTCTAGAGAATTCAAAATTTCAAATTGTCAAAAATGGAGGGAAACCGTTTATTTCAAACTTTTAAACTTCTAAAGCCTAAAGAACATCAAGAATGACTCACTAACACCTCTAAGGACCTATACAAACCAAAATTTGATTAACACATGCCTAGTCCAACCTGTAATAGCCCTTGGAGTGATGCCCCTGCATCATACTCCTGAGGGAAAAAAGAAGCTTCTTGATCTTGTGTTTTCTTGCAAGATAGCATTTTGTGTTGTTTCTTTCTTTATTTCTAATTATATATCAGCATTTGGAGGTTCTCCTTGACTACCTTCTTTCCTTTTTTCATCTCTCCCATACGTGACATGCTCCTTACAAGTTTTGGCATCCTTAGAGAAATTATCTCCCACAGGCTTTTGGATTGGATTAAGACTGTATACAATCCTTATCAACTTTTGCTCAAGATTATGCACTTGGTTCATGTTTGTATGAAATGGTTCATGATATTCTTTAACTGTTGTATCTTTCTTCACTCCTTTCTTATGCCCTCTTTGGATCACTTCACTGAAAAAATAAGTAATGTTGTTCTTTTTTGGGGTGTTCATCTTCACATGACTGCTCTTTCATGATTTCTAGTGTCTTGACCTACATACACATCATTTAGAACAATGTTAGTTGGAAAAATATGATTTTCTCCTTTACACTTGGCTACCACATCCTTGTCATGCATGTTCTCCTCTTGTCTTTTCACTAAATGGTCTTCTTGAACTATATTATCATATTTGATATGACTATACTTTTCCATGGTAGGATCTGATTTCACCTCATATCTTTGAGTTAGGCCAGTTCTTGTCTACCTCTATTAGTTCACCATTGCTTTTGTATTTATTATGATTTGTATTTTCATTCTTATCCTTCATACTTACTTATTTTTGTAAGTTTTGTTGGTATTCATGTTCTCTAGTTAACCACTACCACATTGTCTTGACTATGATATTTTTGTTCTCATTCACCTCACCTTCTTGTTTCTATTGAAAGAATTATTTCAATCCCATAAACATCACCCTTGAATACTAATTAGGCCATGCACTTCTATTCCTCAATGGATTCAAAGTATACTTTACTCCATCTTTCAAAAAAGTATAAGTATTTTTCCACCCATCATGGATGGCTCTCTGTAAAATTTCCATGGTCTTCCCAATAGAAGATGACATGCATCCATGGGAAATATGTCACACAAAATATGATCATGATATCTACCCACTTTAAAATCAACTAGACACTATTGATTCACTAACACTTGATGCTCTCTTTGTACCTAGAAGACTCTATATGGATTAGGATGCTTGAACTTATTCAAATCTAGATTTTCTACCATTTCAATGGAGACTAGATTATCAGTACTACCATTGTCAATAATGAGTTTGCAGCACTTACCTTTTTCCTTACACATGGTTCTAAACAATGTTCTCCTTTGCACTGGTTCTTCATGCTTGCTTGCATTCACCATAGCTCTTCTCATCATCAAAGATTCTCCAGTTTCAAGTTCCTCTCCTAAAGATGGTGATGTTACACTCTCCTCTTCTTCTGCATGTGCTATTTGGTTTCTTGCCTCATTAGCCCTGTTGCTGCTTGCTTGAGGATATTCTAGGAATTCAAATGATCTATGTCTAGAAAATTTGTTGCACTTGAAGCATCTGCCAGTGAATTCACCTCTGCCTCTTCCATATCCACCTTTGCCTCTGTATGAGTATCCATATCTCGAATAAACTCTATGTTAGTGAACTAGTCACTTCTTATTCATTTTTATTCTTCTTTGTTGTTGTCCTCTTCTCGTCTGTTGATTTATTCCTATTAATCTTCTTCCTCTACCTCTCAAATACTGAGTTTGCTTTCTTGAAAAATTTCCTATGCTCTTAAGGCTTCCTAATATGCCTCCTCTACTAATCTCAAATGAAATAAACTGATTTCATATTAAATATTCAACCTCAAACCATTCACATACCTTTCCACTTCTTCAACATCATCTTGTATATGACCAGACCTCATAGCTAGTTTGTAGAATTCATTAGTATATTCTACTACACTTAACTCACTCTATCTCAAAGTTTGTAATTTATTTAATAAAACAATTTAATTGTCTGTAGGAATGAACTTACCTTTCAACTTGGCTACCATATTGTCCCATTTCTTGATATTTTCCTTGTTTCTACTTAATCTTTCTTGTTGCACAAATTCCCACCATACATTGGAACATGTCCTATAAGCTTGGTGAGTGAAAATTTCACTTTTTTATTCTCTACAATGTTATCTAAATCAAAATATTTGTCCATATTAGCTATCCAGTCTATGAGTTCTTCTAGATGTAGGATTCCTCCATATTCTGGCACTTTCATCTTTGGCTTTTTGCTTGTTCCCATGGCTTCCTTCATTATCCTTACTTATGGTCCTTCTTCTTGTTCTCCTTCTGCTACCGCCACTTCTCTTTCTCTCTCATCATCATTGTCATCATCCAATGCTTTTCCTCTTCTTTGGGAGACCTCTAGTGCTCCTAACCTATCTTGAATGTTTCTTAACATAACAACTAACTCATCACATTTGATTTTTTCTTTATTTCCACTCCTACCTACTCTTCTTGGCGGCATTTTGTCAATTCTTCACTTCTGTCTCAAGCTCTTTCCTCTTCACTGCTTCTTTCTTTCTTTCTTTCTTTATCACTTGCTTATCAATTTCTTCTCCTTATCCATTCTCGATGCCACTATGATGAAGCACTCTTAAATGCTTCATTAAAGTTTACTATCTTTTACTCCACCTAGCTAAACCATATCAGTCCTTGGAAATCACAAAGATAGGTCAACTTACTCTATTTTGCAAAACTATCTATTTTGGCTTCTCAAGAACATTATTGTTTGAATGCTAGGAGTTGGAATGATTTACAAGGCTTAGGATGGAAGTATTCACATTTATGAACACCCTTTTTCAAGATATAGGTGTGGGTAAATTTGTTCGATCCAAATTCTAGAGAAACTACGACTTCCTTCACAATTCTTCCTTCTACACCAATAACATTCTATCGGGCCTGTCACAATACAAATCCCAATACAACTGTCACTTGCAAGATTATTTCCACCATTTAAGTAGTAATTCAAACACCCATTAGGCCCAAAGTTATATGTACAAAATTTTAGTGCCCACTCTTTTGAAACAGAAGCTTCAAAATCACAATTTTCCTTCTCTATCGGGTCTCTCTACTGTTGTAGTTAGTCGACTTTAAGCGGTAACAAGAACTCTCAATTATTGAAATATCATTGCAAAATTCCTTTGGATTATTTATGTAACAACTAAGAATGTGGATTTTTACATTTGCAGTCCCTAAGATGGGTGTTTAGGCCCTCGATGAACTTATCTTGTTCAAACCCTTAGGGTTTCCATCCTACTGAGTTGAGCACATACATTTGTTTACCATTCAAATTATGTCAATTTCAAAACCTCGATCACTTGGAAAGGGTATGTGGGGATATTATAAAGCATGAAATTCTACCAGTATCTATTTTCTCCCTTTATTCCCCACATTCACTCTTCAAATCCCTTGTCTTGTCTTAGAAAACCCGAGATCTTTACACAACGAGGTTTTATTCAAAACAACAAGTGTTTCAATATCTCATAGAGGTCCCTATAGAAGGAATAATTATGGAAAAAATCTCTACTCTTTTTTTTCCTTTGGTATCTTACTCTCTTTCACTCTTATCCTAATCTCCCGGCCTCAACCAAGTCTATACAAATTATATTGCTTTCTATCACAAGCTTTGTGACCTTTGTCATGCACTCACAATCACCCACAAGTGAAAGTTGACACTAATATAACTATAAAAAAATGATTGAATTCATCTAATACACTTCTTATATGGTTGATAATAATCATGTAATGCCTTGAAAACCTTAAATTAGAGTACAAAATTAATGGAGAAAACTATACAATTATAACTTCTTCTCTTCTTCGATCTTTGGATCTTTAATGCTAGGTTTCTTTGATTTATCAATGAATAAGAATTAGTTACAAAATAAAATATATATCTCACGTTGGCTCGAGTGCAACCATAATCGATTCTTGGTTATGAAGACAAGATTTCAAGAAGGTGTATATGCCAAGAAGGCTCAAAGGAAAATTTAAAGGTCATAAGTCAAAACGACCTCAAGAGAGACTCCAAAATCAGAAATGGAAAATAAAACCTATATACATTCTTGAAATGCACGTTATGACCCTCTAAACTAGCCCGAGTAAAGCCAAAATTGGCTTTAGAGAATTCAAATTTTTAAATTGTCAAAAATGGAGGGAAACCCTTTATTTCAAAATTTTGAACTTCTAGAGCCCGACTCACTAACACCTCTAAGGACCTATACAAACCAAAATTTGATTAACAAATGCCTATTCTAACCCTAGAATAGCCCTTGGAGTGATGCCCCGCATCACAGAGAACATTGAGATAGAAAAAGCTAGTTTCGTAGTCTAATCCAATGTAAGAGAGCCATTAGCTAGAGTCAAAGTTGTCGATGTTGCGAGATAGAGAACTGATTGAGAGGATACTTTTTGGTAATTTCCAAGAGCATATAGTATAGAATAAGAGGTTATCTTAACAGAGAGATCTTGGCCCAAAGCGTTAGAATCTAGTAGATAATGCCGGTTTCTAGTAGCTAGTGTTGTGAGTCATGAGTCATTTCTAGGAGCCAATAAGCTTGAGCCATAGGTTGTTAGACATTGTAAACCAAGAGTAGATAGGTGATGTAATAATTGTATTTTCTGCATATTTTATATATCAGTTCGAATTTTGAGAGGAATCGAAGAAGTTGTCCATTTTGGGAATAAATCGATATTATCCGGTGTTAATTGTTTTCTTGGTTTTGTGGTTTGATTCCTTTTGTGTTTTTGTAACATATTTCCAGCCATGATTTAAATCATGGAAAATCAAGATAATATAAGGTATCCAGAGGAATGGGAAAAATGAGTCATTTTTACTATACTTCATTTTTATACCAATCTTGTAGCTGCATTAAGTTCGGGATTTTGTTTTAAATTTTATCACCACAACCATGTATTCAAATAAAAATTGATGTTTTAGTAGTTTCATTATGATGGGAAATATAGGTTCTTATCAATATAGCAACAAGTAAGGTGATTTTTGAAGGTTGACTTAATCTTGTTTGTGTCGACCACAAAGCATACTTGAGAAGTGAAAATCATGACCTTGGCTTGTCCATGGTTGTATTTTTGATAACATCAAATAGGTTCTTGTTTGTAGAATTTTTTAATCCATTACCTTAGGGATAATAGTTTGAAGATATTTTCAATGCAATGTGATGATCATAAACCCATTCTATAAATTCAATAGACCGAAATGATTTTTTTTTTATCACATACCAAAGAGAAAGGGTATCCAAACCTTATGATGATGTTGGTTTCTAAAAACTTGATAACTTCTTGAGTGGTTATTTTCTTTGTGGAAAATGCTTATGCCCATCTTGTGTAATAGGCAGTGGTAGTTAAAACAAAATTTTGATTTTTAAAGAAGTTTGGATTGATAAATCCTATAAATTCTAGTCCCTATTAAGGAAAATGTTTTCTCAAGTTGACTATTTATAAGGGTATTATTACATGCTTCATGCATTTTTGTAAAAATTAGCATTTGTGGTAGGTTCTCACATGCTTTTGGGCATATTTGAACATGGTAGGCCAATAATATTCTCCTCTGAGTATACTATGGGAAATAGTATCTTTTGATGAGTGACTACTTCCCAAAATTTCATGAAAATTGGACATCATTTGATCTACCTCATCTTTTAATACAAATATTAAGTAAATCCCATGGTATTTTTTTCTAAAGAGAACTCCCTTTTTAGCATATAAATTGTTTCTTTGAGCTTTAAATTTCACCTTTGAATTTTGTTTAATTGAGTAGGACAATGACCATACATTAAGAAATAAATGATAAGCTCATACCATGTGTCTTGGTGAAGTTTAGATTGATCCATTTGAAAGGAATCGATTCTATAATATATTTGTGTTATAGATTTCACCAAGTCTTTCCCTTGACTATTTTAGCTAGCTTAATTACAAGTCAAACTCTTGCAGCTTAAACATCTATGTGTATCGCCTTTATCCTAGTTTATTTTGTCTAAGTATTTGTTTGAATTTTGGATCGGGAACTATTCCATGTATTTTATTCCTTAGAATGTAGTGTCTAAACTTTTGACCACCTTACCAAGTGCATAAGATTGTTTATCTAACTTGAATAGTTTAACTCAACACATTTCAAGTTGATGTTCATGAAGGCAATGTGGTGTTCCCTAAATTCTTTCTCTCGAGTCAAAGCATATTTACTATGGGGTGTTCTAAAGTAAAAGAATACATATAGAAGTCTTGCTTGAAGTGTGGGTTGATTAGAGATGGATCTTTCATAATAGCATCCTTGATATATTGAAAGTAACTTTTGTTTGAGTAGTGCACTCAATCTTGGCATCACATTTCTACATGTCATTTAGTGGTTTAACAATCTTAGCAAATCCATATATAAATTTCCTAACAAATTTTATTTTACCAAAGAATGGCTTCAATTTCTTCTTGTTTTTGGAAAAGGTATTTCAGAAGTTATTTGGGATCTATTAGGTCAATAGTAATAATTTATTTGTTATGATATGTTTTTAACTTACTTTCTATTACAAAAATATACATTTCTTTGGGTTTAGAGATGCCAAATTGCCTACATATGTGTAAAGAAATTTCCAAATGTTCGAATGCTACTATTTGTGTTTAGAGAACATAATTAAGTCATATATAATTGATAATGAACTTACCTATCAAACTTTGAAATTCATCCTTGGCCCTTCTAAAGGTAGCTCCATCATTGATTAGACCAAAGGGCTTTATCATATAGGCAAAATTACCGCACTTGGTTGTGAAGGTAGTTTTAAATATGTCCTTTCATTTATAAGGACTTGATTACAGCCTGAAATACATCTAAGAAGGATATCATTTCAACATCATTGACCATTTTGAGGACCTCATTTAAGAATTGGAGGGGGTAGTTAACCTTTGTTGAATCTTTATTCAAATTCTTGAATTCTACACACAATCTAATCTCCCCACTCTTTTTCCTAACAAAGACAAGATTGGCTACCTAAGTGGAGTGCCTCACTAGAAAAATGATATGTGTTGAATGCAAATTCTGAATTTCTTTGTGGGTTTTAGGTTGAAGAATTGGATTAACAATCCTTCAGCTCTATCTAAAGGGCTTGTGGTTTTCCTTAATAGGAATGACACGAGTCATGAATTTTGGGTCAAAAATTTTTAGATTATCGTAGGACCATGCTATGACATCCCTATGCTGACTTACAAATACCTCAACTTTTCTTTCTCCTCAAGAGTACAAGATTTACCAATAGTAACATGATGAGGTTTACTTTTAGTTCCCAATTTGAGGTTGATAGTTTCCCAAGCTTTAGAAGTTTGTACTCCATGTTTATCATTTGGGACTTCTAGATCAAAGATCCTCTATAATGACACCATGCCCTTTGGGATAGTTTTTCCTTTATCTTGAGCAATCCATCATCATTTCACATGTTGTGGCCTTCCTTGAATTCCCGTATTCATCATTCATGTTATGTTCATCAACGATCCGGGAAGAAAACACATCAAAATTAGTTAAGAACTAAAAAAAAAATTGATCATCAAAAAATACTTTTAAATTATTAACATTATTTGGTATAAAGGGACAATGGATGATTTATATTGATAATTCATTCCATTAGGACCCTTCATAAGGCGGAACATTACAATAGGGGTAACAAGGAGATCTACAACTATTATTCTCCCTGGGAATAGAAGAAATGTTAAAAGCCTTAAAATTTTCAACTAAATCCCATACTTTTTTATACATTCAAAGGTAAGAAAACTTACATTAGAATTTTATTTTAACCTCATTCACAACTAATTCAGATTATCCAAAAATAGTCAATTTTTTAACATCATGTTTCAAATAAAATAATAGTCCTAGGACTAAGGCTTCATAATTTGAAACATTATTTGTACAAGGAACTATAGGTGGGATGAAATGTGATAGTTCCTACCTTTTAAATCATGTAATGATACTCTATCTCTAGATCCTTTCCTCGACTTTTATCCATCAAAATTCATTATTTGCACCTCATTAGAGATAGATTTTAGGAAATCATTATGTTTCTTTTAATCTGCAATGGTTATTGAATACAACTAATGTCACTAGAAGTTAGAATTATACTTTCATTTTTGGCATTATACTCAATGATCATATGTTTCATCTTTGGTTCTCTATCTAATCTGGTATGATTGGTCAATCCCCTATGAGGAAACCACATGTACGTGAAGTCGGTGGACATGTATCTATTAAGTTACTTGGACCAATCTATGCTCAACAACATCCCATAATACTTAGGTATATCCACCACTTGAATATTTATAAAATTTTGGGCTCTTGGTTTATAGGCAAACTACATGTGGGCATTAAGTAGCTCTTCAACCAATTTTACTTATGACTTGTTGTACCACCCTTCTATCTAACTTAATTAGTGTTAGCTCAAGTTTCATATAAATACTTGCAAGAATTATGTTTCCAAAGGCACCACAATCCACCAAACGATGGGTATATTCTTTTCATAAATCCTTATTGTAATTAGGTAGGGAGGAACATCAATTTTTTCTTCATAGAGAGTCATACTTTTATGGGTAGGTCCCTTTTTATTAGATTTATCTCACAAATACTTAAGTATTAAATTCCTTTGTTAATAAATTTGGGATAATTCATGAAGCGTTATATTGGCCTTAATATTATTCATTTACTCAACTATGTTGTACCCTACCTTTCCAATGCTGGTAGAATTTTCAAATACATTTTTGTGTTCTCCTACCATGGGTGGAGGTGGATTTTTTATTAGACTTGGGATCAAGTTTTGTGTCTCGTTTTAGGGGAGGGGTAGAAGTAGTAAGGGCTTATTTGACTTTATTCCTCAAAGTATAGTTATTTCTTTCATAATTTCTAAAGTCTTGGATATCCTCGGTGTTTTCTTAAGGTTCATTGTTTTCTTGGGATGGAAACTTACTTTCTCAAAAAACATAACAATGTTTGTTTTAAGAGATATTTCTCCATTTGGATCCCTAAAATTAGATTCCTAGCCCTAAAATTATATATGGATGACCATAAAGAATTACAAAACTCTAGGAAATCTAGTTATCCGTGCTCAATAGTGTCATGTACCCTACACCAATGTGGAAGATCAAAATCATAAATATTAATGTCAACACTCTTAGTGTTTCCATTGGGGTCTTGGTTTTTGGCCTAGTGGGGTTGTATTTTGTAAGCATAACCCTAACATTTTTATCATTACTCCTTTTCTTTGGAGATAAACAAATTCATTTTTGAGTTTTTCATTTTTACATCTCATCCCATTAAGCATGGTTTGAGTTTGTATGGATTGTTTGAGTATGGTTTACTACAAAAACTAAGGTTGTGTTAAGATTAAGATATTTAATGTGCAAAGGCAGTTAGTTTAGAGAAGGTATCGGTGTAGAGATAGGGTGCTATGGACACCATTTGAATGATGGAATATTTTCCCCTGTGGGTGTTTAGTTGTCTATCAATAATGAGAGATTCAACATAGGATGTTGTAAGAGTGGTGACATTGGCTCTCCTAAAGTATGTAAGTGAATGGATCCAAGGCACTTTTATACATTTTCAAGGCCAAGTTATCAGCAATATTGTATAAAGGAGTAATTTTTTCTAACCCACGTTGAAACATGGAGGTAAAATTTGTAATAAGATCATTTTTCCCCTTTTGAAACTCAAAAATTGTAGATATAAAACATTAGGGTCAATAACCTATCCAAAATTTTCTACAAATGTTTCCACAAAATTATCCCAACTAATAATAGAATCTGGGTTAGATTTAAAAACCAATCATATGTAGCATCTTGTAAAGTAAGAGAAAATAACCTACAAGAAACTTCATCTTGTCTCACATTCATTACCCTTGTAGAATATTTAAAGGCCACAACATGTTCTTATATAGTTCTATTTCCATAGTACATATATGTGGATAATTACCTCTTTATATTTCTAGGAAGATCATGTATACCTCTACTGAGATAGAAAGTGCAATTCCTCCTAACCAAGCTAGTTGATCCATTTGAGGTGGTATGTACGAGAAGAAGGCAAGTGATTGGGGGACATATGTTGGAGAACTAGGAATTGACCTAGATCCTTTTGTCTTTCCCTTATCTGACCTAGGATTCCTATGGAGTGATAAAGGATGAAGTATGCTCTTAGAATCAGATCTAGACCTTTTAAGGAAGGGTTGCAAATTTAATTTAAGACAATCTAAGATGAGCCATGTTTATTCTCCTTAATGGCTAGATTATTTCATGAGGCCATATGAAAAACCACACAAGATAGAAGGAATGGGTAAATAAAGGTTGACAACTCAAATTCAACTCAACCAAAGTTTAGTTTACATCAATTTAAATGAATTCAAGAAACAAGACAAGATAAAACCACATATAAGCACATTTATCACTAAACAAAACAAAAATATTAGTTTGAGAACCTCCGTATAGAGCTATTTTATGCTAGTAGGTATTTCATGCACACTAAGAAACCATAAAAATAAGAATTAACCTCACTTGTTTTGAAACCCTTGCTAGAAATTTGGGTTTAGGGTATGAAACACTCGAGATATATAACTTTATATGGGGCTAAGTGACTTGGTGTTAACTGTAGAAGGTTGGTGTATTTAGGAAAACCACCATCTAAGTTATATATCGCAAGATTTGAATAATTATGATTATTACTAAACTCATTATTAATGATATTTATGATGAACTAAGGAACTAGTTATCATCAAAATAAATTTAGAAAATATGGAAAGGAAATGAAGAAAAGGGAATTAGGTCTCTGTTCCAACCACTAAGCATAATAAACGCCTTGAAATCAATTAAATCACACAAAACCGAGCTAACAAGAAATATTTTTAAATCATTCCCACATTAACTCCATGTATGTGGTCTAAGGGAATTCAAACAAAAAAATATAGATCAAATATTCATTTACCACTATCTCTAAACACTTAATACTTGAGACCGTATGTATAGAAACATCTAAAAACCAGTAATAGAAACAATAATTCATAAAAATAGACTATCTTAGCTCGATCTACTTACTCGTAATTTTAACCTAAAGATTAAAGGTGAAAAATTTGCATAATACAAAAATATATTGATAACATAGGCATCAAGTTACAAATCAAAAATTAAAACAATTCAGACTCACAAAACCATGTAAAGATCTAAATCCTTTGTTTGCATTGATTTGTTATTTCTAAGATGAATATTATAATACATTTTGGGGTATTTATAGGAAAATGAATTCTAGCTCATGACTTTACATACTTTAGAACTTTTAAATTATAGAAAAGTGGGAAATAATCAAATTGATCCACCAATGATTACAATCAAAGCCTCAAAAAATGAAAGGAATTCATGAAAGCATATTCCATAATTTTAGCTAGTATAGTGATGATTCATCGCTATGAGTAGATAAATATTTGTTAGATAGTCAATCCATGTGAGAGGAACATGGTTATCCCATGAGATCAAGAGGTCTGTATAAAATTTGAGTTGCCACTTATATAATGATTTCATTTGGAACAAAATTCAACTTGTTTAACTTCTCCTTTTACATTTAAATTTTGTCATAAAAATATAGAAAAACCTCTTCACCATTCTCTAAGACACTTCTAATGGTTCTCATATCATGTCTAATGGGGCTCCATTAAAAATATATAAGAAATAAAAACATGATACTATAATGCCTTTATTTTAACTCATCCAATGAAAAATACCTAGTCGACTTAAGCTTTTAATCTTCAATAAAATCTTCCATATATCTCTTTTAACTATGACCCATCCTCATCGTTTGGTTGAATTAAAAACCTTGGTGAATCAACTTTAATAAATGTCGAATTAATTGAGGTAGGTAATCTCGAGCCCGTGTGTAGTTCAAAACTTCTTTCCTCCACCCTATCCACCACGCCGACGGGCTTTAATATTTTTCCGTTGAAAATTTTCAAACTCCCCTAGGGGAGAGGACCCGGTTGTGGGCGCAGGTCCATTAGTGGAGATAGTAGGTGAATAGTCATTCACCTTTTTTAACATATTTTGAATGACATGTGAAGTTAATACAACCCAACTGTTTTCTCCCCTATCATTATTAATTAAACATGGAAGCATGAAATGTTGAATAAGGCAGTTTTTAAATTGGTCAATATTCTCTTATTCATTGATAGAACTAAAAATATATATTAATTTATATACAAGTGTACAAAACCAAGTCTCATGACAAATACCAACTACTCATTAAGTAATATTTTCATTGTATGCACATCATATCTATTATACCACTTCAACAAGTCACTTCTCAAGACTTTCCAACCCAGATCTCAAATCCCATGCACTAGTTTTGATGTAAGAGTCTTCAATCCAAGTATACACCGCATAACAATAAATGAATTTATGGTCACCTCACCTTTCAAAGTGTTTAAAAACTCAAGACCATATGAACAATAAATTGTGTAACCAACTGCATAAAATAATAAAAATGACCAACTAAAATATTATCCATCGATTAAATCCCAATAAATCTCAACCATTTGATTGAACTTTCATAGTGAATCCATGTCAACTAACATCAACCAATCAGAATTTAGGATGATAGAATAAAAGCTGGAGGATGGATTACAATTCCATTTGTTCATGCAATTTTCATCTCTCCAAGTCAAGAAGTGAGGAGCAAGTGGGTCAGTGTAAGACACTCATGAATTACAAACTATTTCATAATTCAAGCCCTCTATTTAGTTTTTCAAAGGTGACTGAATTTTTGAGAAATTAGGATAAAACATATATTCAAGGTGGCAAAGTGAGGTGGTCAGGCAATGTTGGAGGTCAAGAATTTGGTCCCGCATCCATTGGTGGTGTTTTTACTCTATAAATTTTCCTTCCATATTTCTAACGATTGGTAACAAAATTTAGCTCTAAACTCTATAAATTTTGCCTTCCATATTTCTAACGACAATTCAAAGAAAGGATTGGTTCCATCGAGTCACATTAGATTTTTTTGATGAAGGATTGGACAATAATAATGCCGCTAAAACCATTATTAGCTAGAAAACTTTTATACATTTCTTCATTTCTCTCTCGCAATAACTTTTATTCAATCGGACAAAGGATGATACGTTTAACTCGGCAAGTAACAAGTGCAAGATATTTTGTCTAAAGCTAATAATAAAGAACCTTTGCTTTTTGAGAACTCTTAATAAATGCTAAAATGAAGATGCTACATGGAACGTGGTCTGTCCTCCAATGATGTAATGTGATATTAGCATAAGTTTTATTGTATACACAAAAAGATAACATAACCGCAAATACAACACTATCGAATATACAACTCGTTTAATATGACCACAACAAATGTTTCTATAGTCCACCAAAGTTGTTGTATATTGCATTTCGAATTCACCGTATTGTTCATTTTCCAGATATCTCATTCTCCACTTGAAAAGTATTTTTTCCAATCATCACCGTGATATTAGCATAAGTTTTATCAGATACATAGAAAGATGGAAAGTATTCTAATTACATGTGCAAAAGTTATATTCAAAACATAACTTTAAATACAACACTATCGGAATATACAACTCGTTGGAATATGACCACAACAAATAGTTTCTATAGTCCACCAAAGTTGTTGTATATTGCATTTCAATTCACCGTATTGTTCATTTTTTCCAGATATCTCATTCTCCAAATAAAAGCATTTTTTCCAATCATCACCGTGATATTAGCATAAGTTTTATCAGATACATAGAAATACAAGATTTGTCAAGTTCTCGTTAGAAATATGGAAGGAAAATTTTAAATTCTATCAATGAATAAGATAATATTGACCAATTTAAAACCTGTCTCCATTATTGGACCCCGCACCACAACCGGTGCCTATCTCCTAAAGCAATGCTCACCCACCACCGGTTAATGTTTTCATTGTAAATATATGCCTTCCATATTTCTAACGACAACTTAGCTTTAACAACTAGGAAGAGGACCCGGTTGTGGTGCACCATATTCAAGCACAACCACCGCGCCACGTCACCGCGCCTCAAGCGAGTAAAAACACTATAATTGCAGGTTTCAAAAGAACCGGTATTTGGCTAAGTTGCTACCAATCCTCTCGACAAATCCTTTTCAAAAAAATCTATCAGGACTTGATGGAACCAACTTTCACTGAATTGTCGTTAGAAATATGGAAGGCAAAATTTATAGAGTTTAGAGCTAAGTCGTTACCAATCGTTAGAAATATGGAAGGGAAAATTTATAGAGTAAAAACACCACCAATGGATGCAAGACCAAATTCTTGACCTCCACCATTGACCGCCACCTCACCGCCACCTCGCGCGCCACGTGACGATCCGCATCGCTGAAGATATCGAAAAAGTCGGATTAATCGCATGGGACCAAGTGTTGTCCACTGCGGCGTGGCGCTTGTTGTCCGGCTACCGCCATGCATCAATGCTCACCCAGAAACTGCTAATGTTTTCATTATAAATTTTCCTTCCATATTTCTAACGAACAATATAGTGAATTTTAAATGCAATATACAACATTGTTCAACTATACAAAGATTGTCATAATGAAAACTACAAGTCAATTAATTCCTAAAAATTAAACAAAATCATTCATATTCTAGCATATTCCAAAGATTTATTTTTGGTATATTTATAGTTTCTTTTCCAACAATCATCTTTCATGCTGTGCATCAGGTATTTCATTTACACCATGAGAAAAGGTGCTATTGCTAGAAGATCAAGGAGGCCAAGAGTGAGAGGTGTACAATTATCACATAATTTAAGTGATGAAGAGGATAATTCAGCACCAACTGGTAATGAACCAGAATGTAGAAACCCACCCACTGCCTCTGGTTCAAAGAACAAATGCAACAAAGAAGCTTAGTGTCATCCGAGGTGGACAAAAGAAGATATGGAAAAGGCGATAGATGATGTTGAGTTTAATGGGTTCTCGCGAGAGAGCAAAGAAGAAAGAAGTATTCCATTCCACCCACATCATTACACTATTGGCTAAATGGTCTCACCCACACAAAGAGGAGGGGTCCTCCAACAGCTTCTAATCAAGAAGAAGAAGAGGAAATTGTGAATGGTGCAAAGAAATGGCTGATATGGGTCATGGCTTGAGTTAATGCAAGCTAAAGGCAAATGTTGCTCATTTGCGAAACAAGACAAAACCCTTCGAGATGGGTTTTCGGTAAATCATGGTGGGTCGGATTCGTAAAACGCCATCCGCACTCGCAATCCGAACCGAGGGACTTGACAGGATAGAGCTTTAAACTTGCGCTCTGCAATAAGAACTAAATTTTATGATAATTTGGCCAAAAGCTATGGAACCTATTCATACGGCGCTCATAAAAACTGGAATTGTGATGAGACCGGCTCAGCAGTCGGTAGAAATTGTGGAGTTCGTGTAATTGCGAAGAGGGGCAAATGTAATGTCCCAAAGGTAATACCAAAGAGCAGGAGTGGATCACCATATTGTGTTGTGTCAATGCGCAGCAGGTATGTCAATCCCAGGATTTTATTTGTTCAAGGGAAAGAGAATGATAAAGAATTACATTAAAAATTGTGAACCCGGAGCATGTATGGCTGCACATCCAAATGCATGGATGACAAAGGAATTGTTTTAAATTGGCTATGTCATTTTGCACGTTCAAGCACAAAGTGTGTTTCTCCAAATAATAGACACCTATTGATATTTGATGGCCATGGCAGCCATGTAGCATTACAAACAAGGAGGAGGCAAACAAATTGGGCATTGATTTGATAACACTACCAACACATACTAGTCATAAGTTGCAACCTCTTGATGTGAGTGTGTTCAACCCTTTCAAGACATATTTTAGAGCTGAGAGGTCCAAATGGATGGCAGAGAACAAATGTGCAGATGTGAAAAGGAGTGACATTGCTGAGCTTGCAAGTAGAGCCTTAAAAAAGGCACATACACCATCTAACATAATTGCAGTGTTTCAAAAGAACTCGGTATTTGGCCATGAATTATGATGCTCTCCTAAATGACATGGCATGCAATGTGCATTTGACATGCAAGGTGAGGAAGTTGTTGATGTGCACACAAACATTTTGAGCCTATCTCAACGAATAAATCCCGAATTAAATGACAAAAGAAGAGGTGGTGCCCGAAACTCAATTCATGCAAAATGTTGACTCTAGAGATGATATGGAAGCAGCTGCAACACATGGAGTGGAGCTAAACGGTGCTCTTGGAAACCCAAGTAACATCATCAACAATAAGGAGGGGTCTTCAGATTTTGTAAGTAACAATGATTTGTCTTTGCCAAGTCAAGTTAACCCGCCACAATGGTTAGAGGATGCCATGAAAAACTTGGGTTACAAGCTACCATCCAGCACAGAAGATCAAAGCTTAAATCTGCCTTCCTTTCCTGAAGGACTAGAACAAGAAGCAATAATTCATTACTATGCAGATGTTGGAGATGAGGATGAACAAGACGAAGTCGAATTTCAAGAGGATGCTCAAGAAAATGAAATTAACTTAGAAGTTCTGCCACATGAACCTCACCACCCTGAAGAGACTGAAAGCCAAGATGGACGCGGTAAGTTACTTTCCCATTTTCTACGACTTCCAAGGGAGATCATAAACAAATCAGATGGTTCTATTAGACTAAGTAGGCATTCACAGATTTTGACTGCACCTGAGTACATGGAGCTATTGGTTGATGCGGAAAGAAAAAAGGAGGAACAAGCAAAACTAAAGTTACGGAAAAAAGAACTGGCACAAGAAAAAAAGGTTGCTAGACTTGCAGCAAAAGAAAAAAGATTGCAGGAGAAGCTTGAAAGAGAAAGGGAGAAGCAAAGCAAGGAGCAACATGGTAAAGAGATTGAGAAGGCACACAAGCAACAAAGGAAAGAGCAAGAGAAGAGAGAGAGGGAACTTGCAAATCAATTAAGGGAATACGAAAAGAGGATGCGTGTAAGTTCTCCGAATTGATCATGAAAATCGAAGGATTTTTCAAGATATGTTAAATATTCAAATTCCAGTTATGCTCAAATTGGAACACCTCCATCACTTATGAATAACTCTCAGATAGCTTCCATCTTGGTATGTATCACCTCATTTACTTTCTACAAGTTCAAGCATTCTAGTAGTTCATTTGCAATGCCACCATGGATGCAAGCTTCAAAGCAGGCAACCAACTCCTCTCAACAACAGTGCAAATCCCTTTTCAAGCGGACAACCAAATCCTTTTTCAGCAGGGGGACCAGATCCTTTATCAATGGGCAACCAAATGCTCACAAAAGGGATTCTAAATCCCTTTCACTTGGCCAATCAAACATCAGATCGGCAGAAAAGAAAATCCAAAAGCAGTATAGAAAGAGGGCAATATTACTTACACTAACTAAGATATTGAACATGTGCCAAAAACAATGCTTATTACCCCATATGATGATGGTAGTAATTTTGTTGGTGATACAATTTTGCTAGATGTATTCACCGAAGCCTTCCTATGTAGTCTCTAAAGTTATATAGTGCAATATAAATTTTGCGTATGTAATCAGAATACTTTCCAGCCATCCATGTATACAATTAAACTTATGTTAATATATCGCATGATGATGCTCTTCCATATTTTACACCCAATTTGGCAGTGTAATCAGAATACTCATATTAATTTTGCATATGTAATCAGAATACTTTCCAGCCATCCATGTATACAATTAAACTTATGTTAATATATCAGTATGATGATGCTCTTCCATATTTTACACCCAATTTGGCAAAGTTGTAATCGTAATACTCATATTAATTTTGCATATGTAATCGTAATACTTTTCAAGCGCCCATGTATACAATGAACTTATGTTAATATATCAATATGATGACGCTCTTTATTTTACACCCTATTTCGCGGTGTAATCGTAATACTCATATTAATTTTTGCGTATGTAATCGTAATACTTTGTATACAATTAAACTTATGTTAATATATCAAGATGATTATGCTAACTATTTTAATAGCAAAGTTGTTTTAAAACATTAAGGATCATTGCTCGGGTGAGAACCCTCTCATCTCCGCCTTTTCTTCTCATCTTCTTAAGAAAGCCGAGCCAATGCCGAGGACGAAGTCGGTCAGAGTGGAGAAAACGCACGCACCCACCGGCCTCGCAAGATACCACGAAATGGTCGCCGAGCTCGCAATGTAATGCACATTTAAAACCAGATCAACGAGCTCCCTCTCCATTTCCCACGAAATGCGATGAAGGATTCGCGGTGACCATCTCCATAAACCTACCCGCCCACATTAACGGCTTTGGTGGGTGAGCATTCAATGCATGGCGGTAGCCCTTGACAACAACCGGCGCGCGAATGGCGTGGTGTTTTTACTCACTGTGTGGCAAAGTGACGTGGTGCAATGATCTGCAAAGATAGGGTGCACTACAACCGGTGCAATGCATGAAGCACTACATAAAATTCCATAGAAAGAAAGACATTTAAACATGGAAGCATGAAGCACGAAAGTACTTTAATGTTGATATGTGAAGTGAATACAACCCAACCGTTTTCTCCCCTATTCCAATTAATTAAACATGGAAGCATGAAATGTTGAATAAGACAGTTTTTGAATTGATCAATATTCTCTTATTCATTGATAGAACTAAATTAGGGGAATCTTACCATCACCGCCTAAGTACGATTCTTCAAACAATAGAAATATTGAACAAGAATTGACAACAAGGGATGTTATAATTAGACAAAAACTACAAACTGATATTGAGAAGATCCAAGAATCAAATACCAAGAAACGCAAAGAACCAGAGTTCATTATCAATTAATAACATATTATTGTTGAATATAAAAGCATACCATTGCTTAATATAAAAACATACTAATAACAAAATACTAAAAAATAGAGACATTTACTGACTCATTGGAAACGAAAGAGAGTATTGGAATTGGTGTAGGAAACAATCTGATCAGAATTTTTGAGTTCCAAGAACATTGAAATGAGATTTGTTAGAGAAGATTAGTTACAAATAAGGATTGAAAAAGATTTAGCAAGGGCTAAATATTTCGATCGAGGGAGAGAATATTGAAATCGCATAATAATAGAACATAATAGAACATAATTGAAATCGAAATATTTCGATTGGTGGATCTTTCGAATCGCATAATAATAGAACATTTGTAATTGTCATCCGAAAGATGCAAACAAGTCTTAAGAACCAAGTCTATATTAATCAATATTCTCTTATTCATCGATAGAAATAAAAATATATATTAATTTAAATACAAGTGTACAAAAACCAAGTCTATACAAGTGAACTACTCATTAAGTAATATTTTCATCAGATGCACATCATAGCTATTACAATCACTGAACAAGTCATTTCTCAAGACTTTCAAAAAAATTACTACCATCATCATATGGGGTAATAAGCATTGTTCATGGGCACATGTTCAATATCTTAGTTAGTATTGGGTGTGTTTTATACCATGCCTATGCAATACCATCCCTTTCAAAAATGGGTGTGTTTTATACATCACTAATATCCCTCTAATCATACATCAAAGAACGGATTGATCATTTCAATGTAAGTTCAAAGATAGATCAAACTTTAAAATATTACTAGAGACTTGTGATCGAATCCCTCTAATCATACAACAAAGAATGGATAAATCATTTCAATGCCGAATCCCTCTAATCACATATCAAAGAACGGATAAATCATTTCAATGTAAGTTCAAAGATAAATCAAACTTTGAAATATTATTAGAGCATGCGATCGAATCCTCTAATCATATAGAAACAAAAATAAGGGAAGGATCTATCACAGTAAGCGTACTTGTGGGCAACCTTACATCAAAATAAGGAATAGATCATGTCAAAGATGGTTCAAAGAACATGATTCCTTATTCATCAAATTTCACTAAAGGCTCATACCTGTCTCATGATATTTGTATGTCGAAAAAGAAAAGAAGCTTAATAAAAGGAACACTGCATGAAAAGTAAAATAAGGTAATCTATTGATATTTGAAATCATCCTGATAATCAAGACGAGGATGTAGGGTTTAAAACTCAATTATTTCTTCAATTCAAAAGAAAAACATCAATAATTGGTAAAATCCAATTATTAACATGCTCAAAACTGGGTATTATTAGGTATAAGAAAATAATTAATACTTCAATGGCACTTCATTAATGTCTTCCCTAACGTCATACCTCAAGGACATTTATATAAAGAGCCACTATTTGCAAATCTTATCAGGAATCATGCTGCAGGACCACATAATTGGTTCAAAACGACAATTTTAAATCGATCAGATCACTCGCTTGATCTACCCTTAAAAGTACTAATCGAACAAAATCTGCTGAACTCATAAGACTATATAAATGCATCAGCGGATTATGCTTGCTCCTTGTTAGATGGTGAAAGGACAGTAAAATGAAAACAACACTGAATCTGTAATCCCTCCATCTTAAGAAGTTCTTAGACACCCAAGCTATGGGGAAAAAAATCACAATATATAAAACATATGGATTGTCTTCAAAGCACCATTTCAACCAGACAATGACTTGTGGATGTAAATAAATATTAAAAATCGGAAAGAGAAAACGGTTTATTGACCTGACTGAGTGGACAGCAAACAACATATAAAATTTCAGTTCAAATTCATTTAAGAACCAGCTCCATCCATGGAAAGTAATAATGAGGAACAATTGAAACCACAACAATATACTATTCATCGGCATGTACAAGCATAACACTCCGTCCCGAAATTTTGTCAATAATGCATATCCTTTCAGCAGCAACTATTCTATCACTGTTTAACGTCACCACCCACAAGGCCAAAAAGCACCGTAAGAAAACAAAAAAAGCCGAAAAGAAAGACATTTTGGAGGAGCAAGAAAACTCAACCAAACGCACCCAAAACACTCATTCTTAAATTATAAGCAAAGGCATTTTAAGTAACAAAACACAAGATAATCATGTCAAAAGAAGTTACAAGAACAAATAATGCAAAGCAAAATCGTATTACAAAAAATCGTAAAACTTCAAAGCACGTAGTAAAGCAAAATTTCCATAGTAGTACAAAGTTGTTTAAAAACACTAAGGATCATCGCCGAGTGAGAACGCTCACCTCGCGCTTTTCTTCTCATCTTCTTAGCAGCCGAGCCAATGCCGAGGACGAAGTCGATCAGAGTGGAGAAAACGCACGCACCCACCGGCTCTACAAGACACCACGAAATGGTCGCCGAGCTCGCCACGTAATGTGCGTAAAAACTGATCGAACGACTCCCTCTCCATTTCCCACGAAATGCGGTTCAGATTCGCGGTGACCATCTCAATAAACCTACCCGCCCACATTAACGGCTGGTGGGTGAGCATTCAATGCATGGCGGTAGCCTGGACTACAATCGGCGCGCGAGTGGACAACACTTGGTCCCATGCAATTAATCCGACTTTTTTCGACATCTTCACGCCGACGCGGTCGCCCACGTGGCGCCGAGGTGGCAAAGTGAGGTGGCAAAGGTAATGCCGGAGGTCAAGAATTTGGTCCCGCATCGGGTGGTGTTTTTACCGCCCGTGTGGGTGGTGTGATCTGCAAAGATTTATGGGTCCTCTCCCCATGCACTTTCCATGTGGCGTAATTCTATGGATTTATTTTGGTTTTTCCCCACGGATGTGTGATTAATTACATTTGAAGATAATTTGTTGTTTGTCTTCTTAGTTATCGTGGTGATGAGGGAGGTAGTATATTATATTTTATATATACTCATAAATTTAATATAAGATACTGGGAGAATATAGCATAACTACATATGGGTCCAAAGAACTCAAATAAGACAGAGAGAGAGGAGAATATATACGAGATTGTGTAACAAACACGTATATAGAAGGAAAATACGAGAGAAGGAAAGATATAAATCGTAGGTATATGCAACAACATATAATATAGAGAAAAATATAGAAAGGGATTTTTTTGCAAATAGATATGTGCAGAACACAGAGAATTTTTTGTAAGAAAAAGAAACAATGAACAAGACACAAGAAGAGAAACAAAAGAAAATACAGAGCAACAACTATGAGATTGTAAAAGTTTTTTTAATAGAATATAATATATTTTGTGTTTTTCTATTTTGGTTGTGTTTTCCCCCGTGTTGATTTTTTTTGGCATTAAATTTTTCCAACAGTTTCGTATCATAGCAAACAAAAACTCAATAGCTCGTGGGTTTGAGTTCTTATTTTTGGGTTGAGTTGTAATGGCTTCTAGTAGTAGCAACTCGTGGAAACAACCCCAATATTTGATGGGAAGAACTATGACATTTGGTGCATTAAAATGAAGACATTGTTCTCTTCTCAAGAGCTATGGGAACTAGTTGAAGGAGGCTACATAGAGGTAGCAGACCAGGCTGCATTCAATGCATTAACACAAGCTCAAAATAATTATTTGAAGGAAAATAGAAGAAATAATGCAAAGGCTTTAAGCTATATCCAAAATGCAATCACAAATTCAGTTTTCTCAAGGATAACAACTATAAACTCCAAGCAAACATGTGATACCTTACAGAATGCATATCAAGGAAGTGATAAAGTGAAAGTAGTTAGATTGTAGATGTTGAGGAGATATTTTGAGACCCTTCTCATGAAAGAATCAAAATCAATAAATGATTTTTTCACAAGAACAATGACCATAGTCAATCAAATGAGGACTAATGGAGATGTGGTTGAAGATCATAGGATCATAGAGAAGGTATTAAGGATCCTTCCAACTAGATTTGATCCAGTTGTGGTTGCAATAAAGGAGTCTAAGGACTTGAGAAAAATGACAGTTGATGAGCTAATGGGTTCTTTGCAAACCCATGAATAAAGGATGAGTAGATCAACCAGCTCCTCTAATGAACAAGCCTTCAAAACAAATACAAATGTTAGAGGCAGGGGGAGAGGAGCATACAATAAAGGAAGAGGAATATTTAGCAACCAACAAGAAGGTGGAAGACACAATCATCAAGAGCCACAAGCCAGAGGAAGAGGAAGGAACAACAACACTTACAAAGGTGGTTCTACACAAAGGTATGACAAATCAAATGTGTAATGCTATTACTGCAAGAAGTTTGGACATTATGCTAGTGAATGTAGAAAGAAAGAATATGATTTGAGAAATCATAATCATAATGTAAGCTTCTCTAATGAAAAATAAGATGAACTAGAAAAGAATGAAAAGAGTGGAAATTTCTTTCTAACTTGCAATGTAGTTGAGAAAGGAAGCAAACAAATATGGTATTTGGATAGTGCATGCAATAACCATATGTGTGGAAATAAGGAAATGTTTAGTAATATAGATGAAGTAATCAGATTTGAAGTGAAGATGGGAACATATAATAAGGTTCTGTGATGGGTAAAGGCATTGTATCCATTCTCACCAAGCAAGGAGACAAGAAGCATATACATAATGTTTTATATGTCCTAGGGTTGAAGTATAATCTTCTAAGTATTGGGAAGCTTGTCCAAAATGGATATAAGGTGAGGTTTGAAAATGGAGAATGCATGTTATATGATAAAGGTGGAAGTAACAAAATTATTGCAAATTTGCTAGATGACACAAAATAAAATGTTTCCATTAAGAATGCAAAGTGTAGTAGGTGCAATAGTGTTCAAAATAATAGCCATTGATCAATCCACTCTATGACATCTCAGGTATGGGAATTTGAGTTTTGGTGGATTGAATTTTCTTTATAATAAGAAAATGTTCCCTCCTATTCAACAACAATATAAGGTTTGTGAGGCATGCATATTGGGGAAGCAACATAGAAATGCTTTTCCCTTAGGTAAATCATGGAGAGAAAGCTCACCTCTTGAGCTAATACATTTGATTTGTGTGGTCCCATGAAGACTCCCTCCTTTTCCAAGAAATATTATTTTATGACTTTCATAGATGAATTCAAGCAGAAGGACATGGGTTTATTTCTTAAAAAGTAAATCGAGGCATTTGAAGTATTCAAACAATTTAAGGCCATGGTTGAGAAGCACAGTGGCCATTATATAAATACATTGAGAACAGATAGAGGGGGAGAGTATATATCAAATGAGTTTCTAAACTTCTGTAAGGAGCACAAGATCAAGAAATAATTCACAACAAGGTATACACCTCAGAAAAATGGTGTAGCAAAGAGGAAGAATAGAACCATTCAAGAAATGACAAGAAGTATGCTCAAAGCAAGAGGATTGTCTAATGAATTTTGGGAAGAAGCAGTTGGGACAACAATATATATCTGTTGAATAGACACCCCAGAAAGAGTGTGAGGAATAAAATACCTCAAGAAGAATGGAGTGGAAAAAAGCCAAGCATTTAACACTTGAGAGTTTTTGGATGTGTGGCATATGCACATGTGTTAAATCAAAGAAGAAAAAGTGGGATAACAAAGGAGATAAGTGAATTTCTATTGGATATAGTGAGTAATCTAAATCTTACAAATTGTATAATCCAATCATAAAGGGACTCGATAATCATCATCGGGATGTTCAATTCATTAAGGAAACATCTTGGGAAGATGCACAAGTAGTGGAACAACCACAAACAAATGTAAATGCACCTATCATTGTGTATCCGAACCAATAGAAGGAAGAACAAACAATGTACCAAGTTGGACACCCATTTCAAAGAGGGGTGGATATTCAAATGGAAGAATCCAAAAAAGCATGCAAGGGTGAGTAAATTAAGCATCTTCATCATCATTAGACTTATTGCAGTAGCAATGAAGAATGAGGAGTGCACAAGAAATATATGACCAGTTAAGGTATGAAGAAAATGAAGATGAAATGATTTATTTTGATTTATTTTCACAAGTTGGTCCAATTTATTATGAATAAGTTATTAAAGATAATAAATGGTGTGAAGCAATGAATGAATAAATGCATGCAATTGAGAAGAATAAAACATGGGAGTTAGTATATCTTCCATTAGGAAAGGAAGTTATCGGAGTTAAGTGGGTTATAAAACCAAAACTACTCCTGAAGGAAAAATTGAAAGACATAAGGCAAGATTAAATGTCAAAGGCTATAAACAAAATCCTGGACGTGATTATAATGAGACATTTGCTCCAGTAGCAAGGCTAGAGACTATGAGAACAATTATTGCCACAACTACTCATCACAAGTGGAAAGTTCATCAAATGGATGTTAAATCAACTTTTCTTAATGGAGTATTATAAGAAGAAGTGTATGTGTGACATCCACCTGGTTACGAAATTCCAGGGCATGAGAGAAAGGTTTACAAGCTCAAAAAAGCATTGTATGGACTCAAACAAGCACCAATAGCTTGGTATATTAAGATAGATTCCTATTTGATAAGCATGGCTTTAGCATAAAAGCAGTGAGACCACACTCTACATTAAAGCAAACAATGGTAAGATTTTCATTTTTGTTTTTATGTAGACTATTTAATATTTACTATAAATGTAAGAAAAACAATAGATGAATTTAAATCAGCTATTAAGAGGAATTCGAGATGACTGATTTGGGATTTATGAAGTATTTTCTTGGCATTGAAGTCAAGCAAATAAAGCAGGGTATATTTGTTTCTCAAGAAAAATATGCAAAAGAAATTTTGCAAAGATTCATAATGTTGGACAACAAACCAACATTTACACCATCCGAGTTAAGTTTTAAATTAACCAAAGATGATTACAGCGGCAATGTGGACCTTACAAGATACAAAATCATGGTAGGAATCTTGATGTATTTAACTCCAACAAGACTAGATATAATGTATGCAATTAGGCTGATTTCTAGATTCATGGAAACACCAAAGGAGACACACTGGAAAACAGGCAAGTGTATTTTGAGGTATGTGGATGGAACAAGAAATTATGGAGTTTTATATGCTGCTGATAATGATTTCAAATTAGTTGGATACACAGATAGTTTGGGTAGGTAGCCTTGATGATAGAAAGATCACATTTGGATATGTGGTCAATGTTGGATCAGGAGCCATTTCATGGGCTTCAAAGAAACAGTAGCTTTTTTCATTAGCTATTCTGAAGGAGATTATATTGCATCAAACTCAGCCGCTTGTCAAATGATTTGGTTAAATACAATCCTCTCAAATTTGCATAAAGAGAAAGAAGGAGGTTCTGTTATTTTTGTGATAGTATGTCTTCAATTACATTGTCTAAAAATCTAGTTTTTCATGGAAGAAGAAAACATATTACAATAAGATATCACTTCATTCATGAATTGGTTGAAAAGGGAGAAATTGGGCTAAAATTTTGCAAGAGAGAGTAGCAACTAGCTGACATTTTTACCAAGCCTTTATCAAAGGAAATATTTGAGCATTCGAGAGAAAATATGGGCATCATAGATGGATCGCCTAGCTTCAGAGATGAATTATCAATTTTTGTTTGGCTCAAGATTAAGGGGAGTGTCAGAATTAATTGGGGCGGGTAATCTCGAGCCCCATGTGCGATTTAGAATGGCCTTCCCTTCACTCCAACCACCACACCGACGGGCTTTAATATTTTTTTGTTGAACTTTAAACCCCCCGCACTTTCCACGTGGTGTAATTTAGTGGATTTCCTTTGGTTTTTCCCCACGGACGTGAAAATCCCGAGGATTAATTACATTTGAAGATAATTTCGGGTCCGCATTTTTAGTTTTCGTGGTATTTATGGAGGCCCGAGTGTGTATATATATATATATATATATATATATATATATATATATATATGTTTTTATATGTTGCAAAATAAGATTAAAATAAAGAGAGAAGAGCGACATCTCAAAGAAGACAGAGAGAGAGGAAAATATATACGGGAGTGTGCAACAACACACACATATATAAAAGGTAAAATATAGAGAAGGTAAAATACACATCGAGAGGTATATGTAACAACATATAATACACAAAAAAATATAGAAAGGGAAAAAATATTCAAATGGATATGTGCACCAACACAGAGAATTTTTTGTAAGAAAAAGAAATAATGAACAAGACATTAAGAAAATACAGAGCAATAGCTCGAGATTGTAATTTTTTTCAATCAAAAATAATATATTTTGTGTGTTTTTCTGCTCATTCAGTTATGTTTTCCCATGTGTTGGTTATTTTGGCACTAAATTTTTCCAACAATAAAAAATAAATTCACGTGTCTCTTTCTAATTTGACTCAACTTCAAATACTTTGGTGATTCGGCCTTATTTAACACTCATGTAGATTTCCTTTTTATCTTCCTTGTATCAACATCTAGCTCATATGATGGCATGTATATACCATTAATATCACTATGTATCATATGTTATCCGAACTTTAAGGCTTGTGGTTCTCATATGGGAGGATTCAATGAATGGCATGTGGCCTCTATTGGTGCCACTTTGTTCTCCACGGAGTCTATAAAATTTGGTCATGTTGGCTAGATTTTACGCATAAAGCATCAAACCTAGGCGGTCATGAGATAAATCTCCCTCATTTAACCTTGTGAGGCTCCCATGTCAGATTTTTCAATAAATATGTGTTATTATCTATCGGGGTTTTACTTTAACCACTTAGTTCATGAACCATAACTAAGAAGTTACGCAAGTAAATAGCTTTCAAGAAAGGAAGTATTTTATAGAAGAACGAAGTAAAGGAAATATGTAGAAGAAATGGGGAAGATGTGCATCCCAATTAGTAGATAGCATAGCTAATTGCATGCACATAGAAGAAACTTAATAGATATGAACACACAGAATTATAAAACAAAGGCAGCTCTAGATCCAGATCTAAAATAACACAAAGTCTATTAAGAGATCTAAGATTAAAAGCAAGAAACACAGTACACCGTGACACAAAGTTCTCCGGAAACCTGCTCCTTTGTATTCCTTTGCTCCAAGTTGCTCTCAGGGGTTCAACACAAAGTCTAGAACACAAGATTGCTACTTACAAATTATGATCGATCCATTAACCCGGAGGTTCTTCTCCTACTTATAGAATGTAGGAGGGAAAGTACAAATGGAAAACTCAAACTAAACTAAAACATAAACAACAAGTAAAGATGACATTTGACAATCATCCTCAACTATCTTCTCCTTAAGTGACACATGTATCACTTAACTAATAGAATGGTTCCACATGACTTTAAGTAATGGTTGCAAAACCAATAACTTAGAAGTTTTACAATTTCATCCAGAACATAGAAAATAGAAGAAGAAAGAATAGAAGAAGTCATGCCAGCTGTAATGTTTATGTCTTTTTCTTGTTCTGATATTAGATATACTTGTCAAACATGTAATTCAACATCCTTCCATCTGTTTTAGCCACTGCTTCTTTCTGTCCTAAACTACAGCAACCCTTCATTCAACACTTTGATGCACGCTTCCACATCTTCCAAACTCGGCCCAAACCTTGCAATGTCTGCTTGCAGCACCACCAGTCTACTGATAGAATTCATCGTGAAAGGCTTGGTAGCTTTATCAATTCTCTTTTGTATCATCAGAAGAGATCCTTCCAGGGAATTAGGCACCTTAGTTGAGACGATCCACACGTATGAAGTGACATTCCCGTCCACTCTCTCCTCAGTGAAAGAAATGACACTGTCTGGTAAATCTGATGTCCTACTCTCAAGTGCCTGCATCCTCTTCAGCAAAACTCTGCAGATTTCCAAACGGAAAGATACTGCAAACTCTAGCTGCTTCCCCTTCTCGACTGATCCGTCCGGTACAATCTATTCCGCAATCAATACATCTCCCGACAGCTTGTTGATCTCGGCCAAAATACTCAGGTTACTCTCTGCAACTGTATTCATGCCTTCTATGTTTGCCATCAGTTGCTTCAGTTGATTTGCTGCATCATCCATAACCTTTAGGCGGGCTGGCACTTCTCCAAGTTGTACAGAAGCTTGACGAATAATCAAATCCTTCCATTCGTCAATAGCCTTTACTTGATTGCTTGCGTCCTCCATTTCCTGCATAAGATGATCACTCACCTGCTCTGAAATGGGCTGAATGGAAGGTTTAGCAACCTTGGCTATGATCTCACATAATTGAGATACTTGCTTCTGCAGCTCTTCTTTCTCCGCCTTTTCACTGTCAAGCCTAAGGAATAAAGCATCCATCAATGTCTGTGTGTCTTGCTTCAATCCTTCAGTGGTGGCTTGATCGAGGGGTACTTTGGTTACTGTCACATCCTCTTCCATGAGCTCCTCCTTTATCTTTCCTTCTGCCGGAATTGATATCTCAGCAAACTTCTCTCCGAATCCTCGATGATCAACCTAGAAGTTGCTTTGGAAACTTTAGGCCTTCTGTCTCTTTTGCCCAAATTCTGGAGTAGCTGCAAGTCGTGCTCCTCTAAGTTCATCTCCATTCTCACTTCTGGAACCAACTGCGAAGCCAACCATTCCGAGAAGTTACTTCTCGGAGAATGAGAAGTCACTGAGTGTACTACCATCTTTTGCTTTACATCCTCTCCATCGAGAAAGTGGCACGGTGTTATGGCTGCCATCTTCTAAGTCATCCAAGGACATCCCTTTCAAATTCCACCATCTACTGACTTCAACGTATCCTCTAGAACAGTCTTTGAATGAAGTGGTGAGGGAGAAGATGAATGTCGCTAGATTCGGTGGAGGCATGGAAGCATCCTGCATCGCGGTGCAATAGTTGGTGAAGTACTAGGTACTTAGAAAAATGGAGTTAAATTCATGGTCGTAGAAGTGATCTTCTCCTTGGATTGAGATCTTGTATGCACTTTCACTTTCAACTTCTCGACTTTCTTGTTACTTTCTCCTCTCGTGATTTCGCTTGAGGGAATCTCATGCGCCAATGTTTTCCATGACTTGATTCATCAATGCTTCATCAAGGCAATATCCCTTAAAGAACTGAGTTTGAAGTATTCACCAACCTGACTCCCGACCTTTCTTTAATTGTGTTACAACCTCCTATGTTATTCTCGCAAAGTATGGCTTTATCTCCTCCCATTTGATGGTAAGTGTCAAGTACTACATTCCCATCATCTTTAAGATCTGCAAGTATCCCCGCTAGTCCAAAGTCAAACACTTGCTTTGCTGATAGCCTGCTGAAATCTCTCTTTCTAACCTCGTACTCACTTTTGCACTTCATCCAGAAATATTCTAATGAAGGCACATGTGCGTACTTCTGGGAGATTGTCTTCTTGGCTACTCTAAATGGATCAAATTTCAGCCGTGCAGGGAAGAACTCTTGCTCATACTCGGATAATATTTGCACCTCCATTCCCTGAGCTCTATGAATGCTAATGCAGCTATAATGTCCCACAGTGATTGGGAAGAAGCCCATAGAATTATGCCGCTTTGACTGAAGGTCGTGTAACTCCACAAGTTTTCTGCTTAGCTCCATGGCGAGCAATCTATCTTTCGGATACCTGGGCATCTTTATTGGTTCTCCAGAAAAGCCTGTAACCCTGAGGTATGTGAAATCTGCAAATTGAATGAATAGACTGCCAATCTTGGACACAACTTCCCACGCTTCCTTGCTTACCCTGTTGGCCTTCAAGTCTTTGTCTAGCCTGCAGATGAAATCGTAGAAGAAGTCATCATTGATCACTTTGAAGTCTTTCTCGCATGTAGGTGTAGTAAGCTGCGGGTAGCACTCGAAAATGGGGTCCTTAGAAAGAACACCACATCTATCCAACTTGGAAAAGACACCTTGTGAAGCTGCAACATACACCAAGTATGAAGTCATCTTGAAGCTGAAAGTACGCTTCACGTTCCGGAGTTGCTCACCGATGTTGTTGCTAATAATTTCTGACCAATTGATTATAGAATCAACCTTGTTGATTTCAATGGTCCTGATGAAAGCATACATCCATGTACGGAAAGTGTAGGCATTTGCTTCACCATTCATCCTGCATAGCAATTTGACGACATCATCTACCTCCTGCACCAAATTGGACCGTGGAAGAGTTCTCGGAAATTTGAAGGATATCTAGGATTCTTCATGTATCGACTATTCATTATTCTCACACAATCAACTCTATGCTTCTCCCATCTACTGTCAAAGCATCCGAATGCTAATGGAAGTCACCACCTTCGCCTTTGGAATCTTCAAACAATAATTGATGAACTCCACTTCCAAACAAATTATTGACTTTCCCGAAGCATCACGCACCGATTTTGATGAAGGATGGTAAGATCTAGCACATTCCATAACAAATTTTCGCAATGGCCAGTGTACATGGAAAAGTTACTGACTCGAGATAATTCCATTGCTTTTAACCGCACACATGAGTGAAGTCTTTCCCGCTCTGGATTTATCAATCAAATCGGAAAGAGGTTCCGGGCCTAGATCTGTGTCTTCTATGTCTGCAAGCTTGGAAGCAATGCATGACTCCATCGTGTTTTCTTTTTCATATCTCTTCGCCATAGTTTTGTTTATCTTCGTCTGAATAATTCTTTTTCTTCTTACTTGGCCAAATTTCTTCAATCAAAAGTGCAGATTTGGACAATTTTTCAGATTCGGAGGATATATGCAATGTATTGGACATTGATAAAATCTCATTTTCCTTTGTAAAGCACCTGTAATGAATTCTTGTAATTTATTCAGACAAAAATGGCCACCAGAGCATAAATAGTGAATTTTAATTGTAAAAATCTGCACTTTTCAAGCATGCTGCCCAAAAAAATGGTGTTTAATTTGCACATAAAGAGAGCATGAATCCTTTCAACAACACTTGAGTTCATGTAACACATGTGCAAACAATTACGCAGACAAAGATCAACCTCCTTCAAAGCATGTGCCAAATCTGGAAGCTTTTAGCCTTGTTGCCACCTTGCTTGAGCAAAATCCTTCTTCAAATGGGGGTGCACTTTTCCTCTTGGCTGTAATTCTTTACCTATGAATCAAATAATTCACCCATATGGCTACCCATGCTTATATAACCTTCACAATTCTATAATTAATAATTGCCCTAACAATTAAAGGCAATTAATTAATTAAAAATCATGCTCTTCTCTTTTAAAAATAACATGTTTAAGGACAGCCATCTAATAAATTAAATTAATCCAATTTAATCCTTCACACATCACTTCACTTAAGCTTCACAATGTGCCTTGACCATAGCCACTGAAAATAGAAATTAATTTAATGTTTTAATGCCTTTAAAATCATTAAATAACTCCCAAATGGGGCGCACTTTTTGAGAGGAAGGGGGCAGCCACTAAATAAATTAAATTTAATGCATTTAATCCATTTTTTTAATTCCAATTTTGACTTGTTGACTTCCTCCAAGCTTGGGCGCACTTTTTGAAAAGATAGATTAATTAAAATAATCACTTAAAGGCTGCTATCATCTCACCAAAGGGGGCACACTTTTTTGCACATATAATTCTATTTTTAAGAATTTTCCACAATGGGATTCTTTACCCTGCAAGGCAGGCACCAAAATCCCATGATCCACTTAAGTGATTTGACTTTGACAATGGGATTATTTACCCTGCAAGGCAGGCACTAAAATCCCATGATTTCACTTAAGTCACTTTCCTTTTATTTTATCATGGGAATTTTCACCCTGCAAGGTAGGTAATAAATTCCCGCCTGCCTGCGGCCTCTAACTTTCCCACTGCAGCTTAAGTGAATTTTATAACATGGGAAAAAGTACCCTGCTAGGCAGGTATAAAATTCTCACCCTGCCTGCGGCTTCTATTTTTCCCATTGCAGCTTAAATCCTTTGTTTTCCAAAAATGCGCCCATCCCCGCAGGGGCTTTTCCGTGCATGAATTCACTTTTTCCCAGTGATCCACACCTCTGATGGCAACTTCCTCCGAGCATAATGTGCGTATATGTTTTCCAGCTGCTCTAGACTAAAAATCGGGCTTACCCGGTAAAGGAATTGTTCTAGAGAAATTTCACAGAAAAAGAAACGAGACAACACAAAAACACGAAAAATTGTCAAAAGTTACAAATAAAGCCCAAAACTTATTCCAAGTGAAAACCCTTACAGTAAATAAGAGTAATGACATATTCGATCATAACAGAGTCAAAACGGGTGCAAATAGCCTCATACGGGGCTCAAAATAATTAAATACAAATTTCTCATGAGACAAATCCTTTAACGACAAAATATAACAACTTTGGGCATGGGTATTAGGCGAAAAAGGCTAATATGGATCTTTGGGATTATCTTGACGCAATACAAGAACTTTCGAGTGCAATAAGAACACAAAACGACCCATTATTTTAAAAGTACGAAAAATTTCAGATAGGGTAGTCACAGATTTCGGGATGAAATCGGGTGACACTGTGTCACATCCTCGATCTACATATCTCATGTGCCAATGATTGCTGCCACTTGGAAATCATTGGAGCCACCTCCTTATGTAGAATCATCTCCATAATTTGAGTGCATTGACATGTTCCTTTGTGTCTCTATCAATATCATCCATATACTCCAATGTTTGTTTTGACATGCCAATGGATGAAACTTGTCCTCCATTTATGTTTTTCACTCTCATGAGACTAAGAAAATTTGATCTCCCTCACAACTCTCTCGAAAAAAATATTTTTGTTGCATGTCCCTTTGAGATAGTTGACTTAACTATATGGAGATGTGAATCTTCCAAATTTAAAAAAATGATTAAATTTGATAGTTTAAGACTAATAGAAAAATGTTAAGAAAATCATCATTTAAACATTTCAAGCTCGTTTAACTTTCGAAAAGAGACCAAGTCATGATATTTTTTTGCTGAAGATTCCTAGGGAGAAGGCCCTAGCCTCAAAAAAAGTTCCTATTAGTCCATTATTAATCTATAAATCATTGGACTTGGGGAGAGTAAAATGCACTTTATTGTCCAAGTCATGATATTTACTTCCTATTTAATTATACACATATTTTAAACACCGAAATAAATCGAGACAACTTTATCCAAGACAAACAAGAGATGATTAAACCAAAAATAAGCCAAGAGTTTAAATTGTTCGAGTATTACAAGTAATAAAATGGTTTAACTCTCAGTATATACGGGAGAATATAGTAATCGCAGTGGATATTATAAAAAGGGGGAAAATATGTATGTATGTATGTATGTGTGTGTGTGTGTGTGTGTGTGTGTGTGTGTGTGTGTGTGTGTGTGTGTGTGTTGAAGATAAGATTAAAATAAAGAGAGAAGAGCGGAAACTTAAAGAAGACAAAGAGAGATGAGAATATATACGAGAGTGTACAGAAACACATAGATATATAAGAGAAAATATAGAGAAGACAAGATATACATCGAGGTAGAGGCAAGCTTAACAAGGAGTGTCGAGAATTAATTAGGGTAGGTAATCTCGATCCTCGTGCGCGATTTAAAATTGCCTTCCTTCCACTCCAACCACCATGTTGATGGACTTTAATATTTTTCCATTGAATTTTTCAAACCCCCACTCTCTGCACTTTCCACGTGGCACAATTCCATGGATATTCTTTGGCTTTTTCCCCTATGGGCATGAAACTCCCATGATTAATTACATTTGAAGATAATTTCAGGTCCGTATTTTTAGTTTCCGTGGTATTTATGGAGGACCGAGTACACTATATTATATATATATACTCAACAATTGAATACATATTTGTGTGTATATATATAAGATTAAAATAGAGAGAGAAGAGTGGTAGCTCAAAGAAGACAAAGAGAGAGGAGAATATATACGGGATCGTGCAAAAACACATAGATATAGAAGGGAATATACATAGAAGGTAAGATATACATCGAGAGGTATATGTAGTAGCATATAATACAGAGAAAAATATAGAAAGGGAATTTTTTTGTAAATGGATATGTGCACTAGCACAAAAAAATTGTTAAGAAAAAGAAACAAGTGAACAAGACACAAGAAGAGAAGCAAAATAAAATACATATCACCTTCTCGAGATTGTAAAAGTTTTTAAATCAAATATAATATATTTTGTGTGTGTTTTTCTATTCTGGTTGTTTTTTCCCATGTGTTAGTTGTTTTGGCACTAAATTTTTCCAACAACAAAAACTAAATTCACGCGCGTTTTTTCGATTTGACTCAACTTAAAATAATTTGGTGATTTGGCCTTAGTTAACCCTCACATATATTTTCTTTGTTGTCTTCCTTAGATCTCCATCTATCTCGATTGATGACACATGTAGACCATCAATCTCATTGTGTATCATATGTTATCCAAACTTTAAGGCTTCATGGTGCTCATATAGGGAAGATTCAATTAATGGCATGTGGCCTCCATTGGTGCCACTTGTTCTCCATGAGGTCTATAAACTTTGGTCTCAAACCTCAATCTGCATGTCTCATGTACCACCGATTGCTACCACTTGGAAATTATTGGAGCCACCTCCTCATGTAGACTCGTCTCTATAATTTGAGTGCATCAATATGGTCAACTTGGTTTCTATCAATATCAATCATATACTCTAATGTTTTTCTTGACGTGCCAATGGATGAAACTTGTCCTCTGTGAGACTAAACAACTTCGAGATAGTTGGCTTAAATAGATGGAGATGTGAATCTACCAAATTAAAAAAAAAACATGATTAGATTTGACATTTAAGACTAAGAGAAAATGTTTTTTTTTTTTTATTATTGGCAAATAGTTTTTTGAAAGGGACTATACCCTTGTACAGCAAGGCTCAGAAGCCAGAATAGGAAAATAAAGCTCGAAAAAAAGGATCAACATCCTGATATAACAATAAGGACCAAGCGCGAACGCGATCTGCGAAGAAAGAAACAACCAAGAAGAACACAACAAAGCAAATAAACACACGGGCCGGTGATCAAACAAAAACACGCAGTGGTCCGGCCACAAAAATGATAACAATGTACTCCGGCCGACCACTAACGGAGAAAACATCCAGACGATCATCACAAAAGAGCCCAACAAAAACTGTCAAGGAAGGAACCAGCAAAAGCAAACCAGCTGCAACAAAACAGCAACAAAACAACAACACAGCTGCCTAGCAACTGCGTAGCAGGCCATATGCCAAAATGTAGCAATAATAGCGCCCAAAAAGACAAGAATCAAATCTTGTCCGATATGGTGGGGGATTTAGATTTGGCATTACCCTTCTTTTTCCGATCCACCACTGTCCATTCCTGATTTCCCACATCCACTACAGTCGGAAAAACTCTGCAATAGAAAAATGTTGAGAAAACCATCATTTAAACATTTCAAGCTCGTTTTACTTCCAAAAAGAGGCCAAGTCATGCTATTTACTTCCTATTTAATCATGCACATATTTTAAACACTAAAATAAATCGAGAAAACTTTATCCAAGACAAAAGAGAGATGATTAAACTAAAAAGGTAATATTTTAAATTGTTGAGTATTACAAGTAATAAAATTGCTTAACTATGCCATTTTTTGATGAGTTTAACCAAATGCAAACTAGAGACTTTTAACTATGTCAAAGATATTTAAAAAATAAAATTTTAAACAACGGAAGAATAAAGGGAGGCTTCATTCTCTTGTTAAAAGGTAATTGGGTGTGTTGGGTAGCAACAACAAGTTTCTAATGTAGGGTTATAGTTCAAGAGAGTGATTACCCTTTTACGTGGTGAAATCAATGCCCCTTTTATTTTTAATTTGTTTTCTCATTCTCCATTTTCCCTTACAATTTTTATCTTAGTTAGGAGTAGTGGTAACATTAGGATAGTATGGGATCAAAGTAATCTATATCGATGGAATGCCTTGAAGGATCCAAAGCCCCAAGCCTTTAGTAGGCACCTTTAAAAGACGAGGCTTCATATTCACTATCGATTCATTCTAGTATGATATAATTATTTCTAGATCTATATAGATGAACTATGTCCTAACATTCCATGAAATGCTAACAAGGGGTTAACTTCCATTTTGATTTCCAGGAAGATCTTTCCAATTATCTTATTTGATGCATTGTTTCTTATGTAGCTTACGTGAAAATAATAATTCATGCCCAATTTTATCTTGTCCATGGTAGTTCTCCAAGATGGCTAAATGGTTGGGAATTGGGGTTGGATTGAAGAATTTCATATGTTATTTGAGATGCCTTATTTATCATAATAATTAAAAACACATCTCTCCACCCCCATTGGTTCATGTCCCGGCTTGAATAAGGTTATATATTTTAAAGGAAAATATTGTGAATTTCCATAGCTTCCAAGGCTTTATGAAAAGAACTTTGGTGGTTGGATAATGCTTTAGGTGGGAGTGGGAGGGTGTTTTGTAAATAAAATGGGGTGATTAGGATAGTAAGATATTTCGTAATGAAAATTAATTAGGTGAAACACAATAGCATTTTTCATAGGAGGTGGGTTAAGGGATAGTGAAATAGGTGCATGTAGAGACAAGGGAAGTCACAATGTGAGAGAAAGGTGGGAAGAATGGGGATCTGATCCGTCTTTCTATACTAAATGAGGCTCTTCTCTACTTAGATAGCTATATCATAACCATGAGGAAGAACATTGCCTCAAAGATATCTTTGAAACATAATAACAAGGTCAAGATCAAAAGCTCTTAAATAAAGTAAGAAATGCATACCCGATTGGGGTTTGTATTCTTGAGGGATTCTCTTCCAAGTCCTCTTGAATGTGAGAATGAAGTCTGAAATATACTCCATGGGATCCTCTTTATGATAATAAGGTGTTTTAAGAGAGATGATGTTTACATCTCCTTGGCTGGTTGTTCAACTTTTCTCCCGGCAAGTCCACGTAGAGACTAATTGTGTAGCCAAAAATCTATACCGATATAGAGATTTCCTATCAATAAAGAGATAATTATTCTAAGATATACATTATATGATCTGAAAAAAATTCAAGTGACTCACTTAATGATTCCAATGTTTTTGGATACTTTAAAAACAATCTCAATGTTCTTGTAAAATGATTAAAATTGGCTTAAAATTTTAAAACAGTTATTAAAATTGATAAATAGAAATAAAATAATGGAAATACATAGGAAAAATGCAAACCAAATTTTTTATTTAGTTCAACTGATTTGGGCTATGCTTATAGGTCTAGAAAATCTCTCAAATCGATCGATTTATGATGTAAAATCACTCGTACAACAAATTACATTAAAATAATTTTTTAATCTGCTACAAATTTCTACATGGTCTCTAAGAATATCTCTAAAGCTCTCTCCAAAGGAATCCTACAAATAAAATCTCCAAACTTTCTCAAAACTCTCCCAAAGGGTCCCGCATACATTAAGATTTACCTCTTCAACTATACAAATTTCCCTTTTTTAGTGTTGAAAAACTCGTGGCTAAGTGGTAGAGGATTATCCTTTTACTAAAAAAATCCATAGTTTGAATCTTCCCTCCATTCACCATTTTGGAGGTTTTTTATCTCATAGTCAAAGGATAAAATTCTTATCCTCATCCAAGTTTAGTAATTAGGCCGCGTGGCCTAATGATGGAGGTGTTATGTTTTCATGCATGGGGTGAGGGTTCAACTCCCCACCTCCACATATCTCTCCTTTTGTGTCAGAATTTTATTGTTCAAAGTGTTGATAATCCCACATTACAAGCATGGAGGTTGTTTTAAGGCTTTTAATAGCCTTGGATGATGAGATGTATTCATGGTTTCGCCACACTATGCATCATTTGTTTTATAAACCCTGTTGGGATCGACACTTAGCTCACCAATGATCATTTGGATTCATTAATGACTGGACATTAAAACTTGCATCTATATGGTGAGGTGGTTACGAGATCACAGAGATGATATTTTATAACTTGCCAAGTGTAGTGACTATCTATCTCATCCTCTAAATCATCGAGATGGCTATGTTGGACTTTATCAAACTATGTGGTTTAGTCCCACATGTAGTAGAAGTATGTCTTCCAAGAGGTTTATACAAAAATGGCTTACAAAATAATGTGAAGATAGGTAGTAGGGTCCCCCTCCTGAAAAGAGTTGACCCCACCTGGTTGTTGGGCCCCTAGTTAGAACATTATGTGGGCCCCACATTGATCATTAAAGACCGAAAGCTAAAACTAAAACCATTTTTTTGAACGAACACACTTTACCACTTGTCTTCACCTCATTTGTCCATTTTTCATCACCTCATTCATCCACTTGTCCAACTCGATCATGCCACCTCATATTTTTGTAATCTACTCTTATTATTTTTCTAGTTGGAGAAAAATTTTAGCGGGTCCTATCTTCCTCATACGACGTCTATTTTGTCTCATTCAAAGTACGTTGGAAATCTCTCATCAAGCATCTCCGTGTGTAGGTATTTTTGTAACATGTACATACCTTTTGATCTATTTGATGTGGGGACCCTTATGGATTACTCCTCTCCACCGAGGACCTTTTGGACCACCAAAATTTGGTTTTATTTTGATAATAGGTGAGGTTACAATTGCCTCACTCTTTCAATCTCTATCCATTTTTCCTTACTTGGATGCTTTTTTTGAAACCCATTCAAAGATATTTCACATCACCTCTTCACAAATTCCTAGCTCTCTTGTCAAGAATGATATCATCACGTGATTCATCAAGATACTTAGGAGTAAATTCATCAACAAAAGGTACTTGAATAGTCTCATCTTGATCAATGATCATGGGTGGCTCATACAATTTCAAGTTTTCAACATTTACAATAGAATACATTTGCATATATGGAAGTAATTCTAACTAGAAAAACATTATTACCAATATTTTAAATGGGTCATACCTGATTGGTTTTAACTTTTTACCTTCACTTATAAGTCTTTCCTTACTGATATGTAGCCAAAATTGATCACCAACTTGAAAATGATGATCAACACAATATTGGTCATGTCTAGTTTTGTTGGCTTGGCTCTTGGACATCTTTATGTACCATTTATATCTTCTGAATGAACCTTTTAGCCTTATCAACATCATCATGTCCATTCACCACTAATTATTTTCGTAAAGTAAAGTCCAAAGAATAGTTAGGAAAATAACCAAAACAAGTCTCAAAAGGAGACTTATGTGTAGAATAATGTATGACATGATTGTAAGCATGTTGCACATAACATAAATTCTCATCCCAAATTTTAAGATTCTTGCTACAATATCCTCGGAGAAAATTCACTACTATATGTGGATGTAAACTAGTGTAAAAATGAACCCAAACATTGGTGAAGAAGAAATTTCTAGTTTCCCCGCATGCTATATATTTTACATGACACTAATATACACATTTTTCTAAATATATCCACAACCATATACAAATAGTCATGTTTTTTTATCATAGGTAATCCTCCAATTTTATTTATAGAAATACTTTCCCATGGCCGGGTTAGTACGGGAAGTGGGTATACAATCCTAAATTCTTATTATTGTTATTACTTGTGTAACAAACAATAAAACCTTTTATATGTTTAGATACATTTTCATACATTTAAATCCAATAACAATATCTTTACAATTGTGCAATTGTTTTACCAACACCAAAATTACCAAAAACAAGAGAAGTATGTGCTTCCATTATCAAATGATTGTTTCATCTTATAGAATACAAATTTTACCAAGATGATAAATGAATCCATTATGCACATGATAGTCTAATTATTCCACTTGTTTGCATGATTTAAATATTCATAAACTTCATTAAAATCAACATCTCTAACATATCGTTCCTTATAGATTTCATGCACAAAAATACTATGCTATGAAAGAATATATGCAATAACATGAGGCCTATAAATCATATTATCAACCTTGTTCTACATTCCTTTTTATACTTGATCATAAGATGGAATTTACGCAAAAAAACTCATCCAACAAAAGTTTCGTGACTATTGTATCTTGAAATGTGACTAAAGGTATTGCAAATGTTGATGATCCATATGGATTATTGTCTCTTTTCCCACCAAGGGATTTTTTTCCACTTCTTGACACCTGCACCGAAACATACAACTCTATTTCGTAAGTAGGATAGTTCCTTACCACACTTGTGAGGGTATTTGAATGGTAATATAAATTTTTCTCTTATGCATCAATATCACACCCATGGCATAATTACTTTCATTAGTTTCAATCTAACATGGGTGCTACAAATCATGTAGTGTCAAAACTAGGGTTGTTCTAATATTTTCCTTTAGTGTGTAAAAGGATTTCTAGTACATTTATTCCCACTAGAAAACTTGTTTAACACTTGTTAAGGAATGTAAAGGAGCTAAAATAAATGAAAATTTGTCAATAAAATACCACCAATATTGGAGTGCCCGAGGAAGCTTCTAGTACGGTTATATTATTAGGCTTAGGCCACTTCATTATGGCTACAAATTTAGAGGGATCAATTTTCAATTCACCAACCCCTACTACAAATCCTAATTAAATTAAATATGTTTTACCAAATTCACATTTTGACATCTTTAAATACAATTTCTCCTTTCAAAAAGTTTCCAAGACTTTATTAATATGTTCAACATGATCTTCCTAACTTTTACTAAAGATCAAAATATCATCTAAGTAGACGATAAAAAAATATTCTATGAATGGCCTAAATACATCATTCATAACCCGCATAAATGTGGTAGGAGGATTGCAAAGTCCAAAGGGCATGACAAGCCACTCAAACAAACCTTTCCTAGTTTTGAAAGTAGTTTTCCAAATATCACCTTCATTGATCCTAACTTGGTGATAACCACTTCTCAAGTCTAACTTAGTGAAATAAACATCATTTTCAACTAATCTAAAAAATCATCAATATGACGAAGAGGGTATCAATTTTTCACCATTATTTTATTCATAGCATGGTAATCCACACACATATAACAAGTGTCATCTTTCTCGAGCTCTAACACAATTGGTGAACCACACGAAGAAGTGTTTGGCCGAATGACTCCTTTCTCAAGAAAATCCAAAAACTACTTCTTTATTTCTTCATTTTCTACCATGGACAACCTATACATGCCAATATTAGGAAGAGGTACATCCTGCTACAAATGAATCTCATGTTGTATATCTCTTTTAGGAGGTAAACTTTGTGGCTTCTAAAATACATCATCATAGTTAGATATAACTTTAATTATTTCATTCTTATGTTTAGGATCAAAACCTTCCAAAGCCTTGGATTTATCATCATCCTTATCTTTAACAATCATGAGTACAAAATTATTTCTTGCATTTACAATCCTCTTCATCTGTCTTGTAGACCTTAGTGATAAGTTTACCTTTATCCGATGAGCTATTATAATGTATTCAATCCCATATTTTACAAGAAAATTTGTATTCTCTTCCCTATAGAATATTGCTTTTCTATCAAACAAATAAGGACTTCCAAACAATACCACAAATATCAAGTGGAACCACATCTAACTCTACCTCATCAATGAATTTAGAGGTGATTGCAAATATAAGTTTGTATGTATTTATGACCTGCAGTTTAGTATCATCACATACCCATCCCAAAGGGTACGGTTTTGGATGTGATTTAGTTTTAAGTCCCAATTTCTTAACAACTTCTTCAGAAATGAGATTAGCTTGAGATCCACTATATAAAAATATTATCAATATTAGTATGTTTTGAAATAAATTTGATGTGGAAAAGCTCTTTTCTTTTCTTTTCATGCATAGATTTGGAATCGAAAAAAGTATGAGAACTAGTGTCATAGGATGAAAAAGATGAACCTTGTAAACCCATATCCATGATCTTGGTCTCATCACTTAAATCGGATCCAAGATCTTGCACTATTGTAGTATTCTTCTTGTCACCTCCTTTCTTGAACTTCTTTGGCTTGATCTCTAGATGGAGCTTCCAACACTTAGCATATGTATGTCCTTCTTTCTTGCAATGTGAACAAATAGGCTTCTCATCTTTCATATTAGCCATTTTTGCCAAATACCCAGATGCCCAAAATTGTTATATTCATGTCATCGGGATTTGTCTGCATGGGAAATTTGTATTTAATTATTTTGAGCCCCGTTTGAGGCAATTTGTGCTCCGGTTTAACTCTGTTGTGATCATACATATCATTATTCCTATATACCAGTAGGGTTTTAACCAGGAATGAGTCTGGACTTTATTTGTGACTTTTGACAACGTTTTGTGTTTTTTGTGTTTTTTCGTTTCGTTTTTTGTGAAATTTCTCTAGATCAATTCCTTTGCCGGTTTGGCCTGATTCTTGGCCTGGAGTAGTTGGAGATCATATACGCACGTTATGCAGAAGGAATTCGCCATCGAGGTCGGTTCAGGAAAAAGGAAGTCGTGCACCAAAAAGCCTCTTCTAGGCTGGCCGCATTTTTGGAAAAAGAAGAATTGAAGTGGATCATGGGAAAATTAGAACAGGTAGGTGGGAATTTTGTACCTGCCTAGCAGGGTACTTTTTCCCATGGAAGCAACGCCACTTAAGTGACAATGGGAAAATTAGAGGCAGGGGGTGGGAATTTCTTACCTGCCTTGCAGGGTAAAAATTCCATTGTGGAATAAAAGAAAAATCACTTAAGTGAATCATGGGATTTTATTGCCTGCCTTGCAGGGTAAATAATCCCATTATGAAAGTCAAATGACTTAAGTGAATCATGGGATTTTCAGGGCTGCCTTGCAGGGTAAAAATAATCCCATTGTCATGTGTTTCTTAAAAATAGAATTCTTTATGCCAAAAAGTGCGCCCCCTTTGGAGAAGTAAAGGCAGCCTTTAAATTGATTAATTTAATTAATTATTCACCCAATTTTGGCGCCCAGGCTTGTGGAAAAGTCAACAGAGGTTAAAGGACAAAAGGTGGTTGAAAATAGACTATTCTAAAATTAAATAAATAATATTTATTTAATGCAGCCCCTTTATGTCAAAAAGTGCGCCCCTTTTGGGAGAGAAATAATACTTTTAAAGTATTAAATGATTAAATTAATTCCTATTTTCAGTGGCTAAGGTCAAAGTCAAAGCATCTTTGTGAGGCTTGAGTTAACTGGAAGCAGAAGTCTAAAATTAAATAAATTTAATTTATTTAATGGCAGCCATAAACATGCACAAAATAGGCGCCCCATTTGAAGAGTGAAGCTTATTAATTAATTAATTAATTGCCAGTAATAGCAAAGGCATTAATTAATTATAGAATCACAAGGATTATATAAGCAGGGGCTGCCATAAGGATGAATTAATTAATTCACAGGTAAAGAAGTGCAGCCCAGAGGAAAAGTGCGCCCCATTTGAAGAGGATTTTTGCTCAAAAGAAGGTGAAATTAATGCTAAAAGCTTCCAATTTTGGCGCACAGGTTGAAGGAAGTTGATTTGTGTCTGGATAATTGTTTGCATAAGTGATACAGGTGCTCAGGTGAAGTTGGTAAAATTCATGCTCACTTTGCATGCAAATAAAACATCAATTTTTGGGGCAGCAGGCTTGAATTATGCAGATTTTTATGATTAAAATTCATTGTTCATGTTCAGTTGCCATCTTTATGCGAATTAATTGCAGGAATTCATTACGGGTGCTTTCTGAAAAGAAAAGGAGCTTTAATCAATGTCAATACATTGAATATATCCTCGAATCGAAGAATTATCGAGATCATCTGCACCAGTTTTGAAGAATTCCGGCCGAATAAGAAGAAAAAGAATTGTTCAGGTGGACAAAATAGATAGACAAAGCCATGGCAAAGAGGGATGAAAAAGAAAGCACAATGGAGTCATGCATCACTTCCAAATTTTTAGACATAGGAGACATAGATCTAGGTCCGAAACCTCTTTCCGAATTGATTGATAGATCCAGAGCGGGAAAGACTTCACTCATGCGTGCAGTTAAAAGCAGTGGAATTATTCGAGCTGTAGCCTTTCCATACATAGCCCAGTTGCCAGAGTTTGTTATGGAGTGTGCTAGGTCTTACCATCCTTCATCCAGATCAGTGCGAGATGCTATGGGGAAAACAATAATTTGGTTGGATGTAGAGTTCATCAATTATTGTTTGAAGATTCGGCTCGAAAGGTGGTGACTTCCATTAGCATTCAGGATGCCGGCAGTAGGTGGGAGAAGCATAGAGTTGATTGCGTGAACATAATGAACAACAGATACATGAAGAAGCCCAGATCTCCTTCTAAGTTCCCAAGAACTCTTCGCGGTCAAACAGTGGAGTAGGAGGTAGATGATATTGCCAAATTGTTATGCAGGATAAATGGCGAGGCGAATGCTCACACTTTCCGTACATGGATGTATGCTTTCATCAGGACCATTGAAGTCAACAAGGTTGATTCCATAATCAATTGGTCGGAAATCATTAGTGACAACATTGGTGAGCAACTCCGAAACGTGAAGCGTACTTTCAGCTTCAAAATGACTTCTATTTGGTATATGTTGTCAGCTTCACAAGGCATCTTCTCAAGTTGGATAGATGTGGCGTTCTTTCTAAGGACCCCATTTTGAGTGCTACCCACATAACTTACTGTACCTACGTGTGAGAAAGATTTCAAAGTGGTCAATGATGGATTCTTCTATGAATTCATTTGTAGGCTAGACAAGGACCTAAAGGCCAACAGGGTGAGCAAGGAAGCGTGGGAAGTTGTATCCAAAATTGGTAGTCTATTCATTCTAGTTTGCAGATTTCACATACCTCAGGGTTACGGCTTTTCTGGAGAACCGGTTAAGCTACCCAGATATCGAATGATAGATTGATCACCATGGAGCTGAGCCAGACAACTTGTGGAGATACACGACCTTCAGTCGAAATGGCACAAGTCTACGGGCTTCTTCCCGATCACTGTGGGACATTATAGCTGCAGAGCATTCATAGAGCTCGAGGATGGAGGTGGAGATGTTATCGAGTATGAGCAAGAGTTCTTCGGCATGGCTGAACTTTGATCCATTTGGAGTAGCCAGGAAGATGATCTCCCAGGAGTACGCACATGTGCCTTCATTAGAGGATTTCTGGATGAAGTGCAAAAGTGAGTACGAGGTTAGAAAGAAGGATTTCAGTCAGGCTATCAGCACGGCAAGTGTTCGACTTTGGACTAGCACGGATACCTGCGGATCTTAAAGATGATGGGAATGTGTTACTTGACACTTACCATCAAATGGGAGGAGATAGAGCCGTACTTCAGGATAACGTAGGGGGCTGCCATACGATTGAAAGGTTTGGCGTTGTTCTAGTGAATACTTCAAACTGGTTGCTTGTGAAGGGATATTGCCTTGATGAAGCATTGATGAATCAAATCACGGGAAACTTCGGCACAGGAGATTCCCTCAAGAGAAGCATGGAGGAGAAAGTAGCAGAAGGTCCGAGAAGATGAAAGTGCACAGAAGATCTCAATCAAAGGAGAAGATCACTTCCACGGCTATGACTTTAGTTTTGGCTTCTCAACATCTATTACTTCACCATGCATATTGCACCTCGGCGAGGACACTTCCATGCCTCAATGAATCGTGAAACATTCATCTTCTCTCTCGACCACTCCGTTTAGCACTTTGTTCGAGAAGAGCGTTGAAGCTGCAGATGGTAGAGTTTGAAAGAGCTTTGTCCTTGGATGATTTAGAAGATGGCAGCCATAACACTTGTGCTTTTTCGATGGAGAGGAAATAGAGCGGGAGATAGTAGTGCACTCAGCAACTTCTCATTCTCCAAGAAGTAACTTCTCAGAATGGTTGGCTTCGTAGTTGGTTCCAGAAGCTAGAGTGGAAATGAACTTGGAGGAACACGACTTGCAGAAGCTCTTCGAAGTCTAGGTGGAAAAGACAAAAGACCTAAAGTTGCTAAGGTAACTTCAAGGTTGATCATCGAGGAGTCGGGGCAGAAGTTTGTTGAGATGTCAGTTCGGCGGAAGGAAAGAAGGAGGATGAGCTCACGGCAGAAGATGTAACAGTAACCAAAGTACCCATCGGTCAAGCCACCATAGAAGGATTGAAGCAGGATACACGAGACATTGATAGATGCTCTATTCCTTAGGCTTGACAGAGAAAAGGGAGAAAGATGAGCTTCAGAAGTAGGTATCTCAATTGTGTGAGATCATAGCCAAGGTTGCTAAATCTTCCACTCAGCCCATTTCAGAGCAGGTGAGTGATCATCTTATGCAGGAGATGGAGGATGCAAGCAATCAGGTGAAAGCTATTGATGAATGGAAGAATCTGATTATTCGTCAAGCTTTTGTACAACTTGGAGAGGTGCCAGCCCACCTGAAGGTTATGAATGATGCAACAAATCAGCTGAAGCAACTGGTGATGAGCATAGTAGATATGAACACAGTTGTTGAGAGTAACCTGAGTACTTTGGCTGAAATCAACAAGCTGCTGGGAGAAGTATTGGTTGTAGAGCAGATTGTACTAGATGGATCAGTTGAGAAGGGGAAGCAGCTGGAGTTTGCAGTATCTTTCCGTTTGGAGATCTGTAGAGTTTTGTTGAAGAGGATGCAGGCACTTGAGAGTAAGACATCGTCCTTACCAGACATATCATTGCTTTCATTGAGGAGGAAGTGGTCGGAAATGTTACTTCATACGTACGGATCATTCCTAGCAGAGTGCCTAATTCCCTGGAAGGGTCTCTTCTGATGGTACAAGGAGAATTGATGGAGCTACTAAGCCTTTCACGATGAATTCCATTAGAGACTGGTGGCGCTTTGTAGCGGATATATTGGAGAGGTTCGGGCCGAGCTTGGAGGATGTGGAAGCGTGTATCAAGGTGTTGAAGCGAAGGATTGTTGCGAGTTCGGGGAGAAAAGGAAGCGGTGGCTAAAAAAGCAGATGGGAAGATGTTGAATTACATGTTAAACAAGTATATCGATATTAGAAAAAAAGAAGACATAAATGTTACTAGTTGGCTTGACTTCTTCTATTCTTTCTTCTTCTATTTTCACGTTCCGGATGAAATTGTAAAACTTTAAAGTTATTGGTTTTGAAACCATTACTTAAAGTTATGTGGAACAATTCTATTAGTTAAGTGATACATGTGTCACTTAAGGAGAAGTTAGTGGAGGATGATTGCCAAATGTCATCTTTACTTGTTTATGTTTTAGTTCAGTTGAGTTTCCCATTTGTACTTTCCCTTCTACATTCTATAAGTAGAAGAAGAACCTTCGGGTTAATGATCAAAATTTGTAAGCAGCATCCTTGTGTTCAGACTTTGTGTTGAAACCCTTGAGAGCCACTTGAAGCAAAGGAATATATAGGAGCAGATTTCGGAGAACTTTGTGTCACGGTGTATTGTGTTTCTAGCTTTTATATCTTAGATCTTTTAATAAACTTTGTGTTATTTTAGATCTAGATCTAGAGCTACCTTTGCTTATAATTTTGTGTTTATATCTATTGGTTTCTTCTATGTGCATGCAATCAACTCTGTTATCTATTGATTGGGATGCACATCTTCCCCATTTCTTCTCTGTGTTTATATAATTCCCTTCTTCTATAAATATTTCCTTTCTTAAAAATTGCTTACTTACTTTGCTGAAGCTATCTGACTATGGTTCATGAGCTGAATAGTTAAAGTAAAACCCCATATAGATACTAGCATATTTTAATTGAAAAATCTGACACGGGAGCCTCACCGGTAAATGAGGGAGATTTATCTCATGACTGCCTAGGTTTTATGCTATGCAGAAAATCTAGCCAACAATTTTTGGCGACTCCTCTAGAACAACTATCTTTGCAGATCAAAGCTTATCTCTTGAAGATTGGAGTGTTTTCCATACAAATCTCAACCTGGTTGAACGTCCATTCACCCGATCCGTGAAGGCGCAAGGAAGGACTGATCATTTCTTCAGACTGTAGGAGAAATTCAATTTCAATCATCCTCCTCAAGTTAGAAGCCCATAGATCTAGTCTCTCACCAGGAAGGAGAGTGCACACCCATCCAGATCGGATCATCTTCAGCATAATCCGGTGGCTGGAATTATTCACCAAGTCTACACAAGGAGAAGACGTGCTCCGTTCGTCATGGAAAATCAGAACCAGATAGTACCTGTCCCATGGGGAGCAACTTTTGGGCCACTGAACTTGGCTCCACCTATGCACGATCTGCCAAAAGGATCCAGAAAGAATTTTCCAAAATTCTTTGGAGATGGAAAGCAAAACCGGATGATCATTTGGCGGCCTTCTTCATATCTTGTGGTGTGCTTGCAGTAGAGCATGAAGATGTCTCGGTCAGACTCTTCATTGAGACTCTACATGACTTGGTTGGCGAATGGTTCTATCGGCTAGCTCCTGGCACCATAACCAACTGGGTGACTATGCGTGAGCAATTTTTATGAAAAGATTCAAGCTACCAGAGGACGCTAGCACGTTGATCACTCAACTGATGCTAGTTGAAGAAAGAGCCAAGTGAGAACATGCGGGACTTTATTGCAAGGTTCCAAAGGATTTTATATAAAATCCCCACTTCTGCCGCATTGAGCGATGAAAATCAAAAGACATTTTTATAAACGCTCTGTTGCCGAAGTTGGATATCAGCTGAGAAGGGAAAGACCTGTGAATCTACTTGAAGCACAAAATGTTGCCGTGGAAGTTGAAGATGACTTGATCATGGCTGGAAAACTCAAACAACCATCTCACAAAGGTGATGGAGCTTCTTCAAGTACTTTAGATCCTTTGCGTTGCAAAGATTGGCTAATGACATGTTGCAAATCAAGAAGCAGATCTCTCAAGCAGGGAATGCGACCCCTTCAAGATTAGCTCCTGCTTCGGACCTTTAATGGTCAAAATCAAAATCAAAACCGAAACAGACTTGCTTTGCTTTGCACACCGGTGGTTTGAAATTGAAGTTGCTCGAGGAATAACTTGGAAACTAATGAAGAAGATCTCGGCATTGATGAATCATTCGATGATGAAGACTTTGTAGATCATGTTAGTGACTCAATATTGGTTACCTGGACTACGAATCTGATGATGGCTATTATGAATCTTTTGAAGATTCTGATGGTCACACATTTGCGGTGTTCACAAGGTCCCAGACACGCCAAAATGCCGAAGCATCCACAAGCGGCCAAAGAAGAGAAAGAGAAGATCTGGGCGGATGTTACTATCTTGAAAAGAGGTAGCCCTCTTCCTTCTTCATTAGCGCCCAAAGATAAATATTCAAATTCTTTTAATTCGCAGCAAAGGGCCAACACACATCCGGTGAAGCAAGTCAAGCTTTTGACATCATTGACCACATCAAGAAGACCAAGGTCCAAATGTCAGAAGTTGAGTATTTGAGGGCATTTCCTGATCAGCTAAATAGATTGGTCAAGTATGTGCAAAGTAATGGTCCCAACCCAACAAATAATACTTCACGGGGTATCTTGTCAAGTCCAAAGATTACTCCTCCTTCAAATAATGTGGCTGCAAGTTCTTCTCCTTCTACCTCTTCTCCTACTACATCAGAAAGGATCGAGCCATTTTATGTATCTTTGCTTATCAACGGATACAAATTAAGCAATTGCATTTTGGACTCTGGAGCTTCTGACAACGTCATGCCTGCCAAAGTTGTTGATGCCTTGGGTCTCACATTGACAAAAACCATCGGAAGATGTTATTCAATGGAAAGGCAAGTTCCTCTTGTGGAAAAATCAAAGATGCGTAGGTAGTACTTGCTTCTTTTCCAGACAAAAGATTGAAAATGACTATCCTTGTAGCAGACATCCCAGTCTCTTATGGCATGTTGTTGAGTAGAAATTTCTGTAAAGAGTTGGGTGGAGAAGTCAAGATGGATTGGTCTTGTGTGCACATACCAATCAAAGGAGTTAATCAGAAGTTAGAACCTGAGAAGAAATCCAAGTACACAATATCAAAGTCTGAGGATCCTAGATCTTAGATCTTGTTTCAAGAATCTGATCACGGAGTCTATTATCTAGAAATGGATAAAGAAGAAGTTCAACCTGTGATTCAAGAACCACATCAACTTGACAACAAGGTTTGGTCTCTGGAATTTGATGGCAGTTGTTGTTCATTTGGATCCAGTGCAGGCGTTGTTCTTATCTCTCCTGAAGGGAAGGTGCATGTGCATTCCTTCAAATTGATGTTCGAAAATACTAACACAGCAGAGTATGAAGCGTTGTTGTTAGGCATGGAGCAGGCAAGAACAATGGGAATCAAGCTCTTACACGCAAAGGGAGATGTTGAGCTGATTGTTAAGTAGATAAGAGGTCTCTATCAAGTAAAAAAGGACAAACTTCGGCATTATAGAGATCGAGTCTACTCTGCTTTATCTGGATTTTTCAGCTTTCTCGGTATCTTACATTCCGAGAGAACAAAATTCAAGAGCTGATTCACTTGCAGTGACTGCAGCTTTGTTAAATCCAGATCAGCCTCCCACATTTTTTAGACAGGGGGATTACAAAGTTGAGATGGTCTTCCACCCAAAATTTCTGACAACGTCCATGATGGCAAGTTTTTAATGATGACAAGCAGATTGTTGCATTTCTCCAACAAAAGGACAACTTTGAAGAGATCTACTATGAGGGAAGCAATTCACCTCCGAGACAAACTACTGTGGGAGAAATGGATGCAGACGTCTCAGGAAGTCAGGAGATTATCTAGCTAAAGGGAAATAAAATTCCCAAAGGCTTGGTATCTCTTGAGGAAATGTTCGACAAGCATGATCAAATGCTTAAGAAGAATGAAGAAAGTGGGGAAGGTTCTTCCTCCGATACACAGTTACTAAATTTGGGAGCCAAAATGATCCCAAATTAGTAAATCTAGGTAAGTGTTGTTCAGAGGTGAAAGAGAAGCTTTTATAGAGCTTCTTAAGAAATACATGGATGTTTTTGCCTGGTCTTACTAGGATCTAAAAACATATCAGCCTACAGAAGTTCAACACTACATCCCATTAAAACCAGAACAAAAGCCTTTCAAGCAGAAGCTGTGGTGGCATAACCCTACCATTTCGGAACTATCTTTGTAGAAATCTAGAAGTTGTTAGATGCAAAGATTATTTATCCCATACATCATTCGAATGGTTAGCCAACATAGTTCCTGTGAGAAAGAAGAGTGGCGAGATTAGGTTGTGCGTGGATTTTCGCAACCTCAATCAAGCTTCATTAAAAGATAACTACCCCATCCCCATCATGGATCACACTCTGTAGGTGGTCACTGGATCTGAGATGCTTTCCATGCTTGATGGTTTCTCAGGCTACAATCAAGTCAAGGTGGCTGAAGAAGATCAATACAAAACGGCATTCATTACACCTTGGGGAACCTTTGCTTACCAGAAAATGCCGTTTGGTTTGATCAATGTTGGAGCTACATTTCAAAGAGCTATGGATTTAGCTTTTGCTCATCTCAAGGATATAAGCATAGTGGTGTACCTTGATGATCTAACAGTCTTTTCCAAAGATAGAAGCACACACATTTCAAATTTGGAAGAGGTTTTCATACAATGCCGCAAACATGGTATTTCTTTGAACCCTAAGAAATCTATCTTTGTTGTAACAGAAGGAAAGCTACTAGGGCACATTGTCTCCAAAGAAGGAACCAAGATAGATCGGAACGTGTCAAATCCATTCAGACATTGCCATTGCCAACATCCAAAAAAGGAGTTCACTCTTTCTTTGGAAAAGTTAATTTTCTCAGGAGATTCATTCTGACTTTCGTTGAGCTAACCCATCATATCTCAAATATGATGAAGAAGACACAAGATTTCAAATGGAGCAGTGAAGGGAAGGAAGCTTTTGAGAAGATTAAGGAGGCCCTGTCAAAAGCCCAGTCTTGGTTTCACCCGACTTTAGTAAAGAATTTATTCTTTATTGTTATTCCTCCGAACACACCATGTCAGCAATATTGATGCAGAAAAATCAAGAGGACATGTAGAAGCTCGATTGCTTTCATGAGCATGCCCCTTAAAGCTTATGAGTTGAAATATACTCCCATGGAAAAGCATGCATATGCAGTGGTGAAGGCGTGTAAAGCATTCAGGTATTATATTCTTTCCTCACACACTGTGGTCTTGGTTCCAGATACTGCAGTGAAATCTATCCTCACTCAACAAGAGTTAGGATTGTTAAGAGGCACATGGGTGACAAAGGTTCAAGAATATGACCTGGATATCAAACCTACAAAGCTGGTTCGAGGAAGAGGTCTGTGTGAATTAATGACAGAGATGAAAGCAACAGTGCCAGAAGCAGATCAAGAAGAGATAGATGAAGATTTGCCTACGGTACTTTTTATAGATCTGGTGGAGGAGTGGTACAGTAACATTGCCTACTTTTTGACGTATGGAGAATGCCGGATCAACTTTCAGAAAAGAAAGTGAACAATTAAACTAAATCAAAGATTTTTTCTTTGGGATAATGGTTTATACAAAAGAGGAATTGATGGCGTATTTCTCAGATGCGTGGATAAAGCTCAGCAGGATCAGCTCTTACAACAGTTTCATGACATGGCTTGCGGTGGTCATTTCTCAGCCTGAGTCACTGCACACAAGATCCTCAGAGCAAGGTATTATTGGCCCACACTTTTTCAAGATCTTTGCGAGTGGGTAGCTAAGTGCCAAGCATGCCAACACTTTGTTGGGCGTGTGTAAAATTACTGCATTACCTTTAAAACCCATTGTAATTGAAGAACCTTTCCAGTAGTGGGGAATGGATTTTATTGGTATGCTTAACCCGGCTTCCAGTGCCGGCCATCACTACATTCTAATAGCTACTGATTATTTTAGTAAGTGGGTAGAAGCCATTCCTGTGAAGAACGCCACTTTCCGGTGTGTAATTTTATAAAAGAAAATATTGTTGTCAGGTTTGGCGTGCCCAATAAAATAGTAGCAGACAACGCTCGAATCTTTCTTTGAGGAGCTGGTTGATTTCTGCTACACTCATGGGATCAGCTGGTACATTCCTCAAACTACTATCCATAAGGGAATGGCCAAGCTGAATCAAGTAACAAAAACTTGGTAACTATCGTGTGAAAGCTAGTAATGGAAAATCAAAGGACTTGGCATAAAAAGTTGTTTGATGCATTATGGGCCGATAGAATTACACCAAAAGGGCGATAGGCATGTCCCCATTTCAGCTATTATATGGTAGAGACACGGAGCTGCCTCTTACCTTGGAACTGCCTGCCCTACGACTTTCTAGAGCCCTGGAGGATTCTACATTCATGGATGCTATTGATAAAAGAATTATGTACTTGATTGAATTGAGGGAAGTACAAACTCAAGTTGCAGATAGGTTGATAGAGCATCAAAGGAAGGTGAAAGTCATCTTCGACAAAAAAAAGCTAGGAAAGAAAGTTTGAAGTCAATGATTGGGTCCTTTTATGGGACAAAAGAAGAGAAGCAAAAGGCATGCATGGAAAATTTGATTCACTATGGAAAGGGCCTTTTGTGATTAAAAAGATCATTGGAGCAGATAGCTTCATTCTTGCTCATCAGGATGGAGTTGAATTTCCATTGCCTTTCAATGGGCAACACTTGAAGCTATTTCGGACATGAAAAGTAGGGTAAAACCTGTATGTACATAAATAAAACTTTGTTTGTTTTCCTTTGTTTTGTTTTTGTTTTTGTTGTGTTGTGTTTGTTTTGCGACCCCGTGCCCAAAAAGACAAGATCGAAACCGAGAGAGATTTGGGATCTCATCTTTTCCCTTGTCATTCGACGAGAGAAAAAGATGTCCCTGAGACGGAGCATTGGTGTCCCAGATTTCATCTGAAATCTGAGACTACCCTATCCGAAAAAAATTTTTTTGTACTTTTAAAATAATGGGTCGTTTTGTGTTTTTATTGCCAGAAAGTTCTTGTATTGTGTCAAGATATTCCCAAAGAGCCATATTAGCCATTTTCACCAAATACCCAGATGCCCAAAATTGTTATATTCTGTCATCGGGATTTTTCTGCGGGAAATTTGTATTTAATTATTTTGAGCCCCGTTTGAGGCAATTTGTGCTCCGGTTTAACTCTGTTGTGATCGTACATATCATTATTCCTATATACCAGTAGGGTTTTAACCAGGAATGAGTTCTGGACTTTATTTGTGACTTTTGGCAACGTTTTTGTGTTTTTGTGTTTTCCCGTTTCGTTTTCTGTGAAATTTCTCTGGATCAATTCCTTTGCCGGTTTGGCTTGATTCTTGGCCTGGAGTATTTGGAGATCATATACGCACGTTATGCCAGAAGGAATTCACCATCGGAGGTCTGGTTCTCTGGGAAAAGATGAAGTCGTGCACCAAAAAGCCTCTTTTAGGCTGGCCGCATTTTTGGAAAAAGAAGAATTGAAGTGGATCATGGGAAAATTAGAAAGCGGCGAGGCGAGGTGGGAATTTTGTACTACCCTGTAGGGTACTTTTTCCCATGGAAGCAATGCCACTTAAGTGACAATGGGAAAATTAGAGGCAGCAGGCAGGCGGGAATTTCTTACCTGCCTTGCAGGGTAAAAATTCCCATTGTGGAATAAAAGAAAAATCACTTAAGTGAATCATGGGATTTTATTGCCTGCCTTGCAGGGTAAATAATCCCATTATGAAAGTCAAATGACTTAAGTGAATCATGGGATTTTCAGGGCTGCCTTGCAGGGTAAATAATCCCATTGTCATGTGTTTCTTAAAAATAGAATTCTTTATGCCAAAAAAGTGTGCCCCCTTTGGAGAAGTAAAGGCAGCCTTTAAATTAATTAATTTAATTAATTATTCACCCAATTTTGGCACCCAGGCTTGTGGAAAAGTCAACAGAGGTTAAAGGACAAAAGGTGGTTGAAAATAGATTGTTCTAAAATTAAATAAATATATTTATTTAATGCAGCCCTTTATGTCAAAAAGTGCGCCCCTTTTGGGAGAGAAATAATACTTTTAAAGTATTAAATGATTAAATTAATTCCTATTTTTAGTGGCTAAGGTCAAAGCATACTGTGAGGCTTGAGTTAACTGGAAGCAGAAGTCTAAAATTAAATAAATTTAATTTATTTAATGGCAGCCATAAGCATGCACAAAATAGGCGCCCCATTTGAAGAGTGAAGCTTATTAATTAATTAATTAATTGCCAGTAATAGCAAAGGCATTAATTAATTATAGAATCACAAGGATTATATAAGCAAGGGCTGCCATAAGGATGAATTAATTAATTCACAGGTAAAGAAGTGCAGCCCAGAGGAAAAGTGCGCCCCATTTGAAGAGGATTTTTGCTCAAAAGAAGGTGAAATTAATGCTAAAAGCTTCCAATTTTGGCGCACAGGTTGAAGGAAGTTGATTTGTGTCTGGATAATTGTTTGCATAAGTGATAGGTGCTCAGGTGAAGTTGGTAAAATTCATGCTCACTTTGCATGCAAATAAAACATCAATTTTGGGGCATCAGGCTTGAATTATGCAGATTTTTATGATTAAAATTCATTGTTCATGTTCCGGTTGCCATCTTTTATGCGAATTAATTACGAGGAATTCATTACAGGTGCTTTACAAAAAAAAAGGAGCTTTAATCAATGTCCAATACATTGAATATATCCTCGAATCTGAAGAATTATCCAGATCTGCACCAGTTTTGAAGAATTCCGGCCGAATAAGAAGAAAAAGAATTATTCAGACAAAGATAGACAAAGCCATGGCAAAGAGGGATGAAAAAGAAAGCACAATGGAGTCATGCATCACTTCCAAATTTGTAGACATAGGAGACACAGATCTAGGTCGGAACCTCTTTCCGAATTGATTGATAGATCCAGAGTAGGAAAGACTTCACTCATGTGTGTAGTTAAAAGCAAGTGGAATTATTCGAGTTGCAGCCTTTCCATACATAGCCCAGTTGCTAGAGTTTGTTATGGAGTGTGCTAGGTCTTACCATCCTTCATCCAGATCAGTGCGAGATGCTACGGGGAAAACAATAATTCGGTTGGACGCAGAGTTCATCAATTATTGTTTGAAGATTTCGGCTCGAAAGGTGGTGACTTCCATTAGCATTCAGGATCGGCAGTAGGTGGGAGAAGCATAGAGTTGACTGCGTGAACATAATGAACAACAGATACATGAAGAAGCCCTAGATCTCCTTCTAAGTTCCCAAGAACTCTCCAGCGGTCAATCTGCAGTACGGGAGGTAGATGATATTGCCAAATTGTTATGCAGGATAAATGGTGAGGCGAATGCTCACACTTTCCGTACATGGATGTATGCTTTCATCAGGACCATTGAAGTCAACAAGGTTGATTCCATAATCAATTGGTCGGAAATCATTAGCGACAACATTGGTGAGAAACTCTGGAACGTGAAGCGTACTTTTAGCTTCAAAATGACTTCTTATTTGGTATACGTTGTAGCTTCACAAGGCATCTTCTCAATTTGGATAGATGTGGCGTTCTTTTTAAGGACCCCATTTTCGAGTGCTACCCATAGCTTACTGTACCTGCGTGTGAGAAAGATTTCAAAGTGGTCAATGATGGATTCTTCTACGAATTCATTTGCAGGCTAGACAGGGACCTAAAGGCCAACAGGGTGAGCAAGGAAGCGTGGGAAGTTGTATCTAAAATTGGCAGTCTATTCATTCAGTTTGTAGATTTCACATACCTCAGGGTTATTGGCTTTTCTGGAGAACCGGTTAAGCTGCCACAGATATCGAATGATAGATTGATCACCATGGAGCTGAGCAGACAACTTGTGGAGATACACGACCTTCAGTCGAAACGACACAAGTCTACGGGCTTCTTCCCGATCACTGTGGGACATTATAGCTGCCAGAGCATTCATAAAGCCCGAGGATTGGAAGCGGAAATGTTATCTGAGTATGAGCAAGAGTTCTTCCTAGCATGGCTGAACTTTGATCCATTTGGAGTAGCCAGGAAGACGATCTCCCAGGAGTACGCACATGTGCCTTCATTAGAGGATTTTTGGATGAAGTGCAAAAGTGAGTACGAGGTTAGAAAGAAGGATTTCAGCAGGCTATCAACATGCAAGTGTTCGACTTTGGACTAGCATGGATACCTGCGGATCTTAAAGATGATGGGAATGTGTTACTTGACACTTACCATCAAATGGGAGGAGATAGAGCCGTACTTCAGGATAACGTAGGGGGCTGCCATATGATTGAGAAAGGTGCAGCTGTTATTACGGTGAATACTTCAAAGCTGGTTCTTGTGAAGGGATCTTGCCTTGATGAAGCATTGATGAATCAAATCACGGGAAACTTCGGCATAGGAGATTCCCTCAAGAGGAAGCACGGAGGAGAAAGCAGCAGAAGGTCCGAGAAGATGAAAGTGCATAGAAGATCTCAATCAAAGGAGAAGATCACTTCCACGGCTATGACTTTAGTTCGGCTTCTCCAGCATCCAGTACTTCACCGACTGTTGCACCTCAGCAGGACACTTCCATGCCTCCATTGAATCGGCAACATTCATCTTCTCTCCTCAGCCACTCCATTTAGCACCTGTTCCAGAAGAGATGTTGAAGTTGTAGATGGCAGAGTTTGAAAGAGCTTTGTCCTTGGATGATTCAGAAGATGGCAGCCATAACACTATGTAGCAGTTTTGATGGAGAGGAAATAGAGTGGGAGATAGTAGTGCACTCATGACTTCTCATTCTCGAGAAGTAACTTCTCAGAATGGTTGGCTTCGCAGTTGGTTCCAGAAGCTAGAGTGGAAATGAACTTGGAGGAACATGACTTGCAGCTGCTCCAGAGTCTAGGCGGAAAAGACAGAAGACCTAAAGTTGCTAAGGTAACTTCAAGGTTGATCATGAGGAGTCGGGGCAAAAGTTTGCTGAGATGTCAGTTCCGGTGGAAGGAAAGAAGGAGGATGAGCTCACGGCAGAAGATGTAATAGTAACTAGAGTACCCATCGGTCAAGCCACCACAGAAGGATTGAAGCAGGATACACAGACATTGATAGATGCTCTATTCCTTAGGCTTGACAGAGAAAAGGCGGAGAAAGATGAGCTTCAGAAGCAGGTATCTCAGTTGTGTGAGATCATAGCCAAGGTTGTTAAATCTTCCACTCAGCCCATTTCAGAGTAGGTGAGTGATCATCTTATGCAGGAGATGGAGGATGCAAGCAATCAGGTGAAAGCTATTGATGAATGGAAGAATTTGATTATTCGTCAAGCTTTTGTACAACTTGGAGAGGTGCCAACCCACCTGAAGGTTATGAATGATGCAGCAAATCAGCTAAAGCAACTGGTGATGAGCATAGTAGATATGAACACAGTTGTTGAGAGTAACTTGAGTACTTTGGCCGAAATCAACAAGCTGTCGGGAGAAGTATTGGTTGTAGAGTAGATTGTACCGGATGGATCAGTTGAGAAGGGGAAGCAGCTGGAGTTTGTAGTATCTTTCCATTTGGAGATCTGTAGAGTTTTTTTGAAGAGGATGCAAGCACTTGAGAGTAAGACATCGTCTTTACTAGACAGATATCATTGCTTTTTCGAGGAGGAAGTGGTGGAAATGTTACTTCATACGTACGGATCATTCTAGCGAGTGCCTAATTCCTGGAAGGGTCTCTTCGATGGTACAAGGAGAATTGATGGAGCTACTAAGCCTTTCATGATGAATTCCATTTAGCAGCTGGTGGCACTTGTATGAGGCGGATATTGCGAGGTTGGGCGAGCTTGGAGGATGTGGAAGCGTGTATCAAGGTGTTGAACGAAGGATTGCTGCAGTTCAGGACAGAAAAGGAAGCGGTGGCTAAAACAGATGGGAAGATGTTGAATTACATGTTCGACAAGTATATCCAGTATCAGAACAAAAAGAAGACATAAATGTTACAGTTGGCTTGACTTCTTCTTCTATTCTTTCTTCTTCTATTTTCCACGTTCCCGGATGAAATTGTAAAACTTTAAAGTTATTGGTTTTGAAACCATTACTTAAAGTTATGTGGAACAATTCTATTAGTTAAGTGATACATGTGTCACTTAAGGAGAAGTTAGTGGAGGATGATTGCCAAATGTCATCTTTACTTGTTGTTTATGTTTCAGTTCAGTTGAGTTTCCCATTTGTACTTTCCCTTCTACATTCTATAAGTAGAAGAAGAACCTCGGGTTAATGATCAAAATTTGTAAGCAACATCCTTGTGTTCCAGACTTTGTGCTGAAACCCTTGAGAGCCACTTGAAGCAAAGGAATATACAGGAGCAGATTTTGGAGAACTTTGTGTCACGGTGTATTGTGTTTCTAGCTTTTATATCTTAGATCTTTTAATAAACTTTGTGTTATTTTAGATCTAGATCTAGAGCTACCTTTGCTTATAATTCTGTGTTTATATCTATTGGTTTCTTCTATGTGCATGTAATCAACTCTGTTATCTATTGATTGGGATGCACATCTTCCCCATTTCTTCTCTATGTTTATATAATTCCCTTCTTTTATAAATATTTCCTTATGAGCTTTCTTACTTTCTGTAACATGCAGCTATGGTTCATAAGCTGAACAGTTAAAGTAAAACCCCATATAGATACTAGCATATTTTAATTGACAAATCTAACATGGGAGCCTCACGGTAAATGAGGAGATCTATCTCATATTGCCTAGGTTTTGTGCTATGAGAAAATCTAGCATCCATAGGTGAAACTTAACTTGCACATTTTGAACCGATCTCGAGGATTGTACTCCTCAAGCGATCCTACATGTCGCTTTGACTTATACCTAGTAAGCATTCAACATGAAAATCCTTGCAAATTCCCAAAATCGGTGTTAAAATATCTTTAATCAATTTTCTCGATACCAAAATGATCTAAAAAATAATTTAAGTGACTCACTTAACAATTCCAATGTTTTTAGATACTTTAAAAATGATTTCAATTTTCTCATAAAATGATTAAAATTGGCTTAAAACTTTAAAACAATATTTGAAAGCGATAAATCGTGAGAAAATAAGGGAAATATAGAGGATAAATGCAAACCAAATTGTTAACTGATTTCACCCAATGTGGGCTACATCTCTAGATTTGGAAAATCTCTCGAATAGATAAATTTATGATGTAAAACCACTTGTACAACAACAAATTACATCAAAATAACTCTTTGATATGCTAAAAATATCTACATAGTCTCTAATAATCTTTCTAAACCCGTCTCAGAGGATTCCTTTAAATAAACTCCAAACTTACTCAAAACTCTCCCAAAGGGGCCCGCTTACATTAAAATTTACCTCTTCAACTATAAAAATTACCCTTTTATAATTTTTTACTAGCACGCTTGACTTAGTGATAGAGGCTTATCCTTTAATTAAAAAGAGCCACAATTCGATTATCTACTCCATTCACCATTTTGGAGCTTGTTTATCTTCATTGTCAAAGGATACATTCCTTATCCTTGGCTAAATTTAGTAATTAGGTTGTGTGACGAAACAATGGAGGCGCTAAATTTATATACTTGGGGTGAGAGTTTGAATCCCCACCTCCACGTCTCTCTCCTTTTGCATCATCCTTTCCTTGTGCGGTGGGGATAATCCCACATTACAAGTTGGGGGATATTTTAATGATTTTAATAGGATTTCTTTCAAGATGTATCGTGGCTTCACCACACTATGCATCATTTTTGTTATAAATCCCACTAGGATAAAAATTTAGCTCATTGGTGATGATTTGGCTCCATTGATGACTTAGCATTGGAACTTGCATCTTAGTGGTGAGGTTGTTACAAGATCACGAGTTGATAGTGTAGAAATTTCTAGGTGTAGTGACTATGTAGCTCACCTCCCACTCACCAAGATAGATATGTTGAATTTAACAAACTATGTGGTTTAGTCCCACATGTAATAAAAAGTTGATCTTCCAAGATTTTTATAAGAAAAATGCATTAAAATACGGTGTGAAGATAGGTGACAAGGTCCCCTCCGAAAAGAGTTGACCACACCATCTATTGGGGCCCCAATTGGCACATAGTGTGGGCTCCACATTAATCGTTGAAGAACAAATACTAAAACCAAAACTATATTTTTCAATGAACGTAGTCTTCCACTTGTCGTCACCTCATTCATCCACTTACCTAACTCTGATCATGTCACCTCATCTTTGTGCAACCTGCTCTTATTATTTTTCCAGTTGGAGAAAAACTATAGTGGGTCATATATTCCTCATATGACATTTGTTTTTTCCCGTTCAATGTGCATAGGAAAGCTTGCATCGATATCTTCCATGTGTAGTTAGTTTCAGTAACATATGCATACTTTTGGTCTATTCAAGTGTGAGGTCCTTCCTGGATCATTCTCCTATATGATATAGTGTATTGCAAAAAAATTGGTTATATGTTGAATACTCCCCACATTTCTCACAAAATAATTTATGTAAAAGAGGGGTGAAACTTTCTATGTTATTTTTGAAATCATCCTATTGTTGCAAATGAAGAAGGATCGAGTTCTAATGAGGGAAAGGTAGAGCTCTAGGAAAATCCATGGAATTGTAATAACATTAGGAGATAGAGGGAGATGAAGGGAGTTGTGTGCAAATGAGGGAATAAGTTCTTTAACTTCTTGATTCATTGTTTTTAACTTACAAAAATCCTATTTGTATGAGTATCAATAATGGGAAACTTTGTTATGCTTTCCATACACACAGTGTTCATAGAAGTCAAATTTTAAGGGAAAATCTGAAATCCCTTACACCATGCCTTTTGACTACAAGGCATGAAACCCTTTTTCACCAATAGGGCCCATTTGTAGATGAAAAAGTATTTCTCTCTCTTTGAGAATTAATTCATGATTTCCTAATTTATTCTTGACCTCCAAGACAACCGAGTTGTTGCATTTTCTAGCTAGTGTGCTTTCTTAAGGATTACATAAATTTCGTGTGTGAAAAACCTCTTTCCAAAACCATGGCTCTGTACACCATCTTACACCCATCCTTATTGAATGTGACATTTACACCAATATCATTCATCTTTCTTATCAAAACCAAATGTCTTGCAAGGCCAAGAATTGTAAAACCCTTGGGAGAGTCTTGATCATCCCACCTCTAAAATTTATCTTAACTCTTCATCTTCTCATGATTTTGTAGGTTGAGTTATCCCCAAATAATACTTTGTTTCCATCACGAGTTTCATACTCATTGGTTCACTCCCTATGAGGATTCACGTGAAATGATGCTCATGAATCAACCGTTCATCATTACATACATATGCACTTAAAGATGCAAGATAAACATCTCTTCCTACATCTCCAAAATTTGCATCATTAGGGGCTTATTTTTCATGTTAATCTTGTGATCCTTATTGAAATGGATGATTTTACCATAGATTCAACACTTATTTTGTTTTCAATTTAGAGTATTAGATCTTGTTACGATTTACCATCACACTAAAAACTCAAACTAGTGGTGGGGAGAGATCTCACCGTGTTAACCAAAGCAACTATGCCAACACACCCCCACACGATGGAGCCAGATGCAACCACATGAGCCCTAGGCCCACCATGTATTCACCAAATTAGGTCCAACAACATTAGGAGGAAACAACACTGGGACTTCCTGGGAGGTCACCCATCCCAGTACTACTCTAGGTTGAGCGCACTTGATTATGCAGTATCGGAGCTACTCAACTTGTCGTCACACCAAAAGCTCAAAATGGTAATGGAGAGGGATCTCATCATGTTAACCAGCTGTTATGCTAACACACCCCCACATGATGGAGCTAGATGCAACCATGTGAGCCCTGGGCCCACCATGTATTCACCAAATTAGGCCCAATGAAATTAGGAGTTCTACTCAATTGGTTGGGTATACAGATTCAGATTGGGTAGGTTCTATTGATGACAGACGTTCCACTTATAGCTATATTTTTTGTCTTGGTTCTTCTCTAGTTTCTTGGGCATGTAAAAAGAAATAGGCTATTACACTTTCATCTTCAAGAGGCAAAGTACAGGCAACATCTACAATGAGTTAGAAAATTCTTTAGCTTTGACAGTTATTGACAGAGTTTGGTTTCCCACAGGATTCACTAACTGTAATTTGGTGTGACAACCAAAGTGAAATTCACATTTCTCACAACCCAATTGAGCACCAGTGGACCAAGCATATTGAGATACACATCCACTTCATTCGTCAACACATTTAGGATGGAGTTCTTTTCTCGGAGTACATTCCAACTCAGCAACAGGTTGTGGACATCTTTACGAAGCCTTTTGCATCACTTCACTACCTTGAGTTGTGTGGAATGTTTGGGGTTTCGGAATTTGTTCTTAGGGGGTGTTCTGAGAACATATTCCTTCTTCTTCTTCTTTTATTTCCTTATTGCGGGATTCTTTCTTTCTTTTGGTTCGAGATTTCTTCATGGATATATTGTACATTATTACCTCATCAGACCTAGTTGTTGGGACTCCTACTTTGTGGACATGCCACTTCTATTTTAGCCCCTAGCTTCACATGAGGGAGGTATTAGAGTAGGTATTTACCTTAGCTCGTGTTCACCTAGGTACTTTATTTACCTTTATTGTATTTATCCTCACCCGCTTATGTGTGTGGATATTTTTATTTATTTATTTAGATATTAGGGGAATATTATCTATTTGTTAGGTATAGTTCTTTCCTTGATCTATGGTATTGACTAGATCCTTGATGTCTAGTTCTCTCATAAATCTATGGTCTTGACTAGTTCTTTGATGACTAGTTCTTTCCTTGATTTATGGCTTGACCTACGACCTTGATGGTTCTTAGATTATTATTCCTTGCCTATATAAGCAAGGCTCATTCTCATTGTATTCCATTGAGTTCCATAATAATATATGATATTTCATTTTTACAAAACTTTATGTAAAGTTATTCGGAAAATTACTTTCATCTTATTGATTGTAGTGTTTAATTAGCATCTATGTTCTTGGCTTGGTACGATCTAGTTATTATTCCTCTTATTGATCGTGGTGTTTGATTAGCATTTGTGTTATGATAATCCATTCTATTGTGGAGTATGAGGAAAAAAATGTTGGTGAGTAATGCCTTGAGTTGCAAAAAAAAAAAAAAAAAAACATTGTTGAATTACTCCCCCATTATCGGTGCGAAGGTTCTTTATACAACTCAAAGATTGTTTCTCGACCAAAGCCTTGAAGACTTTGAAATGCAAAAAAAAATCACTTTTTACTTGAGAAAATAAACCCAAGTACACCTCAAGAAATTATCAATAAAGGTAAGTGCATACTTAGCTCTATTGAAAGAGGGGGTAGGAAAAACCATCAAGTCACTATGCACAAGCTCAAGTGGTGAAGAATCTCTCTTAGACAAATTCTTAGGAAATGGATCTTGGTGTTATTTCCCTAATGCACAGCCAGAGAAAACTCCCTCAAGACAAGAAACTCTAGGAAGACCATCTACCATACCATGAGTGCTCAACTCCTTCAAATATTTGTAATTAAGATGTCCAAATATTTCATGCCAAAGCTTACTCTCTGAATTTGCATGAGAAACCAATATTTTCCCTATAGAAGAAGTGTCATCAAAACCCTCAAAGTGATATAGTATAGAACTATGATCAAAAAAATATTGAGCAACAAGTGAATAAGGCTCCACAAATTTCTTACTTCTGCTCCATGTGGTGTGAAAGTCATTGTTTTACCTTGACGAATGATAAATTTGATATACAAAAAAAAAAATTTGTAGTGATGTTAGGAACATATAGTGCATCTTGATACTTGCCACCATCAAGTTGTATATCACCTTTTCCCTCAACATAAAGGAAAGAAGAATCTCCAACCTCAATTTTGGAAGTAGAACTCAAACCGAGAAACACAGAAGACTCCTTGGAAGAAGTCATGTGATAAGAAGCACAAAAATCTATAACCCAATTTGTTTGCAAGTGGTGGTGAGATCTCCCAACAAAATTAAGTGTTTTGCCAAGCAGATTAGAAGTAGGTGGAGTGGATATAGAAATTTTTTGTTTCTTGACTGCATCCTCTAAGGCTTGCATTCACTTATAACACCTATGTTCTTCATGACCACTACCCCACAAAAAGAGCATGAAAGGCTAGACTTATTCTTGGATTTAGAAGACTCCTTGGGTTTAGAGTTGTTTTCTTTAGGTTTAGGAGAATTTTGAGATGGATAAGGGGTGGATTTGGTTTTACTTTTTGGTTTTCCCTTTCCCTTAGGATTAGATGCAACTAATGCCTTTTGAGAGGTGGAAGACTCAAGGTGAGACAATTTGGATTCTTCCCTAGTAATTCTTTCACAAAATGTTTCTAAGTCAAGAATTTTGAATTTGTCACCTAAGGCATCCATGCTAGAGAAAAGGTTGAAAAAATATTTGAAATGGTCCTCTCAACTAGGATAGAATCAAGTAAACACACTCTTTATCTTTCTTATCTCTTCCACTCCCCTTCAATCGTGTCAACAAATGCTTGAACTTGGTAAGATAGTCTATACTTGTTGGAAAATCTTTAGGATTAAGAGAGTTGATCTCAATGTCAAGTTGAATGGCTCTCATATGATCCACCTTACCAAATAAATCTTCAAATTTCTCCCATGTTTTGAAAGGAGAGTCACATTTTTCCAAATGAAACATAAGACTGTCACTTACATAAGTTCCTATCAAACCCATACACTCATCAAATTTGCCTTTGGTATTGAAATTTTTCATATTCTCTAGTGAACACTTTGGTTGTTCTAAAGAAGTTAAAGTCCATAACCCTTTCCACTTAATTATTGTTTCCATGTGTGGTAATTATGTGTTATTAATGACTCAACATTATCTAATGTAGAAGTAGATGTCATCCTAAAAAAATCAACAAAATAAATGCAAGAACCAAGCAATGCAACAAGACCCCCAAACAATGCAACAAGAGCCCCTCAAATTTTGACACTTTATAATGAGTGTGTGTTACAATATGACACTTTATAATTATAGTGTGATTCTCAAAATAAATATTTCCAATGGAAAGAACACAAAACAATAAGCACTTTTGTAAAAAATGACACTCAAAACTGAATTATCGATCAAAATATACAGGCTTTTCAATATTATGCTCTACTATTTATTTTAGTTTCCACTAAAACAGAATAAAATGCTCTTTCCTTCACCACACAAATAAAATTAAAAGGTATTGGAGTTAAGTACCTACTAGTAGGAATCACAAGATTTAAGCCCTCATATGAACATACCATATGACCAAGGGCAAAGGATTTCAATGGGCTTCTGTGCGTGAATCCCGAGGTGAATCAATGCATTTCTTTGCAACGATAAAAAACCAAAAAAATTGACTACCTCCAAAAATGGTTGATCTTAGGGTTTTTCCACCTTCCGAGATCCAATGGAAGCCTCTGTTTTGCATAAAAATGCACACAACAACAAAATACGAGATAAATCCTGAATATATGGATATACAAAAAAATGTTTACAAAATGAAACTTACAGACGAATGTCAACAACAATCTCATGCTCTGATACCATAAAAGGAATGATAACTAGATCGTACCAAGCCAATAACACAGATGTTAATCAAACACCACAATCAATAATATGAAAGTAATTCACCAGAATAACTTTACATAAAACTTTGTAAACAAATGAGCAACAATATCATATATTATTATGGAACTCAATGAAATACAATGAGAATGGGTCTTGCTTATATAGGAAAGGAATAACAATCTAAGAACCATTCAAGGTCGTAGATCAAGCCATAAATCAAGGAAAGAACTAGTCATCAAAGAACTAGTCAAGACCATAGATTTATGAGAGAACTAGACATCAATGATCTAGTCAATACCATAGATCAAGGAAATAACTATACCTAACAACTAGATAATATCCCCCTAATATCTAAATAAATAAAAATAAATATCCACACACATAAGTGGGTGAGGATAAATACAATAAAAGTAAATAAAGTACCTAGGTGAACATGAGCTAAGGTAAATACCTACTCTAACAAATCTATTTGTAAAATTTGAGCACCTCTTCCCACTTCATCTTACCTCTACTTTTTTTCACTCTAGAGAACAAACAAAGCTCCTTTGAATGATAGTCATTTACTAAATTCCACCTTATCTCTTAAACAATAAAACCATGACTATATCCTCAAGCTTCTAGGTAGATATAACGCTAGTGATTGACATTACCAAGTTTTCACAAGAGTCGACAAAGAGAAAATAATTGTGATACATTTACTTTCATCATCCATATTCCCATCAATGGACATTAGATGAATTAAAACAACATTACAATTATTTAGGTGCTTTATAATTGAGTCTTTGTCATTCATCTATAATGAACAATTCTTCCTTTGGATTTTTTTAACTAATGAATTTTCTGCTATAACACTGCCAATCGACTTGGCACAAATCTTTTACAATTGTCTCATTAGGAATATTCAACAACACAAATTTAGATAAACTTAACCAGATAGAGATCTTCACTTTCCTATCAACCTTGTCCCACTCTTTCTATGTTAATCGTGCATGTGTTTTTTTGTCACAACAATCCATTAAACTCTCTCTATTAAGAGATCCCCCATATTGAGTTTCCGTAGCTTAAAGTGTCGAAATTGAACTTGTCAATTTCAATTATGGTGCGTGTTTCCATATTCAAGATTCTACAACATAGATCTCAAGCTCAAAACAATTTATTAGAAAACAACCAAATCCTTAACCAAGTGTAACCTTGGCTCGATACTATATGTGGGGGATTTCTGCAACAATTATGCAATAAAATAAATAAATAATGAGAAACAAGTAGATATCTAATTAAATAAATGACACGTGAAGAAAATAAACATAATATTTATCCTGGGAAAACCTTGTCGAAAAAAATCTTATCTAAAACCTTGCTTATTCTATTAACTTAAATTATCTTATAACTATACTATTAAGCCTTCAAATATTTGTAATTCAAGACTTACATACACACTCAATGTACTACGACGTGAAATGTTTGAGCACTAACCCACATTGATCTTCAACCTTCAACATTGTTCTTCACCAAACAACTTACAACCAAATTTCTCCCATTTAGAACATGTGATTTCCTAACCACACACCACCTTGAAATAAACTTTCTTACACATGCAAGTAAAGTAAGGATAAACCCTAAAAAAATAAGGCTTGTACTTGAGCCATTACTTTCCCCACAAGACTCGTAGTTAAGCGACAAGTGTCAATTCCACCATATAAAACATATGTTGATTATTATATTCTAAGCCAAGACCCAAATTTAAATGGGGTGGCTTAGAAATAGATTAATATATGTCTAAAGATTTATTTAAAGTTAGGATTTAAATAACTTATTATGCCTCCACAAAAATGGTCACCATTCCAAGGGTCCTCATCCCTGGGCCAATTAAAAAAATTGATGCACTATATTTGTGAGGATTGTATCCATCCCTAGAAACCTTCACTTTACCCTTGGGATATTATTTTTCCCTACACATTTGAAACATAGGAAAAAAATATTAAACGATTGTAATTTATTTCAACAACCCATACTTGTGTATGAAGAGGTGGGCTCCAGAGAGTTTCTATACAACCAAAATAACCTTGCCAAATTATTTTTCAAGGGAGAATTTTTTAGAGGATGTCTTGTGAAATGGAGGGGGCATATTTATTTCCAGCAACCAACCATAACCACCCACCAACTATTATAACCTTTAGTTAAATTAATTTATCAAATTAAAAACATTTGAATCTCGCTTTGGTACCATGTGATGTCCAAGCACATATATTAAACAAATAAAATATTATATGAATTAATTAAATACATAACATTTAAACTATAATGCAATAAATATAATAACATAGAACACATGAATTTAATGTGGAAAACCCAAAGGGTAAAAACCACGACAAAAAATTTGTAAGATTTCCATTAAAGAGAAACAAGGTTTTACTGATGACAAGTAAAAATCCATTCACCTAACACCTCTCTCCAAACAAATTCACACATGTGAAATATATTCAATATATTTCCCACCGACCCCATGGGTCAATTTAAATAATTTAACCAGTGTGACTTCTCATGAAGCACCCCAAATTTTCATAATTGATTTATAAAAACCAATTAAACCATATATTAAATAAATTAAAATATATAATATTCTAATTTATTTAATTATAAACTATAGTTTATATAACTAGAACACTTAATATTAATGTTATAACACTCCCCCTTAATATTAAGTGGGGATCATATGCCAACATTACTTGTTTATACAATAGAATTTTCAATATTCAAACCATAGTTAAGGTTTAGGTGATGGGGTTAATCACACCAGTTGTACAGATATATATCATATCTAAGCATACAAGCAATAAATACAAAAATAAACTAGAAGAAACAATACACAAGATATAACGTGGTTCACCTAGTGTGGGCTACGTCCACCAAGAAACAACCAATATATTATTCAAAGCTTCACTAGAGGATATACAATGAAGATTTGCAATCTTCCACACCTCTCTCGGATGTACAATACTTTCTTCCTCACAAGCTTCTCTTTTCTCTCTCCAAGAATTACTTCTTAGAGATCACCCAATTATTTTTCTAACCCTATATTTCTAGCTTATATATGCATATAAAAACTTAGGGAACTTTAGCTATGCAATTATAATCATTAGATCAACTTTATATCAAAGGTTAGATCTAATTCCCGTGAGTTAAATAAAACAATCACAAACAGAAAACTGATGTTGGTTACCATAACCGATGTCGGTTCCTCCTTGCCTTGATGAATACCAATCCTCAAGTGACCGACGTTGGTCTTCCGACCAACGCCGGTTCTGTGTGTATTATATTAAGTTAATAAAACATGCTAATGTGAAGCAATTAAGCTCCACAACTCAAAAATATCCCACTTGGAGATAAATTGTTGCATTGTACCATACAAATCCATTCTTGGATCCTTTTGTTGACGTGTTTGTCTCTCTTTAAGTATCAAACTCGAAGTCCAACAGAATTGGAGTGTAGCTCCATCTTCTCCTTTTCAACAACTTCGTTAGCACATCCACAGTGTTCTTATTTGTATGAATTTTCTCCGGCTCCAACTTCCCATACTACAACACCTACCGTATGAAATGATATCTCAACTGAATGTGTTTCGTTCTTAAATGAAAAACTGAGTTATTTTCCAAATGAATCACACTTTGAATACCATTGTACAATTTGTAATCCTCTTGCTCATTTCCCAACTCTTCCATGAACCTACTCATCCATATCATCTCTTCACTAGCCTCTATAGCTACAACATATTTAGCCTCTGTAGTAGACAAGGCCACAAACTTTTGCAATCTATAAATCCAGCTAACTGTTATCCCACCTAATGTGAATACATATTTAGTGGTGCTTCTCCTACCATCTAAATCTCCAGCCATATCTGAATCAACATAGCCACATACGTAAAAATATCGACCCTCCATAACATAGTTACATCCTAGATGTCCCTCTTAAATAGCTTAGAATCCATTAGATTTATTTTCAATGTTCTTTACCTGGATTGGCCATAAATCTACTCACAACTCTCACTACCTATGAAATGTCTAAACTAGTACAAACCATAGCATACATAATACTTCCAACTTCTAAAGCATATGGAACTTGTGTCATGTACTTGACCTCCTCATGTGATGTAGGACACTGATATTTTCTCAATTTAAAGTTTCGGCCATAGGTGTACTTACAGGTTTTGAATTTTTCATATTAAAACTTTCCAACACCTTATTGATATAATGTTCCTGATACAAATACAATTTTTTGTTCTTCTTGTCTCTGTGAATTTGCATGCCAAGGATTTTATTTACAACTCCCAAATCCTTCATTGTAAATGTATGAGCTAACTTTTCTTTAAGCTCACTAATGTCCTGCATACTATATCTTGCAATAAGCATATCATCCATGTAGTGCCAACTTCTCTTCAATAGCTATTTCTGCTTTGATCATGTTTATTAGTTTCTTAGAGACATGGATATTATTTTGGATAGCATGTGATAGACTATATAGACATTTGATTATTATGATGATTTGAATATTATCGTGGATTGTTTTGATTCCTAGTAGACATTGTTAGACATTGTAGCACATGTTGATTTAGCATTTCTTACTTATATACTGACATCTTGGATGCATAGCAGTTGCGACTATGTTTTGATGCATCATCTAACCATGTTTACATTGATATTATGGATTTATTGATTTCAAGATGATTTTAGGTGATCAGTATATAGATTGTGTGATTGTCATAAAATGTGAATTGTGATCATAAACAATTGTAAATGTTTGATTTAGAATAGAATTGTGTACTATGATATCGATGATGATTATATGATGATGCTTTATATGTGTTTTATTTCCATGACGTATTGATGCAGCCATGAGGCTGAAGGTGGTATTATTTGTGATTGCAGGAAATGAAAACACACAAAACAAGAGAGACTAGGAAGGCCAACCATGAACGAATGTTGCGATTTCACAACATGGTCACCTTGGAAGTTGCGTGTATGTATGTGTGTGTCATCATGTTGCTTATCGTTTGTTAGGAGGTCTCCATGGGGGAGCACCTCATGCAATGTGACCATGGGTGTATTTTGTAGTTGTGTTCTTTCTTTTTTATGGTTGTGTTCTTTAATTATTTTGTGGAAGTGGTGATTCTAAATTATGTTCTAATGTACCCTTATGTTCTATGTGGTAGTGTACCCCTTGTAATTATGTAAATTTTAGTAGGAGCTAATGTTTCCTCTTATGTTTCTTGTGTTTATTTTGTACCTTAGATTAATCATGTTAAATTGTAAGGGTTATGGTTAGTATGATGATGTGGCTTTTGGGAGGGTTAGAGATTCCTTGGAATATGCTTTATTCCTTTCTCTCTTTTGTTTGAATTTTTAATTTTGCATTGGTATGTGTGCCACCCTAAACCCAAAATTCGGATTTGGGCTTTGAGCCCAATTTTGAAGGCTTGTGGGACAATTTTTACTTGTCCCACACTCTTTAATCTCTTCCCCAACCTTACCTATGACTTGAGGGGTCATATTTAGCCCGTAATCATGATATTTTGGTGGAAAAGAGGCAATCATTGCTCTCTTTCTCTTGGTCTCCTAAATTGAATTTTGAAATGTGCAAAGTGAGCTTGTGTGCAAGTTTGGAAATGTCATATCCTCAACCACATCTTTATGATGCTTTGGGTCTTGTGTGGGAATGGTGATGTGGATTTGAGGGAGATGAGTTGGCATCCTACATGGAGCCACATCACCTCTCCCTCCATCTTGTCTATTTATATGTTTTTCTTCTTATGTTTTGGGGTTACTTGTTTTTACTTGGATTTTGGGATTTGGAGAGTGCTTTCTTGGGAGTTGTTTATTTTGGTGAAGGAGCTTGAAGTTTGGATTGCTTGGAAAGAGAAGGTGCCACAAATGGCAAGGTAGGATCTTGATCCTTTTTATTATTTATGGAATGTAAATTGTTGAATGTATGTGTGTTTTCTTGGGTTGGGTAGTAGTGCCCTTAAGGAAGGTGTAGGGAGAAAGAAATGGGAGCCATGAGGGAGGGATAAGAGATATGTGAATTTTGGAGGGATTTTTGGGAAGGGTGTTCCACCTTGTGGAGGGATAAGGGAAAATTTTTAATTATCTTTGTAAAATTTACTTGAGGGAGTGATAAGAGTTTGAGGGAGGGATAAGAGATTGTGTATGATGGATTTTGGAGGTTTCAAGGTGGACACTTAACCTACTTGGGAGGTAAAAGGGGGTTGCCCATGTTTCTTCTCTCCTTTTGGCTCTAGATTGAGCCTTTGTGAATTATGAAAAAGATTGCAGGTTTCTTGTTGTTTATATGTTGCAAGAAATTGTTTGAGTGTGTTTGTTGAAATGTGGAAGCCCTTGTTAGTTGTCATGGTTGTGAACTCTCTTCATTTGTACTTGGTTGGAGCTTGGGGGTCAATGAAGGGAATAGCTTCACCCTTCATTGAGATTTGGTTGGGAGGAGAGCATTGCCTAGGTCTCTCTCTTGTTGTGTGTAAAAGATGCAGTGGAGAAAAGTTGCAGGTTTTATCTATGTTTGGGGTTGTTGAAATTATGTCTTTTAGAGAAATTATGACATGTTGTCTCCACCATTTTGGTGGAGGGCTTGTAGTAACTTGAATTTTAAATTGTAACTTTGAATTGTAATAAACTTTAAAGTGCATCTGTTATAATTGAAAATCTGAGTGTTGGAAAGAGTTTGGAAAGGTTATATTTTATGCCATGATAAAGGAAGATTTTTGTGTGAACCTATATCTCTTGAAAGTTGTAAAATTTGGTAATTTTTCCTCATGTATTCCACTTGTAATTTGATTGAGAAATCTGCACTTTATTCTTTTGGAAATGCATGTAACATGTGGAAAATTTGTTCCATATGAAGGTCTGCAAGTAAAATGAAACTTTGTGTTAAATTTGAACCTATGTATATGTTTAATTTTCCTTTTTCCTTATTAGTAAAGATGTACAAATTTTGGTTGAAGGCATTGCTATGGAATTTATTTTATTTGTGAATCTGAAATTAATGTTATCATTAAGAATAAGGAAATATATTGTGTTTTTTATTTTACTATTGCATATCTTGCTTGTGAGGAAGTATTCATCTGTTCAACTCAATAAATATGCTTTCCTGCTTCTGTATATGTATCTGGAATTAATCCATCTTTTAGGAAATTGCAAACTTAGGCTATAAACTAGCTTACATCTGTAATCCTTTGTGAAAATGTTAAAACCATAATCATTTATATCTGCAAAAATATTGTTCTTGTAAACACTTGTGAAAAGTTAAACTAGATATAAATCTTTATACATGTATATAAGTTAGATATATACATATACTTAAAGTATATGTATATATATAAACTTATACATTTATACTTACATGCTGATATAGCCTTGTTTTGAACAAATGAAAAGTTTTATAAACCTGTGAATGCATATATATACCCATATTTGTTTTATGAATAATTTGATATGTAAAAATCAAACAAATTATAATAATAAAAGATAAAACTGAAAAATGTCTCTGCAAAAATTTTATAGCGATTAAATTTTACATCTCGTATGGTCGTCATTCTGTTATGTTTTAGGTATGTTGTGATGGTCATTTGACCGTCAAATTTAACATAGTAAACCTTTCTGGTTTGTTTCCCAAATTACGTTTTAGGCACAAATTTGGACTTTTTAAACCTTAAATAACTATCAAATATCGGCAAAAAAGGAGTATTTTAATCCAAACACACACACACACACACACACACACACACACACACACGTCTATGTGTATGTGTATGTGTATGTGTATGTGTATGTGTATGTGTATGTGTATGTGTATGTGTATATGTATGTATGTATGTATAAATACATACAAATATAAAATATTTTCAAGAATTCGAATATGTAAATCTGTAAATAAATAAACATATATATATATATGTGTGTGTGTGTGTGTGTGTGTATCTACATACACACCACCTCATGTGTGTGTGTGTGTATACGTAATTTGCACAATAGAAAGATTCAAATCAATTAATATACACATATATATCTCAGTGCCTAATCTGAGAGGAGAAAATGTGCATAACCAGTAAAATAAAGCTACAAATTTATAAAACAATGGAAGATAATAAAAGAAATGAGATTGGATTCATATTCGCAGTCTTGCCTTCTCATCCAATGGTAAGTATAGATATTTCTCGATCTGAGATAATCTTCCACATGCATCTTCCATAATTGATAATTACGGTCATAAAAATTTCAACTCTGTATTTTCCATCTTGTCATTTTTTAGCTCCCACTCAATCGAAATCCCTCTGTTAGTAAATCTATCAACACACAAAACCATCAAACAAAAAAATCTATGATACCGGTTGTTGGGATTAATCATATCAATTGTACACACACACATATATATATATCAGATCTAAGCATACAAGCAATAAATACATAAATAAACTAGAAGAAACAATACACAAGATATAATGTGGTTCACCCAGTGTGGGCTACGTCCACCAAGAAATAACCAATATATTATTCAAAACTTCACAGAGGATATATAATGAAGATCTACAATCTTCCACACCTCTCCCAGATGTACAAGTACTTTCTTCCTCACAAGCTTCTCTTTTTCTCTCTCTAAGAATTACTTCTTACAATTCACCTAATTATTACTTCTAACCCTAGCTTTCTAGCTTATATATGCATATACAAACTTAGGGCACTTTAGCTATGCAATTACAATCATTAGATCAAATTTATATCAAATGTTAGATCTAATTCTCGTGAGTTACACAAGAAATTGATGTCGTTTACCCAAAGCGATGTCGGTTCCTTCTTGTCTTGACCGATATTGGTCCCCGGTGTGAAGCGTCACTTACTTGTGTATTCCAAAAAGTTAATAAATCATGCTAATGTGAAACAATTAAGCTCCACAAATCAACATTAGGCTAACATATCACGGTTGAAGAATATATACACCTTCATAATGAAAAAATTACATTTTGGTACAAAAGAATTTGGAATCCATAAATTAGAAGTTATGATTTAGGCTAAACATGATTTGTGAAACTACATCTCACAGTTTCTCATGAAAAATATATACCAACATCTCTAGGATAAATTTATAAAATAAGGACCTCCTTTATAACATGATGCAACATTATTGCAGTACATACGGTAATCTTAGAGTTATAAGTTTACTAAGATCATAAAAATATATTTTATAATGCTTTAAATTGGACCAGAATTATAGATGTGAAGGAGTAAACACATGGCCAACCATTAGGAGGTGGTATTGTCATGCATAATCCACCTCAATGGCAACTCTGAAAGGTCAAACATTGCACGAAACTTGTAGAAATTTACAACATACAATGGCTTTGTTAACATATATGCAACTTGATATTCAGTCGATCAATCGCAGATCTATATCACCACAGAGAAACTTCTCTTAAATGAAATGCATATGTATCTTTATATGGTTCGTTATCTAATGATGAACTAGATGATTAACGATAATAATACAACTTTGAATATCACACAAAAATGAGTAATTTCTTTAACTTCCATGTGAATCTTTTCCAACATGTCACTTTAATCACATGACTTTTTTCTACTTGCATCGCACTTCTATATTTTTCCTTAGTAGAAGAGATGGAGATTTTCGACAGCTTTTTTGTTGCTCCAAGTAATGACACATGTACCAAACTTGAACATATATCCAATTGTAGATTTTCTATCTAACACAACACCAACATGGTTAGAATCACAATATCCATATAAACATGCATTATCATAATAAACATAATATAAATCATTATTGATTTCACTTTTAACCATATATAAATATTACATTAATAGGTTAAAAAATAAGTTGTATACCAACTTTAATGACAATATGTTTAAAAACTAACCATGTCATATTACCAATATATTGAATTTTTGAAAAACAACTTCAACATTTCAATATTAAAAAATATTAGATACTGATCAAGTATTGGACATCTCCAATACTGAGACACAAGGGCATCCCTAAGTGTCATTTGATATACATCTAATTTTATTTTAGTAATCACATACTAATTTAGAGTTTAGAAATGTTTCATCAACACATTTATCTTCAATATCTGATTTAAGGCTTTTTATTTTGTAATAAGACCGGATTTTAACTAATGTTTTAAATTCTATGAATTTTGATAAAACATCTTATTTATTTTTATAAAGGACAAAATCATGCAAAAATAACCATCAATAAAAGTGACAACATACAAAGAACTATTTAGGGATGGAACTTCTAATCGTCCTCTAACATCACTGTGGACAAGTTCTATTGAATTTTCAAGTCACCTTGCCCAATTTGACTTTATGTTTTTATGAACAATTCCTTATAAGAATCCTTATTTTTAAATTTTGACTGAAAAACCATTTTTATGAAAATCATGAAAAATGCCTAAGTACTTAATTTTTTTTGCATTTTGGATTTTCGGTTTCAGGAAACAATTGGTAATTTACATGTAAATTGTTCCTCGAACCCCGAAACCCGAAATACAAATAAATTGGTGTATTTAAGGTTTGAGTTTCAATTCGTGATTTGTATGTAAATTGTAAATCGAAACCCAACCAAATCAATGCATTTCAGGTTTCAGGTTCCATTTTGCAAATTGCATGCAAATTACAAAATAAAACCTGATCCCCAAAAAAACTCAATGTATTTTAGGTTTAAGGTTCTAATTTTCAATTTGCATGCAAATTACAAATTGAAACCTAAAACCGAAACCCGGAGAACTTGTATTTTGCACTCAACCCCCAATGTTTGATCATCACATTAATGTCACCCACTCGCATGTGTCACCTACATTTAATAAATGTATCATTTTTTAATTTTAGTCATATTTCCATGTCATTTCCACTCGTCATTTTGTATGCTCTGACTTGCAAATGACCCCTCAACTTTCAACCACACTTTTCTTGATTTTTTTGGTATTTTGTGATTTTTATGTAACCCATCATTTTTTTGGTAAGGTATCATGTTTCTAATATTTTTGTAGGATTTTTTCATTAGATTGAGGAATTTTTCCACATTTCTTCAAGTATCTGGATTTTGGATTAGTTTTGACCTAGGCATGTCATAACGAGGGTTTTTCTTTTGTCCTTTTTCACTTCCCTCCTTGTGTGTCATTTCTCGTATTCCTTGTTTTAATCATTTTTAATGGGAAAAATAAGTTTCATATTTACCTAAGTGTTTCACAAATATTGCAAAATAATGGGATTTTTCATTGTGAATTGCAAGTCGGGAGTTCACAGTGTGCAAAAAAAAGGCTTGAGTTCCACCCAAACCAAATCAGAATTTTGCACTTGCTTTGCAAGGTCCGAGTTCCACCCATACCATTTCGAAGTTCACACTTGCATTGTAATTCCCTACCTCTGCCAAGACCAAATAGGAATTTTTCACTTGCTTTGTAATATTTGAGTTCTTCCTAGACCATTTTGGAAGTTTGCATTTGCATTGCAAGTTCCTACTTCCTCCTAAACCAAATCGAGAAGTCGAAAGTTGCTTTACAAGGTCTGAATTCTACCCTTTGTATTTTAGGGGTTGGTAGTTACATTTTAGGACCCATCTTATGCCATCGGTTTCAGGTGTTTCCAAGGGATTTTTAGAGGATTTTAGAGAAAATGATAGATTCTTTGTCAAAAGGAAAGAGAAAAGAAATAAATTGTAGCTTCTAAGGAGTGACTCACCCCTATAACATCACATCATAATTCACTAACATCAAGGACACCGATCTCATTCATATTGACCTCTCTACGAATTTTGGAACATAATCAAGGATCCATCCAAGTCCTCTTGTATTAAAAGTATTTATGATAGTGGTATAACCCTATAAGATAATTTCCCAACTTTTATGCAATTCCCGAGTTTGTATACATAACATTTACACAACATGATTCTCGAATCTCAGACAATTAAGGATCAAGATGGAGCGATAGTGATCAAATTGGATCTTCGACTACCTTGAGGATTTATTCAAGCTCCCTGATGTTGAAGGTTATGTAGAAATATCACTGAAAATGGCTATAGATCATTGGAATAATAATCTTGATACTTATATCAAGATTCTTAACAAGAGTTACCTAACCAAGCCAAGGCCGACAGTCACCAAGTTCCCAAAGACCATTCCCCATTCTAACTTCATCCAGAATTTAATGACTTAATTACCTTGCTAAGAAGATTTTTGGGCCTTCCTTCTTTAAGGTATTTTTAGGAGTGGATGTACCAATACATATCTACTATTCATAATAATACTACCCTCATCCAATGGGATGAGCATATCATCGATTCCTTGCACTCAAAATTGTTGAAAGTTGAACTTCGGAAATTTCTACATGACTTCCTACCTCATGTATGTCATAGTGGGGATGAGGAACTATCCAAGGCTGACATTTGTTGGTTCAAGAAACCAAGTGCAAATATATGAATTTTATCCCCAATTAACAATGAAGGAAGGACAAAACTTTTCGAAGGGTGAATGACGCCTTCTTCTATTTTGTTATATGTACATTTGACAAAGACTTGTACAACCTTTGGGTCATTTATGAAGCTTGGAACGTAGTCAGGATTTTGGGATGTATATTCTCAGCAGTTCCCAACTTTCACATACCTCATAGTAGGAGGATTTTCAGGTGCTTCATACAAGCTTCCAACTTTCCCCCTACCGACAAATGAGTCTTGATGAAATTATTTAGACAACTACTCCATCTCCACAAATATCAACAGAGAAAACATAAAGAAAGAGTTCAATTTCCTGTCACCATGGACCAATATACATGTGTATCATCTTACAAGGATGAGAATGTTTAGGAAGAAATACAACAGATGAAAATCAAGACCTTCCACCCATGAATTATGTTTGATTTCTAGGGTGTCGTTAGTGAAATCAGGTCATCCAGTGTTCATATGCCTCAATTATAGGATATATGGATTGATTATAGAGATGAGGAGGCCATACAAGAGATATTATTACAAATTGACACTAGAGGAGGTGGTCAAATATGGTATCGTAGAATTTTTGAAGGCATCCATGACAATGAGAAGGTCTTGGACCCCGTGTATACTCAAATGAACATAAGGGTGAAACCACTAACCTTAATCAATTATTCACTCCATGAATGCATAGTCACTAAGGAACGTGTAACATATATCCTCACCCACACCCACCAATGGCTACTTTCCTTGGGAATTATACCCAAATACCTAGAGCATACTTCAACTATCAATCCACAAGTACAACCAGTGGTGGGACATCCTACTACTACAAAATAAGAAAGAACCCTTTCCAAGCCTCGCATAATCAAATTTGTAAGCAAATATGCATGGCCTTCTTATTCTTCCCCTTCCACTAAATTAATTGATTTGATCCTTTCTCCATCTTCTATTTTCCAAGTGTTAGTCTCCTCTCTCACCTCCTCTTCCTTCTTCCCCATTTTCAGTTCCTTCCCCTCCACCTCTCATGCTTCCTCCACTCACAACCTATATTCCTTCTCCTTCCACTTCCTCTTCTCCCATCTTTTCCACCTCCTCTCCTTCCATGGCCCAAGTATAGTCTGGTTTTGGTTCTCCCTCAAGGACTCCTCTTCCCCAGCTTTCTCTTCCCACTTCTCCTCTTATCACCCTTCCCATTTCATCCATACCTATAGCCATCTTTTCCATTCCTCCTCCACTAGTTACTCCTTCCTTGCCACTCGTTACCATTGCAGCAATTGTCCTTTCATCAAGCGTACTTTTAACCCCCATGGTTTCCTTTCCCTTTCCATCCTCTTAGCAAATGATCTCTTCTTCCACTCCTTCTTGGCTAATTGGCCAAACCCCTAAGAAGAATAATGTATCCATTGTTGATGATTTTGATCTTAGCGAGTCTATCTTGTTCGCCAAAGTCGGTCAAAAAAGCGACAACCATCTCTCATCTATGGGTTGATCAATATGAGGATACGTTTTTTAAAATTACAACTCCTGCTGCATAAAAATCAAAAGAAGATATCAAAGCGCTGATTACCAGATCTCCAAGGTCTCATTGGGAAAGGCTACACATGAAGGTAAAAAGTAGGATGTCCAGATTTCCCTTGGAAAAGTTATAGAAAAGTTTGATAAAGACAAGGTCACCAAGGACGGGATAAAAAATAAAGTGGAGCAACTGAAATCTATCCTTCATCAAGATCATGTATCCTACTCATTTTATCTCCCTCACAATCACGATAATCTTTGATTCCACTTCTTTCTCTACATTAGAGAAAAATATTCAACAAGGGCGAGCAATTGGAGCCTAGATAGACTCCTCGATTCATGAAGGGTAACAAGTGATTAGATATGCGGTGGTTATGCACGATGAACTTGAAATAGAGAAGGATATTGTGACATTTTGGGAGATGAATGTGATAATTGGGAACTCACTCTAGAAACTTGGAGGGAGTTACAAAAAATTTATCTAGATGTTCTCTTTAATGAAGGGATCATTGATGACCCTTCCAATCTCTTTGAATACTATGAGACCATCGAGTTCTACATTAAATTCTCAAAGAATCAACTCATAAATTGGATGGTACAAGGAATGAGGGAATTGATGTCATTGATGATATCATTGATGAATTTGACAAAATCCATTACAAATTCCAGACAATGACCTAAACACACTCTCAACAGATGATATAGTTGTTGAATTTAAGAGTTTGGTTGTGAAGGGTACATGAGTAACCTAGATTTTTTATCTTTGCCTTTGTTGACAAGCTAGTGTTGTATTAAGGATTTTTGGTCCAACTTCAAAAGGTTATGGGTAGAGTCAAGAGACTTCCCAAAAAAATGAGTTGAACAACTAACTCCCCTGAGATCCTAAACCACAATGTGTGTGGGCCTAATGACAAAAAAAGTAAAGGAAATCATCAAATAATTTCTCGAATATCAAAAGATAAAAGCTGGAGAGGATATTGAGGAAGTCGATACGGATAAAGATTAGACCCCAAAAGAAAAAGGTGGTGCCAATTCCAGCTGAATTTTCCTTCAAATCAATGTCATTTTTGCACAATCCTCTAGCTTTGTAGTCCAATTGTTTTGAGTTGTAGGTTTGACGAGTCAAATTTACACAACCATTTAACCATTGTTGACAAAATTCTTCATATTATGGAGATGCATTATGGTGTTTTCAAGATTTATATGAGCATTATAATATACAATAGAATCCAGAAACATATTAAAATGATAATAATGAAGAATATATAATGGTCCACACAAGGAAAATGAATAAATACCAAGATATATATGTAAATATCCATTAATTACTAATTAAGAATGTAAATAAGAGTTAACCAATGGTTACCACGAGTCATTATGAGTGAAAAGACAAAAAAAATTCCATTTAAAAGCTATATAGTGATGTAAAATGAGGGGGAGGGAATATTACAAAGATGAGTGAGAAAAGTTAAAATAATCATGAAGAATAAAGACAAAAATCAATGTAATAAGTGAGGGATATGAATATAATTGATTTATACATATATTTCTGAATTTTATGTCAATGTGATCATATATACGTGATATTTGTGGTTTGAACCATTAATGTGTTGAGTGTTATGTTTATTCATGTTTAATAAATGATAAATACTTATTTTATAAGAGATATATACATTCTTGGTAATGTTATCTCTAGATGGGATAAATGAACTACTTAACCGTCACATTCTCATTGAGGCTTAAGGTCAACAACTACTTTTTAGGAGGACTCTTTCATAGTTTTAAATGCATCCTATTTTTAGAATGTAATTAGTTAAGAGGAGCAGCTGATATTGCTCAACCTCTTTAGCTATATATACAAGGATGCACAATGTATTAGGGGATTTTTGATCTATTATGTAAGGAGGCTCTACCCTTTTTGAGCACTTGTACACAGGCTCATGCCTTAATATTATATACAAAATTAATATTTTTCCTTCTTCCACTTGCATGTGTTGTGTATGTTGATGGTTGATTATCGTACTTGTGAATATTTATTTCCTAGTACTTATATGATCCATTTTACCTTCATATGAAGTTAGTTCTTCTCTTTGCAGGTTGTATGTTGTGACAAAATAATCTTATTTGTGATAGTTGTGGAATTGCATGTGAATCCCTTCTATTATTATTTAAGTTTCTAACCTTCATGCAAAATACTTATGTTAAGAGGTTAAGATAGGGAGTTATGCATATTATTGTCTTTATGTTTAATGTTTTGTGCTTATACAAGTTGGTAATTTTTCCCTTCACTATTGGTGCATCACCACAATTTACTTTTAGTTACCCTTTTTCCCCTTTTCTTAGAAAAGTATTAAATAATTGTATTTAATTTTATGTCCAGTAGTCAAAGATTCTTCAGCTTGATTTTTAATCAAATGCATGTAATTTAGGAGGAATTCAAACTACTCCGGAGGTTCATTCCAAGGTGCTAGATTCCCATACCTTTGGGATGTTCCCATGTTGCACTAGATCAACTTAATGATCTAATGGGTGCATGATCTAAGTGACAACAAGTTCCAAAAGATATGAGGATTTAGCTTCATGATGAATATGGAAGGGGTTTTTTAATTTCTTACCACGTAATCACCCTTCACATGTTTCATGAGCATGAGAGATAGGTGGCAGACCAATAACAAGGTTAAGCCGAGACATGTCATACATGCTCCTAAAATTAACATGACCTAATATTTCATGCCACAACTGAACATCATTCCTATTTTGAGTAGACAAACATGAAGCAGATGCAAAACCTTTAAAAACATATAAACCATTCTTTTGTATGCCTTCAACAATAGTAACATCTAACTCATTCTTAATAAACCATTTATATTTTAATAAAATTACACTATAATTGTTTTGAGTTAGCTATGAACAAGAAAGAAAATTCATTTTCAATTTAGGAACACACAAAACATCATTTATAAATCCATTAAAAAAATTATTTTCCTTGATTGTGAACATTGAGAATGGAATGATCACCTAGATAGATTTGATCATTACATTCTCGATATCAGTTAGAATATCATACATATATGTCATGTGCCTAGATGCACCACTATCTAATATCCATTCATTTTATTTGGTGGTGACTAATGCAGATACAAAGTAACTACATTAGGTTTTCAATTATTCTTTTGATTTCGATTTGGTTTATTTCCTTTTTGGTTTTTAAAATTTGGTTTGATTTTGTTTACCCTACAATATTCCTCTTGTGACCAAATTTTCCACAATTGTGACATTTCCCATCAAAACTGACTCTATAATTCCCTAATTTCTTTTCTTTACTAAGAGGTGTAAGGATTGATTTTAACTTTTGATTCTTATTAAACCTAGAAAATTTATTCTTAGGATTTTGAGCGAGAAGTTCCTGAGTGGCATTCTCCTTCGAATCAAATTTTTGCATGGCTTACTCTTCCGAATTAAGTGAGCATTCAAATTAGATAGGTCGGGAATATCTTGTTTAGTTTGATATTTTGAATTTAAAATGGAAATGAAGTTCCTAAATATCTCATGGATGTTCATTTGAATAATAAAATATAACACTTTATCATGAATCAAATTACAGTTACATCTATCTAATTGGGATTTAATATTTTAAAGTTTTGCTAGAAAATTTACTACTTTTTTTTCTCCCTTCATGGGATTTGTCATTAACTCAAGAATTAATTTTAAATTTTTTGACAAACGAGTACCTTCATGCATTAATTTTAGCAGCGTTTAAGCTCCACTCAAACTTTCCTAGCTTCCAATATGAAGTAAGAAGTCATCATGCATGCTTTACAATAAGATAGACATTGCTTCTTGCACTTCCTGTTAAAATGTGGATACGTTTTCAATACGCCAGTCGATGCCTTCTCTGTACCATTTATGACAGTTCAGAGTTTACGTACCATGAATTCTACCTTAAGTTTGATTTTCCAGATGTTGTAGTTTGTCTCGTTCAACATCTGCGTCTTGTCAATGTTAAAGTGATTAGACCCCATTTTTAAGCTTTCAAAAGTTCAAATGAGGAGAAAAACAAGTTTATTATGACAATTGAATGTTTTAAAGCCTTATTCTTCACTTTCAAAAAATTAGGTTCTTATGAAGGTAAAAATTTGTAAACGTTTTTAGAAATTCCCCTATCATTTTCAAGTGAAAATGCACATCAAATTTCAGATTTTTTGTCCTCGTTTATGCCAAAATTAGCATGTTACACATTCTTACAAAGAACATATTAATTTGATGATAAATTTCATAATTTTCAAAACTAAATTGTAAATGATTTTTTTTTCTAGTTTTGACATTTAGTCCCTACATTACAACATCTTTAGATACATAACTATCGTAAAATATTTGTAATAACTTCCTTTTGAAGAAAAAGAAAAATTCATTTTTTAGATTCCCTCTTAAAAATATATTCTTAAAAAAATATTTTCAAATATCCTAAAATAATAATTTTCTTTGGAAAATTGTGGTTAAAGAGGATGATCTCTTTATTAGAACCGAGCTCACAATCGAGTTAGTTATAAGTTACATTGGTGAGCTACATGACAAGGTGGCCGATTTAGGTTACCTCGATGAGTTTATTTCATATTGGGTCGAGCCATGAGGGCTTGCTTATTAATGAAATATCCCTTTTTTCGGATTTATTTTATATTCAAGATTTCCAACCAATTTTTCACAAATAACAATTTGATTTTTATGACATGAGTAGTATATAGAAAAATATGACAACAAAATACTGATTATGTATAAAGCAAGGTATAAAATTAGAAAATAACCAATATTTACAATTTTATTGCAATTAAACTAACATGTAAGTAACATGCATCAACATGCAAGTAACATGCATCAACATGAAATGACATGCAATAACAAGAAGTTTCCACTGATAAAATAGATGATCTCTTATACTGAATATGGTTTTCTTCTATTTTTGGACTTGAAACTGGATTAGCAAGCCTCTGAAACTATGAATCTGACAACCCGGTCTGAATAAACTCCACAATAGCAAACTAGGGCTGGATCTTTCACCGCCGAAGAGTGCTCTACTAGCTAGGGGCATATCTTTCACTATCGAAGCTAGAGTTCCTACGGAATTTCACCTCCATAAGAAAGGAAAGCAAGCTAAAATCTCAAACATAAGATGACAAAATGATCCCAGATGCCTTTTTTCCTCCTAAAACACCAACTTTTATAATTGTTACCATCATAAAAGTGCCCATAAAACCCTAATTCGACCCCCTGGAGATATGTCATGTTTTAATCGTCACTTAAAGTGATTTTATTTCTCCTAGGCCAAAAAAAGGTGTGCTTAAGTGACCCCAACGAAGAAATAGAACATTACCCCACCATTTTCACTTAAGTCGTCATAAAGTACATGCATAACACCAAAACATAACATATAAGTGAAATGTAGGTGAAAAACATACCCAACAACCATCTACGCTACTAGCCCCTTGGGTATGACCAAGTTTAAGATGAAAAACCGCTAGACCATAGAGGTAGGAATGGGGACATTACAATTAATTGATCACTCATTAACACATTTTTAAGTCCCAACTAATTACAAACATGCCACGTCCATGAGACATTTTAACAAGTCATCTAGAAATCCATGGCCAATGGTGAAGCTCATCCAGGCAAGTTGGAGAGATCATATTTGAGTTGGGCAAGTTGTATTTGCCAATAAAATAATTAAAAATGTGGTTGAAGCCACAACAAACCTTCCACCACAAAGGCTAATAAATCCTTATAAAGATCCTTCACATCCCCAATGTGGGATTAAATCTATTTACTTAAACATTTAAGGTGGAACATGATATATTAAAAAAGGGTTAAGCGGGCACATAATATATGTGCATGTTGATTTGGTTATAGTTATAGACACAAAATCAAACACTTGGGTACATTTCTAGGTCCTAAACACATATTAGCACTCATATGATTCCTAAGAAAGAAAGCTAGTGGTTGACAACTATCTTTGGCCTCTTTTCTTTTTTTTTTCTTGTTTCATTTGTGGTCTTACACACCTTACATCCTAGTCATAACTTTACTTCTTTATCTTTTATGGCCTCGGACACCAAAGACCCACCAAGACAACATCATGTCCCCTCTGGGCGCCCCTGACCCTTTCTTGTCTTACTCGCTCCTTTTGGGTTTCTTTTATTTTTGGACATATTTTATACTTAGGGGTTGGTCTTCCAGTTTTCAATTATGAAATTCAAACAAGGGAATCATATAAACTTAAGCTTGCACTCAAAAGGAACCTAAAGCACTTCAAAGCATCCATTTTGCATTCATTCAAGGGACAAGGGACTGAATTTTCTACATACACTACATAGGAAGGGGAAGTTCATTCTATTCCATACACACATTTGCATTATCTAGCAAATCTAGCCCGCTATCTAGTGCATCTTGCACAAGGGCTTCCTAGGGCACCATTCTTACACATGCTCACAAGAACTAAATGGAGTCTGAGATGTAGTGTAATGCTCATTCATAAGTTCACTCTACTAGGTGACTACCGGGGTCAATCTAACTCCCCATATTGCGTCTTTCTTTTTTTGGATTTGATGTGGTTTTGTGGGTTTTGCAGGTGAACTTCTATTTTTTAGGTTGCATATATCTTTGGCTATCAAGGAGTAACATACATGTGATCAAGAGAGAATATTTGCAACACTTATATGACACTGTAAAAATCAAGTTCGACCATTTTTGCAGTCACAGGCACCCAATAGCAATCTATGGCACCTAGATGCCCCTGCTCCAATACAAACACCCATGTCTAACATTGTCCTTGAGCCCCAAAATTTATTCTGAGTATTTACGACATTGTTCACCTCCTGTTAGGCAGTTTTCCCAATTCAAAACACTTCAGATCAAGCGTAAATCAGTTAATTCATCCTTTCTATACCTCTTGCTTAGGGTTTTGTACTTTACTTTCTTATTGCTTGTGTCATATTACATCTTAGCATCTATACATCATTGTTTACATTCAGTTACTCTGTAATTAGGGTTTAATAAATTCTATTTTTATTAAATCATTTGGTGAACCCATCTGATCGAATCCTTTCTTCTTATGCTCGTTACCCATAGTGGTTGATTTGGTTCTTTTGAACACACTAAGCTTCCTCCATCTTCTTGTAGGATTTCTAAATCAAAGCATGAATCTGATAGTCCTTTTTCCAAATCGTAGAATGTTCATCTTCAAAACATTGAAACATTTGATAGTGAACAATAATATGATGAAGATATTAACGTTGATAAAGAGAAATTAGATAAGCTTACTAATTTTCGTCAAGCTTTACGCATCAACCCTACACATATTCCACATATTCTCAATGTTTTACTTGTTTCCAAATGCTCTCAAGATGTTGCTTTTATGTATCTTATAGGATCTTTTTCGACTACCATGGCCTCCACCCAACCCCTTCACATTCCTACTTCCATTCCTACTTCTACCGCTCCCCTCCTTCATCCCAATGCTTCTAATACACAACCTGGTTCCTCTTTTATCACCCATGACCTAGCTTCCATATATCAAGATATAAAATTTCAGATCCGTCAACTTCAGCTAGTTACTTCCCGTGCATCTCCATCTCTTGACTCCTCCTTATTTCTTCACTCTTTTTGCACCCGCCATTTCGCCTATTCGCTTCCTCCTAACTATACTTCATCACCCCTAATCTTCCCACCTTCAATGGACATGGTGAATCTCAATGCATCTTAGATATTTCCATGTGGTATGTCTTGATTATACATATTATCATACTTTACTCGTCAAGATATTTCCTAGAAGTCTTCAAGATTACATAATGTGTTGGTTTTATGATCCACCTGTTCACTCGTTAGCATCATTTACATGATTTAACCTATGCTTTTCTCCCACATTTTCAATCAATATCGGTTCTAAAATATCCTATGCTCAACTTGCAAAAATCAAACAAGGATCTAATGAACATCTAGTTGACTATGTATTATGTTATAAGAACAATCTAGCTAAGATGACCAATGTACTTGTTGATTCTGAATTGCAATATATTTTTATCCAAAGTCTCTTATCTCCATTACAAGAGAGTGTCATATTTGAGACCTCTCCCTCATTTGATCAACTATTCCATACACTTAAGTTATGTGAAATAAAACTCTTATCTATGGGCAAACTCAAATATCATGATCATGCTTCATCTTCATATTCTAATTGTTTTCAAGGAAAATATACTTTCAAGCCATATCCTAAGCCCACTAAAGAAAAAGCTATTGTTAACATTGTTTCTACTCCTGAAAATATTCAATGAAACCTCTAAAGCATACATTTACAAAATTTCCTTATGTTCCTCACTTTCTATTGCCACAACTTATCGAAAGCAATCTTATTACACTTCCACCACTACTCAATCTTGATCCATCTCGCCCTTGTGGCTGCAATTATGATGAAAATGCTAAATGTGACTATCATCAATGTGTTGGGAATTCAACTAATTGATGTTTCAAAATTAAGCATCTCATTCAAGATCTTATTGACAATAATGCAATTGAGCTCCTGAGCCATTGACATCTAAGTCATCAATGAAAATAACAAGCTAAAAATATTTAATAACCCATTTCCTAAGCATGACAAGTAAGTTGTTGATTCTTCTACTAATCATACATATCACGTTGTTCCTCCTCCTTCATTAGGGCCTCTTGATTTTCTAGTTTCTATTATTGATGCATCTCCACCACTCATTACATTCTCGGATCACGATTATCATGCTACATTTTCTTTTGATTCATTACACATCAATGCTTCTATTAGATCTAATATTGTCAATAACACGATGATCTATCCATCGGCTCCTATCAGTGTGTTCTCTATTACACTCCTCGTAGCTATTAAATCTCCACTCTCTAATATTTCATATCCAATTCCCAAATCTTATGACTATATCAAGCTTCTAGTTACAATTGGGCCTCTCACCATGTTTGTGCCATTTTTGTGACACCTTCAATCAAAGGTTGTGACATGCTCTTAAGTATTCCTTTGTTATGTGTTGCCAATGAAATCCCTTCCATGAATCATGTGTACCTCAATTTTATTCACAATAATCAAATTATCACTTTCAAAGGTATTCCATCATACATACAATTTCCTCACCTCCTATTAAAGATGTCCTTTCACTAGTTGCATCATCTAGGCTCCCCTTGGGTCTCTCAAGTTTAAGGCACTTTTTTCTCCTAGCTCTCCTATTCACACATGACCTACTTTTCCTCATCGATCCACTAGTCCATCTCATTGACCTAAGTCCCCTACTTGGGCAGCCCCTTCACATAGGTGTTCACCACCTCCTTCACCTCATAGGTCTACTTCACATAGGTGTTCACCACATCCTTCACCTCATAGGTTTTCTTCACATAGGTGTTCATCACCTCCTTCACCTCCTATGTCTCATTCACCTAGGTGTTCACCACCTCCTTCATCACATAGGTCTCATTCACTCGATACATTGTCACTCTCATACACCACCGGTCTTAGAGCATTATCACACGCCTTTATCTCCTCAGACATCGAGTGGAGGACCCTTTCCCTTCACTCTCATCAGATATCTTACCTTTCATCACATACTTGGGGGCATCACACTTACCCCCTAATATCATTAATTTTCTATAATTCTTACTATTATGCTCTATACTTCATACTTCCTATTTCTAAGCACTCTTACATAACTTGATACACATCATGTATCGGCATTACCTTATGAAACACTTTAGTTCCATGGTTCATACTCGACTCATGAGGGTATAAATCCGATATGAACCTCCCACCATTCACCTTTTACACTATGTGCTTCATGATACATCTTTCTAGCATTTCTCTTTCAAACCATTTCTAGATGACACACTCTTTTTCTATGGTTAATTCTTGATTGTTGAGGGGTATTTTATAAATTAATCTCATCTCATACACATTCTCTGGGGGGCACACTACCCCTACCATCATTCACACATTGTATATCATTCCATCCCACCCATCCAAAACATTTGCATATCTTGGTTGCACTTACTCTTGCTTACTTATACTACTTACATGACACACTTTGCTTACTATGTTAGTCGGATATTTTGTTTTTCATTATCTTTCTATAAACACATGCACGTTTACTTTGTCTCTAGTTATGAATGCATATTTATTAAATATTTTCACACACTTTAATGATGTTTGGCACTATACCTTTTACTGCACTCCACCGAGGCTCCTAGGGGCATCTACATTCCATACTTTCACACATCACATGTGTTATTGTTTCATTACTTACTACTTATACTTTCTAGCACACTGCTTCCCATTGATACATACATGCTTTGACATACTTTCTATCTTTCTAACATGCTAACAAGTGCTTCATGCATAGCATTTTCTTTGAAGGACTATTTGCCACCATGGTTGTTTGATACATTTTTCTCATCATTAGTTGTTATTGTATGCCTTTGTTTGTTGGTTATGCCTTATGTCTTGTTTGATCACTGATTGTATGTTTTTTGCCGCTTCGTCCCTAATTGTCTTGTGACATTGTGAGAAATGTCCCATGTTTGAAACTCACTTTTTGTGGTCTAATTTGTTTTCACACTTGATTGATTGTTACATTGTATTATATTACATGTTTGCTAATTTTTCTACTAACACATGTTGTTAGCCACTTTGTTTGCATGTGCTTTGATTTCTACCATGCACATCCCTCCCTTTGTATGGATACAATTTAAAATCAGCATTGGGTCCTCTCTTTTGGACCGCACACTCCTATGGATGTTACATGCACCCCAAACAAGGGGGCATACATTGGGTGAAAAATCACCCCATACATCAGCTTAGAGCTATAGTTCAAATATGCATAGTACATAATCAGCACATGCTACACTTACGTAAATGACCCGGAATCTTACTTGGGTTCTTAGCACAACAAAAACACCAACACCCAAACTCGACACTAGCAAGCACTGGGCGCTCCTAACCTCTGCTAGAACTAATGTCTTTGGAGAAGATAGAATTATTTTCTCATATCAACAAAGTTCACATAAGTCTTCATATCAGTTTTTGCATTACATGCGCAATCCTCCAAAGAACAAAATGCATTATATCTCCTTTAATCGATATAACTCGAACTAATTCAAAAAAATTGGTACAACAAGAACAAAAACAGGATGTACCATTTGCAGTGGTGTTTATTAATAAGATTCATGGAATGAGAGTAACACTAGACCTCTCTCCCAACACTTTCTCATTGGCATGAGATCAACAAAAACTCGCACTTAGCGTGAGATCGCCCAAAAAAAATCACACTTGGCATGATATTGTCAAAAAAGTTGCTCTTCACATTTTCAAGACATCTTTCTATCTTTTTACACTCTTATATATCAGTGTACACACTTTCCTTTTTACACAATTTTACATACCTTTTACATATTATACATAGATTTTCATATACACAACTTTGACTAATTTTTCGCTCTTGTTTTGTAGGTCCATCCTTAATACGCAACAATTAGAATCTTACTTCATCAACAACATGTACAAACAACACACACGCTTCACCCCTAGGGTCACTTTCATTTCTTAGTTTCCACGCTTCATTTTTGCAATCACTTCACACTTCACTTGTCTCTCTTCAAAGACGCTATTGTCATCACACTCTACAGGAAAAAATGTATGCATCTTCTAAATACTTTATGTTATCAAGTATTCACTCAAAAACATAAAGTGGTGGAAAACGTAGACACAAAATGACACACTTAGGTACATTTATAGGTCCTAAACACATACCGGCATTTATATGATTCCTAAGAAAGAAAACTAGTGGTTGACAACTATCTTTAGCCTCTTTTCTTTGTTTCTTGTTTCTCTTTTGGTCTTACACACCTTACAACCTAGTCAATTCTTTAGTTCTTTATCTTTTATGGCCTCAGACACTAGCACCCAGCTAGGACAAGAGCGCCTAGGTGCTCCTAGCCCCTTTGGGCATCCCTGACCCTTTCTTATCTTACTCGCTCCTTTTGGGTCTCTTTTATCTTTGGGAATCTTTTATACTTATGGGTCATCCTTCCAATTGTCAATTATGAAATTCAAACAAGGGAATCATATAAATACATATTTATGTGTTCAAAATAAAGGACCAAGCACTAAGCATTACTATTACCACCTAAGCTTGCATTCAAAAGGCACCTAAAGCACTTCAAAACATCCATTTAGCATTCATTCAAGGGACAAGAGAATGCATTTTTGAAATACACGCATAGGAAGGGGAATTTCATTTTATTCCATACACACATTTGCATTATCTAGAAAATATAGCCCATTATCTAGTGCATCTTGCACAAGGGATTCCTAGGGAACCATTCTTACACACACTCACAAGAACTACATGGAGTCTAAGATGCATTGCAGTGCTCGGTCTTAATTTCACTGTCAAGTGACCACGTGGTCATCCCGACTCCCCATGTGCATCTTTTTTTTTTGGATTTGATGTGGTTTTGTGGGTTTTGTAGGTGAAATTCTATTTTGCAAGTTGCATGTATCTTCAGTGATCAAGGAGCGACATACATGGTGATCAAAAATAATGTTCGTGACACTTGTGTAACACTGTAAAAATCAATTTCTAACCATTTTCACAAATACCAAAGGCACCCAAAGTAGTAGTCTTTATCGCCCAAATATCCCTCGCCCTAGTCCAGAGCACATGTCTAGCATTGTCCGTGAGCCCCAAATTTTATTTTGATCATTTACGAAACTATTCACCTCCTGTTCAACATTTTACCCGGTTCAGACATTTTAGGTCAAGTGCAAACTCAACTCGGTCATCCTTTCTATATCTTTTTCTTAGGTTTTTGTACTTTACTTTTTTATTGCTTATGTCATATTGCATCTTAGCATTTGTACATCATTGTTTACATTCATTTAGTCTACAATTAGGTTTTAATAAATTTTATTGTTTTTAAATCAATATCCCATGCCTTAGGCGTGAATGGTGAATGGTCCAAGTCACCATGGGTCTCTTTGACAGGGCACAGTGGAGCGTTGCGTGGAAGGCTAAGCATAGAGATGGAGGTAAGAATTTTTTAATGTTTTGATTTAATTTTTGCGGCCGAGTGAATGTTTTAGCATCCAAGCATTAACCAAAGGCCAAAAAAATGCAAAATATGGCCCATGCCACACATTCATGTGAACTAATGGCCCAGTCAAAGCACATGCCAGTAAAACAACCAAGCCATCCACATACCACGATGGAGCATTCAACCAACACTTATATAAAAGCCAAAAACTATAAGAGTAGTGGTTATGTTTTAAATGTTTTAATGTTAGTATGTGTTAAGGGTTAGTGTAGACACAAAATCATGCACTTTGAGTCATTATCTAGTCTTGATTTGATACTAGTATTCATATGGTTCCTAAGTAAGAAAAGTGCTAATTAACCCATGTGTTTGGCCACCTTTATTTTCTTTATGCTTCTACTTTCAGTCTTGCGTTTGTACTTGCTCAATCTATTTTTACACCTTTGAATTTTTCATTCTAGACACGGTGCCCAAACTAAGATGCCATCGCCAGGTGCCCCCATCCCCTTTGGGCACCCTTGTCCTCTTTGTACTTTTGTCTCACTTTCGGGATCTTTCTATCCATTTGAGCATATTATATTTTTGGTAGTCGGCCTTTTCGAGGTTAATTACGAAATTTAAGTGAAGGAATCATATAAATATAAAGTTATGTGATCATAATAAGGGACCAAGCACTAAACATCTACTATCTCCACCTAAGGTTGCATCCATCAAAGGAATTTATAGCTCCATTTGCATCCATCTAACTCCATCAAAAAGGACACAAGGCTGGTTCATCATCGCATCACAATTCATAGGAGGTAATTTATCCATTGCGGGTTTGAGAGACATCCGGTGAAGTTTAGTGATATAAACACAACAAGAAGAGAAGAAGTGCACAAACCTAGCGCCCATACGGAACCAGCCTTCCAACCATTTATGTAGACCGGGAGCCTAGAATTAAAACCAGAGCATTCACGGGCGCCCAATCCCTTTCCATGCACCCTTGTCCAGCCAAATCACTTAGATCTACCAATTTTCGAGCTTCTATGTGATGATTTCAATCTCTGTTCATCCAGGTCTCACTACAACACAATCCAACAACCTCTACAAATCAACTAAGGCTCTTTTAACCCTCTTTGCTTATTAGAGTTTCATATTTTCTAGCTTAGTTTGCTTGGGTATTATTTCAATATTTCATTATTCATTTATTTACTAAAAACTTGCATTAGATTAGGATACTATATTACATTTTAGCTTAATCATTTTGGTGAACCCCACTTGTGATCGTTCTTTCGGATCCTTATTTAACACATCATCTTTTCTATCATGGATTCTAAAGTTTCTCAAATTTATTTGTATGATTTAATTCAAATGCATCCTAATTGCCAAGTTATTTTGAAAAAATCCCTAGACACCATGTATCTCCCTAGCGATACGTTGCCGCATCAAGTGAGTGCTATTTTAGATCGGCTATCTAACGACCCTAGTCTTAGTGATCCTCCATCTAATCAATCCATGTTGGAATCAATTCAAGCTTTACATTATTTATTTCAAGACAAATTTTAGGCTATGGAATCCATGATTACATCTCTCAAATCTGAAATCCAACAACTTAAGGACGCTTCTTAGGCTCATGTTTTTTCTCCTTCTACATCTCATCTTCATTCTATGTCTTCTACATGTGCTTATATTAGTGAGCCTCAAGTATTTCCATTACCAGAGCCTCTCATGTTTGGTCACAATGCTAAGCAACATGACATTCTTACTGAGCTCCTTAGTCATCAATTGATCACTTTATTGTCTACTCAAGGCTATCCTACTTATTGATTTAAAAATATAAAGGTCAGCCATATTACAATTATCATCGAATCAATGGACATAATGAAAATGATTGTTATGTTTTACGACAAAGAATCAAATATCTTTAGTGTCAAGGATCTATCTCATTTACTTCCCAACATTCTCGATGCATGCTCATCTATAATTGTTACATTCCAATAGGTTCCTACATCTAATTCGCGTTTATATATAATGAGCATCATGCCATCATTTCTAAGGTTCCTTCTACAGAGACTCAAGAACCACCTAAGCAATTGTCTCTCAAAATCAACATCGTACCCCTCCTTTCAAGTCATCATCTGCAACATTACCAAGTTAAAATACACAACTTCCTCTCAAAATCAGTCCACCTTCTTCTACTATCAAGTCTTTTGCAACATCATCAATACCACCAAAGCTACCACCATTCAAGATTCCTCCCCATCCTACTCCACTTTCGTTTCCAATTCATTTTTTCAAAGAAACTACTCCTTCATCTGATAGCTAGGAAACATTTCAAATTTTGCCACCATCGCATGGTCCTAATGTTGCTTCCACCACTACACGACCACTTAATCTTTGGTAGGTGAATTTTCTCACCTCATTACCCGATGATGCACTCTTGTGCTTTAGTTCACACTTGATTGTTGAGGGAATCATATACACATGAACCTCACACACTACACAATAGACACTACACATCACACATCTTCACACATCTTACATACATACATCCTACATCCTACATCTTACATCTTACATCTTACTATGCATCTACACATCTCATATCAGCCACACATCTTGCATTACATACTATACCTCCTACATTACACACATTACACATGATGATTTCTCATCACCACATCTATTACACATATTACACATTTTACTCATCTACTTATACGTGTTGCACTCACTACCCTATGATGCACTCTAGTCTCACGATCCATACTGGACTATTGAGGGTATACAAATCAAATGGACCTCATCACACTCACACATTTAACCATTCAATATTTCTATCATGCGACATTCCTCCATTAGTGATATACGTTATAGGATACATCATCACTTTTTCTAGCATCCTTTAGTGATATACAATTTAGGATAAATCATAACTTCTTTTGTTATCTTGTTATGATATACACTTTAGGATAAATCATCACACATTCCCACACCTCATCTCTAGGTCACATATCATCACTACGCATCCTTCACATCATGTTACGCACAATGAATAGTTCAAACATTTCCCGATGACGCACTCTCATTTACGGTTCATTCTTGACTACTGAGGGGGCATAATAAATGAACCTCTATGCATACAATTTAATTCACTTGGGGGAACGTGGATCCTATCAATCACTATGCATTCCATTCCATCCATCAACAACATATTGCATATATTGGTTGGATTTACTCTTGCTTATATTTACTCGTATATGTTCACATTATTGCACATTCTAGATAGATGTATTGTATGTATTTATCATACACACATGTGCATTCACTTTCTTTCTATTTGTGATCGTAGATTATACAAGGCTATTACACGCAACATGGATGTTTGGTGTAGTACCTAGTACCAATCCCACAACAGCTCCTAGGGGCATCCACTTCCATACACTACAGGTGTTATTGTTTCATTTTAGTTCATAACACACTACTTTACCAGATTATACATGCATTGAAATAATTTCTATCTTTCTAACATGCTAATGGGTGCTTCATGTGCAACATTTTTTATGCATGGCTATTTTGCCACCATAGTTATTTGTTATATTGTTTGTAATTTCTTGTCATTGTATGCTCTTGTTTGCGGGATTTTCCCTTTGTCTTATGTGCACACTTGTATGTCTTTGGCTTCATTGGAATTGATTATCTTGCAACATCGTGAGTGATATCTCATGTTTACAACCGACTCTTCATAGTATTCATTGTCTTCTTGGGTGTTTTCATTATCTCGCCTACACATTGCATACCGAGTTTACACTTTGTGTTATACATGTATGTTTGTTAAGTACTAATACTTTTCTCCGGTCATTTGTTTGTATGTGCCTTGGTTTCTACCAAACACATCCCCTTCCCCCCGTAGGAAAAATCTCAGCGATCGGTCCTCTTTTGGGCCGCATACTCCTATAGCGACGTCACATGCACCCCTAAAGGGGGCATCATTTGGGTTCAAAGTTCATACAATCTACGTAACTCTACACAACGGCTTTTAGAGGGTATTTTTCCTTAGCACATGAATTGGTACACATCATCGTAGTGGCTTTTCATTTCAGGGAGTAGTTAAAGGTTAGAGGATAGCACCAAACCTCCTCTCTACACTAATTCTCGCCATGGCATCGAATCACCCAAAAACTAGACAATACAGAGATCTCTACAATTTCGGGAAGGAAGTTAAAGGTTTGAGGAGAATTTTTTTTTCCTCCCTATACTTCTTCGGCCAGGTGGCATAAGATCACCCAAAACAATCGCACTTCATCACCGGGATCCTTTCTACCCTTTTATTCTCATCATGGATTAGGTGCACATGTTCCTTTTTCACATTTTCAGCATTTTGACATACTTTACTTACATGCTTTTTACACACCTTTACATATACATGTGTGTTTGACTACTTGATCATCTTCTCTTTTTTAGGGAAGCAAGCAATTAAAAACATTAAAATGATACTAATAATAGGTAAATCACACACACATCGGCATATACACACGCGCTTTCCCCCTAAGTTCATTTTCATCACCTTTTACATTTTTGGCATCTTTTTATCACTCCACGCTTTGTCTAGTCCTCAACACAATTTCTACATCAATCTATATGGATATCATGTACACATCTCTACATACTTAATTGTATTGAGCATTCTGCTCACCAACATAAAGTGGGGGAAAATGTAGACAAAAAATTGTGCACTTTGAGTCATTATCTAGTCTTGATTGCATATTACTATTCATATGGTTCCCTGAGTAAGAAAAGTACTAACTAACCCATGTCTTTGGCCACCTTTCTTTTCTTTATACTTTTGATTTCATTCTTGCCCTTGTACTTTCTTAGTATGTCTTTACACCTTTCAATATTTTTCATTTTGGACAATTGCCCAACTAGGACGCTAATGTCGGGCACCTTCGTCCCCTCTAGGCACCCTTGTCCTCTTTGTGCTTTGTTCACACTTTCTATGTCCTTTCTATTCATTCGAGCATCTTATCTTTTTGGTAGTCGTCCTTTTTAGGGTTGATTACGAAATTCAAGCAAAGGAATCATATAAATATAAATTTATGTGATCATAATAATGTAGACACAAAATCACTCACTTTGAGTCATTATTTAATCGACTTCATCTGCTATTCATATGGTTCTCAAGTGAAAAGAGTAATAATTAGCCCATGTCTTTGGCCATTTTTGCATTACTCTCTCTTGTAATTTTAGATCTTACACCCTACTTTCCCAATCTATATTTTCATACAATGTTTTCCTTAATTACGAGTGGGCGCCTAGGCACCTTGGTCCCCTCTGGGTGCCCCGATCCTCTTTACACTTTCATCTCACTTTTTGTGCACTTTCTAGCTATTTGAACTCCTTATATTTATGGTGTTCAGACTTTTCAAGGTTGATTACGAAATTAAAGTAAGAGAACCATATAAATATAAAGTTATGTGACCATAAATAGGGACTAAGCATTAATCACTTACTATCACCACTTAAGGTTACATCCATTAAAGGCATATAAAGCTACATTTGCATCCATCTAGCTCTATCATACGGCACACAAGGATGGTTCATCTGCATCACACTTCATAAGAGGGTATTTTATTGTTTCCATGCACACATTTACTACATTATACATCTAGTTATTTGCTCGCTACTTCACAAAGTACAACTGGCACAAGAGCACCTAGGGCACAATACACACACACACACACACACACACACACACACACACACACACACACACACACACCTAGAACTACATTGGGTTTTATATGTAGTGAAATGCTCAGTGATGAGTCCATCAATTTGGTAGTTGAGGATGGTCTGATGCTTTCATATGCATCTTTATTTTTTATGTTTTGATGCTTTGTATAGGGTTTTATAGGTGATTCTTCCATTGCAGGTTTACTAGTGCTTCGGAGATCACACAAAAACATTACAACGATAGGGAGAAAACATAGGTGAACATCCAACAACACTCCGAGAGAAGGATTTCTAGCCATTTCCACATACTAGGGTGCCCAAGGGTGCCCCTATCCCTCTCCAGGTCATCCCAGTCTACCTGTAAATTCTATACATGCACTTTCTTAGGCTCATGTGTGACGGTTTCCGCTCTTGTTCACCTAGTCTAAAGCGTGACACTGAGTCCCGTGACATCTGCGAATTAGTTAAGGCTTTCTTAACCATCTTTACACATTAGGGTTTCATATTTTCTAGATTAGTTTGCTTGGGTATTATTTCAGTATTTTTTACTTCATTTATTTGGTTATTTTATTACTCCTATAACATTATATTACACTAGAATATTCACATTTTAGTTTAATCATTTTGGTGAACCCGATCTTCGAATCCACCTTCATTCTAGGGATTTTCTCATATTTTCTATCATGGCTCCTAAAGTCACTAAAATTTCCTTGTCTGATTTACTTCAAATGCATCCTAATTGCCAAGTTGTTCTTAAGAAGGCCCTAGACACCATGTATCTTCCTCAAGATATGCCTCCGCATCAAGTAAGTGCTATTTTTATCATTTATTTGACAACCCTAGTCCTCGTGATCCTCCATCTAATCAATCTATGTTGGACTCAATTCAAGCTTTACATTCTTTGTTTCAAGACAAATTTAAGGCTATGGAATCCACGATTACATCTCTCAAATCTAAAATCCAATATCTTAAGGATGCTTCTCAGACTCATGTTTGTTCTCCTTCTACATCTTATCTTCAGTCTATGTCTACTACATGTACTCATATCAGTGAGCCTCAAGTCATACCATTACCAGCACCTCTCACCTTTGATCACAATACTAAGCAACATGACATTCTTATTGAGCTCCTAGGTTGTTAATTGATCACTTTACCACCTACTCATTACTATCCTCCTTATCGACTAGCAAAATATCAAGGTCATCCATATTGCAATTATCATTGAATCAATGGACATAATGACAATGATTGCTACACTTTACAATGAATAATTAAACATCTTGAGCATCAAGGATTTATCTCATTCACTACACAACATTCTATTGCATGCCCATCTACAAATGCTACATCTCAATGGGTTCCTAAATTTGATTCATCTATATCTAATGAGCATCATGCTATCACTTCTATGGTGCCTTCTTTGGCCACTCAAGTGTCGCCTATTCATTCCACTCCACCTCCTCTTATGGATAGTCCTACTCCTCCACTTAAGTTATCTATGACATTACCAAGTCAATCTAAGCAACCTCCTCTAAATATCAGTTCAACATGGCCTCCACTCAAGTCATCTGTGGTAAAAAAACAACCACTCGTTACACAAGGCAAGCACACTCTAGCTAACATTTTTTGACTCTCACAATTTAAGGACCCTATCCAGTCCTCGCCTCAGCGTCCAATCAATTTTGTCAAAGAAAATACTGCTTACATTGATCCACTTAGCATCTTTTGAATAAATCTCCATCACTTACTTACTTGGGGGCATGATGCTTATCACCCCTTCCCCTCTTCTAAATAGCAAACATGCATATTACATCTTCATCACATAATAATCCAACATCCGCTCATTCCACTCATACTTTGACATACACATAGTTCTACCATTACCCGATGACACACTCTTGTTCTTCGGTTCACACTTGACTATTGAGGCCATCCTACACATATGAACCTCACACACTTCATGATAGACACTACACACTACGTACTACACATCCTACACATCTACTCATACGCGTTGCACTCATTACCCTATGGCGCACTCTAGTCTCGTGGTCCATACTAGATTGTTAAGGGTATACATCAAAATGGACCTCATCGCCCTTACACGTTCATCATTTAATCTTTTCTCATGCGACATAACTAGATTAAGTGATATATGCTTTAGGTTACATGGTCACTTCGTCTAGCATCATCTCGTGATAGGCTACATCATCACTTTCTCTTGCATCATTTAGTGGTATACGCTTTAGGCTAAATCGTCACTCCTTTTTATTCATATTTTCATGATATACACTTAGGCTACAACGCCACGGACAATTCATCTTTAGGTCACATATTTTCACTATAGACTTGTCACAACACACTACACACAACACATAGTTCGACCATTTCCTAATGACACACTCTCGTTTATTGTTCTTTCTTGATTCTTTGAGGGGGCATACTAAATGAACCTTACTACATATAATAACATTCACATGGAGGGCACACAGACCCTATCATTCAATTTGCATTCCATTCCATCCATCCAAGACATGCTACATTTTATGGTTACATTTACTCTTGTTTGCACTTGATTTTACATGTACGCTTTATTACACATGTTAGATAGATATATTGTATGTCATTATCATTATCATACACACATGCACGTTCAATTTATTTCTAGTTGTGATCATAGGCTATACAGGGTTACTACACGCATCATGGATGTTTGACTACCAATCCCATAGTGGCTCCTGGGGGCATCCACATTTGTACACTATAGGTGTTATTTTCTCATTCTTGTTCATAGCACACTACTTTGGTTTATACTAGCTTTGACATATTTTTATCTTTCTAACATGCTAACGGGTGCTTCATGTGCAACATTTATTTTGAAGGGATACTTGTTTCCATACTTGTTTGTTATATTGTATGCTATTGTTTGTTCTTTTTTGTGGGATTTTCCCTTTGTTTTATGTGCACACTTGTTTGTTTGCAGCCACTATGGCCTTGAGTGTCTTGCAACACCGTGAGTGGTGTCCCATTTTTGCAACCCGCTTTGTGTGGCCTAAATTGTATTCTTAGGTGTTTACCTTATCTAGTTATTTTATAGCTTATACATTCTCTGTTTGGCTTACACTTATTTTCTAGCTACCTTGTTTGTTTGTGCCTTGGTTTCTACCAAGCACATCCCCTCCCTCCTGTATGGCATAGTTTAAGTATCTACGGTCAGTCTTCTTTTGGGACACATTCTCATATCCATGATGTCGCATGCACCCCTAAAGAGGGGGGCATCATATGGGTTTACACATAGTACCGACACAATTCAGTTTTCAGTTTTATGTAAACAGTGGGTTATACAACGAGTGGGTTCAAACCAGTCTACAAACTCCATACATAGTAGCTTTTATAGGACAGGTGTCCTTAGCACATTCAAGAGTAGTTAAAGGATAGAGGATAAATCCAACCTTCCTTTCTACACAACCATGGTGTCGGATAGCCCAAAAAACCAAATAGTACAAAGATCTCTTCACTCTCGGGAAGCAGTTACAAGTTGGAGGATAAATCATACTTTCCTCCCTACACTTCTTCGGCTAGTGGCATGAGATCGCCCAAAAATCTCACACGACATCGACAAGATCCTTTCTATACCCTTTTTCTCATCACAAATCAGGTGCACATGTTCCTTTTTCATTTTTGTACTTTCTTTACATGATTTTTACATATATACATGCGTTTTTACACATTACACATATACATGCATATTTGAATACTTGATCATCTTCTCTTTTACAGTCTAGTCGTATGGGAAGTAAGTAATCAACAAAAACACACACATGGTGGGTACATCACACACACAATACTAACCATGCAGGTACACTACACACATTGGCATCTACACACATGTTTTTTCCCTAGGTTCACTTTTTTTTCACTTTTACATCTTTAGTCTCCATGTTCCATTTTTTTTATCACTCCACGCTTTGTCTAGGCCTTTGGCATGTTCTCTACATTGATCTACATGGATATCAGGTACGCATCTCTATCTACTTTATGTTACCGAGATTTCCTATCACCAACATAAAGTGGGGGAAAATGTGACACAAAATCACACACTTTGAGTCATTATTTAGTCATGACTTCGGAATTCTCAAGTGAAAAGAGTAATAATTAGCCCATTTATTTGGCTATTTTTCCATTGCTCTCTATCGTTATTTTAGATCTTACACCTGTACTTTCCCAATTTGTAATTTCATACTATGTTTTCCCTATTTCGACATTTGGGGTGCCCATCCGGATTGGGGCACCTAATCCTCTTTATACTTTCCTCTTTCTATCCGTTTGAACTTCTTGTATTTATGGTGTTTAGACTTTTCGAGGTTGATTACAAAATTAAAGTAAGAGAACCATATAAATATAAAGTTATGTGACCATAATGAGGGACCAAACATTAAGCACTTAATATCATCACCTAAGGTTACATCCATCAAAGGCATCTAAAGCTACATTTGCATCCATCTAGCTCCATCACAAGGAACACAAGGCCGGTTCATCTGCATCACACTTCATAGGAGGGGAGTATATTGTTTCCATGCACACATTTACTACATTCTACATCTAGTTATTTGCTCGCTACTTCACAAAGGATGACTGAACAAGAGCACCTAGGGCACAATTACACACACACACACACCTATAACTACATTGGGTTTGAGATGTAGTGCATCGCTCAATGATAAGTCCATCAATTTGGAAACTAAGGACAATCCAACCCCTTTATATGCATCTTTCATTTTTTAGGGTTTTGAAGTTTTGTTTGGGGTTTTACATATGATTCTTCCATTGCAGGTCTACTAGTGCTTCGATGATCACATAATGACATTCACACGACTAGGGCACCTAGATCTCAGACTAGGGCACCAACGGCCGCCCCTATCCCTCTCCGTGCATCCCAATCTATCCATAAATTCTAGATCTTCACTTTCTCAAGCTCTTGTGTGACAATTTCTTCCTCCCGATCACCTAGTCTAAAGCTGCGACACAATCCCGTGACATTTGCGAATCAACTAAGGATTTCTTAACTCTCTTTGCACATTAGGGTTTCATATTTTCTAGCTTAGTTTTCTTGGGTAATATTTCAGTATTTCATTTCTTCATTTATTCAGTCATTTTACTACTCATATAACATTAGACTACACTAGAATATTCACATTTTAGTGTAATCAAATAAGAGACCAAACACTAAGCGTTTACTATCTCCACCTAAGGTTGCATCAATCAAAGGCATATATAGCTGCATTTGCATCCATCTAGCTCCATCACAAAGGACACAAGGTTGGTTCATCTCGCATCACACTTCATATGAGGTGATTTATCCATTGTAGGTTTACAATGACATCCAACGAAGTTCAAGGACATACACGTGACAAGAAGTGAAGAAGTGCAACCACCTAACAACCATAACGGAACCATCTTCTAACCATTTCTACAAACTAGGAGCCCAAAGTTCATACTAGAGTGCCCATGGGCACCCCTACCCCTCTTCGGGCACCCTAGTCCAAATAAATCACTCGAGATCTACAACTTTACGGGCTTACGTGCAACGGGTTTCCATCTCTGTTCGATCGGTCTCGACTACGACATCGTCCAACAACCTCTCTAAATCAGCTAAGGCTCTTCTAACCCTCTTTACACATTAGGGTTTCATATATTCAAGCTTAGTTTGCTTGGGTATTATTTAAGTATTTAATTATTCTTTTATATGATCGCAAACTTGCATTAGATTAGACTATTATTTTACATTTTAGCTTAATCGGTTAAGTAGTTTGGTTTAAAACATATCTTAATTATTATATGCTAATCCAAGAGCCAAATTTAAATGGGGATGGTTAATATATGTCTAAAATTTAATTTAAAGTTAGGATTTAAATAACTTATTATGCCTTCACAAAAATGGTCCCCATTCCAAGGATCCTCATCCTCGGGCCAATTAAAAATTTGATGCACTATATTTTTGGGGATCCCCGAAAACCTTCACTTTACCATCGAGATATTATTTTTCCTTACACATTTAAAACATAGGAAAAAATCTTAAACATTTACAAATTATTTCAACAACCCATACCTATGTATGAAGAGGTGGGTTCAGGAGAGTTTATATACAATAACCAAAATAACCTTGTCAAATTATTTTTCATGCAAGAAATTTTGAGAGGATGTCTCGTGAAATGAAGGGTGGGGAACGGGAGGCGGGGGGGGGAGGGGCATATTTATTTCCACCAACCAACCATAACCACCCACCAGCTATTATATCCTTTAGTTAAATTAAATTACCATAACTAAAATTATTCTAACCAATTTAAATTAAAATATATAATGTTCTAATTTATTTAACTATAAATTATAATTTATATAAATAAAATCTAACATATATTAAAAATGACAGTCTTACATCTCATGACGCAGATGACACATAGTTTCCTTCTTTAATGGACTCACCTTCCTCGGTGGAGCTTCATCTCTGGCCTCTAATTAATTGTATCCAGGGGTGGGTGAGAGCATCCACTTGAGTCTCACAGGATCCTATTTCTCTTTTTAAAGATGAATAGGAGGGGGAATCCTTCACGTACACGTCATGATCACCATATCATAGTTGCCATATCTCTCACCAAAATGATGAATGATACAACACCTCTTTTCTAATCAATCCATTAAATTTATCACCAAGTAATAATTACAGAAGGAATTGGAGCTCCATCCTTATTGACACACCCCTTTTAGTGACATAGTCCCCCTCTCTCTTACCATGCCTAGTTTTGAGAAATTCCAACTCAAATTCCACTTTTGCAACCATGTCACCCAAATTTCCTAATCAAAATAATAATTATAAAAGGAGATGATTTCTCCATTCTTCAATCTCGCCACACATGAAATAGAGAGGACCATGAAACTCTCACCACATGCATCTCATATATCACTGTTCATGCACCAAAGAATGAGAAACATATTAGATTTAGGTAAACCTTATGGATCCATACCTTTTTCCAACACCATGGGATTTGAGAAAAGACTTTATAAAGAAGCATCATTCACCGTCATTGATCCAATCTTACTAATTTCTCAAATTAAATAGTCATCACCACCATTCGACAATAAGAGATACTTAAAGAGAGACGTTAATTTCTACCTTTCTCTTCTAAGTCTATGGAAGACTAGTGTAAAGGGTTCCATTATTTCCCGCCATCTTTGATAGTGAAGTAAATTTGGACTTTGGTTTCATAATGTATATTTTAATGATCCATAAGGCCATCAAATTCAATACACTCCCTTAGAGGAATAGACTTTTGCAATAATGAATAAGCATAAAGTTAAATAACAAAACTACAGTTTACAGAAATAGAGATAAAATAAATATAAAAAATACCAAACATGCAAGAGACGAACACTAGGTTTACGTGGTAAAACATCAATTGAGTGTTTAGGAAACATCCACGGTGCAAGATATCAAGCTTTTATTAACTCGAGATGAACATATTACATGTGAACTCGTTATGAGCTACTTTAGATCTCCACAAAAATAAATACACCTAATTGGAAAAGTACAGTTAGGATTCCTCCTAAAAATAGAGTGGAAAACGCCATCAGGATTTTTCGGAATTAATTGGAATTCGTCTTTTTAGAAATAAAGGATTGACTCCTTAATGTTTGCTTCGGGGCCTCCTCCTCAAACCGGCACCAAGGGGCTCCATAATATGTCGTCGTCGCCCCCAACACCCCTGCACTCTACGACAAGAGTGGGGGCAAGCCCCCCCACACTCCCCCTTTGGGAAGTGAGCTACAAACCACACCGTAAAGGGATCCAAAATTTAACTTTATTATCACATATCTAACAATATCCCTACCCCTTTGGCCGAAGATTGTCTATTAGGATTGATTTATAGCTCCGTATGAAGTTCCAAATTGTGAAACCCCGAAGTAACTTGAATTGGAAAAACAATCTATCAATGTTTGGGTTGTTCGGATACTTTTCTTATAGGATTTTGCTCCATAGCCTCCCACCTTCTTCGCAAGCTTACAAGAGTTTGTATCCCCAAGGATTCATTCATTTCCTTTCCCTCGTGTAAGCCCAAAATACCAACATTCTTTGGGGCACAAAGTTTGTCCCAAGCCAACAAGTTTATCATTTTATACTCTTGAGACGTATTCCATACTAATTTTATTTGTAAACTTTTCATGGATTTTACCACATATTTTGGAATTTGGAATTTGGAATAAAGACATAATAGAATTAGGGATGGATTTGAGGAGGGTTTAAGTAATTGAACTCTAGCGAGAAAATGAAATCCATTTACCTTTCAAGAAAGAGATTGTCCTTCAAAATCTCCCTAAAACTAGTTCCCATACCTCCGAGCCATCAAAGGCATCCCTAGATATGAACTATGAGGAACATCTATTTCGAACCACAATATTTGTTGGACTCTTCTTTGTAGATCCAAGTTGAGTTGACATTGAGTTGATCTTCCATGCTTCTTCCTCAATCGAAAACCCAAAATGTAACTATAAAAAACAAATTGGACATGAAGTACATGTCCAATAGTAGAAGTCTACATTCCCATAACTCTTTATTTACTAGCCTATCGAGAGCGTTGTAGCTAATAGTATGAAAATAAATGGTGAGGGGGAAGAAACCAACCAAAACAAGGAATAGAGATGCGGTTGTGAATCAATTTTATCCGATCTTTAGAAAAACCAAACTTGCCAAGTTCATTGAGTAGAAAATTCCATCTAACCTTGTTACATGCTTTATTTATATCTAATTTATTGATGCCATCCAATATTTGTTACCCCATTACAAACCCACTCTATGCTCTTCTTAAATTAGATATGTAGGGACGGTTTTCAGCTTTCTTGCAAGCACCTTCATTAAGATATTGCACTTTGTGTTAGATATGTGCCAACAAAGTTAAATTTTGGATCCCTTTGTAGTGCGGTTTGTACCTCACTTCCCAAAGGGGTGTGAGGGGCTTTCCCCATTCATGTCGCAGGGGGTTCGGGGTGGTGACGACATGTTATGGACCCCCGAAGCAAAAATTAAGGAGTCAATCCCTTGTTTCTAGAAAGACAAATTCAACCGAATTCTATTTTTAGGAAGGAAAATCCTAATGGCGTTTTCCACTCTATTTTTAGGAGGAAGAATCCTAACTGTACTTTGCCAATTAGGTGTATATTTTTTTGATTCATCTTGAGTTAATAAAAGTTTGATATCTTGTATCATGAATGTTTCCCTAAGCACTCAGCTAGGTTTTACCTCGTAAATGTGGTGTTCGTATCTTGCATGTTTGGTATTTTGTATATTTCATTTATCTCTATCTCTTTAAATTGTTATTTTGTTATTCAACTTTCTACGTATTGATTGCTGCAAAGTCTGTGGTTTCCTAACACTTCAAAGAAACCTCGGAAATGTTTCCTCTTCCTAAATTAGGTACAAGCATATCAACGTCTCCGAGGAGGAAGAACTCTTGGAATATTATTCAATCACTTTGTTCCCAGGATAACCCCATTATCATCTTCCTCTCTTTCCATTAAGTCTTGAAAGAACTATTGTTGCGAGACTCACAAAGCACCCCGGATGCGAGATCAGGCTTCTAGGTTGATCACTCTAGCATCCATCCAGTGTGATTGCACAACATGGAAACCTCTCTCCAAGTGTGGGGACTTGAAACCGAGAGAGGAATCTCTAGATTAGAGGCTGGTTCCTCAAACTCCTCTCGATTTAGATCTATATTTTGTAAAACTACGAGAGGTTCGAGATCCTAATCCTACTCTAAACCTGCTGAGGAGACAGGATAGAAATGCAAAAATATGAAACTAACTAAAGGTGGTGATGCACCAAAAGGAGTGGTGAAACATTTCTATCCAAAGAAATAGACATGAGACCAAAGTTTACAACATAAAAATATACAAAAAGCGATAAGATATAATCTAGGATTTGAATTGAAGCAAATAATACAAACAAAGGACTGAAAACCATTCACAGAGCTTGCATTATCATTTCCAGTGTCAAAAACACGCATTACACCCTCAGAGAGGTAAAAGAAAACTGTTACAATCTTTGGAGAGGTCTGATCCTTGCTTCAGTCACTTGCTGGAGCTGAAAGAAGAAGTTGCTATGTCAAAAATTGTTCCCCCTTTCAGAAATGAGCCAAATCTGGCTTTTACATTGCATGGGTCGAGCCCAGGGGACAGAAAACGTACAAAAGCATGGGAGCCCATCCTTTCTTGACTGCAGGTGCATTAAAACGGCATGGGGGACCTTACAAACCCATACCCTATCATTTTGACTAGATTACAGGAGAATGCGACCCATTCTGCATTAAATCTGGTCGCTGGAATGTCACTTCTGGCCATGAACACGTGTCAGAGCCGTTTCTCAATTTTCTCTCTCCAGACTGCACCAAAACTCAAGATTAACCCCGAAATCATGTAGAGAATTTCACAAGCTTTCCGTTGATATAAAGAACGTGCAAATCCGAGCTCTGGATCGAAAGATATGTCGATCTGAAGATTTAGGGCACAAAATAGGCGAAAATGCGTTTTGAAAAATTTTCCCGCGCTCGCCACTGGATGACACGTGGCACGCACCGATTGGATATATAATTCTCTGTCCTCTCTGTCCCGTGGGTTTTCCCGCTTCATTGGACACGTGTCCTCTTTTGATTGGCTCGGCCGTGCTTGAAACCTCGCCCTTTAACTTTTGGACTTTCTCCCTTGTGACACGTGTCGCGATTTGATTCGGGTCCACGGGTCTGCCCGCCGGCTTTTCGCGCTCTTGGCGTCCTTTTGTCCCCCGATGTCCCAGTGCTGTTTGGGACAGAATCCTCCGATCCGCCCGAAATGGGCTTCCTTGTCCCTTATCTGCCGATGACACATGGCACAATCTGATTGGCTCTCGGCTTTTTCGGCTATCCGCGTCCCACGCGTCCCTTTGTCCCAACACGAAATTTCTGTTTCGGGCGAACCGGCCGGTTCGCGTCCTCCGCGCACTCACGGCCCAGATGTCCCAGTGCGAAAGTTCCCCATTCCGGCCGAACCGGCCGGTTCGCGTCCTTCGCGTACCTTTGTCCCACTTGCTCCCGGTATGCGGTACAAATTCTTAGATTCCGATTCGGCTCGGTTCGCGTCCGCTGCGATACTCCGCCCGACGTGTCGGTTAAGGACTTGGACAAATTTTCTTTCTTTCGGCCGATTCGGGCATTTCGCGTCCTGCGCGTACCTATGGCCCAGTCGTTCCTGTGCGAAAGTTCTCCTTTTCGGCCGAACCGGGCGGTTCGCGCCCTTCGCGTCCATTTGTCCCAGATGTCCCTTTGCTTCGCGGGCCGCCTGGAGGCTTTTCGGCCGATCCGCGCCTTGATGTCCCAACTATTCCAACTTTTGCGAGGATCAGGACTTAGCCAATTTTCACGATTTTTCCTGCTCCAAGCTTGTTTTTGCCGCTTTTTTACCTTTTCTCAGAGCTTACTCTTTTCAACCTGGACAGGAGAGTTAGAAAAATTTCGAGGGGACCCTGGAAACATGATTTTTTTGCTCTGGATCAATCAATTTGCCTAGGACTTGAAAATTCTGATGTATGTTATCAATTCAACCCTGGGGGTGAATTGGATAACAAGAACTTAATCCCAATTTCTCTATTTTCATTTTTCCTTTCAATTGCCTCCCCACATGTCAATGTGTTCTTTTCAATTCTTCATGGAAAAATGGATGCTAAACAAAATAAAATACACAGTAATGGAGGTAGAGTATAACACAAAACACACACAAAGATGATTATATTAATTCCAAGAACAATTTAATGCATAATTTTTTTGAGCTGCTGCTCTGAATTTTTCCTGTATGCTGCTGCTCTGAATTTTTCACTGCTCTGTTTTTGCTATTCTCTTTTTCTTTCCTGCTTTGTACTACTGTTGTACCCTATTGTTCACACACATATCACTCCTTTTTATTCTGTTGTTGCAAATGAAAAGTACTGTTGGACTGTTCTATTCTGCCTCCTTTTCACGCACTCACACTTTTCTTAATCTGGCTTGTTCTATTCCCATAGTTCTGCCCTTTTACACAACTGTATATATTATATTAAAAACAATTTTTACAAACATCATCTCGATTTATATCCATCTTGAGAAATAAATTATTTTATGTTCATGAATACCATCACTTGGACCAACGGGGTTTAAACAAATGCTTAATTTTTTTTTTCTTTTGTCCACAATTTCCGTTACCATAATACTCTACTTAAACGTGTCTTCACTTAGAAACCAAGTTTCCCATACACATATTTGCTGGATAAATGTTGTGTCTCCAGTTGAATTATTAAATAAAATTGTGATGGCAGTGCACTGTGCGAATGTGATAGACCGACATCACTTTCAGAAGAAAGTATTGATCCTGGGAACAAAGAAATAATGTAGTTCACCATTTTAACATGAATCAAGGGAGATTTGATTGATCAAGTTTATTGCACGTGATTATCAACAAAAGGCTTTTAAATATATCGTGGAAAGCAAAGATCTTTATAGTTCAAGTGAGAACTAATTCACATCATCTTCGATGTAAAACAGGAAAATGGAAAAGACTTAAAGAAGTATGGGAAGATAGAATCTGTGTGTTTTGCACATCTAGCACAGTGGAGCCAGAGAATATGTGTGTTTTGCACATCTGGCATAGTGGAGTTAGAGAAACATTTCATGTTGGAATGCAATGCTTATAACCACATTAGGGCCCAGTTTGCTAGCACGGTGGCTACTGCATCCTTTCAAAATATTTTCAGCAAAAATATGGTTGAAAAACAGGGAGCTGATTGTCAAACTCATCAACAGGAGATCTGAATGCCAGAAAGATCTTTAGCAGGCTTTGTTGTCCCATAGGTTGTCTTTGGTAGCCTCGTGGACGTTAAAATATCTTCTTCTTCTTCTTCTTACTTGGGAACATATGCATCAGGCATTACGCCACTATTTTATGATTCAGCATCTTTTCTGACAGCACCAATCTATTAAAACTCTTCTTTTACTCTAGGTGACCCAATTCACAATTACAAAAGAATATCTTATAAATGCTGAAATAAATTGGTCTACCCTTTTTTTCTGCTGGAAAATGTATTTGCGCGATTCTTCATAAATCAGCAATATATAAAATTAACCGTGCAACATTTAAAGGATTTAAGTTGGTTAAGAAATCCATAAAAACAAATGACAACTCAGAGGCTGACAACATTACCCAATATCTGAATATAATAATCCTAACTACTGGCCGAGCTTATTGGTAGACCAAAAAGAGGCACTTAAAATACTTGAATCTGAGAAAGACATCATGTATTTTTCTCAAAATTTGATCAATAAGCTCAACTAAGAAGGCTTGGGTTGTTATTTACTCTCCCTTCGTTCACGCTGCTCTTTGACAGCCTACCAATTTAATTTCTGCATACTATAACAATGACAATTGCTTTCTTGATGATGTATTTTAATGTTTCCAAGTGTTAAATGGTTTTGTATGCAGCATGTATGGCTCCAATTGTTCAAATTATTGACATTCCAATTAAATCAATTGTAAAGGTAAAATAGAAAAAACTGATTAACGACTTAATTCTCATGCCACTATTAGTAGAATCGTCAACGCATTCGTCTACAAGGTAAAACAGTAAGAGTCTTTTCAACAGTAAAATAAACTAGCAGTTGTTCATCCATGTGGACAGAGGATACGTCGTAATCTCAACAGCAGTAGGTATTACTGTTACAACTTGCACCTGGTATTGTGTGCTTTGGTTCCTGCTCTGGTTGGGCATCCTTACAAAGGAACAGTTGCAGTCATCACCCAAGATTTTGAGCTCACGGACAGGCAAAATAGGATAGCATTTATCCCCATAAAACCTTGGCGAGTACAGATTTATCTTTCCCCGGTCGGTCCAAGCTTAACATTATTTTTCAAAGGCTTCATCCAGTTTGTGTGCCTGGGAAATGACACTAATATTAATTCCACGTTATCTTTATCCTGCCATGAAAGCCAGAATTGGGGATTTTATTGCTTTGAAAATATGGAAATTTGTATATTGTTAAATCTGAACCCACCACAAAAATGTAAACGATATTCTGATCTTATCAGATGAGAATATAAAAAAATCTGGTAACATTTAAAAGAGACCACCGTGCCAATCCCGGCCAAAACAAGTTTTCTTTTAATGGTGATCTAAAAACAGTAAAGGCGGAGTTTGGATGGCCGTCTTAATTACAGCTGCAGTGACAGAAATGGATCTTAATATGAATAATAAAGAAAAATAAATTCGGTGAAAAGCCAGAGCCCCGACAAGAGGGTCGATTGTACACTTGTTCCGAGACATTCCCACAGTGATCCCAATTATAACAGAATGAAAAATGTGTTAGTTTGTTAGCTTGGACAGTTGTTCGTCTATTTGCTAAGATTAGATAATAGTTATCTTATTGTTGAGAATGTATTAATTATTTTTAATTATTGATTTCCTTTAGTGACATCTTGGAACCAATTTTTTTATGGTTGTTAAGTTGTTATGTATCTCAGCCGTCGATTGAGAATCGATCTCGGCCGTTGGTGTTCCAATGAGAGTAGTATAAAAGGAGGTCATTGGGCATTTGGAGAGTACAAGTTTGGAGAAGCATTTGCAGTGCTAGCAAATGAGTTTGTAAGTTTGCGGTGATAGCAAAGCAGTCTTGCTTGAGTTGTTAGCTAGGGCGCATTGTATTTCTTAATTTGCTTAAGTTAATATAATTTCTCATCGTAGTAATTGGTTTCCCCTTAAGGTTTTTTCGAGGGACAATTTGTCTGAAAATAATGTGTTCATTGTGTTACGCATTTCTTTCCGTATTCTTATTAGTGAAGTTGCAGTTGTGTTATTTTTCAATATTAGTTGTGAATTAGTTTTCGGCAGTTAAATAATCTTTTAAGATAAGAGATTAATAATTAGTGACTGCAATAGAATTTTCACATGGTATTAGAGCAGTGTTAAGGGTAGAAAAAGGTTTGCCCTAGGAAAGAAATTGAGGGTTTCTATAACCTAGTTTGATCTCTTTAAATTTTTATTACTTTTATCCTTTGAGATGGCTTCAGCTGGTTTGAGAGATCAGGACAGATTAGATGGTGCCTTGAATTTTGGTGTCTGGAAGGCCAACTTTCTTTATTGTTGGAAGAGAATGGTATAAAGGATTATGTTACCACTATTGTAGTTGTACCTACAAACGCAAACACAGACTTGCAGCATACAAGAAAGAGGATGCCAAGGTGAGGAGGATTGTCCTTGATGGTGTCAAGGATCATATTGTTCCACACATCTCGAGTTAGATACGGCGAATAAGATGTGGGATGTCATTCTGAATTTGTACCAGAACGCTACCACCAATAGGAAGATGATTCTCAGAGAAAAGTTGAAGAATACCCAGGATGAACAAGGGAGAAGATGTTACAAGTTACCTCACCAGACTTAGACTTGTCAAGGACGAGTTAGCAGATGTTGGAGATAGCCCTAGTGATGATGAGCTGGTACGGATAGCCCTAAATGGGTTTACTAAATAGTGGGATGTTTTTGTTCAAGTTGTTAGTGGACGAGACACCTTACCGAGATGGGATCGACTATGGACTGATTTCACTCAGGAGGAGTTTAGACTAAGTCTTGTCAATGGGGCCAACAAGAGTCAAAAAAGTGAGGGAGAACAAGAAAACATTGCGCTAGCGGGAAAAGGGAAAGCAAAGAAGGGATTTAGCAAATGATCAAATTATCAAAGTGAGAAGAAGAAGGACTTGCCTAAGGTCAAGTGCTTTGGTTGTCACGAGTTTGGCCACTATGTCAATGATTGCCCGGATAGGAAGAAGGGTAAGAAGCAGGTGGCAGCTTCAGCAAGTGCAGAAGAACTCTCCAGTAGAATGGAAGATGATTTTGCACTCATAGCTTGTATGGTCAGCTCAACCTCACAATGTGTTTGGTATATAGATAGTGGGATGTCATTTCATATGACAGGAGTTAGAGAGTACTTCTCCAGTTACCAGGAGGAGGACACCAATATCCAGATTTCTATGGGGAACTTGTCCAAGCTCAACCCAGTTGGGAAAGGGACTATTGGGTTTCGAGGGAGAATGGAAAGACAGTTCCACTTCATGATGTCTTGCATTTGTTAGGCTTAGGTATGAATCTGATTTCTGTATCTATTCTTCAGGATAAAGGGTATAATGTACTTTTAGAGGGACACATGTGTTGATTAAGCATAAGGATTGGAAATCACCCATAACTATTGGAGTTAGGAGTGGTCGCCTTTATAGGTTATAGTTTGATACTCCTAAGGCACTTATGAGCAGCATTAACCCTAGAGATCTTAGAGAGCTATGGCATATGAGGATGGGCCATATTCATCATGGAGCACTTAAATTGCTTCGTGAGACAGTGAGTGTTCCAGAGGTGAGCACAGAGCATGATGATGTATGTAAGGGATGTGTGTTGGGGAAGTTTGTGAAAGCATCTTTTCCAAGGAGTGACAATAGATCTAAGGGTGTTCTTGATCTAGTACATTCAGATGTATGTGGACCAATGTCGACAAAGTCTCTCAGAGGATATGAGTACTATGTTACCTTTATTGATGATTTCTCCAGAAGACCTGGATATACTTCTTGAAGACCAAGGATGAGGTTTTCAGTTGCTTCCAAGAGTTCAAGGCTCTTGTGGAGAACTCGACAGGAAGGAAGATAAAGGTTCTTCGGTCAGATAATGGAGGTGAGTACAAAGGAAATGACTTCAGGATTTCTATACCAGAGAAGGAATCAAGAGAGAGTGGACGGTTCCTTACAATCCACAGCAGAATGGAGTTGCTGAGAGGAAGAACTGTTCTATATCGGAGGCAGCAAGGGCTATGCTACATGACCAAGGACATGCCCCGCTACCTATGGGTAGAGGTGTGTAGTACAATAGTTTACATTCAGAATAGGGTTCCACACAAGGTACTAGGGAAGATGACACCAAAGGAAGCTTTCACAGGGAAGAAGCCAGATGTAGGTCACTTTAGGATATTTGGGAGTTTGGCATATTTTCATATTCCAGAAGATACACGTACCAAGTTAGATTAGACTATAGAGAAGGGGTACCTTGTTGGGTATAGTGAAACTTCAAAGGCATATAGGATTTTTATTCCAAGGACCAGAAGAATTATTATCGATTTGATGTCAAGTTCATGAAGGACAAAATGTTTAGAAGGTCAGAGATTTGCCAACAGATGATCAAAGTGAGCAGCCAATCCAAGTCCAAGTCAAGGGCAGTAAAGCTCAAGTACAGTTACTAGTACAAGCATAGACTCAGGTAATGAAAATTCACAGAGTATGGAGCAACTGGTGCAGCATAATATGCATCTAGAAGATATAGAGGTTGATATTTCATCCTCTACAATGATTGTGAGCAGAGGCGTGAGGTTCAAGACACACAAAGGGATACTCGGGAGTTTGTGGGAGCTCGTAGGAAGAGTACTAGACAAAGGAGAGAACCGGCCAATTTCAATGACTATGTGGCATTAGTCATCCGGTTGGTAGATAGTGAACCTTCCAAACTATCAAGAGGTTGCACAACATCGGTATGGCAAGATGCTATGGTTGAGAAATATACTTCAATAATGTAGAATGATGTGTGGGAGGTAGTGCCTAGACCAGCGAGATAGGGCAAAGTAGTTGGATCACGTTGGATCTTCAAGATAAAGTACATGCGTAAAATGGTAGCATCGAGAAATACAAGGCAATGTTTTTGGCAAAGGGGTTCTCTTAGAAGGAGGGAATAGACTATGAGGAGACATTTGCTCCAAAGTGGCTGTGTATACTTATCTAAGAGTTGTAATCTCATTTGCAACGCAAATGGGATGACAGATCCATCAAATGGATGTCAAGACAACATTCCTTAATGGTGAATTGAAGGATGAGGTATACATAGAACAACCATAAGGCTTTGTAGCACACAACAAAGAGACCCACATGTGCAGGTTGAAGAAAGCCTTGTACAGACTCAAGCAGGCTCCTAGAGCATGGTATGAGCACATTGATACATACTTGCAGGAAATGGGCTTTGTGAAGAGTGAGGCAAATGCTAACCTCTACTACTTGGTGGTTGGGGGTGAGGCTCTCATTCTTGTTCTATATGTAGATGACTTGTTTCTTATAGGTGCACTAGGGCTCATAGAGGATTGCAAGAGGGACCTTGCAGAAGAGTTCGAGATGAAGGACTTGGGACTCATGCACTATTTTCTAGGCATGGAGGTGTGGCAGACAGATGGAGAGATTTTCCTTGGTCAAGGGAAATATTGCATTGAAATCTTGAAGAGATTCAATATGGAGGATTGCAAAGCCATGTCTACACCTATGATCACTAATTGGAGGAAGGTAGATACATCTAAGGACAAAGATGTAGATCCCACCTTATACAGGAAATTAATTGGTTTGCTCATGTATTTGGTCAACACCAGGCTGAATATAGCATTTGTAGTAAACTCTCTTAGTCAGTTCATGGTTGAGCCAAAGAGAGTGCATTGGACAGTGGCTAAGCATGTGTTGTGTTATTTGTGTGGTTTAGTTGAGTATGGGATCAAATATGTTTGAGGTGAAGGAATCAAGTTGATAGGATATACTGACGCAGATTGGGTAGGTAGTACAATCAGACAAAAGGAGCACTTCAGGGTGTTGTTTCAGTTTAGGATCAAGAGTTGTTTCTTGGTTCAGTAGGAAGTAGAAGTTTGTGGCTTTGAGTTCATCAGAAGCTAGAATACATTGCAGCTAGCATGGCGACATGTGAAGCTATATGGCTTCGGAAGTTGCTAGTGGCCTTGTTTGGTCATAAGGTTGAGACTACTGTGATACACTACGACAATCAGAGTTGCATCAAGTTGTCTGAGAATCCAGTGTTTCATGATAGGTCTAAACATATAGATATCAGGTATCACTTCATCAAGGATTTTGTACAGTGAGGTATTGTTCAACTACAATACATACCTATAGAGGAGCAGGTAGCAGACATTCTGACTAAGGCATTGGGGAAGGAAAAATTTATCTTCTTCAGAGATAAGATGGGTGTCATGCAGAACAACTTCCTCGCTAAGAGGGAGTGTTAGTTTGTTAGCTTGGACAATTGTTCGTCCATTTGCTAAGATTAGATAATAGTTATCTTATTGTTGAGAATGTATTAATTATTTTCTAATTATTGATTTCCTTTAGTGACACCTTGCAACCAAATTTGTTATGGTTGTTAAGTTGTTATGTATCTCAGCCATCGATTGAGAATCGATCTCTGTTGTTGGTGTTCCTATGAGAGTAGTATAAAAGGAGGTCATTGGGCATTTGGAGAGTACAAGTTTGGAGAAGCATTTGCAGTGCTAACAAATGAGTTGTAAGTTTACGGTGATAGAAAACAGTCTTGCAGTGTTAGTTGAGGCGCAGATGATATCGTTGGGGATAAGAATGGGGAATATCAACGGGAGATTGTTTAAGTTTTTCCAAGAAGAGGCAAGGAATCTTTGTATCTCTTAATTTTTGAAGTTAATATAATTTCTCATATGTAGAACTGGTTTTCCCTTAGGGGTTTTTCTAGGGAATTTTTTTTTGAAAATATTGTGTTCATTATGTTACGCATTTCTTTTCGTATTCTTATTAGTGAAGTTGCGAGTTGTGTTATTTTTCGATATTAGGTGTGAATTAGTTTTCGGCGGTTAAATAATATTTTAAGGTAAGAGATTAATAATCGTGATCGCAATAGATTTTTCACAAAATGATCCCAATCTCCAAAACCTTGGACACCAATTTTTGCATCTACTTGTAGTGCCCCCATTTTCTAGCTTCAATTATCTGCTAACTCTATATTCATTTGTATGATTTGACATGGATTATGGCATATTTGGATATTATGTTATGTCATTTGATCTCATGGACATGTATGGTGAGTTGGGGAACGTAACGCCAATTTATCTTTGATTAGTATGTTGGCACATTTTATTAGATGTTGTGGATACTAACATATTGTTATGTTATTTGGGCCTAATTGATATATGATGGATACATAGTTTAGTCACACATCTTGATGATATAGTTTATTCGATTATTGATGAGAACACATGATAACATGGTATATGTCATTTATATGAAATGTGATGGCTAACCCATGGTGAATTGGTGTGAAATTGTGCATGTTTTCTTAATTACGACTCCATGTGGATGTTGTGATATCATAGATTACATGTTTAGACTTGATCGTTTATTGAGTAGTTGATTTACACTTGTATTGGCGGATGTGTTTAATGTGTGCATTGAGTGTGCAAGTTATAGGGCACATGAGAATGTGGGTTTCAGGGCGGCTACAAAAATTGTGCACAAGTGGCCCATGAGGATAATTCCTAACCATGTTAGTTGTATGAGGCCTTATTGTTTGCTTGTATTATTTGGGCACCATGAGTGACCCTTATTTGTAATGTTGTATTTCATGTAAAATTAATTGTGTTTAGGTTGTTTAATTTTGTTAAGTAAACTAGGTTGGGGGACTTAATGGTCCCCACTTGCATTAAGTTTATATTTGTGTAAGTGTGTGTTAATTAAGGAGGATTAGGGTCACATGAGCACCCTTGGGTGGGCCCCACATCCTCTACATATGTGCCCAAATGTGTCAAACCCAAAATTGGGCTATTTTGGCATTTTAAGTGACCCCTTTTAGTTTTGGGAGTTCACTTAGCATGAAAATAAGCCCTTGGACCCTACCTATTAGGTAGGGGGCTTAATTCCAAGGCATGAAGGAGTTTCCCTCCCATTTAGCCTCTCTTTTGTCACCATCCATGTAAGATGGGTTGGAATGTGTGTGTTGTGAAAAGTTGCATAAACTTGTCTCATTTTCTTTTTGGGCAATTTGGGAGAAGGGTGTTTAAATGTGAGTTTATCTTTTCTCTATTTTGTTTTAGGAATCTTGACTTGGAGGGAAGAGAGGGGTGACACATGTCACCCCCTCATTGGTGAGGAAATTTATTTGTTTTTCTTCAAATACTCCCTCATGGGGGAGAAAGAGGACTCTTTTTTTGGATTTTGGCTTGGTGCTTGGAGGATTTTGGAAGTTGGAGTTTTGCTTGGACAAGGGATTGGGAAAAGCTTAGAGTTTTGGAGAGCTTGTGGAGGTAGGCTCTTTGATCTTATGTTATGTTATTTGGCATGTTAGATTTATTTTTTCTTATGGTTGAAAGTTTTGTCTTGTTGCATGTGTTGAATGGTTACTTGTTGGGTTATTTGTTATTTTCTCCATCCATCATATGACTTGATGGATTTGGGAGCTTTATTGGGGAAGAGGGAGGGATTTTTCCTCTTAAACCTCATGGCTTGATGGGCAAGCCATGTTGGTTATTCTATTCCCCTCATATGGTTTGAGGTGGGGAAGGTGGTTCATATGGTTTGAAACCTCTTCCCCATCCTTGGAGAGGAAACCTAATGGGTTTGAAATCCTCCCAAGGAGGATTTTAGGTGAATGGGTAGAGTAATAAGGAGGGATTGTTGTCTTAGAGGGATAAAGAGGTTTTGTGAAGAATATTGTAAGTGTGCATCCTATGGTTGGATCACACTCTTTGGCACTTTTGGATGTCTCATCTACTCTTCCCCATTGTTGAGGATGAATATGGTTTTCTCATTTTTATTTTGGTTGGTAAATGTTGTGTTTCTTTAGTGTATGAGTTAGTCTTGTATGTGATATGCTTGTGTGTATTTCTCCCTTATTCTTGTGCACATTTGTGGAAGCTAGCTCTCTCTCCCATGGGATTGGGGAGGCTAGCATGTCTTCCAACCTTTGGAAAGGCATGTAATGATGCCTATAGGTTGGGTGGTAAAACAAGCCTTGTTCTCTTTGTGTTTGGAGACTATGTGGAAGACAAGTTGGAGCCTAAAGCTTGAGGATTGTTGGAGTATCTTTGGTGGCATTGTCTTGTTATGACTCTCTTCTCTTTTGGGAAAAGTTTTCTTCTTGATGAGCATATGATCTTTGTAAAAAAATATTGATGTGAATTCCTTTGTAAGCTCCTCCTTTTGGGATGTAAGTGATGTGTAAATCCTACTACTCTCCATGAGAGGAAGAGTCTTGTTGTATTAAGAAATTATGCTCTTCATTGTGTATATATATATATATATATATATATATATATATATATATATATATAGTAGCTTAAAATGTGGAATGGAGCAACTAGTATTCTTTCGTCAAAATGGAAGCATTCTTTCATGAAGTAGATTTTCCCTTTTCCAAGAGCTTATACGTAATTTAGAGATCTCTCCTTGAATAAAAATCTAAATACTTTGTGGGCATGTTTTCTCCAATGAAGTGTAAAATGAAATGTTGAGATTCTTGGATGAAAGTGCATTTTCTTCTTGTTAATGTTGGAAAAGAGTAAACTTAACTATTGTGTTTGAAAATAAATTTTGTTTGCAATAATAAGTTGGTTGTTTAAAAAAAAGGTTATTACTAGTTTCTACTAATTCTTAGTATTGCAAATTATTTTAAGATAAGAGAAGTAAGGAAACCGGTTTTAAATTTACTCCTATTTCCATACTAGTTGTAGAAAACTGATTGTTACTTTTCAATGGAAAAGTTTTAATTTTTTAGAATCCATTTCAAAGCTTAATAGTCAAAATCTGTTTGTGAATAAAATCTTTTTCCTCATAAAACCAGTTCAGATTTTTAAAAATAGTCCATTTTAAGATGTTGATATATAAAGGAATAAACTTAGTATATTTGCAAATAGAATCCTATCATTTACAACTTGTATTATTTTAATGTAATATATATATATATATATATATATATATATATATATATATATATATATATATATATATATATATATATATATATATAAAGTAAAATAACAAAATTTAATACAAAATAAAAAGGAAGTAATAATAGTTCGGTGAAATTTTTTTTTTTGTTTTAATTAAAAAAAAGGTAAACATTTTGGGAGGAGTCGAACCCCCAAACCCGCGACTTCAAACCACCACACCCACTCCATCCCCAAACCCCGTGCCATTTCTCCCACCCTCCAAACTCCTTACCACCTGCAGACCCCTACACCCCACTCTAGCGGTTTCCGACTCCCACACCACCATAACTCCAACCTCCAAACACTATCGCCTGGTATATTTTTAAACTACTGATTTTTATTTCTCTCGAATTCATTTAAATCGGTTTTAATTATATATATATATATATATATATATATATATATATATATATATATATATATATATATATATACACATATATATATATATACATATATATATATATATACATATATATATATATATATATATATACATATATATACATATATATACATATATATAGGTAGATTTTCCTTCTTTATACCAAAAAAATGGGTATTCTACATACCCAACAGAGAAGATTTTGTTGAGTTGTGAAGCTTAATTACTTCATTTTAGCATGCAATTGGAACTTCTTTGGAAACTACGATAATCGGCATCGATCGGGCTAACGGCATTGGTCAATATAGGTCGGGAAAAGTGATCCGCACCGGATCGGGGCTAACCGGCGTCGGTTAGTACAAAGTCGAGAAAAGTGATCCACATCGGATCGGGGTTAACCAACATCGGTTACTTGTGCGAGAAATTTTTAATTAACTCTCAGGAATTAAATCTTTTTAGCATTAAAGTAGATTTATTGGATGTAATTGCATGGCTAAGTGCTCTAAGTTTATAAACGAATCGGAGAACTCCGCCACGTGGAGGAGAGATAGTTTCTCAATGAATCGGAACCGCCACATGTCATCCAGTGGCGAGAGAGTGGAAGAAATTTAAAAATCCGTTTTGCTACTGCTTTGTGCCCTAAATCTTGAGATCGACATATCTTTCGATCTAGAGATCGGATTTGCACGATCTTTATATCAACGGAAAGCTTGTGAGATACTCTACACGATTCCGGTCAATCTTGCATTTTGGTTCAGTTTGGAGAGAGAAAATCAAGAAACGCCTCTGGCACGAAATAACAAGCAGAAGTAATGCTTCAACAAACAACTTTAATCGGCAGGACAGTTCGCCGCACATTGGACAAAGCTGACTGCCGTTTTGCAGATCCGCCGCTTCTGCCATAATGAGATGAACTGAATGCAACCTGGAGGTGGTTGGAGTAGATTTGGCTTCCCCCTCTCTCTTTCCTCTCTCATTCTTTCTATATATTGTAAAGAGGAGCTTCTTTTCAAGGGTCGAACATTTTCTGTTTTGCTCCTCCCTTCTTCTCCTATCAGGTGAATTTGTGGAGTTCGAACCTCTCATTTGAAACCATGTAATGAACGACCGCCTCTTGGCATTCTGCAGTGTATTATATCAATCTTTGGAGCAAGTAATACATGTCTGTGGATGATTCTCAACCCTCTCTGTGTTCATCTTGCATCCTCCTGGTCTTTCACTACAAGTTTTGTTATCTGTGCATGATCTTATATCACATTTGAATGGTCTGTGTTCACTGGAAAAATAGGTGTTCTTCATTCCTCGGTGCATCACCTCTATTAGCTTAGATTTATTTTATGCATCCTCTTACCTTGTCTCCTTGGCTGATTAGATTAGGTTTTGAGAAAACCCTCTGCATATTTCGTGTGCATCTGAACAGAGGAATAGGAACCAGCCTTCTCTGGAGAATCCTTTCTCATTTTTCAAGTCCCACACTTAGAGAAAGGATTCAATGTTATGCAATCACACTGGATGCCAAAGTGATCAACCTAGAAACCTGATCTGCATCCAGGGGTGCTGTGATTTTGCATCAACAGTTTTGGCACGCCCGGTGGGACCTAGAGGTCTCATTTTTATTGCAGCAAAGTTGATATGCATCTGCTGCAATTTTCTTGCTTGAAAAGAGCTATTATTCGCATATCTGGCGACTCCAAAAGGAATATCAACTGGTTTTAGCAGTGCAGGCCTGAGAGCTTATGAGAAGAATCACAAGGTCAAGAGTTGGAGAAGAAGAAGTGTTGTTTGAATACCTGCAATTATCTCCAAGAAGAAGGCAAAGAGGAAGAAGGATTCAAAGGTCTCCATCTCCACCAAACATAACTCTCTCAACTCCTCCACCTGCTCGGCCTTTCATTCAGTATTCAAGAGTCCTTCGACCAATCAGAATGGCGCAACCACTAAATCCCTTTGTCAATTTCACTGGCAGTAGCCCACTCGCCCTCAATGCACAGAATCCAGTTCCAATTGCAGCATTGAAGAACATTCCATTTTCTTGGAGAAAATCATACCACTCCTGGTGATCATGTAAAAGACATTGCTAACGTCCTGTGCAATCCATGAGATAAATGAAATGGATGTAGGTTGTAAAATTTTGGCGTCTTCATTCAAGGGAAAGCATTGCGCATGATGGTTTAGAAGCCCTTGGTGGTTCTATCACAAACTGGAATCAGGTTTGTGTATTACACTTCATGAGCAATTTGGAGAAAAGGGAGACAATTTGTCTCTCTTTGGAACAATTAACAACTATCAAGAGAGCCCCCAACGAGCAGCTGACTAATTTCAACTTCAGATTTCAAAGGTCTTGGGATAGGATTCCAGTGGCAGTCAGGCCAATAGCAGAAGGTGCTTTTCTATACTATCTTAAAGCTTTGAATTCTGATATTTCTATGTTAATTCAATCTATGGGAGGCACAACCTTACCTGCTGCTTATAGCATTGCCATTAGAGCCAAAAACTGTCTTATTCAAGCTGGTAAATTGGCTCCTAGGCCTCCAATGCCATTATATCCAAGTTTAGAGAGCCCAAGTGCTAGTCAAGCACCTGTCTTAGCTCCTATTCCCACTCCTAGAAATCAGAGTTCAAATGAAGCTTCCACTTCATCTCCAAGTGCCCCAAATGAGCTTCAAGAGGTCATGAAGCAATTGCAAAATTTAGGTAATGAGCTGGTTACACTCAAAAGATAGCAAGCTCAAGGTTTTAGACCTTCATATCAGCCTCAAGCTCAACCTAATAGGCAGCCATATCAGCCTCAAAGGCCACCCAATCCAGCTGTAAATCAGAATCAAGCAAGGCCTCCTGCCAATAGACCATTCCAGCCCTATAATCCAAATGCCATATCTGCCTCTAAGGCATTAGTACCAGCACAAAACAACATTGCCCAGGAGTATGATTGGTGTTTTCCATGTAATGAGCCTCATAATCAATCCATGTGCTTCAATGGTGCTTTGACTCAAGCTTTAATGGTAACAACTACTGGTGTGGAGGTGAGAAGCGATCAAGAAAACAACCAACAACAAGAAACGTTCCAAGCAACAATCAGCCCCAAATGACACCACATTGGTAAATTGGCAAGCGAGAGGATTTTGTGGCATGAACGGCAGTTTCTCAAGGTGTTGCAGCAAACACAAGGTCAAAAAGGAGAAATTTGGGTGAAGAACAACCATTAGCCCCAGCCAATCCACAACCTTCCATGGCTCCACAAATGATTGGCAAGCAAAGTCCCGCTTCAAATGCACAAGGACAGCCAAGAACAGCCCCTAGGCCAACTCAAATGCCAGCTGTTGCTGCCCACATACAAGGAGTAAATGTGCAAACCAAGGGACAGCAGAGAGATCCTTCATCACCATTCAGTATCATTGATCAGATGAAGAAGACAAACGTCAATATATCTATGTGGGAATCCCTATCCATCCCAGGCCAAAGAGATCTGCTGCAAGCTGCCATGAAGGACTGGCCAGCTTCGAATCAGCAGATGCAAGACAAAGTGCTTACAAATGCTGCCCAATCTGAAGGAAATCATGGAGGACAACAAGGTAAGATGTTGAAACCCCCTCCTTTCTATGTTTCGTTAATCATTGGAAATCAGCTAGTGCACAATTGCATGATAGACTCCGGGGCAAGTAGCTCAGTAATGCCTAAACAGATAGCTGATCAGTTAGGGCTCCAGTATGAAATAACATCTAAGGGAGTAGTGCAGTTGGATGGGACAGCAATAGCAACAGTTGGAGTGATTAGAAATTTGAGTCTTACCTTGCACGCATGTCCAAATGTTGTTGTTTTACAAGATGTGTCAGTCATAGACCTTCCACCACTCTTTGCCCTCTGTTTGTCAAGGGACTTCACTGCCAAGATTGGGGGATATTTGTCCGCTGATTGGTCACACATGCTATTCAGAACGAGATATGGAACTAAGGCCACAATCAGATCTGAACCTATTGCAAACTTCCATATTGAGCCCTACACTCCAAGTCAGATTAATGTCAATTGCTCAGCATTTGATCAAGAAGATCACCCTAGCACTGATGAAGCTGACACTAAGGTTGGAAGTATCCCAGATTTGACTCTTGATGAATGGGCAAACAAGGTGCATGCTTTTGATCCTTATCAAGGAATAGAAGAATCTGAGCTAGGAGTCTATTGTATACACGAAGAAAGTCAACCTATTCCTAGCATCACCAAGCCAAACCACAAGGATGACAATGAGGTATGGCAGTTGTTTTTGATGGATCAAGGAGTAGACAAGGTGTAGGAGGTGGAGCCATGCTTGTTTCACCTCAAGGAGTAAAGTACTATTCATCTTTTAGATTTCAATTTGCATGCTCCAATAACACTGCTGAATATGAAGCCTTGGTGCAAGGGATGCATTGGGCAATCAAGAAAAAAATAAAGAACTTGCAAGTCTTTGGGGACAGTGAATTGATTGTAAATTAGGTCAAGGGACAGCATGCGGCCAAAAATGATCTACTCAGGTGCTACAAGAACAGGGTGTGGGACCTCATGGAAGATTTTGAGGGTTTCGGCATTAAAGCCATTCCTAGGAAAGAGAATCAAGCTGCTGACAGGCTTGCAGCGTAGTAGGGGCAGCCTTTGACATTGTAGAAAACATTCAACAAGACAAGGTACAACCAAACATCCACGTGATTGTCAGGCCTTCGGTGCCGGATAACGATGTCAGTTGGCAAGTATTTGAGAATGACCAGAAAATCATCCATTTCTTGCAAGAAGAAGTTGAGTTCTCAGCTAAGAATCAAGAAAAGTTGGAACAACAATATGGTGACCAAGTGATACAGCTGAGAACTGACAAGCTGCCCAAGGGACTTATCACTTTGGAGTCCATTTTTAACCCCAATGATCAGTTTAGAAAGGAGAAAGCAAACATTCAGGTCAAGAGAGAAGATTCGGTATCCATCTTGGTAGAAGAGAACAAGCCATTGCAAATTGGAAAGATGACAACTGAGCAAGAAAGATGTGAGTTCATACAGCTATGTCAAGAGTTCCCTGATGTGTTTGCTTGGAGCTATGAAGATTTGAAAGGTTTCAATCCCAACTTAGCTCGGCATACCATCGGGTGGATCCAAATACTAAACCTTTTAGGCGAAGCGAGAGACCAGTCAATCCACACATGGAGCCTCTCATGAGGAAAGAATTGGACAAGCTAATTGAGTCAAGAATCATATTCCCAATCAAGCATTCTAGTTGGGTTGCCAACTTAGTTCCAGTCAGGAAGAAGAGTGGAGAGATCAGGTTGTGTGTTGACTTCAGAGATTTGAATAGAGCCTCTCTCAAGGACCATTATCCACTCCCTTCCATGGAGCAAATATTGCAGTCGTAGCTGGTTCAGAAAGGTTTTCACTACTTGATGGTTACTCAGGATTCAATCAGATTATGGTGAAGGAGGAAGACCAGTTCAAGACAGCCTTCACAACCAAATGGGGCACATATGCTTACAAGAAGATGCCATTTGGGTATCGAACCGGAGCAACATTCGGTGAGCTATGGATATGGCATTCAAAGGTTTGATCAATAAGATAGTCTTTGATATACCTAGATGATATTACTATCTTCTCAAAGAATGCAGGAGACCATTTCTTTCACCTCAGGCAAGTGTTTCAGAGGTGTAGAAAGTTTGGAGTGTCTTTGAATCCTAAGAAGTGCATCTTTCTTGCACATGAAGGGAAGCTCCTTGGCCATATTGTCTCCAAGGAAGGATTAGCAATTGATCCAGAGAGGGTTGAAGCCATAAGAGCACTACCATTGCCAAGCCACAAGAAAGCCCTTCAGAGTTTCCTGGGAAGGATAAACTTTGTTCGGAGGTTTGTCCCAGATTTTGCAGCCCTTGTCAAGCCCATCACCAAAATGTTAAGGAAAAGCATGGCTTTCAAGTGGACAGCAGAAGGCAAGGAGAGTTTTGAAGCAATCAAAGAAGCCATCTCCCAAGCACCCACTCTCATCAACCCAGACTTTTCCAAGGATTTCATCCTCTATGCATTTGGAGGTGATGACACTATTTCTGCCATTCTGGTACAATCAGAACAAAGATAATGATGAACAGCCGATTGCCTTCTTCAGCCAGAGCCTAGATGACTGCGAAGTGAGGTACTCTTTTATTGAAAAGCATGTGCTTGCAGTAATCAGAAGCTTGAAGAAATTCAAGCATTTAGTCTCAAACAACAAGGTCCGATTCTTTAGTCTCACATCTTTGGGGTTAAGGACTTCCTCCTCAACAAGGATTTGAATGAGAAAAGGGCAGGATGGATCACCCGTGTCATGGAGTATGACATTGAGATCAAGATCACCAAGCTGGTAAGAGGCAAAGGTTTGTGTGAGCAGCTCGCTTCCAAACAACCAGACAACCCAGAAGATGAAGAAGACGTTGTCCTGCTATTACAAGATGATCAAAAATAGGAAAATGATGATGTGTCCACTCCCTGTTGGACTCAGAATATGATACATTTCCTACAGACGGGCATGTGCCCTCCAGAAATGAGCAAAGCAAAAAGAAGGTACTTCAGATTACAAGCAGTTCCATATGTGCTTGTTGATGGTGTTTTGTTTAAAAAAGACATCAATGGTGTTCTATTAAGATGCATTGGGATAGGTCAGGTTGAGAGGATCTTACACGAGTTCCATGTGGGGAGGCGGGAGGCCATTTCACCCCATGAGTATGACTCTCAAAATCATGAAAGCTGGTTACTATTGGCCTACTGTATTCAATGATTGCTACTCATGGGTTAAGAAATGTGAGAAATGTGCATTCTTCACAGGGAAAGGAAGGTTAGCAGCACTGCCCCTTCGTCCAATTTCAGTAGATCATCCATTCATGCAATGGGGATTGGACTTCATTGGAGTCATCAATCCCAATTCGAGTCAAGGCCACAAGTGGATTCTTACAGCGACAGACTATTTCACCAAGTGGACCGAAGCAGTAGCGCTCAAAGAGGCAAGTGAGTCTAACATACTAGACTTTTATGAAGAAATAGCAACCAGGTTCGGTGTGCCGGCCACCATCATATCAGATAATGCATTAGCATTCATAGGTTCAAAAATTACAGAATGGGCTGTCAAGAATGGAATCTATTTGAGCACCTCTTCAAATTATTACCCGCAGGGTAATGGGACGGCCAGAGTCCACAAACAAGAATTTGCTAAAAATCATCAGAAGGACTCTGGATGAAAATCAAAGAACATGGCATACAAGGCTAAAATCAGCATTATGGGCTGATAGGATAACACCAAAGAGGTCTACAGGTAATTCTCCCTACAAGTTGGTCTATGGGAAGGAGGGTGTGCCTATATCATTAGAATTGCCAGCCTTGGAGCTCATGAAGTAGTTTGAGTTATCTGAGTTTGAACCAATGGAGGTCAGGTATGCAGAATTGATGGAATTAGAAGAAATCAGAGAACATGCAGTTTAGACGATTGAAAAGGATCAGGCCTTAGTAAAAAGATGGTTTGATAAGAGAGCAAGAGCAAGGACCTTCCAGGAAGGGGACCTAGTTCTGAAATGGGATGCAGATCGGGCAAAACCAGGAAGGCATTCCAAGTTTGATGCCATCTGGAGTGGTCCCTACATGGTCACGGGATGCAAAAATAGTAATGCCTTCCAATTATGCATTGGATGGAGAGGAACTTCGATTCCGGTTAACGGAATCTATCTTAAACATTGCTACTAAAAAAGAAAAGGTTTTCCCTTGTAAATATTAGTTTAGATTTTCATTCCTCCAAGTGCTTGTGCACATTGTCCTGTGGTAGTTAGGTTTCTATTTCCCTAAGTGCTTTGCACGAGTTTTTTGCTCTCGGGTTGTTTTCTCGATTGAGTGTTCTTTAGAGAAGAAGTTGCGATATCGGGCTCATTTCGAGTTATTGCTTATAACTCCATGCCCAATGGATCGCTAAAAGGCCAGTGATCTTCTACCTAGCAGGCGGTGACCCCGCTGAGTCGTCAAAACTGTTGTCAAAATTTCACCCCAGGGTAAATTTCGATAACATGCATCAGAGTTTTGCAGTTCCAGGCAAGTAGATTGAAACAGGAAAAATCACGAAAAATGGCTAAGTCCTAGTCTAGGAGCGGTCGGGACATTTGGGACATCTAGGTGGATCGGCCGAAAAGCCTCGGTGGCCCGTGAAGCAAAGGGACATCGGGCCATAGAGTACGCGCGGGACGTGAAATGCCGAATCGGTGAAAGAAGGAAAAATTTGCCCAAGTCTTCATCCGAGACAAAGCGGGACACAAATGCGCGAACCCGGCCGGATCGGCGAAATGAGAACAAACAGTCCGGAGGCAAAAGGGACATCGGGCGGAGTGCACGCGAATCGGCCGGATCGGGCGAACCGGAAGAATTTGGCCCACTGAAGCACTGGGAAATTTGGGACAAATGGCGCTTGGGCCGGATTTGAAAGCGAAAGCAAGAAAGTTAAATCTTTGGGACATCCGGGCGCGAGGGACACGAGGGACGCGGATAGCTGAAAAAGATGAGAGCCAATCAGATTGCGCCACGTGTCATCGGCAAATGAGGGACGAGGAAGCCCATTTCGGGCGGATCGGAGGTTTTTGTCCCAAGCAGCACTGGGACATCCGGGACAAATGGACGCGGTGGACGCGAAGGAGCTGAAAGGGCCGAGAACCAACCAAATCATGACACGTGTGTCACAAAGGAAATGGTCAAAAAGTCAAAGGGCGAGTTTTGAAGGTTTAGCCCAAACCAATGGGATAATGCCACGTGTCCCCTAGGGCCCCTGAGGAAATTTCAAAGGAGAGCCCGCCGAGAGGTGGAGGAGAGAGAGTTGCTCAGCGAATCATAACTGCCACGTGTCATCTAGGTGGCAGAGCACGGGAAGAAATTTAAAAATATGTTTTCACTGTTTTGTGCCCTAAATCTTCAGATCGACATATCTTTCGATCCAGAGCTCGGATTTGCACGTTCTTTATATCAACGGAAAGCTTGTGAGATTCTCTACACGATTCGGGGTCAATCTTGCATTTTGGTTCAGTTTGGAGAGAGAAAATCAAGAAACACCTCTGGCGCGAAATAACAAGCAGAAGTAATGCTTCAACAAACAACTTTAATACAGCAGAGGCAGTTCCGCTTCTATTGGATGACCGCCGTTTTCCAGGATCGCCGCTTCTGTCATAATGAGATGGAATCAAATGTAACTGGAGGTGGTTGGAGTAGATTTGGCTTCCCCCTCTCTCTTTCCTCTCTCATTCTTTCTATATATTGTAAAGAGGAGCTTCTTTTCAAGGGTCGAACATTTTCTGTTTTGCTCCTCCCTTCTTCTCCTATCAGGCGAATTTGTGGAGTTCGAACCTCTCATTTGAAACTGTAATACGACTCTGCCTCTTGGCATTCTGCAGTGTATTGTATCAATCTTTGGAGCAAGTAATACATGTCTGTGGATGATTCTCAACCCTCTCTGTGTTCATCTTGCATCCTCCTGGTCTTTCACTACAAGTTTTGTTATCTGTGCATGATCTTATATCACATTTGAATGGTCTGTGTTCACTGGAAAAATAGGTGTTCTTCATTCCTCGGTGCATCACCTCTATTAGCTTAGATTTATTTTATGCATCTTCTTACCTTGTCTCCTTGGCAGATTAGATTAGGTTTTGAGAAAACCCTCTGCATATTTCGTGTGCATCTGAACAAAGGAATAGGAACCAGCCTTCTCTGGAGAATCCTTTCTCATTTTTCAAGTCCCACACTTAGAGAAAGGATTCAATGTTATGCAATCACACTGGATGCCAAAGTGATCAACCTAGAAACCTAGAAAACTAGATCTTTGTGATTTTGCATCAACGGGGAAGAAAGTAATGAACATCTGAGAAGTGTAGAAGATTGTAAATCTTCATTGTATATCTTGTCAAAGCTTTGGATAATAGATTGGCTTGTTTCTTGGTGGACATAGCCCACACTGGGTGAACCACATTAAATCTAGTGTTGATTTATGCCTCTTGTTTTGTATAATTCTTTTGGTATAATATCCACTTTTATTTGCATGTATGCTTAGATATGATATATTGTCTGTACAACCGGTGTGCTAACCCCAACAATTGGTATCAGAGCTTTGTTTGAGGGTTTTGTGTGTTGACAAATTTACTCACAGAGGGTTTTCTGATTGAGTGGGAGCTACAACAATCACAGAAGATAATAAATACAAGGTAGAGAAGTTTGATGGCTGAAATTATCAATTATGAAAGATGTAGATTGAGGATTATCTATATCGAGAGATTTGTACTTACCTTTGGATGAGAAGTTTAGACCTACAAAGATGGTGATGAAGAATGGAAGATTCTTGACTGAAAGGCTTTGGGATCTATAAGATTGAGCCTGGCAACATCCATGGCTTCCAATATTACAGAAGTGGCTTCTATGGTAGACTTAATGAAATCTCTTGCTAATTTATATGAAAAACCTAGTGCTTCAAATAAAGTTTATTTGATGAAGAAACTTTTTAGTTCTAAGATGCATGAAGGTGAATCTACCTCTAGTCATTTGAATGATTTCCGATCTATTATAAATCAGTTAAAATCGGTTTCAATACCGTTTGATGATGAAGTAAAAGCACTTTTATTCTTATGTTCTTTTCCTGATAGTTGGGACAACTTGGTAATGGATGTTAGTAATACAACATCTGCTAATAATATTTTGAAGTTTGATGATGTGGTTAGTATAATCTTGAATGAAGAAATTCGCAGGAAAATTACAGAGGAAACATCATCTAGAAATGCTTTGAATGTAGAAAGCAGGGGCAGGCAGAAGGAGAGATCCAAGAGTAAGAGTAATGGGAAATCAAATTCAAGGGATAACATATCTAAATCCAAAAGTAAGGGAATTACTTGTTGGAAATGTGGAAAGAAAGGACATGCAAATAAAGATTATTGGTCAAAGAATAAAGAGAACGAACAACCGAGACAAAGGTAAAGAGATAAATCTTGTTGCATCGAGAGGTAATGCAAGATAAAATTATTCTTTCTTTAGATAGTAGAATTGAATCATGGGTTTTAAATTCAGGAGCTTCTTTCCATGCAACCCCTAATAAGGGTTATTTCAGAAATTATGTCAGGTAATTTTGGGCATGTCTATTTGGGTGATGATGAACCTTGCAGTATTATTGGTAAAGGGGTAGTTCATCTAAAATTACGAATGGAAATACATGGGTATTGAAAGATGTGAGGCATGTGCTAAGCCTCAGGAGGAATATTATTTCTGCAGGGCAACTAGGTGAATCTGGTTACATGGTTACTTTTACAGAAGACTTTTGGAAAGTCACCAAGGGTGCTTTTGTTGTGGCAAGAAGTAAGAAGGTAAGAACATTATATTTATCTACCTGTATTACTGATTCCTTTTTTACATTATCTACTTTAGATTTAGATGCATGCATGTGGCATAATCGGTTGGGTCATATGAGTCACAAAAGAATGTAGATCTTAAAGGCTAAGGGTAAGTTATCAGATTTGAAAGATTTAGATATTGATTTCTGTGAGCATTGTATCTTTGGAAAGCAAAAGAGAGTAATATTTCTCAAATTTGGGGCAACTAAGAAGGAGTAGAAATTGAAGCTTGTACACTCAGATGTGTGGGGACCAGCTCAGGTAGCTTCTCATGGTGGATCCCAGTATTATGTTACTTTCATTGATGATGCTACAAGAAAGGTATGGGTTTATTGTATTAAACACAAATCTAATGTTTTTGAAACTTTTAAAAGATGGAAAGCCCTTGTTGAGAATGAATCAAATTCTAAGTTAAAGTGCCTTAGATCTGACAATGGTGGTGAATACTATAGCAAGGATTTCAATTATTATTGTTCAGTGAATGGGATACGTAGAGAAAGAATGGTTCTAAGAACACCACAAGAGAATGGTGTTGCAGAGAGAATGAACAGGACAATCATGGAACGTGCTAGAAGTATGAGGATATATTTTAGATTGCCCTTACGCTTTTTAGCGAAGCGATTGATACAACGATTTATTTGATTAACCATGGCCCTTCAAGTTCACTAGATGGAGGAATACCAGAGGAAGCATGGACCAGAAAAGAGGTATATCTTTTTTTTCTTAAAGTTTTTGGTTCAGAAGCTTTCGTGCATGTTGATAAAGAAAATACAAAAAAATTGGATGCAAAATCCAAGAGGTGCACTTTCATTGGTTATGGATATGGTGATTTCGGTTTTCATTTTTGGGATTTAGAGAATTCTAAAATTTTAGGAGTCGTGATGTTGAATGGAATGAAAAGAGAATGTACAAGGATCAAATTTTGGTACCCAAGGATGAGAAAATTGAGAAGTTTATTGATGAAAATGAACTCTCAGGTTTTAAAGAAACACCTTCAAAAATACACAGTAACCGTGGTTGGTTAGGCCTTGACCAGCATCGGTCAAATGAAACACCGACAGTTTCAGAGGATCAGAACCAGTGTTGGTTAGCCGAACCAACGTCGGTTAGAGGTGACCGGCATCGGTCACTGTCAAAAGTTGATACTAATGTCCAGGAGGTCAGATTGAGCCTCCGGTACCCCAAACTCCTATGAGAAGGTCACAAAGGGTAAGTAAACTTCCAAAAAGATTTTCACCTTCTTTGTTTGATCTATTATTAGTGGTAGTGGTGAACAAGAAAGCTTTGAAGAAGCAATGCGGGATAAAACTCACGTTCGGTGGGAGCATGACATGGATGAGGAGATGAACTCTTTGGAGCAAGCAGGACTTGGGATTTGGTTAAATTTCTAGTAGGAAAGGGAACATTGCAGAACAAGTGGGTTTACAAAATTAAGGAAGAAGAGGGTGGACAGAAAAGGTACAGAGAAAGGTTTGTAGTAAAGGGATTTGCACAAAAAGCAGGTATTGACTTTGGTGAAATATTTTCTCCTGTTGATAAAATGACTTCTATTCGTACTATATTGAGTTTAGTTGCAGTAGAAGATTTGCATTTAGAGAAACTATATGTGAAGACGACTTTCCTTCATGGTGATTTGGATGAAGATATTTATATGTAACAAATAATTGGGTATGAAGTCAAGGGTAAGGAGAAATTAGTGTGCGGGTTGTAAAAGAGCTTATATGGGCTCAAGTAAGCTCCAAGGCAATGGTACATGAGGTTTGATAGTTTTATGCGTGAGCATGGTTACTTGACATGTGAATCTAACCATTGTGTTTATTTCAAGAAGCTTGAAAATGGGAGCTATATTATTTTGTTACTGTATGTGGATGATATGATTATTACAGGATCTAGTATGCAGGACATTGGTGAGCTTAAGAGAAAGTTAGCTCACATGTTTGCAATGAAGGATTTGGGAGTTACAAAAAGAATTCTTGGCATGCAAATACATAGAGACGGGAACAACAAGAAATTGTATTTGTCTCAGGAGGATTATATCTATAAGGTGTTAGAAAGGTTCAACATGCAGAATGCAAAACCTATTAGCACACATATGGTTGGACACTTCAAATTGAGTAAAGATCAGTGTCCTTCATCACAAGAGGAGGTTAAATACATGACACGAGTGCCATATGCTTCAGCAGTTGGAAGTCTCATGTATGTTATGGTTTGTACAAGACCAGACATTGCACAGGAAGTGGGAGTTGTGAGTAGATATATGGCTAATCCAGGTAAAGAGAATTGGAAAGCAATCCAATGGATACTTAGGTATTTTAAAGGGACATCTAGCATGTACTTTTGCTATGGAGGTTTGGATATTTCATTACATGGCTATGTTGATTCGGATATGGCTGGAGATCTGGATGGTAGGAGGAGTACTATTGGATATATTTTCACAGTAGGTGGAACGGAAGTTAGCTGGATTTCGAGATTGCAAAAGGTTGTGGCTTTGTCTACTACAGAGGCAAAGTATGTTACACCTAAAGAGGCTAGCAAGGAGATGATATGGATGAGTAAGTTCATGGAAGAGTTGGGAAAGGAGCAAGGTAATTATAAACTATTCAGTGACAGTCAGAGTGCAATTCATTTGGCAAAGAACTCAACATTTCATTCGAGAACAAAACACATTCAGTTGAGATATCACTTCATACGGTAGGTATTGGAGGATGGACAATTGAATCTGGAAAATATTCATACGAGCAAGAACCCTGCGGATATGCTAACGAATCCATTAACAAAGGAGAAGTTGGAGCTACACTCCACTTCTGTTGGTCTTCAAGTTTGAGACTTGAAGAGGAAGAAACAAAGCAAGGAAGGATCCAAGAATGATGTTATACATGTATGGTGCTAGTAATTAAACTCCAAGTGGGAGATTGTTGAGTTGTGAAGCTTAATTACTTCATTTTAGCATGCAATTGGAACTTGCTGGAAAATACAGTAACCGGTATCGGTCATGGCTAACCGATTTCGGTCAGGGCTAACTGGCATCGGTCAGGAAAATTGATCTGTACCGGATCAGGGCTAACCGGCGTCGGTCAGTACAGGTCAGGAAAAGTGATCCACACCGGATCAAGGTTAACCAGCGTTGGTTACCTATGCGAGAAATTTTTAATTAACTCTCAGGAATTAAATCTATTTTTAGCATTAAAGTAGATTTATTGGATGTAATTGCATGGCTAAGTGCCCTAAGTTTATAAACGACTATATAAGGATAAAAGCTAGGGTTTAGAAGTAATGGATGTATCATAATTACAAGATAATTATGTGAGAGAGAATTCTTGGTGAAGAATCAAAAAGCTTGAAGGAAGAAAGTATTGAACATCTGAGAAGTGTAGAAGATTGTATATCTTGTCAAAGCTTTGGATAATAGATTGGCTTGTTTCTTGGTGGACGTAGCCCACACTGGGTGAACCACGTTAAATCTGGTGTTGATTTATGTCTCTTGTTTTGTATAATTCTTCTGGTAGAATATCCAATTTTATTTGCATGTATGCTTTGATCTAATATATTGTCTATACTGACAGTGTGCTAACCCCAACAAATTTTTGTAAAGAAAATATACAAAAAAAGATAATGGTATTATCTTTTACAACCTCATGAATCCATATCTACCATGGCTCTACCTAACCTACACAAAGAAAAACAAAATGAAACAAATGGAAGAGAAAAGAAAGGAAAAGGAAATCATAAAGACATTTTAGGTTAACTTAGGGTTTTTAGATCTAAGGGCTAAAAGTAAAAGCATCCAAGGGTTGAGTTTTATCCCTACACTTTTCAAGTCATGGGATTTTGTGGGATTTGAAATTAAAATAAAAGGAGGGTGTGTGGGGGCTAATTAAATTAAAAAGGGGGAAACTAATTAAATTAAAAGGGGTGTGTAGACTTTCTATTGTGACCCTAGCAAACATGTAGTAGAAATAAATAATTAAATTTGGAATTGGACTAGTAGTTAATTAATTGGGTAAATCGAATTAGTATAAAATAATTATTAATGGGGATTGGAAAAGTATAGTAATAGTAATTATCTTTAAAGAAAATACCCAAATTTTTAAATGCCACTAGGTGTGGTTTCCTATGTCCCAAGGCGGGGCACTACACTACTACACAAATAGATCCTCCCCAATTCCTCTAAACTCACCAAAGATGGCACCACAAATTTTTGCCCATCTTCCTCGTTGGGAAAATCTCATCCATTAATGAACTCCCCATAATCTCCTCCCATATATGAGTCACTCACAAGAAAAGCGTGGCTTTATCCATCTCCACATCTCTCGCCTTTGGATTTAGAAACAAATGATTCGTCTGATTTGAGCCGTATATAAGACTCTACCTGGCCATGTTTAGTGGCAAGAATATCGACCATGGCCACAACTCCAACACAGAGGAAATCTTTCCAAGGTTGGTAGAACATGCACAAATCCGATGGAGAGAATGAACCTGTTGCGAATCGTTTCACTAGCAACAACAAATTTCCTTTAAATTTAAGAGTTTTGGAATATACGGTAAAGAAAAAGGGACGCTAAATCCTACCACACCTATTACCAAATTCACTAGGAAGGCTAAAAGTTTGAAAAAAAAGGTGGTGTGGCTCTCTGCGTCCACCCCGATCTCGCTATTTCAATGTACAGTCCCCATGATGCACCACCACAGAAATTCCATTCAAAACATGAAAACAAAGCACATCAACTATGGGGCAGAAAGGGCCAATGAAACAAAGCCAAATATCCACACGGAGCACACCACATGAGAATGAGGAGGAGAAAAGGATGACTAAAAATGGGGAAGTGTCTCCCAAGTAAAAGATGCCTACTGACCTAATAAACAATTTATTGAATAAAATTAATTGTTTACCAATGAGACTCTCTTGGGCCTACTCCAAAACTTAAATACTAGTAATCACATGTGAACAATGCAATGTGAACGCTGATTATATGTTATTTGATTTAAAGAGATAGTTATTACTTTTGTAGTTGATGTTGATAGGGGTGTGACTGATTTTGTAAGTGTAGAAATATAGATGAAACATTACATTTAAAGGTTTTATCTCTACATTTCAAATATGTTACAAATTTGTATATATTCATTTACAAATCTTACACCATGAGTGGTAGCGTTTTGCAGACTATTTTATTTGAACTAAACATGAATACATGAAGACTTTCATACATTTGTAAATTTTATATCATGAGTGGTAGCCTTTTGTGGCCAATTTCTTTTGCACTAAACATAAATACATTTGATACTGCTTTGGATAGTTAATTACTTTTGTAGTTGATGTGGTTTGTAATTATATGGGGAAATTGTGTTAGTGTTGCAACGTGTTTGAGACGGTGGTTACATCGATTGTTTGGTTGGTTTTTTGTTGAAAAATCCTTTTTTGTATTGTCAATAACATGTTGATGTTGATAAAATGCTCACCTCTTCCACAAGACAATACTAGTCTATACAAATAATTAGTGTTCACTGCAACGTTGAATCTAAACAAAGGGAAATGAATTTATGTTACATATAATACTCTCGAAAATTAAGTTTACTGTCTACTTCTTCCTTCTCTGTAATCCTTGGAAGATGACTGAGGTATTGATGGTATCTATCTTGAACCTCCATGTTTTGCATTGTCGAGCTTCTCTACTCTATGTTTTGTACTTGTCTTGTGACTTTTCAACTTAGAAATTTCTGTAGAAAGAGAATTCATATATAGTTGGTACATCAACAACACTAAACAAATGCTTTTTCATCGGTCTTTTATTGGGTCTTGGTTTTTTGTTGTCTGGCCTGGAAGGAGGAGGAGAATGCATTGGCAGAAAACACATGAGCAGGGTAGGAGAAAAAAATTTAGTTTTTTACGGGAACCGAGCAGTTAGAAGACTGTGAATCCTTATGTGTTACTATAGGGCTGCATATGTCTCTATTTGAAGATTTTGCTCTTCCATTTTCTAATTCATGTTGTTTTATAACCCCATATTCCTTATCCCTTGTTGATTCATGTTGTATTGCATGGTCTTTAGAATTTTCACATTACTCTTGCCAGCCATTCATATTCATTTTATAGTTCTGAAAATTCACTCCATCATTGACTTTGTTCCTACTTGGGGATAATCTCGAGCTTTCCTTTTTCCATCTATTTGTAATTTCTAATATGGCATGTTGATGAAGAAAATTGTGCAAATGGAAACCAAGAGATAGGAAAGTTTCCTAATTTACATCAAGAGATGGAAACATCTAAAAAATAAATGTATGTAAAGGAAAGAAGTCAATGGAAGGAAAGGCCTTTTGGTTACGGGCATATCTACTTTCCTGAAATTCATGAAGCATGTACAATTATCTGTAAGGTTGTTGACTTGTATATTGTTGAACTTCCTATAATTGACCATTGGAATCCCAATTCTAATCTCGATAAGAAAAAAAATCATTTTCCACACTTGCAACCACAAACAATACAAATATTAGTGTGATTGTAGTTGTAAATCTAAAGGCATCCTTTTCTTGCAAGAATGTGTTACTAAAACAATAAACTTGACTGCAAAATAGTGTAAATTAGTGCTTGTGTATTTGAATAGATTTACTTTGAATAAGAAATCAATTAACTTATACATACCTTGGTATAGTAATCTTTCTAGATCCTCTTGACAATATGATGGCCACCCAAATCAAACACCTTGAACTTGATTTTCCCAATACTGAGTTCCTCATATGTGGGATATTGTGTCGGTTGATGTTGCACTAATCTCTGGCATGCCAAGTCAAAATCAAATAAGAAAAGGAAATCACTATTCCATTCCTCACTACCCCGAAAAGAAAAAAGAAAAAGGTTTACCTTGTTTGAGCTATAAGTAAGATTTAACAAAGTAAAAATCTAATTGTCGCAAAATTTCTGTAATAGATCTGATTGCTTCTAAGCTTCAGTCAATTTTTCCAAGTAGAAAGACGAGAATTTCAAAAATACTACTAAAAACCAATAAAATGTAGAAAATAAGGAGAATTTCCAAAAGACTATACACGTAGAATTAATTTCCGAATCTTCGATTGGAAAACAAATTTAGAGGGTCAAAATTGTCTTGTCTTGTTTAACAGGATAATAAAATTGTATACATACTTTAAAATAGAGGGTCACTAAGCGAAAAATGAAACCCTCCTTACCATAACACGGTGCCAAATATCACCTTGCATATTTTGTAAATATAGTGAAACACCATCCTAATTAAAAAAGCTTCTTGTGCCTCCTATTTACAAGTAAAGTACGTATTTCAAAACCGATGGTTGTAACATTGCATTGCAGTGGAGAAAATAAAATAAGTTATCGAGGGGAAACAAAGACTCGACAATATTCACATATGCAGAGAAGCAACAAATTACAGAATCAATTAAATGGTGACAGATATGAAGTCAATTTATAAAGAGTATGAATGCAATGATTCCCTGTGTATAAAAGCAATACCTTTGAAAAATTATACTTACAGAAGAGGCATCTCTGCCAAAATTCTCCTGAGCAGCAGTATCCCAACAAGTAAAACCGTATCTTCCCATAATAAAGCTTGGGAATGAAAAAGTATACTTACAGAAGAGGCATCTCCACCAAACTTCTCTGAGCAACAATATCCCATCAGTAAAATTGTATCTTCCCACAATAAAGCCTGGGAATAATGACAATTTAAAGTATAATTGAAATATGTCACCAACAAGATGAATCTGTTGCACTCGATCTCCTTATTGAAGCTCTCCATTTCCATCCTAAATAGATCCCTCTGCAATCATCTCATTAGAAATATCGAAGCGAGCACATCAATATAATTTTCAAACTCAGGATGTTAGTGTTAGTTGTTTCTTCCTCCTTAATCCATGGTCAATTAGCAGACACTTTAATATAACTCATGCAACAACAGTTTCTATTTTAAACTGGAGTGTCTATTTTGTAAACTATAAATTACTTTGTTGTCACTCCTCTTTTAACTGCACTCTCTTTGTTGTTGTAGTTCTATTTAATAATTCATTTGTATGCATTGTAAGCAGCTTAATTAATAGAAAATTGTTTCTGATCATTGCTCTGTTCTTTTTTATTTTAAATCTGCATGTTTTCCTTTCTTTCCCAGCTAGATCTAAGTTGACTTTTGCAGGTTTAGCTGAAATTTTACATGGTACCAGAGCAGGTTTGGAGCTGGGAAGAAGGATATATATATATAGTCTTTTCAACTACATGATTGGACTCAACCTCCATATTCATAACTATCAATAGAGGCCTCTACTACGAGTTGAAGAAGAATCTTTGGCTTCAATCAAAATAGTTGAATGGTGTGAGAATAGAAGAGGCTAAAAATTTCATTCTTTTAAATAGCTTTGATATTCAATTATGCAATATATATATATTGCAAGAATTGAATATCAAAGCTATTTAAAAGAATGGAATTTTCATCCTCTTCTATTCTCACACCATACAACTATTTTGATTGGAAGCCAAAGATTCTTCTTCAACTCAGTAGAGGCCTCTATCGGATAGTTATGAATATGGAGGTTGAGCCCAATCCTGTAGTTGAAAAGACTAAATACTTCAACCGCATGGATGAAGCATTTGGTCTACTATGCTTATCCATCTCTCCAAAATTGTTGTTTCATGTTGAGGCATGTACAACTCCAAACCAAGTTTGGACTGCATTGGAGGGTCTATTTGGAAAGAAAGATGAGATGTGGAGTCATATCCTTGAAAATGAGCTCAACTCATTGGATCCAAGGAGTTTTGATAACATTCAATATTTCTTCACAAAATTCAAGGACTTATTGCTTTAGCTGAAAGGTTGTGGTATTGACAAATCCAAGGAAGAAGGTAGATTAATCCTTGCTATTCTATCAAATTTGGGTCCATAATATTCAATATTTGTCTCTAGTTTCCACACAATCGGGCTCACAACAAGAGCAACTTGGAAAATGTCCACATTGGATACCTTCATTGAGTCTCTAATACATGAGCAGGATAAGCTTATAAAAATGGGCACATTGAAGAATTCCAAAGTTCATGCACTTGTTGTGCATGCAAGTGAGAAGAAAAATTCCAAATGTAACCAGCAATTCAAAGGAAAAGCAAAGAAGGATTCAGATCCAAGAAAAGAAGGAAAGCCCAAACCTCTAGATGGATCTACAGGCTCAAAAGAAAAGAGGGACAAAAAGGAAATTCAAAGTGCACCTATTGCAACCGTGGGTACCATCCAAAATCATCATGCATGAAGAAGACCATTGATCTCATGGTGCAGTCACTTCAACAGCATAATCTTGGTAGCCTTATCCCAGAGAGTGCCAAGAAGAAGCAGGAAGAAAAAGCACCAGAAGCAAGGGAAAATGCTCATGCCTTGATTTCTATTCATTCTTCTTCTAATGCATGGATCATCGACTCTGGAGCTTCACACCACATGGCAGCCACAAAAGATACTCTTTCTTCTTTGAAACCATATTTTGGTTCTCCTATTCTCATGGGATATGGTTCCTCTGTAGAGGCAACTGGAATAGGGAGGATGGAGTTTGGAATTGGAAGTTTTGAGAATGTGTTACTTATTCCAAAGCTTTCTATTAATCTTCTTTCTATGTATCAAATAACACATGTTGTAACTGGTAAGAGAGTTGAATTCACACCAAATTCAGTGAGAATCTATGACATGAAAGACAACTCCAAAATTGTTGTTGGTAGGGTGAATCATCAATCTCATCTATACACTTTCTCTAACTTTTTTACAAATCAGATTCTACTTTACTACTAATACATGCAAATGATGAAAGTAGAATTTGGCATGAAAGATTTGGACATCTAAATTTTAGATACATCTAGAAACTTAGAAAACAAGAGATGGTGAAAGGTTTTCCTACCATATAATTTTTACGATGGAGTTTGTGAAGGTTGTGCTCTTGGAAAGCATCCACAAGAAAAGTTTCCAACGGGGCATGTATGGAGAGCCTCTTCTCCATTAGAGCTTGTTCATAGTGATCTTACAGGACCATTTCTGTACCTTCCATGAGCCAAGATAAATATGTGCTAACATTCATTGATGATTTCACACGATATACATGGGTATATTTTCTCAAATTCAAGTTTGAAGTGTTTGAGCATCTCAAGATCTTCAAAGCTCATGCAGAGAAGCAGTCTAGGAAAATGATCAAGATCCTCTACATAGATAATGGGGGAGTATGTCAACAATGATGTCCAACATTTTTGTGATGAAGTAGGAATACAATTGCAGAACATAGTTCCTTACACTCTGCAACTAGAATGGGGTAGCTGAGAGGAAGAACCAATCTTTGAAAGAGATGGAAAGTTGTATGTTGCATGCAAGGTATCTTCCCTCCAAATTATGGGCTGAAGCAATCAATTGTGCTTCATACATACAAAATAGATCTCCTCACAAATATTTCATAGGAAAACACCTTTAGAAGCATGGAGTGGCAGGAAACCGGAAGTCACACATTTCCACATTTTTGGATCACGTGCATGGGCCCGTATTCCTGCAGACAAGATGAAGGCTTTGGAGCCTAAAAGCAAAGAATGCATATTTGTTGGATATCCAGATGGTGTGAAGGGTTATAGATTGCTAGATATTTCTATAGAAATGCTCTTCATTGAGAGGAGTGTCTATTTTGATGAAATTCCCATGCAAGCATCTCAAGAGCAACATGCCACCACTTTTGTGCTACCTACTCTTACTGATCTCAAGGATGATGCATATAATCACGCTGATCTGATTTTAGATTCATCTGAATCTGAATCAGATGAACATGTGCATGCATGTGTAGACCTAGATCCAGATCCAAATCCTAATTGGGCTTCCAGTGATGATTCAATATCTCCTATAAGAAATCAAAGAACAAGGAGCTTGGCTGATATTTATGATGTGCCTCATGCATTTTGTGCTACCAATCCCATCATTATGCCAATGCATGCCTATGTGATTCAAGCATCGATCCTCAAACTTATGTAGATGCTGCAGGGAATCCTCATTGGGAAGCAACCATGAATGAGGAGTACAATTCTCTCATTATGAATCAAACTTGGGACTTGGTTCCACTTCCATCCAATCGTAAGCTTGTAAGGTGTAAGTGGATCTACAAAACAAAGAAATCAGCAGATGGTCTAGTGAGTAGATACAAAGCAAGGCTGGTAGCCAAAGGTTTTCAGCAAGTTCATGGCATTGATTATGATGAAACTTTTTCTCCGGTGGCAAAAATGGACTCCATTTGATTGGCTCTTGCCATTGCAACATCAAGAAGGTGGGAGATTCATCACATGGATGTGAAGAATGCATTTCTTCACGGTGATCTTGAGGAGGAGATCTACATGGAGCAACCTCAAGGGTATGTTCAAAATTCCTCATTGGTATGCAAACTGAAGAAGTCACTATATGGCCTCAAGCAGGCACCTAGAGCTTGGTATGCCAAAATGGATTCTTACCTTCTATCTCAAAATTTCATGTGATGCAAATCTGATCCAAATGTTTATATGTTGAGAACATATGACTCTTTGTTGCTCATAGTACTCTATGTAGATGATCTGCTAATAACAAGTGATTCAGCCACAACCATTGCTGCAACCAAAGTAAGCTTTGCATGATAGATTTTCCATGACAGACATGGGTCTCCTCAACTTTTTCTCGGTCTTGAAATCAGCCAGAATGAATCAGGTGTCCAAGTTTCTCAATCCAAGTATGCGAGGGATCTCTTGGCTTGATTTCACATGAGTTATTATAAGTCAACAATCACACCTTTCTGTCGGGAGTAAAGCTTGAGGATGGCCAGGATACACCATTGGTTGATTGCACACTCTACCGTCAACTTGTGGGTAGTCTTCTTTATCTCACTCACTCTCATCCAGATCTATCATATGCAGTGGGTGTTGTTTCCAGATACATGCAGGAGCCTCATGAGCTACACTGGAAAGTTGTGAAGTGAATACTTCGCTATGTTCAGGGAACCATCAGCTATGGGATTCATTATTCAACTAGATGTACTTTGGATCTCATTGGCTATATTGATTCTGATTGGGCTGGTGATAGCATTGAGCGCAAGTCCACTTCAGGATATGTTCTGAGTTTGGGATCAGGCCCTATTTTTTGGTCAAGCAAGAAGCAATCTGCCATTGCTTTATCATCAACAGAGGCCAAATATAGAGGTGTGGTCAACACTACCATTCAAGCCATTTGGTTACAAAACTTCCTAATTGAGCTTGGCATCCTTTTTCATCATCCAACTATCATTTGGTGTGATAATCAAAGTACAATGAAGCTTTGTAGAGATCCCATACAGTGACAATGGACCAAACACATCAAGATCCACATGCACTTCATCCGTGAATTGATACATGATGGAGTCATCGACTTTAAAGATCTTGTGCCACTTCAAAATAAATTTTCAACATCTTCATGAAGACATTCACTGAGCAAAAGTTTCACATTCTACAAGATCTTCTTGGGGTGAAGGACACTGCAACATAGTAGTTGTCATGCACAATTCGTGCATTTTTTGGGGGGTTTTGTTCCCACAGGGTTTCTCTCTTTCCTCTTTTTGTCTCCTTAGTTAGACTTAAGGGGGTGTTAGTGTTAGCTGTTTCTTCCTCCTTAATCCATGGTCAATCAGAGACACTTTAATCTAACTCATGCAACAACAGTTTCTATTTTAAACTGGAGTGTCTATTTTGTAAACTACAAATTACTTTGTTGTCACTCCTCTTTTAACTGCACTCTCTTTGTTGCTGCAGTTCTATTTAATAATTCATTCGTATGCATTGTAAATAACTTAATAGAAAAAAATTTCAGATCATTACTCTGTTCTTTTTTATTTTGAATATACATGTTTTCCTTTCTTTCCCAGCTATATCTAAGCTGACTTTTGCAGGTTTAGCTGAAATTTTACATGAGGATTCGAGCCTTTTTCCTACATATGCTTGATAAATCCTCCACAAGATCTGGCTCCTGGGTCTTTTGAAAATCCCTAATGAGATAATTGTTAGTTAGCAAGATCGGGTGGGCAGGTCACATCGACAAGATCAATATCCCGAGAATAATACCCCTTCTGGCACATTGCTTCAACGAGGCCAACAACAGTAACGTAATAAGACGTCATACCCCTCTGCATCATTTCCCCCACAAGCTCAAGACTCGATTCAAATCACTCCTCCTTGCAAAGCCTTTCAATGATGGTAGCATACATTAATTAGGTTCACAACCTAGCATAGATTTGGTCTTGTTAAAAAGCTCCAACGCTTCGTTTAGTTCCCCACTTGAACACAGGTCCGTAATGAGGCCAAAGTAACTAGTTGAAGTCAGGGGAATTCCCTTCTGTTCCATATATCTCGTCAGCTGCAAGGTGCCTTCCACGCGTTTTTCGAACCTCAACCAATTTATATAAGCTGTTATACACAACGGCCATATACTTTGCATAATCCTCTTTCGTGTACTTCTTCAACAGGAACTTATCCATGGTTTTAGCAATGCGAGGACCTAATTCTTCATCATTGACTAGGACACGTATTTTAAAGCTCCTACTCTGAAATTGCAATGGAGGCATGTATGCTCCTCCTTCTCTAAAGGGCATGCATTTTTGTAATTATTTTCCGCAGCATGCAAGTGCTAAGCCCAAAAAATATTAAACATTTATTTTCCACAGCATGCGAGCGTTAACCCCAAAAAACAAAAAACGTCCAAACGCCTGTCAAAAACGTCAAAATGCCCATCAACTTTAATCGGTTGAAGAAAATGTCCTAACGATTGTCAAATTTAACACGGTGGCGTGAATGACCGAAAAGGCCTTTCCCATAGGGGAATTCCTTACGCATAAAAATTATGAAGACTCTTTTCCAAAGAGAGAAAGAGAGGGAGTGTTACATTCAAAGGAGGGGACCCATATTTATAACCTATGGGTAAAAGTACTCCAACCGAATTTACCACCCAACATTCAATAAAATAAAACTCTTCAACTTTATCAACTCCTTTTGCATTCTTCAAATTTTAAAAGCTGGTTAAGTAAATGGAGCTAAGCTTCTCAATCCATCCAATGATTTGACACATGAAATAGAAAAAAAGGTAAAACCTTGTCTTTCTTTATGTCATATATCAATTATGGCTTTGTTAAGAGTTAAACCTTGTGATTTGTGGATAGTCAATCACCATGCCAATTTCAAAGGTAGTTAGCACATATGACCCCTTTCTATAGGTGTTATTGGAATTATAATTGGATTTTCATCAGTAAAATAAATGTCTATGTAGTTATGAAATTCAATTGTTACATATGTTGGTGGTTCAGGGGGTCCCAATCCTGGTTTGTAGACAATGCTTCGAATAAATCCAAGTGCACCATTGACAAGACCTGCTTCAGTCCATAAATTTATAGTGAACATCACTCTTATGCCAATAGAAATAAATAACTCAACTTTTAATTTTACATCATCTAATCCGAGCAATATTTTTTTGCCATTTAGTGGCAATGCATCGAGTATTAGGTTGATTTAATGCATATAATTTCCTTTTATTATTTTCATCCACAACATCATTTATGAAAAATAAATGCATATGTTCACCAAAATCCTCCTTTTCAACAGTTTGTAGTGAAGTATTTGTTCTAGTCATTAACAACCTCCAATATTCATCTATTAGATTGGCATCTCTTAGATTTTTAGAAGTTGATGAAACCGTTGTTCTTCAGTTTGGCCTTGTTGTCTGAATACCATATCTAGCATAAGAACAATTTTAAAAATTTTCCATAGTAATTTTGCTTGTGTTGTACTTGCATATGGAGGAATATCACACACCGGAGGCAACTATCCCAAATCTCCAACTAAAACCATAGACCTTCCACCAAAATATATATCTGTTGACCTATGAAGCTCATCTCATCAATTAAAATATACTTAACATGTCACATTTCTTCTTGAAATCTTGTTAACCTCATTCCCTCTAATTTTTCAAAATCTGAAACAGGAATTCACAAGGTTGTATGTATTGTTGATGCACCAATGTTAAATGTTGCAACTCCAGTTGGGGAAAGTAATAAAAGGGGGCAATGTTGTGGTTGTGACAACTCTAAAAGAGCTAGTTTGATTCCTCCAATAAGATATGATTTCCCTGTACCTGTTGTTCCTTGGATTATCATATGTAATGGAAGTGCAATTTCTCCTTGATTATAATGGTTGATTATTATATCAAACACAATTTTTGTTTTACACTAAGGCTATGATAGCTAAAATGCGAGTATGGTTCTTCATCTATTATGAGTAAGTAATTATTTTTAGCCATGCTTATGAATTTAATAGCCTTTTTCATTTGTTCTTCACTAGGATAATCTGCATTCCAAAGTTCTTTCCTATCAATATCCCTTCAACCCAACATATAAATCTCATAAACATGTAGAATTTTTTGTGTAGGCCTGATATGATCTCCCACTCATGTTCAATTGTGTTTGGTTAGATGATATCATCATTTTCATCATCCATTTCTCTTTGATCATCATTATGTGTTTCAATAACCCGTTGTATATGGCAAGGATCATATTGAAATTCTACCCAATTATATAACATTTTAACCCAATATAATATTATACTATAGTATAACACCACCGTAACATCTAACTATAAGCGAAATAAAAGTTTTAACAATAACCATATAATCTTTACAACATTACAATATTATTATTACATCATAATCATGGTATTTTATAAACATCTTATTGATAATATTTATAACGTTAATAACTTCACCAATATTATAAACTATACTGTTATAAACCCTATACTATTACGTTCATATTATACTATGTGTAATGACGCTATACATTATGTTACCAACACTTTAATATTATAATAACATACTATATACTTTATATAATTCGTTTAATAATACTAACATTATATTATATTTGTAAGCGTTATGATGATACCTTATAACCTTATAGTCATGTAATAACATAGTGAACGTTATAACGATATATATGATATTACGATCATTAAACACATTATAATAATACTATAATATAAATAATCTAGTATTATAACTTATAAACTTCTAATAACAATTTTATAAATGTATAAATATTATAACCTTTTGACTTTATATTAACGACATGGACATGCAATATTATTATATTTTATATAATAATACTATTTTATATACTATAAGATATACATCATTAAATAATAAAATTATAATTAGACATTATATACTACATCATATCTAATGCTATAAACAAATGTAATAATATACACATTTTAATACCTTTATATATATATTATAAACTAATATACTATATTTTATATTGTAGTCATTTTTACCCATATACTAACTTCTAACCCCATGCGCACCGGCCTATCACCCAGTGGGCGTTGGCGCTCACCCGAGGCACACATAGGCACCAAGCCCCTCCTTTATGTGAGCATTGTGAGAAGATCTTGCCATTGTTAGAGGATTAGTTTGAGAGAAGTGAATATTCATGTAAATCACAACATGAGCTATCATATCCTTATACCCAAAATTTAATAAAAAGAGAAACACCATGACATGAAATACAAAGAACAGATCTGCCATAAAATATAAGGAAATAACACTAGGGTTTGCACCCCTGAACCAAATATTCAAAACAAAGCCATATATTTATATTGATCATAGTCTCAGCAACCAAATTACATTCAAAAGGGTCGTATCAGACCAAATGTATCAAGATATGGATCTAACCCATATATATCAGAGGTCCTAGCTATGCTTTCCTTATTACAAAAATTTATAGACCCATCCCTTAGACATGATAACATTCCTATAGTCCTTTAATGAGAACCCCAACTCCTAGAGCCTCCTAGTATTTTGCAGAGCTTCACTCTCTTCATATTATATGTCCTCCATCTATGTATTCCTCGGTGTTCTTCTTTTCTTCCAAGCGTATCTCTTTATAGCACCAACACCCATCATCATGCCTTTTCTCAAGAGTAGATCGGATGTTAAGTGTCCATGTGGTCCTTCAATGGTGCATGCTTATTCTTTTCGAGATCTCCACTTTCTGCAATGATGTCTTCCTAGGAATATTCCATGCGTGGAATATTCTTTCCTTGACCACCAAGTCTCCAAGTGACACCTTATCCACTCGGCATGCCTAGTCGGGTCATGTTTTTCCTCAAGTGCCTTCAGAATGCTGAATATGGCTAAGTCTTTAGACCCTATGTATTGCCTTGCGCACGCACCCTGGTTTCTCCTAAACCCTTCTTAAACCCTTTTCATGTGCACTTCTCCATGCATACCTTTCTTCCTATTGGACCCGCATGCTCACACGCCCTTTGGTACTCAACCAATATTTCGAGACCCAACATATATGATAACATAATACATCATACCTTATTACACCAAGAGGTGTTCCTACGATGGATAGAACAAACTTTTTATTTTTCCATTAATATTTAATTGTTAAAATAATTTAACATAATGTCACTAAAATGTTTAATAAATAAAACAAATATATGATTATGTATTTATACATGGAAATGTAAGTTATTTTAAAAGTGTGAAAGATAACGTGAATGGATAAATAAATGTGCTGTTAGTGCGAAGTAAATTCGAGATTGGAAGATAATTAGTGCCGAATAAATTATAAGTGTGAATAAGTGTTATGTTATTTTTTAGTTTTTAAATGTATTTTTACTTTTAGGTTAGTTTTTACTTTTAATTGTATTTTTACTTTTAGATTTATTTTATTTTAGTTTTTACTTTTAGATGTATTTTTATTTTATGTTTATTTTATTTTAGTTTTTATATTTAGACGTGTTTTATAAATAAATGTTTTATATTTGTAATTAAAATTTAATAAATACAATTCTATATTTAAAAACTAGCATAGATATCTTAAATACATCTATCTAAAATACATTGAGAGATATCAATCTCAAGGTGCCTATATTGGAATTCTCACATAAGTTAGATATCAATATCGAGGTACCTATATTGAAATTCTTACATAAATTAGATATCCATATTGATATCTTTGGATATCTTTTAGATAGATGTAGTTAAGATATCTATACTAGTGTAATATATTATATATTTTATATTAGATCCATTATAACATACTACACTATACTACCCACCCTAATTCCCCGAAAACTTAACTAATACCTTTTACCCCGTATGACTAGACTAATTATTTATATATATCTTATATATTAACGACAACATTTATTATCCTATCTCATACATAGAACAAAATATATCAAGAGTTGGATAATCATCCTCATACTTTCACGGCAACCTATATATAGGTAAAATTATACATTAAGAGTAATGATTTAACTCATGAAACATCACATGTCAAACATACAATGGTCAAAGTGTTGTAGACTATGCCATATGCTTACAAAACATTATGTCTGGGATATTGGAGGTTGAGGTAGGAAGTTGTCCTATAGAAATGAAATCGGACCATAATCCAATTCATATGAAGATTAACATGCAAAACAAGGACCAACAAAAAGAGAGCCTTCATTTGAACAAAAAAGTAGTGTATCAAAGAAAAATCCTTGTGAATCAGGAGAATCGTGCCATCTTTAAGGGTATGATAGAAAAACAGATACATGAAATGTAGGATATTGTCAACTCCAACAAGGGAAAATACATGCTCAATAGTGAGAAGTTAATGACTATAATACACAATGCGCTAAGGGAGTGCAAACATGCTAGAACTAGGAGAAGTGCTAAAAATAGTTTTCCGGCAAATCCATGGTTTGATGAGGAATGCAAGGCTGCGAAAAGAAGGTTAAATGCTTCAGGAAAAGAGAAATTAGATACAAAGATATATAGAAAGTTAGTGAGAAACAAAAAGGAAGAGTACATGACAGGTAGGAGGGAGGAGTTGATATTCATGGGGAAGAATAATCGAGAGGTTTTTGGAGAGAGCTTCAGCAGACCAGAACTACAGTGGAGAATAACATCACAGACACTTAGTGGCTTGAATATGCAAAAATGTTGTATGAAAGAAGTAATGACTTGTCGCTTCTTCCTTATGTTATTGAAAATAGGGACAAACTCTTCTCCATGAAAGACATCAAGGAAGGGATCAAAAGATTAGTAGGGGGCAAGGATCGGACATAGATGGGTTGCAAGTGAAATTCTTAAATTGGGGTGTTGAAGATCTTGCTCCACACTTTAAAAATATCTTTAATAGAGTTATTGTTATCCAAAATGTGCCCCTGCTCATTTTTTGTGGCTAACTCCTCTCATTTTTTCCTCTCTTGTGCCTCAGTCATAATATTTTGATTTTTAGGCACTCAAAACCTTCTAGAAATGACACCATTGGATAGAGCTCTTTCTCAGCTTTCCAGAAAGGTAAAGTTTTCCTCCTAACTCCATGTATTTTTGAAGTTATGGCTCGGCGGAGTTTTTTGGAAAAAAATTCCCCTGAAAGGCCCGCGGCCAATGAGATGCCGCCACATGGCACCTAGAGTGGCGGAGTGTGGGGAAATTTTGGAAAATTTTCCAAATGACCAAAAAGGTGCAAAAATTCAAATTTTTGCCCGCCAACCCGATTTGGCCCTATTTTGCCCTAAAACTTCAAATGGCCATATCTTTCGATCTAGAGCTCGGTTTTCACGTTCTTTATATCAATGGAAAGCTGGTGAAATTCTCTACAAGATTCCAAGGTATTTTTTTGCATTTTGATGGATTTTGGAGAGATAAAATCAAAAACACCTCTGGCACGTGGTCATGGACAGAAATGATGTTTCAACCACCGTTTTTAATGAAGAATGGCTCGCATTCTCTCCCAACATGGCTAAAAATGTTAGGGGATGGGTCTGTAAGGATGCCCATGCTGTTTTGAATGTGTTTTGGTCAATGGTTGAATCCCTTCCATGTTTTCCCACATTTCTCTCTCCTGGGCTCGTCCCTTGCACTGTAAAAGCCAGATTTGGCTCATTTTCAAAGGGTTGAACATTTTTTGTGTATTGCAGGTCCCCTTTCTCACCTTGGAAGTGATTTTGGTGGAATATCAGACCTTTTCTAAGAGCTGCAACTTTATTTTTCCTCTCAGGTGTTGTAATGCAAGTGATTTTGATGATTAAAATAACAATACAGCCTCTGTGATTAGTTTTCATCCTCTACTGTGTTGTTTGGTTAATTTATGATCCTTCATTACAATTATCAGTTTGTGCATGAGGTTCTTTGTTGCATTTTTATGGACTGTGTCAATCTGTAGAAGTAAAAAATGCTCACCACTCCTTTGGTGCATCACCTATTAGCATTAGTTTTAGCTTTTTGCATTCTCTATCTCTGTCTCCTTTGGAATTTAGGGTAGGGTTAGGAATATAGACCTCTGCAACTTGTAAGTGATAAATCTGACTAGAGGAATTGAGGAACCAACCTCTAAAGCTGAATTTTTTTCTCATTTTTCAAGTCCCACACTGGGGAAAGGATTGAATTGTGCAATCACACTGCTGGATGCTAGTATGATCAAACTAGAAATCGATCAACATCCAGGGTCTTTGCTGATTTACAACAATAGTTTTGGCACACCGGTGGGACCTTAGAGGTCTTCATCTTCATTGCAACAAAATTGATGTGCATTTGTTGCAAGTTTCTTGCTTTAAAAGAGCTATAAATTGCACATCCGCGACTCCAAGGAAGAAGAATCAGCTGGTTTTAGCGCAGTGCTGGAGACACGAAAACTCATGAGAAGAATGAACACAAGGTCAAGAGCTAGAGATGAATAGGTGTTGTTTGAATATCTGCAGTTATCTCCAAGAATAAGGCAAAGTGAGAGGAGAATCCAAAAGTCTCCATCTCCACCAAACAAAACTCTCTCAACTCCTCCTCCTGGTAGGCCTTTCATTCAATCAACAAGGGTTCTAAGGCCAATCAAAATGGCAAAAAACAACCCCTATGTCAATTTCACTGGCTGCAGCCCACTTACTCTCAATGCACAAAATCCAATACCAGTTGCAGCATTGAAGAACATTCCATACTTCACTAGAGAAAATCATACCTCACCTGGTGATCATGTTAAGGATATTGCTAACATTTGTGCAATCCATGAGATCAATGAGATGCAAGTTGTTGTCAAACTGTTGGCATCTTCATTCAAAGGAAAGCTTTGCAATGGTTCAGGAGTCTTGCCTCAGGTTCTATTCAAAATTGGAATCAACTATGTATAGCCCTCCATGAGTAGTTTGGGGAAAAGGGAGACAACTTGTCCCTTTTGGAGCAACTGACAACTATCAAAAGAGCTCCCAATGAGCAGCTGACTGATTTTAATTTCAGATTTCAAAGGACTTGGGAGAGAATTCCAGTGGTAGTCAGGCCAACAGTAAAAGGTGCTTTTCTTTATTACCTTAAAGCTTTAAATTCTGATATTTCTATGTTAATTCAGTCCATGGGAGGCACAACTATCCCCATTGCTTATAGCATTTCCATTAGAGCTGAAAATTGTTTGATTCAAGCTGGCAAGCTGGCTCCTAGGCCTCCAATGCCATTATTTCCAAGTTTAGAGAGCCCAAGTACTAGCCAAGTGCCTAATTTAGCTTCTATTCCCACTCCTAGAAATCAGAATTCAAGTGAATCTTCCACTTCATCTTCTAGTGCCTCAAATGAACTTCAAGAAGTCATGAAGCAATTGCAAAATCTAGGTAATGAGCTGGTTACACTCAAAAGGCAGCAAGCTCAAGGTTTTAGACCTTCCTTCCAGCCTCAAGCTTAGCCTAACAGGCAGCCATATCAACCTCATAGACCACCCAATCCAGCTGCAAATCTAAATCAAGCAAGGCCTCCTACCAACAGACCATTTCAGCCCTATAATCCCAATGCTACATCTGCATCTAAAGCATTAGTGCCAGTACAAAACAATATAGCTCAAGAGTATGATTGGTGTTTCCCATGCAATGAACCTCATAACCAGTCCATGTGCTTCAACGGTGCCTTGAATCAAGCATTAATGGTGACAGCAACTGGTGTGGAGGGTGAAGGTAGTCAAGGAAATAACCAGCAACAAGAAACATTCCAGCAGCAATCAGCTCCAAATGATACCACACTTGTAAAGTGACAGGAAGAAGATTTTTGTGGCATAAATCAAACAATTTGCCAAAGTGTTGCAGCCAACACAAGGTCAAAAGAAGAAATTTGGGTGAAGAACAGCCATTGGCCCCAAGTAATTCACGACCTTACGCCACTCCACAAACTATTGGCAAACAAAATGCAATCCCAAGCACGCAAGGATTGCCTAAAACAGCCCCTAGGCCTACCCAAATGCCGATTGTTGCTACCCATGTGCAAGGAATGAATGTGTAGGCCAAGGGAACAGAGAGGGATACTTAATCTCCATTCAGTATCATTGATCGATGAAGAAGAAAAATGTAAACCTATCAATGTGGGAATCACTATCTATCCGGGCCAAAGAGATTTGCTACAAGCTGCCATGAAGGACTAGTCAACTTCAAATCAGCAAGTCCAAATGCAAGAGAAGGTGCTCACAAATGATGCCCAGCCTGAGGGGAATCATGGAGGACAACAAGGTAAAATATTGAAGCCCCCTCCATTCTACGTTTCATTGATTATTGGAAATCAATTAGTACACAATTGCATGATTGATTCCGGGGCAAGTAGTTCAGTAATGCCCAAGCAAATAGCTGATCAGTTGGGAATTCAGTATGAAACCATATCCAAAGGGGTGGTGCAGTTGGATGGGACAACAGTAACAATAGTCGGGGTGATTAAAAACTTGAGTCTTACTTTGCATGCCTGTCCCAACGTGGTTGTTTTGCAAGATGTCTCAGTAATAGACCTTCCACCACTCTTTTCCCTATGTTTGTCAAGGGATTTCACAGCTAAGATTGGAGGTTACTTGTCTGCTGATTGGTCACACATGCTATTCAGAACAAGATATGGAACCAAAGCCACACTTAGGTCTGAACCTATTACAAACTTTCACATTAAGCCTTACACTCCAAGTCAGATTAATGCCAATTGTTTAGCGTTTGATCAAGAGGATTATCCAAGCACTGATGAAGCTGACACCAAGGTAGGAAGCATCCCAGATCTAACTCTTGATGAATGGGCAAGCAAGGTGCATGCTTTTGATCCTTATCAAGAAATAGAAGAATCTGAGCTGGGAGTCTTTTGCATACATGAAGAAAATCAGCCTATTCTTAGCATCACCAAGCCAAACCACAAAGATGACAATGAGGTATGGTAGTTGTTTTTTGATGGATCAAGGAGTAGACAAGGTGAAGGAGGGGGTCCATGTTGGTTTCACCTCAAGGAGTTAAGTATTATTCAGCTTTTAGATTTCAGTTTGCATGCTCTAATAACAACTGCTTGAATATGAAGCCTTGGTGCAAGGATTTGCATTGGGCAATCAAGAGAGGAATAAAGAACTTGCAATTCTTTGGTGACGGTGAGTTGATTGTCAACCAATTCAAGGGCAACATGCTATCAAGAATGATCTACTTAAGTACTACAAGAACAGGGTGTGGGACCTCATTGAATATTTTGAGGGTTTTGGCATCAAATCCATTCCTAGGAAAGAGAACCAAGCCGTTGATAGGCTTGCAGCAGTTGGGGAAGCCTTTGATGTTGTGGAGAGCATTCAAAAAGACAAGGTACAGCCAAACATCCATGTGATTGTGAGGCCTTCAGTGCCAGATAACAATATAAGTTGGCAAGTGTTTGAAAATGATCAGCAAATCATCCATTTCTGGCAAGAAGAGGGTGATTTCTCAGCCAAAAATTAGGAAAAGTTAGAGTAGCAGTATGGTGACCAAGTGGTGTAGCTGAGAACCAACAAACTACCAAAGGGACTTATTACTTTGGAGTCCATTTTCAATCCTAATGATCAGTTTAGGAAGGAGAAAGAAAACATCCAAGTGAAGGGAGAAGATTCAATGTCCATCTCAGTAGAAAGAGGAAAATCACTCCAAATTGGTAAGATGACAACTGAGCAAGAAAGGTATGAGTTCATACAACTTTGTCAAGAATTCCCTGATGTGTTTGCTTGGAGCTATGAAGATTTGAAAGGTTTCAATCCCGAGTTAGCTCAACACACCATTGAATTAGATCCAAATACTAAGCCCATCAGGTAGAAACAAAGGCCAGTCAACCCCCACATGGAGCCTCTCATGAGAAAAGAATTGAATAAGTTGATAGAATCAAGAATCATATTCCCTATCAAGCATTCTAGTTGGGTTGCCAACTTGGTTCTAGTCAGAAAGAAGAGTGGGGAAATCAGATTGTGTGTTGACTTCAGAGATTTGAATAGAGCATCTCTCAAGGATCATTATCCATGGAGCAGATTTTACAAGTTGTTGTTGGCTCGAGAGGTTTTCACTACTTGATGGCTATTCAAGGTATAATCAGATTATGGTGAAGGAAGAAGATCAGTTCAAGACAACCTTTACAACTAAATGGGGAACTTATGCATACAGGAAAATGCCATTTGGGCTGTCCAACGCTGGAGCTACCTTCCAAAGAGCAATGGACATGGCGTTCAAAGGTTTGATTAACAACATTGTACTGATATATCTTGATGATATCATTGTTTTTTCAAAAAATACAGCAGACCACCTCTTTCATTTGAGACAAGTGTTCCAAAGGTGTAGAAGATTTGGAGTCTCCTTGAATCCTAAAAAGTGTGTTTTTCTAGCCCATGAAGGAAAGCTCCTTGGCCACATTGTCTCCAAAGAAGGATTAGCAATTGATCCGGAAAGAGTCAAAGCCATAAGAGCACTACCATTGCCAAGCCACAAGAAGGCCCTTCAAAGTTTCTTGGGAAGAATAAATTTTGTTTGGAGGTTTGTCCCAAATTTTGCAGCCCTTGTCAAACCTATCACCAAGATGCTAAAGAAAAGCATGGCTTTCAAATGGACAGTAGAAGGAAAGGAAAGTTTTGAAGCAATCAAAGAAGCCATCTCTCAAGCCCCAACTCTCATCAACCCGGATTTCTCCAAGGATTTCATCCTCTATGCGTTTGGAGGTGATGATACTATTTCTGCAATTTTGGTACAATAGAATAAAGACAATGATGAGCAGCCAATTGCTTTCTTCAGCCAAATCCTGGAGGACTATGAGGTGAGATATTATTTCATTGAGAAGCATGTTCTTGCAGTAATCAGGAGCTTGAAGAAATTCAAGCATCTAGTTTTAAACAATAAGGTCCAATTGCTGGTTTCTCATGTGGGGTTAAAGACTTCCTCCTCAACAAAGACTTGAATGAAAAAAGGGAAGCTTGGATTACTCGTGTCATGGAGTATGACATTGAGATCAAAGTCACAAAGTTGGTAAGAGGAAAAGGATTGTGTGAGCAGCTGATCTTGAGAAAACAAGAGGAATCATGCAACGAGAAGGAGGCTGTTTTGGCATTGCAAGACAGCCATGAGCAAGGAAGCACTCAAGAGGAGAATGATGGTGTCCCCACTCCTTGCTGGACCCAAGGTATAATGCACTTCCTAAGCACAGGTCTATGTCCTCCAGAGATGAACAAGACCCAAAGAAGACACTTCAGGTTGCAAGCTATCCCATATGCCCTTGTTGATGGTGTTTTATTCAAAAGAGATGTGAATGGAGTTGCGTTGAGATGCATTGGTACAAATCAGATTCATAAGGTGCTAGAAGAGTTCCATGGTGGACCAACTGGTGGCCATTTTGCACCAAGAGTGATAACTCTAAAGATCATGAGGGCTGGTTATTATTGGCCCAAGATTTTCAATGATTGTTATGCATGGATCAAGAGGTGCAAGAATTGTGCATTTTTCATAGGTAAAGAGAGGCTAGCTGCCCTCCCATTGCATCCAATTTCAGTTGACCAGCCATTCATGCAATGGGGTTTAGACTTCATTGGAGTTATTAATCCCAATTCGAGCCAAGGGCACAAGTGGATTTTAACAGCCACATATTACTTCACCAAATGGACTGAAGCAGTAGCACTCAAGGAAGCAAATGAATCTAGCATCCTAGACTTCTATGAGGGAATAGTAACCAGATTTGGCATACCAGCTACAATAATATTAGATAATGCATTGGAATTCATTGGATCCAAGGTGACTGAATGGGCTGTCAAGAACGGGATCTACCTAAGTACTTCATCAAACTATTACCCCCAGGGTAATGGCTAGGCTGAATCTACAAACAAGAACTTGTTGAGGATCATTAGGAGGACTCTTGATGAGAATCAAAGGTCTTGGCATACCAAATTGAAATCAGCCTTATGGGCTGATAGGATAACTCCTAAAAGATCTACAGGTAACTCTCCATTCAAGCTTGTTTATGGAAGAGAGGTAATTTTTCCCATATCACTTGAGTTGCCAACATTGGAACTCATGAAATAGTTGGAGTTGTTGGAGTTTGAGCCCATGGAAGTCAGATATGCAGAATTGATGGAGCTCCAAGAAATCAGAAATCAAGCATCCCAAGCAATGGAGAAGGATCAAGCTTTGATAAAGAAGACCTTTGATAGAAAGGCCAAGAATAGATCCTTCCAAGTTGGAGATCTAGTGTTAAAATGGGATGTGGATAGAGAAAAACCGGGAAGGCATTCAAAATTTGATGCCATTTGGAGTGGCCCATACATGGTCACAAAGTGTAAGGACAGCAATGCTTTCCAGTTGTCTTCATTAGATGGCGAAGAACTGCAGATTCCAGTCAATGGAATCCATCTGAAGCATTGCTACTGAAGGAAATGCTTCACCCTGTACATATTAGTTTAGGTTTTTCATTCCTCCAAGTGCTTGTGCACATTGTTTTGTTGTAGATTAGTTTTTCTTTCCCTAAGTGCTTTGGCACAAGCTTGTTGTTCCTGGAGATGTGTTTGCAGGCCTTGCTCCATCAGGTGATATTCCATCTTCCTCCTTGCAGTGTTCTAGTCAGTTGGGGTATCAAACAGATAATTCAATTACTCCATACCCAATGGATTGCTTCAGGCAATTGGTGACTTCATCCAGCAGGTAGATGACCCCTCTGAGTCGCCAAAATTGTTATCCAAAATGTGCCCCTGCTCATTTTTTGTGGCTAACTCCTCTCATTTTTTCCTCTCTTGTGCCTCAGTCATAATATTTTGATTTTCAAGAACTCAAAACCTTCTAGAAATGACACCATTGGATAGAGCTCTTTCTTAGCTTTCCAGAAAGGTAAAGTTTTCCTCCTAACTCCATGTATTTTTGAAGTTATGGCTCGTGAGTTTTTGGAAAAAATTTCCCCTGAAAGGCCCGTGGCCAATGAGATGCCGCCACGTGGCACCTAGAGTGGTGGAGTGCGGGGAAATTTTGGAAAATTTTCCAAATGACCAAAAAGGTGCAAAAATTTGAATTTTTGCCCGCCAACCCGATTTGGCCCTGTTTTGCCCTAAAATTTCAAATGGCCATATCTTTTGATCTAGAGCTCGGTTTTTCACGTTCTTTATATCAATGGAAAGCTGGTGAAATTCTCTACAATATTCCGGGGTCATTTTTTCATTTTGATGGAGTTTGGAGAGATAAAATCAAAAATTCCTCTGGCACGTGGTCATGGACAGAAATGACGTTTCAACCACCGTTTTTAATGAAGAATGGCTCGCATTCTCTCCCAGCATGGCTAAAAATGTTAGGGGATGGGTTTGTAAGGATTCCCATGCTATTTTGAATGTGTTTTGGTCAATGGTTGAATCCCTTCCACGTTTTCCCGCATTTCTCTCTCCTAGGCTCGTCCCTTACACTGTAAAAGCTAGATTTGGCTCATTTTCAAAGGGTTGAACATTTTTTGTGTATTGCAAGTCCCCTTTCTCACCTTGGAAGTGATTTTGGTGGAATATCAGACCTTTTCTAAGAGCTGCAACTTTATTTTACCTCTCAGGTGTTGTAATGCAAGTGATTTTGATGATTAAAATAACAATACAGCCTCTGTGATTAGTTTTCATCCTCTGCTGTGTTGTTTGGTTAATTTATGATCCTTCATTACAATTATCAGTTTGTGCATGAGGTTCTTTGTTACATTTTTATGGAGTGTGTCAATATGTAGAAGTAAAAAATGCTCACCACTCCTTTGGTGCATCACCTATTAGCATTAGTTTTAGATTTTTGCATTCTCTATCTCTGTCTCCTTTGGAATTTAGGGTAGGGTTAGGAATATAGACCTCTGTAACTTGTAAGTGATAAATCGACGGATGAATTGAGGAACCAGCCTCTAAAGCTGGAGATTCTTTTCTCATTTTACGAGTCCCACACTTGGGGAAAGGATTAAATGTTGTGCAATCACACTGGATGCTAGTATGATCAAACTAGAAATCGATCAACATCCGGGGAAGTGTGCTGATTTGCAACAACAGTTACCCAGTCCAGTTTTCCAAAAAAATGGACAACTAGCATTGTCATCCCTCTCCACAAAAGTGGTGATGTCAACAACCCAACAAACTACCGCACCATTATGATTAATCGATTTTTGGAAAGCTATTTGGTAGCATGGTGGAGCGTAGAATTAGCCTTTGGTCGGAAAAGGAAGGTAAGAGAGCAAAAGGGTAGGCTAGTTTTAGACCAAAGCACTCTACTATTGATCATTGTGTCACTCTTAGACACTTGATTGAAAAGGTTTGGGACAAGAAGGGTGAAGAGGTTTATTGTTGTTTCGTGGATTTCAAAAAGGCCTTTGACACGGTCCCGAGAAACAAAATGTGGGACATAATGGAAGAGTTGGGTATTCCGGATAAATATAGGGCAGCGGTGCACAGACTATATGAGCAGGTACGAGCTAAAATCAGAACCAAGGATGGTCTATCCGAGTGTTTTGGGAGTGATATTGGGGTCAAACAAGGTTTTCTATTGTCACCCACCTTGTTTGGGTTATATATAGACAAGCTTTAGGAATGGATTGACAGGACGAGTCGAGGTGGGATTCATTTATCTTCATATGTAGTAAGAATGTTTCTCTATGTGGATGACCTTATTCTAATGGCTAAAACAATGCGGGGTTTACGGGAACATTTGATAGTTTTAAAACTATTTTCCAAGAGGTGGGAATGCAGTGAACATTGGTAAAAAGAAAATCATGATCTTCACCTTAAAAAAGAAAAATGAACAAGTAAGCTTTGAGTTTGAGGGAGACTCCTTACAGGTTGTCAAGGAATACAAATACTTGGGATTGGAATTTCACACTAATCTCAGCTAGGAAACTTGTAGAGCTAATAGGATTCAAGGAGGGTGGAAATCTCTATATATGCTCCAAAACAAATGCAAAACATCAGAATTATGGGATTGGAAGACCAGATTGAACCTTTTTGGGTTACTGGTAATCCTGGTAGTGCTATACGGATGTGAGATTTGGGGCAGCAGTACATCCGTGGGGAAATGGAAACAAATAGAAAGAATTCAAAAGCATCTAATTACAAGTAGTTTCAAAATAAAAACCACGGTTCCATACGCAATCATCTAAGCAAGCCGGATCCTTTCAAAGTGGTGGTAAAGTGGCAATGACCGGCTATTAGGATACTTCAAAAAAGTGGAAAACATGGAGGATTCCCGGTGGCCTAAAATAGTAATAGAGGAAAAGTTAAATAGGAGGAAGAAAACTTGGATGAAACAAAATGGCGAGTGGATGAGAAAATGGGGCATTTGCATACATGAGTGTCCTAGCACTAATGAAGAAATAAAAAAATATGTGAGAGAGAAATTCAGAAATATCATGTGGAATAAGCAACTTGGTCGAAAAGAAGAATACTATGTCAAGAATTTTAATCCCACTTGTGAACATGGGCAAAAGCACTACATTGGAGCGATGATAAAGTGGAAGGCTAAAATGTTAATTGTGTAATGTTGTTGTGGGCTCACAAAGACCCCGGATCTTTGAGTCGGGTTTCTAGGTTGACCATATTATCATCTAGTGTGATTGCATAACATTGAATCCTTTCTCCAAGTGTGGGACTTGAAAAGTGAGAAAGGATTCTCCAGAGAAGGTTGGTTCCTATTCCTCTGTTCAGATGCACACGAAATATGCAGAGGGTTTGCTCGAAACCTAATCTAATCTACCAAGGAGACAGGGTAAGAAGATGCATAAAAATAAATCTAAGCTAATAGAGGTGATGCACCGAGGAATGAAGAAAACCTATCTTGCCAGTAAACACAGACCATTCAAATGTGATATAAGATCATGCACAGATAAAAAAACTTGCAGTGAAAGACCAGGAGGATGCAAAATGAACACAGAGAGGGTTGAGAATCATCCACATACATGTATTACTTTCTCCAAAGATTGATGCAATACACTACGAGAATGCCAAGAGGCGAGTCGTATTAAAATTTCAAATGAGAGGTTAGAACTCCACAAATTCGCCTGATAGGAGAAGAAGGGAGGAGCAAAACAAAAAATGTTCGACCTTTTGAAAGAAGCTCCTCTTTACAATATATAGGAAGAATGAGAGAGGGAAAAGAGAGGAAATCCAGAATCTACCCCAACCACTTCTAGGTCATATTTTAAATCATCTCATTATGGCAGAAGTGGCGGATCTTGGCAAAACGGCGGGCTGTCTAACAGAAGCGGTGAACTGTCTGCTGCATTAAAGCTGGTTGTTGGAGCGTCACTTCTGGCATTACCACGTGTCAGGGACGTTTTCTCAATTTTCTCTCTCTAGACTACACCAAAATGCAATATTGATCCTAGAATCATGTAGAGAATTTCAACAGCTTTCCGTTGATATAAAGAACGTGCAAATCGAGCTCTGGATCGAAAGATACGACGATTCGAAGATTTAGGGCACGAAACAGGCCAAAATGGATTTTGAAATCTTTTCCCGCGCTCTGCCACCTGGACGACACGTGTCAAGTGCTGATTGGATGCATAATTATCTCTCCTTCCCTGTCCATGGGTTTTCCTACTTCATTGGACACGTGTCCTCTTTTAATTGGCTCGGGTCAGTGCTTGAAACCTCGCCCTTTGACTTTTGGACTTTCTCCCTTGTGACACGTGTCGTGATTTGATTGGTTCTCGGGCCTGCCGGATTTTCGCGCCCTTCGCGTCTTCATGTCCCGGATGTCCCAAACTATTTGGGACAAAAACTCCCAATCCACCCGAAATGGGCTTCCTTGTCCCTCATTCGGCCGATGACACGTGGCGTTGCTTGATTGGCTTTCGGCTCCTTCGGCTATCCGCGTCCCACGCGTCCCTTTGTCCCAACTGTCCCAGTGCTGAAGTTCCCCATTTCGGCTGAACTGCCGGTTCGTGTCCTTCGCATCCTCTTGTTCCAATCTGTCTGGGTATCTGGGACAAATTCTTCCGAACCGCCCAAAATGGGCTTCCTTTGCTCTCGGCTGCTTCACCTTTTCACGTCCTTCACATCCTCGCGGCCCAGATGTCCCAAATGCTTAGTGCGAAAGTTCTCCTTTTCGGCCGAACCGGGCGGTTCGCGCCCTTCGCGTCTTCATGTCCCAGATGTCCCTTTGCTTCACGGGCCGCCTGGAGGCTTTTCGGCCGATCCGCGCCTCGATGTCCCAACTGTTCCAACTTTTGTGAGGACTAGGACTTAGCCAATTTTCACGATTTTTCCTGTCCCAAGCTTGTTTTTGCCGCTTTTTTCACCTTTCCTCAGAGCTTGCTCTTTCCTTCTTCAGCTAGGGGAGTTAGAAAAAATCTGAGGGGACCCTAGAAACATGATTTTTGCCCTGAATCAATCCATTTGCCTGGGACTTGAGAATTCTGATGCATGTTATCAAATTAACCCTGGGGGGTGAATTTTGGATAACAATTGGCGACTCAGTGGGGGTACCTGCCTGCTAGGTGAAAAGACCAGTAGCCAGAAGTAGTCCATTGGGCATGGAGTCATCAAATATTCTGTTTAGAACCTCAACTGACTCAGAATGTGCAAGGAGGAAGATGGAATGTCACCTGATGAAAGCAAGGACTGCTAAACATCTCCATGGACAGCAAGTTGTGCCAAAGCACTTAGGGAAAACAAAACTAACCTACAGAAAAACAATGTGCACAAGCACTTGGAGGAAAGAAAATCTAATCTAATATTTATAGAGGTAGTGAACTTCCCTCTAGAAGCGGCGCTTGAGATAGATTCCATTGATGGAATGTAATTATTCACCCTCGGTGAGGCCAATTGGAAAGCATTGTTGTTCTTGCACTTTGTGACCATGTATGGGCCACTCCAAATGGCATCAAATTTTGAATGCCTTCCCGGTTTTTCTCTGTCCACATCCCATTTCAACACTAGATCCCCAACTTGAAAAGATCTATCCTTGGCCTTTCTATCAAAGGTCTTCTTGATCAAAGCTTGATCCTTTTCCATTGCTTGGGATGCCTGATTTCTGATCTCTTGCAGCTCCATCAACTCTACATACCTCACCTCCATGGGCTCAAATTCAAGCAACTCCAGCTGCTTCATGAGTTCCAATGTTGGCAACTCAAGTGACATGGTCAAGATTGCCTCTCTTCCATAAACAAGCCTAAATGGAGAGTTACCTGTGGATCTTGTGGGAGTTATCCTATCAGCCCATAAGGCTGATTTCAGTTTGGTATGCCAAGACCTCTGATTCTCATCAAGAGTCCTCCTAATGATCCTCAACAAGTTCTTGTTTGTAGACTCAGCCTGGCCATTACCCTGAGGGTAATAGTTCGATGAAGTGCTTAGGTAAATACCGTTCTTGATAGCCCACTCAGTCACCCTAGATCTAATGAATGCCAATGCATTATCAGATATTATTGTAGCAGGTACACCAAATCTGGTTGTTATTTCCTCATAAAAGTCTAAGATGCTAGACTCATTTGCCTCTTTGAGTGCTACTGCTTCTGTCCATTTGGTGAAGTAGTCCGTGGCTGTCAAAATCCATTTGTGCCCTTGGCTTGAATTGGGATTAATGACTCCAATGAAGTCCAAACCCCATTGCATGAATGGCTGGTCAACTAAGATTGGATGTAATGGAAGGGCAGCAAGTCTTTCTTTTCCTGTGAAGAATGCACAATTCTTACACCTCTTGATCCATGCATAGCAATCACTGAAGATTTTAGGCCAATAATAACCAGCCTTCATGATTTTTAGAGCTGTCACTCTTGGTGCAAAATGACCACCAGCTGGTCCACCATGAAACTCTTCCAACACCCTTTGAATCTGATTTGTGCTAATGCATCTCAGCAGCACTCCATTCACATCTTTCTTGAACAAAACTCCATCAACAATGGCATATGGAACAGCCTGCAACCTGAAGTATCTCCTCTTCACTTTGCTCATTTCTGGAGGGCATAGGCCTGTCTGTAGGAAGTGTATCATACTCTGAGTCCAACAGGGAGTGGGCACATTATCATTTTCCTGTTCTTGACCATCCTGTAGTACCAAGACAACATCTTCTTCATTACCTGCTTCAACTTGTTGACTCAAGGCTAGTTGTTTGCATAGTCCCTTCCCACATACTAGTTTGGTGACCTTTTCATCGATGTCATATTCCATGACATGAGTTATCCATCCTGCATGTTTCTCATTCAAATCCTTGTTTAGAAGGAAGTCCCTGACTCCCGCATGAGAGACCAATAATTGGATCTTGTTGTTTGAGACTAGGTGCTTGAATTTCTTTAAACTCCTGATCACTGCAAGTACATGCTTTTCAATGAAAGAGTACCTAGTTTCGTATTCCTCCAAGCCTTGACTGAAGAAAGCAACTGGTTGTTCTAATCCTTCTTTGTTTTGTTGTGCCAAGATTGTAGAAATTGTATCTCCACCACCAAAGGCGTATAACATGAAATCCTTGGAGAAGTTTGGATTGACGAGAGTTGGAGCTTGAGATATAGCCTCTTTTATTGCCTCAAAACTTTCCTTGCCTTCAGATGTCCACTTAAATGCCATGCTCTTCTTCAACATCAGTGTTATTGGCTTTACGAGAGCTGCAAAGTTTGGAACAAACCTGCGGACAAAATTGATCCTTCCTAAGAAGCTTTGAAGAGCCTTCTTATGACTTGGCAATGGTAGTGCTCTTATGGCTTCAACCCTCTCTGGATCAATTGCAGTCCCTCTTTTGAAACAATATGGCCAAGAAGTTTTCCCTCATGAGCCAAGAATATGCATTTTTTGGGATTCAATGATACCCCAAATCTTCTACACCTCTGAAATACCTGCCTCAGATGAAAGAGGTGATCCATTGCATTTTTAGAGAATAAAGTGATGTCATCAAGGTATATCAAAACTATTTTATTGATCAAACCCTTGAATGCCATATCCATTTCCCTTTGGAAAGTGGCTCGAGCATTTGATAGCCCAAATGGCATCTTCTTGTAGGCATAGGTCCCCATTTGGTGGTGAAAGTTGTCTTGAATCGAGTCGTCTTCCTTCGCCATTACCTGATTATACCCTGAGTAGCCGTCTAGGAGAAAGAATCTCTCCGAACCGGATACTACCTGCAATATTTGTTCCATTGAAGGAAGTGGGTAATGGTCTTTGAGAGATGCCCTGTTTAGGTCTCAGAAATCTACACACAACCTAATTTCTCCGCTCTTCTTCCTGACCGGAACCAAGTTTGTGACCCAGCTTGAGTGCTTGATCGAGAATATAATGCTTGCTTCTATTAGCTTATTTAGCTCTTTCTTCATTAGAGGCTCAATGTGAGGGTTGACTGGTCTCTACTTCTGCCTGATGGGCTTAGCATCTGGATCCAATTCTATGGTATGTTAAGCGGGTTGGGATTGAAACCTTTCAAGTCTTCATAGCTCCAAGCGAAGACATCTGGGAACTCTTGACAAAGTTGTATGAAATCTGATTTCTCTGTTCGGTGGCTACCTTGCCAATTTGAAGTGTTTTGTTTTCCCAACCGGAATTGGCTCTCGAATCTTCTCTTTTGACCTCGAATGTTAGCCTTTTCCTTACGGGCTGGTCATTAGGGTTGAAGATAGACTCCAATGTTACTAAACCCCTAGGAAGCTTGTTTGTCCGTGCAATGCACTACTTGATCCCCATACTGCTACTCTAATCTGTCCTGATTCCTAGCTGAGAATTCAACCTCTTCTTGTAAGAAATTGACGATCTGTTGATCGTTCTCAAACACTGCCAATTTGGTGTTATTATCTCTGAAGCTCGCTGGCCTCACAATCACATGGACATGTGGCTGTGTTTTTTCCCTTTTGATGTTGTCAACCACATCAAACATTGCTCCAACAGCTGCGAGCCTATCCGCGGCTTCATTTTTCTTCCTAGGTATGGACGCGATATTGAAAGCTTTGAAATCCTCAATGAGGTCCCATACCCTGTTCTTGTAGTTCTTTAGCATTTCATTCTTTGTAGCATGTTGTCCCCTGACTTGATTGACGATTAGTTCACTGTCACCAAAGACTTGTAAGTTCTTTATTTTCTTCTTGATTGCCCAATGTATCCCTTGCACCAAGGCTTCATATTCAGCAGTGTTATTTGAACAGGAAAACTAGAAACGGAAGGCTGAGTAATACCTTATACCTTGTGGTGAAACAAGCATAGCTCCTCCTCCTGCACCTTGTCTACTCCTTGATCCATCAAAGAACAGTTGTCATACTTCATTCTTGTCCTTATGATCTGGCTTGGTGATGCTAGGGAGAGGTTGATCCTCTTCATGTAAACAATAAACCCCTAGCTCAGATTCTTCTACTTCTTGATAAGGATCAAAAGCATGCACCTTGCTTGCCCATTCATCAAGAGTCAAATCCGGGATACTTCCAACCTTGGTGTCAGCCTTGTCAGTGCTAGGGTGATCTTCTTGATCAAATGCTGAGCAATTGGCATTAATCTGACTTGGAGTGTAAGGCTCAATATGGAAGTTTGCAATAGGTTCAGACCTAATTGTAGCCTTAGTTCCATACCTTGTTCTAAACAGCATGTGAGACCAATCCACCGAAAGATAGCCTCCAATTTTAGCAGTGAAGTCTCTTGACAAGCACAATGCAAAGAGTGGTGGAAGGTCTATGACTGATACATCTTGTAAAACAACAACATTTGGACATGCATGCAAGGTAAGACTCAAATTTCTAATCACTCCAACTGTTGCTATTGTTGTCCCATCTAGCTGCACTACCCCTTTAGATGTTATTTCATACTGGAGCCCTAGCTGATCAGCTATTTGTTTAGGCATTACTGAGCTACTTGCCCCGGAGTCTATCATGCAATTATGTACTAGCTGATTTCCAATGATTAACGAAACATAGAAAGGGGGCTTCAACATTTTACCTTGTTGTGCTCCATGACTTCCTTCAGGCTGGGCAGCATTTGTAAGCACTTTGTCTTGCATCTGAACCCGCTTGATTCGAAGTTGGCCAATCCTTCATGGCAGCTTACAAAGCAAATCTCTTTGGCACTGGGATGGATAGGGATTCCCATATAGATATATTGACGTTTGTCTTCTTCATCCGATCAATGATCTTGAATGGTGATGAAGGATCTCTATTATCCCTTGGTTTGCACATTTACTCCTTGTACGTGGGCAGCAACAGCTGGCATTTGAGTTGGCCTAGGGGCTGTTCTTGGCTGCCCTTGTGCATTTGAAATGGGACTTTGCTTGCCAATCATTTCTGGAGTCATAGAAGGTTGTGGGCTGGTTGGAGCTAGTGGCTGCTCCTCACCCAAATTTCTCCTTTTTGACCTTGTGTTGGCTGCAACACCTTGAGAAACCGCTTGATTCATGCCACAGAAATCCTCTGCTTGCCAATTCACCAATGTGGTGTCATTTGGGGCTGATTGCTGTTGGAATGTTTCTTGTTGTTGACTGTTTCCTTGACTGCCCTCACCCTCCACACCAGTAGTTGTCACCATCAATGCTTGATTGAGGGCACCATTGAAACACATGGATTGGTTATGAGGCTCGTTGCATGGAAAGCACCAATTGTATTCCTAAGCAATGTTGTTCTGTGTTGGCACTAATGCTTTAGAGGCAGATATGACATTTGGATTATAGGGCTGGAATGGTCTATTGGCAGGAGGCCTTATTTGATTCATATTTGCAGCTAGATTAGGTGGTCTTTGTGGTTGGTATGGATACCTATTAGGTTGAGCTTGGGGTTGATAAGGAGGTCTAAAACCTTGGGCTTGTTGCCTCTTGAGAGTAACTAGTTCATTGCCTAGGTTTTGCAATTGCTTCATGACATCTTGAAGCTCATTTGGGGCACTTGGAGATGAAGTGGAAGCTTCATTTGAATTCTCGATTTCTAGGAGTGGGAGAGGGAGCCAAATTAGGTGCTTGACTAGTGTTTGGGCTCTTTAAACTTGGAAACAATGGCATGGGAGGCCTAGGGGCAAGTTTTCCAGCTTGGATTAAAAAAAATTCAGCCCTAATGGCAATGTTATAAGCCATAGGGATAGTTATGCCTCCCATGGACTGAATCAACATAGAAATATTAGAATTTAAAGCTTTGAGATAATATAGAAAATCACCTTTTTTGTTGGCTTTGACCGCCATGGAATCCTCTCCCAAGTTTTTTGAAATCGAAGTTGAAATCGATCCACTGTTCATTGGGAGCTCTCTTGATAGTTGTCAGCTGCTCCAAAAGAGACAAGTTGTCTCCCTTCTCTCCAAATTGCTCGTGAAGTGCAATACACAGCTGATTCCAGTTTGTGATAGAACCAGCTCCAAGGCTCCTAAACCATTGTAATGCTTTACCCTCGAAGGAAGATGCCAGTAACTTGTGACCACTTGCATTTCATTGATTTCATGAATTGCACAAAGGTTAGCAATATCTTTAAGATGATCACAGGAGTAGTCCGATTTTCTCCGGTGAAGTAGGGAATGTTCTTCAAGGCTGAAATAGGAAGCTGGATGTTGTGCATTGAGAGCAAGTGGGCTGCTTTGCTGTGAAGTTGACGTAGGGGTTGTTCGAGCCATTCTAATCGGTCTTAAAAGCCTTGTATCTTTTGAATGAAAGGCCTCGAGGTGGAGGAGTTGAGAGAGTTATGTTTGGTGGAGATGGAGACCTTTGAATCCTTCTTCCTCTTTGCCTTCTTCTCGAGATAATTGCAGGTATTCAAACAACACTTCTTCTTCTCCAACTCTTGACCTTGTGATTCTTCTCATAAGTTTTTAGGCCTAAGCTTGGAACCAGTTGATTCTTCCCCTGGAGTCGCGGATATGTAAATAATAGCTCTTTTTAAGAAATAAAAATGCAACAGATGCACATCAACCTGCTGCAATAAAAATGAGACCTCTTGTCCCACCGGGTGTGCAAAACCTGTTGTTGCGAGCTCACGCACACACCGGATCTTGGTCGAGTTTCTAGGTTGACCATACTATCATCCACAGTGTGATTTCATAACATTGAATCCTTTCTACAAGTGTGGGACTTGAAAAGTGAGAAAGGATTCTCCAGAGAAGGCTGGTTCCTATTCCTCTGTTCAGATGCACACGAAATATGCAGAGGGTTTGCTCGAAACCTAATCTAATCTGCCAAGGAGACAGGGTAATAAGATGCATAAAAATAAATCTAAGCTAATGGAGGTGATGCACCGAGGAATGAAGAACACCTATCTTGCCAGTAAACACAGACCATTCAAATGTGATATAAGATCATGCACAGATAACAAAACTTGCAGTGAAAGACCAGGAGGATGCAAAATGAACACAGAGAGGGTTGAGAATCATCCACAGACATGTATTACTTGCTCCAAAGATTGATACAATACACTACAGAATGCCAAGAGGCAGAGTCGTATTACAGTTTCAAATGAGAGGTTCGAACTCCACAAATTCGCCTGATAGGAGAAGAAGGGAGGAGCAAAACAGAAAATGTTCGACCTTTTGAAAGAAGCTCCTCTTTACAATATATAGGAAGAATGAGAGAGGGAAAAGAGAGGAAATTTAGAATCTGCCCCAACCACTTCTAGGTCGTATTTTAAATCATCTCATTATGGCAGAAGTGGCGGATCCTGGAAAAATGGCGGGCTGTCTAACAGAAGCGGCGAACTGTCTGCTGCATTAAAGCTGGTTGTTGGAGCGTCACTTCTGGCATTACCACGCGTCAGGGACGTTTTCTCAATTTTCTCTCTCCAGACTACACCAAAATGCAAGATTGATCCTAGAATCATGTAGATAATTTCAACAGCTTTCCGTTGATATAAAGAACGTGCAAATCCGAGCTCTGGATCGAAAGATACGACGATCCGAAGATTTAGGGCACGAAACAGGCCAAAACAGATTTTGAAATCTTTTCCCACGCTCTGCCACCTGGACGACACGTGTCAAGCGCTGATTGGATGCGTAATTATCTCTCCTTCCCTGTCCATGGGTTTTCCTGCTTCATTAGACACGTGTCCTCTTTTAATTGGCTCGGGTCAGTGCTTGAAACCTCGCCCTTTGACTTTTGGACTTTCTCCCTTGTGACACGTGTCGTGATTTGATTGGTCCGTGGGTCTACGGCTTTTCGCGCCCTTCACGTCTTCATGTCCCGGATGTCCCAAACTGTTTGGGACAAAAACTCCCGATCTACCCGAAATGGGCTTCCTTGTCCCTCATTCGGCCGATGACACGTGGCATTGCTTGATTGGCTTTCGGCTCCTTCGGCTATCCGTGTCCCACGCATCCCTTTGTCCCAATTGTCCCAGTGCTGAAGTTCCCCATTTCAGCCGAACCGGCCGGTTCGCGTCCTTCGCATCCTCTTGTTCCAATCTCGGGTATCGGGACAAATTCTTCGAACCACCCGAAATGGGCTTCCTTTGCTTTGGCCGCTTCGCCTTTTCACGTCCTTCACGTCCCCTCGCGCCCAGATGTCCCAAATTCTTAGTGCGAAAGTTCTCCTTTTCGGCCGAACCGGGTGGTTCGCGCCCTTCACGTCTTCATGTCTTGGATGGCCCTTTGCTTCGCGGGCCGCCTGGAGGCTTTTCGGCCGATCTCGCACCTCGATGTCCCAACCTGCTCTTCTAAATTTTTGCGAGGACTAGGACTTAGCCAATTTTCACGATTTTTCTTGTCCCAAGCTTGTTTTTGCCGCTTTTTTTCACCTTTCCTCAGAGCTTGCTCTTTCCTTCTTCGGCCAGGGGAGTTAGAAAAAAAAATTTGAGGGGACCCTAGAAACATGATTTTTGCCCTGAATCAATCCATTTCCCTGGGACTTGAGAATTCTGATGCATGTTATCAAATTAACCCTGGGGGGTGAATTTTGGATATGATAACTAAAAACTAGTTCACATCGTCTTAGGTGTGAAATCGGGAGATGGAAAATGCCCAAAGAGAAGTGGTCAGAAAGGGTTTGTTAGTTTTGCATGTCGGGCATCGGTGGAATCAGAATGGCATTTTGTCATGGAATGTGTAGCTTATGGGGACATACGAAGCAATTACGCTGATATTTTGACAGTGGATGATCTTACAACCTTGTTTGAAGAGGAAAGGGTGACAAAAAAATAGATTTCTTGATCAAAATTCACAGACATAAGAAGCAAGCTCAGAACGAGCCTGGTAGAAAGACAAAAGTATATAGGGCATTGGTTTGTGTTTGCACTTTGGATCCCATAGATTGCTCAGTCTCGTGGACGTGGATGTGGGATGGAGTGATAAGGGAGAAGGAAACCGCATGAGGAGAATGGATAGGGTGGAAAGAAGAGTGGGGAGAGTGTGAGATGAGGAAGGAGGAGCGATATAGATGGGTTACACATGGAGGCACATGATGGAGTGGAGTGGGAGAGGGAGGGGATGAGGTGGCATGAGGGGCGTAGTATGGGGCGCGAGTAGATGAATGGTGGTTTATGGAGACCGCGGTGCCACCCAAGGTGGGCTGGGCCGGAGTTGTTTAGTGGTCGGGGTTGGAGATATAAGCGGGTGAGGGTGGGCAACTTACCTACCCCCAATTTTTATATTATTATTTGAAAACTATATATATATATATATATATATATATATAATTTTAGAAAAACCTTATTATTAAATTATAATTGTTATTACGAGTATTGATTTTGTTACTTCGTATTTTTATTTTCCGAATATAGATCTCTATTATTTATATATTTCTCAAACACTCTAAATTACAGCCCTATCTACCACTTTGTAGGAATGTAATAACACCATACAAAAATACTTCACCCATGTTTAACTTGGGAAAACCTCTTATGAGGTAAAAAACCCACCAAACAATATATATTTCTATTAATGTGAGAAACCCCAAAAATTTTACAAGTCCAAGTAACTTTTATTCATCTTCACCCCACTTCCCTTCAAATTTTCATCACATGATTTCAATTTCCAATTGATTTTTTTACCTAATACGAGTGCCCATTATAAGTAGAGTCACCTAGTGTGACTTCCCGTGATGCACCCCTCCACATTAATTGATTTTAAATCAATTAAAACATAAACTATAGTTTATATTAAATAAATAAAAATATTTCATATTTTTAATTTATTAATTATAAACTAAGGTTTATAGCTTATATTTAGTCTATAAGAAAAATTTAAAGGGGTTAAGCTCACTTCTTGTTATTGTTCTAATTGTTGCTCCCAACAACCCGTTTTCCTTAGTATGCCAGAAAACCACTTCACAAACATGATCTTCAAGATTTTTGTGATGTTTTCATGTTGGAATGAGGTCACCATACAACAAGGAGAGGCTAACAATAGTTTAAAATCATAAAGGAGGTTTAGAGACGCTTCTTGCACATCAGCTTTTAGAGGCGTTTTAGATAATTGGAGAATGCTTCGACATTACAATTTTACATTGACTAGTCACAAAACATAAGCAAAGGGAACATGTTAAATGTTTATTCTTATAAATTACATGGCTTGGTACTTTGATTTCCTCCCAAGGTGTTAATTTTTGACATAGGTTAAAAATAATGTGAACATTTTTTAATATGGTTTTAAAAAAACAAAAAATAAATAAAAAGCTTACTTGGTTCCATATTTAACATTCAATCTACTATAAAATAGTGAAAATTTTAAAATTAAGTTGGAGAGGAGGAATGAAATCCATGCGTATCGATTGAAGGCAAGATTTGTGGAGTTTGACATTACACTCTCCAATTACATTTTCTTGAGGGGTTCAAGGCCTTTTTAACAAACCCATTTTAAGCATATCCACAACCATTGCAATCATGTCAAAGATCACAAGCTAACTGAGAGGGGGTGAATCATTTATTCAAAATTATATCTCAATTTCAATTATTAACTTATACACATTCATTGATTCATTAAACCATTCACCATTCAAAACAAATAGTGTGCATCAGATATCAAGCATAAGAACACATTACACAACACACTAACACCATATATAAGTGGGAAACCCTCATGGGGAAGAAAACCCACTGAAACTCTTCTTATATTACTCAAAGCAAAGAAGTTTAGTGAAGCACCAACTTCAAAAGGAGCACCAACCCTTGATTTAGTGAGACACCAATCCCACAAGGAGCACTAACCCCTGATTTAGCAAGTTGTAACTTGTAGGGAGCACCAACCCCCTTTTATCTAAGCACCCACTTAGAATAAGATATTACAATTTGATCATATAGAGTCAATATTTCTTACTCAACAGATTATGATCACTTTTTTGTATCTTCTGCACTCACTCTTTCCTCTATCTCTCTAATCTAAATCTCTGATCGCTGCTCTCTGCCTCTTCTTTAGCTCAAATAATTCAATTTCACTCGAGCTCTCTTTATCCTTCTATCTCCCTTCTAACTTGCATGCATTGATTCCTTACATAGACAATAGCTAATGATATCTCTGATCAGCTCTCATATTCTACTCTCATAACTGCAAATGATTTTCTACTTTGTCGCACAATTTCTTAGAGCATCTTTCACATGCACGAGAAACAACTGCAACTGAGTTGAAGTTTTACTTTTATATGCATCTAATTTCTTCAATGTGAAAGAGGTCATCATTTTATCTAGATTCAACCCAAAACCCTTCATTTAATTCAGGCTGCAACGATCACATATGACCCAAGTAAGTTAGCCTTTTACCTTTTGTAGAATCTTCAATTTGATTATCTATACTATGAGTTAGCCTTCCCTTTTTGGAATCTTCAATTAAATAATTCATCACCTAATTTTTGAAATTTTCATGGCACAATGTCAGCTCCTATGAATTTCCTTTGCTTAGAGTGACTTAAATTGTGTTATGCAACTATTCTCTTTACTTCGCGGGTTTTTCAGTCCTTCACGACATTTTTAGTCTTTTGTGGCATTCTCTAGTCTTTCGTGTCACTTTTAGTCTTCAGTGGCATTCTCTAGTCTTTCGCGGATTTCCTTTGAACTTCCTTACTCCCATGGCTTGCTTTTAGATACTTCTTACTTCTTTAGTTCTTCCTTCACATCCACGGCCTTACCATTTTTACTCATTGGACATTCTTTAACTCCTTTTTCTTTGACGACTTCATTTCTTTATCCACGGCCATCTCTTTTCTTCCGCGGCTTCTTCTAGAGTCTCATAACTTCTTACAGACTTCAGTGGCTACTTCAAGACTTTCATGGCTATCCCCTCTTATTCATGGCATGCACACAAAGCTAATTAAGTCCCTTAAAAATTATCCTTGACCATCCTAAGGCATATTAGAGATGACACTACCAATCAACCTTCATTATTCTCACTTGCTCATTTTACCAATAATCCATTTTGTCATCAATACAACTTTGACATTAATGACATCACATATGAAAAATACAAAGGTCCAACAATCTCCCCATATGCTTTTTGTAATAATCTCACCAATTGTTTCTTGACATCAATGACAATACACACTATAATGACATATCTCCAAAAGTCCATAAAGGTAGATATCTTAAGAAATTTGATTGAAAATTTCACATGCCTTATCTACACTTCTCGAAAAAATATTGGAGTCATCAAGAACCTTTGAGTACATGTTGATTTCCCACTAAAACCAAGTTCATCTCTCAAATTGTTGCAAGACAAATTTTGTGAGAGATAAAAACAATTCCATCGTTCAAAATGGAAATGTTCTTGTAGGGATTATTGATAATGTTATGTAAAGTAATCTGTGAATATAACTTGACACTATAACAAGGTGCACTATGTTAGACCAATAGTAATCAATTACTCAAGCATAAGATCTAGATGTAACTTGTGTTTTTTTAAGATTGCAATAAGTAATAGTATTTTCCCAAAACATATTTTTAAGGCTTCATCGTTACCAACACTAGTGAATTATATTGAGATATTTTTCAGATAGCTCACATATGTTTCATATTCTACTACATTTTACCTACATATCTACCACGGAACACTTGTAACAACCACATTAACCCACTTTGTTTAATGCTTTGATAGGCGTATTTACTATGTTCTAAAGATCCCATTTGGTATTGTAATAGCTTGACATGTAGGCCATTCACCAAAGTACCAAGCAAACAAATCCACACAACCACCACAAGATTAAATTGGCATTTTAAAGATAAATTTTAGGGTTAAAATGGTAACAATGGTTTCACATAGAATTTTTTTCCAAAAACTCCTTGATCATTTCATACGGGATGCATTTACATTGATATAGGAATAGAATTCCTATAAATAAGGAAATCACCCTATTAATATGACAACAAATTTACTCACTTATCTATTCTACATGAGTTGTTGTAAGTCACAAATAAATCATAATTACACAATTACCATGGAGCAATAATAATTTCCTAACATTCCCCCTTAGTGCGAACATGGGGAAAACCTCAATCTCGTACTTGCACTTGCTTTCATGATTTGGTGATTTTCATAGGACAACCACAAACCTCAATGATGGTTTTACATATGGCTAACCAAAAACCAAAAAAGTGGTTTTACAAGTGGTTTACCACAAACCAAAAGATGATGGTTTTACATATGGTTTACCAACAACCAAAAGTGGTGGTTTTACAAGTGGTTTACCACAAACCAAAATGATGGTTTTACAAGTGGCTTACCAACAACCACATCACGATGTGCAATAATTTCATCAGCTCTCATTAATATCTTCCTCGTGACGACATAGGAAATTTTTCTCACAAAATAAAAATATTGAAAGAAATGCAATGACGGAAAGAAAACACTAAACTGAAAGCACACTGCAAACACACATGTCACCAATGTTGTATGTGGCCTCGTCGTCGATGGCGGACCGACAAAAGGTCGTTGATTGACCACCAAATTCCATTTTCATTCTTCCTTCGATCATCATGTAACTCATTTTTAGGCCACATATAAAGAAAATCCCCTCTCCACTACACTTGATGGGCATCCATACCTTGTTCAAGAGCTCCCACTTTTTGCGCATGTTGGGAGAGTGCTAGTGTGGAATATATATTTAGCACCCACAAAATCATTTCCATAAATCTTCCATAACTACCCAACGAGGCCAAAGGGGAGGGGAAGAAACCCTACAAAAGGTCCTAATTCGAACCTTATGGGTTTTCCTTCATTATTATTTTTTATCATTTTAATAAAATATGTATATACATATCCATACATATATTATTTAGTTTTATTTTACTTCTATTATTTATATTATTACTAATACTAGTATTAAATTATTTATTATTATATATTGATTCATAAAGACAATAATAATAACAATATTATTATTACCATGTGTGTGTGGTTCTAGAGCGTTATGGCTAAAAAAACTCATGAGCAACCTCCACGCTAAACCCAAAAAAGTGCTTAACAAGAATTAGAGTGGTTAACTTGTGTAAACATCTACAAAATATTGTTATAAAAATTAACAACCTTTGGATACGGTTGTCAACTTGATGTGATGGAAAGGCACTATATCGGGAACAAATTTCACAATTCGATCGACATTTGACAACAATTATTTTACAACATCCACCCACAAATGTGTTCAACATGAGACACATCATTTGATTTGGAGTTGTATGTGACACATCATTCCGTGAAATGGGACATACACCCTCATCAACCAAGTACAAAAGGGAAGGGCACTATATTTCCCTTCCCTTATAAGAGCATCATCCTTGATGCAACACAACGCCAATATTAGTTGGAAGGATACATGAGAAGAAAAGGGGTCAACAACATCTAATGTTACTTAGAAAAATAGCTTATAAAAGCATGCGACCACGAGAGAACAACAAAAATTGTAATTTTATTCAATTTTTTATGTTTTTGAATATTCATAGTTCTCTTTACCATGGTTAATTAATCCTTAGTTTGGTACTCATGTCTAGTATTTTCTCGAAAGAAAATCTAAATTTTTAGTTTTCTCATTAGTACAAGTTCGTTGATTCAATGTTTCTTAACGTTTTCATTGTTTAATAGTTCAATTTCATTGTTTTCATAGGGCTTCCAATAATACATGACATCACATGGTCATACACAACCCAAAACCATAACACATGTCAACTCCACATTTATCACATTTTCATGACCGTAACAAAAATATATCCACCATCTCAACGGGTAAAGAAAAGTATAGTCTATAAATCCTAGTGCTCCATAATAGGTCTTAGGCATAAGATACATCAACAACATGTGTCCAAAAAAGTAACAAGAAAAAACACCAATATGTTTGTAGTTGATATGTACATGATTCAAGTCATAGTCCTCTTTGAAATAGTGTCAAAAGAGAATCAAAGTAAATCACATCCAATAATAAGGGGCATCAAGCCACAAGTATCACAATACATAGTCAAATGGCTTTCATAAGTAACTCATCAAATACTAGGTACATCACATAGACCAGAACTACATATCCCTCCCAAAGAAACTCCATATACCTACCAATAAAAATGATGTCATAGAACCATAACGAGGATGAGTCACTCTATGAACATGAACTATAAATCCCCATCACTTCAACTAAAACCTAGTACCCAATAGCCTCAAATAGAAATCATTGGTGTAATCCTTGAGTCTAACTTGAAATAAAGTAATAATACCAATATCCTCATTATCCTCTTCTCTAGAATCATAGTTTTATATAATATCATAAGGCTCGCATAATTAGTAACTATACAAATGTCATATTGTAGACACAAAATCATGCACTTTGAGTCATTATTTAGTCCCAGTCTCATACTACTATTCATATGGTTCTTAAGTGAAAAGAGTAATAATTAACCCATGTCTTTGGCCATTTTACATTGCTTTCTATTGCTATTTTTATCTCACACCCATACTTGCCCAGTATGTACCTTCATACTACATTTTTTTCCTATTTCGACTAGGTGCCCAACCTGACCTGGGGTGCCCCAAACACTTGTGGTCCCCCTCGGGTGCCCGGCTCTCTTTACACTTTCCTCTCACTTTTTGGGCACTTTTTAGCCGTTTGAGATTCTTATATTTTTGGTGGTCATCCTTTTCAAGGTTAATTATGAAATTAAAGCAAGATAATCATATAAATATAAATTTATGTGACCATAATGAGGGGCCAAGCACTAAACACTTACTATCACCACCTAAGGTTACATCCATCAAAGGCATATATAGTTACATTTGCATCCATCTAGCTCCATCACAAGACACACAAGGCTGGTTCATCTACATCACACTTCATAGGAGGGAGTCTATTGTTTCCATGCACACATTTACTACATTTTACATCTAGTTATTTGCTCGCTACTTCACAAAATGTGACTGGCACAAGAGCAACCTAGGGCACAATTCCGCACACACACACACATAACTACATTAGGTATAAGATGTAGTGCAATGCTCAGCTGTAAGACCACCATTGTGGCATCTGAGGAAAGTCCGACCCCTTCATATGCATCTTTATTTTTAGGTTTTGATGCTTTGTCTGGGGTTTTGTAGGTGATTCTTCCATTGCAAGTTTACTAGTGCTTTGGTGATCATCCAACGACATCAATGACAGAGAAAATGAATATAGATGAACATAAAAGCGATACTCTAGAGGAGGTTTCCTATCCATTTTCGCATACCAGGGCACGAGATCTCGGACTAGGGAACACATAGGTACCCCTATCCCTCTCCAAGAACCCAAGTCTATCCAGACAGTCCGGATCTGCACTTTTTCAAGATCTTGTTTGAAGTTTTCCTCCTCCTGTTCACTGGTTTACTCTATGAAAAATTCTTGCGAAATCTATGAATTATCTAAGCCCTTCTTAACCCTTTTTGCACATTAGGGTTTCACATTCCATTACTTAGATTACTTGGGTACTATTTAAGTATTTTATTACTTCATTTATTCGAGTTGTTTTTTTGCTCATAAAACATTAGATTACACTAGAATAAAATATATTTTAGTTTATCACATATCTAAGATGACCATTCAAGTAATGAGGGGAAGTTTTAGGATACCATTTACTGAGCTTGAGGTGTGCATGCTACACAATATGCATGACATTCGTAGACTAATTCCATACATACCAAATAAACTAAAGTGAGTTTTAAGTCTACGAGAAAATCCACCTCATGTATTGTAGTAATCTCAAGCAATATGGTAAACTATTCACCATCCTCTCTCCCCATATACACCTTATAACTACCCATAGGGATCGACGGTGTAATGTAACACAACATAACATAGTACAACATCACTAACATGGCGTTACAACACAACACAATACGCATAGATATTATGTAATAGGGTGATACACATTACAATTAATCAAGATTTGCATAACGACACACAATCCACATAATGCACTAATAACATGGGTACACTATAAGGGTAAGTGCAACAAGTTGGTGGACAAAAAGTGGACATAAAAACCCAAAATTCACGTACCAATCACGGTTTTTAAACCATGATCGTGGGACTATTTTTTATAGGTTTGGGAATTTTCGAACCTAAAACCACGATTGCGGTCCTCTGAGACAAAAAAATAGACCCACGACCCCTCATTTTCCCTATTTTCCCCTGCAAACCATGATTTCTCCTCGATTGTTGGCACTCGAGCTTTGAAAACCCCTGTAAATTACTCTTTAGACTTTTGGATATCAAAAATTTTACGATGTCACCAAGACAAAGAGGTAAGCCCTCGATTTTGATCAAATTTCTTGCATTTTAGGTTAATTTTTGTGATTTTCATGGGTTTTTCAATTTTTTCATTTATGTATACATTTTTTTGTTTTTTTAGTTGTTTGGAAAGCTCGTAATCCTACAAACCATCCAAATATTCCTCAAAACCCTCAAGCATTCCTCAAAACCCTCCTCCAAATGTAGATCTACCTCCTGTGGCTCCTTCTATCCCCACGGAACCAACAGGAACACAAGTTGATATCATTGGAAGAATCTAACAAAATAAAATTTCCATTAAGAAAATTTTTCATAAAATAAGACAAAATCATGCCACAAATCCATCACTTTGACTTTAGCCAACACATTACAAACATTGATTGGAAAATTTGACTCGTAACCAACCAAATAAATAGATGGAATACCTTTATAGGTGATTGTAGGCGGTGGTATGCGAGATACATTATCACATGCATCTATAAAAGACAAAACAATTGCAAAATCGCATTTGTGCATTATTTTCGACCCGATATTCAATGCCCCCCGCAACTACTTGCAAATAGTTCCCAATCCATTGGTGCTTTATGATGACCGAATCAAGAAAAAAATTGGGACTGATGGTGGATGGTTTTTATTATCCACCATGCAACAACAATGAGGTTCCTCTCTATTTTTTGAAGAAATTATATTGTGAGTTCATGTTTAATGAGGTCCCAAATTATTTTGACTTTTCTGAGTTTTATGGGCGAGGAGGTGGCTCTGCATAGAGTAGACCTGGTGCACGCATTGGTTAACCAAGGATCCCCCATGCCCCAAAACCCCCATTACCTTCAATTATCCCTCCTACAGTGAAGGAGGTTGTGGAGATTGACACACTACATGTATTAAGGGAGCTCACTGACACTCTGACCCAACATAGTGACCAGATTGCATCTAGTGATGTTGGTGGAGGTACAGTTCTAGTGCACCACACCACTTGTGGATCATGTGGTGCCATATGCACGGGGAGGCAAGACATCATTTTTTGGATCACATGATTTATTTTCTCTAGATGAGATGATTGCGGATGTTTTTGGAACTAGTGCAAATGATCTTGGTCTTTCGGATAAATTTCAAATAAAAATTTAATATATATACACAATAGTTTAATTCATTTGATATTTTAATATATATGTATTTGATTATGTCATGTACATACATGTAAAAACTAATATATTTTTATTTTAAAGCAATGAGAGAGTCGGAGAAGGACACATCCGACATCGACATACTAGTTATTACAACTTTGCATGTTACAGACGTAAGTTTCAAGTTACTTACATTTCAAATTATATTTGATTGCACTTTTATTATTAAATACACATTTTTAATGTTCGTGTATAATGTTTCACGTGTACATGTACATATTAATATGTTTTTCTTTTATACGCAGGATCTTGCGGGTCATCATCTACTCGGACACCGAGGCTACTTGGCACACCTCACGTGAATTTTACACTAATTAGTTTCTCTTGAGGATCCTTGGTTAAGGATAGTTGGTTAACCAAGGATCCCTCTTGGACACTGAAACTGAAATTCCTTGAGCCTTTGTGGCATAATTGTTTACAAACTACCTTTTTTAGAAAGTCCTAGGAAATGAACGGAGGTGAGTAGCGAGAAGTCATGCCTCGGGACATTTTGGCACCAAACCAACTATGCCAACACATCCGGGTGGCCAGGTAAATGTTAGAGGAGGCATCATTTTTGTTCGCAACAAGGTCGGTTCTTAGGGCTACTTCGTTCAGGCGTAGTCCCTTAAGAACCCTGAGACCAAAAAATTGTTCAAGTTTGACAGGTGATTACTTAGACTCCGTAGAACCTATAGAAGTCTCTTCATATCCTACACCTTGGTGTAGGGACCCTCTATAATAACATGTCTCAGTTTTTTTATCTTTGATCGGTGCTCTCGCTGCCCTATTGTTTGCAAACGCACGAAATAATGCACTTTGAGCCAGTGTAAGGTTGTCAAACGCTTTATTTTATAAAGAGTGGGTCATGGAACCAAACCAACTGTGCCAAAATGTCCAAGTGGCTAGGTAAACACTAGAGGAGGCATCATTTTGGTGCACGACAAGGTCGTTTATTCCGGCTACTTACTTCATTCGGGCGTAATCCCTTAAGAGCCCTGAGACCAAAAAACCGTTCAACTTTGATGGGTGATTACTCGGACTCGTGGCACCTAAAAATTTCTCGTTAGATCCTACACCTCGGTATAAGTACCCTCTACATCAGTCTATCTTGGTTTTTTCCATCTCGATCGGTGCTCTCACTACCCTATTGTTTGCAAACACACGAAATAGTACAGTTTGAGCGGTGTAAAGGTGTCAAGCGATATATTTTACAAACGGCAGGTCGTGGCACCAAAATGACTACACCAACATGTCTGATTGGCCAAGTAAACGCTAGAGGAGGTGTCATTTCAATGTGTGCCATGGTCGAGGCTTCGGGATACTTTATTCGGGCATAGTCCCTTAAGATCCCTTAGACCAAAAAACCGTTCAACTTCAATGGGTGATTATTTGGACTTCGTGGCACCTAAAAACATCTCATTAGATCATACAACTTGGAATAAGGACCCTCTAAAATATTGTGTCTCGGTTTTTTCCGTCTCCGATCGGTGCTCTCGTTTCCCTATTGTTTACAAGCGCGTGAAATAATGCAGTTTGAGTCAATGTAAGGTTATCAAACACTATATTTTGCGAACGGTGGGTCATGGCACCGAACCTATTGCACCTACACATTTGAGTGTCTAGGTTAACGCTAGAGGAAGCATCGTTTCGGTGAACGACAAGGTCGTTGCTTCTAGGCTACTTCGTTCGGGCGTAGTCCCTTAAGAGCCATGAGACCAAAAATCATTCAACTTCGATGGGTGATTACTCAAACTCTATGGAACCTAGAGATGTCTCGTTAGATCCTACACCTTGGTGTATGGACCCTCTATAATATCCTATCTCATTTTTTTCCATCTCCGATCGGTGCTCTCGCTTCCATGTTATTTGCAAACACGTGAAAAAGTGCAGTTTGAGCCAGTGTAAGGCTATCAAATGTTATATTTTACAAACGGCGGGTCGTGGCACCAAACTAAATATGCCAACACATCTAGGTGGCCAATTAAATGCTAGAGGAGGTGTCATTTTGATGTCTGCAACAAGGTTGTTTCTTAGGGCTACTTTGTTCGGGCATAGTCCTTTAAGAGCCTTGAGACCAAAAAACATTCAACTTTGATGGGTGATTACTCATACTCTGTGGCACCTAGAGATGTCTCATTGGATCCTACACCTTGGCATATGGACTCTCTATAATAGCATATCTTGTTTTTTCCGTCTCGATCGGTGCTCTCACCGCCCTGTTGTTTACAAATGTGTGGAATAGTGTAGTTTGAGCCAGTGTAAGGCTATCAAATGCTATATTTTACAAATGGTGGGTCATGGCATTGAACCAAGCTGCGCTAAAATATTTAAATGCTAGAGGAGGCATCATTTCATTGCATGACAAGGTCATTGCTTCAGGTACTTTGTTTGGGCGTAGTCCCTTAAGAGCCCTGAGACCAAAAAATTATTCAACTTCGACGGGTGATTACTCGGACTTCGTGGCACCTAGAGATGTCTCATTGGATCCTACACCTCGGTGTAGGGACCCTCTACAATATAATTTCTTGGTTTTTTCGTATCCGATCGGTGCTCTCACTATCATGTTGTTTTGCAAACGCGTGAAATAGTGTAGTTTGAGCGAGTGTAATATTGTCAAACATTATATTTTGCAAACGGTGGGTCGTGGCACCGAACTGATTGTGCCAACATGTTCGGATGCCCAAGTAAATGCTAGAGGAGGCATATTTTTGGTGTTTTACATGATCATTGATTAAGGATACTTCGTTCAGGCATAGTCCCTTAAAGCCTTGAGACCAAAAACCTATTCAACTTCGACGGGTGATTACTTAGACTCCATGGAACCTAGAGACATCTCATTAGATCCTAAACCTTGGCATAGGGAACCTCTATAATATCCTATCTCATTTTTTTCTGTCTCTAATCGGTGCTCTCGCTTCCCCCTATTGTTCGTGGCAAACGCGTGAAATAGTACGGTTTGAGCCAATATAAGGTTGTCTACTCTATATTTTACAAATGGTGGGTCGTGGCACCAAACCGAATGTGCCAACACATTTGAGTGGATAGGTTAATGCTAGAAGAGGTGTCATTTTGGGGCACGAGAAGGTCGTTGCTTCGAGCTACTTCTTTTGGGCGTAGTCCCTTAAGAGCCCTAAGACCAAAAAATTATTCATCTTCGACGGATGATTACTCAAACTCCATGGCACATAGAGATGTATCATTAGATCCTACACCTCATTCTAAGGACCCTATACAATAGCCTATCTTAGTTTTTGGTCTCCGATCGGTGCTTTCTCTTCCTGTTGTTTGCAAACGTGTGAAATAGTGTAGTTTAAGCAAGTGTAAGGTCACAAATGCTATATTTTGAAAACGAAGGGTCATGACACCAAACCGACTACGCCAACACATCTCGAGTGGAAATTTAAACACTAGAGGAGGTGTTATTTTGGTGTGCGACAAGGTCATTTCTTCCGGGTTGCTTCATTCAGGCATAATCCCTTAAGAGCACTAAGACCAAAAAAACCATTCAACTTCGACGAGTGATTACTTAGACTCCATGGCACCTAGAGACATCTCATAAAATCCTACACCTTGGTGTATAGACCCTCTACAATAGCCTATCCCAGCTTTTTTTTTCTTCGATCGGTGCTCTCGCCGCCCTATTTTTTGCAAATGCGTGAAATAATGCAGTTTGAGCCAGTGTAAGGTTGTCAAACACTATAATTTACAAATGGTGGGTCGTGGCATCGAACCATCTATGCCAAAACATCACGGGTGGCTAGGTAAATTCTAGAGGAAGAATCATTTTGGTGCACGACAAGTTCCTTGCTTCCAGGCTACTTCATTCGGGCGTAGTCCCTTAAGAGCCCTGAAACCAAAAAACCATTCAACTTCAATGGGTGATTACTCAAACTTTGTGGCACCTAGAGACATCTCGCAGATCCTACACCTTAGCATAGGGACCCTCTACAATATCCTATCTTAGTTTTTTCCATCTCCAATCGGTGCTCTCGCTGCCCTATTGTTTGTAAATGCGTGAAATAGTGCAGTTTGAGCCAGTGTAAGGTTGTCAAACGCTATATTTTACAAACGGTGGGTCATGGCACCAAACCAACTGCACCAACACATTCGATTGGATAGGTTATTGCTAGAGGAGGTGTCATTTTGGTGCACAAGAAGGTCTTTGCTTCTCAGGCTACTTCATTCGAGCATAGTCCCTTAAGAGCCATGAGACCAAAAACCGTTCAACTTCGATGGGTGATTACTCGGACTCTGTGGCACCTAGAGATGTCTCGTCGAGATCCTATACCTCAAGCATATGGACCCTCTACAATATGATATCTCATTTTTTCCATCTTTTATTGGTGCTCTCGCTGCCCTATTATTTGCAAATGTGTGAAATAGTGTAGTTTGAGCCAGTGTAAGGTTGTCAAATGATAAAATTTACAAACGGTGGGTCATGGCACCAAACCCATTTGTGCCCAACACATCGGGTGGCTAAATAAACATTAGATGAGGTATCATTTTGTTTGAGGACAAGGTCATTTCTTAGGGATACTTCGTTCGGGCGTAGTCCCTTAAGAGCCCTAAGACCAAAAAACCATTCAACTTTAACGGTTGATTACTCAGACTTCGTGGCACCTAGAGACGTCTTGTTGGATCCTAAACCTCAGCGTAGGGACTGTATATAATACCTAGTCTTAGTTTTTTCCTTATCTTATCGGTTCTCTCTCTCTGTCCTATTGTTTGCAAACAAGTGAAATAGTGTAGTTTGAGCCATTGTAAAGGTGACAAACGTTATACTTTGCAAACGGTGGGTCGTGGCACCAAACTGACTTTGCACACACATAGGGATGATCTTGTAAATACTTGGGGAAGAATTGTTTTGGTTCCTATGCTCTGGTATACGGGCTACCTCCTCTGGAGCCAAGAACCCCCTCCACAGGTACATAAATCGTTGTTAGTTGCTTCTCTTTTCTTGTAAAATAATGAAAGCTTCTCTTAGCTTCGAGAATATAAAATTCTCTACTAACAATTCCAACCACATGAAGGTGGAAGCTTTTCTGGCACCACTAACCTGCATAAAAGTGTTAGTCAAAGAAATTTAAGTTGAATCAAAACCATACTAGATATATACAAAATACACAAATTTAATAAAATATATGAACTTGAATCTAGAACTGACAAATTTAAACAATTCAAAGAAATTATATATACAGACGAGCTCATGTAAATTCATTCCAATGTTCACCATCAGGATGTGAAAGTGGAAGCTTTTATGGCACCACTAACCTACATAAAAGTGTTAGTCAAAGAAATTTAAGTTGAATCAAAACCATATACTAGATATATACAAAATACACAAATTTAATAAAATATATGAACTTGAATGATCTGGTTGAAAAATTTAAACACTTCAAATAAATTATATATACTAGACGTGAGCATGTAAATTCATTCCAATGAACCATTAGGATCATATCTACTCTGAATAGCGAGACATGATTGCTTCATGATCTGACTCTTGAACCTTCCAAAGAATCTTGTTATTAGGCCTTCCTCGATATCTATACAATCTGAATATTTGTTGCTAGAACTAGATGTGAATATAAGAGTATTTTCATGTGTGTCTCAAAGTCTTCAAACACCCAAACAGAGGAATTTTTTAATGGATACCATCGAATCCAAGTTCCAATAACTACCACTAACCCTGTAGGGTACTCAATATATTCACCATCTATAACAGGAGAATTCAACTTCTTTCTTTCCTCGATGCAACGACATAAAAAATAGTTTGTCCCTTCTTCACTGTCTTCTGTCGCAATAATTGTAAACACATGTCCTATAAAAATAAAGGTTTCAACTCAAATTTAAATTACATATTAATTTCAATGGACTTAACTCAATAGAAAAATTATAAATAATGATTTCCCTTGTTGTACCAAAATTAAAATTTCATCAAAGTCCTTGGATTTTGTAACTTCAACTAGAGAAACAAATCGTAATGCTGTGTAGGTTGATAAATAGGAAGCAGAGTCGAGGCCTACAAATCGATCCATCCACCCATTATTTTGAATCACACTCAGCCATGAAATTTTTGATAAAAGATGCACAAAAACATGCCAAATTTCTTGTCCATGTGGCCCACGAATTAGCGTCTGAGCTACAAAATGATTGCATATCACTTTGGACCTTGTGAGTGTCATATAATCCTCATAGTTAGCAATTTTTGTCCCTCTATCAACCAAAAATATCTGCGAACTGTGGAATTTTCTTGAGAACCTTGGGCCATGTTACATATACACCATTCCACTATGCTCTTTGCATCTTTCAATTTAGCATCATCTTTGTACTTCAACTCTTCTCTTGCAAGAGATCTTTTCACACATGCCCCTGCACCGTCATGCTCTCTCCTTTTCCATGTCCAACCTCAGGGAAACTCCAAATATGTTGCACACCCATCTTGACATGCATCTTGATCATCCAATAAAACATTCATGCATTCCTAAACTGAGACATGTAATTATCTTACCAGGAATAATGTTGATTGAAGTGGATGTCTCTATTAGACAAGTTTCCATAAAATATCTGGAAACACGCTTGCACAAATTTAGTAGAATGAGTACGATCATCACTGATATAAAAGTGGTACTCTTTTAAAAAAATTCTATCATTCTCTGTACTATCAAGAGAATGTATAAATGTTATATGCACAAAAATGACAACTTGTACTGAGTTGTAATATTGTGATTGAACCTCCATTTGTGGTTGCAATGTGTAATTCTCTGTAAAATCAACCACTGAAATAATAGTACCAATAGGAAATGTGTCCTTGCATATCTTGAATTTTTCATTCAACCATCGAGCTCTGTGTGTATTCCTAGCATACTCATAAACAATTTCATCCTTAAATTTTCTCATAAATTGAAAAACAAACATATGTTTTGTAACTAGCTCACACCGTTTAGACTCCTTTCCATCTTTCAACTAGTATGGTACTGATTTATATTTATCAAACTCAACTAAATTATGTCCTATTGCACCTCCAATTTTCTCATGGATGTAACTTTCTAATTTAGGTAATCCACCGCACGTACCACAACTTCCATCTAAACAATCCTGACTATAAAAAAATTTCTAACTTCTCTTTCAAAAAATATCATAGGAATGAAATCCTGGAAGATATTGGTGGAACTTGAACACCACATTCCGATAACATAGTTTCAGAATGAAAATCAAAACGAATACATAAAAATTTAGCATAATGCATCGTAAATTCAACATGTTTCCTACAACAACAAGTGGTGTGAGCGTGGTTGATTTTCACATAGAATGGTTTCAACATTTCAAAAAAATGTTGACTAATTTTAATTTCTAGATGTTCCTGTTCAAACTTACAAAAAAATGAGTTTGAGTCATATCTAAGAAATGCTTTGGATGTGGTTCGCGATTCGTAGAACCAACTCTCCGTTTTACAACATATCTTGTATTAGGTGAAACTCTAGTGTTATCATTCCAAAATTGAATTACAACTTCTCTTATAACATCAGATATATATGTGTCCTTACGCAGTGCTCTAGTAGAAAATGCCCAAAAATCAGTGTTATTAAGTGATTGATGGATATTACTATATATGTATTGGATTATGTCATGTACAGACATGTAAAAACTAATATATATTTTTATTTTAAATAGCAAGAGTCAGCGAAGGAAATATCCGGCGTCAACATGCTAGTTACTATAGTTGGGCATGTTACAGACATAAGTTTCAAGTTACTTATATTTTAAATTATATTTGATTGCACTTTTATTATTAAATACACATTTTTAATGTTCATGTATAATGTTTCATGTGTACATATACATATTAATATGTTTGTATTTTATACGTAGGATCTTAGCGGGTCATCATCTGCTCTGGGCACTGAGGCTACTGGCATGCCTCACATGACTTTTACGCAAGTTAGTTTCTCTTTACACTTTGTTTCTAATTGTGGAAGTTCAGTTGTGTATCTACTCTTGTAGGAATTTTGGAGACTCGAGTAACATCAAAGCTTCCCTAGGATCATTAAACCTAGATTCCTACTCTTCCAGGAGGTCATATGACAATAAGTAGTATTATTAAGAGCCTTGGTTGGTTTCTATTAGAAAATTAATACATTGGTCTGTTATGTGTTGATTATGCTTTGGGTCTATTATGTGGCAACTTCATGTAGATTAATATTGATTTGTACATGTTTTTGTATAGCTTATGACTTCCAGAGAGACTCCTCCCTATATGCAGACTGTGGAGGTTGTTGTAGATGCTGCCATAATGTCTGTAGATCCACTAACTCAGGTATAATTTTTCAAATTTGTTAAATTTTGGAGGAATTTTTCTTATTACTTATCTATAATATCAAATTTTGTACATGAAATATTTAATTTGAACTATTTATTTGTATGTAGCCTACCCCTCATGAGTCTACCGTTGACCCTACAATGCGTTGACGACAAATTGATAGGGATCATGAGATTGCGGTAAGATTTCACATGCATTATAAATTCTAAGTTTCTAAATTTTGAATGTATTTTAAAAATTTGGGTGTTAAAAACTTGTTGTTTATGAATGTGTAGGCTAGGTTGCAAGCCTGCTTAGAGACGCCTAGGACCACATGGATGAAATCTATAGTGGCATCTCCCTCCACTACATCCATAGGTTGTGGACATGCTTCTTCTAGTAGGGCGAAGAGAGGGAAGATGTTTCATGATTAGATTCATAGGACTCGGATCGGGAATAATTTTATTGGTGAATATTCATAATATGACGAATATCCCATTTTTGAAAATTTTGAAAAGGTGAATTTTCTGGTGCGAGTTAGTGACCTGTTCGCCTAAAAATTATAGTTTAATTTTTTTAGGGGTCAGCTTCGCCTACCCTTGAAACTATCCCCTATATAATCCTAGATTATTTGCCAGGTAGAACACTACTAGATCACTCATACCACCTGGGAGCATATGTATTAATAAGTACAGTAAATGCGTGATAGGAGGGCAGAGGCTACAGATGCGTGACAGGAGGGTGGAGGTTGCAGATGAGTGACATAGAGTTTGTTGATGTGTGATATGGAGAGTTTTTGACGTGCGACATGGAGATTTTGTTGATGTCCGACAAGAGTGTGGAGGAAGTAGATGCACGATAGAGAGTTTGTTGACGCGCGACGTGGAGATTTTGTTATTGTATGACCAGAGGGCAGGGGCTGCAGACGTGCGATAGAAGATTTGTTGTCGCACATCAACCACCTTGTTGACGCGTGATAAAAAATATTCTATCGTGCGTCTGCATCCTTCTATCACACCTCTTAAAAATCAGGTGAAAATTTTGTTGTCGGACCCCCAAAAATTACCTTCCCGCGAAACCGGTTCCGAGGATATTCACTAGGTATTTTCCACCTCTCGATTTCTAAGAGGTCTCTTAAAATGAACCACGACTCGAATGTATAGATATATATTCCATCTAGTCCTAGTTCATGATTCTTCATATAGTCCATGTATATAGCCTTATGTGACCGCATGTGGTCCTATATGTATGACACACTTAGTTTGATACATTATGAATTTATATTTTCAGAGACACGTGGCACACTTAGTTTGATACATTATATCCATGTTGGTTTTCATAACGATATTACTTCTATGTTTGATTTGATTTGATGGCCTCGATTATGTGACCATTATCCATATGATATATATGATATATGATGTTATGTTATTGTTAAATGATATATGATGTTATGTTATATAATGGTTTTGAAGGTTCTTGGGTGCAAGATCATTTTTTTCAAGAGATTCAAGTGTGGACTTATATCAATTTTCTTATTTTAAGCACGTGGTTAACACACTCCAAAGTTGGAAAAAATGTACACAATTAAAAATGGTCTTGAGGGATTTAAATTACAAGTCTTTTTATATTTTTTTAGTGCACTTAAAATTTATTTTTTAAGTATTAGTCCAAATTAAGTGTTATTTATGTGTGTAACAATAAGGTCCTAATTTGAATTCACTTGTTTAAAAAATACGAAACATTGTATGAGTTTAGTTAGGACAAGTTATGAAAAATATTCTTAACACTCTATTGTGTATTAACATGTTTTAAACAGAGATCAAATAATCATTAGAGTATTTACAGGCTCCCAAGAGCAAGATTCGATGCTAGGAACCGTTGAACAGTCTAGGTTCCTTAGTCAAGAGATCTAGCTATCACACAATTTTTTGGGTTTGTTTGTGACAATGTCCTCCTCTTTTTTAGGAGTTGTTCGGTTCGACACAGTCCATGATTAATACGAAATCACATAAGTACTTTATCCTTTCTCTTGCACTTAGGTTTCAATTTTTTTTTTTTTATTACTTAGGTCGAGATATGTACTTTATTGCTATATTATTATGTTGTGACTTTATAGTTAAAATTTAATAGTTATTTCAATATTTGTTAAATAATTTAGAGAACCCCACTCGTGATTGGTCTTTCGAATCCTTATTTGACATATTATCTTCTCTATCATGGCTCCTAAGGTTCATCAAGTATCTTTGTCTCAATTACTTCAAATTCATGCAACTTGCAAAGAGGTTCTTTAAAAATCCCTAGACATAATTTTTCTCCCTAAGGATATGCCACCCACTCGGGTAAGTGTTCTTTTGGATCGTTTCTCCAACGAACCTAGTATTAATGATCCTCCATCCTATCAACCCATGTTGTAGTCAATTTAAGCTTTGGTCTTTATTTCAAGAAAATTGCAGGTCATGGAATCCATGATTACATCTCTTAAATATGAAATCCAACATCTTAAGAATGTTTCTCAGATCATGCTATATTTTCTTCTCATCCTAATTCTATGTCTCATATGCTCATATCGTGAGTCGAGTATTACCACTACCGGAGCCTCTCAAATTTGATCACAATGCTAAGAAAAATGACATTCTAATTGATCTCCTTAGTCACTAATTGATAACTTTACAATCTACTCATTACAATCATCCTTATCGGCTGGTCAAATATCAAGGTCTTCCATATTGTAATTATCATCGAATCAATAGACATAATGAAAATGACTACTATGTTTTACAATGAAGAATAAGGCATCTTGAACGTCAATGCTTTATCTTATTCACTTCACAAAATTTTGGTGCATGCCCATCTACAACGGCTATATCCAAATGGGCTCCTAAATCTTCTCCTTATATGTCTAATGAACATCATGATATCACTTGTAATGTGCCTTCTTCAGTCAGTCAAGCCCCGCCTATTCAACCCACTCTTACTAAGCAACCACCTCTCAAGGTCTATTTTTCACTACCTCCTCCTACCGATTCATTGACACCATTACCAAGTCAAACAAAGTAGCCAACATCTCTTCCTCTCAGTAGTATTCTACGACGTTACCACATAATAAACAACTCAGTAAGCTAGAAAATTAAATTTTAGAGGCCTCTTTTTTCTTCCTCCATTCAAACCCGCATTTAACACTTATCCTACTCTTCCTCCTATCCGCCCTTGTCATAACAATATGCTTTATTATGATATATTTCAAACTCCATCGTCATCGTAATGTATTTCTTACATCGTCATATAGGTATCCATCATTGAAACACTTGGGGGGAATCATAGCTTCTCCCCCTTACATTGTTATCAAATGTATCTATCATCCCATGCACTTGATGCTCGTGCTTAATGTCTAATATCTCCTAAGCATAAATAAAAAACACTTGATACACTTGTATCGTAATTACCCGATGATGCACTATTGTGCTAGATTTCACACTTGATTGTTGAGGGATCACTACATTCATGAACCTCATATCATAACACATGGAACAATTCACACTCAACACATTCAAGACACATCTTTCTAGCATCACATTGTCACACAACACACTTCCCTATGACACACTCTAGTTCCATGGTTCATACTCGACTACTGAGGGTATAAATCTGAAATGAACCTCATCACACTTGCTCACTCTCTATGCTCTATGCTTTATTGATCATATATTTCTAGCGCACAATTCAAACCATTTCCCGATGATGTAATCTTGTTCTATGGTTCATTCTTGACTGTTGAGGGGAATTTTATAAATGAACCTCATCTCATGCATACTCATTCACACTCACACTTCCTTCCATTCCATTCACACTCACAACATACTACATATCTTGGTTACACATTGTTCTTTCTTACTTATACTCGCATGTTACACTTTACTTGCTATGTTAGACGGATACTTCGTATGTCATTATATTTTATATATACACATACGCGTTCACTTTCCTTATAGTTGTGAATTCAGACTTTATACATATCGTTACATGTAACACGAATGCTTGGCACAATACCTCTTCTTGGTCCCACAATGGCTCCTAGGGGCATCTAATCTAATTTCGTACACACTACTACGGGTGTTATTGTTTCATTTTGTATTATTCCATATTATTCCTAGCACACTACTCTATCGATATATACACGCCTTGACATACTTTTATATTTCTAACATGCTAATGGGTGCTTCATGTGCAACATTTTCTTTACAGAACTATTTGTTACCATGATTGTTGGTTACACTTTGATTGTTCTTGTTTTCCATTATATGCCATTATTTTCCATTGTGCGACATTGTGAGCGATGTCCCGTATTTGGAACCCACTTTATCAATGCACATTGTCTTCTTTCTTTCTATATTACACATTGTCTAATATATGAGTCTTTGTCTTGTTTACACTAACACATGTTTTTCAGCCACTTTTTTTTTTTTGTGGCTTAGTTTTTACCAATCACATTCCTCCCCCTTGCTGAGATTTAGTTTCAAATGTACATCGGGTGTTCCTTTGGGCTGCATTCTCCTAGCCATGTCACATGCACCCCAAATGAAGGGGGAATACATCGGGTGAATCAGTCACCTCATACAAAAGTTCATGATTCTACAATACAACACAGTTCAATACATAATCAATGCAGTATTTAGTCTCATAAATGGACTAGAATATGACTTGGGTCTTTATCACATCAAGGAACACCACCACCTAGATACAAACATGAGTTCCTAGGTACTCATGACCCTTCTTGGGTGCCTATGACTAGGGAAGTTACAAAAATTTCTCAGATCAACACAATTTTCAGCAGTTTACACAATGGCTTTCACAGAACAAGCATGGTCCTTGATAAGCAAAATTTATGTAATCTCCTTTTTGTATTTCAAATTAGATCAAAATGGATCAAAATGGATTGAATTTGAACAAAGTAGGATCACACCATCTGCAAGTGGTGTATAAATCATCGGGAAGTAGTCAAAGAATGGAGAATAACACTAAACCTTTCTCCCTACTCTCTTCTTTTGTGGCATGAGATCGCCCAAAAAAATTATTCTTCTACACCATTTTCAAGATCATTTCTATATTTTCACTCATCACAAATTAGGTGCACATGTTCCTTTTCACATTTTTGCATACTTTTTATACACTTCTTACACATTTGGATTAAATTTCTTAAATACACATATTTGACTACTCTTTTGTTCCTCTTTTGCAGATTCATCCTTATGGGAATTAGTACTCACATAATAAAGCATCAATTGACATCAACAACAGGTACAACATGACATATACACATATGCTTTTCACCCCTAGGGTAACTTCCTCTTCTCTATCTTATGTGCTTCATATTATTCACTTTACGCTTTTTCTTCTCTCCTTGGCACGCTTTTTGCCATCAATTTACATGGTTATCAGTACGCATGTCTTATCTATTTTATGTTATCAATCATTCACTCAACAACATAAAGTGGGAGAAAATGTAGATACTAAATCACGCACTTGGGTATAATTCTAGGTCCTGATCACATACTACTATTCATATGATTCCTAAGTGATAAAAGTACTAATTGATCAATATCTTTTTCCTTTTTACTTTCTTTTTGGGTTTCATGTTGGTCTTACACACCCCAATTCCCATTCTAACCTTCGTTACTTCATTTTTCCGAGTCCGGACACACGGCTGCCCACCAGGATGTCGCACCTGTGCACCCTCTTCTTCTCTAGATGCCCCTGAACTCTTTGTATCTTGATCACACCTTTTGGGTCTTTTCTAGTTGTTGAGCATACTATTTTCTTGGTGGTCAGCCTTTTAGTGGTTAATTACAAAATTCAAATAAGGGAATCATATAAATATAAACCGTGTGACCATAATAAAGGACTAATCTCTAAGCATCTATTACTATCACCTAAGGTTGCATCCAAAGGCATTTTAAGAGCATCAAATCATCCATCTAGCTATCATTCAAGGGAAAAGGGACTGCATTCTTCTACATACAATTCATAAGAGGGGAATTTAAGTTTTCCATACACACATTTATTTACATCTTCTACATCTAGCTATTGCTCGCTATAAAGTGTATCTTGCACAAGAGCCACCTAGGGCATGATTCTACACACACACACGTAAAACTACATGGAGTTTGAAATGTAGTGCAACACCGGATCGTACGTTCACTCAGTCGAGTGACCATCGGGGTCATTATGACTCCCCATTTGCATCTTTTTATTTTTAGGATTTGATGTGGTTTAGGGTTTTATAGGTGCTCTTTATCTTCACAGGTTTTAGGTGAATTATGCAAGCATATTGTGACATACATGCGGCCAACAATGAAGGGAAACAAAATAGAAGCGACAAAAAGAAATCACTTGTTGGAAAATTTTACGATCGCAGTGCCAGAAGCCATCTCAGGGTGCATAGATGCCCCCGACCCAGTCCAGTGTAGATCCAACTATCGCACAATTTTCCAAGTTCATTTCCAACCTTGTCCTACTCCTATTTATAAATTCTTGATTCGGTATAATACATGATTAATTACAAAATCAGCTAAGTACTTTATCATTTCTCTCACACAGGGTTTCAAATTTGAATTGCCTATTTCTTAGGTCGATCTCGTACTTTATTGCTATATCATTGCGTTGTGACTCTACAATTAGAATTTAACATTTATTTCAATATTTGTTAAATTGATTTTGATCAATACAACACAACATAACATATTTTGTTCATATCATACACAATATCCACATCACAAATCCATTCTAGAGGTTTGAGAGAATGAACCTATATTATGATACCAAGTGTAATGCACACACTAGAAACAAATGACCAGAACACAAGTATTTGTTTTTATCAACAATAGTACTTGGGCCCAGATAACAACAACATAATGCCTAAACCATAACATTACATGCACCACTTTGCATGCATCCCCAATATAAGGAGAAGGTGATGCCAATAATTCAACATATAATTGAGTCATCTAATGGTTTGTCTAGGGAAAATGATGCCACCAATTTCACTTATCCCTCCACTAAGTAAGAAAGAATAACCTTTGGTCCCTCCAAACATCATGTAACCACACATGAGAACACCCTTTTCCCTTCGCACTTACCCTCCACTAAGCCTAGTCTCTCCAACCTTTGTTTCCTCCAAAAATTAGTGAACACATACACCATAATAACACTTATCCGTACAATATGGCAACAGAAGTCCCCAAAATACACACATGTATAAACATACCCATGCATGTAAGATACAACTATCATCAAATCAATGAATTCATTCTCTAATAAGCATCCAATAAGAAACAAAATATTAAGAATAATGAGAGTAGGAAAATGAAATTTCATTAATAATATGAGACACATTATCAAGTCTTATTCTCGAGAATTTCAAAGTGGAGTGATCACCACTACAACCACCACTTATCGCTCCACTAAGAAATCCAGGATAGCCTTTAGTTCCTCCCATTAAACATGTAATACAATATATCAAATATACACTTATCCCTCTACTTAAGACAACACTTATTACTCCACTAAGGCTAGCCACGAACTCCCTTGGTTCCTCCATATGAACAAATAACTCCTTATTCCTCCATTCAATAACATCACATTTTTCCCTCCATAAAAAGTGATGTGTACCACCCTCATACTTTTATACATTAATACAATCAAAATGAAAACTAAACAATTTCACATTAGATCAAAAAGAGTAAAATGAAAACAATAATCACTAACCACAAAGGAGGGGTAGAATAAGGACTTTATCCACCATATACATATATTTTTTTATTAACATATTATTACCATTTAATCCCTTTTTATTAAGCATTGGTTAAAATAAAAATAGTATTCATACACATGTATAATCTCATGAATGAGACAACAATCAACAATGCCACATTTGCTTCACACGAGTGAACAAAATACAATAAAATGACCTCACAAGGGAAATAAGAAGAAAGGAATTATCCCATGACATGCATAGGTTATTTAGTTCATATTTCCCTTTCATTAAATCACTTCAATTAACATCATTGATAAAACAAAGTTTACATGCACAAAACATATCCTCGTATCTCAAAATTGCAAGTTTCCCATTTCATTAACAATATTTGGTCACCAAGGATACACTCCATTTACTTTCATTTATATTACAATCATGTTAAGTGTTTTATTCATTTTGATATCATTTAAGGTGCATATGATTTATATAACAATCATTTCCAAATAGGGAATCCATGTTCCCAACAAATATGTCCCTATATACTATTATTAAACAATATAAGAATGACCACTTATGCAATGATATAAGGTAAATTTAATTTATGCTGCAAATCCATCTTATTAGGTACCAATTAGTATTGGGGAAAGACTTCATATTTTTAATAATCGATTGTACCACCTTGATCGCACAATTCATGTTCTCATTTCACATTTTCATTTTTCTCATTTCATCAAAACATTTACTCATAAGTAGTATATGTTGGGATTAGTATACCTCATTATGTTCTTGATTCCTTACCATGATTAATTTCCATAATTCAATTTTTTAGTTGGGATTATGTTATCAAACATGTGTTTCCATGTATGAAACATTCATTATAATTTTATTGGTAACAAGGGGTTTAAACGTCAAGTTAAAAGCACAAATTCAAGTTTTCTATTAATTCTTCCACAACATTTTGTTAGACAAAATCAATAGTTGTTACAAGGTATTATCCATAGTTAACATCTTAAGAGGTCTTGGGATTGATTTGTGTTCTAGTTACATCGTTTGGAACTCACCATGAGATCAACATCAATGTTACCACACTATACTCATTCCACAAAAACCTTAAACATTATGAATATATTTTATTTGTTAAAAGAAAAGGAGAGAACACTATGTATTTAACTCACTACTCAAATTTCACATGGTACAAAATAAATGACCATTCACTCCTTATTCACAATAATTATAAGCCACCATAGGGTCAAACTAGACACATAAACGCACCTACCCTTCTCACAAGGACTCGTATAATTACCGACATTTCCTCGTCACAAATCCAGTTCATACTTTCCATTTCTATTATTATCATATTGGAAAAAAATTTAGTGGATGACATTGATAAAAAAATTCCATATCTCTAACCATAAACAACCCCTAAAAATGTGTTAGGTTTAGTTTATTCAAAATTATACTTGAAGGGTCTAAGGTCGAATTTATTCTAACATACACGTTCCATAAATCACTATTGGGTCAAGACTAGGGAAATTAGTCATTCTTACATCGTAAAAACCTTTGCTCGACCCCACAATACTCTATTCCATTTCTCAAGATACACACTCTTGATTATAGGGTTTAATAATCTCAATCGCATGAGAGTCCTAAGTACTAGGCATGTTGAGGAACAAGATTTGTTTCAAATTATTTTCACATATGCCAAGGTTGACTAAGAGTAGCTTGTGGACAACTAGGTTAAGAAATATTGTTTAATTTTTAATAGTTTAAGTGTTTAAGTTCACTACCATACAATTAGGAAAAGTACAAGAAAATACCATGCTAACCAAATATAAACTATTTTGATGCAAAAATACCATGTATGATTTACAACTTCATATCGATTACAATACAAATATGTGATAAACTAACTTTTCTTATTTCAATTCATACAATAGGTACAATTACTCAAATATAATACATTTCTCATTCCATCAAAATCACACATTTTACAAGCTATAGACAACTTTAAACTTAGATTTCATCAATCATTTTAATCTCGCCAAGCAACATGCAACCTATCAAACTTTGAAAACACAGATCAACGAAAACATTGACATGGACCTGCCCCTCCTATCTAACACACTATAAAATAACACAACATCAATTCATAGATAGATAGAGATAACAAAATGTTTACTTTCCATACTTTTCAAACCAAGATAATGTTTCATGAATTAGAGAGAAAATACTCATTTTATTTTGCACAAGTAAACTAGTACATTCCATGACCAAAGAGGGTGAGAGATGAAACAATCAGTTTTAATTCAAAGATTTTAAATTCTAAAAATATTTTCAGATTATTACCAAGTTTTACAACCTCTAACACAATTTTTGTTCTCGTTGTCACTATAGGGATCGAGATAAATGTGTCAAATTGCGTGAATCTAAATTTTCATTAATTGTCTTGTTTAAGTATACTAGAAAATTTATTTACCTTAGTCATACATGATTCCAAGCATCACATATGTTTTTACCCATCTAATTAACCTTGGAGGGTCAACAAGGGTCTACAGGTCTTTGTTATGATGTTGTGTAAACTAATCCAAGTGGCCACGGAATTGGCCTATCAAAAGAGAGCAAAAAATCCTGATGGGATGTTTATTTATCATACCCTATTCTCTACTATACAAATAATCATAGGAAACTAATGGGTTTAAAAACCAATAATTGGAGTTAAACTAGAAACAAATTTTTGGAGCTAGTTGGTTGAATTTGGTTGTTTTCCCTTCACAAACTAAGCCAAGTTGGCTCCTATACAAATGTGTAAAATGTTCTTTTTGAAGGAAAATGGTCAAATAGAATATGTTATGTAATTATCTATATAGAAATGAAGAGTTTTTCATGTTCATATTTTACTTTTGGAATCAATATGCACAAAAAACAAGGTGATTCTGAGAGGGTTGGTCGTAGCAAGCAGTTGCTCCCAACAACCAAATTTTCTTAGTAGGCCGAGAAACCCACTTCAAAAAAATGATCATAAATATTTTTGGTGATGTTTCAAGGTTGGAATGAGGTCACCATATGACAAGGAATACGTTACAATAGTTTAAAAACAGAAGTTAGGTTTAAAAACACTTCTTGAATGTTATGTTTGAGAGGCGTTTGAGATAATTGGAGATTGCTTGAAATTACAAGTTTGCATTTTAGAATTCATTTTCCTTCTAATTTGACTAGTCATGAAACATGAGAAAAAGTGAACATGTTAAAGGTTGGTTATTATCAAGTCCACATCTTGGTACTTTAACATGTTCGTATGAGGTGTCGATTTTCGACATAGGTTAAACATGATGTGGAAACTATTTTATGCGGTTTGTAATATGGTTTTTAAAAAATAATACACCAATATCAAGCTTGATTGATTCCATATTTAACATTTAATCTATTATTAAAGAGTGAAAATTTTAAAAGCAAGTTGGAGAGGAGGAATGCAATCCATGCATGTATAGATCTCGGTGAGCAAGAGTTATGGATTTTGATATTACAGGTATCAATTACATTTTATTGAGGGGTTCCAAGGCCTTATTAACAAACCCATTTTGAGCATGTCCTATAAGAATTGCATTCCATGAGGTCACATCTCTTGAGGAATTCGATTGAAAAGTTCATGTTCCCTTTCTATGCTTCCCGAACAACTATTGGAGTGGTCAAGAACCTTTGAGTATGTGTTGAATACCCATTGAAACCAAGTTCATCTCCAAAATTGTTGTAAGACAATTTTCTTTTAGAGATGCAAATGATTTCGTCGGTTTAAAAGGGAAATGTTCTTGTAGGGATTATTGACAATGCTATGTAGATAAATATGTGAATATAACATGGACCTATAACAATGTGCACCATGTCAGACCAACAGTAAACAATTAATTAAGCATAAGATCCAAATTTAAATTGTTTTTTATTCAGATCGCAATAAGCGGTAGTATTTTCCCAAAACATATTTTGTAAGGCTTCAAGCGTTACAAAAATATTGCATTTTATTGATACTGAGTTTTCAAATTGCTCACATACGTTTCATATGCTCCCACATTTTGTTTTCATATCTACCGGAGAACTTGCAACACCCACATTCGATAAAAACCCACTTTTTATTATGCTTTGATTGATGTATGTACTCTATTCTAAAGCTCCCATTTGGTATTTTCATTTCCTAACTTTGTAGTCCATTCACTAAAGCACCAAGAAAAAAAATACACACAACCAAGAGCTTAAATTAACATGTTCAAGATAAATTTTAGGGTTTCTTCAAGATATCTAGCACAACCAAGAATGCCAAACACGCTCACATAATGATTAATTTAGGCCTAGTTTAAGAGGTTCCCATGTCATTGAATTATTTACAAACCTCCTCTACTAAACCTCGCATGATTCCGTGCCAAAAATTAGAAATAAATATTACATGTTTGGGTATGTTCCATGAGGCCATATTTGATGAAAATTCCCTCTCCACTACACTTGATGGATGTTCATGCCTTATTCAAGATTTCCCATTTTGGTGCATGTTGGGAGAGTGTTGGTAAAGGATGTGGAGTCCGAATTTGGGGCCCGCCAAATTATTTTCTTAAATCTTTCATGGGCACCCAATAGGCCAAAGGGGAGGGGAGGAGGGAGGGAGAGGGGAGGGGGAAGAAACCCTTAAAAAAATCTTTTCCCTTATGAGCCTTCCTTCACTATTATTATTTTTGTATCATTTTAATCAAATACACACACACACACACACACACACACACACACACACACACACACACACATCCATACATATACATATATTTATTTTATTTTTTTATTAAATAGGGATTATGGCTCCCAGAGGCCTTAAATCAAAAAATACATCGTAAGTGCAACCATACAAAAATAAAAGAGAAACATGGCATCCAAAAAGGGTTAAAACAACTTAACCCGAAATGAGGCCCACATGGAACAATTCAAAAATAAGCTCGAAAAAACAACATACTACTATCGATCAAAACAAGGAAATCCTTCCTACAGTCCACAAAATTCCCAACCATCCAACATCAACTATTTGATCTTAAGGCGTTTATAAGAACCAACATGGGTTCTGCTTGACCCTTCACACATGATCCTAATCAACCACCTTATAGATTTCCTCCTTTCCACCATCCTCCTCTTCAGAGCTACTAAGGTAAAGTTTAAGCCTTCTATTCTTTCGACCCTTTTCCAATTTACACATCCTCTCCCGAACATCCCGACCACAATTTTAATCCCAATAAAAACCTCTTTAATGGATTTATGAGAAATTTATATCTTGTTTGAGGCCTCGATGCAATTTATTAGGCTATCCCTTAGTTTTGAAACCAACTTCACCCAAAGAATAAACGTTCTTCTCCAATTGTTGGAGCCAAAGAGTAATTTTATCGGTAGTCTCCTCCAAATCTGGATGAACCTTATAATTCCCTTAGATAAATCATCTTTCATACTCACCAAATAATTTGTATCCATCTTACAATCCTTACTCTCTCCCCGATTCTAGAATCCACTCTCCCTCTAAAGTCTGGTCATACGCTCAACCAAAGTGATAGTATCATCATAATCTTCCTCGGTTGACTCTAACTCCTTAAGCATGAGGGGATTACCATTCTAATAAAGAAGGAGGATGAGTCCATGATGCAATGGGGACTATGTCTTCCCCTGTTGAAATTCTTTAATCGACGTTGAGACCAACATGAACAAATAGAAAGGTATACTCATAGCAACCTTATGTCTAAACATGTTTAGCATAGAGAGGTGGTGTGTATAAATATTTCTATACTTTCCCTCAAGTGTTATGTATCACATAATATGAAGACACGTATTATTCCATATTCTAGGTAGGAAATATCGTGAAATTCCATCAATGAGAAAATAAACCTTTTCTTTACCTTTGAAAAAGGTTTGAATCTTGTGGTTGCATTTGGTTTGGTCCTTGAAGATATTCATCCCCTTCATTTCCATGCTAGTAACATGTGTGATAGATAGCTCAAAACTTGCACCTCCATACCGTGGACCATGACCTTCCCATTCTCCCACGCCCACCCAAAATAAAGGGCAAGAGATGGATCAGACCCTTTGAGATTGATAATGAAATTCCTGAAACCCCCTGTCTTGAAAATGTGCCACAGGATGGATTATTCTGGAGCGCACCATAATTTGAGGGTTACACCTAATCCTTCACCCCCCCATGGTTTTACTTCTCTAAAAGAGTTGAGAATTAGATAACAAGTATACATTACAACCCACCAAAGCCTACGGTAAATAGAAATACCATCAAAGATCTCACACATGCTAATGATCCTTTAATAAAAATATTCATAACAAGTATCCCGGGGAGAGATGGCCTTCAAATCATTTCCTATCATGATTAATGGTATTATTAATAATAGTTGGGATCTCATCCCCTTTTCCCAAACTTTGAAAACATTACTTTTCACCCCAATTAGCCAAAGAATCTGCACTTTTGTTACCATTATGTGGGGTATGAAGGAAGAGTAAATTATCAAAGGTTTTAAGAAGTTCCTTAATATCAAAGAGAATATTTCCTAAAGCCCAATTGTGGATCTTGTCTTTTCTAAGGGAATTTATAATGAGCATAGAATCCCCTTCAATCTAAATCATCTTGAAACCATTTTAATTTTCCAAATTAATTCCCCATAGAAGTGTCATGGCTTCAACAACATTGTTACTCTAGACCCCTAAAGGCCCTGCATAAGAAAAAACCCAATTAACTTCATGATCTCTAAGAATGACCCCACCCCCACAAGACTAGGGTTACCCTTCGAGGCCCCATCAAAATTAAACTCTTTCCAATTAATACCTAGTTTAGTTCGCTTAACTCCCGAATGAGGAGGCTTGCAAATAGGAGAATTTAAGGGGAACTATTTAAGAAGCTATGATCCTCTGTCTTGGAACAGGGGGCCTTAACTTTTCCCTTGAAAAGTCTAACATTTTCCTTTAGTGAAGAGCACAAATCAGACACTCACCTTCTTTACAGTAGCATACTGATCCCTGAATATCCTGTCATTTCTTTCCTTCCACAAACTCTAGAGGAAGTGAGGGAGATCCATCCTCCAGAAAGCCACAAGAACCAAATATTTAAAGGGACAAGTCCATTGTAAACAAAAATCCTCCACAGATTCAGGAAACATCCATTGAAGATTGAAGAGTTCTAGCACTGAAGAAAAGAAAACAAGGGAGAAAGGGAAATGGATAAACAAATGATTATCATTTTCCTCCTGTTTACCACATAGGATGCATCTACTAGGGATAATCATACCTCTTTTCCTCATATTTTCAAGGGTAAGTACCTTATTTTGTGCATCATGCTAGTATAAAATGTTAACCTTGGGGATTAGATCCTTAACCCACAAAGTGTTCTAGTAATATTTATGTTCAAGGGATTTCAAATTTAAGAGATAAACATATTTAATAGAAAATTTCCCGACTCGACTCCTCTTCTCTCCAAATAATAGAATCATCTTGATGTTGAAACCAAGGAATGTGGAAATTTTGAAGCTTTAAATTGATGTCAATGAAAGGATGAATGGGACCAGTAAAATTAGGAGGAGGAAGGATAGAGATCCACTTTAGGCCCTCTCCACTCCTAATCTAGTAATCCTAAACCATCTTTCTACCATTCTCCTCAAAGATATGGAACACAGACTTCCAAGGTTCACCATCCACAAGTGGTTTTTCCTCAAGCCGCTTATCCTACCAAAACTTTATTTTGTTTCCTTTCCTGATATTCCATTTAATACCCCATCCCACGATAGATTTTGATGACACAAAGAAATTCTAGAAGGTCAAGCCCAAAGCGAAATCATATTTCGAGAAAAAGGTGTCAGTCTATCAATATTTTGTAGATATTTCTTCTTAAAAATGTACACCCACATACCTTCTTCCTTGGTAATCCTCCAAACATTTTTAGCTAGAAGAGCCTCTCATTCATTAATTTAATAAATTTTAACCCCAAACCCACAAAATTCTTAGGTTTGGTGACTTTGATCCAAGAAACTAAGGGGTATTTAAAATTATCCCGAGATCAAACCAAAGGAAGCATTTCTAAATCCTTCCAATGAGACAATGATTTTGTGTGGGAGCTTGAAAAATGAATATGAAATAAATTGGAATTATTTGCAAGGAGATTTGAAGAAGTTGGATCTTGTTAACTTGAGATAACAAGGATCCCTTCTAAGTAGAAAGCTTCCTGCTCAACCGGTCTATAAGAGGATTCCAGATAGAAATGCATGGTTTTTATGAATGAGAGTCATTCCCATGTAAGAATCCAGAGAAGGATTTGATCTTGAAACCAATAATTTGGGATAATATATTCTGGAATTTTCTTCCACATTAATAAAAACACAACACTCTTATGAAAGTTGAAAAGCTTCCCTGAAACCATCTCATATTCCTGTAACACTTTTTGTAGATAGTTGCCTCTTGAATTGCATCTTTCCCAAGTAAGAAGTTATCCACAAATTGATTAATGAAAACAAGTATTAACCCATTATAAATTTTAATCCCTTGAATAAGGTTTTCATAAAGAGATTGATTACATAATCTACTAAGGGTTTTAGTCATAATGATATATAGAAAAGGAGAAAAGTGGTACCCGTGTCTCAAGCCCCTACCTACCTGGAAGAAACCTTAAGGTTTACCATTGAAAATGAATGAGAAAATGGCATTGGAAATACAAGGCATCACCAATTTTACAAACTGGTCACTAAAACCCAGCTTAATCATGATAGCTCGGAGAAAAGACCAAGAAAATTTGTCATATGCTTTTTGTATATCCAATTTGACAAGCATGGCTAACCTTCCTGAATTCTCCACCAAATGAATGGCCTCTTAAATAAAAATGATGTTATCTAGAATTTGTCTACTAAGAACAAAATCTCCTTGATTAGGAGAGATGAATTTTGAAAGCACATTCCTGATTCTAAAAGAGATGATTTTGGTAATCAATTTGTAGATGGTATTGCACAAATTGATGGGTATGAAATATTTAAGGTCTTTATCCCCTGTCATCTTGGGAATAAGAATCAAGAAAGTATTGTTGATCTGTTTAAGAAGATGTCCATATTTAAAGAAATCTTGAACTGTAGCCACCACATCTTGATTAATAATCTCCCAAAAATGTTGAAATAATAAAGGGGAAAACCATCAAGACCCAGAGATTTTCTCGGTTCCATATCAAAAAAAGAAAATATAGTTTCCTCTTCTACAGGGGAATAAGATAGATAGCTTTGTTATCTTGATCGAATTAACTTTATGAAAAATAGTAAGAAATTTATCCCAAATAGAGGCCTCAGGCACTGGGCCATAAAGAAACAACTCCTTAAAATAGTTAATCATAGTATTATTGATTTCCTCTTCATCGAAGTGAGCTCCCCATTAAGTTTTCTGATTTCATGAACTCTGAGATGGTTAGCTTTAGTAGTAGCCATAAAATGGAAAAATATTGTATTCCTATCTCCCTCCTTAAGCCACTTGACCCTATATTTTTGCCTTTAGTAAGTCTCTTCTTTAGCAAGAAGATCATGATACTCAATAAAAATATTTTGTTCATGTTCCTTTAGATTAGATTTGAGACCATTTTCCTCCATCAGTTCTTCCATAGTTCTCAAGTCTTCTACTATATTTCTCTTCTAAAGAAAGATGTTACCAAAGTTTTCCTTATTCCAAACCTTAATCATATTTTTAACATGCTTCAACATGTAAGTCAATCTAAACATAGGAACTCCATACTCTTGAACACCCCACCATTATTGCATCCTGTTATAAACATCATCATGGTTCAACCAAATCTTTTCAAACCTAAAAGGTTTTTCTTTTTTTGATAATCCCAAACCCAACTTCAAAAGAATTTGATTATGGTCAAAACCAATCCTGGGGAGAGAGGTAAATGAATAGACTTGAATAACCATACTTTAGTGATTAATCACAAAGCAATCAAGTTTTATTTGAATAAGATCCTTTCCTATCCTTCTGTTAGCCCAAGTGTATTTGGATCCACCCAACTCCAAATCAAAAATCCCATTCCTCATCAAAACAATTGTTATATCCTCCATACTATCAAAATAAGTTATACTCCCTCTTTTTTTAGTAGCAGGAGAGAGAGAGGCATGTTGAAGTCTCCACCAATGAGTCAATCCTCATATTTGAAAAAAGTCTAAACTTTGAAAGTTCCTCCCATAGGCTCCTTCTTCCTCCCACCAAATTGGGTGCATAAATATTAGACACAATCAAATTCTTATTAGAAGTAATCTCCGTGAAACATAAAGCAACATGATTTTGGGAAGTCAACAGAAGTTCCCCCTTTACCACCTCATGATTCCATAAGAAAATTATTGCCCCCTCAAAGGCTCCTTCAGAATTAAAACTCTCTCAAGTAACCTTCCTCCCACAAACCTACTAACATCCTTAAATATATCTAGATTCATCTTAGTTTCTTGAATCAGTAAGATATTAGGCTTATATCTACACCTTAAGTACTTAATAATTATATGCTTACCCGGGTTGTTTAATCCTATAACATTCCATGATATGACAATAATTTATGTTTATGGAGGTTTGAAAAAACTTCCTTTAAATATTTTTACATACCTTTCTCTATTTCCTTCATCACAGATCTTTCCCTTCTTTCCTTGTGCGTTTGTCTTCCTTTAGGAAAAGTTTCCTTTCGTACATCATCCCTGTTGCTGCTTCTAGTATTTGGTTTTCCTCTATTCATAGGGTTCACAGGGAAGATGGCACCTCCTGAGTATCTGGAACCACTTCCTCTAACAGATCTTTAAATTCATTCGATGTAACCACTATGTTCCCCTCTTGTCTTTGTTCGAAAGACATTTGGCCAATAGATGATACCTCCTCAAGGGAAGGTCCTAATGCTACCTTCTCTGCATAGTCACCAAGGGAAATAGAGGGAACCTCCATTCCTATCTTTTCAGATTTGGAAGTCGAGGCTCCATACCTTTGAATCTTATCCTCCATCATACCCACAATTTATTCCTCTTTGGTTGAAGTTTCTCCCTTAGATTCTGAAAATTGTGGAGAGAGGATTTCATCCACCTTCAGTGACCCCTTCTCATTGATCAGCGCCTTAGGGGACTAATATCTTTTCCATTTTTTCCCACTTGCTTCCACTCCAAATTTTCTTTGGTCTGAGATTTTGATGTAAGTTTGGAGATAGTCTCTTGTTTCTTCTTCGAAAGAGGACATCCCCTAAAATCATGACCCATTGATTTACATTTATTGCAGATAAACGAGGATGGTTCATATTCAAAATGTTGGATCCAATCTCCAAGTTTAGACAAAAGTTTGATATTTCCTTCTAGGGAAGCACGCTACTACATACACAAAACCTCTCGCAGGAGTTAACTACGTTTTAGATTTTTTAATAGGATCAATCGCGATCGTGAACCCAATATTTTAGCAATCCCCACTAGTACTTCCGGTTCCTAAAACTCCGAGAAGCAACCCAGAAATCTTACCCGGATGGGAAACTCGGACACTATTTTTTCATAAGGGTTAAAGGTTGGCTACCATTTACGGATTACCGAGGTGAGACTTTCCTATGAACCATGGACCCTCTGAAAGGATCTTAATAACATTTTATTTATGCATGAGGGTGACCAAAAAGTATCCATTAGCATAAGTTAATACATCAATGACCTCATTAGTCACCTACCTCCTCTTGTCCTAACTATGAAACAAGTCAATGTTGGGCATAACACCCAAACATTTAGCGAAAAAGAGTTCTCCATGGTGGCCTTCCTCTATCCAACAAAATCTCCCATATGCAAAGGGAAAGAAACCCCTTTTCCTTGATTGGATCTAATCCTTCCAAGGCCCCCTTATCTATATTTTTCCAAACCAACCTCTCGGCCCACTGGGACCCCTCAACCACATGCTTTCCTAAAAACCACGTGATGCTTTGTTGATTCAAGCTTCCTGTCTAGATCATTAGAGCCTGTAGAAAGTTCCCACCCATCACCATAATTCAAAATCTCTTCTCTCACTCCCACACCTCCTCACTCTGTATTATTACTATAAATATTATTATATTGTTTATTATTATTATATATTGATTCATAAAGACAATAATGATAACAATATTATTATTACCATGTATGTGTGGTTCTAGAGTGGTTATGGCTTGAAAACTCACGCACAACCTCCACACTTTAAACCCAACAAAGTGCTCAAAAATAATTAGAGAGGTTAACTCATGTAAATACCTACAAACTATTGTTAAAAAAATTAACGACCTTTGGATACGCTTGTCACTTGATGTGATAGAAAGGCATTATATTGGTGAGGAATTTCACAATTCGATCAATGTTTGATAACAACCTTGGTTATTTCACAATTTATACCCACAAATGTACCCATAATGAGACACAACATTCAATTTGGAGTTTTATGCGACACGTCATTCTATGAAATGGGATCCACACCCTTGTTAACCAAATGTAAAGGGAAGGGAACTATATATATTGCCCCCATAGAATATATTCTAGACATTCAAATAGATCACCATAGTAGATCAAAATAAATACACTAAAGAAGAAGGTGAATCCAACACTCGCATAGCTTTATTCTTAAGAGGAAATAAATTACCTTTTTAGAAAATATTTCCTACTATGGCAGCACCTCCTCCACCTCTAGTTCCTTATGGACCAGCTATTGGGCCTCTAGCTTTACTAGAACCACATCATGAGTTTCCTCGTGGTTCACAAAAAACTCCCAAAGTTCAATGGTGATGGAAAACAACACCCCGACAAACACATTATTACATTTTTTTGTTACATGTGAGTTATTGGGTATTGTGCATGAAGATGTATTAGTCTCGATTATTTTGGAAACACTTACGGATGTTATAGTGGAATGGTTTAATCATTTACCATCACGTTTCGTTTACGATTGGGCCACCGTGCGGTCAAAGTTCAAATCCTGATTCAAGGTTATAGAAGATGCACGTGCATTCTTATCTCAACTCACCCAAATGAATAAAGAGTTACTCGAGCTCATGTGTGATTTCATTTCCAAGTTAAACAAGATGATTCACAAGTTTATCGAGCATGTTATGCCCACTTTGGAAAATTATAAAGTGTTTATTTATTAACGTTCAACTCCCTAAAGTTGGCTTTCTTTTGAATAGATCACATACTATAGATTTGGCATCTGTATAATCAATCTGCTATGGAAATTAAAGATGATATGATTATGACTGGTAAGTTGAGAAGAGAATATTCAAAGTCTAAGGGTTAGAATTATTCTCAAAATACAGTTGATCCCATGATACAAAAAATGGCTAATGATTTGTTTGCATTGAGGATATAAATTTCTCGAGAATGCTTCGACCACTCCTTACAAGGAAATCCCTTAAAGGAACTTCACTAACACACCTATCAAGAATAGGAACCAACTATCGATGACTTAGAAAAGACTAGCCATTGAATCCCCTACCATTAACATAGTTGTTGAAGTGATTGAAGAAAGAGAATAGGCACTTGAAGAAGTAGAAGATACATATGAAGAAGTCATTTATGTTGATGAAACTTATTATGAATTGGTGGCGACTTCAATATCGAGTATTGGAGTATGAGGAAGATGACTATGATGATGTTGTGAATGATATAAACAACCAATCCTTTGTTGTTTTTACTCATTCAAAAAATCATAAGAAGGAAGAATAAAATCCAAAGGAGAATGTTAAAGAAAAAATAGACCCAAATCCCACTACAAATATCATACAAAGAGGGACTCCTTTTCCAGTTCAACCAAAAGAGAAGACTCCCATGAAAGAGGTAAACTCTCATTCGTCCTCATCTCTCTCGATCGCTTCTAAGGCCGAGTGTCATACCTATACAAATGAATAATGAAAATCCATCTACCTCGTCATCTTCTTCATAGCCTACATTTGATATCATTGATCATTCTAAGAAGACCAAGATTCAAACGTTGGAGGTTGAATATATTGAGTCCAATCCCAATTAGTTTGAGAGATTGGTTAAGTTGTTCAAGAGAAATTTTTCATCCCAAAATAGAATAAATAGGGCACCTCTCCTTATTCGAGGATGGAATTTGTTTTATATGTTGTGGTTGAACACCATTTTTTTGAAAAATATCCAACCAACATGTAGTTGCAATTATGATGGATAGTGTTATCACATTTTTCTCAAGGATATTAAGGGCATGCAAATGGGATTCGTAGATTTCCTCATCAAGGATGATCTTGTGGAGAGAAATATGGAGGGAAGGAAATTCCATTTCGAGTGGAAGGACCACCTCAAAGAATGTAAATAAGTGAGATTGGGGTTTCCACAGGTTGGCAAATGGATATTGGTATGATAATCCCGAGCACTAGATAGATCTTTAAATATCATTCAAAACATGATTCATGAATGGTCTTTTGGTTTTTTTAATGTTTTTATTATATGATTTTTCATGTCGATTACATTGAAGATGATAAGAAGTTAATAATTCATGCTTGATTTTGAATTTAGCATAGATTTGTTTCATTTTTTTGCATTTAAATTTCCCACACATATCAAAGATGATTGTATGAGGGATTATGAATCAGAAAATTATTTCACAAATGATAAATTTAAAGGTGGTAAGGTCATTCATATTGGTGAGAGACATATTTTCAACCCACTTAGTGAAATATTGAGTGGTTATAATGGTTAAAATATATCCATCTTGGGAGTGATGGAGTTTACCGATGCGAGTCCAATCCCTACATACAAAAGTTATAAGGATATTTGGGTACTTTAAGCTCATCTAATGAATAGTGAATTAGGTCGTCATGATATTGACATAGTTTACATTTGTTAGTAAAGGTATATGCATCAGTTTATAGTGTAGGCCAATAGTAAACCATACATAAGGATTTATGGGTTGTGGCATGGCCAAAGCACAATGTCCATCGTAAGTGCCTCCATATGCTTCTTCAAGGAGGGAGGGACCTTTTCCTTAAAAACACAACAAAGTAGGGTTCCTTCAAAGTTACGATAATAGAGGATTTCATTTTTTATGAAATTTTTAAGATACTTTTTTAATATGTTAGTTCACTTTTGATAATCAAAGATCGAAGGGTAAGTTCAATAAAGGATATAATGCAAAAGGTATTTTATGGATCTATATTGTGTATTGGTATTTTTTAGATCCAAGTGAGGTTGAAATTGGGTAATAACTGATCTAATAAATCACCTAAGGAATTTTTTCCAAAGGATTGGATTCAATGATGAAAGAAGCAATTTTTCAATCCAACTTTTGGATTGTTCCATGATATTCTTTTAGTTTATCTCTACAACATTGATAGGTGTCACTAACATGTCGAAAAACAAGTTGAGATTCACTCGTGGCATGGAGATAGATGATATTGGAAATGAGAGAAGATTTCATACCCAAGAAAATATCTTTGTATTCAATCATGTTTTTAGTGACATTAATCTCAAATTGAAAGGAACAAGGAAGCATCTTAATGAATGGATCAATGAGAATACAACCTTCCCTAACTCGGTGGATACATTTTTCTATGTTGAAATGGAGAGTCCAAGTGTCTTCATGACATTTGATGGTGATTATTGATTTTAACAATTGTTTTAGAGGGTTTAATTTTTAGGATTTTCATCACCAAGTGTAAGGTATTATGCCTCCGGATCAGTAATGAAGTTTTGGTAATAGTCCTTAATTGTAATAGATTGGTTCTTCCTTCATTGAGTAATATTTCCTCATCGGGAAAGTCATCTCGAAATGGGTTGGGTTGTGTGTATCGAGTAAAATAAAGTTGATATGCAATTAATTTTCCTTTGACAACCTTTTTTGTAATGATGCACATGTCAAATTCGGTGAGGGTGGCATTTATTTTACCAATGTAATCCATAAGGAGAACAACATTAGAGAAGAAATGGTGAAGGGGTTCAATTTAAATGATGGTACATACGTGGTTTGGTAGATCATGTATCCATATAGCTTAGTGGTCTCAAAATAGATGGTTAGGGAATCTCATTTTATAAATGTATAAAAAGTTTCATAATCGAGAAGAGCTCGGCTAATGTAGTAGATAACACAATCCTTACCTTTTTCATCTTCTTCAACCGATATTGCCCCAACAAAAATAGGGGTAGAGGAGGTATAGATGATGAGAAGATGATAAGGAGATGGAGGTTATAAGGCATGAGTAGTAAGGAGATACTTTTTTAAATTATTGAAGGCTTGTTGAAATTATTTATTCCATTTAAGTGTGACAACCTTTTTAAGGAGATTATTGATTGAGTGAGTACTATAAAAGAATTCAAGAACAAAATGTCGAGTGCAACATTTTTTCCTTTAAAAGTGTGGATATCGGTATAGATGGAGGGAAAGCCATGTCTAGGATGGATTTTATCTTTGAAGGGTCCATGTTTATTCCTTGTTTGGAGATGAGAAAACCCGCACAATTTTCCTTGAGTGGCACAAAAGATACATTTTCCTAGATTAATGATGACCTTGTATTTACAAAGGCATTGTAAAGTAATGTCTAATTCATGGGTGTGGTCCTATACAAGTCAATATTTGAAGATAATTTCATCCACATAGACTTCAACAATTTTATGTATGATATCATGAAATGTGTGTCATATATCCTGTTTGATAGGTTGCCCCAATGTTTTTGAGGCTAAGGAGCATCTTCACATGGAAATATGTGCCTCATTCAATAGTGTATGTGGTCTTATGTTGATCTTTAGGTACTATTTAGATTTTTTTGTAGCAGAAAATTCATCCATAAGGGGTAACATCTCGTATTTGGGTGTGGCATCAATGATGGTGTCGATGGAAGCTAGAGAGAAATCATCCTTAAGATAGGCAAGGTTAAGATGGGTATGTCAATGAAGATACAAATGGATAACATTACCTTCTTAAAAATAGGGACGATCTTGAAAACCCACTCAAAATAGTCGTGGGACAAATGACTTTGGCATCAAGGAGTTTGACAAGCTCTTTATGATGTAGATTATTGATTTTGGGGGAACTTGTTAATTCTTTTTCTTAATACGTGTAACATCATCATAACTGATAATGTTGTGCCCCACAATATCGGGATCAATTTCGGGCATGTTAGAGTATTCCCAAGAAAATCCTACTCATTCTTACGAAGGACCTCACAATATTTATTATGTGAGGGAAATTGTTTCCCAACATGACTATGTGGGATCGATCATCGTCGATTTGAACATTAATGGTGGTTTTAGATAGTATGGTGTTACCATATTGAAAATGGTAGGGATATTTTGGGATCTTAGCAACCTCATCCCTAATACGATCAACCGCATTGCCAAATTTATCAAAGAGATGGGATTGATCATAAAGGTTACCAAGTTTATGATGTTGGCAAGGAAGGTTATATTTGTGTGCATGGAGAAGCTTAAGGATGGCCTCATAATTTTCAAGGGCAGGTAGTGGAATATTATATTTGATATCAATTTAAAGATCCACATACTACTATAGATAATCAAATTTTGAAATTTACATTTTGATATTGTTGGTTATGACAATTTTCCTTTGCTAAGAAAAAAATCCACATTCTATCCCCCGAAGACTTCTTATTGTCTCTTTCTAAACTTTTTAATTACCATACACTCGATGTGTCATCACATTTTAAATATAAATTCATAAAATTAATATTTAACCTCTTCTTATCATTATACAACTTTCAAATTACACTCATTATCACCCTATCTAAAATCGTAAATGAGTGGTATGTCGACATATGTGGTGCAAGATTACACTTCAACCCAAACACTAACCTTATTTACTGAGTATTCCACAATATGTAGGGTTTGATTTTGGTTCAACATATTTTAAATGGTTTTAGGAGACTGCAACACTTAGGGTTTGATGATTATACACAGTTCTAGACCATAGAAGGGAAAATAAAGTTACAAACCCCGCTTCAAGTAGGTCCAATACCGTACAATGGGTCTAAGGTAGTAAATTTTATCTAGCAGATTTGTATGATTCTAAACCAACACATTTTCCAATTGTAGTCTCATGAACGAATCATCTTCAGGTTTAGTACTCACATATTCTCCAATGTGCATGCACCGATATCTCTCCTATGTCACATTGTATAGCCAAGTGCATCTATCTTATTGTATATTTAAGTTTGTAGCATATTGTTATCACTATTTACAAGTATTAATTATTTATTCTAATATTGCATTGTTAATTTTGTAATTTAATCAATTAGAATAAACCCATGTAACAAACCTTACATCCTTATGTGTTGTGCACACCCATAACACCATAAAATTCAATTAAGGGTGTAAAAACCACTTACCATCACAATATTCATGAGAATTATTTTCTAACATCTAGAGTGGAATCGTAAAGAGAGGGGAGGAAGGATAATTCTATTTGATATGATCAGCTATGATAGTAGCTCGAGAGGTTGATGATGTCAAGAGAGGATGAAACTATTTAGACAAGATCATCCATGCAATGTGCAAATTGGCCAATCACATCAAATAGAGTCACAATATCCTTAGAGTGGTTGGGTATAGGGGATACGGGGTTGATTGCGAGAGGAGGAGACATTTGTCCGCATGGTGTTGTAGTTGTAAATTTTGGTATGCCCCGGTGGATATCAATGAGAGTAGGATTAGATAAGGGATTCTAAGCTAATATTTCCTCATCCTCTCTATCGATAGTATCATAGGGAAGATTGATATCGTATGATGTAAAAATAATATGAGAATCATGATTAAAAGAGTGCATTCTAAACCAAATTATGTTGATAATGAATAACATATATGTGACATGATTTAACATGAAAGATGATATACTCTTCATTAATAATGGGTGAATTAGAATGAGTTATAATATCATCATATCCATGCATATCAAAATGAAATATATCATCTTTGGATGTGACCCCATTTTTGAAGGAGCATGAAGATGGTGGGCCCGTGAAGAGGTGAAAAATCCCATGTTCATTTCACTTGAGGGGATTTTTTTCATGATGAATAGAATTAGTAGCATTACAAGGAGGATTTTCATATTCTAAAATGGGAGAAAACTAGTCTCGAGATAGTAAAACTAGAGGAAACCAAAAGCTATAGTATTGAGAATACATTTTTGTTAACTTTTTTTGTATTTCTTTAGGTCCATTATCATCTAATTTAACTAGATTGACCTAGATGCTAGGTTGATAATCATAGAACTCAAAATATGGGACACTAGGCACAATAGAAGCAATGGGAATGTGGAAGGGATTTTCAGCGAAGGGGACAAGCATGTCCAAAGGATTCAAATCAACATCATGGTACTATAATTGGTTTTTGAATGAATTTAATGAATTGTACCCAAATTATGTGACCACACACATGTGATGTGTCTAATGTCTTCCAAGTAATAAATTCTAGGGGAGAGTTCGATCAAGAACTATGAGTTTGGTGTGGATGGTCTTGGAGCCAATGGTGATACATAATTAAATGTAACCAAGTGGATTCTCATGCCTTATCAAATCCATAACATGTGTATTAGGTATGTTTAAGGTCATCAATAATGAATCTAATGTTTTTAATGAGAGAGAAAGAAGCGGCATTAATTGCAGAGTCTTAATCTATCAAGAATCTTCTTACTTGTGCATAATGAATTACGACACTAATAAAAGGGGAGGATTGTCGGTATGGAACAATACTTCATCATTGATCATATATTACTCATGGAACTTTATAGCTATTGATTTAGAGTTTTGGAAATTTGGTGGAATAGTGGTTTCAATGTTGTGAATTTTAGGGTTATGGAAATATGGGGCGGAGGGAGAATCATCCGCCTCATCAAAGCAATCCTCCAAATGATAAATTTGTTGCAAGAAGACTTTTTGATTTTGTGGATAAGTATTCATGAGCTCCATTAAGTGGATCTTACCATTCATATAATTAATTTCATCAAGGAAGTTCCATTGTGGCATACGATAAGTTCCATAACGATACGTAGGAGGGTGAGAAGTGGATGAGGGATCCATAGTGGGGACGAGGTTTGTAAGAGAGTAACCTTATCCAAAGATGGAAAATGATGGATCTATTCTATAAGTGTGTTTTTGGTGACTGGTTGGGGGATGCTCTAGTTTTCATAGGCTTATTGTGATTAATGGGTTTTGAATGGGGTTTTAGGATTGTCTTTTCCATAGGACCTATATCTTGAGAAATTTTGATTAATCATCCTTCCTTGTAAGGTGTGTAATATTCTTTATTATTAAAATTTTTAATAACTTGCCTAAGATTAATTCCTACTATAAAACATTTATCTATAAGTTGTATTTATTATGAGATCATGTGTGTTGGTGCACAAGGGATAATGGTGTTAGGAAGGGAAGGAAGAAAACCAAACAAGATCAACTCGATTATCAGACAGGGGTCGATAACGTTGATCCGTGAAGGAGAAGAAAAGGGGCCAAAAATATTTATGTTGCTAGGTGGAGATGAAGGAATTAAGGAATAGTCCATGGGGAGCCTAAAAGGATGCATACGGCCACAAATATCTGGAGAGGAGATATGATGAAAAAAGAGAAAGATAATTTTCTATAATAGAGTTATTTTATCTAAAATCCAAACAAGATCAGTCGTGCAAAGGTACATAGAGGTATATGACATCATAAATGTTGAGGAATTTGTAAAATATGACTAACAGGATCAGCAAAGTGAAAGTAATTGAACTTCGAGTTGATTATGTCGAGATAAAATGATAATGCGCAGATAAGATTGCCATGCGGTAGGGTTTTACACAAGGGTTGATCATGTATGAAAAGCAAGAAAATTTGAAAAGAAAATAGAATTTGATATATTTTATGGAAGAGTAATATTCATGTCGCAATCACTAAAGTGTATGATGGGAAAATTTGGGTTCCCATCTAGGTTCTCAAATGTAGGGATCAAATCTAAGTACGGTCACACAATGTATATAAAAAGGTACTTAAGGAGCACTACATTATTAATTCTAGAGGATAATAACCCTAACCCTAGAATAGTTTTATGTTTCCAAGGAATATATCTAACATAAAGATATGTATCCTACTAGGATTTAGAATAAGAGTAAGGAAATATATGGATAAATCCAAGGGGCATAATATAATAAGAAAAAGTAAGAGATTAAATTAGAAATACAATAACCCTAATTTATAACAATTAATGAACAACCATCCACACAACAACAATATACAAGTAGAAAAGTACAAATAAGGGATAGAAATAATTACATACAATTGGTTGATGATGCAAAATCTTCCCCATAGACATTAACATCGAGAGAGAATCACTATGGGTGGAGAAAGGGAAAGGTCAAGTAGAATACCTTTTGTCTGGTGCACTATAGTGACCCAAATACAAAGTGGTAAGCTCCAAAACCTTAAATATATCAATTAGGTATGAAAATATGTGAAAATGTCTAATTTTCAAGAAAATAAATTGTTTTTAAAAAGAGAATGAGTTTTATTGTTCATGGTAAAAGCAGCGGGTTATATATATTTGAATCCATCGCCCATCCGTGATGGCATCGGTTATGAAAAAGAAAACCCGACACCATTACCAATGGAAAATGGCATCAGCCTTGGGAGAACCCTTAGGTTATGGAGTGTATGACAATAAGGAATGGAATCCAAAAAATAAATGGGGGTAATGACAAAGGTCCAAGATAACCAAAAGAAGAGATAAGAACATGCAATAAACATAAATGAGTGAACATAAAATTAGATAAGTAGAAATAATGGGATTAATGTGTGAACAAAAGGAAGAACCAAGGAAAGGGTAAGTAAACAATGGTATAAAAGCAACATCTCCTAAATATTGTGCTCTAGACCACTTGAACAAGTTTGATCATACCCCAATCTCAAAAATTAGTTGAAGAGCCCACTCAAGAGGAAAATCCATCACCGACCGTTGCACAAATGGTTAGAAAACATAAAAAATGAAATGTATACATCACCTTTTGATTTTCCCATCCAATAAGGGTGAATTTTATTTAACCTTTATATGTCAAGATGATCATAAAATAGAAAACGTGAAATGACATAGGGGAGAGGGGCTAGTAGTGGTACACCCTAAGTTAAGGGGTCCACAAAATCAATTGTTTATCATGTGGGGTCGCGATTTTTTCACCAATATGTAGTTCATATTTGTCTTAACTTATATTTGTTCTTTGGAATGTTTAATTGGAGGGAAAGCCATATTTTGAATTGATTTAAAATAATAAATTTGAGTTACACTACAACCATGGTGGAAACCAATACTTGAACATGGGTGATAATGATTGAACATTGAATTTTTAATACTTGTACATGGGTGAGAGGTCTTACATGTCATGATGTGATTGGATACTCTACATAATTATTATGTCAAAAATAAATAACCACTAGATAATACTATGACAACTATGAAGTGGTACTATAACAACTATTGGGTATTGTGTGATCAAGACTCATGTCAACTATTAGACCATGTTCAAGTATTGGCCCCTCTCCCTTATGTGCTTTACATTTAATAAAATTGCATGAATACACATCACATGGCCTAGGGATGATTATGGGTATTGATGTGAAAATCAGGGGGCAAAGTGACAGTGGTGCAGTAGATACTTCGAGGAAGCTAGCTTGCATAGAAGAATGGTGAGATGTGTGAAGTTAGTTAATGTGTTTTCGGGTAGCCTACAAAAATCTTGTGAGAAATAGATTTTGAGGTGGTCTGCAAAGTGGGAGGAGTACATAACCCTTTGAAATGTGAAAAGGTTTCTGCCAAACTATTGGACCAAGGAAAATCCATAAAACAAAATGGAAACTCAGCGCCAAGTCTAGGAGTCCCAAAACTTAAAACTAACTTCCAAAGTAAAACCACAAATTGTATTAGAAAACTAGGCTATCCTAAATCATTCTTCTATCCTTTAGATGAAGAAAGGAATTGGAAAGAGAGAGAAAATTCCTTATGCAAGCAAGCATTAATAGTCCAATAACACAAAATGAGTAATTCACCCATGAATGCGTGTAAAATCCTTATCACATAAAAGTTTAAGATCGTCATTAGAACTCTTCAAAATCATCATTAAAACTTTACTAAATGAAATACATGAAATCAAAACAATCTTTAACGTTGCATGGGTTCTTTTTTTAAAATGGAGGTGTTTTGCATAACAACAATTATTTTTTTAGAAAGGAATATCAATGGTCAAGTGTTATGTTGACTCATCAAGGCAATGGTGTTTCTTATCACTCAAATTTTGTGGTCTATCTACATGTATTTCATCCATATTTACCCTTTCTTGTGATGAAATACTCAAAGGTAGTCAATTACCATTGTATCACTCCTTTATACATATTAAGAGGGAAACTCAATCATTACTCATTATTAACTTGTTGTTTCACACTCCTTGATGAACTCACCAAGGTCAAATTCAAATGACATTTTTTTCCGAGGTACAAGTCTAAGAGTATCTAAGCTACATAGATTGTAGGTTCTTCGTCATAATGGCTAGGTGTAAGCTCTCTAGTTTTAGTCATATTTCACATCCATTGATCCACTTCTAAATCTATATGGAGAAGGAACAAAAAAATCCGAAGTATTAAAATCCATGATATTTATAGCACAAATATAAAAAGGAAATGTCAAAAGGTAAATAATAGTCAAAGTTCCATCACAATAAAAAAGTCATGATCCTATCGATTGCATGCCCTGGTCTAGTTGAATTCTCAAACTTCACAATTGGTCTCACAATATAGTTGGATGTTGGCATAAACTATACATGATTGTTAGTTTATTATGTTCTTTTATTCCGATTATAGCTCATCTATGATGGGATGGATATGATAGATTAAATGTAAATAATTAATACAAATAAAACATGAATTATGAAGTAGCCCTATGAAATTGACATATAAAAGATACTTGATAATTAAGTATAATAGTACAATGACACAAACTTCTCTAGTCTAACTCGCTTTATTCATATATCTCAATAATAAAATACATTGTTTAGATTATAAATATTTTCAAACACATATTCTCTCCAAATCTATCTTATAGTATGTTCTTGTTCTACCATACACACGTTACTATATACTCTCTACTTACACACTCCACACTCTACACATAGGACTATCCGCTCTATCTTCTCTCATATTTATGCAAACTATATCTATTATAAGACGTTGCAATTTCCTTAACCCACAATTATACCATGAAGGCTTCCATGTTCAATGTCTTTTGGTTGAATCTAATGATGAAACATGACAACATCATCCTCGAACTTATACTTTGTCTCATCCTCGAAATATATCCAGATAAATAATTCGTCAAGCCTTGAAAATTTGTAATTGCACTTGATCTTCATTCAATCCTTGTATTGGTTTTGGGGAACATCACACCATCAACCACCCAAAACATAGACATCTAAAATAGGAAGGAAAAGTACCACATTTGCTTTAATGGCCCAGTTGGATAAGAGATAATAGTATCACTTCACAAAAGAAAAATCTGCATATAATAATACAATTGGATAACTTATCCCTTTCTATAAATACTTGGAAAGTTGGGCGATTAGTTATTAAAATTATTTTTCAAGTTCGACAAATTCCTTCTCCAATTCCTCTATTTTTCGTGCACCAAACTACCATATTCATCCATGTAGTTCATCGTTTGGGCTTTAACAACCATCTTCCTCATATACTTATCTCCTAACTTGACAAGCCTCTTATTCTTAGCTCTAGTTGTATTTTCTTTGATAGCATATGTAGTGAAAGCTTAAGTGAATTCATTTTCAATAGCATCAAACTATTTTTTTTCCTTAGCCGACAAAGTATGCAAAGTCGTCGCGTCACCCAAAGCAATCTTGAATTCTTTTGCTTATGCATGTACATTTTTTCCCCCACTTTACATTCTCCTTATTGAGTGGTATACTCAATTATGCTTTGTAATTTGCAATAACCTCATCGCGAATGTGTTGGTCATGGAATTTCTGAGGAGTCATATACGTTAATAGATTTTGTTTCTTGCACTTGTTTGTCTCTCTGTAGGCTAATTACTATTCACTACATATTACAGCATCACTACATATATATTTGCAATTACCTTCTCAACTGTGTCTTCTAATGTCAAGAAATGTTTCATCCAATCTATTTGTGTGTTGTCTTGCCAAATATTCTCTAGTTCTATCAAGTTTTGTCTTTTGTAATGGTGTAATTTTTCCTAATCGTAGTGTCGATTCTTTATTTATTTTCTCCACAACACTCTTATAAAGAAATATTCTGTCAATTATTTTCATTGGGTGAGAATATTTTTAATCATATATATATGGTCACGAGTAGTGATTGTTTGGGACTCAACTTGTCCCAGAGATGAATTTATTTGTGTTAACCCGTGTCACGTTTGTGGCACAGCATCCTCGATTCTCTTTTTCTATGCCTCCTTTTCTACTACTAGCTTTTTTCTTTGTGCTTCCAACTCTTCCATTTTTTTCTTTCCCACTTCCTTGGTGGATTTCTCATTTTGTGTCTTCTCATGTGTGGCCTTTGCAGCCTAATCATCCTATATTTTTCTTTTTATATCCTCCAAAACTTTGATGTAAACCTCTGCAATTAGATTTTTCTTTTCTTCCAAGGTGTCACTCACTCTCTTCTCTTTGGCTTATTTTCGTTGTTCTTACTTACTTCTCTCTTCTTCATGTTTCTAATCCTTTGTGGATCTTTTCTTATTATCTTCCTCTTCCTCTAAATTCCTATATTTTTCACTTGTTGTTGGGCCCTTAATGTAGCTTATGCAATATTAATTTGGATTTTTGTCCCTGTTCTTTCAGGATTTTTCTAAGTACCTCCCTTTGGTTTTTTTGGAGCATATGATGTTTGTGGGGACACATCTATAGTGGCCCACCATCACAAACACATCTTTACGGTTAAGTTTATTAAATAAACTTATAATTTATATGCATTATAAATTTTATTAAATTAAAAGTTAAACCAATTAATTTAGTTGAAAGAGTGATAATACAACCTTTTGGTTGTAACCAATCACCCATCTTATAAAGGTGATTTTTCATGGGAAATTGATATAAATTCAAAATATTATTTTTAACATCAAAGTTATGATTGTAAAGAAAGAGGTGGGAGATATTTTTGGGTTATGGCTTGTAATTGTCATGCAAATATGATATTGTCATACATTTGTAAGGTCATTCAAATAGATTGTGCATTAGTTTGGTGGCACTTTTTACCGTAAGATTTTCCCCACGATAATTTTTTGTGTTTTGTGTTATTTTGCTTTCCTATATAATTTTTTAGTTTGAATTTCATGTTTACATTTCATATTCTAAATAGTTACATTTTTAAATGTGTACTTAGTTTTTATTCTTGTCGAATTACTTAACAACCATATAATTATGTGAATCCATAATAGTTCTAACATAGTATAAGATCCTACTATTTTATAAGTTGTGTTGGTTATTTAAAAATTTACGGGTGTGGAAAATTGCAAGAAATTGATTGTTTGATGTGTGTACAAAAAGTTGAAGAAAAACTTTTATTACATTGAAGTGCAGAAAAATTCTAGAAGTGCACAAAGGATTACACATTGAAAGAGAAAAATTGGTCCCTACAAGGAGTGAGCCCTACATGTGTCAAGAAGAAAAATAATTCAACATATCTCAAAGTATTTAAAATTATTTTCTAGTCTTATAAATTGCTTACAATTTTCCTATAACTTTTGAAAATTAAAAATAAATAAAAATTTGGTTCAAGTAATTTTAACTTGGATAAATTTTAGTGATTGAATAGATCTAATTATAATATCGGAAAATTAGATTAAAAGTTGAATTTATGGTCCAAAAATTGTGGGCCTTATAAACGAAGTAACAAACAAACCACTAGTAGGCAAACAATTATAGAAAACCTAAATTCTTTCGAGAAAAATCCCAATAACCCATGTTTGATATTTTGTGAAGCATTAAGGATAATTTCTTGCTCCACATCGAAACCAAGAATCCCCATGTGATGCATTGAAAAACTAGAAAGAATTCATAAAAGACCTAGGTTTTCTAAAAATATAAAACTTAGTATGGAACCTATGACTACTTAGGCATGAAAGGAGATCGAGAAAATTATAAACTATTTTGCTAATATCCAAAACATTAAATCTTATATGGATGGTTGCAAATGTGGCCTAATTCAAGAAAAACTCATATAATTTATAATTGAAATGAACATTCATGATCTTAGGAACTTCGTTTCGATTCTAAACTCTAAATACCAAGATGAATCTAATATTCTCGATTTGAAAATACTACCTTCTCTTCCTATCCAAGATAAATAGGTCACTACTAATTTTGATTCAAAAGAGAGTGTTACTCAAGCCAGTCTCTCTCATAATCAAAAGAAATGTGTTCCTAAAAATAGTTAAAATCATAATGCTAAATCCAATTTCAAATCAAAGTTCAAATCCTCTAATAATTATAACAACAAAGTGGGAATAAACATAACTTTATTAAAATAAATTCAAAGTGGAATTTAACGAAACTTGTAATAAATGTGACTAATTTGGTCACAAAGTGGAATATTGTTGCTAGAACAAGAAAATTTATAATAACAAACACTAGAAAAATAACAAAGGGAAGAGGTTCAACAATCAAAATAAAATTTCAAATCATTTTCAAAATTCAAATAAAACCATTTCACTTTACACTTTGCACTTTCTACATGTAAATACAATGAATGAATCCTAGATAGTGGTGCCTCAAAAACATGAATTACATGTGTGAAATCCTCGCAAATGTTGAAGAATTCCATGAAAAAATCTATCTAGGTGATCACTCCATCATAGAAGCTAAAAGTCAAGGTAAAGCCAAAATTTCTAATGGTTTCACTATTAATGTTATGTTTGTGCCTAAACTTAAAAAGAATTGTAATGCCCAAAGTAATTTTCACCCAAGAAACACCACTAAATCCATGAATGTTTTTATTTATGTTATTAGTTTTTATATCACTAAATACAACTTTATATATGAATACTTCATATTTTCCTCACCAAGGTACCTCGTTGCAATACCACAAGAGAATGTTCAACACATAATTCAAGAAACTCTTGCCCCAAACTCTTCCTAAGAAGGTCTACGGATAAATATCATATCATCTTCATAATGACACCAACTTTGATCATTGGGGTTCTTCCCCAACTCAATCACCAAATAAGAAAAGTTAGGAAGACCTTGGCCCAAGATCTAAAACCCATGGCTCCCTTAATATTCATCATACATTAGGCCTATCTACCTAAGCAAGGTGATTTAAAACTCGTAGGTCCATGTGAATCCCTTCCCACATGATTCAAGGGTGGTGTATGTTATAAAAACACAACCATAATCAAAATTACATACGATAAGAATATTATCCGCTCTCCCTAGTTTCTAAATGGTTACACCTTTATTACCATTGGGTGTATTTTATTAACATTGAATTGAAAGGTAATTAACATATGTAAACACGTAGACACAAAATCACATACTTAGGTACATTTTTAGGTCCTAAACACATACTAGCACTCATATGAATCCTAAGCAAGAAAACTAGTGGTTGAGAACTATCTTTGGCCTCTTTTCTTTGTTTCTTGTTTTCTATTTGGTCTTACACACCATACAACCAGACTGTATTTTACTGTTTTATCTTTTATAGCTTCAGACGTTAGCGCCCGGTCAAGACAGAAAAACTTAGACGGTCTTGTCCCCTCTCGGCGCCCCTAACCCTTTCTCACCTTACTCACTCATTTTGGGTCTCTTTTATCTTTTAGGCATATTTTTCACTTAATGGTCGGCCTTCCAATTGTCAATTACGAAATTTAAACAAGGGAATCATATCAATGTAGATGTAGTGCGGTGATCGGTCATAAGTTCACTCTCGGGGTTACATCCAGGGTCAATCTAACTCCCCATATTGCATCTTTATTTTTAGGTTTGATGCGGTTTATGGGATTGTGCAAGTGAACTTATATTTTGTAGGTTACAAGTACCATCAATGATTATTATGCAACTACCGGGTGATCAACGAGGGAACAACAAAAAGACCTTGTGACTCACTAGAAGGAAGATCATGAGACCTTGTGTAGTCACCAAGCACCAAAAGTGGCCTCCAAAGTGCCTGGGCCGCCCTTGACTGTCCCAAACACACGTGTCGACATCACTCCTACATTTTAGAATTTATAGTGAGCAATAATGATACTCTTCCCATCCTGTTCAACACATTTCCTATTTCAGATCGGTTCGAGATCAAGTGTAAATCGAGATAATTCCTTTCTAGTTCTTTTCTTAGGGTTTCAAATATTACATCTTATCTTTCTTGTGTCATTTCTATATTTCAACATTTATACATCATTTGGTTTAGTAGTGACTCTGCAATATTTAGATTTAATTTAAATTAAATTAAATCATTTGGTGAACCCCACTCGTGATCATACACTTAGATCCTCATTTTTCTTATTCTATCTAATCTTCTTTCATGTCTCCTCAAATTCCTCAAATCTCTTTTCATGACCTACTTCAAATGCATCCACCTTGCAAGGTTAATCTCCAAAAATCCCTATACATTATGCATCTCCCTCACAATCGCCACTGCTCAAGTAAGTGCCATTTTTTTGTTCTTTATATGATGACTCTAACACTCCTAATCATCCATCCAATCAACCAATCTTAGAGTCAATTAAAGCTTTGCATTGTTTATTTCAAGACAAAATCCAAACTTTTGAAACAACGATTACATCTCTTAAAGCTGAAATTCTACATCTCAAGGATTTTCTCATTATCTTGTTATGTCTTCTACATGTGCTCATATGAGTGAACCCCAATTCTTTCAGCTACCAGCACCTCTTAATTTTTATTTCAATGCTAAGAAAAATGATATTCTTCCTCAGCTCCTCACTCATCAATTGATCAACTTACCAACTACTCATTGTTATCCTCCTTATCGGCTTGCCAAGTACATAGGTCTTCCATTTTGCAATTATCACAGAATTAATGGACATAATGACAATGATTTTTATGCTTTAAAACAAAGAATTAAGCACCTTGAGCATCAGGGTTTTATCTCATTTGTTGCACAACATTCTGCTTCATGCTCATCTTCAATTGCTAAATCCCAATGGGCTCCTAAATCTGATCCATCTATGTCTAATGAATATCATTCTATAGTCACTCATGTTCCTTCTTTGCTAATTCAAGATTCTCTTAAGCAACCTCCTCTCAAAATCAATCCATCACCTCCTCTCAATTCTTCTACCACATTACCCATTCCAACTAAACAACTTCCTCTAAAATTTAGTCCATCCCCTCCTCTCAAGTCTGTACAACTTTACCAATTCCAAATAAGAAACCACCTTTAAAACTATTTACCCCATTATCTAATCCTACTAAGTCATCTGGAGTGTTATCAATCCCAAATAAGTTACCACCATTCAAGATCCTTCCCCACCCTACTCCACTCCATACGCATCTAATTTTTTTGTCAAACAAGCTAATCCTTACATTGATGGCCAAGACACATTTCAAACTCGCCACCATGCCATGATCCTTCTCACATTATCACATATCTCTCCATCATTGACACACTTGGGGGGCATTACACTTCCCCCTTCTAGCACTATTAGTTATCTTTAGCATCTACTATCACACTTAACGTTCAATGCTTCATGAATCAATTTTTACGAACTTTCTAACCCTTTGATACAAGTATAATATCATCATTACCATATGACGCACTCTAGTTCCACGGTTCATACTGGTTTGTTGAGGGTTTAAATCTCAAATGAACTCCACCACATTCACTTTTCACACTCTATGCTTCATGATCAGACTTTCTAGCGTGCATTCTCAAACCATTTCCCTATGAAGCACTCTATTTCCACGGTTCATACTCGAATGTTGAGCGTCTAAATCTGAAATGAACCTCACATCATTCACACTTCATGCTTTATCCTTCATGATCCATCTTTCTAGCACACATTTTTCAAACCATTTTCCGATGACGCACTCTTGTTCTATGGTTCATTCTTGATTGTTGAGGGTATTTTATAAATGAACCTCATCTCATACACATCCTTTGGGGCACATTGCTCCTATCACATTCACACATTACATATCATTCCATCACACTCATACATCACATTTTCATATCTTGGTTGCACTTACTCTTGATTTCTTATACTATTTACATGATGCACTTTGCTTACTATGCTAGTCAAATACTCAGTATGTCATTATCTTTATCATATACACATGCGTGTTCACTTGTTCTCTAGCTATGAATACAAATCTCTTACAGGTTCTTACAAGCTACAATGATGCTTAAGATTGTACCTTTACCGGTCCAACTGAAGCTCCTAGGGGCATCTACCATCACTACTCTCACACATCACAGGCGTTGTGGTTTCATTATTTACTACTTCTACTTTCTAGGAAATTACTTTCCATTGATATATACATGCTCCTAACATATTATTTATCTCTATAACATGCTAATGGGTGCTTCATGTGTAGCATTTTCTTTGCATAACCATATGCCACCATGGTTGTCTAATACATTTTGTTTGACATTTTTTCCATAGTATGTCATTTCCTGTATTTTTTATCATTGTTTTCTTTGTTATGGCCACTTCAGATCTGATTGTCTTGTGATATTGTGGGTGATGTCCCATGTTTGAAACCGTCTTTTTGTTGTCTCTCTTATATACACACTTGCTTGTTAAATTTTTTTCTATGGCATGTTTGCTAATTTTTCTATTAACACATGTTACTAGCCACTTTGTTTACATGTTCTTCCATGTACATCCCCTACCCCCTACAGGTATCACTTCATATCGTATCCAATCCTCTCTTTTGGGTCACACACTCCTACATTCGCCACATGCACCCTAAATTAGGGGGGCATAGATTGAGTGAACAAATCACCCCTACAACAACTCGGAGAAACAACACAGATCATTATAGTACAAAATCATAATAGGAACATGGTCACAAAATGGACTAGAATCATACTTGGGTTAGAATCACAACACAGACACCGGTGTCGAGAACCAAACACTAGCACATGGGCATTCCTTTCCTCCCGGGTGTTAATTTCCTAGAGTTAGACACAATCATCTTCTCACATTAGCACAGCTTCATAGAACCCTTCGAGTAGTTTTATAGTTACAGGCGAGTCCTCCAAAGAACATAATGCATTCTATCTCATTCAATCAAAAGAATCTATACATTCATAACTAATTTGGGATAGAAGGAACAAATAAAGGATGTACCATCTGTAGTGGTGCTTATTGGGCGAGTCATGGATGGAGAGTAACACTAGACCTCTCTCCCCAACACTTGCTCTTTGGCATGAGGTCCCCCAAAACACTCACACTTGGTGTGATATTGCCCAAAAACTTTCACTTAGCATGAGATCGCCCAAAAACTTGTTCTTTGCATGATATCGCCTAAAAAACTCGCTCTACATAACATTTTAGGACACTTTTCTATCCTTTTACACTCTTTTACATCAAGTGCACACTTTCCTTTTCCAAAATTTTACATACTTATGCACATTTTTATCTGATTTATCATAAATGAGACTTTGATTACATTCTTTCTCTTCTTTTGCGGGTTCATCCTTACAATAAGCAACAATCACAAGCTACAACAACACGACAAACAACACACACGCTTCACCCCTAGGGTCACTTTCCTTTCCTAGTCTCCACGCTTCACTTTGCATCACTCCATGCTTCACTTGTCCACTCAACACACTATTCACCACACACTCTACAGGATCATAAGGTATGCATCTCTTATCTACTTTATGTTATCGAGTATTCAATCAACAACATAAAGTGGGGGCAAATGTAGACACAAAATCACGCACTTGGGTACATTTTTATGTCCTAAAGACTTACTAGCATTCATATAATTTTGAAGCAAGAAAACTAGTGGTTGACAATTATCTTTGGCCTCTTTTATTTGTTTCTTGTTTTCTATTCATTCTTACACACCCTACAACCCAGTCAAGTATTTTACTGATTTATCTTTTATGGCTTCATAAACTAGCACCCAGCCAAGACAAAAGCGCTTAGGCATTCATGTCCCCTCCAAGAGCCCCGACCCTTTCTCACCTTACTCACTCCTTTTGGGTCTCTTTTATCTTTTTGGCATCCTTTTCACTTATGGGTCGGTCTTCCAGTTGTCAATTACAAAATTCAAACAAGGGAATCATATAAATACATAGTTATGTGTTCAAAATAAAGGACCAAACACTAAGCATTACTATTATCACCTAAGCTTGCATTCAAAAGGCACCTAAAGCACTTTAAAGCATCCACTTAAGGGATAAGGGCTGCATTAACTCTACATACATTGCATAGGAAGGGGATGTTCATTCATTCCATCACATCCACACATTACATTACTACATTGCTACATTTAGCTACAAGGGCATCCTAAGGCACAATTTCTACACACACTCACAGAAATATATGGAGTCTAAGATGTAGTGTAACACTCGATCGTAAGTTCATTCTCGGGATGACTCGCGGGATAAGTATGAATCCCCATATTGTATCTTTCTTTTTAAGTTTGATGTGGTTTGTGCGCTTATGCGGGTGAACTTCTATTTTGCAGGTTACATGTACCCTCGGGGATCATTGTGTGAATACCGAGTGATCAATAGGGAACAACAATGAAGACCTTGCGACACACTAGAAGGAAGATCCCTAGCCCTGTGCGATCACCAATGCCTGAAGTAGAATCTAGTGCCGAGGCACCCTTGATCATCCGGGCACCCATGGATGACATTATTCCTACATTTCATAATTTACTGATGAGCAATAACAACACTCTTCCCAACCTATTCAACACTTTTCCCAATCCAGATCAGTTCCAAATCATGCGTAAATCAACTAAGTCCTCTCTCCTTCTTCTTTGTTTAGGGTTTCAAATATTACATCTTAGCTTGTTTGTATCACTTCTATATTTCAGCATTTATACATCATTTGGTTCAATGGTGACCTTGCAATATTCATATTTTATTCAAATTAAACTAAATCAAGCACATGCTTACATATTCAAACTCAATTATTTTAATTATATGAAAAATTATTCACCAAGAGTACACTTTATTTATTTTATTTTTGAAGTTAACTAATGAAGCTTACCTATTTATTTTACATCATTGATAGTATGTATATAATTCACATACCTCTCATTTCATGACATGATCTCATGATTTTATTTATTTTTTTTTCTTTCCCTCTTATGCCCCTAAGTGGAGACATTTGTCTCATTAGTATTAACATAACTAAGGGTCAACATTATGTTTAAGTAGTGGGCTCAAGCTTCCCTTTATAGTTACATTAAAGGGGGAATAACTTGAGCTTTCCCATGCAAACTTGCAATACATCTTATAGGTCTAAAATTGAAAGAGAGATATGTTACAATTTCACCCACAAGTAGTCTCTTAAGATAACATATGTTTAGTTTATTCCAAATTGCACTTAAGGGGTGCTCAACCTACAATGGGGCCCATACTAGGATAAAAAGGATATTCTTATTCTACAAGATATTTGTATAAGATAGCATAAAAAGACTACATGCTACACATGGGTGATCATACAACAATTAACATACACCAAGAGGATAAGTTCTCTTTTTTTAAAATTATGTTTTTCTCACTTCATTAAAAGTGTGTACTTTAAGTAGTACACCTCACTATTTTCAATTCTTAACTCAATTAATTCTCAATCCCAATTATTAGATAAGTTTTTTTAGCATATATGAGTCATAAGGAACTCTTATTCAAACAAGGTTTTCTCATGCTTGGAGCGCATGTTTCCCCATTGTAAAAGTATTTCATGTCCCTTAACATCAGAGAGGGTTTAACCTTAGGTTAAACGAGACATCCCAAGTTACACTTTTTTTTTCAATACTCCCTAATCGACTCATTTTGAGAGATGAACGTCAGTCACTCATTTTATCCATAATGATCCCCAAAAATTTCTTTAAATTATCTCAACCTCCTTTACACTCAAGAAATTTACAACCAAATATGGAATCAATACCAAGATAAGTGTTATACTTCCATGTTTCCTATTGGTAATTTCCCCTAGGAACCCTACCACATGCTCACCAATGGGATGTCCTTATCTTAGGCCCATGAGCATGATTAGGGGGCACCAACTCCAAGAAAGATACTACCTAGGATATACACCCAACTCTACACTTCAACCAAAAGGGTCATCTTAGGATAATAGGATACAAAATACATTCAACTACACACTAGGATCACAACGTACCACGCACATATTTTATGGAATCACACCCCCTCCCCTCGAGGTTAGGAGGATTTATGGGTTTGAGAAAAACAAAGGTGAATAAGGTGGTCATGACTAAGGTGTGACATGTGCAAGGAGAATAAAACCTAAAGGTTTCCTCATTTTTCAAAAATACACCCTTTCTAGAAGGGTTTAATAATTCCACTCGTATGATTAGGATGCCAATGTGTACTAAGTTGAGAAAAAACCAAAAATTGACAAGGAGGTTTTGCGGGTGTCACCAACCCAATTTAGTTTCATAAACACTTAGTTACCCTCTAGAGTTTTAGGTTACTAGATAGGTTGAGGGCTAGACTATTCAAATAGAATATCATTTCAATGCATTCATTTGGTCTCTAAGGTCATATTGAGAGTAGAGTAAGGCATATGAGTTTAGAGGTCTTGTTTTTTTGTGTGTCTAATATGATACCTTGAGCCACGTTACCATACTAACCAAGTATACATTTTTCATTGCAATTTAAACCATAATGATACATAAAAAATTCATCATATCTTTAATTTTCACATGCACATAATAATATGAACTTCTATTCCTTTAATAATACAACAAGTACATTAGTTCGATAACAAGTTTCCAAAAGTAACTTTCTATTATAATGCAAGCACTATCCATGGAACTCACATACGATTATCCATTTCATATATATATATATATATATATATATATATATATATATATATATATATATATATATATATAATTCAACTTATTTTTCTATACAAACCATACAAGAGTATATCTAAACATAAAATAAATATGTATTTCCACCTTTGAAGGTCAAACTTGTTAGAAAATCCATATACATTTTAACACTCAAATTTATAGACCATTTTATACCATTACACCACTGCAACTTGGAAAACATGTAATCATGTGTCTACAAAAAACGGTGGCATGGACAAAACCCTCCCATTAAACATGCTAGCAAAACCCCACATAAATTTCAGGTTAGAGAGATATTTAATTATTCATTTTCCATACTTATTTAAATCAAACAACCTTTTTAATTTTAGAGAGAGGTTAGAGAGAGAAGACACCCATTTTCTTTCACCCAAATAAACTAAACCATTTCCATAACCAAGGAGAGTGAGAGATAACAAAAAAACTTTTTATTCATTACATTCAATTTTTAAAGGATTTTCAAAGTAACATCAAATTCTACGACTTCTAACAGAGTCTTCGTCTCTTGTTGTCACTAGAAATACAATTGGATAACTTACCCCTTTCTATAAATACTTGGAAAGTTGGGTGATTAGTTGTTATTACATTTTTTCAATTTTTATAAATTGCTTATCCAATTCCTCTATTTTTTCGTGCACCAAACTACCATATTCATATATGTAGTTCATCATTTGGGCTTTAACAACCATCTTCCTCATATACTTATCTCCTAACTTGACAAGCCTCTTATTCTTAACTTTAGTTGTATTTTCTTTGATATCATATGTAGTGAAATCTTAACTAAATTCATTTGCAATAGCATCAAACTATTTTTTTTCCTTAGCCGACAAAGTATGCAAATTCGTTGCATCACCCAAAGCAATCTTGAATTCTTGTGCTTATGCGTGTACCATTTTTCCCCACTTTACATTCTCCTTATTGAGTGGTATACTCAATTATGCTTTGTAATTTTCAATAGCCTCATCATGGATGTTTTGGTCATGGAATTTGTGAGGAGTCATATAGGTTAATAGATTTTGTTTCTTGCACTTGTCTCTTTATAGGCTAATTATTATTCACTACATATTGCAACATCACTTCATATATATTTGCAATTACCTTCTCAACTGTATCTTCTAATGTCAATGAATGTTTCATCCAATCTATTTGTGTGTTGTCTTGCCAAATATTCTCTAGTTCTCGTCAGTTTTGTATTTTGTAATGGTGTAATGTTTCCTAATCGTAGTGTCGATTCTTTATCTATTTTCTCCACAACACTCTAGAAAGAAATCTTATGTCAATTATTTTCGTTGGGTGTGTGTGTGTGTGTGTGTGTGTGTGTGTGTGTGTGTGTGTGTGTGTGTGTGTGTGTGTGTGTGTGTGTGTGTGTGTGTGTGTGTGTGTGTGTGTGTGTGTGTGTGTGTTGAGTTTTGGGACTCAACTTAACCCGAGAGATGAATTTATTTGTGTTAACATGTGTCACGTTTGTGGCGCAAAGCATCCTTGAGATTCTTTTTCTCTACCTCCTTTTCTACAACTAGATTTTTCTTTGTGCTTCCAACTCTTCCATTTTTACTTTCCCTCTTCCTTGGTCAATTTCTCATTTGGTGCCTTCTCATGTGTGGGCTTTGCAGCCTAATCATCCTATGTTTTTCTTTTTATATCCTCCAAAACTTTGATGTAAACCTCTGCAATCAGTTTTTCTTTTCTTCCAAGGCGCCACTTTCTTCTCTTTGGCCTATTTCCATTGTTCTTATTTCTTTCTCTCTTCTTCATGCTTCTAAGACTTTGTGGATCTTTTCTTATTATCTTCCTCTTCCTTTAAATTCCAATATTTTTCACTTGTTGTTAGGCCCTTAATGTAGCTTATGCAATATTAATTTGGAAATTGTGTTCCTATTCTTTTAGGGATTTTTCTAGTACCTCCCTTTGGTTTTGTTGGAGCATATGATGTTTGTGGGGACACGTCTATAGTGGCCCACCATCACAAACACATCTTTACGGTTAAGTTTATTAAATAAACTTATAATTTATATGCATTATAAATTTTATTAAATTAAAAGTTAAACCGAGTTAATTTAGTTTAAAGAGTGATAGTACAACCTTTTGGTTGAACCAATCACCCATCTTATAAAGGTGATTTTTCATGGGAAATTGATATAAATTCAAAATATTATTTTTAACATCAAAGTTATGATTGTAAAGAATAGAGGTGGGAGATATTTTTGGGTTATGGCTTGTAATTGTCATGCAAATATGATATTGTCAAACATTTGTAAGGTCATTCAAATAGATTGTGCATTAGTTGGGGGCATTTTTTTACCGTAAGATTTTTCCCATGATAATTTTTTGTGTTTTGTGTTATTTTGCTTTCTGTAAAATTTTTAGTTTGAATTTCATGTTTACATTTCATATTCTAAATAGTTACATTTTTAAATATGTACTTAGTTTTTATTCTTTTCATAATTACTTAACAACCATATAATTATGTAAATCCTAATATTTCTAACATAGTATAAGAGCATATGATTTTATAACTTGTGTTGGTTATTTAAAAATTTACGGGTGTGGAAAATTACAAGAAATTGATTGTTTGATGTGTGTACAAAAATTGAAGAAATTTTTTTATTACATTGAAGTGTAGACAAATTCTATAAGTTCACAAATAATTACACATCGAAAGAAAAAAATTGGCCCCTACTGAGGAGTAGGCCCTACATGTGTGAGAAAAAAAAAAACATTTCTAGGTATTTAAAATTATTTTCTAGTCTTATAAATTGCTTACAATTTTCCTATAACTTTTTTTTGAAAATTTTTTAAAAATAAAAAATTTGGTTCAAGTAATTTTAACTTGGATAAATTTCATTGATTAAATAGATCTAATTATAATATCAGGAAAATTAGATTAAAATTTGAGCTTATGGCCACGGAAATTATGGGCCTTGTAAATGAAAGTAACAAACAATCCACTAGGCAATGCAAGCAACTATAGAAAACCTAAATGCTTTCAAGCAAAATCCCAATGACCCATGTCCAATATTCTGCGAAACATTAAGGATAATTTCTTGCTCCACATTAGAAATTGAGAATCCCCTATGATGCATTGAAAAAACTAGAAAGAATGCATAAAAGACCTAGGTTTTCTAAAAATATAAAACTCAAAGTATGGAACCTATGACTACTCAAGTATGAAAGGAGATGAGAAAATTATAAACTATTTTGCTAATATCCAAAACATTAAATCACATATGGATGGTTGCAAATGTGGCCTAATTCAAGAAAAAATCATATAATTTATAATTGAAATGAACATTTATGATCTTAGGAACTTCATTTCGATTCTAAACTCTAAATACCAAGATGAATATAATATTCTTGATTTGAAAATACTACCTGCTCTTCCTATCCAAGATAAATATGTCACTACTAATTTTGATTCAAAAGAGAATGTCACTCAAGCCAATCTCTCTCATAATCGAACAATTTGTTTCCTAAAAATAGTTAAAATCAGAATGCTAAATTCAATTTCAAATCAAAGTTCAAACCCTCTAATAATTATAACAATAATGGGAATAAGCATAACTTTATTAAAATTTTCAAAGTGGAATTTAACAAAACATGTAATAAATGTGACTAATTTGGTCACAAAGAGGAATATTGTTACTAGAACAAGAACATTTATAATAACAAAAACTATAAAAATTACAAAGGGAAGAGGTTCAATAATCAAAATCATTTTCAAAACTCAAATAAAACCATTTCACTTTACACTACACTTTCTACATGTAATGACAATGAATGAATCCTAGATAGTGGTGCCTCAAAACACATGAATTACATGTGTAAAATTCTCACAAATGTTGAAGAATTATGTGAAAAAATCTATCTCGGTGATCACTCCATCATAGAATCTAAAAGTCAAGGTAAAGCCAAAATTTATAATGGTTTCACTATTAATGTTCTGTTTGTGCCTAAACTTAAAAAGAGCTGTAATGCCCAATAATTTTCACCCAAGAAACACCACTAAAACCATGATATTTTTTTATTTATGTTATTAGTTTTTATAACACTAAATACAACTTTATATTTGATTACTTCCAATTTTACTCAACAATGTACCTTGTTGCAAGACCACGAGAGAATTCTCAACACATAATACAAGAAATTGTTGCCCCAACCTCTTCCTAAGAAGGTCTATGGATCAATCTCATATCATCTTCATAAGGACACCAACTTTGATTGTTGGGGTTCTTCCCGACTCAATCACCAAATAAGAAAAGTTAGGAAGACCTTTGCCCAAGATCTAAAACCCATGGCTCCCTTAATATTCGTCATACAGTAGGCATATCTACCTAAGCAAGGTGATTTAAAACTCGTAGGTCCATGTAAATCCCTTCCCACATGATTCAAGGGTGGTGTGTGTTATAAAAACACAACCATAATCAAGATTACATACGATAAGAACAATATCCACTATCCCTATTTTCTTAATGGTTACACCTTTATTACCATTGAGCGCATATTTTATTAACATTTAATTGAAAGTTAATTAACATATGTAATCACTGTAGACAAAATCATGCACTTGGGTACATTTCTAGGTCCTAAACATGTACTAGCATTCATAGGACTCCTAAGCAAGAAAACTAGTGGTTGAGAACTATCTTTGACCTCTTTTCTTTGTTTCTTGTTTTATATTTGGTCTTACACATCATTTCACCCAGTCTGTATTTTACTGATTTATCTTTTATGGCTTAAGACACTAGTGCACAAAGTGAGGACACAAACACCCAGCCGATGTTGTCCCCTCTCGGCGCCCTAACCCTTTCTCACCTTACTCACTCCTTCTGGGTCTCTTTTATCTTTTGGTCATCTTTTTCACTTATAGGTCGGTCTTCCAGTTGTCAATTATGAAATTCAATCAAGGGAATCATATAAATGCATAGTTATGTGTTCAAAATAAAGGACCAAATACTAAGCATTACTACTATCACCTAAGCTTGCATTCAAAAGGCACCTAAAGCACTCTAAAGAATCCATTCAAGGTAAAATGGTTACATCACCTATACGTACACTACATAGGAAGGGGAAGTTCATTCTATTCCATCCACATATTCTACTACATTGGTGCATTTAGCTCAACCCGCTATCAGTGCAAATTTCACAAGGGAATCTTAGGGCATAATTTCTACACACACTCACCGAACTACATGGAGTCTGAGATGTAGTGTAGTGCTCGGTTATAATTTCACTCTTGAGGTGTGATTAGGGTCAATCTAACTCCCCATATTGCATCTTTATTTTTAGGTTTGATACGGTTTGTGGGTTTGTGCAGGTGAACTTTTATTTTGCGCAAAGTTACAAGTACCATCAGCGATCATTATGTGACTACTAGGTGATTAATAGGGAATAATAGTAAAGACCTTGAGATACAATAAAAGGCGGACCTGAGCCCCTGCGTGTGCAGTCACTAATGCCCAAAAGTGGTCTCCAGTGCCTGGCGCCCTTGACCTTTCCTGACGCCTATGTCGACATTTCAGCTTTTCAATGTGAATCTTTTGGAGATTCCATGAACCTTTATATGAGACTCACACCATACATAATGTCAAGCCTTTTGGCCATCAAATACATAAGACTTCCAACCAAATTTTTAAACAATTTTGGATCCACAAATGATCCTCTGTCCTCTTTTCTCAACTTCAAACCTACTGCAACTGGTGTTGGCATTGACTTACAATTCAACATGTTAAACCTCTTCAAAAAATCATTTGCATACTTTTCTTGTGAAATAAAAACTTCACATTCTGATTGTTGGACTTCAATTCACAAAGCGTAATGCATAAGACCAAGATATGTCATCTCAGATTCCTTCTTCATGGCTTATTTGAATGACTCTGTAGATATATTTCTAGTAATGATCAAATCATCTACGTATAAACAAACAATTAGAATCTTACCTTGCTCATTTATCTTGGTACTAAAACCATTCTCAATCAAATAAGAATCAATTCTATTGTACCAAGATCTAGGTGCTTTCTTGAGACCATAGAGTTATTTTCTCAACTTGTATACCTTTCCTTCATGACCTTCAATCTCATAACCTTCTAGCTGATTCACATAAACTTCCTCTTCAAGAAAACCATTCAAGAATTTTTATTTTACATCCATTTGATAAATAGGCCATTTTTTTAGCTACAATTTCTAAAACCATTCTTATCGTATCCAAATGTGCTACTGGTGCAAACGTTTCATTGTAATACACTCCATATTGTTGCATAAAACCTCTTACTACCAACCTTGCTTTGTGTTTCTATACTTTTCCATCAGCATTGTATTTTTTCTTGCAGACCCATTTCACTCCTATCGCATCCTTTCCTTTTGGAAAATCCATTATCTCCCATGTATGATTTGTCTCTATAGAATTTATCTTATCATCCATAGCATGTGCCCAAATTTCATTCTTTACAGCCTCTTCAAAATATATTGGATCTGTAGCTTGAGAAAATAATGCAAAAACTCAAAATGAATTAGTTGTATCAACATTATAAATCTCATTAACACTCCTTGTTTTCAACTGCAAAGGGCTATCAGATGATGGACTGTTTTGTGGTGATGGAGTTGCTTCTAGTGTTCTCTGTGGTGTCTCTTGCATGGCTGAAGATGGTTGAAATCTTGGAGACCTCCAAAATAAATAAGGAGGTGTAGCTTGTGCTACGACTTGTGGTGCATATCCAAGATTTGAAGGTACATTATCTTACTGCTCTAAATGTTCATCTGCCATATCATCATGTGGAATCACTTTGCTGCCATATTGAATGTTTTCTCTATGCTTCCATCCCATGCTTCATTTTCAATAAATTATACATCTCTACTAATCACAACTTTTCTAGTGACCATATTGTACAACTTCATGTACGCTTTTGTATTCTCGAATACCCAAAGAAATATACACTTTTATCCTATTTTGTCGAAATTTTTCCTTATCTCATCGGTATAAGTACATACACCACACAACCAAAAACTTTGAAATTTGAAACATTGTGTTTCATGTTAGTCCATGCTTGTTGAGGAACCATGTTCCTAACAAGTTTTTTTTTACACCTATTTAAAATGTAAACCGAAGTTGTTATTGCTTCTACCCAATAGTCATTTTGAATATTCTTTGCCTTCATCATACTTCTTATCATTTCCATAATGGTTCTATTCTTCCTCTCTGCCACACTGTTTTGTTGTGGTGTATACCTGGTAGTAAAATGCTTGTGTATACCATGATATTTGTAAAAAATATAAATTCATTGGAAACATACTCTCCTTCTTTGTATTTCCTTAGAACTTTGATGTAGTATCCACTTTGCTTCTCCCTTAATGCCTTGAACACCGAAATGTATCAAAGGCATCTGATTTATGTCTCGAAAATACACCCATGTCTTCCTTGTGTAATCATCAATGAATGTCATAAAATATGAACAACCTCCAATATAAGTTGTTTGCATAGGTCCACATAAATATGAATGTACAATCTCAAAAGGTGAACGTTCTCTTGTTATTTTTCCAACTGGGAAAGAATCTATGTTGCTTCCCCAAAATACACCCTTCACATACTCTTTTTGGTTTTTGAATCAATGAAAAACCTTTAACAATATTATTTCTATGAATTAAATTCAAATTTCCATACTTAGATGCCAAAGCCATGATTCATAATTCATGACTGAATGAAAAGATGATTGTAATCCTTTAGTGTGGGACTCAAAACATGAATTTCTTGCATTAGTGTAGAGCTCCTTTACATTAGAGTAGGACAAAGCATAGGAATCATTCACCTTATCGCATGACTCATTTACCTTAGTGCATGACTCATCTGCTTGAGTGCAGGAATCAGTAGAAGACTGATTTGACTTTGTGCAAGACTTGGCTACGAACTGAACTACTGATTTTGCTACAAACAAATCTGATTTCTTATTTTTCTTGGTTTTAATATCAAGGGAAACATCCTATTGTTTCTCATCTTCACTTTTACTATCAACTGAGTGCTAAGAGCTTTATCCACAATCATGCACTCATTTTCTTCCATATAAACTATGTATCATTTTTGTACCAATTGTTCAATACTCATAAGATTGTGCTTCAAACTTGCAACATAGTAAACATCATGCATATTCATTTTCTCCCCTATTTAGTTAGAATACTAACCATGCCTTTTCCTTTTACAAACACAATATTGTTATTTCCAAGAGTAACATCACTCTTTACTAACTCATCCAAACTAGAAAATAAATCTAGATTACTGTCATGTGATTATTGCAACTGAATCCAAATACCATACATCACATGGAATCTCTTTTGATAGATTGCACTCAATAGGGGATAAAGAAGGTATTGCTTCAGCAATCCTTGTGCATGCAATAAACATAGATCTAGGAGTAGAACTTCCAACCTGATTTTGATTTTGTCTCTCCTGGTCATATTGCTTTTCCTACAACCATAAGCATAGTGCACATACTTCTTACAATAATGACACTAAATATGATACTTATCTTTTCTCTCACGATCATGATCTGTGTTCTTGACTTTTCCTCTTCTACCTAAGTTTGATGAACCATTGTTGTGTCCTCTAGATGAACTTATTCCTCTACCTCTTGGGCTGAAACTTCCTCTTCTTTTTTGACAATAATTTGATGTCTGAGATGCAAAAGCTTAATCTACAACTGCATGTGATCTATTCATCCTCTGTTCATGATTGATTAGTGATGAAAATAACTCATCAATAGAAAATTGACTCAGATCCTTAGTTTCTTCAATATCAACAACTAGAGGATCAAATTTTGTAAGCAAACTCCTAAGAAAATTTTCAATAATTATTCTGTCTTCAATAGTCTCGCCATGGGATTTGATTTGATTTGATTGGCTAAGCCAACAACATAAGTAAAGAAAGATTCTCATGAATCAATCTTTCATTCACAAATTTTCAAAATCTCTATGAAGTAATGTAGCTTGGCGTTTTTACTTTCTCCTTAACTTGATATGCCAGTTAAAGTGTGTCACATATGGTCTTTGCTTGATTGGATGCCGCCACTCTCTAAAGAATTATTTCATGCATTTCCTAATGAATATAGAAAATATATTTTCCGTCTTTCTTCCGTAACTCCTTCAAAGTATCTTTCTCTTCCTGAGAAAGTGTGTTATATGTTGTTGCATCTGGGGGCTCTGTGTACCCATTCTCAATGATCTCCCACACATCTTGAGATCTAAATAATACCTTCATGGTCAATGAACAATACTCATAATTCTTTCCATTAAATTGTGGTGTCTGCATACCAGATGTAGAAGCCATAACTTGCTACCAATTTAATAACTCGTTGGAAAACAATGCTCTGATACCAATTTGTAGAAAATTTGCAGTCTTAAATAGCGAACAACAAATGAACAAAATAAAATAAACACATAAAAACATATTAATCACTAAAATCAATATTGTTGTGCGTGATCATTTAATTCACTCACCTTTGTCATAGCTTTGGCTCAAATTACAATTCTCAACTCGTGTGTTGCACTCTTACATCTTCATGTGCAAATTACACCTTTGATGTGTGCATATAAAGTAATTACAATTGATGTTAATTAAATAAAATAACTTTCCTAAACTTTAGCTACGAATCGCTCTTAAACAGATCTCTCCAAATCTTAACTAAATTCTTCAAGTTCCAACACATGCATAAAACAAATTGTTTACTTATTTAATTGACTCCGCCTATTTCCTAAGAATAGAACTCTAATCAAACTATAACTCTAACATGTTATGGACTATATGAAATAGTCAAACTGTTAATAACTAAACTTATCTATTTGATTTTCTAAAGCTACAGGATAAATTACATGTTGCACATGCATGCATATTTCCAACAATTGGTTGATGCCCATATCATGTTCCAAAGCTCTCATTTTACACAAACATGGTGGAGGCTTAAAAAAGGCATGGAGTTTGGTTGTCTCGTGATTCCACATGATATTTTTCCTAAGATATTATTTATGGTGCGATAAAGAGATAGAGATCGTTCCCATATGCACATCTCGCACTCCTCATTCCCACAAATCCACACAACCAACATTGATTTAACATGAAAAAATAGATTTTTCTCATAACAACCGAGCATTGAAATGCTACCCATGCTGACCATTATACACAATACCTCAAATATTAAAATGAAAAATAAGATTACATGATCTCGAGTATGTTCTAGTGCAACTGTAAACACCAAGGAAAAATAATTCACACCATCATCATAGGTTTAATTTAGAAAATGTGTTTGGATTGTTAAAGTTTCCTTGATTTACATGATGATATCCATGTTGTGGAATCCTTTCAAAGCTAATTCTCACACAATCCATGAACCTTGAACCGTTCCCATGTTTGCACTCATGACCACCTTTTTGTTGCAATAAACTTTCAAATCACTTTGAAACTACAACATCATACTAAAATCCTTACCCCATACGCTTATCAAACGTCCATAACCTCCTTCACAACTCTTATTTGACAAAAGTTGGGGAAAGGGAATAAGAAAGGTTAGCAAGGTTTGATTATGGCTACACCAACACAACCAATAAAATCCAATAAAAGGAAAACAAGATAACCTAAACTTCTTTTTCCCTAAAATCTACCTCCCCCTCCCTTTTATAATTATTTTATTTTATTTTCATCCCTTTTGACCAAATGAAAGATATTTATTTTTATTTTAAACATTCGTGTGTGCGTGTGCGTGTGTGTGTGTGTGTGCGTGCGTGCGTGCATGCGTGCATGTGTGTGTGTGTGTGTGTGTGTGTGTGTGTGTGTGTGAGAGAGAGAGAGAGAGAGAGAGAATATGAAAATATATTTTATTTGTTTATTTTTCTTTTATTATATTTTCCATTTATTTTATCGTATCTTCTCCATTTTATTCTAAACGCCGCTTTCTCTCCAACAATCATCATTTTCTTAGTAATAAACAAATGGAAGTCATGATTAGGGATGAATTATCACACAAGGTGAAATGGACCCCAAATTTAATGTCAAGAATACGAGTGAACTCACTACATTACAACCATGGTCACCATTGTATGCATTCTTCTCGGGGGTAAATTTGACAACTCAAGGTCAAGGTTGGATGGAAAATAGACTTGACCACTCCAACGTTCCAAACTATTGCACTCACAACAAGGTTAATAAAATAACAATGGAGGGGCACTACAAGAACCTTTTATCATGTTCTCAATTGACTCAATATAAATTTGGTGTTACCTTATTAAAAGATAAATCATTTATAAAATATCAATCTAACTTTATTATTATTGAAGGCATTCAAAATAATGACCTCTATATTTCTAATGGCTTTGCTAATGAAACATGATTTTCCTCACAAATTAGAAATGAAATTGAATTATGGCATGGAACATTTGGCCATCTTAATTTTAGAAGTCTTTTTATATGTATTGTCTAAATCTTGTGGCATGTCTATCAAAAATCAAAGCTTATCATGAAACTTGTGAAAGATACTTATGTGGTAAGTAGCACATTCAACCCTTTCACAAGAACCATGACACAAACTTTTCTCATCATTTAGAACTAGTTCATAATGATGTTAGGGGACCACTTGAGGTTTCCTCTCTTAGTGGTGCTCTCTATGTTATAACATTTATTGATGATCACACTATAATGAATTTGACCTATTATATTAAGAAAGACTATGATTTTTTATCTAAGTTCAAAGAATTAAAAGCCCTAGTTGAAAACTCTTCTAACCTAAAAATTAAGAGATTAAGAATTGGCAATGGAGATGAATACATAAGTAAAGAGTTTGATGCATTCTACATTTCATATGGAATCCAAAGAGAGTGAACCATTCACTATTATCCATGACAAAATGGAATTGCATGAAGGAAAAAAATGAACCATTTTAGAAATGGCTACGACCATGTTGCATTCTACAAATGTTCTTGAATTTCTATGGGAAAATCCATGAGCACTATTGTTCACATCCTAAATAGAACCCCTACAAAATCTTTACATTAGGCTAAATCTCTAGAAATGTAGGTAAAGAAGAAACCAAATGTTTTTCATTGTAGGATATTTGATAGCCTCTGTTTATATTTTATTTCCTAAATTTAAAAGAAATAAATTTGATCCTACCTCATATTCTTACATTTTTGTTAGATACAAAGGAAGAACAAAAGGATTGTCTTTTATGATCCATCTACACATAAGATCATTGAAAATAGGGACATTCAAATCCTTGAAAAATCATTATGTATCCTCTTATAAACCCTCTCATATTTCTCTCAATAAATAAATTTATGTCTTGGAGAATGATGATCCCGTAGACACAAAATCACGCACTTGGGTACATTTCGAGGTCCTAAACACATACTAGCATTCATATGATTGCTAAGAAAGAAAACTAGTAATTGACGACTATCTTTGGCCTATTTTCTTTCTTTATCTTTTTCTATTTGGTCTTACAAACCCTACAGCCTAGTCAGTATTTTACTTATTTATCTTCTATGGCTCCAGACACCAGCGCCCATATAGGACAAGAGCGCCTGGGAATCCTTGTCCCCTCTAGGCACCCTTGACCCTTTTCTACCTTAATCTCTCCTTTTGGGTATCTTTTATCTTTTGGACATCTTTTTCACTTATGGGTTGGCCTTCTAGTTTTTAATTATGAAATTCAAACAAGGGAATCATATAAATACATAGTTATGTGTTCAAAATCAAGGACCAAGCACTAAGCATATACTATCATCACCTAATATTGCATCCAAAGGAACCTAAAGCACTTCAAGGAATCCATCTAGCATCCATTCAAGGGAAAAGGGAATACATTTTCTGCATACACAACATAGGAAGGGGAAGTGCATTATTCCATCCACACATTTTGCTACATTGTTATATTTAGCTACAACCCACTATCAAGTGTAACTTTCACAAGGGCATCCTAAGGCACAATTATAACACTCACTCACCAAAACTACATCGATTCCGAGATGTAGTGCAAGTGCTCGGTCATAAATTCACTCTTGGGGTGACCTCTTGGGTCGATCGACTCCCCGTATTACATATTTCTTTTTAGCTTTGATGCGTTTTGTGGGTTTTTATAGGTGAAATTCTATTTTATATGATACAAGTACCTTTGGCATTGATTTTGTGACTATCGGGTGATCAACAGGGGAATATTTGTGGCAGCCTTTGTAAAAATAAATTTCAACCATTTACATAGTCACAGGTGTCCATTAGCACTCTTTAGCGCCTAGAGCCCCTGTTCATCCGTGGTCGCCATGTCTGACATCATCTGTGAGCTCCATAATTTATCTTGAGCATTGACAACACATTTCACCTCATGTGCAAGAGTTTTCCCGGTTCAAAACACTTCAAGATCAAGCATAAACCAACTAAGTTATTCTTCCTATATCTCTTGCTTAGGATTTCACATTTATCTTGCTTATTGTTTGTGTCATATTATATTTAGAATTTGTATATCATAGTTTACATTCAAGCACTTTCCAATATATGGTTTAATAAAAATTAAATTCTATTTTTGTTAAATCATTTGGTGAACCCACTCCTTACATGCCCATTATCGGATCTTTCATGGATTCTCATGCCTTTAATTTTAATGCTTCCCCATTCTATACCCAGGTTCAACTTTGTAATATCCTTGTTAAGTGTGTCCTAGTTGATCTTGGATCTGGTCTTAATGTATGAAATCTTCCTTTCTCCATCAAATAGGACTTTCTACTACTCATCTTAATCCATCTACTCTTAGTATTCATGGATTTGATAATATCTTCCTTCCCCTTACTATGGGATATTGCACTCTTAATGTTTCATGTCACGTTATGCCTCATGATGTTCCTTATACTATCCTTCTAGGCCATCCTTGGTTACATACTATGCATACACTTCTTTCTACCCATGTCAATACACACAATGCACTTTCTCCACCTTCTTCTATGGATACTATTATAGTAGATTCCACACCTCATGTTGTTACTCCTTGTGATATTCCTCTTATACATGATGCTCATGACATTACCTACATTGCACATCCTTCTCCTCTTGGGATGCACCCTAGTGCTACTAATTTACATGATCAATTTTCTATTGGCACGCATAATACTTCTCTCATTATGTCTCACTCTCAATGTACTTTAATTGATCATATCTTTTTGCTTTCAATGTTACATCTCTCTCTCTACATCTTCCTCATTACATGTTAGAACATTGTATGTTGGTTTTACACTGATTCCTAATCCTTGCACTTTCCACGATCCTATGCATGATTCATTTACTATGGCTACACCTTATCTTGTTACATTCATGGGGGTCATCTGTTCCCCTCTTTCTACATTTTTGTTTATGATCATAGGGGCTAGTTCATATTTTTATTTCTTATAATATTCACAAATTGCACTTATTTCTTTCCATTACTACCAAAGACATAATATACATTGCACATCTTTCGGATCACATGTTGTTCCTTTTGTTTGCACTTACTTTTTCCACTATTTCCAACAAACACAATTCTACACCTATTATGTTTTCCCCTCATGGGTATATTCTTATTGCTTATACACTTCATATTCATCCAGTTTGGATCTACTCTATAATGTTTTTCCCTCACCATGATGACACTATTCTTTAGTAGATTTTGCACTCTCCTACCCATTTTAATTTTACCACCATGGCATGGTCTCTCTCGCATAATCACATAGATCCCCTTTACTTGCACACTTGTTGAGTATAGAACTCTTCCCTCCTCGTAGCCACATGTTATAATCAGCAGTTTTCTATCCCTATTATTCACATGCACATCTATACATCACCCTTTCTTTGCAATTCATGTCAATCTTGCTAGCATCACTTTCTCATATATGCAGGCACACCTTGTTACATCTCTCTATGCTCCTATACTACTCCATACATGCTTTGTTATCGATGTTTACTTATGGATCCTTCTATTCATGGCACACATACTACTTCATATATACGATACACATCCTTTAGTGCACTTTACATACTTTGGCTATTTTTTCTCACCATGATCATATCTATTTCCTAGCAGCTCCTTATATACACACTTGGGAGGAATCACACTTTCTTCCCACCCTCCTAGCATCATAAGTTGTCTATAATACCTACTATCATGCTTCGTGCTTCACACTTCATCTTTCCTCGCTACTCTTAGGTATCTTGATACACACATTGTATCATCATTACCCTATGACGCACTCTAGTTCCATGGTTCATACTCGACTGTTGAGGGTCTAAATCTGAAATGAACCTCACCACATTCACTTTTCATGCTCTATGCTTCATGATCTATCTTTCTAGCACACATTCTCAAACCATTTCCCGATGACGCACTCTTGTTCTATGGTTCATTCTTGATTGTTGAGGGTCTTTTATAAATGAACCTCATCTCATACGCATACATTGGGGAGCATGTTTCCCCTTCCATATTCACATTCACATTGCATGTCATCACATTCACACTCATTGCATATTGTATATCTTGGTTACACTTATTATTGTTGGCTCATACTTACATGTAAACTTTTTTTTCCATAATAGATGGATACTTAGTATGCCAATACCTTTTCTATATACACATGTGTGTTCACTTGGTCTCAAGTTATGAATGAAGATCGCTTACAGGTCTTTACACGCTGTACTGATGTTTTGCATTGTACCTTTTACCAGTCCCACTAAGGCTCATGGGGGCATATACTTTCTCACGCATTACAAGTGCTATTTTTTCATTATTTCATCGCTTTCTACTTCCTAACACACGAATTTCTATTGGTGCATACATGCTTTGAAATATTATTTATCTTTCTAACATGCTAATGGGTGCTTCATGGGCAACATTTTCCTTACAATACTATATGCCACCATGGTTGTTTGATACATTTTTCTTTCCATTGCTTTCTACTTGTATGTTATTGTTTGCAGGCTATGCCCTATGTCTTGTTTGATCACTGCTTGTATGCTTTTGGCCGCTTCATGCCCTGATTGTCTTGTGACATTGTGAGTGATATCCCATGTTTGAAACCCACTTTTCATCGTCTATCTTGTATGTAACTTTGTTTGTTACATTGTTTTTTATATGACATGTTTGCTACTTTTTCTACTAACACATGTATTTAACCACTTTTTTTGCATGTGCCTTGGTTGCTACCATGCACATTCCATCCCCTATAGGGATATAGCTTATATCAGCATCATTTCCTCTTTTTGAGCCGCATTCTCCTATCGACGTTGCATGCACCCATGTAGACACTAAATCGCGCACTTTGGTACATTCCTAGGTCATAAACATATACTATCATTCATATGATTCCTAAGAAAGAAAACTAGTAATTAATAACTATCATTGGCCTCTTGTCTTTATTTCTTGCTTTCTATTCGGTCTCTTATACCTCACATCCTAGTCATTATATTACTCATATATCGTTCCCGACTCTGACACTAGCGCCCCTCTAGGATATGAGTGTTCTTCCACTTTACTCGTTTCTTTTTGGGTCTCTTTTATATTTTGGATACCTTTTTCGGTTAAGCGTTGGCCTTCCAGTTGTCAATTATGAAATTCAAACAAGGGAATCATATAAATACATAGTTATGTGTTCAAAATCAAGGACTAAGCTCTAAACATTTACTATCATCACCTAATCTTGCATCCCAAAGCACCTAAAGCACTTCAAAACACCCATTCAAGGGACAAGGGACTGCATTTTCTACATACACAACATAGGAAGGGGAAGTTTCTTTATTCCATTCACACATCTATCTACATTGTTACATCTAGTTATAACCCACTATTAAGTGCACTTGCACAAGGGCATCCTAGGGCACGATTATTACACACACTCAAAATAACTACATGGAGTATGAGATGTAGTGTAGTGTTCGCTCGTAAGTTCACTTTTGGGGTGACCTCCAAGGTCTTTCTGACTCCCCATATTGCATGTTTTTTTTTTGGATTTGATGTGGTATTGTGGTTTTTGTAGGTGATATGTGTTTTACAGGTGATATTTGTTTTATAAGTTACAGGTACCCTCGACGATCAACTAAAAACACATAAGCAATCAACATGGAATATTTGCAACACTTGTGTGATACTGTAAAAATTAGATTTCGACCATTTACGTAGTCACAAGTGCCTAGAAGAGATCTCCAAAGACACACAAGCACCCATGTTTTGTGGCGTGTTTGTTCATTCATATTCTTACGAGTCCATAATTTATCCTGAGAATTGAAGACACAGTTCACTTCATGTTCAACATTTTTCCTAGTCCAGAGCACTTCTAGATAAGGCATAGATCAACTAAGTCATTCTTCTTATATCTCTTGCTTAGGGTTTTGTACTTTACTTGCTTATTGCTTGTGGTGTATTGTACTTAGCATTTGTATATCGCAGTTTACATCAGTTACTTTGTAATTAGGGTTTACGAAATTTTATTTTTGTTAAATCATTTGGTGAACCCCACTCGTGATCATACACTTGGATCCTCATTTTTCTTATTTTATCCAATATTCTTTCATGGCTCCTCAAATTCCTCAAATCTCTTTGCATGACCTACTTCAAATGTATCCACCTTGCAAGGTTGTTCTCCAAAATCCCTAGACACTATATATCTCCCTCACGATACGCCACTTGCTCAAGTAAGTTCCATTTTCGATCGTCTATATAATGACTCTATTGGTCCTAATCCTCCATCTAATCAACCCATCTTAGAGTCAATTCAAGCTTTACATTGTTTATTTCAAGATAAAATTCAAGCTATGGAAACAACAATTACATCTCTTAAATCTAAAATGCAACATCTCAAGGATGTTTCTCAAGCCCATACTAGTTCTCTTGCTACTTTTATGACTTCTACATGTGCTCATATCAGTGAACCCCAAGTCTTATCGCTACCCACACCTCTCAAGTTTGATCTCAATGTTAAGCAACATGATATTCTTCCTCATCTCCTCACTCATCAATTGATCAACTTGCCAACTACTCATTGTTATCCTCCTTATCGACTTGTCAAGTACATAGGTCTTTCATTTTGCAATTATCACAAAATTAATGGACATAATGAAAATGATTGTTATGATTTAAAATGAAGAATTAAGCACCTTGAGCATCATGGTTTTATCTCATTTGCTGCACAACATTCTCATTCATGTTCCTTTTCAATTGTTAAATCCCAATGGGCTCCTAAATTTGATTCATCTATGTCTAATGAACATCATTCCATAGTCACTCATGTTCCTTCTTCACTAAGTCAAGAGTCGCCTAAGCAACCTCCTCTAAAAATCAGTCCATCCCCTCCTCTCAAATATTCTACATTGTTACCCACTCCAACTAAGCAACTTCCTCTAAAAATCAGTCCATCCCCTCCTCCTCTCAAATATTCTACAATGTTACCCACTCCAACTAAGAAACTTCCTCTAAAAATCAGTTCATCCCCTCCTCCTACCAAGTCATCTACAATGTTATCAATCCCACATAAGCTACCACCATTCAAGATCCCTCCCCACTCTATTCCATTTTTGTGTCTAATTCACTTTGTCAAACAAGATAATCCTTAAATTGATGGTCAAGACACATTTAAAACTCCTTCTCCATGCCATGATCCTTCTCACATCATCACATAGCTCTCCATCATAGGCACACTTGGGAGCATTGCACTCCCCCTTTCTATCACTATCATTTGTATTTAGCATCTACTATCACACTTAACGCTATGTACTTCATGGCAAATTTTTATACACACTTTTAAACCCTTTGATACATGCATTGTATCGTCATACCCTATGACACACTCTATTCCTATGGTTCATACTGATTGCTGAGGGTCTAAATATGAAATGAACCTCACCACATTATCCTTTTACGCTCTATGCTTCATGATCTATCTTCCTAAGCACACATTATCAAATCATTTATCAATGATGCACTCTTGTTCTATGGTTCATTCTTGATTGTTGAGGGGTGTTTTAATGATCCTCACCTTTTTCACATCTCATAGAAATCCATTGGGGGTATGTTTCTCCTATCACATTCACACTTTGCATACCATCCCATCACACTCATACACTACATACTACATATCTTGGTTGCATTTACTCTTTCTTGCTTATACTTACATGTAAACTTTGTTTCCATGCTAGACAAATACTTAGTATGTCAATATATTTTCTATATACACATGTGCATTCACTTGGTCTTTTGGAGTGAATGCATATCTTTTACATGTCCTTACACATTGCAATGATGCTTGGCATTGTACCTCTTACTAGTCCCACCGAGGCTCTGGGAGCATCAACTTTCTCAAATAGGTGTTATTATTTCATTATTTACTACTTTTACTTCCTAGCACACTACTTTCTATTAGTATATACATGCTTTGACATAATTTTTATCTTTCTAACATACTAACGGGTGCTTCATGTGTAGCATTTTTCTTACGAACTATTTTCCACCATGGTTGTTTGTTACATTTTGTTTGACATTGTTTTCTCGTATATCGTTGTTTGTGGGTTATGCCCTATGTCTTGTATGCTTCTTGTATACTTTTTGTTGCTTTAGCCCCGAGTGTCTTATGACAATATGAGTGATATCCCATGTTTGAACCCCATTTTTGTGATCTATTTTGTATGCACATTTTCTTGTTAAATTTTTTTCTATGACATGTTTGTTACTATTCTACTAACACATGTCACAAGCCACTTTTTTCATGTTTCTTCTTCTCTATCATGCACATCCCTACCCCCCGCAAGTATCCACTTCAAAGCACAACATTAGGTCATCTCTTTTGGGCCACACACTCCTCCCGATGTCACATACACCCTAAATGAGAGAGGCATACATTAGGTGAAAAAATCACCCCATACAACAATGTAGACTCAAAGCTACAACATAGAATCAAAATAGGAGCACAGTCATAAAATGACCTAGACTCGAACTTGGGTCATAATCACAAGACAGACACCCACACCCAATATCGACAGTGATGGCGCACTGGGTTCCTATGTATTCCCCTAGGCACTAATGCCCTTGGGAACACACAATTATCTTATCGATTAGTTTAGTCTACGAAGCCTTCAAAGTAGTTTAATGGTATCGGGCATAGTCCTCCAACAACAAAATGCATTATATCTCCATTTCAATCGAACAAAAATTACATTCGGAACTAATTTGGGACAATAGGAACAAGCGAGAACACACCATATGTAGTGGTGTATATCGAGAAGATTCATGGAAGGAGAGTAACACTAGATCTCTCTCCCCAACACTTTCTCTTTAGCATGAGATCGCCCAAAAACTCACACTTTGCATGAGATCACCCAAAAAATCACTCTTGGCATGAGATTTCCCAAAAAAATCCCTCTTCACAACATTTTAGGACAATTTTCTATCCTTTTACACTCTTCTACATCAAGTGCACACTTTCCTTTTATACCTTTTACATACTTTTTACATATTGGCACACAATTTTCTCTAATTTATCATACAGGACTTTGACTACTCTCTTGCTTTTCTTCTTACAGTCCGTTCTTACAAGAAGCAATAATCACAATCACAACAACAAGCTACAAAAACAATAGGTAAAACACGATAGAGAATATATGTTTGACCCCTAGGGTCACTTTCTCTTCCTAGTTTCCACGCTTCCTTATTGCATCATTCCACGCTTCACTTGTCCACTCGGCACGTTCTTCATCACACACTCTACATGGTTATCATGTATGCATCTCTTATCTACTTTATGTTATTGAGTATTCACTCAACAACATAAATTGGGGGCAAATGTAGACACTAAATCACGCATTTGGGTACATTTTTAGGTCTTAAACATATACTAACATTCATATGATTTCTAAGCAAGAAAACGGTAATTAATGACTATCTTTGGCCTCTTATCTTTATTTCTTTCTTTCTATTTAGTGTTTTATACATCACACCCCTATCCCCTCCGGGCACCCCCGACCCTTTCACACCTTGCTCACTTCTTTTGGGTCTCTTTTATCTTTTGGGCACCTTTTTCACTTATGGGTCGGCCTTCTAGTTGTCAATTACGAAATTCAAACAAGGGAATCATATAAATACATAGTTATGTGTTCAAAATCAAGGACCAAGCTCTAATCATATATTATCATCACCTAGTATTTCATTCAAAGGCACCTAAAGCACTTCAAATCATCCATTCAAGGGACAAGGGACTGTATTTTCTAGATACACAACATAGGAAGGGGAAGTTTCTTTATTCCATCCACACATCTATCTACATTGTTACATCTAGCTACAACCCACTATCAAGTGCACTTACATAAGGGCATCTTGGGGCACAATTCTTACACACACTGACAAGAACTACATGGAATCTAAGATGTAGAGTAGCGATCGGTCATACGTCCACTTTAGGCATGACCATCGAGGTCAATCGATTCCCAATGTGCATATTTATTTTTGGATTTGATGTGGTATTGTGGGTTTTACATGTGATATCTATTTTACAGGTTAGAGGTACCTTCGGCGATCAAATAGTGACACATAGGTGATCACCGGTGAATATTTGTGACACTTTTGCGACACTTTCAAAAATCATATTTCAACCATCTGCGTAGTCACAAGAGTCCAACAGAGGTCTTCAATGCCCAGTGCCCATGTCGATTCGTGGGCGCCCATGTCTAATCGTTTTCTTGCGATCTAGAATTTATCCTAAGCATTGATGACATAGTTCACTTCTTTTTTCAGCAGTTTTCCCACCTAGAGCACTTCTAGATCGGGCACGAGATCGGATAAGTCATTCTTCCTATATATCTTCCTTAGGGTTGTGTACTTTACTTGCTTATTGCTTGTGTCATATTGTAATTAACATATGTATATCATAGTTTACATCAGTTACTCTATAATTAGGGTTTTAAAAAATATATTTTTGTTAAATCAACCCCAAAAAAGGGGGCATAAATTAGGTGAACAAATCACCCCAAAAATATCTCAAAGCTACAACACATTACAATACATCATAGAATCAAACATGAACACGGTTATAAAGTGACCAGAATCGACTTGGGTCCTCGGCACAACACAAACATCAACACTTGGGCTCAAATAGAAGCACTGGGCACCTATGCCCTCCCCTAAGCACTAATTTCCTAGGGAAAGATACAATTAGTTTCTCATATCAAAATAGTTCAAGTAGTTTACAGAGCGGTTTGAGTAAGAGCACATTTGTCCTCCAACAATCAAAATACAATTTATCTCCTACATTCAATTCAATTGGTACAATTTAGAACAAATCAGGGACAACATGAACAAAGTAGGAACACACCATCTCCAAAGTGGTGTTTATCGGGTAGATCCATGGAAGGAAAGTAAAACTAGACCTCTCTCCCCAACACTTTCCCTTTGGTATGAGATCTCCCAAAAACTTGCACTTGGCGTGAGATCACCCCAAAACTTGCACTTTGCATGAGATCACCCAAAAAAATCGTTATTGTCATGAGATCACCCAAAAAAATCACTTTTCATAGTAGGTCAGAAAACTTTTTCTATCCTTTTACACTCTTCTACATTAGGTGCACACTTTCCTTTTTACATACTTATGCACATTTTTCTCTGATTTATCATATACATGAATTTGACTACATTCTTGCTCTTCTTTTTGTAGGTTCATCCTTACAAGAAACAAAAATCAAAATCTATAACAAAAAAAGGTACAACACATACGCTTCACCCCTAGGGTCACTTTCCTTTCCTAGTTTTCACACTTCATTTTTTACATCATTCTACGCTTCACTTGTCCACTCGGCATGTTCTTAGTTACACGCTTTACATGGTTATCGTGTATGCACCCCTTATCTACTTTATCTTATCGATTATTCACTCAACAACATAAAGTGGGGGAAAATATAGACACAAAATCACGCACTTGGGTACATTTCTAGGTCTTAAACACATACTAGCATTCATATGATTCCTAAGCAAGAAAACTAGTAATTGACGACTATCTTTGGTCTCTTTGCTTTGTTTCTTGTTTTATATTTGTTCTTACACACCCTACGGTCCAATCAAGTATTTTACTTATTTATCTTCTATGGCTCTAGACACCGGCGCCTACACAGTAACAGAGCGCTCGGGTGCCCCTATCCCCTCTGGGCACCCCTGACCCTTTTCTACCTTACTCGCTTCTTTTGGGTCTCTTTTATCTTTTGGGCATCTTTTTCACTTATGGGTCGGCCTTCCAATTGTCAATTACGAAATTAAAACAAGGGAATCATATAAATACATAGTTATGTGTTTAAAATCAAGGACCAAGCACTAAGCATATACTATCATCACCTAAGCTTACATCCAAAGGCACCTAAAGCACTTCAAGGCATCCATCTAGCATCCATTCAAGGGAAAAGGGACTACATTTTCTGCATACACATCATAGGAAGAGTAATTTCATTATTCCATCCACACATTTTACTACATTGTTATATTTAGCTACAACCCGCTATCAAGTGTAACTTGCAAAAGGGTTTCATAGGGCATGATTTTGACACACACTCACCGAACTACATTGATTACGAGATGTAGTGCAACACTCTGTCGTAAGTTCATTCTTAGGGTGACCACCAGAGTCAGTCGACTCCCATATTACATCTTTCTTTTTAGGTTTGATGTAATTTGTGGGTTTTTACAGGCGAACTTTTATTTTGCAGGATACATGTACCTTCGGCATTTAATGTGAGACTATCAAAGCGATCAATAGGGAATATTTGTGACATTTATATGACACTTTGTAAAAATAAAATTCCAACCATTTACATAGTCATGAGTTCCCAGTAGAGTCTCAATTCTCAGGCACCCATGTCCATTCGTGGGTGCCCATGTCTGGTTCATCCGTGAGCTCCATAATTTATCTTGAGCATTGATGACATAGTTCACCTCTTGTGCAATTGTTTTCCCTTTTCATAACACTTCATGATCAAGCACAAACCAAGTTATTCTTCCCATATCTCTTGCTTAGGGTTTCACATTTATCTTGTTTATTGCTTGTGTCATATTATATTTAGATTTTGTATATCATAGTTTACATTCGGTCACTCTGCAATATAGGTTTTGATAAAAAAATTAAATTCTATTTTTGTTAAATCTGATCCAAATCTAGACATTATGAATAATGAGTTTGAGGGGGAGACATCACAACTTTTTTAATCACTCTACAAGAATTAAATCAACTAAATCAATATTTCAAGTATTCTTATCTTGTTAATCTTATAAAAATGATTAAAATTCAACACACTTACCATCTCATAATGACCTTATATGAATATGAACCCAATGTTGAAAAATCTCTCCAAAATGAAATATGGAGGGAAGCTATTTAAATTTGAATACGATGCTCTTATTAAAAATCAAACTTGGGAACTAGTCCCTTCCCCAACAAAAAGAAATATTGTTGGATCTCAGTGGCTTTATAAGATCAAATACAATTCCACATGTGGAATTGACAAATTTAAGGTGAGGTTAGTGACTCATGGGTTCAATAAAACCCCAAAATTGACTATGTAAAAACCTTTGCTCTTATAGAAAGAATTAGCATAGTTGTGATTCTTCTATCTCTCGTGGCTCAATATGGTAGGAAATATACCAAATGAATGTTAAGGACATATTCTTGAATGGTGACCTCAAAGAAGAAATTTATATGAAAAAAACCTAAAGGTTTTGAAAAATATGATAAAGAACTCTATGTTTTGTAGATTAAAAATGTATGGTTTGAAATAAGCTTCTAGAGCTTAGAACTCTAAAATTAACTATTTCTTTAATAATTTGTTTCTCTAATTGTTTATTGGATAACAATATATTTGTGAAATGTGAAGATAATAATAATATTTTCAATGTTTTGTATGTTGATGATCTTCATATAACTAGCAATCAAACTAGTTTAAATTTCAAAATTAAAAATGAATTAAAAATATTTTGAAATGATTGATCTAGGCCTACTTTATCACTTTTTAGGAATAGGGGTATTCCTCGATTAGAGCTCAATAGTAGTATCTCAATATTAATACACTAATAACTTACTTATAAGATTGATTGTAAAACTATCTCCATTCTTATACTTAGTTCGAATATAACTTGATCCCAAACGTGCATGTGACAAAGCAAATGTTACCTTATATTAACAACTTATTAATACAAGAATCAAACTTGGGAACTCATCCCTTCCCCAACAAAAATAAATATTGTTGGATCACATTTTCTTTATAAGATCAAATAAAATTCCACATGTGGAAATAAAAATTTAAGGCGAGGTTAGTGAATCATGGGTTCAATCAAAACCCCTAAACGACTATGTAAAAGCTTTGCTCTGTCCAAAAAATTAACATAGTTATGATTCTTCCAGCTCTTACATGACTCAATATGGTTGCGAAATAGACCAAATGGATGTTAAGAACATAATCTTAAATGGTGACCTAAAATAAGAAATTTATATGACAAAAACCTAAAGGTTTTGAAAAATATGGTTAAAGAACTCTATGTTTTGTAGATTAAAAAAATGTATGGTTTGAAACAGGTTTCTAGAGCTTAGTACACTAAAATTAATAGTTTCTTTAAGAATCTATGTTTCTCGAATTGTTTATTATATAATAATTTATTTGTGAAACTTGAAAATTATCAAATTATTTTCATTGTTTTGTATGTTAATGTAGGTTATTATTTATCCTTTTATTTATTTATTAGGATAATTCTTACACTTGTGTTAGCCCTACACTTGTTGGGTTAGCTTGCTTAGGTGTACTAGTTGTGTGGAGTTAGCTTCTCAATTATGTCGAGTTAGCTTACTAGTCTTTTGGAGTTAACTTAACTACCAGTATCAGTTAGTGGGAGTTCTTCACCATTGATTTAGGTAGTAGTTGCACTTCCCTCCTCTTATATGTACATCTTTCTTATTGAATAATTCAAGTCATTCTATTGTAATGTATTGAGCATTATGGATTATGATGGATTTCCATATATGGTATTTTAGCTCTTTTGCTTTGCAAATCTAATGTGGTGTGCTATTATCATCTGAGATCGCGGCTTGGAACAATCTTATTTTTGTTCCTTTCATGGTATCAGAGCTATAGATGATGTAGACATCCATCTGTAAGTTTTTCTTTGCAAGCAAGAGTTTATTTTTTCATGTATTTGGATTTTGTTAGCACTTTTCTGCAGCATGCATTTTTATGCAAAACGGAGTGCGCCATTGGATTTGGAAGGTGCCAAAACCATAGAATCGACTGTAAACTTGACCATGTTTTGAGACAGTCAAATCTGGGTGCATTCTTTTATCCATTGGATATAAGCGTGTACCTTTCGGACGCATTATTTTACCCTCTGGGTATTTTAGTTTTGGATGCATTCTTTTATCCATTGGATGTAGATCTGTACCCTATGGGTGCATTCTTTTATCCATTAGATATAAGTGTGTACCTTAGATGCATTCTTTTACCCTCTAGGTATTTTGGTTTTGGATATAGTCTTTTATCCATTGGACGCAGATATGTACCCTATGGGTGCATTATTTTATCCATTGGATATAAATGTGTACCTTCTAGATGCATTCTTTTACCCTCTGGGTATTTTGGTTTTGGATGCAATCTTTTATCCATTGGACGCAGATATGTACCCTCTGGGTGCATTCTTTTATCCATTGGATATAAGCATGTACCCTCTGGACATTTTAGGTTTTGGGTGCAGGCTTTTATCCTTTGGTCGCAAGCATGTATCGTGTGGATGCAATATTTTACCCTTTGGACATTTGGGTGTCACGTGTACCTTTTAAAAAGATCAGCATTAAAATATTATTTTAATAGCAAAACCTTGTAGAGCTCATAACTTTTGATCCGTAGCTCGGATTAAGGTGATATTTTTTTGAAATTGTGTATTTTTTTGAGATCTATGCATTGGTGACATTTGTATACACATTTAAAATTTAAAATGTATTGTTACTCAGTGTAATATTTATATGCACTCAATTATAAAGTGTCAAATTCGGGAGGGTGTTATGATCACTTGTGGATGCAATTTCAGATTGAGCCCGACATCCTAAAATTTTGGGTATTACATTCTTGTATCTATGGGTGTATACATTTATATCTCTCTTGTTTGTTGAGATATTTTGGATCTGTATTTTTGACACTTTTTTTTGGCATGTTGACAGTCTCTCTTGTGGGGGAGCTATTCTGGTGGAGCCCAGTGTTAGTTTGTCAGTGTTTGAGTAGTTGATTTTGACAACTCATACAGATTTGTGGTGTCACTCTACCCATTCTGCAGTATGGGAGGGTGTGGTGTTGATACTGCTTCTTCGGGTTTCGTGCCCTTGCCTTGTTACCTTGGCTTTTTCTTGGATCGTGGCACTCCTATTTATTTGGATCTCATGTCCTTACCTTGTTGCCTTGGTTTTTCTTGGATCGTGGCACACCTATTTGTAGCAGTTGATCAAATTATGTTTGGTGTTTGTTTTTCACTTTTCGACATCACTCCATTGATAGTCTCCTTGCATGGAGCTATTCTAGTGAAGCCCAGTGTCAATTGTTTTTGAGTTATATGATCGAGCAGTGGATTCAGACCATAGTGTACACCACACTTCTTCAGCATTGTACAAGTTTTTAGAGTTAAGCTTCTGAGGATATCTTGCAGCAAGATTTTTCTCTCTACTTTGTTATTATTGGTTTTGGGTACCTTGCGGTGTCTATTTTCCCAGTTGTTGTACGTGGGTACCTCATCAGGCCTTGTTGCCGAGACCCACCTTCTTTTCCACCCACCTAAGCTATGCTTACGGGAGGGTGTTAGTGTAGGTTATTATTTATCCTTTTATTTATTTATTAGGATAATTCTTACACTTGTGTTAGCCCTACACTTGTTGGGTTAGCTTGCTTAGGTGTACTAGTTGTGTGGAGTTAGCTTCTCAGTTATGTCGAGTTAGCTTACTAGTATTTTGGAGTTAACTTAACTACCAATATCAGTTAGTGGGATTTATTCACCATTGATTTAGGTAGTATTTGCACTTCCATCCTCCTATATGTACATCTTTCTTATTGAATAATTCAAGTCATTCTATTGTAATGTATTGAGCATTATGGATTATGATGGATTTTCATATATGGTATTTTAGCTCTTCTGCTTTGCAAATATAATGTGGTGTGCTATTATCATCTGAGATCGTGGCTTGGAACAATATTTTTATCGTTCCTTTCGTTGTATGTTGATGATCTCTATATAGATAGCAATCAAAATAGTTTAAATTTCAAAATTAAATATGAATTAAAACAATATTTTGAAATGATTGATCTAGGCCTACTTTATCACGTTTTAGGAATAGGTTTATTCTGGATCAAATCAATAGTAGTTTCTCAATATCAATACACTAATAACTTGCTTGCAATATTTAACAAAATTGATTGTAAAACTATTTCCATTCTTATACTAGTTCAAATAAAACTTGATCCCAAATGTGCATGTGACAAAGCAAATGTTACCTTATATTAACAACTTGTTAGTAGTTTAATATATCTAATTATTATTAAGTATGATATTTCTTATGCAATAGGTGTTGTTTTTAAATTTATGTAGAAACCATATATGGATCATCGGAAGATGGATAAAATAATCTTAACATATATTAAAGGGATAATCAATTATGATTTATATTATTATTGTATTAATGATGTTAAATTATATGGTTGTGATTCTAACCATGTTGATGATATTATAGATATAAAATCTATGTGGATATGTATTTAAGTTTTGTATAGGTTACTACTTAGAGTACTAAAAAGCAAGAAACAATGTCTATCTCATATGCGGAACTTGAATATAGAAGTGTTATAAAAGCAACTAAAGAAGTCATGTGGCTGAAAGATTGTTGTAAGAACTCGATATGAATGTTGAAGGAAGCATTGCACTTCTATGTGACAACCAAATTTGAATAGTTCTTGCAACTAATCCACTTCAACTTCATGTGCATTTCATTTGAGAAAATTTACCCAAAGGTGATATTGATATGTAATTCTATCCTGCAGAAGATCAAGTTGCAAATATCTTCACTAAACCTTTTTGTACTACAAAGTTCTGAAATTTAAGAGCAATGATAGGCCATTCAGAGTTTCCATTGAGGGGGGGTGTGCATGACAATGCCACTTCCTAACAACATTTTTTATCTTCCTTCTCTACACCTATAAATTTGTAAAAACATTGTTAAAGATCGGTATATGTGATTTTGTGTAAACATCATCATATGTGAGTTTACAAGAGAGCCCATAGAAGCGTTGCATTATGGAGATTCATTATTTTATAAAAGGCTCGAAAAACTCTTACAATGCTCCACATTTTTGCTTATTCATGGTGAGCATAAGGATGGTGTTTGTTAGATAACATCATTGACATGTTAGCCTAAAATAATCCTATATGGTTTAAGGATTGTAAATCTTTTTGTATAAAAAGATAATTGTGGCTTGTATCCCCACTAAATATTACAAGGATTGTTGGAGTATGTAATTTTTGTGGGGAGACACCTAATGAGGGAGTGTTGGAGTATGTAATGTTTGTGGGGACACATCTAGTGCAACCCACCATCACAAGCACATCTTCGTAGTTAAGTTTGTTAAATAAACTTCTAATATAACTTATAAATAGAAATTATCAAATTTATTAAATATAAAGTTAAACCATTAATTAAATTGGTTGAAAGCGTGATTTAGTACAACCATTCAATTGTAACCAATCACCCACCTTATAAAAGTGGCATCTGTGGAAAATTCATACACATTCAAATTATTATTTTTGAGATCAAAGTTATTCTTGTGAAGAAGTGAGGGAGATATTTTTAGGATTTGACCTGTAATTTTCATGTAGGTCTATGATTGTCAAACATTTATAAGTTCATTCAAATTGATAATGCGCTATTTTGGTTTGGTTGTTTACCATAAGGTTTTCGCCGTGGTAAATTCTTATGTTCAATGTTATTCGATTATCATGTATACTTTTTAGTTAAATTTACTATTTACATTTCATATTCTACACGAGTAAAATTTTCAAACATGTACTTAGTTTTTATTCATGTCATAATTACTTAGAAATCATATAATCATATGCTCCCTAATAGTTTTGAAAATTATTTGGCTTCTTCGGCCTTCTTTAATTTTTCCATGCCTTATTGTTCTAGTTACTTTCTAAATGTTTCATGATGTTATTTTGTCTACAACTCGTCCTTTTAATGTTATTTTTACCTTTTCTACTTTTGTTCTTTTTACCTTTTCTACTTTTTTTTGTTAAATTTGTTTCAACCAAGAGTTTGCTACCTCTGCATATTGGGCCAATTATGCTTCCTTAGTAGTTTCCTACCTAATCGTGTTAATTATCTTTTCAAAGTAAAGTGGCAATACCTATAATATGTCATTCACAAAGTATAGAGCTTCTTTGATGTGAGCCATGATGACTTCAATTATCCTTGTCTTCTGCATAAATGATGTGGCATTGTACTATTAGTTATTTTGAATAGATTGTCTCTCTATCTACAAATTCTAATAAAGTACTTTTTTTGTGGAACCTTCTTCTTCATCATCATCCTCCTCGAGCTTCAAACCATCTTATTCTACCCCATCATCCTCCAAACTCACCTCTTCTTCTTCTTGTACCTTGAGGATGACCTCCAACTTTTGGTACTTGTTGTTTGACCCTTCGTGTGTGTTTTGGAGGCGTCATTGACCACTTAGTCTTATGTGTTGTTTTTTATTGTTCCCTATGGAATGTTTGCAAGGAGATTCCTTTTTTGCTATGAGTCATGGAGGCTTGTGTCTTTCTCTTTGGATCAAATAAAGATATTTCATTTTCTACATTTGGGCCTCCTCAAGTTTTCCTTGTTCTGAGGATCGAACCTCAAATTGTGGTAACAAAGCACAATTGTTGATCCTCAAACTTCAATTTTATTTTTTCACTTGATATGTTCCAAAGGGATATCAAGTTTTATTGGAGTTAATAGAAATAATAATTTACTTATTATTCTATAGTTTGATTTACCCTAGTTCTCAATAATGCACATGTGAATAATGCCCATGTGAATATAGTTTGTTTTTTGTTCTTGTTGCAATTTGGATTCATGAGTCATGGAGGCTTGTGTCTTCCCCTTTGGATCAAATAAAGATATTTCATTTTCTGCATTTGCGCCTCCTCTAGTTTTCCCTTGTTACCGAGGATTGAACCTCAAATTGTGGTAACAGTGCACATTTGTTGATCCTCAAACTTAAAGTTTCTTTTATCACTTCGATCTGTTCTAAAGGAATATCAAGTTGTATTGGAGTTAATAGAAATAATAATTTAGTTATTATTATATAGTCGATTCACCCTAAGTCTTAATAATGCACATGTGAATAATGTCCTCAATAGGTGTCATAGTTGGAGTTTTGTACTTGTACTATATTGTTGACTCATCTAGAGTCATCTAGTTGTGTTTAATTAGGTAATTGTACTTACAATCATCTTGTAACTCTATTTTACAATATCTATAAATATTGCAATGTGTTTTATAATATATATCATGTTTAGATTTTTGTGTAGCTTTAATGAAGTTCATGCATTCATTTGTGTTTTATCAAGAGAAGATGAGTCAACCCTTATTTCATTTGTTTCCTCTTCTTTTTTGAGGGTCATGCATCCCTAGACCACCACTATATGCTTGTAATGTCTTTGTTATGATTTATTTAATATTGGGTGGCCTTCTTTTAGTTGGATCAATAAGGAAAGTTTGGATTGCAATCACTACACTATCAATTTGCTCGTTTGTTACTTCATATGGCAGGAGTGCAATTGTGGTGGTTCACGAAATAAATGGTCAGATATAAAGAGTATCTATATCCACCATAAGAGCAATCTTATCGGCATACTTGACGAGCTCCTGATAAGAAATATGGTGCCTTCAGGACACCATTGTGTAAAATTTCAGCTAAGATTTGTGTAGATCGGCTAGAAGAAAAAGAAATTAACTTGCCGGTTTATAGAAAATTAAAAAAATAGAGCAAAGAAAAAGAACAAAAAAATTCACTATTCCCATAACAATGTGATGCATTTAGAATAGATACAAACAAAAGGTAATTGCAAAAAGTGATTGTTAAGCAAACTGATTGCAGTTAATCTTATGTTAATTGTTTGTAGCTATTCTACAGTTAACTACTACTTAAGTTAGCTTTAAATTAGCAGCTCGTTGATTGTCTCTGATTAAGGAGGAAGAAACAGAAAACTAACACTAACACCCCCTTAAGTCTAACTAAGGAGACAGAAAAGAGGAAAGAGAGAAACCCCTGTGGGAAAAAACCCGCCCCTCAAAAAAAAATGCACGAACTATGCATGGAAGCTACTGTGTTGCAGTGTTATTCACCCCAAGAAGATCTTGCAGAATGTGAAACTTTTTCTCAGTGAATGTCTTCGTGAAGATGTCGGCAATTTGTTATGAAGTGGCATAGTACTGCAAGTCGATGACTCCATCATTTATCAATTCATGAATGAAATGCATATGGATCTCGATGTGTTTGGTTCGCTACCATTGTATAGGATCTCTGTAAAGCTTCAGTGTACTTTGATTGTCACACCAAATAATAGTTGGATGATGAAAGAGGATACCAAGCTCAGTTAGGAAGTTTTGCTGCCAAATGGCTTGAATGGTAATGCTGATTGCACCTCTATATTTAGCCTATGTTGTTGATAAAGCAATGGCAGATTGCTTCTTGCTTGACCAACAAATAGGGCATGATCCCAAACTAATAACATATCCTAAAGTGGACTTGCGCTCAATGCTATCACCAGCCCAATCAGAATCAGTATAGCCAATAAGATCCAAAGTACATCTAGCTTAATAATGAATCCCATAGCTGATGGTTCCCTAAACATAGCGAAGTATCCGCTTCGCAACTTTCCAGTGTAGCTCATGAGGCTCTTGCATGTATTCGGAAACAACACCCACTGCATATGATAGATCTGAACGAGAGTGAGTGAGATAAGAAGACTCCCCACAAGTTAACGGTAGAGTGTGCAATCGACCAATGGTGTATCCTGGCCATCCTCAAGCTTTACCCCCGACAGGAAAGGTGTGATTGTTGGCTTACAGTCACCCATGTGAAATCAAGCCAAGAGATCTCTCGCATACTTGGATTGAGTAACTTGGACACTTTATTCATTCTAGCTGATTTCAAGACCAAGAAAAAAGTTGAGGAGACCCATATCTGTCATGGAAAATCTATCATGCAAAGCTTCTTTAGTTGCAGCAATGGTTGTGGTTGAATCACCTGTTATTAGCAGATCATCTACATAGAGTACTATGAGCAACAAAGATTCAGATGTTCTCAACATATAAACATTTGGATCAGATTTGCATCGCATGAAATTTTGAGACAGAAGGTAAGAATCCATTTTGGCATACCAAGCTCTAGGTGCCTGCTTGAGGCCATATAGTGACTTCTTGAGTTTGCATACCAATGAGGAATTTTGAACATACCCTTGTGGCTGCTCCATGTAGATCTCCTCCTCAAGATCACCATGAAGAAATGCATTCTTCACATCCATGTGATGAATCTCCTACCTTCTTGCTGCTACAATGACAAGAGCCAATCGAATGGAGTCCATTTTTTCCACCGGAGCAAAAGTCTCATCATAATCAATGACATGAACTTGTTGAAAACCTTTGGCTACCAACCTTGCTTTGTATCTTCTCACTAGACCATCTACTGATTTCTTTACTCTGTAGATCCATTTACACTTTACAATCTTACGATTGGATGGAAGTGGAACCAAGTCCCAAGTTTGCTTCATAATGAGAGAATTGTACCCCTCATCCATGGTTGTTTCCCAATGAGGATTCCCTGCAGCATCTGCATAAGTTTGAGGATCATATGCTTGAATCACATAGGCATGCATTGGCATAATGATGGGATCGGTAGTAGAAAATGCACAAGGCACATCATAAATATCAACCAAGATCCTTGTTCGTTGATTTCTCACAGGAGATACTGAATCATCATTAGAAGCCCGATTGGGATTTGGATCTGGATCTGGGTCTGCACATGCATGCACATGTTCATCTGATTCAAATTCAAATGAATCTAAAATCAGATCAGCATGATTATATGCATCATCCTTGAGATCAATAAGAGTAGGTAGCATAGAAGTGGTGGCATGTCACTCCCGAGATGCTTGCATGGGACTTTCTTCAAAATAAACACTCCTCTCAATGAAGAGCGTTTACAGTAGAAACATCTAGCAATCTATAACCCTTCACAAATATGCATTCTTTGCTTTTAGGCTCTAAATCCTTCCTCTTTTTGTAGGAATATGGGCTCATGCATGTGATCCAAAAATGTGGAAATGTGTGACTTCCGGTTGTCTGCCACTCCATGCTTCTAAAGGTGTTTTCCTATGACATATTTGTGAGGAGATCTATTTTGTATGTATGAAGCACATTTGATTGCTTCAGCCTATAATTTGGAGGAAGAGACCTTGCATGCAACATACAACTTGCCATCTCTTTCAAAGATCGGTTCTTCCTCTCAGCTACCCCATTCTGTTGTGGAGTGTAAGGAATTGTGTTCTGCAATTGTATTCCTGCTTCATCACAAAAATGTTGGACATCATTGTTGACATACTCCCCCATTATCTGTGCGGAGGATCTTGATCATTTTCCTAGACTACTTCTCTGCATGAGCTTTGAAGATCTTGAGATGCTCAAACACTTCAGACTTGAATTTGAGAAAATATACCCATGTATATCGTGTGCAATCATCAATGAATGTTAGCACATATTTTGCTTGGCTCATGGAAAGTACAGGAAATGGCCCTGTAAGATCACTATGAACAAGCTCTAATGGAGAAGAGGCTCTCCATGCATGCCCCTTTGGAAACTTTTCATGTGGATGCTTTCCAAGAGCACAACCTTCACAAACTCCATCGAAGAAAATTATATGGTAGGCAATCCTTCCATCATCCCTTGTTTGCTAAGTTGTTGCATGTATCTAAAATTCCAAATATTTCATGACAAATTATACTTTCATCATTTGCATGTGTTAGTAAGTAAAGTAAAATCTAATTTGGCAACAAAGTTAGAGAAAGTGTACGAGATGTGATTGATGATTCACCTTACCAACAACAATTTTGGAGTTGTCTTGCATGTCAAAGATGCTCACTAAATTTGGTGTGAATTCAACTCTCTTGTTAGTTCCAGTATGTGTCATTTGATACACAGAAAGAAGATTAATAGAAATCTTTGGAATATGTAACACATTCTCAAAACTTCCAATTCCAACTTCCATCCTCCCTATTCCAGTTGCCTTTCTGGTAAGAACCATCTCCCATGAAAATAGGAGAACCAATATGGTTTCAAAGAAGAAAGAGCATCTTTTGTGGCTGCCATGTGGTGTGAAGCTCTAGGGTCTATGATCCATGCACTTGAAGAAGAATGAATAGCAATCAAGGCATGAGCATTGTCTCTTGTTTTTGGTGCTTTGTCTTACTTTGCTTCTTCTTGGCACTCTCTCGGGATAAGGGTACCAAGATTATGTTGCTAAAGTGACTGCGCCATGAGATCAATGGTCTTCTTTATGCATAATGATTACGGATGGTACCCTGAGTTGCAATAGTTGGACTTTGAATTGTCCTTTTTGTCCTTCTTTTCTTTTGAGCCTGTAGATCCATCTGGAGGTTTGGGCTTGCCTTCTTTTCTTGGATCTGAATCCTTCTTCACTTTGCCTTTGAATTGTTGATTGGATTTGGAATTGTTCTTATCACTTGCATGCACAACAAGTACATGAGCTTTGGAATTCTTCAATATGCCCATTTTTATAAGCTTATCCTGCTCATGTATTAAAGACTCAATGAAGGTATCCAGTGTGGGCATCTTCCAAGTTGCTCCTATTGTGAGCTTGACTGTGTGGAAAGTAGAGACAAATACTGAATATTTTGGACCCAACTTTGATAGAATAGCAAGGATTAATTTGCCTTCTTCCTTAGATTTGTCAATACCACAACCTTTCAGCTGAAGCAATAAAGCCTTGAATTTTGTGAAGAAATCTTGAATGTTATCAAAACTCCTTGGATCCAATGAGTTGAGCTCATTTTCAAGGATATGACCCCGCATCTCATCTTGCTTTCCAAAGAGAGCCTCCAATGCATTCCAAACTTGGTTTGGAGTTGTACATGCCTCAACATGAAACAACAATTCTGGAGAGATGGATAAGCATAGCAGACCAAATGCTTCATCCATACGGTTGAAGTATTTAGTCTTTTCAATTGCAAGATTGGGCTCAACCTCCGTATTCATAACTATCTGATAGAGGCTTCTATTTCGAGTTGAAGCAGAATCTTTGGCTTCCAATCAAAATAGTTGTATGGTGTGAGAATAGCAAAGGCTGAAAATTCCATTCTTTTCAATAGCTCTGATCTTTAATTACTGCAAAAACTATATTCTCCTTCTTCCTAGTGTAACACCCCAATTTTACGACACAAGAAGACAACCTCAAAACTACTAAATATTCGGTCTAATGTTTTTTTTTTTTTTTAAAAACGAATATGAATTTACTTTACTTTTTTTTTTTTTTTTTGGTCTAACTAATTTTATTATTCCTGTAACAATATATGTCTCCATCAATATTTAATTTAATCCTTCCATGAATAATCCACATCTATTACCTTCATGAATAAAATACTCCTTAAAATAACAATAAAAAAATTCGGTAAGTTTATTTGTGAAGAAAACCATGTTCAACTTTATCTTTAATTTTTTTTTGAATTTATTTTATTACCTTGACAAAACACTACAATACTTTTCCAAAAACAATAAGAAACTCTTAAAATTTTCTTCCAAAGCAAAAATCCCATCAAAGAATAAAATAATCTCACTAATTTTCCATCGTGTGGTATAAACCACTATCTTATGAGGGAATAAAAAAATAATAATAATAATAAACTTAGAAGAAGTAAACTAATGAAAAGAACACTATGAGAATAAACCTATATTCCATCATGGCCTTTGGTTTGAGTCCATCTCAACCGCCAATTTCTACTTGCCCTAATTTTCTTATAGAAAACTATATGGTTTTTCTACTCCCTCCTTTCCAGCCGCCGCCTTCATTCTCCTTTCTTTGGCTGAGTTACAGGATTAAATATTTCCATGGAAAATATTAAGGGAATTTGTCTTTTCACTCATTATTTTGTTTTGCAGGCATAGAGAGCTCAGGTGGAAAGAGAGGGGATTCGGGTGTTTTTTTTTTCGTATTTATTTATTCATTTTGTTTTAAGTTTTCATTCACGGAGGAAGCGCCTAAAGGCCAAACCAGAGTGGCCATGACTGAGAAGAGGTGCCATAAAAGAGGCAGGGCGCAATGAAGAGGGGATGAAGACTATGGGGTGGGATGCGGGTTTCAACCCCCTCCCAACCCCATTCTAATAAATTTTTTTTTTAACTTTAAATATCTAACTTTTTTTTTTTTTTGTTTCTTTACTTCAGTTCGCATCAACAACCGTGAGCAAAAATTGATTCCATATAAATGTTAATATACATTTTTTTTTAATTTATATTACCTTCACACCATACAGATTTGCATTTATTTAGGAAAATTGCATTATTATTTTTTTGTGGAAAATGCTAGGAGTTCGTTGAGTACATAATACCTCTATAAATAACATATTTCTTGGAAACTTGTAAGAAGACAACCGAAGTGCTGCAAGTTATTATTATTATTATTATTATTATTCAAATCAAGGTAATTTCATTTTATAATAAAAGGTGACACTAAACTTACCAACAATCAAATATGGAATTCTATATACTTAAATATGGAAAATGATAATATATAAATATATGTGTATATGAATATTGGTGAATGAAACACAATATATATATATATCTTCCATGAAGCTCTTAACGCTCATATGCCTATAACTGTGAAATTGCAACCATGTTAAATGATGAATACCCAAAATCTATTTTCCCATATACCACAACATTAATAAGAAGTCAACAAGTAATTTCTAACCATTATTTTTAAATGAGCATTTTTTTTTTAAAAACAATATATGAGCAAATGTGCATTTTAAAGGATCCATTAAGGTCTCAAACAAAACTATTGCTTCACAATTTCCTTCCCACATAATGAGACATTTTTCAATATGTCCTATAATGAGGCTTATTCCTCTTATACATAGCCGCCAACATAATTAAATTTTCCAGCAACAAGAAGAGGTATCTCCATATCTTATGTGGCCACAATCAATCTCTGATATTCACCGTTAATTAACAAAGGTGGCTTTATTTCTCTTATTTCTACAAGTAACAAGAGGGTAAAAGATTTTCTTACAATTCTAATACCACAACCTTCAAACTGCCTATAAGAGAGAGGTTTCACAACATGAAGTAACACATGCATGCACAAGATCTACATTCTTCCCAAAGTGAGATACTCCCGAAGAACAGATACAATACTTATATAATCATAACCATGATATTACAATGAGAGTGGTGTCCACAAAAGGATGAAGGAAAACAATTATAAGCCAAGATGACAAGAAACTCCAACTATCTTCCAAACTTGAGATACATCCTTCATGCCTTCAAGAGATCCAACAAGGAGAAGGAGCTTGTTTGCCACCCAACCATAGGCATCATCACATGCCTTTCCCAAGGTGGGGATGCATGCTAGCCTCCCCCAAGCCCATGGGAAAGAGATCAACTAACCAAAACTTGCACAAGAAGAAGGGTTCACTAACAATAATGTAAGCACACAAAAATAAAGACAAATACAAAAACAAGACTCTAAAATTTACAAGGAGGAGAACCCATGTTCTTCCTCAAAAGTGGGGAAGAGAGGAGAAAGTTCTCCAAAAAATTTATTCCAAAAATTTCTTGCACAAAGCAACAAACTCCATACCCTCCTTATTGCTCCTAATTTCCAATCCAAAACCCTCCTTATTCCTCCTCCCTTTCTCCAAGTCCTTCTTGGAAGGATTTTCAAACCCCAAAGGGGTTTCCTTACCAAGAATGGGGAAGGAGATTCAAACCAAATGAATCAACTTCCCCACCTCAACCATTGAGGGGAAACACAAAGACCCTACAAGGCTTGTCCATCAAGCCTTGAGGATTGAGAGGGAAAATTCCCTCTCTCTTCCCCCACACTCCAAAACTCCATCATGCCATATGATGGAGGGAGTAAAACAAACAACAATCAAATAACAAAATCATGCAACCTATCTAACAACTAAGATAAATGCAATACAAGCAAAAGACATAAGATCCTACCTCAAGGAAAGCTCTCCAAAAGCTCTCCACTTCAAATTTCTCCACACCTTGACTCAAGAAAATCTCCAAGCTCCAAAAAAAATCCACAAGCATCCCAAGCAAGAAGTCTCAAAAACAAAAAGTCCCTCTCTTTTCCCATGAATGGGAATTTGAAGAGGAGCAAGCAAACATCCTCACAAATTAGGGGGTGACATGTGTCACCCCTCTCCCTCATCAAGGTCAAAGATGCCAAAACAAAAGAGAGAAAGGGTAAAATTATCTTTTTGCCCTCTTCTCCCAAATTCCCTTAAATGTTAGCAAGACAAAACTAGTGAAACTTTTGATAAACACTCAAATCCACATCCCTTACATGGATGTGACTAAACAAGAGGTAAAAAGGGAGGGAAAACTCCCTCTAGCCTTGAAAATAAGCCCCCTACCCATTAGGTAGGGTCCAAGGGCTCATTTTTGTGTTAGGGGAACTCCCAAGCTACAAAGGGGTCCCCAAAAATGCCCAAAATAACCTAATTTCGGGTTTTGCATTTTTGGCACAAGGGTAGAGGGTGTGGGGACCACCCAAGGGTCTCACATGTGACCCTAAACCCTTGTGATTAAGTGACTCAATAAACAAAATCAACAATTTAAAAGAAAGTGGGATTATTGACTCCCAAAACAAGTTTACATCATAATCAACTACCCTAAACAAAATTAATAATTCAAAGCACAATACATTACATAAATTGGGGTCACTCATAGTGCCCAAAATAATAATCTCTTATACTACGGCTTCACACAATGAACATGGCTAGGACTCACCTGTGGGTCATGCCATGCAAGATTGAGTAGATGGCCCGAATCCCACGTTCTCCCGTAAACCTCTGTCACCGCACACTCATTGCACACATTAACCACACATGTCTAATACAATTTAATTCAATGACATAGTAAGATATCAATGTGTTCTAAACTAACCTAACCTCCTTCGAAATCAAGATGCGACAACATGCACAATTATACTCAATATTCCAAAAGTTAGATAAGATGATACGTGGCATATAACCATAGAATTTCACATGCAACAACTATCCATATAATTATGTTCCAAACACAACATCATATCCATTAGTATTCATGACATAGCAAGAAAATGCGACAACATAGAAATTAAGCTAAATTGGCGCTATACGCCTAAATGTCCACACCTGTCTAACAAGATCAAATATCTAAATATAATGTCCAAGATATAACCAATCACTGTCAAAACATGTCTATGAGCAAAGAAACAACAAGCTACTGAGCTATAAAAAGTGTGGGCACTACACCTAGCTCCAAACTCCGCTCCGGTACCATGTAAAATTGCAGCTAAGCTCGTGTAGATCTCATTTGGAAGAAAAGAAAATAACTTGCAAGTTTACAAAAAAATAAAAAGACAAAGCAGAGCAAAAGAACAAAAAAAATCACTATTCCCATAACAATGTGATGCATTTAGAATAGATACAAACAAAAGGTAACTGCAACAAAGTGATTGTTAAGCAAATTGATTGCAGTTAATCATAATCAAGCTTGTTTGCAGCTATTCTACTGATTAACTTAACTACCGCTTAAGTTAGCTTAAAATTAGCAGTCCGTTGATTGTCCGCTGATTAAGGAGGAAGAAACAGAAAACTAAATCTAACACATTGCCCTAATTTTTTGCCCCCATTGGAGTTGAAATTTTTTTACATCCATCTCAATCATTGTGTCCATATGCGCTTTAATTTGTGGCTCTACAGTCTCATTTATATCTTATTGGATGTTTCCTTGTATTCCTGGCAAAGTGGTTGTAAAATACATTGCTAAGCATATAAGTAGGGATCCATAACGTAAGTCATACTTACTGGCATGGTTACCAAATACGGCCGCATTTTACTTTTTTACCTATTTTTTGTGTTTTACAGTCTCCACCGTATGGAACTCCAAATTTTTCGGGATTTAATTTTTAAAAATTAGAAAAAGCAAAAACTGGGGAAACCTAACCCGTAAAAGCCAAAATGTGAGGAATTAGAGGGAAAGTAGGGAATTTGTTTAGAATTTTCTAATTTTATGGTAGCCCGCACCATATTAAATAGAGAGTGAACAGCAGAGGTAAAAACAGAGGTAAAAACAAAACTGTTTTTTGGTTTTAACCTTTCTAATTGCACTGTCGTAGATGTTTCCAAAGGCCTTCTAAAAAAACAGTTTTGTAAGGTAGTTAGAGAGTGAAAGTGCATAGTGAGCACTGAGCAGCAGAGGTAAAAACAGAGCTTTCAACAGAGGTAAAAACAATAATTTTCCAGAGCTTTCAACAGCAGAGTTAACAGAGGTTTCATTGCAGCAGCCTGCAGGTTAGTTAAAATTTATTTCAAGTGTAATTTTTTTTTTTTTTTTAATGGTTTATTCATCACTATTATAATTTATTTTATCAAAAGAAGATTTCATTCATATATTTTACAAACAAACATAGTATATCAAATTCGAAATCATATTGAAATTCAACTTAAGATCTTATATTTTTATTTCAAAACAGGGTGAATATGGCACAAAAAAGGTCCACAACACCTGAATGGAAATACATAGAATGGGATGATACAGAAAAGGTGTATAAATGCACATTTTGTAAATCTAGAATGCAAGATAATTTAACTAGGATTCGAGGTCATCTTCTTGGAAATTCAAACCAAGTTTCTAGTTGCCTACAGATTGATAAGGATACAAAACAGAATATATTAAAACAGTTTGAATCCAAACTGGAGAATGCTGCAAGGAAACATAAAATACACATTGAAGTTGGATCAGTTCAGTCTCATCTGCAAATTTCACAAGGAAAACAAAAACAAACATTGAAGACATTTTGGAATCAAAAGTCTAAGGAAGATGTTGATAGGGCAGTGGGCAGGTATTTTTATGGTGATGCAGTACCTTTTAATCATGCTAGATCTCCATATTTTTGTGGAATGGTGCGTGCAATTTCAGAATTTGGGAAAGGGTATCTTAGCCCTTCTTATGAGAGTTTGAGGACATCGGGTCTCAAGAAAGAGAAGGATGAAATAATAAAGGAGCTGAAACCTATTATAGATTCTTGGAGCAAAACTGGATGCACAATTGTTAGTGACGGTTGGTCAGATAGGAGACGTAGAACTCTTATCAATACTCTTTCTTGTTGTCCTCGTGGAGCTGTGTTTTTAAAGGTCTGTGGATGCTTCAAGTGAAACAAAAACTTCAGAATATATTGCTAATGTCCTTGAACAAGCTATTTTACATGTTGGAGTGGAAAACGTAGTTCAAATTGTGACTGACAATGCTACAAATTGTGTTGGAGCAGGAAAAATTTTGATGGAAAAATATCCAACTATATCTGGAGTCCTTGTGTTGCTCATGTCTTGGATCTTCTTTTGGAAGATTTTGGAAAGTTACATTGGGTATCAACAGTTGTGGAAGAAGGCAAATTGATTGCCAAGTTTATTACAAACCACCAATTTACACTAAGCAAATACAGAAAAGAGTGTAAGAGAGAATTATTGATGCCAGGGGACACAAGATTTGCAACTCGATTTATTACCTTGCAAAGAGAAATTGAAGAGAAGGAAGCAATTAGAAGTGTGGTGGTTGGTCGAGATTGGGAAAATAGTAAACTTTCATCTATTCAAAAAAACAAAGAAATTGCAGCTATCATTCTAGGGGAACAATTTTGGGAGGGAGCAATAAAGGCCAATAAAATATTTGAGCCTATTGTAAGAGTGCTTAGAATGGCTGATGGTGACATTCCTTGCATGGGAGATATTATTGAGGCAATGGACACGGCAAAAGAGGCAATCAAACAATCCTTTGGTGGAGATTCTTGTAAGCCAGAATGGAATTATTTATGGGATATGATAGATGAGAGGTGGTATATGATGCACTCTCCGTTACATTCAGCAACATGTTACTTGAATCCTCGGTTGTTTGGGATGAAACATGAAAGTGATGAGGAGACTATGGATGGTTTGTATCAATGCATGGATAGAATGTGCTTAGATCCTGATATTTGAAGCAAGTTAGATGTTCAAAAAAATGCATATAGGGATGAGATTGGGCTCCTCTTCTCTCGACAAAAAGCAAGAGAGAATAGAACTAATCCAGATATCACACCTGTGCAATGGTGGGAATCTTATGGTGGTTCAACTCCAGAGTTACAAAAGTTTGCTATTCGTATTCTAAGTCAAGTATGCAGTGCATCTAGTTGTGAAAGGAATTGGAGTACATTTGAACTCATTCATTCAAAGCGGAGGAATAAATTAGGGACTCAACAACTATCAGATCTAGTTTTTGTCCATAGCAACATGCGAGTCCTAAGTGCCAATATTGCAAAGCAATACTCTTCCACCTCTACTCCTCATTCTTTGAATCCTGATGCAAATTTGAACTATGATGCAGAGTACTATGCAGATGTAAGTAGTGGTGATGATGAGATATCAGATGGTGAATATTCAGAGAATGATACAAATGAGGGATGACTCTTTATGTGGGAGCTTCATAGTTGTGTTCCTATTTTTAAGAATTGTAAACATTTGTCAACACTCATGATGTTAGAGACATAAAATATGTTATTTCCATCATTTTAGTTAATGCATACATGTTTTAAGTTTAAGCCAAAAATCTTTTTCACTTTAATAATTTTTAATTTGTTGTATAGTTGTGTGTTTAATTATTAAAATTACCATATTTTTTATATATACAAATTACCGTATTTTTTTCCGTATTTATCGTATTTTTTCTATGGACCGTTTTTTTCCATATTTTGTGTCCACCGTTTAATACTCTCCGTACGAAAGTTGCTACTATGCTTACTGGCCTTCATCCGACGAATGTCATCATTGAACTCCTCTAGTAGAATCTCACAGATATTGTACTTAAGACTCCTCACCACCATCTCATACGCGAATGTCGTGCTTCGGGCATGAGCGGAATCATTTACAATTACAGTTGATGTGGTAAATCTTCCATGCTACTACTATCGCCACATATCTCAAGGAAGAGCTGTGAATGTTTGCAATTGAATTCCCCCGCTTTGTCAAGATTGTGCCAAGTAACATTGCAGTTGCTTTCCCTGCCACATGTCTTCATTTTTTCCAAGAGGTATATGGTATGCCCTTCTCTCATCAAGATTCAAAACAGTCACCCGCTCAATTGTGGCTCCAATAATCTAATAGGTTTGGTCCAAGTATAACATCCCATTACTTACTTGAATTTTGATGGGATTTTCTGCCAACATGAAGAAATGAAAATTATGTCATACGTCTAATTTCATCCGCAGAATCACTCTCGCATGTTCTTTCCACTCCTCTTGTTTGGTTGGAGGATTTATCTCTACTAATTAGCTCCTATCGACTTCTAGTCAGGTGTGGTCTATCTCGACAAGCTTCATATAAATGTATTGTTGGGTATCTCGTGGATAACAAAGAAATCCCTCGTGGGATTCCGGTATCTAGTATTTCGTGGTTTATCTCTTAATCATTGGTTCCTTAACTACCTGAGGTGTCACTTTGTGCTCTCGGAATTTCTCTAAGGTTCAAAATGCATCGTGATTTCTTATGTGGTGTGGAATGCTTTTATAGATTTTAAATAGATCAGATCATCTCTTCTGGTATTTAATGTCTTCTAACTGTACACAATTTATGCTTACTTGTCAAGTATTTGTTTGCATTTTATCACTCAATCCGCATTAAACTATTTTGTTACTGGACATTTATATATTTTTTCATTTATTGTGTTATGTAAAATATAAAAATACCCTCGCGGGTTCTCACAATCCCATCTTGCCAAACCACAGTATTTTTGGTTTTCAATAGGGTGGCACTCATTTTTATTATTTTTCTATATTTGTTTTCACACATTTTCCACTATTTTGTGTTTTCTTAATTTTTTTGGCAAAAAAAAAAACTAATTTTCTATTTTATAGTTTTCTAATTTTTGTTCAACATTGCTTTTATAATTTATTTATGTTTCAAAATTCTGTTTTTGTATATTTGATTTTACTATTGTTGTTTCTTTTTTTTCAATTTTTCCTAAGATCATTTTTCATTTCGCATCTATATAGACTTTAAGCCTAGCACTCTTTATGTATCATTTTCTCTCTATCCTTTATAGTGTTTTAGTTTAATGGCTCCAAATGAAAAAATTACATCAACTATATACAAGTCTAAGCTACTACGAAGTCTTCAATTTCCCTCATTTCTTATATTTATTGTTGCATAACATTAAATCTCTTGTTTCAAATCTTTTATGTTTATAATGGTGGTTTGTCATTATTTCTATCTGCTTTTTTTTCTAGGTTTGGTTTTATGTGGCTATAAATTTGTTCTCATCTAGTTTTTCTATTACGATCAAAGCAACTCGTGTATAAATTTATCGTCGTTGATCCTTTTCTCTCTATCCTTGATAGTGTTCTAGTTTATGGATCCAAATGACAAAATTTTGTCAATCGTATACTGATCCTAGCTACCAAATCTTCAATTTCCTAGTTTCTTATATTTATTGTTGTATAACAACATTTTATCCCCTATTTCAAATTCTTAATGTTTACAATGGCGGTTTTCCATGATTTCTATCTTCTCTTTTCTAAGGGCAGTTATACATGGCTATAAATATTTTCTCATCCAGTTTTTCTAATATGATCATGTATAGATTTGTCGTCATTAATCCAAAATGCTATCATCATTCTCAAACTTGGGATAATGAATTTCATTGATACCGCAACCTCAAAACCATAAAACTAATTGGAAGGGACAATCGAAGTATCTTAAGGTCCCAATATGTCGTTTATGCCACATATTTTTGTGAGAAAATTCTCTAGGACTTTATTGAACACCTACATTGTTTCATTTGCTTGTGGATGATAAGGTGCGCTTTTATTATGATTGATAAGGAAACATTTTAGCAATTCTTCAATAGTTTCATTAAGAAAGTGTTTCCCTTGGTCACTGAAACACGTAATGGACATTTGAACCATGTTATGATATTTTTGAATATGAATTTATCTATACTTTTAGCAATACATTCCTTAGTATGGCTAGCTTCAACCTATCTTGTTAGATATTTAGTTCCTATAATAATAAACCTTGTTTATGATCAACAAGTCGCATGCATAATAGATTCAATAAAATCGGCTTTTATTTCTCAAATGGAGCTAATGCTAGCACAAGCCTCACCGGCACCTCATCTTGTGCATTTGGCTTTCCCACTCGTTGACACAGATCACATTTACAAGCATATTTATGTGCATCCTCAAAAAGTGTAGGCCATTATAGCCCTACCATCAATATTTTTCTTGTCATTGCATCACCTTCATTATTTCCTCCAACTACTCCATCACGAGCTTTTCTTAGTACTCCAATTCTCTCATGTTGTAATAGCACTTTTCTCAAGACTTCATCGCAACCCTTTATGTATGGTGCCCCTTCAATCAATGTAAATGGAATGCTTGTATAAGAAGTTGTCATTTATCATTTTTCAAGTATCCTTCCGGAAATTCTCTTGTAGCTAAGAATTGTGCCAATATTTCCATTTCCTTAGAAACTTCTTCAATGTGGAATAAATGAGCTCTAAGGAATTCTTCTATGTGACCCTTGTCTTCTCCATTTTCAATTCGTGATAAATGGTCAATTTCATTATTAAATTTTCTGGGTTGATTGATATTGTAAATTCAAACTCTTGAAACAACATAAGCCAACAACATATCCATCCTTGTATCACAAATGGCGTAGCTAACAAATAGTGCAAGTACTTTTGTTATCGTCAAAACATGGCTAGTGCTTTTTGTTATGTTGTAGAGTAGTTTTGCTTTGTTTTAGCTGATTTGGGACTAACAAATGAGATAGGGTGATCAATTGTACCTTGCAATTATGCTAAGACCACACCAATTGTTATTTATGAGGCATCAACATGAACATGACCGGACCAATATGGGTGTGTTTAGTATTTTTGTTCTTAATGCCTATAGTGTTTCCTAGCATTCCACAATCCATTCTAATGCATGGTTTGTCTTCTTTTTCAACAATTCTTCTATTGGTGCACCAATGGCGTGCATAGTTTTTTAACAAATTTTCGATGATAACATGTATATCACAACAATGTTTTTACATCTTTTTGTGTTTTTGGTGGAGGAAATGTCACAATAATGGAATATTTCAATGGATTGACAAGTAGGCCTTCCTTGCAAATAATATGGCCTAGTAATGTCCTAAAAGGTGTAAGAAATATACATTTATTGATTCAAAGTGCAATCTAGAGAATGTGACATCTTTCGAAAATCAACCTTATTACTCGCATATGATCTTTTAGCCATTTGTATACCATACAATCATCTTAAGTATACTTCTAGGAAGTCATGGATGAAATCTTTGAATACATTCACCACAATCATATTAAAGACTATTGGAGCATTCTTCAGTCCAAATGGCATCAATGTATATATGAATGATCCTCACTCAATGGAAAATTTTGTTTTGGGTTGGTCCTCAAGAGCAATTTTTACTTAATAATATCCTAAAAAATCCATCTATAAACGAACACACATTTCTTTTACCCACACTCTCCAAAAATTTATCGATAAACAATGTAAGAAAGGGAGCATGTGCTCATGCTTTATTTAATTCCCTATAGTCAACACAAATTTGTATTTCTCTTGTTTTCTTATTTTGTATTACCATCATGACTAATCCATTCTAAGTATTCTATGGGTTGAATACCTCCTGCAATCATTCTATTGAGCTCAACCTTTACATTTACATTCGGATTACGTTGGTATGGTCTTTTCTTAATTAGTTTTATTCCTTTTTTATTTGTATTTTCATGGTTCCTAATTTCTCCTTTATTCTGCGAAGGTCATAGAAACTCTTGGGAAATAGATATTCATATTCTTTCAAAAAATATTACGATTTTGAGGACCTTCGCTTCCTCCCAATAGTCTCCAATCTTCAAAAAAAAATTGCTCTCCTCCTTTCCCAATGTTTTCCTCTTATCTTTAATGGTTGCTAAAAATATTTAGTGTTATCTATATTTATTTCAACTATGTCTCTCTTTCTTTCTGAAATTATATATTTTGCGAATGAATTTCTTCTTCACAGTCATGGGGTTTTTCTCAATGTTACAATAGTATACAAGCTCCGTATCTTTATGGATACACCCTATTACTTCCCAATCAGGTGTATTGATTGGATGTTGTTTGGTTCCAAATTTTTCAAACTATTCAATGGTGTTTGTGTCCGCCATTAAAACGAATGTTTTTATTTTCCAAAGAGAACGACAAGTTCTCTTATCAGGGTCCTAAAGGTTAAATTTGAGACAAAAGTCTTTTTTGATTTGCTCTCACTTTCGTGTTTCATGTTGAAGATAGCATGCACTTGGGAGGGGTACAAGTATTGGATGCACAGCCATAGTAATGCCTCTCCAATAGTTGTCTAGTGATAGTGATGCTCACATCGATTTATATGTGCTTGCAGATCAGTGTTTCCTATGTATTTTGGGATCTCCCAAAAAAGTTCCTTCTTTTCATATGTATCTGGTTTTGAAGATAATGGTAAAGATGTACCATCTCGCAGCATTAATGATTTATGAGTCATCCAGAACATCTATCCACATCCATTCGTTTAGAAATATCTATTACATTTCATCCGATAAAATCTTCAGCATCCCTGATACCATAAAATTTTGGGAGTACTTTGTCAGATGTTCCTTGCCCTAACTAGAACTCCTTCTTACTTCTCTTTTCGGTTCCATTTCTTCTATGGTTATTTTCCTTTTACGGCTTCATTCCTTTGTTTTGCGGCCTTAACAATATAATTTCCAGTCTCAATTGTGTTTATTTTCTCCACAGAGACATAATACTCACTTGTGGTGAGTACTACATTGCTCATCATAAATCTCATCTAGACCATCCGCGCCATCATACCAATAAGTTTTTGGCACTCTTCTCATGTGTAGGAGATTTTCTACCTCAATATTTGGTACAAAATTCTTATTTAAGTTCTCCAATTTCACCTTCTTCATTGGGTTCAAAGTCCTTAAATATTAAGTTTTCTAGATAGCATAAATTCCTTGTAATGTATCATATTCCTCGTCATAACTAACATCATTCCATACTTCTTCTATCCACACTACACTCATTCCAGTTTCTAAAGGTACATGTTATTATGTCATTCCCTTCAAATGTAATTTCTTCGTCTTCGAATTAAAAATTCCATTCTAAACTATTCTTATGCTAGCAATGTAGACTATGTTCGCTTTTTTGGAGAAATTTCACATTACTTAGGTTTTTTTGAGTTATCCCCATGAAGTTTACCTCTACGTCTTTTAGGACTTCAAATTGTGCCCTAACCGTACCATTGTCGAGCTCTGTCATATTTAACATGTTTTTGGGAATATATAGCAATGCTTCCCAACATAACATTAAAATATTTCCCTAATATAGCAATGCTTTTGGGAATTCTTACCCATTGATTTTTATGCCAAACTAGACGATAGATTCTTCCAATTCCTTTATGTTCTAAATACATTCTTCTTTTTATGTTTTCATGTTTCTACTCTTTGAACTTAGAATGTTCTCTCTTGTTTATTCTAGTATTTACATAATTGTTTTAATTTATTTGTGAAACTTTGTATTATTACCAAAATTACTAATTGTTGTAATGTTATCATTTCTTCTTCTTCAAAGTTTGTCAATTTTGATGTTTTTGAGTCACCTCCTATGTTTTAGTAACTACTTTATCATGTACTTTTGGGTTGAGATATGTTCTTGTGGGTTGATCATCACTTGAGCTTAAAATATCTTTTCATCATCTACCTTTTGACTATATCTTTTATTTTTATTGTGACACTTCTAGTTGTGACGATTCTATTTTTGGATTTTTCGTTATCTTGTCATATTTGTTGTATTGTTTACTTTTTATCCATAATTTCCTTTACTTATTATTTCTCTTTTAATTTATCACACATAATTTGTTTTCCTCTCAAGCTTTCCTCATGTTCCATTGTAATGTTTCTCTCATGTTTTTGGTGAAGGGTTGGGTTGCAGAACTTAAGTTAAATGTTTGTCGGTTTTGTTGGCTTCGTTACCCAATGCTTATGTTTTGTACCTCTGTTTTTATAAAATTTTGTTAATTTGAGGAAATCGAATGAATCATGGATTCCTTGTTCATCGCAGATCCACATACATTGGTTTTAAGCTCGGTGCATTGTCTGAAACATGGTCTTCTTTTCCACATTGGTAACAGTCACAGTCACCTTTCTAGGTTTCCTTGATATCCATTGTTTCCACCTTGATTGTTTTGATAACCACCTCCTTGGTTATTCGATATCCTCCTCCTCGGTACCCTTTGTATCCTCTCCGATATCCACCTATATATCCTACTCTTTTGTAAATTTGTCTTCCATAGCCTCTATAGTAACCATTGTTGTTATATGTCGATTCCGTCCATATTATTAAATCCTCCTTACTGGGAATCACCGCTCATATTTTTGTGGGTACCCATCATTGTAAATTGAAATTGTTTGGATTCTTTGGGTAAGGGTGGCATGTTTTGTGGCATGGTGGGGGCGAGTTGGAAATGTTGGCTTATTTTGTGTTAGTGAAGTGGACAACAATATAACAACATATAGGATGGCTTGTGGTAGTTGTTTGGGTACCTATTTTATTGTCGCAATTAATCTAGCTATGTGTTCCTTCGATTCTTCCAATGCATCAAGTTAAGGTAGTTTTGTTGATAATGGTTATATGAATCATATGTTATACAAGATTCATGGGAGGGGCTACCTTCATTAATGGGAACATATGTTGATTGTGTTGATCCCGTAATCTACGAATGTCACACCATAAGTGATCTTTTAGGATAGGTCGTTGTGGGGGTGGTGTCATACCAATAGGTAGTTCTCATAAGATGGTTGTTTTGTCCCTTCCATGTATGAATAGTTTTTCCAATTATGGCCCTCATCAAAACAAACAATATACCATATCTTGCACATATGATCCAAAAATGGGCATTTAAACCAAATTAATCAATTTTCTCCATTATCAAATGCTTAATCAAATTTCCGTCTTTTGTGTTAAAAGTTGCCTTGATTGATATCAAAATTGAACTGAAAATTATTAGTTTATGCATACATTCACTAGTTCACCGAGTTTGAATACTAAACTTTGATTTTCTCAATTTTTCGTAATTACCCGTAAATACGCAAAAATTGCCTTATTTGATTGAAATTGGTATTTAAAACTAAATTATAGCAAGAAATTGAATAAAAATAGATAAAATAATGTTGTAAATTGATAATGGATTTCATCCAACTTGGACTATGTCTTTGGTTCCGCTTAAAGTATGAACCAATCAATTTAAATGATGCAAAATACACCTTACATCAATTTTCTCCCGGTGAGGAGTTATTTCTTCCAATAAGGGGCTCCAATCTGCAAATTAATCTTTGCCCTACCTTTAGGAAGTCTCTACAATAGACTCTCATCCTTCAATTTTCTCATTCCTACAATAAAAAGACTATAAACTTGTTATTTCTCCTCTACCATAGAAAAGTTTGACCCATACAAATAAAAATAAGCTCCTTTTGTAATGTTCTTAGGCATGTGGCCTAATGATAAGGCTTTTTATCATTTTGCTATAGGTTCGGGGTTCAATTCTCATCTTAGTTTCCCACTATCCTTTTACTTTGTAAAAACAAATATAAAAATCCCAAAAAAATGTGTTTAGGCTCTTCTTTTGTCTTTAGCCTATTTTGTCTTTTAATGGGTGAATAAAATCTTATGTAGCATTACAAATAATAAAAGGCTTAAAAAGTATTTTCTTCCTCTTTTGAAGTCAGCCTATATTGTTTTAATCCCACATTATTTGGAAATTGAACAAACATGGTGTTTTAATAGCCTTTTTATATGCTTTAACCCGTGGTATAAGCCACACTTTCCATAGTTTGTAAGTTTGTTGGGATTATATCCCCATGCGTTGGATTCCCCTTGGGTTGTGTGGAAAATGTTTGAACTTGGGTGCTTGACTCGAATGTTTGGTTGTTGTAATCTACTTGACGTAGGTGTTTGGAAGGTTGTTGTAATGGTGAGTTGGATGCCATGTTGAAGGTTGTTAAATTACCACGTTGAATGTTTGGTTGGATGCCACTTGTCCTTAGGTGCTAAATTTTATAATTTCAATGTGATTTTGTCCCACATTTATAGCGTTGGATGAGTTATAAAGGTGTAAATACAAATACACTCCCAATGTAATGTGAGAATGGTGGCAGGGTCCCCCTCCATACAAAAAGAGGACCCCATCGGTTGATGGGACCCCAATTGGCAAGTAGTGTGGGCCCTACACTGATTCATGTCGAAGATCGAGACCAAAACTAAACGACCCATTTTCATCTCTCCCTCTCGCAACATGTAACTATCTAATTGGTCCACATGTCATGACCTAATTGGTTTACTTGCAAAGTCCAATCAGCAAAGTTGACATCAACACCTTTGTACATGTGCATTTTTATCTATTTGGTTTTAGCTTCATTGGGCCATAAATTTCGCATACAAAGTCGGTTTGACCCGTTCAAACTATATTGGAAATCTCTCAACAAGATCTTCATTGTGCGAGCAATTTCATCACGATTACAACGCATTTGACATATTTGGTGTGGGGATCCTCTTGGATCAACCTACTTGTGGCTTTTGGTTGTAAGTTAGTTTTTACGTCTGTTTTCATCTAGATTTTATACCACAAACTTAGCTGGGCTAACTCTTGTTATGTTTTTTTGAGTTATGTTCTAACTTTGATTTTTGCCTCACGTCTCCACAATTGTGCCTCTAATCTAATGGATAGTTCTAGAGCATCTAAAAAATTTGATAAAGTGGTATCTATATGTTGATGATCTCAGATACGGAAACAAAGTTAAAATAAACCATTCAATCCTTTGTTTTTGTCTTAATGGTTCATCCAATTTCCTCGTTACTCCTTTAAATCTTTGATCTGAAATTTTTACTATTTCTCTTTTCTTCTATATTAACACCCTCATGTCTCTAATCTCTTCGATATTTTAATTTATTTTCTTCATTTCTTTCTTTTCATTTATCTCACCCCAATAGTCACCCCATATCTTCTTTAAATGTCACATCTTTTTGGATTGCCCCTCTTTTCACCTGCCATCTCCCGATGTCTTTCCCTAAATAAACTAACTACCGCTCTTGATCAATTCCTTCTTAATTAAAAGAATTCTTATGAAAAGTGGATCATTTCTACAAATTGTCATCTTTTTCCTTCTAGAAATTCCACCTTCTTAGCATCAAAGCTTATCCAACCTTAGATTGTATGTAGTGCCCACATTTTACACACCCAAATACAACAGTAAAAAAAACCAAGATAAATTTTTTTGACTTATAATACACGCTACACACAACACAGCAAGGACTCCAAGTATAGGACTCGACGCACATGTGACAATCACATAAGCCATCGACTCACATAAACACATGCAGACGACATTGACACATCGATACCACATTTTTCCCGACGGAATAATACTAGCAAAGACCCAACCACTGGAAACGTGACTTTAGGAACGGAAAACCCACGACATATCGTTACTTTAAATGTATTTTAGTTACGGCTAACTTTCCAAGATCATTATTAGGTAAGCATGATTTTCTCCCTTTCTCCACCTACATGTTCTGAAAATTTGTTTCACAGTTCACTTATTGTTCAACCATTCAATTTGCTCTTTACCCTTATGACAAATCTTCATAACTTACATAGGTATTTTCCATATTTCAAATTTTATACAAAATCCTAACTCTCTCATTCTTATGTTAAGATTAGGCTTCCCAAAACGCTTATTCAAAGTTTAGAATTTAACCTTGTTACACAAGTGAACCTAACGTGATGTCAAGATGAAATCTTGGGATTAAGGAAGACATAGATTGAAATAACTTTTCCCCAAGAACATCCATCGATCACAGAATAGTTATTTCGCTACCATTATTATTATAGTTCAATAATTTGTTGAATTCCAAATTTGATTTTTTTATATGTATATCTTTTGTTTTCTCGACGTTTGGTCACACCAAGGTAATTTATATTCTTTGTAACACATGAAGAAGTTTATTTAAGTTATAAGGTCTCCAAAATTGACCTTAGTCCTAATCTCCAATCTCATGTGCAACATTATATGATATGCTCTTATATCGCACTAAGGTCTCGTTCTTAGCATTGTCTCGAAACAAAAGAGATATGAAGCACTTGTCTGACATCTTAAAGAAGTACAAGGCTAGGAGCATAATAACTACACATGAACACAAGTGATCTATGTACACGAAGATCCCATGTCTCTCCAATTCATGATTCCGCATAAGGAATATTCTTTATTCCTTATTTCCATAAATAACATAGCAAGGGATTAAGGGACAAGATTACAATTTCTAAGGTTCTCTAAAATAAACATCTTTCAACTCAATTTCCCATACAAGGAGTTAAAATACAGTTTTCTACCCACAAGTTAACATACAAAAACCACTAGGGTTTAATTTAATTCCAATATGCACCTAACGATCTACGCCTCAACTACATGTGATTCTAAGGCAAGCGAATATAATTACTAAACCACACTCGAGAGAATACCAAGAGGTTATTTTGATATAACCCAAGGTAGCACCACTTAGTCGATCCTTGAACAAGGATTCATAAGGTGACTCTAAGGTGATCTTCACCACTCAGCCTGGTGTCGGACCTGAAGAGGGGACATTCTTCTCATGATTACCAAATCTAGAAGGAAAACGCATACTCAGGATAGGTTGGACCAAGACATTCCTAAACATGGGTTTACGACAGTGTCGCTTAGACAAAAGGACTATGACGATAAACTCCAACTAGGGGTTTTATTTACCTAACCTAGAGTGTTCCATCGAGCGCAAAGCTTAAGTTCGTTCTACGGTCTTAATTTTCTTATATGGTACAAAGGGTCACACTTGCAGGCAAGTATGCACGACTATTTTATTAAGGGTTGAGTGTTCCCATTAAAACTCTTTATTGTGTTTGCAATGTAAGAAGGTAACCCAATAATTAATTTAATCATTTATTAAATACTGAGAAGGTACTACAATGTATTAACTTCGATTTTCAATTTACTAAGTATAAATCAACCCCTTTTTTTTATACACAACTAAGAAACATAATGAACCGGTGATTAGATGCACATTTCCTAAGTATCCCTAAAACTAGCATATCATGCATATTAACAAATTTCATTTGTAACTTTTCAGTAACAAGAGACTGCATTAGACAGTTATTCATTTTACAATGACCTATAAAAATTACAATAATAATAATTAAATCACACATCGCCCTTTTTTCATCGTCAATCATCCATCCTACAAAACCCACATGAGCATGATATCGGCGATAATTTTGGCATGGCATCCAACCTAATCAATCATAATTGTCTTTTTCGTTTCCCATTTACATCGACAATAATTACAATTTTTCAATCGAAATAAAAATCTAGAAACATGTATTCATTACATTTCATTTTTCTTCATTTTATAAACTCTGTGAGAGAGAGAGAGATAAAGGAAGAAAGAGAAAATATCATTTAGTCAAAAGTTCTAATACACACAAGTTTAATTATAGTGTTTTAAGACAGTTATTTACGTGTGTTAAAAGTTTCCAGGGTGATTTGGTAACCCTACGAGGGTCCGCAACTTTCTACTTTTACATTTTCTCACTAGTTACAAAACGTTCAAAACAGGCTCAGAGGCTAAGAAATTGCTTCCAAAGGTTATCTTCCGATAAGCGCGCACTCCACTATTAAAATTCTACGTGTCCCTAGATATACCAAGAAATCAAAGCAACTGACAGAATTGAAAAAGAGCGCACGGTTTACGTTTATGCATGCGGCTCAGTCCAGGGCCACCGGTCGTAGTTCACCCAATTGTAAAAATGACAAAAGTTAGCTCAAGCGCCGTAAAACCGTGTCCATAACTAACATTAGATGGAGAAGCACGCAACAAGACATCTCCTACTAGTTCCCCTATATAAAGAGAATTCATCGTAGTCAACGGATCGAGAACTAGAAAACCATGTTCAAACAATGACAAGTTTTTTCGGAGCGACAAGACAAATTGGACTAGTTTGACCTTGTCAAACCGCGATCGGAGGCCTACAAAATGGCTTCGCCAACCTATCTCTAAAGGTGCTCTTTCCTACACCGAATGTTCGATGCATTTGTCTAGTATAAACGCTAGAGGTTTGCGAAGACGGAACGTGATTTCTCTTTTAGGGGTTCAATTGGTGGTCCCAAACGAAAGCCAACTTTCTAGTTTTAACAACTCTCTATTGTTGTAAACCGGTGTAACAGGGCTCCTATAAGGGCGTCAAAAGGATGTCATATGATCGTTTGGTCAAACCAAAAATCAAGGCGACTCCTCGTATACCAAGGTACACGAATGAAACTTCACATCTCGTTTCCAGAGTTGCGAAGGGTACTTAGTGAGTCTCCGAAAATTGCAAAATTTAACTATTTTAAGCAGGAAGAAGGTCAACTTAATCAATGGAGAGTCAAATTTGTCTGGTCGATAAAACGATATTGAAGCGATCAAAAGAGTAAGAGTTTTCTAGATCATCTCGAAGCAAGGGTGATAGTTCGTGGTTTAAAGTAGGCGAGTTATAATGGCTTTGAGAGTTGCGACACGACACTTTATTGTTTTGAAATGAGTTGAAGAGACATTTAACTGCATTTAAAAATCCTAATAATTTAAAATTCTATTTAGTTGCAAAAGAGAACTAAAACATGAGAATTATGAGAGGTAAGGGAAGAAGAACCATGCCTAGAGAACGAAGTTGGTCAAGCCGTAGGCTTGGGTTCAGTCTCGTGCTTGGGCACTTCACAACCGGATCACGAGCATCCTCAGCTCCACCATTTTGCATACACATCATCAAGCTTATCTTTGCCTAAAAGAGCCTCATCCATAACTGGTAATGAAACAAACAAATTGGTTGAAAGATTTCTGAGGATTGTTGCAAAAAGGAGTGCCTATTCCACTGCTCTAACCAGCACACCAGTCATTCCAACTTCCCATCACCGTTGATGACCATATCCTTGGCAGCTCTTAGAGCAACATGGAGCATAACAAGGTTCTTTATACTGATTAAATGCTCTCCATTGTACATTTTGTAAATCATGGCACTCCAAGAGACCGCATTTCTTTGAGGCATTCAATCAAACAGTTCACATGCCTTGAATACACTTCCACATTTTCACGCATATCCACTATGTCACTTGCAAGAACAAAATCCTACAAATGAAAACCAGATTTTATTGCTCATACCCTGCTCCCAAGCTTCCATCTTGGCACACGCTGGAAGCATGTTGGCATACGTAACTGATTTGGTTGGTGCCCTGCTGCAAATGAAGAAACATCGTGACTGCCTCACGAGGAGGTCCATGTCTTCTGTATGCTGAAATAAAACTATTCCATTAGAAGTTGTCTCATTCTTTCACTGGACAAATACAAAAACCCTCGCCCAAGGCACATTGAAACTACCACATCTGATAAAAATTCTCTCTTTTTTGCCTGATGGAAGTCCATGCACTATTCTAAAGCTCCCATTTTGACACAGGCTGGGAAGATATCAGCAAAGGTTGTAGATTCGGCTTTACACATACCAAGTGCATTTGTTTAGAAGTTTCCAAGGCCTTTCCAACAAACTCATTTATGCATATCCTACCCTCGTGGCATTCCAAGAGCCGCATCTATTTGGGGCATTCTACCCAACAATTCATAGGCCTCCTACAAGTCTTGTTTGGTGCAACCATGTCTACTACATGTGGAAGAAGAATCGCAACATCCGACAAAACGCCTCTCTAGATCATGTTTTAGCAACTTGCCCACGCGGGGTAAGAAAGGAGCTCGAGTTTTAACACAAAGCTGGGAATTTGTTGGCAAATGTAAACCGATTAGGTTGGAGAGCCGCACACGGGGACACAGTGTGACTCTCTTAAGAGGAAGCTGTGACTTCTGTTCACTGCCATTACTATATTCCACGAGTAGTTTTCTTGTTCCTTTCTTTGGTCAAACACGGCATGGCGCCCCAAAGATTTGCAACAACAACATCGACAAAACCCCCATCATTTTTGTTTACTACATACCACGTAGGTTCAAAATTTGTTCTTTTTGCGCAAGTTTGAGGATATCTGGCAAATGTGACAAGCTAAAACAGACAGAATCCTCCTCCATTAGCTTTGATGAACGTCCATACGCTGTCCAAGGGTTTCCCCCATTTTAATACGAGTTGAGCGACTACGAGCACAGCCATGAGGGTCTTCGGAAAAGGAAACGCAGATGAGAATGGATGTGGAGCTCTTCCCATCATGCGGCGGCTCTCTTCCACACTCAAAGAAAAAGACAACCAAAACAAAAACACAAATGCTTCCTTTGCCATAAAACTGCCCCCTAACCAAGAAATCACGGGTTTCCTTAATTTTAAAACTTCTATTTTATTTTATTTTATTTTTTTTACACTTATTTTATTATTATTATTATTTTATATCTAAAGGAGGCACTACATTCTCCTCCCCTTAAGAAAGCATCGTCCTCGATGCGACATACAATGAAGGAAGAAAAAAGGTATGCAACAAGGGACAAATGTGGCGAAGGTACGCTCTAAAGCTAAGATTTCAAATCCAAAATCACAATTACGGGGTGGCCCTAGGAACATTTGGTAGAAATTTTAACCTTCAAGGTTCTGTGAAGATTGGCAGTTCTCTCTTATTCGTTATTTCATTAATGTCTTTCCATTAACATTATTCTTAATTCAAGTCCTTTAAAATTTCATTTTTATCAAATTTTAGTTTATTCATTCCTGTGGGTTACCATCATGAACTACAATCACAACACCCTACCAAGGTTATACACAACACCTAATTTTCACAAGCATACTTTTACATACTTACATGACCATATCACATCACAAGGGTTTCACCAACCATGGAATGACAACAAGTAGACCACATAACAATTAATTTCCAACGATTACATTCTAGACATAGATCTAGTACACACCTATGATTAACAAACAGAATCAACACGCTAATACATATACAATGGGTATCACATGACTCACGAAAATCCATGACTATAACAACATAGTTCCAATCCAATATCCAACCGTCCATACCAACCAAGGGAAGAGTCACGCCACCAATCATAACAAGTCTAACCAGAACTCACAAGAGGACACATACTCACTATACCAACTCCACACATAATAAGACATCACGAAAAAAACTCCAGATATCTCCAAAAGTACCAGGTAAAACTCCATATATCTCCTGAAGTATCATAAAGCAACTCCATATACTCCTCGAAACCTCACCAGATAATCTCCATATACCTCCCAAAGAGAAAGAAACATAGTGTCAAAACCAAGTCGGGTCACTCAACCATAGAGCCCCATCCAGAATAACAGGTCACTCAACCATAGAGTGCCATAAGAAATAATATCGGGTCTCTCAATCATATAGGCCAATCTCCTTTCTCCTTTTAATGAGGTCAGGTCACCCTATTTTCCCTGGACACATAGAGCCCTGTCACCCCCAACCCAAGTGACATAATAACTCATGGTTCAAAACCCGCTAGTTATTTATAACTCCTTCGGGGCGTACCCCCCATACAACGAAGCGGGTCCCTAGGTTCAACCACTCTATGGTTAATCCCATGACCCTAACCCAACACATTATGACATTAGAACCAGCATAACAATCCATTCAAATGTCATGTGGCAAAACCAAAAGCCTTGGGCTAGGCTACAAAACTTTCAAATATGAAAAGAAAGTTTTAAAACTAAGAAAACAAATGGCTAATTAGCCATGGTTAGTGTAAAATCCAATTGTTAATACAACAATCAAATAAATGCCCAAAATATAAGAACATGTCAATCAAGAAAATGGTTGGTCTAATAAAAGAGAAAGATTAATTTACGAATAAAATACGTAATGAGAAAATAGTACATCACAATCACTATGTGGCCTCATATCGCCACCAAAGGGGTACTCATCGAGTTGCTGGCACTCGGGCATCGAGCCTTAGCTCGTGAAAATATACATGTAAACAAAAATGAGTATATCAAATAATGTATCTCTGTCACCATCTCGCCTCGATTCATAACTCCAAACTCCCACAAGGATCAACATAGTCAAAATCACATAGGATTATTTAATGAACAATTCAATAGGGAAGAGCAGGGGACACAAGGTTGCATAAGTTGAGCCTAAGGTGGTGCGCACCCACAATATACCGAGCAAGCTCAAGTATACTAAACAAATAAAAGGGTTTTCAATCCATATAAGACTCCACTTTCTCACTTGTACTCACTCAAGATTATGACAACTGGTCCACGCCTCCTCTCTCACACACATACACTCTTGACAATTTATCCCCTTAGGGTCGTCTAGTGTAAGGTCGTAACATACATATCACTACATCACATACACAATGGTAATTCACACACAATCAACCATAACATCTTGCACATGGTATAATCATACAAGGTATAATACAATCATTACCTTCACGGGTTACGATACATCACATTACCACATCCTGCACCCAAAGTGCAATCACCTGTACTCTAGGGATCATACTCACCATATGCTCCTAAATCATGACATGAACCATCACATATTACATGAATTATACATATGAGGAAAACAATGTCTACCATTACGACATATAATCCCTTTGCGATACAACACAGTGATACACACGACTCATAACAACACGGTGATGACATCACAATATGATTCAATTCACTCTACACCAATTTTTTTCCACGCAATACACCAATACATCTTCACATCACATAAGGTCAAAATGTTCCAACACTCTGCAATTCACAATATCATTCCATTCACACAAACAAGGCGGTACATCACACACGGATTCCTCATTGGATCCACGAAAAGGAGAGTCAATACTCTCATCACAAGCAGTAATTCACACGTGCATTCTTCATAGAATCCACACGAAGGAGAGGGAATACTCCCATCCCCAGCACATCAACATGATAACAAATACGCACTAAGTGACATACACATCATGTGCGTTCACACTATCACAATTACGACATAGATCACATCACTCTTAAAACACATTACTCTTCCAATATTTATCACCATCATGAAACACCATCACCATCATGCAACCCATCATGTAACACCATCACCATCATGCAGAATCATCACAACTCTAATCTGTCCTAGAGGTTCGAGAGCATGAACCTCCGCTCTGATACCATATGTAGTGCCCACATTTTACACACCCAAATACAACAGTAAAAAACCAGGATAATTTTTTTTTTGACTTACAATACACGCTACACACAACACAGCAAGGACTCCAAGTACAGGACTTGACGCACATACATGTGACAATCACATAAGCCATCGACTCACATAGACACATGTAGACGATTTGACATCGGCACATCGATGCAACATTTTTCCCGACGGAAGAATACTAGCAAAGACCCAACCACGGAAACGTGACTTTAGGAACAGCGAACCCACGACATATCGTTACTTTAAATGTATTTTAGTTACAGCTAACTTTCCAAGATCATTATTAGGTAAGCATGATTTTCTCCTTTTTCCACCTACATGTTCTGAAAATTCGTTTCACAGTTCACTTATTGTTCAACCATTTAATTTGCTCTTTACCCTTATGACAAATCTTCATAACTTACATAAGTATTTTCCATATTTCAAATTTTATACAAAATTCTAACTCTCTCATTCTTATGTTAAGATTAGGCTTCCCAAAACGCTTATTCAAAGTTTAGAATTTAACCTTGTTACACAAGTGAACCTAACGTGATGTTAGGATGAAATCTTGGGATTAAGGAAGACATAGATTGAAATAGCTTTTTCCCCAAGAACATCCATCGATCACGGAATAGTTATTTCGCTACCATTATTATTATAGTTCAATAATTTGTTGAATTCCAAATTTGATTTTTTATATGTATATCTTTTGTTTTCTCGACGTTTGGTCACACCAAGGTAATTTATATTCTTTGTAACACATGAAGAAGTTTATTTAAGTTATAAGGTCTCCAAAATTGACCTTAGTCCTAATCTCCAATCTCATGTGCAGCATTATATGATATGCTCTTATATCGCACTAAGGTCTCATTCTTAGCATCGTCTCGAAACAAAAGAGATACGAAGCACTTGTCTGACATCTTAAAGAAGTACAAGGCTAGGAGCATAATAACTACACATGAACACAAGTGATCTATGTACACGAAGATCCCATGTCTCTACACTTCACGATTCCGCATAAGGAATATTCTTTATTCCTTATTGCCATAAATGACATAGCAAGGGATTAAGGGACAAGATTACAATTTCTAAGGTTCTCTAGAATCAACATCTTTCAACTCAATTTCGCATACAAGGAGTTAAAATACAGTTTTCTACCCACAAGTTAACATACAAAAACCACTAGGGTTTAGTTTAATTCCAATATGCACCTAACGATCTACGCCTCCACTACATGTGATTCTAAGGCAAGCGGATATAATTACTAAACCACATTCAAGAGAATACCAAGATGTTATTTTGATAGAACCCAAGGTAGCACCGCTTAGTCGATCCTTCGAACAAGGATTCATAAGGTGACTCCTAAGGTGGTCTTCAACACTCAACCTGGTGTCGGACCGAAGAGGGGCACTCTTCTCATGATTACCAAATCTAGAAGGAAACCGCATACTCTGGATAGGTTGGACCATGACATTCCTAAACATGGGTTTACGACAGTGTCGCTAGACAAAAGGACTATGACGATAAACTCCAACTAGGGTTTTATTTACCTAACCTAGAGTGTTCCATCGAGCGCAAAGCTTAAGTTCGTTCTACGGTCTTAAATTTCTTATATGGTACAAAGGGTCACACATGCAGGCAAGTATGCACGAATATTTTATTAAGGGTTGAGTGTTCCCATTAAAACTCTTTATTGTGTTTGCAATGTAAGAAGGTAACCCAATAATTAATTTAATCATTTATTAAATACTGAGAAGGTACTACAATGTATTAACTTCGATTTTCAATTTACTAAGTATAAATCAACCCCTTTTTTATATACACAACTAAGAAACATAATGAACCAGTGATTAGATGCACATTTCCTACGTATCCCTAAAACTAGCATATCATGCATATTAACAAATTTCATTTATAACTTTTCGGTAACAAGAGACTGCACTAGACTATTATTCATTTTACATTGACCTATAAAAATTACAATAATAATAATTGTTATCCAAAAGGTGCCCCTTGCTCATTTTTGTGGGTAACTCCTCTCATTCTTCCCTCTCTTGTGCCTCAGTCATAATTTTTGCTTTTCAGGCACTCAAAACCTTCTGGAAATGGCACCATTGGATAGAGCTCTTCTCGATTTCCGAAAGGTAAAGTTTTCGTCCTAACTCCATGTATCTTTGAAGTTATGGCTCGGTAGAGTTTTTGTGGGAAATTTTCCCCTTCAAGGCCCGCAGCCAATGATATGCCGCCACGTGTCCAGGGAGGTGGCGGGGGTCGGAGGGGAACTTGGTTTTTGCCAAGTCTTTTAGCAAAGTTTTCAAAGGGAAGATTTTTTCCCATAGGCCCGCCAACGAATAAAAACATGCCACGTGTCCAGGGGAGCAATTTGAAAATTTTGGCTAAGTGTTGGCGCATGGAAAATTTTGAAGGAAGGGCCTGCGCCCAGTAAAAACACGCCACGTGTCCTATGGAGCCGGACCGGCGGAGGGCGGAGGAGAAGTTGGATTTTTGGCAAAGTGCTTCACCAAAATTCAAAAGGAAAGTTTGGCCCACTGCCCCGCCAGCCAATTATATCTCGCCACGTGTCACCGGAGCCTGGAATGGCGGAGCGTGGGAGGAAATTGGGAACTTTTCCCAAAGTGTTGGCGCAAAAGGAAATATTTGCCCAAGGGCCCGCAGCCAATTATATCTCACCACGTGCCTGGGAGTGGCGGAGCAAGGGGAGAATTTGGGAAATTTTCCCAAGGAGAAAATAAAGGAAAATTCAGAGAGGAAAGCCCGCTCCCCTTATTGCGAGCCAATAGAATCTCGCCACGTGTCCAGGTGGCGCCGAAACTTAAGGAAAGAACGCGAAGGAAATTTTGGAAGGTCAAACTTGCATCTAATGGGGTTTTGACACGTGTCCAGTCAAAATTATCAAAGTGACCCGTGGAAAATTAGGAAAGATGGGCCCGCGTCCAATCAGCGCTTGCCACGTGTCCCAAGCTCATCGGCCCCGCGGGGAAGTTTTGGAAAATTTTCCAAAGTGCAAAGTGAAGGAAAATAGAGCAGGATGGGCCCGCACCCAATAGAAACGTGCCACATGGCACCTGGAAAGGTGGAGCGCAGGGAAATTTTGGAAATTTTTCCCAAATGCAAAAAGGTGAAAAAATTCAAATTTTTGCCCGCCGACCCGATTTGGCCCTATTTTGACCTAAAATTTCAAATCGCCATAACTTTCGATGCAGAGCTCAGTTTTTCGCATTCTTTATATCAATGGAAAGCTGGTGAAATTCTCTACAAGATTTCAGGTCATTTTTACATTTTGATGGATTTTGGAGAGATAAAATCAAAAATGCCTCTAAGACGTGGTCATGGATGAAATGACCATTCAACCACCGTTTTTAATGAAGAATGGCTTGCATTCTCTCCCATCATGGCTAAAAATGTCGTGGAATGGGTCTGTAAGGATGCTCATGCTATTTTGAATGCATTTTGGTCAATGGTTGGACCCTTCCACGTTTTCCCATGTTTCTCTCTCCTGGGCTCGCCCTCGTGACCGTAAAAGCCACTTTTGGCTCATTTTCAAAGTGTGAAATATTTGTTGTGTATTGCAGGTCCCCTTTCTCTCCTTGAAGGTGATTTTGGTGCAATAAGAGACCTTTCCTAGGAACTGCAACTTTATTTTGCCTCTCAGGTGTTGTAGTGCAAGTGATTTTGGTGTTAAAAATAACAATACAGGCCCTATGATTAATTTTCCATCCTCTGCTGGTGTTGTTTGATTAATCTCTTATTCCTCATTATAGTTATCAATTTGTGCATGAAGTTTTGTTGCATTTTATGAACTGTGTCAATCAAGTAAAAATGCTCACCACTCCTTTGGTGCATCACCTATTAGCATTAGTTTTAGCTTTTTTGCATTCTCTATCTTTGTCCCTTTGGAATTTAGAGTAGAAATCAGAATTTAAACCTCTGCAATTGTGCAAGTGATATATCTGATCAGAGGAGTTGAGGAACCAGCCTCTAAACTGGAGATTCCTCTTCCATTTTACAAGTCCCACACTTGGGGAGAGGATTCAATGTTGTGCAATCACACTGGATGCTTAGGATGATCAAACTAGAAATCTGATCAACATCCAGGGGTGCTACTGATTTGCAAACAGTTTTGGCACACCTGGTGGGACCTTAGAGGTCTTCATCTTCATTGCAACAAATTGATGTGCATTTGTTGCAAGATTCTTTCTTAAAAGAGCCATAAATTACACATATGGCGACTCCGAGGAAGAATAATCAGCTGGTTTTAGCACTACATGCCTGAAAACTCATGAGAAGAATCACCACAAGGTCAAGAGTTGGAAAAGAAGTGGTGTTTTTGAGTATCTGTAGTTATCTCCAAGAAGAAGGAAAACAAGGAGGAGGATTCAAAGGTCTCCATCTCCACCAAACAGAACTCTTTTCACTCCTCCACCTGGTAGGCCTTTCATCCAATCAACCAGTGGTTCCGAGGCCAATCGAATGGCACCAAACAACCCCTATGTCAATTTCTCGAGCAAAGCAGCCCACTTTCTCTCAATGCACAAAATCCAATCCCAGTTGCAGCATTGAAAAACATCCCATACTTTACTGGAGAGAATCAGACTACTCCTGGTGATCATGTTAAGGACATTGCCAATATTTGTGCAATCCATGAGATCAATGAGATGCAAGTTGCTGTCAAATTGCTGGCATCTTCATTTAAAGGGAAAGCTTTGCAATGGTTCAGGAGTCTTGCCTCAGGTTCTATTCAAAACCTGAATCAATGGCTATGTATAGCCCTCCATGAGCAATTTGGAGAAAAGGGAGACAACTTTTCCCTTTTGGAACAGCTAACAACCATCAAGAGAGCTTCAAATGAGCAGCTGACTGATTATAACTTCAGATTTCAAAGAATTTGGGAGAGAATTCCGGTAAGGTAACAAAGCCAACAACAGAAGGTGATTTTTTCTATTACCTTAAAGCTTTAAATTTTGATATTTCTATGTTGATTCAATCCATAGGAGGCATAACTATCCCCATTGCTTATAGTATTGCCATTAGAGCTGAAAATTGTTTGATTCAAGCTGGCAAACTAGCTCCTAGGCCTCCAATGTCATTGTTTCCAAGTTTAGAGAGCCCAAGTACTAGCCAAGTGCCTAAATTAGCTCTTATTCCCACTCCTAGAAATAACAATTCAAATGAAGCTTCTACTTCATCTTCTAGTGCCTCAAATGAACTTCAAGAAGTCATGAAGTAGTTGCAAAATTTAGGTAATGAGCTAGTTACACTCAAGAGGCAAAGAAGCCCAAGGTTTTAGACCTTCTTTCCAGCCCCAAGCTCAGCCTCCTAACAGCCGTATCAACCCCAAAGACCACCCAATCCAGCTGCAAATCTAAATCAAGCGAGGCCTCCCGCCAAGAGACCATTTCAGCCTTATAATCCCAATGTTACGCCCGCATCTAAAGCGTTAGTGCCAAGACAAAACAATATAGCTCAAGAGTATGATTGGTGTTTCCCATGCAATGAACCTCATAACCAATCCATGTGCTTCAAAGGTGCCTTGAATCAAGCATTAATGGTGACAACATTTGTTGTGGAGGGAGAAGGTAGTCAAGGAAATGGCCAAAGAACACGAAACATTCTAGCAAAGCAATCAGCCCAAATGACACCACACTTGTAAACCTGGCAGCGTAAGATTTTTGTGGCATGAATCAAACAGTTTCCCAAAGTGTTGCAGCCAACACAAGGTCAAAGAGAAGAAATTTGGGTGAAGAACAGCCATTAGCCCCAAGCAATCCTCAATCTTCTATCACTCCACAAACTATTGGCAAACAAAATTCAAATCAACACACAAGGACTGCCCAAAACAGCTCCTAAGCCAACTCAAATGCCAGTTGCTGCTACCCATGTGCAAGGAATGAATGTGTAGGCCAAGGGACAGCAAAGAGATGCTTCATCCCCATTCAATATTATTGATCAGATGAAGAAGACAAATGTAAACATATCAATGTGGGAATCACTATCTATCCTAGGCCAAAGAGATTTGCTACAAGTTCGCCATGAAGGACTCGGTCAACTTCAAATCAGCAAGTCCAAATGCAAGAGAAGGTGCTAACAAATGCTACCCAAATTGATGGGAATCATGGAGGACAAAGAAGGTAAAATGTCAAGCCCCTCCATTCTATGTTTCATTGATCATTGGAAATCAATTAGTACACAATTGCATGATTGATTCCGGAGCAGTAGTTCAATAATTCCCAAGCAAATAGCTAATCAGTTGGGAATTCAGTATGAAACCATATCCAAAGGGGTAGTGCAATTGGATGGGACAGCGATGAAAACAGTTAGAGTGATAAAAAACTCGAGTCTTACCTTGCATACATGTCCCAACGTGGTTGTTTTGCAAGATGTATCAGTAATAGACCTTCCACCACTCTTTGCCCTATGTTTGTCAAGGGATTTCACAGCCAATATTAGAGGTTACTTGTCTTTCGATTGGTCACACATGCTCTTCAGTAACAAGATATGGAACCAAGGCCACAATCAGTGTCCGAACCCATTGAAACTTTCACATTGAGCCTTACACTCCAAGTCGATCAATGCCAATTGTTCAAGATTTGATCAAGAGGATTATCGAAGCACCGATGAGGTCGAAACCAAGGTAGGGAGCATCCTGCAGATCTAACTCTTGATGAGTGGGCAAACAAGGTGCATGCTTTTGATCCTTATCAAGAAATAGAAGAATCGAGTTATGAGTCTATTGCATGCATGAAGAAAATCGGCCTATTCCTAAAGATCACCAAGCCGACGACAAGGATGACAATGAGGTATGGCAATTTTTTTGATGGGTCAAGGAGTAGACAAGGTGCAAGAGGGGGAGCTATGCTTGTTTTACCACAAGGAGTTAAGTATTATTCAGCTTTTAGATTTCAGTTTGCATGCTCTAATAACACTGTTGAATATGAAGCTTTGATACAAGGATTGCATTGGTCAATCAGAGAGGAATAAAGAACTTGCAGTCTTGGTGACAAAGTGAGTTAATTGTCAACCAAGTTAAGGGGCAGCATGCTATCAAGAATGATCTACTCAAATGCTACAAGAATAGGGTGTGGGACCTCATTGAAGATTTTGAAGGCTTTAGCATAAAATCCATTCCTAGAAAAGAGAAGAGAAGTGCCGACAGCTTGCAGCAAATAAGTCAGCCTTTGACGTTGTTGAAAGCATTCAAAAGGACAGGTACAAGCAAAACATCCATGTGATTGTGAGGCCTTTGATGCCATACAACAATGTAAGTTGGCAAGTGTTTAAAAATGATCAAAGCAAATCATCCATTTTCGTAAGAAGAGGTTGAGTTTTCACTAAAAATCAGGAAAAGTTGGAGCAGCAGTATGGTGACCAAGTGGTACAACTAAGAACCAACAAGCTACCAAAGGGACTTATTACTTTGGAGTCCATTTTCAACCCTAATGATCAGTTTAGGAAGGAGAAAGCAAACATCCAAGTCAAGGGAGAAGATTCAATGTCCATCTTGTTAGAAGAAGGCAAATCACTCCAAATTGGTAAGATGACAACTGAGCAAGAAAGGTATGAGTTCATACAGCTTTGTCAAGAATTCCCTGATGTGTTTGCTTGGAGCTATGAATATTTGAAAGGTTTCAATCCCGAGTTAGCTCAACACACCATTGAGTTGGATCCAAGTACTAAACCCGTCAGACAAAAACAAAGGCCAGTCAACCCCCACATGGAGCCTCTCATGAGAAAAGAATTGAATAAGTTGATAGAATCAAGAATCATATTCTCTATCAAGCATTCTAGTTGGGTTGCCAACTTGGTTCCAGTAAGAAAGAAGAGTGGGGAAATCAGATTGTGTGTTCACTTCAGAGTTTTAGCTTTTTTGCATTCTCTACCTTTGTCCTTTTGGAATTTAGAGTAGAAATCAAGAATTTAATCCTCTGCAATTGTGCAAGTGATATATCTAATAAGAGGAGTTGAGGAACTAGCCTCTAAACTGGAGATTCCTCTTCCATTTTACAAATCCCGCAATTGGGGAGAGGATTCAATGTTGTGCAATCACACTGGATGCTTAGGATGATCAAACTAGAAATTTGATCAACATCCAGGGGTGTTGCTGATTTGCAACAACAATAATCAAATCACATATTGCCCTTTTTTTCGTCGCCAATCATCCATCCCGCAAAACCCACGTGAGCATGATATCAGCGATAATTCGCCAAAGCATGGCATCCAACCTAATCAATCACACTTGTCTTTTTCGATTTCCCATTTACATCGTATAATAATTACAATTTTTCAATCGAAATAAAAATTTAGAAACATGTATTCATTACATTTCATTTTTCTTCGTTTTATAAACTCGAGAGAGAGAGAGAGAGATAAAGGAAGAGAGAGAAAATATCATTTAGTCAAAATTTCTAATACACACAAGTTTCATTATAGTGTTTTTAGACGAGTTATTTACGTGTGTTAAAAGTTTCTGTGGTGATTTGGTAACCCTACGAGGGTCCGAAACTTTCTACTTTTACTTTTTCTCACTAGTTACAAAACATTCAAAACGGGCTCTGAGGCTAAAAAATTACTTCCAAAGGTTATCTTTCGATAAGCGCGCACTCTACTATTAATATTCTACGTGTCCCCAGATATACCAAGAAATCAAAGCAACTGAGGGAATTGAAAAAGAGCACACGGTTTACGTTTGGCATGCCGACTTTCTAGGCCACTGGTCGTAGTTCACCCAGTTGTAAAATGACAAAAGTTAGCTCAAGCGCCCGTAAAACCGCTGGCCCATAATCGACGTTAGATGGAGAAGCATGCAACGAGACATCTCCTACTAGTTCCCCTATATAAAGAGAATTCATCAGAGTCAACGGATTGAGAACTAGAAAACCATGTTCAAACGGCGACAAGTTTTCTGGAGCGACAAGAAAAAATTGGACCGCTTTGACTCACAAACCGCGACTCGAGAGGCCTACAAAACGGCTTCGCCAACCTATCCCAAAAGGTGCTCTTTCCTACGCTGAATTTTCCATGCATTTGTCTAGTATAAACGCTAGAGGTTTGCGAAGATGGAACATGATTTCTCTTTCCGAGGTTCAATTGGTGGTCCCAAACGAAAACCAAATTTCTAGTTTTAACAGCTCTCTACTATTGTAAATTGGTGTAGCAGGCTCCTATAAGGGCGTCAAAAGAATGTCATATGATCGCTTTCGGGTCAAACCAAAAATCAAGGTCGCTCCTCGTATACCAAGGTACAAGAATGAAACTTCACATCTCGCCTCCAAAGTGCGAAGGGTACTTAGTGAGTCTCCAAAAATTGTAAAATTTAACTATTTTAAGCGGGGAAGAAAGTCAACTTAATCAATGGAGAGTCAAATTTGTCCGGTCGATAAAACGATATTGAAGCGATCAAAAGGGTAAGAGTTTTCTAGATCATCTGGAAGTGAGGGTGATAGTTTATGGTTTAAAGTAGACGAGTTATAATGGCTTCGAGAGTTGCGACACGACACTTTATTGTTTTGAAATGAGTTGAAGAGACATTTAACTGCATTTAAAAATCCTAATAATTTAAAATTCTATTTAGTTGCAAAAGAGAACTAAAACATGAGAATTATGAGAGGTAAGGGAAGAAGAACCATGCCTGGAGAACAAATCCGGTTGAAGCCGCAGGCTTGGGTTCAGTCTCGTGCTTGGGCACTCCGTCAACCAGATCACGAGCATCAACAGCTCCACCATTTGACATACACGTCTATCAAGCTTATCTTTGCCTGAAAGAGCCTCATCCATAACTGGTAATGAAACAAACAAATTGGTTGAAATATTTCTAAGGATTGTTGCAAAAAGGAGTGCCTATTCCACTGCTCCGACCAGCACACTAGTCATTCCTACTTCCCATCACCATTGATGACCATATCCTTGGCAGCTCTTAGAGTAACATGGAGCATAACAAGGTTCTCTATATTGATTAAATGCTCTCCATTGTACATTCTGTAAATCATGGCACTCCAAGAGACCGCATTTCTTTGAGGCATTCAATCAAACAGTTCACATGCCTTGAATACACTTCCACATTTTCACGCATATCCACTATGTCGCTTGCAAGAACAAAATCCTACAAACAAAAACTAGATTCTATTGCTCATACCCTGCTCCCAAGCTTCCATCTTGGCACACACTGGAAGCATGTTGGCATACGCAACTGATTTGGTTGGTGCCTGTTGCAAATGAAGAAACATCGTGATTGCCTCACGAGGAGGTCCATGTCTTCTGTACGCTGCAATAATACTATTCCATTAGAAGTTGTCTCGTTCTTTCATTGGACAAATACAAAACATCGCCCAAGGCACATTGAAACTACCACATCTGACAAAAAAATTCTCTCTTTTTTGCCACGATGGAAGTCCACGCACTATTCTAAAGCTCCCATTTTTTGACACAGTCATGGGAAGATATCAAAGAAAGGTTGTAGATTATGGCTTTACACATACCAAGTGCATTTGTTTAGAAGTTTCCAAGGCCTTTTCAACAAACTCATTTATGCATATCCCGCCTCGTGGCATTCCAAGGGCTGCATCTATTTGGGGCATTCTACCCACAGCCTCCTGTGCCTCCTACAAGTCCTGCTTGGCGCAACCATGTCTACTGGCACAAGAATCGCAACATCCGACAAAAACGCCTCTCTAGATCGTGTTTTTAGAAATTTGCCCATGCTGGGGTAAGAAAGGAGCTCGAGTTTTAACACAAGTCGGGAATTTGTTGGCAAATGTAAACTGATTGGGTTGGAGCCTGTACACGTGGGACAGTGTGACTCTCTTAAGAGGAAGCCGTTACTTCTGTTCAGTACCATTACTATATTCCATGAGCAGCTGTCTCATTCCTTTCTTTGGTTAAACACGGCAACAACGCGCCCCTGGCATTTGCAACAACAACATCAGGCAAAACCCCCATCATTTTGTGCTATTACAGTCCACGCAGGTTCAGAAATTCATTTTTTTTTGCGCAGCCGGGAGGGATCGCAAATGTGACAAGCTAAAATGGACAGAATCCTCCATTAGCTTTGATGAACATCCATGCGTTGTCCAAGGGTTTCACCCATTTTAATATAGGCTGGGCGACTACAGGCACAGGCCATGAGGGTGCTGGAAAAGGAGACGCAGCAGAATGGGTGTGGAGCTCTTCCCATGGCGTGGCGGCTCTCTTCCATACTCAGCAAAAAGACAACCAAAACATAAAACACAAATGCTTCCTTTGCCCTAAAACCGCCCCCCAACCAAGAAATCACGGGTTTCCTTAATTTTAAAACTTCTATTTTATTTTATTTACACTTATTTTATTATTATTATTATTTTATATCTAAAGGAGGTACTACATCAGTACATGTGATAATAGATGAGTCATATATGGTTTCAAACTAATAGCCAACAACACAAGTCCAAGGTTTGTAGTTCTTCAAATTTTTGGAGTTTTTCATTAATTCACTTAATAGAACTTATAATTGAATTCTAGACCACTCAATGGCTTAAGATATTCTCATAATCCAAGGTCACCATTATTAATATATTCTTTATTTTATGATCTAAATTATCAGCTTTTTAAATATTAGATATTATTCCACATCCAATTGAATCCATATCATGGGGCGTTAAAAATGATCATATATGTATCTATATCCATACAACTCTAAATTCAACTATACAAAGTTGATTCCCAAAGAAGAACCCTTCCAACATCGAGGTCCTTTCGGGTGCAATAGATTTTTCAGCCATGATAGGAGGTCGCATGTTTATCATTTGTGACATCTTCCTTTCCATGCAAGTACCTATCCTTGTTTATTGGTGAATCGCTCCTTCAAGTCTTGAAGAATGAAGAACAAATTGTTATTGCATAACTCCCCCACTCATTTTAAATGATTAAATCCAAATGGGGGCCCTCCTGAACCTCGTATAGATTGATAAAGATCTAAGTGTCTACCTTTAAAAGCTTTGGTTTGCATTATCCAACTTTTTTGTTCAAACGATTGGCATGTGTATCAACCCAGATTAAATATTTATACCTAGTCAAATTTTCATGTTTCTTAACTAATTGAAAGTTCGTCTTCTTCTTGTAGTTCAAAAGGAAAAGCATGAACATTTCATGAAAGACAATACTCAATTTTTGTGGCATTATTGAAAACTTAGTGTTTAGTGGATTTTAAATTTCGTCTTCCGCAAAAAACAACAGAAAAAACCACGAAGCTACGAGAGGACAGACCAAAAAATGATACGTGGATCTCAAGAAAATGGAATTCCATGGAGTTGGTTAATTCCACGAAGTAAAGGATGTAGTCCGCTCAATGGAAGCCATGGTGCAAGAAAACGAGTCGTGAGGCACGACAATGAAAACAAGAGGAGTCAAATGCAACTAAGTTTGGAAGAAGGCAGAACAAATGGTTTGGTGTTGTGCGGGTTTTCAAAGACTTGGTATTCCGTGATTATTCAAAAACATGGTGTTTTCATGGGGTTTTCAAAACTTGGTGTTACTTGGGTTTTCAAAGAGATTGATATTTCGCGGGTTCACCTAGCCCATGGAATAAAGGAAATGTGATCATAGCTTTAGTAGAGGAAGATGACCTTCGCAAGATGGCGTAAAGAAATGGCTAAGTGCAAGAGCATTAAAGGACTAAGTACGTGCAAGTTAGAAAGCCACATAACAAAGAGATTCCAGTGCTCCGTGGACTTTTCAACATGGTAGTGTTCAATGGGATTTTCAAAATTTTAGCATGTCGCGAAAAAAATAAAGCAAAAGTTTCAATAAAAGGGAAAGGTCCAAACTCCGTAGCAAGACACGTGTCAATATCTTATAATAGAGAAAGGCATCTTTACATTTTGTGGTTTGCAAAATGCATTCATGCAAATTTGTAAAACGATCAAAGGCATATGCCATTAAATTTGACGGGAACGAAGCAAAACACATAAAGACGAATTTGAGGGAAGAACATGCGGATTTCTCTCGCATTTCCACACTCTTTTTGGCGGATTATTATTTGAAAAATATTAAATGATTTGTGTGTGCATAATCAACCATTTCTAAGTTGAAAAAGAGAATGACAATGGTTGCAAAAGAGACAAAACAGTTTGTTAACCCAAAAACAAGTTTTATCCATTCTCCCTCACGTCTTCATCATCATGGAGCATAAAAAGAGTATATTTTTAGATAGGGCACGTTTTCCCTCCAATTTTCACGAATGGAACAATGAAATTGAGACATAACTTTGGAATCTTTTCGCACTCAAGTGAAAATGTCATTTTCACAAGGTATTTCTCATTTTGAGTCGATTTGAGATATTTTGTTTTACATGGCCATTGTTTAGGAAAGGAATCTTGATCATTATATGATGAAGGAGGTGAAATGCAATTGTAATTTGTATAAATATGTATGCCTCACTTGTAAAAAAAAGAGGGGATGACATTTTGATCAATAGATGCAAGCTATTTTGAACATTAACTCATGCAAGTTGATATTGTCATGGTCTCATTTCCCTCTTCGTTGAAATTCATGTGTTGAGAGTTCTTGATGTTTGATGTATCTTTCATTGCTTTCCTAGGTGGTATTTAGATTGTGTTGTGTAAATTTGAAAATAAATCACCATAGCATGTTGTAGATTGGATTAATCAGATAAATGTGCAATTTAGCAATTTAATTGGTAAATCTAACTTTCAGTTTGGCTAAGTTTTTAAATCTCCTTTGAATCTCTGCATCAATAGCATTCAAATTTGAGTCTAAACTATATTTGGTGCTCTTGGTTAACAAGGAAAGCATGTTATTTCTAACAATCAGCATCAAGTGCTTAAAACACATATGTTTTAGGAATTTTCTCTTTCTCTTGGCTCTTCCTTTCTTTTTTGTTTCTTTGAGCAACACCCTTAGATTAGATTAATTTAGGATGTTTTCAAAGTTAAATAAGGTGAAGAAGGTGCAGGGACTTGCGTTAAAAGGATCCATTTGGTCGAGTAAACCCCCTTTTATTGGTTTAAATGACCAATGCCATGCAACTCGTGCACTAAATCACACTTTGTGGTCCTAAAACGAGTAGGACATAAGAGCTTGCCATTCCTCCCTTTGGTGTGTAACTTATATGCATCAATAGGAACGAGGAAACATTGGTGCTAAGAGGGCCCAAAAAAATTGTTGAATAAGTCACACAATAACACATTTCAATTTTGGAAATTACAGTTTACATGCTTTGTTCGTTGAAACTTCCTTGAATTTAGTTGTCTAATTTGAGTGTATAAACTAGATTTACCTAGAATTGTGACTAGATCTAGTTCTAACAAAGGTGAATCTCGTGTTTCTTTGATTGTGAGAAATAAAACACGTTTTGACAAGGGTAAATCCAAGAGCCCAAAGGCCCTTTAGGTACTCCTAAATCTACTAAAACACCTAGCCCACCCAAGACAACAAACCCTCTTCTTCATTATCTCCTACAATGGCTTGGTTAGCAGGATCTCCCATCAATATCCCTAGAGTTGTCCATGATTTTCCAAGAAATCTAAAGAAATACCTCCCTTTCTTTGATCCAGCCAGTAATGTCTCATTTAAGGAGCATATTAGAATATTAAAATCATCTCTAAGACTCGAAATGTAACACATGAGGATGTGGCATATAGACTCTTCCCATTTTCTCTCAGAAATGTAGCATATGACTGGTTTTGAATTTACTAGAGGACGCAATCACCAGTTGGCAAAGTTTCCATGATATCATTGTTGCCCAATTTGGAAGAATCATTAGCCCAGCGGTCCTATATCATGGGTTCACCAGGTCTTGCAAAGGGATGTCCAAGAACCCATCAAATATTTCAATGCTATATTCCAGAAGATTCACAACCTAACTACCCAACCATACAAACCCACAGATGACTTGGCACTAGAAATTTACAAAAATGCCTTAGATCATATGACCTTAGTCTTCTTCAGAGTTGCATATGTTGAAGCTATCCAAATTGATGAACAAATGCACCCTAAAGGATATATTGTCGCTTCCTTCCAAAACCCACATCTTAATCAATTTCCCTAGGCTAACCAAAATTTGCCAAATCCAATACAAACCCCAATTCTAAATGTTTTTCCCGTTAATTACATTGAACCAAATCAATAAGAAAAATCGTGTTAATCATATGCCTTCCATTAACCCACAAGGAAATGGTAATCAAGCCCTAGTCCCATCAATAATACCATTTCTCTAGCCCCCAACCAAGAAAATTCTAAGGGTGAATTGGATTCAATCCAAAATAGGGTGAGAAAATTGGGCCAAGACTTCATAAATCTCCAAAGGAAAATAGGAAATGCAAATGAAGTTAACCCATAATGAGATTATAGCTACCAAAGGTATAATAATAGGCCATTTAACAGGAATAACAACAATTAAGTGAATTTTTATCCAATAAAATTCCTGAAATTAATGTGTGTGAAATTGTTTTGCCTAATTGGTGCAAGGTTCACAATACACCCAAGCATGGTGAATTGGATTGTGTGGAGTTTTTTCATGCCTTTGAGGTCTTTCAAAATGAATTGGAAAACTTTGAAATTGTTCCGAACTCAAGTGATATGCCTAGTTCATATATCTCTTTTGATGACTCCAAAACACCCAACTCTGCTATGATGGTGGAGACTTATTGTTTTCCATTTTAGGAAGACAATGAACTTGAAGAAAATGCAAAGGAGGTCATTATTTGCCTTTGGATCCAGGGGAGTAGTGCATATTTTTCTTGAAGATCAAAAGAGGAACTACACTTTGAGAAATTGAGCTAACAACACAACATCAACACCTCCAAATGTTGGCACTATTCCTCTGGATCCAAAGGCAAATAATGGCCCTCCTCCTCCAAAGGGTAATGATTCTAATATGCAACAAAGTAGCTCATGTATGCCTTAAACCGGTTACAATATTATGGAAGACATGAAAAATATTAAGGCAAATATAACCTTGCATGAGCTTGTTCAAATCACATAACAAAGTGATTTATTATTCAAATCTTTAAGCAATAGGACCCCGAGGAACCCCAAAAACCTTCGCATGTCAATGTTGCTTTGTATAAGAAAAAAATTTAAGTTCTACCTTTTCTTTTGATTGTTAGAATATTTGGGAAAAAATTGCATAACTACATAGTTGATTCAGGATCGTCTACAAACATTATGCCCTCTAGCATTTGCAAGAAACTCGCCCTTACCCCAATCAAATCTAATAGGGTAGTGTTAGGACTAATCTTTGGATTAGTGCTCACATAATTTTATGTAATAGTTAAATGTAATATTCATATATTACATTAGTAAGTTAGTGTGTTAGTAAGATATTAATATTGTTATATTAATATCATATTAGTGTGAGAAAAATAAAAGATTGTAATATTATTAATATGAGTCATAAAACAACTCATTATTAATAATATAGGATATTGTATTAGTTGTGAGTTTGTTGAATAAACAACTCATGTAGATTATTGTGTGTGGAGATATTGGTGGGATATATGAGAGAATAGTGGTGAGTGATCATAGGAGAGATTCTCTAGGAGAGATTAGTGGGATAATATTGGTAAGCCTCATCTCCTTGTTTATAGGAAATGAAAAGGCTATATATTGTAAGCTCTCTCATCATGTAATTGCTCCAAATTATTTAATCAATAATATAGTGTGTTTATTATATTTTTGCTCTTATTTTGTGTTTATGTTATTATCTTCATTCTGCAACATTGTCTCTTATTGATTTGTACAATTATATAATGTAATTGTTGCTTATTTATATTAGATAAGCTATCAATTTCACATCATCTAGTATCAGAGCAGGAAAGGACAAGCTATGAGAGTGATTGTAGAACAAAACCGCAGCCTCTAGGATGCAGATCTGAGAGTTTTGAAGCTTCCGTCGCTATTTTCTCGATTCTGATCTTTAAAAATGACTGGTAATTCGTGTTTTTCTCAAAAACCCAAATTCGAAATTCTAAAAAAATTTGGGTTTGTTTATTTGTATTATGGAAAACTTCTGTAAAACAATTATAGAAACCCATTTCGTATTTTAAGAGAAATCATGGAAACAATTTTGCCGGTTTCTAATTATTCTGTAAAAAAATAGTGACTGATTTCCAACAATTAAAATCGGATATGCTTTATTATTTTGGATAAACATAAAGCTAATTATTATTGTAAGGGTGCATTATCAGTTGAAACCGACACCTAATAGAATTGTAAAATGAGCCTCAAAGACAAATTCAATTGAGTTAGCATCATCACAATGGAGGAAGGAGGCAACGGAGGAAGGAGGATAATCAGTGACCTCTCACCAGCCGCAAGCGAAGGGGCCACACAATAAATTTGTGACATTTTTTTTTTTGTTTAATTTTCATTGTGTGATGTAATAAGAACAGATGATTTATTCCTGTTCACTCTTGTAATAAGTGAGCTCCTGCATGAGCGATATTTCTTATATTTTCTTTTGAATGTAAGGATGGGGATGGGGAAACATGTATGCTACTATGAAAGTGGTTGGTGGTCCACTAGAAAACCAATTTGAGAGTTTGTGAATCTCTTAGAAAATCACATACATAGTGGTTAATGGTTCCACTAGAAAACCTGTTGGAGTTGATGGTACTCTTTGAAAACCATCGGATTGTAGAACATGAGCAGTACTAGAAAAAATCCCCTGTTCACACTAAGGGGGAATGTTAGGAATAATCTTTGGATTAGTGCTCACATCATTGTATGTAATAGTTAAATTTAATATTCATATATTACATTAGTAAGTTAGTGTTTTAGTAAGATGATATTAATATTGTTATATTAATATCATATTAGTCTCGAGAAAAATAAAAGATTGTAATATTATTAATATGAGTCATAAAATAACTCATTATTAATAATATAGGATATTGTATTAGTTGTGAGTTTGTTGAATAAACAACTCACGTAGATTATTGTGTGTGGAGATATTGGTGGGATATATGAGAGAATAGTGGCGAGTGATCATAAGAGAGATTCTATATGAGAGATTAGTGGGATAATATTGGTAAGCCTCGTCTCCTTGTTTATAGGAAATGAAAAGACTATATATTGTAAGTTCTCTCATCATGTAATGTGCTCCAAATTATTCAATCAATAATATAGTGTGTTTATTATATTTTTGATCTTATTTTGTGTTTATGTTAATATCTTCATTCTCGCAACATTGTCTCTTATTGATTTGTACAACTATATAATGTAATTGTTGCTTATTTATATTAGATAAGATATCAATTTCACATCACGTAGTCATGCAATCAGACAAATCCAAGGTTGAGGTGATTGGGAAGCTTCTAAATGTTCATATGCAATCAATATCTCGAGTCTAGAATTTAGCAATTCGTGGGCATTCAGGTTGAGATACCCCTAAGGCATATGGCATGTTGTAAAGTAAGGAATGGTCAAAGGTTTTGAATAGTTATATGTCAACCGATTTGTTTACACATGCGTTGCCTTGGAGAGGCATTCCAAACCAGATTAGGATAGAGAGGGAACCTAAAATGAAGCATATGATCATTGAGTATAATGCCAATAATGAAGAAGTTAAGTTTTGCTCAGCTGATATTGGAGTATACACATTGCATGTGGAGAAACCAGAATTGCTAGAAGAAAACCAAGACAAATCAGGTTTGTGGTCTTTGCATTTTGATGGTGCTTATTCCAAACATGGAAGTGGGGTAGGAATAATATTGAAAGGCCTAAAAGAACAACAAATTACTCTACTTCATACAAATTACAATTCCCTTGCACCAACTTGGTTGAATATGAAGCTTTAGTATTAGGATTGCAATTTTCCATTAAACATAAGATCAAAATGCTAAAAGTTTTGGTGATTCTAAGGTTGTTGTCAAGCAAGTTAGAAGCAAGTATCAATGCAAGAAGTCTTATCTTAAAAGGTATAAACATAGAGTTTGGGATTTGATTGAATATTTTGATGCATTTAACATTTTGTTTGTACCTAGGAAACAAAACCAAGAGGTTAATTCATTGGCTACATCTATTGCTGCTCTTATGCCTACTCAAGAGTTGGAGAAGAGTAGAATGGTGGTAGAGATGGTTCCCATTCCTTCAATACCAGATAACATAGAGCATTTCCAAGTATTTAATGATGAATCAACAAATAATTCAATTTTTGAACAACTCTGATGTTTTTTCATCTCAGATTATAGATGAGAAGGATATGGATGATTTGAATAATGATGGTGTTTTGAATTTGAAAGAGAATAGGATTCCTAAAGGTATGATCTCTCTTGAAAGAATGTTTGATTTTGATCAAAAAAATTGGAGTGTTGCTAAACCTAAGGCAAATGATAAAGATTATGATCAAATCAACCTAGGCATTAGAGAGAATCCTAAATTGGTGAATGTCGGCCTAGCATGTTCAAATGTAGAGAAGGATAAGGTAACAAATTTGTTAAAGAGTTACCAAGATGTAATTGAATGGTCTTAAGATGATTTGAAAAAATGACCCTAGATTTATCACCCACACTATACCTTCGATAGAAGTCATAAATGTTTTAGGCAAAGGAAAAAACCGGTGAATCCACTATTAGAACCTCTTATTCACAAAGAGGTCATGAAATTACAAATTGTTGGTATTATTCTTTCTATTAAACACTTAACATGGGTAACTAACATTATGCCTGTTAGAAAAAGAATGGGGAAATAAGACTGTGTATATTTTACAAACTTGAATAGAGCATCAAAAAAGACAACTATCCCCTTCCTTCTCTTGATGAGGTCATACAAATTGTTAGTGGATCTGAAATGATGTCTTTTCATGATACAATCGGGTGTTAGTAAACAAAGAGGATATAATCAAAATAACCTTCACCACCAAGTGGGGAACATTTGCATATAAGAGGATGCCCTTTGGTTTAATAAATGTTGGTGCAACATTTCAAAGAGCAATGGATCAAGATTTTAAAGGTCTTAATGGTAAGTGCATTATCATTTATATGGATAATTTGACTATGTTTTCTAAGAATATATTTGATCATATTGGACATTCGCAAAAAATTCTTGAAAGGTGTAGAAAGTATGGGATGTCTTTGAATCCCAAGAAAACATTTTTGTGTAACAAAAGGTAAATTGCTTGGTCACTTTCTCACCAAAGAAGGTATCTCCATTGACCCTGATAGAATTCATAGTATTTCTAAAATCAATCCACCTAATAGCAAGAAAGAATTGAAATCTTTTTTTGGATAAATTAATTTTGTAAAGAAATTAATTTCTGGTTTTGCTGAGATTGTGAGGCCATTAAATATTATGTTGAAGAAGGATGCCAAAGTTGAGTCACCATTTGTTATGCATAACTCCCCGCATGTTTTAAATGATTAAATCCAAATGGGCACTTGTTATCCAAAATAATCCCATGCTTATTTTTGGCTAACTCCTTCTCCTTTCCCTTTCTTTGGCACTTAAAATGAATTTTGGCACGCTGTGAGGACTCAAAATTTTCTAGGGATTGCTTCATCAGATAGAGAATTTTCTCCCCTTTCCAGAAAGGTAAAGAAGTCCTCCTAACTCCTTGTATTTTGCAAGTTATGGCTCGGCGGAGTTTGGAGGGGAAATTTTCAAAGCGGACCCACGGGAAAATTTTTGGCACTTAGCCCTTTTGGGCAAAAAGCTCAAGGGAAATATTCGGCCCGAAAGCCCACAAGGAGATGAAATGACGCCACGTGTCAAGGCGGAGCGGCGGGGATGGAATGACTTCGAGTTTTTCGGCTTTTTGGTCAAAGTGCGTCAAAGGTAAAAATGAAGCGCATCCCTGCCGAGCAATGTGAAGGTGCCACGTGTCCAGTCAGCAGCGGGAGTCGGGCAAGCAGGAAGGATTTGGAGAAATTCGCCAAAGTGGTTAAAAGGGTCAAAGGTAAAAGTTGAACCGCACCTCCGTGCCGCATCGAATGCGCCACATGTCTACATCACTCAAGAAGGTGCGGAGTATTTTGGAAAATTTTCCAATTTCGCAAAAGGGGCAAAATGATTGTTTGAAGCCGCGGAGCAACCAGGATGTGCCACGTGGCAGCGGAGGTCAGGCTTGCAGAGATTTTTTTGGGAAATTTTTCCAATTTGAAAAAAGAGGGAAAAAGTTCAAATTTCACCCCGCCAACCCCGATTTTGACCCTATTTTTACCAGTTTTTGCCCTAAATCTTCAGAGGGCCATATCTTTCGAACTAGAGCTTGGTTTTTCACAATTTTGGTGTCATTGGAAAGCTGTTGAAATTCTCTACATGATGGACACCTCAATTTTGATTTTTGATGGAGATTTGCAGGAGAAAAATGGGAAAAAGTCTCTGGCATGCAAAAAAGTAAAAACGACTCCAACCACCAAAATTAATGAAATATGGACCTCTTTCTTGCTCTATGAAACAATGTACTTCGAAGTATGGGATTTTTCATGGAAACCCATCATTTTTTGCAGACCAATTGAATAGATCTTGTCAGTGGTTGAAGATGTCAAACAGATTTGCTGTGTTTTCTCATTTCTTTCTTTCTGTTTGATCGATAAAAGCCAGATTTGGCTCATTTGTAAAGGTTGTTCATCATTCTTCTCTGCCTCTCCCTTCTTTTCTTCCCTAGGGTCAAAAATGGAGTTTGAACCTCCTCCCCTGCTCTGTAATGGTGTTTTTGCCTCTTACCCGTGAAATGATGTTTTGTGCAAAACTTCTGAGTAGTATAAAAACGTGTTTTGTGATGCATTTGTCCATCCTTGCTCGTTTTTGGTTGTTTCCTTCTTGCCTCTCTTCATTGCAGGTATTTGTGCATGTTTGGATGTTCATTACAGGTTTTGGAGCTGTGTTCATGGAGTTTTGGAACATTTTTTGTGTGAAATCCATCCTTGGTTTTGTGATGCACTTGTCCATCCTTTCCATTGCTCACCTCTTCTTATTCCATGGCAGTTTTGATAGATGTTCAGCATTTTCCTTCTTTGATGTATCACTGTTTTAGTCTAGGCTCTATTTTTCCCTCTTTTCTCTCTCTCTCCTTGGTCCCTTGGAAGTTAGATTAGGATTAGATTTAGTTTTCTGCACTAGAATAGCTTGTGGCAGGTAGTTTAGGAAGAGGAACCAGCCTTCTCTAGAGAGCTTTCCCCATTTGCAAAGGTTCCACACTTTGGGAAAGCTCAATGTTGTGCATTCACACCAAATGACATTGTCTTAGAAAAGCATATCCATAGGTCATTTTGGGGGTCTTTGTGAATTTGCACTAACAAAGACCCTCCTAATCTTCATACGATTGATTGATAGCATCTAAGTGTCTAACTTTAAAGAGCTTTGATTTGTATTATCTAGCTTGTTTTGTTGAAACGATTGGCATTTGTATTGAACTCATATTTAATATTTATACTTGGTCATATTTTCATGTTTCTTAACTAATTGAAAGTTTGTCTTCTTCTTGTAGTTCAAAAGGCAAAGCATGAACATCCACGGAAGTCAAAACTCAGTCTTTGGCGGCATTGTTGAAAACTTAGTCTTTGGCAGATTTTAAAATTCTAGTCTTCCGTAGAAAAATAATGAAAAACCCGTGGAGCGAAGAGGAAAACCAAAATAGTGTTACGCAGACCTCGATAAAATGGAAATTTTTGGAGTTTGTTAATTCCACGAAGTAAAGAATGTAGTCCACTCACTAGAAGCCGCGATGCAAAGACTTGGTGATCCGTGGGTTTTCAAGGACTTGGTGTTCGCGAGTTTTCAAAGACTTGGTGTTTCACGAGTTTTCAAAAACTTGATGTTCCACGGGTTTTCAAAGAACTTGGTGTTCCAAGGGTTCACCTTGCCCACAGAACAAAGGAAGCATGATCACGACTTTAATAGAGGAGGATGACCTTCGCAACATGGCAGAAAGAAAGGGCTACGTGCGGGAGCATTAGAAGACTAAGTACGTACAAGTTAGAAAGACGCATATCAACTAAATTCCAATGCTCCGCAAACTTTTCAAAACGGCAAAGTGTTTTGCATGGACTTTTCAAAATTGCGGTAGATGGAAAAAAATAATGCAAAAGCCTCAATACAAGGGAAAGGTCCAAATTCCACAACAAATCAAAGGACACGTGTCAATATCTTATAACAAAGAAAGGTATCTTTACCATTCCCTGCAAATTTGCAAAATGATTGAAAGGGCTACGCCATTAAATTCGATGGGCACGAAGAAAAACACAAGGCACGAATTTGAGGGAAGAACAAGCGGATTTCTTTGCATTTCTCACTCTGCATTTTGGCTTATTCTTCTCTGAAAAGGATTAAATGATTTGAGTGTGCATAATCAACCATTTCCAAGTTGCAAAAAGAGAATGATGACGGTTGCAGAAGAGACAAAACAATTTGTTAACCAAGAAAAAAGTTTTATCCATTCTCCCTTGTGTTTTCATCATCATAGAGCATCAAAAGAGCATATTTTCAGTTGGGCATGTTTTCCTCCAATTTGCACGAATGGAACAAAGAAATTGATCTAAAACTTTAGAATCTTTTGCAAAGATATATTTTGTTTCGCATAGCCAGTTGTTTAGGAAATGAATCTTGATCATTACATGATGAAGGCGGTGAAATGCAATTGTAATTTGTATAAATATGTATGCCTCACTTGTAAAAAGAGGGGTAACATTTTGATCAATATATGCAAGCTAGTTTGAACATTAACTCATGCATGTTGATAGTCTCATGGTCTCATTTCCCTCTTCAATTGCAAATTCATGTGTTGATGGTTCTTGATGTTTGATGTATCTTTCATTGTTTTTCTAGGTGGCCTTTAAATTATGTTGTGCGATTTTGAAAGTAAATCACCATAGCATGATGTAGATTGGATTAATCAAATAAATGTGTAATTTAGCAATTTAATTGGTAAATCTAACTTTCAGTTTCCTTAAGTTTTAAATCTCTTTTGAATCTCTGCATTAGTAGCACTCAAAGTTTAGTCTAAACTATATTTGGTTTTCTGGTTTACAAGGAAAACATGTTATTTCCAACAATAAGACATCAAGTGCTTAAAACACATCTATTTCGGGAGTTTTATCTTTTCTCTCTACTCTTCCTTTTTTTTTCTTTGAGCAACAACCTTATATTAGATTGATTTAGGAGGTTTTCAAAGTTAAATCAGGTGAAGAAGGTGCGAGGAGTGGTGCTAGAAGGATCCATTTGGTCCACCAAACCCCTTTTTTGGTTTAAATGACCAATACCCTACAGCTAGTGCATTGAATCACACTTTGTAGTCCTAAAACAATTAGGACATAAGAACTTGTCATTCCTCCCTTTGGTTTGTAACTTGCATGCATCAACACACATCATGGGAAGGTAGGCACTGCATATTTTTCATGCATCTTATTATTGACATGGGATAGATTCATACTTAACTACTTTGTCCAAGTTAAACCTTCATAATTGAGTTCCTACACACCTTGATGTCAAAAACTATTGGTTTTTCTAAGCTAATTAGAGTATCTTGATTCCAATTAAGAACTTGTTTCTACCTTGGTGGTGCCCATTTCTCCCTCCCACTCATTAACTTCCCTTATTAAAGGCATTAGTTTCTAAGTCTTTCCCCTCTTCTTTATATCCTCTTCTTCATCTCTTTCAAACATGATTATCATTGCATCATGAATTAGGGTTTAAGGCCTTTCCTTAAACCACCTCTACTTTAGTATCAATTCCATCTTTGGGTTTTCAAGATGCTCTCTCTTGATCATTTTTCTTTCTTTATCATGTTACTATTATATGTGTTTAAGATTCATAGTATTATAATCGGTGACTCACTTTTTCAAGCCTACTAGAATGGTTTATTTCTTGCTTATGCACCTTATGACATTTTCTAATTTCCTCTAATCCAATTTAGACTATACTTATCAGCTATCCAACCTTGACCTAAAACCCTTTTCTACTTGTTTTATGCTTTTTCGTGCCCGCTACACCTATTTATTTTGTGTCTGTGTACCTTATGTTATTCCCTTGGTTTCTCAAACCTAATTTAGTTTCTTGATATAGGCTATCTCGGACCTAAAGCAAATATTATGTTACGAACATTCCTACATTTCTCAAACCTTACTTAAAACCTATTTTACAACCATTCCTAGATTTCTTGGACTTAATTTGGTCGCTTCAGATCGGTTACATAAACCCGAGCTAGAACCCAATTTATGATGTTTCGTGGATTTTTAGACCCAATTTAGCCTCCTTTTAAAGACTATCTAGAATCATCCTAGTGTCCTCCTTTTTGAGAATTTTCTACATTGATTACACATGATCTTTCAATTAACTTACATATGCTTACTTTCTTTTTAGTGTTGTATCATTAGCGTTATTATGTGAATTCACACCTTCCACAATCGAGCTCGAAGGTCCATCATGCATCCATTTTTGTAAAAGGTAAGTCAAGAAAGTATATTTCATTTGGTTGAGTTCTCGTTATTACTTCATTTATGTTTCTTTATTGATGGCCATCTTGCATTACACTAGTGATGAGACACACACACACACACACACACACACACACACACACACACACACACACACACACACACACACACACACACACACACACACACACACACACACACACACGTGTGTGCACGCACGTACACACACACACCTTATTTTTCAAATACGATTCATTTTTGTAGGTTGGTGTTTTAACTTCCCTCGATTGCATGTCTTAAGGGGTGCACGGAGAAGAGATAGGGTAATACCACTTTATACCACAATACTCCTCGACATCACCTTTCCATCTACTTTGTGCTTGTCATTAGTCTCCCTTCTCTCGCTTTGTTCTCACTTTTTTGGATTGTTTGTAGGTAGTGTCATCAACCCTATCGATGACATCTAGTAGAAAACTTTACTTGACCGATGATTGTTTTTAGTGTTTTCTAAAACATACATTTTACTTGACCATGGATACGATGAGATGTTAAAGATAAATATCAATAAAACTAATATTTTGTCAACATCAAATATTTCGACTCTAAAAGTGTATGTGTGTATGTATGTATATGTGTATATACATACATATATCAATACATACCTAAAACAAACAAGTGTAAACATGCACACACGCGCCCAAGTTTTAGGTATGTATGTTTGGTATATGTATGTGTGGATACAAACATATATACCTAAAACAAACATAAACACACATATTTTATAGTCAAAATATTTGATGTTGGCAAAAGATTAATTATATTGACATTTATCTTTAACATCTCATCGTATCCAAAGCCAAGTGAAATATATATTTTGATAAACGCTAAAATACAAGGTCCTTTCCTAATCTTTGGGGCATATCTTTATGGTAAGAGACAAGTCTCCATGCAACATTGTTTCTAACCCTTAGGCTTTTAGGTAGAACCCATATCCCATATCCTTGATATAGGCTTGAAACCAAATATTTGATATTGAGTGTGGATTAATCTATTATAGAGTCATTTACAACTCATATATTTACACCCTTTCGATTATATCTTGCTTGTGTGTTGGTTCTAATATGGTCTTCCATTTATATCTTATATTATAGAGAAAAGATCATTGTATTGACCATCTTGACTTACATACACACCCATTTTCAAAAGATGGTTACATGGGAAATATATAATTTTGAGAGGTGCAAAGCGTACATTTCCTTTTCATTATCATTTGTTCATTGGATCATGTGGCATGCTTCTCCTTGTGTGTCTTTGTGAAACCAATTGTTGTATGCAATGTAGGCAACACCAAGGAACCAAAAATCATCCTTGTATTGGTATTAATCGAAAAACCCCCTTTTCTTGTATTTCATTTTCCTTAATTGGATTTGAGGTTTCTCTTATACTTGAGCACATAAAAACATTGAAATCTAATTGACATATTTCATGGGGGATTTTAGACATCCAAATTACACAACGAAGATTACAAATATAATAAGTTTATAGTCACACTTTGTATGTTCCAAAGTGAAGATATGTAAATTCAACACAAACTAAGTAGAAATCTACTCTCATGTGCTCAATTCAACAATATGAACAGAAAAGGAGTTGCAAGAAAACATGAATAAAAAAGCAATCCACACAATCATAAACATCAATATCTACATGATCTTAAACACCAATGTATATAGAGAAAACCAGCGAGTGGTATACAAACCGTGACACAAGAAAATGCAATGTTTTACTCTTGCTCTTGACATGAATATCATAGTGTTTACAAAGTGACTCTTGGAGCTTGAAACTCTATTACTTTTTGTTTTGCACTACAACATTTGCTACTAGATCATGCTTGAGTTGTCAAAATACCCCCATTACGGGTGCCTAAAGATGATGGAAGCTTATTTAATATATTTTAACACTTGGACAATGTTGGCGAGAAAATTTGTCTCGTGGACAAATTTGTGGATTTCAGGCCAACGCTATGGGAATCTAAGTCCCTCTACATTTGAATGGTGCAGCTCCCATTGTTTAGCATGTAAAACCAAAATGGATTTATGGTGGTTTTTCAACCAGAGATCCACATGAACACTCCACTGCCCCTATGGCAATAATAGCAACTCATCTTCTTTGTAGAGAAATCGATCTCGAGAAAGGGGAGGGAGTGAGAATGAAGGAGGGGGAATTCAATGTTGTGGGTAGAGTGTCAGATGCCCTCACACATCAACTAGAAGTTTCATTACATGCATTAATTAATAGAAGAAAGACAAATTTGTAATTTCTGAGCACAAGAGAAAATAAAACATGTTGGTCACAAAGCACCAATCGATTTTTCCATCAAGGGGACATAAAATTCCTTCCTTTTTTATTGATCTCAGAGTTGAAACTTGTACAACAAGTGGGAATAGAAGAAAAAATGCAGAGGAGAATAGAAGAAGACTAACAATCGTTTTTTGTCCTATGTTCACAAAAACGTGCTTCCAGTTTCCAAATTCGATTGCCCCCACAAAGACTTCGAAAAACCATTAAATCATTCGACCCAAAGCCGTTACAAACAAATTTGATCATTTCCCCTCTTCCAGATTCCTCTGCCGCAAAGAAAATGCTTCTAACGAGCCCAAAAAAGAGTTTCTGCGTACAAAAATGTGTTTTATATTTCAATTTGCCAATTCGCATATGAACCGTTCGATCCTTTGCCCTAATTGCTTTGAAATCGGGCCGTCCACGTGGCAGGAGAACATTGGAGTACGGAGTCGGGGGAAACTTTTTGTGTTTTCACGATTTTGGGAGATTTGGCACTTTGGCACGATTTGGTCCGTGGCCCCGCCTTGGCTTTTAGAGATGGACACGTGGCATAATTTCATTGGAAACAGAGTCGTGACTCGATTTTGAGCATTTTGACCCTTTTTGAAAAAGGGCTCAAAATATTAAATTCCTCTGCGGGCCCGCAACTTCGATCTGGCAAGGACACGTGGCGCGCTTTGATTGTATACGAGGTCACCGTGTAATTCTAAACATTCGACTATTTTTGAAAAAGTGCTCAAAATATTAAATTCCTTCACAAGCCCGCTTGCTCGATGCGGGAGGACACGTGGCGTGATCTGATTGGCTACGAGGTCGCGGCTCTTTTCGAACATTTCAATCCTTTTTGGGAAAAAACTCAAAAGTTAAATTTCTTCCGATGACCCGTTGCCCGAGGACACATGGCATGTTCTAATTGACTGCGGGCTGCAGGGAAGCGGCTAACCTTTGAACATTGTGACCATTTTCGCCAAAAAGGCTCGAAATCTTGATTTCTTCGCGGGCCTGCTGCTTGGTCTGGCGAGGACACGTGGCAACATTTGATTCTGGCTATCGGGAGATCGATATTTCGGTCCCAAGTGTCCCAAATGAACTGGCGGGACGCGCGGGACAAACTTCTGCAGTCCCGCAATGCGTTGGAATGACTCGACTTCAAAATTGGCTAAGTCCCAAAAATGGCCTTTGGGAGAGAAAAACTTGCAGAGTGAATATCTTGAGCTTCAAGTGGAATTTTCCTGTGAAACCTTATATGACTTTGATTGGAAATGATGCTCGAATCCAATGGTGGGGGTGTCAAGACTTGATTCTACCATTTGATCCTTGAAAAATCCCGAAATGTGCTTTGAGGCTTCACCTGTTCTTGATAGCCTTCCCTGATTTGGCCAGAAGATGTTATCCTTGAGAAAATCCTACAAATCACCTAGGGGGATGAAAAGACTCTCCTAAATCACCTATCCACATCCTGTAAGAAGTGATCAAACTTCTAAATTTGGCTTGGAGTACCTAAGTATGATCAAAACATGGAAACTTTGAGATAGGAGAAAGTTGTCTTGCTTGAAAACTTGCAATTTTCCCCTTTACACATTTGCAAGACAACAGACAACAAACTCCCACACCACCATTGAGTCCACATCTTCTTCCCGAGAGTGCTTCTTGTAATTCTTCGCTAACACCTTTGAGTGAAAGACTTTTCATCAAACATCATGAAACCTCATCGAGCAAGTTCAACTTCAACGAACAAAGATGTAAAATGAGTAAGGTTGTCACAATTCCACATAGGAACAAGTTCAAAACTCCATACCTTGTACAATATGACAATTAGACCCTCCTTTAGACATGTCGTTGATGTCACTTGTGAAATTTGGCATGTCCCTATAGGGCCTAGTGACCAACATTTAATTACTTGTTAATTATGTTTCCTTGAATTAAGTGGATCCTAGTGGAGGATCTTACCTATGCACTTATCGATATTTGTCACACTCCGTACCTCCATTGTAATATTGATTCATTTCATACCATATTCATTAATAACTTTCCTCCTTCAAAGTTAATCAACTTTAGCCATCATTACCTTTTATTTGGTCCTGAACTCGTATGTCTTGATATCTCGGGACAAACTCTATGGTATATAGTCCATTATGTTTGCAAACTATGGTTAGCTCTTATATAGCTACATTTCTTTGGGACCGTAGTTTACCTCTTATCATGTACATTTGTTTGGAACCCCAAAAATGCATGCCATGGATATTCTAATTCTTCCAACTACTAATTATACAACAGTAGCATTTCATTCAAAAACTCTAGAGAAGTAATAATTGAAACATCCAGAGTAATTGTGAAGCATTAGTCTCCTATTCTACTTCTTACTTGAACCATTTTATATATCAAAGACGTTTCATTCAAAAAACTTTATTTATCATATATTCAAAGTGGATATCTGTTTTGTAACACACCCACAAAATAAAATCTATAAATCACTGATGTTTAGATTTTGATATTGCAATTTTCAACACTTTTTACAACATTTTTCACTTTTTCCAAAAACAAAATCGAAAACTCCAAATGGAGATCTCTTATCAAAAACTTTGTATTGGCAAGGCTCTCACAAACCTCCATAAGATCCATAAACTTTTATCAATTATACAAAGTTATGCCACAAAACATAATTCCCTAGTGGAGGAAAAGCATAAAATATACCTTGAAAAAGCATTTTTACTAATGAAGCTTCATAGTTCATGCATGTACAATCAATGCAATCAAATACCTTGATGCTCAAAGATACCAAAACAATCATTTCAAATAGTATGTACTAGGAAACAAGGTAAGTGCAATACAAGAAACCTGTTGAAAGTTAATTAAAACAAAAATGGAAAAAGTTCACTATGAGCAAAAATATTAAAAATGAGGTTTTGATATTTGCATTTCAAAACAATGTATTGAAGACTACCTGGAATTCTTTTTCAATGCATAAATAAAACTCCCAAATACCTAACACAATGCATGTAGCACAAACCTAATTTATGAGCTCAGCAGTCCTTGATATAATCTTGAGCTCCATGATAAAATAATTGCACTGAACAGCAATGACAAGATGTACGCATAAAAGACAAAAGAGTGCCAAAACAATCAGAAGACTTCGGCAACTTTACTCGTTGAAACATGTTGACGCCTCTCCACATAAGCTGAAGGGAACCAACCTGCTTTTCCCTTACATTCACCTTCTGACCAACCTGAAGAGGAAACCTGGCAAAAATAAGAGATTAGAATGAGGTACAGTGCGCACTATCACTGTACAAGGGCTGTTGATAGATTGAATCCAGTCTTCTAAAAGCAAGTATAGAAAGAAGTCAATTTCTTAAGCACACTGAACCTTGTTCTTGGGTGTGTGTGTGTGTGTGTGTGCATGCACATATGTATCTAATTGTGTTAATGGCACCAACATTTTACAGAAAATTTTAGTACCAGTAATGAGGGTGGTTGTCAATAAGTGAAGTATTATTCTTGAATCCGTTATGCCACTTAAAAGTAAGAAATACATTGTAAAAATTATACAAAATAAATGTCTATGACTCCATACAGCTACAGAAATGAAACTATTTGGAAGAAGAAATAATTTTAAACATCTGTCCACAAATACAATCTTTTCCTTCTTGCTTTAACAAGTCCCGCCAATGAATATCAATGGAGATGCTTATATGAAAATCCCATTCACCGTTTGCTTGGAATAGGGTTTATAGCAAGATTCTCCCAACTTCCCCTTACATGTATTTGTATTGCTCTCACCCCTAGAAAGTGAGGAATAAATGTTTAGAGTTCAGCCAGTTCCAACCAAGAAAGAAAAATCTCTAGTACAGGATATAAGTTTCTATCATTGGTAACTTGCATTGAAATATAACCTAATTATAAATATGGTAAAATAATTGAAGGATTCGAACTCTTACACAACAAAAATTGCTTAAACTTAGTAAAGGGATTTTCAGGTAGTGCTAGTGCCTTTCCATTAATAATGTTGAACACATGCCTGCAACTAGAAAAATGTCACATAACAACCCCAAATGGACCTCAACACTAACAATCATTCTAAGGAGATCCCATAGTATGATAGCCCCCAGTCATTCAGGATATTGTCAGAATTATGATGTGTTTTATTGGATTATAGTTTCTAAGTAATTATGACAGTTTTTAATTAACAATCAGAAATGTAAAATTGCAGGAATGTTAATACAAAGCTGTAAACTGAAACAAAAAAGATATAACTCAGAACACCAAATTTACGTGGGAAAAACCTTTCGGTGAAAACTCCCACACAAAAATGCATTGTCACTTTATTAATTTTGAGAAACAAGAACCCAATTACATATCTTTCACACTTCTTTATACAAATTTTAATTCGCATGTAATAATGTCCTCTCGGGATTGTTTTCCACATATTGAAAATTTTCCTTATTGGAGTGTGATCGGTTACAACCATAAAGGTTTGTACCATTTCACAAATAACAACTAATAGGTATTTGAAATTAATTATATAAACTTTATAGTAGTTTAATATAATTTTATGTTATAAGTTTTTACTAACTTTATAACCTTAGAAGTATTTTATGTTTGTTAGTGAGGGGTTCACAATAAGTGTGTTCCCAGAAACATTACTTGCTCCAACAGACATGGATATGCATATAACATAACCACACTGTCTTTGCAAAGCAAAGAGCTACCCAGAATCCAACTTGTAGCAAAGTATATTACTATAACTGATAATTTGAATCCTCGTTATCAATTGCCTTAACAGTGATGACTAATTGAATAAAATTGGGGTTTATAAGGACGAGATAGGCATCATTTATTAAAGGAATAGACCTGACAGGAAAAAGGAAGATTTGAAGTCTCATAATGTCATGACAGTCCTGTTTTATTAGTAAAAGGACAAAGCGTAGGGTGTATGTTGAATGAAGAGAAGGTGTGAGATGTAAGAATATTGTTACAAGGTGCGGGAGATAAAGGATCTAATACAACATGAGAAAGAATCATATGGTAGTTTGGCAGTAGAGTATGAAGGGATACTGGTACTTCACATGTCAAAGAAGGTGATTTGCAGGACAGTGAAGTCAGAGGTGTGAAACAGTCCTAGGAAAACCTTGATTCAGTCTCAAACTTATTATGAATGGTTCTTTAACCTTTTTAAAGTTTCTTTTGATGTCTTTCTTGACAGTGAACAAGTGAATTCAGCTTTTAAGGTGATAGCATATATGAGAGAATTAAGTACAAGGAAATTGGTCTGGAGCTGTCCATAGATTTAGTCCAAAGCTATCCACACATTTAGTCCAGAGCTGAGTGAATAAATGGTCAGGAGCAAGTTACATGATTACAAATTAAGAGAAATGATAAGATCAAATTCTATGTGTGTTACATGTAGTCAAAGGACTTGTGGGTGTGGCATCAATAAGACTATATCATTGGCAATCGATCTCAAGTTGGTGTGATCCTTTTGATGGATAAAGACATGATGGTTACTGAAAGTGTTGTTGTAAATTTTGTTGTGTATTGTGAACACAACATGATCTAAGGCATCAATTTATTAGGACCCCTAACAGTAGCTGCATCACACTACTTCCTCCTTAATCTTGTGCCATCTGCAAACCACAACCAGCTGATGACACTTGTTTCTATTTGTGTCATTGATTTGGATATCATTGCACTATGGAATGTACCTTCTTGACTATGTGTGACCCTTGTCCACCTTCGGTCTGCATAGCTCAAGCACAACCATGTTCATTTTGCCTCACACAAGACTAAGTCTGTCCCATCACACATGTGGGTATGGTACTTGGTACTTTGCGTGAAGACTTCCCTTAGTGTCTTTTACTAATGTCACAATTTCCACATACTAAAATTCTTGTATGTCCTCAGACAAGGTAAAGCTTATCAGTTGCTCAACGTGTCACCAGTGTTTAACCAAAAATTCAGCAACTACTCACAAGCACTCTGAACTAACGGCTTCATTCTTTGCATTTCCTCGTCTATCTCATCAATAGAATTTGCAGTAACTGCCTCCGTCTCTTCTTGTGCTGGTCAAAACAATCTTGAGCAGTCTTTTCTTTTATAATCATCCCCACCAAGAAACTATCAAATATCTTTTTAGCTCTACACACTGGTCATCTAGCTCCTTCTAGATTCTCCCAATAACTTGATTTTCTGAAGTCTTTGATTTCAGCATACACACTTGCATCTAATTCTTGCCACGCATCTTCTTCACTCTTCATATGTGCCTCAATGAACATATTCTTTTTGCCAAAACCCCTCGTGGATCCTCTTGCCTTGATCTCTTCTTATAAAGAGTCAAACATTTGTAGAATCTTCCAATACCTACGCCAATATTTCCTTACATCATTCCTCTTCACTAGGTTGTAGTGGAGAAGTCCCCTTTAGGATGTGGTCAATAGCAAGGCCAAGATTTTCTATTGGTTTTATGTTTTAAAGACTTTTGCCATCCCATTCTTCATGTCTCTCCTTCTCAATCTTATATGTCAACCCTACAATCTTCTTAATTTCTGCAAGCTCTACATTAGCTTTTCTCAGAATTTTCCCTCTTCCTTCCCCCTCTTTTTGGCCTTATTTTACCTTATGTTGTTCTCTATGCACCTAATCAACATTTCTATCTCAGGTCTGACCATTTCTACACTCGATTTCCCCTAGTCAACACTTGTGGAAAGCATAGTCACCTCCTTGTATTTGAGTCATTGCTCTCATCCACGTTATAGTCCTCTTCCATCGTGGGATACAAAATCCTCATGTGAACTTCAAAACCTTGCTCCTCCTCGTGTGGCTTTCTCACCATTTGCGAGAACTCATTCACAATCTTCCTGGACTTTTTGTATCTTTTTCCTTTCTTTGTCGAGGAATCCTCCAAATATTCCTCTATGTGGCCCTCATCTTGCTCCTCTTCTTGAACCTCTGCATATATCAATGTGGTATCTTTATTTGAAGCCTCTTCCATCTCCACTTCACTCATAGGCACTTGACTAGTCTAGTATATCACACTAGGGATATTTGATTCCTCTAGTTGTCCACCTTGGCTTGGCGTGGCCACACCTTGCCTTAGTCAACCACCCCCCTCGCGTCCATCAGCTTTGTGTCCCAATATCAACGTTTCCTTCTCCAAAAACAACCCTTCCCAATGTACTCCTTTACACTATCACCGACTCCTTGTGTGCTGATAGTTGTCCTTCCGGAGGGTCCCATTTATCCTCTTTGGTACTTGGTATATAAACTTGAATGATACTTATATGATGTTACCTCCATCAATTTTGCTTTGCCCTTACCTTCTACCTATGGTTTCTCTCAAACCCTATGTGCTTCTTTCTCTCTAGCCACATCATAGCCTCTTCATCCATGTGGATCCCTCTTAAACACGGTGTTCGAGTCACAGGTGTCTTCATTGGGTTCTCTACAAGCTTTCTTTTCTTATGCTTCAATGTGTCATATAGAGGAATCTCCTTGCCATCCTATACTGACATTCCGGATTGGCTTATCTCATGCAAGATTCTTCATCCGAGTCCTCGTATGCATCCCTTAGTTCTCCTACTAGTTATACATTGCCAACCTCTTTGTATTCTTGGCATCAATTAGTGTGACATCCACATTTTTGTGTGGGAAATCCTTCAATTTGTTCAAAGCACTCTTATACTATCATGTCACCACATATGGCAATTTGATACAGACCTTTACATTACCTAGCTTCCCTAATTTTCCTTACCAACGTCATATGTGCCATCACATTGAATTTTTCTTAGTCAAAATATGCAATCGACATATGTGATATTATCTCGAAACTCATTTTCAAACACAATTGACACATGCTCGTTGTACCATGCATAAGTCATTTTTAAGTGATCCATTCGGTCACCAATCCTTCACAATGTAAGCCCTAATTGTCTTGTGTTAGTCATATTCCCCATTGCTTGTATTGGTGAGAATTTTCCCTTCCTTGGTACTCCAATTTTGAAATAACATGATATTGATCAAGTATGTAGCCCAAAGTGGAAATGTGCTCCTTATCATGAGTTATATCCACGCAATCTTCAATTCATTAGCAATATGCTTTGCTAAGCTAAACTTCGAGTGTGAATAGTTCATAGCATAAATATTAAATAGGGTATAACACCTCGCACACAAGATATAGTTCCAACTTATTTGTAGTTATTTTTTACGGTAATAATCTCGTTGTAACCATGATTGCTCTCCATTCAATTTATGTGGCCTTTAGGATTCGATTCCTCCTACATAATTTCAACACCTTAACAATGTTTTCACAAGCCTCATGATTTTGAACGGTGTGGCCATGTCCTCCTTCATTTGAAAACCACGCGACTCATGCCAACCTTGTAAGAGATAACATAGTCCCACACCTACCAATATATGTGTGTGTATCCCCTAGGCGTTCATGATAACAACTTGACAAGCTCATCCGAAGCACCAATAAATGGAAGTTCATTTAGTTTGAGAACTTTAGTCTCCCCAAGTACTATCTCAACATTTCATTGCCTTTATAGTTGCCTTACACTCCATATCCATTTGATTACGAAATCCTTTCTTCATGTGATTTAAGTCCGCGATTCTACATGAATACGACTTTATTTTGAATTGCTCTCCCATCGTTACTTATTTTGGGTAAGACATCAAAGGTATTGTGAACCCCACTAGTACTTATGCCATTTTCTTTTGCCTTCCCTCCACGTCTTTCCTCTTTTTCTCAAACTGATGAGCTTTCGTCCTAGCTTTTGCTTCCTTCTTTTGTCCGGCTACCTCAACAAATGTCACCTCTTGTTCCTAGGGATCCTCGATAAAATGCAAATATCTACCTCAACTTTCTTATCCACCTTCATGTTTGTAATGTCCTCCTCTTTGTTGACATTCTCCTTTCAAGCTAAGTCTCAACTTTCACTGCAATTCTCTAGTCTAATTTCTCAAATCCAAACTCGTAACCCACATCAATTTCCATATTTGTAAGGAGATTACTTAGATAGTTCATAAGAGTTACACCAATAGAACACCAAAATAGAGAGATAATATGAGAATATGCAAGTATATATGACTTAGCCACTTGAGGCAAAGCAACCTCCACACCTTACAATAAGACTCAAAAGCTCAATATGATGATCAAGTACTCACTACTACCTCCTAGATATACCTATCTTATGTTACATAAGCCACCGGGCGTTCCTACTTATCGATATGAAGCACTAGAAATGAATATATAACAAGGAAAGAGATTATGTTAGCCACAAGTCGACCATACATAACCGGATACATGTTATAGATTAAGGACGTAGTATGCCCCTCTCCTTTAAACAAGCATTGTCGTCGATGTTGATGGTTTGTAGATGTAGGTACAGAAATCGTTATCTTCCCATGTTGCATCTTCAATATCCCGATTCTCCCACTTGATCGGATACGCATTGAATACCCTCTTCTTCCCCCTCTTAGTGCGTGTTTGAAGGATTTTCTCATGTTCCATCATGGTTTGTCCTCAAACTCGGGTAACTCTGTTTGAGCTAACACATTTTCCCAATGACCTTCTTCAAGTCAAAATGTGACTATTCTCTTTAGCACTAGAGATTACCTCTTGTTGGTGTTGATTGTGTTCTTTGATTTGTTTGAACCATTAGTTAGATCCTCCAAGAAGTGATGGTGGATGGTGGATGGCAATCAGGAGACCATTTGGAAAAAGTGTCTCTCACAAGTGACTCTCGCTTTATCGGCATATCCACAACAATAATTGAATACTTTTTTGCCCTTTCCTGCAAATTTGTTGTATGTGTGCAAGCGACTTTTTTCTTCTCTTGAAAAACAATTGTGCGGCAAGACCTATTGATCTCTTAGTGAGAGTTATGTACATGTGATGAGATGTTCCCATATGCGGTGACTTAGTGCGCAAACCTCTCAACTCAAAACCTCTTTTCTTTTGTATGAAAACGCAAGAACAATTCTTGGAAGTTCATCTCAATTGTGCCCAAGGTTGTGAACCATTGAACTCCCAATACAATATCAACTCCTTTCATGCGAATGGCAAAAATACCGCTATTCAACACAGAGTCATCCAAAGTGAGTTTAAGATTATGGCATTTTCCTGAACAATTAAGATCTGACCATCTCTGCAACCATGACTTGATATTATGGTTCTAGGTAAACAAAGCAGTTCAAGTGTGTACCAACTTATCATTAGAAAAATTGTCACTACTTCCTAAGTCAATCAATACAATCTCCTTCTAAGTTTTCAAGTAACCTGCAACCTTAAGAGTTTATGGGGAGTTATCACCTAAAAGTGCATGACAAGATATAATAGGTGGGAAATCTCCTAACTCGAGCTTTGCAACAACAATTAGAGCACTCTCCACAGGAAACACAACACAAATCCCGCTACCCTAGATGTACAACACAATATTTCGCTTTTTCCATTCATACATCCTATAGACACCTAAAATCCGCTTATGCGAGCTTTAATGCTAAGATTTGCACTAATTATCCTCTTCTCGTCATTTTCGTAATAATTAGCGTTTTTCCGTTAAGTAGCTAACATTTCTCTTCATATTCGTTAATTAACGACCTTTCGTTAATTAATTAGCCTTCCTATCATTAAGGATGTCAATTAACGACCTTTTGTTAATTAATATCCGCTTCTACTTGGGTTAATTAATTACACTCGCAACTCTAAATCAATAAATTACCATTTATTGGATCAAATTCCTCTCTTACATCCCGCAAATCATACTAATTTTCTTCTAATTAGCTTTTCTAAGCTTACTCTCTACCTATTAATTAATCATCTTTGATTAATTAAAACATCCCCAACTCCCATGACTTACTAATGACAAATTAAACTCTTCTAAATCAAGATTACCTTTTATAAAGCAACCTTATCCATTCCTAATATTGTTTTACCTTTATCCCACATTCATCAATTTGATAGCCTTGCCTCTTCAGGCAAGCTATATAAAGAACCCTCCTTCTTACCTTTCTTCTTGCACCATGCTTTGAATAGTGAAAACTATAAGCATTTTGATCTTGAGCCATTCTCCATTATTGGAAATAGTTTCTCCATCTTGCATACTTTCACTCAAAATTGAGTAATACGGGAATATCCAAAATAGCCTTGTAGCCATTCTTGGTGAGATTCCATTCTCAATCCTTGAGATCAAACAACAATCCACTTTGATTGCTTATGTTCTTCATAGGTTCATAGTTTAAGTTAGCAATCATAGAGAGTAGAAAATAACTTAGCATGTAGTTTCATTTATGCATTGAAGAAGCATTTCCTTTAAGCTTTTATCTTGATGGTTCATTGTTTAATTAGCATTTGCTTTTGAAGCTATGTAGATATTAGTTTCAATTTATAACTTAGTTAATTATACATGAGCACACACAGTCGTACTACATAGAACTTTCACGACTTTTGGTAGCCTAATAAAAATGGGAATTTTGTACTTCCCCTATACAAAATGGGAAACCTTGTGACTTAGTTTAACGCCATGGTCATCAAGGGCCTTTGGTCTATATGGGGAAGTCCAATATTGAATGGGCTAAAAAAATAAAGATATTGATCTTAAATGACAATTGGTGGGCTCATGTAGAAAACTTGTTGACTTTCACCAAGCCCATTCATAGTATAATCCGCTATACTAACACGGTTCAACAATCTTTGGAAAAGATATATGATGGCATCGACTAGGATGATTGAGAAGCTAAAGACCGTTATAAATGAAAAGAGCAAGATCCCAAGTAAACATTTTTCAAACAAGTACAATCAATCCTCAATGATCGGCGAAACAAAATGACCACTCGGATACATCTCCTTGCCTTTGCATTGAGTCCCAAAATCTATGACATGGAGATCCTTTCTTTGCAAGGAGGGTGCCCTCATATAGGGATGTTGAAGCCAATGAAGGTTACAAGTTGGCATTCTCTAGGTTCTTCCCGATCCTAAGGTAGAAGAGATGGTTACTGGACAAGTTTGGAAATTATGTAACTTTCATAGGTCATTGCATTAGAGCTTTTTGGAAAAAATACAACGACACTCATATGTGGCGGTACCTATACTGCCAAAGATCCATGTATCTCGCAGCGTCTTGTAATCAAAATCTTGTTAGATGTAAGATTTTTATTTTTTAACTCTCCTTTTTTGTTTCAACATTTCAAAACTTATCTCTGAATTTTTATTTTTATAAATTTTAATTTTGCATTGACTTTGCCTCAATAGGTTGTGAGTTCATCTTTCTCTAAGCACAACGGGAGTAATATAGCTTTATCTACTCACAAAAGTGCAACACATTGGCAACAAAAAAGGAGGACATAGTGTATATACATTTCAACTTGCACTTTCTATCCCACAAGAAGCCGAAGTACAAGGAAGGGGCAATGAAGCATTAGAATGTAGACGCAGATAAGATTGACTTGGATGCTTTTGTTTCCCACCTAACATTACTAGATACTTCTTTTAAGTCATGGCACCCACATGGGAGTGGTTGCATGAGTGCTCCAAGTTCGATTGGTTATAATGAACCACATCATGATGTTGATGTTGCCGTTAATGGAGAGGATGAAAATGATGAGTATTGAATACTAATTTTGACGCAATCATTAAATTTAATATTTATAATGATGTTTGTGACTCTTCATTTGGCATTCGATTGGCATTATATAAATTATCGGTAGTGTTTTGTGGTTAATTTGTATTTTATATGCATACTATATGATCAATTCCTATATATTAGGCTAAAATTTATTTCTATTTTTCTGTATTGCTGTATCCACATATCAGATTCTTTGTATCCATACCCATATCAGAAATGTATCAACTTAGCATAATTCACCTGCAAATTTTCCTATTTTGTGTGAGCTGAAATCAATGTGATTACAACTACTTGCAGTCCTTAAACTATAAACAGCTGTCCTTCCTCAACTCTCATGTAAAAATCATGATGATACATCCAGAATTTTCCTCTCTTCAGCCACTACGCCCCATGACCACATCAGCCCCTGCTTGGGCTACAATATTATAAATCATTTCTCAGTTCACGGCTGTCCAGCTACAATCTCTTCCATTATCACACCCTAGTAGTCCATCAGTGTCATTGACCTAGGATTGTTAAAAATTTACTTGTGAGTGATCAGCTGTTGTTCTTCTCAGCATGGCAGGCTCAGGTGAATTTAGAACATCTATTTAATAGGCATCTAGTGACTATTATTAGACACGCTAAATTTAGAGTTGCTGTTATTCTTATAAATGCTTTTCAGATTTAGAGTTCCTGTCATTATTATACTGTCTAAATATATTGTAACTCCATCCGCTTCCATCTGTAAAAGCAACATAGGGTAGATGGGGGTATTTTGTAATTCTTTCTTTCTGAGTAATATATAGAGTTGATGTGTGTTTGAGTGAGGAATTTGTTTGCTTTACAGCACAGATGCAGATTTAGTTTACACGGTCCGCTATCTTGAATTTTTTGAATAAATGCAATGTCTGCACTTGTAAATTTCAGTCCAGATTTTAGAGTCTAACAATATTCTGTTTTGAGAGGTGTTTTGTTAAGGTTTTGTTCACTGTATGTGCAGATCTGTGTACCATGAATTAAAATTTCCCGTGGATACCTAGAAATTTTACATGGAACAATTATTAGGCCCATGGATGTCATCAACCTTTGAGTCTATGAAGATATAAGTATCGTTGGAATCAAAAAGAGTCTTCGCCTTCCTAACATCTACATAGATGATTCCCATAGAATGGCTTTCTTATCTTAATAGAAACCAAATTCTCTATCTACTGCAGATACAAATGCAGGTTGAATAATAATGAAGAGAGAGCCCACAAAAGTTTCTTTATTTTGGTTCATTTCTTTCAAGATACCGTTATGAAGTTTTGATATTCTGCAAGGTTCACATCCAGTCTGCAAACAAAATGGTTTCATGTCTACCCAAAAGCCGACTATCCTGAAACTTCGTACAAATAAAGAATAGAGACCTACCCAACAAAGAGATGATTGCACTTTTGTATGGATAAGAAAGCTTGCTCTCAGACCAGAGTTGTTAACTAGACCCACGAGACAGTTTTTACGGTATTCAGAGAAGCTTTTAAGCTAAGACATCTTGAGGTGGACAAGACATTTAGGAAAACCAGGTGCTATCTTCATATAAATTTGATGAGAAGGTTGTAGTATTCTATCAAACCTTCCATCCTAGAATAAAAATTAAAGATGTAATATAGCATCAAAATCTTCTCATCTGTCATTTTAGTTAACAAATTTCTATAAAGAATGGCTGGCACACAACAACAATCCTGCAGTCTACGCATTCTCGTATACTGCTTTCCAGCTGCACGTGTTCCTTGTAAAATGGCGGCAAGTAAGCTTTCCTTGTATCAGCTAGAAATATGAACACAATACTCGATTATGCCAAGTGGTGAAAAGGGAAACAATTTGATTGTGCAAAATTTTGGATATTCCCAAATTTAAAACCCCTATAGAAATTAAAGATCATCTTTAGGCATGTAGATTTTCCTTTGCCTCTTTTTTCAGACAGAAAACAAGAGATAGTTCTTTGGGCCCTAGTAAAATCACATGCCACAGACATCTGGGTTTTGGGGAATAGAAAATACTCTAATAAGGTTTGGCATCTCTCATTTCTTTTAATTATATAGTTTGTTAAGAATTTTTTAGCACGCTATTTCAAGCTCTAGGGAATTTTACCTTTCCTGAGGGGATTTTCATGTTCTCTTTAACAACTAGATTACCTGCAAAGAATCAGATTGGCAGCACTCCATCACTATTGACCATCTTCTTTCATATGCAGAACCACAGTATCGTAATATGGATTCTCTACAATATTTGTTCTGCTTTTAGGCTCATATTTTTTGTGTGTTACACACATTTTTTCCATCAACAGAAATTTGTTGTTGAGGATGGGCCTCATCAGCTCTTTGTTAGTCTTGCTATGAAGGCTGCATACTTCCAACGTTCCTCTCTAATCAACTTCCTGTCAGTACCTCTCTGCAGGTTGTATCTTAGCCTTTGTACACTCTTCTGCAAATCATTCTCCAAAAGATCAATGTAATGACAAGTGCATTATTTCCTGGAGACTTTAGGTGAGATGTCTTTCTATTAAATCTCCTCCAAGAGTCTTTTCTCTAATCTCTCTCCCAAAGTCATAGAAGACAAAATTACAAATTGTTTTTTCTATGATAAAAGAAAAAAGATTCTTTTTGCAGGCCAGTTTTTGTTTGATCATTTTAATGGGTTACCTAGGAAGGCTAACTCCACGCCCTCTCATGTGACTATCTTCAAAGGTCCTTTGCTAACAAAATGATGGGAAAGCTTAACATTGGAAACAAATTGTAATACACAAATTAAAACTCATATTTGCTCAACAATACATCACTTCATAGACTTTGGGCCCTCAGCATACATGGGTCTAATTCATTAATGACATAACTAATAGGGATGACAACCCATATTGTAATGTTCCTTTTGGGGACTCACGGGAAATTATGCAAAGCTGAAGATAAACACTTTTTTGATTTTTAGTAGGCTGTTAATGACTGAAACAAATATGTAAAAACCCTTAACTGCTGCCGGCAAACACCCTTCTAGGCATAGTTACCAGGTTCGGCCGGATTTGTATGAAATCCGGTTCGAACCGTATTTTTTGAAGCAACCGAATAAATGCGGTTCGGTTCGGCCAAATTTTTCGCAGAAAAAAAAATTCCTTTTTTGGCAAAAAAAAAAATTCGGATTTTTTTCACAATTTGCCATTTTGGAAAGGGTCCGGGAAGATGTAGCAGCAAAAACTTGCATGTGCCATAACTTTCATTCTGTGGCTCCGTTTCAGCTGTCGTCTTCTCTAAAAGTGTATATTTTCTCGAGCTCTACGCATTGATGGCAATATTTTTCTTATTTTCATAAAATCCATTTTTGCACCTTTTTGGACCAAGCAACTTCTTGCAATCTTTTGAAAGAATCATTATGATGATGATGATTATGGTAGATGGATGCTTTTTTGTATGATTTGTCTATATATAATGATATAAGTATACAATAATATAAATTTATAATAATATAAGTATATATATTCCGAACCGGATTTTTCCGTATTTTTTCGAATTTTTTCGAGAACTCCGTATTTTCGGATTTTTTTGCCCTTCCGAATTTAATCGGATTTCCGAACCTGGTAACTATGCTTCTAGAGCAACAACCCTTTTGGGGTTTCAAACCCACTTTTGTGCCTTCAAAACCCTTCAAATCAGCTTCCCTTAAGTCTCTAAAATTATTATATATCACCAGCAATCATATCATGCAAGAAAACTGATTTTTAGAAACCCCCAAGTGCTATTTACTATTTATCATGCAACCCATCCACTGCAGATTTAAATAATAATTTCCAGAACTGAAATATCATTCAAACACACTCAACAATTAATAGAAATGGAAGATTTCACCTTTAGAAATTATAGAGAATCCAATCATGCAATTTGTTCACATAAAAACCAGCAACTTCACCCAAAACACTCTCCCAAGCAAGTCACTTAGGGCATGAATCAGATCTTCATGTAACCAGTAATGAAGTGTATGAAACCAAGTGTAGTGCGGGGTTTCGTCCACACCACCTTCTCCACAAGGGTTTTCGTTCTTCGTCCTTGGGAGGGTCTCAATCAAGGGTTTTTGTCCTTGAGAGAGATGGAAAAGGTGTTCCACTAACAATCCTTCACCAAGATATGAAAATTCATCGAAGGCATGATTCAATAATGGCCAAACGACCTCCTTTTATAACCACAAGGAGTGTTTTACAATACAAAATGATGGCGGCCCCTTAAGATAAAGTGTTATTAAATATCTAATTAGTATTTGGAGCCTACATGCTCAAAATACTTTTATTTCCTAACTACTTAAGTCCTTCTATTGGAGCGCTAGGCTTCCCAATAGGATACATGATAATAATAAAAATAACTACCTAAACAACAATAAAAATATAATCCAAATCTTCCCCTTGCTTTCTTCCTTAGACCCATGGGGAGAAGAATGGGTTAAGGTCTTCAAAAATCAGCCTTCAAAAAGGGACATGACAGTCCCCCTTCCCAAGATTGTTTGTCCCAAGCAAACAAAAATTGGATGCTCCAAGATAGTTGCTCCTTCCCATGTAGCATCTTCAAGTGGTAGACCCTTCCAACATACCAAGTATTCCCGGATGCTCCGGTTCCTTAGCTTCCTCTCTCGAACATCAAGGATGGTTTCTGGAACAAGAATGATCTTCCCTTCCTCATCTAAAGGGGGCAGTTATAGTGAAGAGTCAATACCTTCTTAAGACAAGAGACATGGAAGACATCATGGATCTTGCTCTCGGAGGTAGCTCAAGACGATATGCAACCTGTCCTATCCTTTCCTTCACCTTGTAGGGCCCATAAAACCTTGGTTTTAACTTCTCAGCCCCACTTTGTTTAAGTGACTGTCTATAGGGCTGCAACCTTAGGAAAACCAAGTCTCCCACTTCAAAAGATCTCTCTATGCATTGTTGGTCTGCATATTGTTTTTGTTGATTCTAAGCTTGTTGGAGGTTCTCCTTGAGTGCTTTCAAAATGTCTTGACTCTCTTGGATCAGATTTTTAGCACCGGGAACCCTACTATCCCCAATGATCAAGTCCATGAAGGAAAAGGCCTCATAACCGTAGAGTGCTCTAAAAGGGGACATTCCAATGGATACATGAAATGTTGTATTGTAACAAAACTCAGCCAAGTGAATCCATTTTATCCAAGCTGATTGCTGACCGGAAATATAGTTTCTCAAATATCCTTCCACCCATTTATTCACAATTTCAGTTTGCCCATCCGTTTGGGGATGGTAACTAGTGCTTGGAGTGAGTTTGGTACCAGTTAGGTGGAAAAGCTCTTGCCAAAATATGCTCATAAAGCGGTGGTCCCTGTCACTAACAATGTTTTGTGGAAGCCCATGAAGTCTAAATATTTCCTTAAAAAACACATCAGCAACCATAGGGGCATCATACTTGGTGGGAAGTGGATGAAAGTGAGCATATTTCGTTAATCTATCCACTACAACATATAAGCAACTCTTACCTTGGGTTATGGGCAGCCCCGTAATGAAATCCATGGAGATACTTTCCCATTTTTGAGAAGGAATGGGAAGAGGTTGTAACAACCCAGCTGGAAAATTATGGTCTTAATGTATCCTTGGTGACCAGCTAGAGGTGAGTCATGAGCAGCCCTCATTATCCTTATTCTCATCTTGGAATCCGGTATCAAAAAGATCCTATTCTTATAGAGGATCAACCCCTCCATTACCTTGTAATTTTCCACCACTATATGCCCTTCCATGATGTCATTAGCAAACTGATTTTTGGCATACTCAGCTGTGATAATATTTTTCCAATCAGCTGTTATGTGAGAAAGCAAACCACAATGTGATTTCCAAGCATTTGCCATTGTATTCCCTTCATCCTTTATACCTTGAATTCTGATTTCTTTGTCTTTGTCATAGAATTTCAGTTCTCTATCATGATAATTGAGGGTGAATTCCCCAAAGATTGCAGCCATTGAACTCCAAGAACCACTTCATCATTAGCTAACTTAATCACAAAAAATTCATCACATACCTCATAATTTCCTAGGAGAAGTGATAGTTGTCCCATTCTCTTTGTGCAAGGTATGGTGGTCCCATTGGCAATGGTTACTTGGAAGCCTTCAAAACTCCTCACCCTCAATCCAAGCTTGTTTGCAAGTCCTTCATTGATGAAATTATTGGTAGCACCACTATCAATGAGAACTACCACTTCGTGACTATTGATGTACCCTCTTACCCGGAAGGAATGGTATGCTTGGGCACCATCTAGAGATGTAAGAGTGCTGGTTATTACTGGATCAGACTTTGATGTACCTTCTTTTCCTAGCTCAGAAATTGTTGTCACTTCTTCCTCTTCTTCATCATCCGACACCACTTCTATGTAGTCGTCCATTTCCAAGACACCTATGTCCCGGTGACCATGGATCTCTACATGTGAAGCAAAGCTTCTTCCTTCTCAGCTCATTCTTGGACTCTTGGTTCTTGTCTTCTTGCTTCCGTCCTTCTTGGCTATTAGCCCCTTGAAAAGGCTTCATAGGCTGCCCCAAAATAGGTACTTTAGGCTGAGATAGAAGACCCTTTGGCTGCCCTCCCATTGCTGGTCTGTTCTGCCCCTTTTCGCCCATAATTTTTGATGAAAAACCAGTCCTAGGGATTGCACCTTCGAGGTCAAGGACTTCCTTATTGTTTCTTGCAAGGAAGATGGGTCAAAAGCCCTTACTAAACTCTTTAAGGGTTCAGTCAGCCCTTCTATAAACAATACCATGAGTCTCCCTTCGGAAATATCATCTACCATGACTGAAATCTTTTGAAAATCAGCAACATATTCTTCTACCGTACCTTTTTGTTTGAGTTGGGCAAGATCATGGAAGTATGCTTCCGGATCCATCCTTTCGAACCTCTCCACGAGCCTTGTGCAAAACTCTTCATAGGAATGAATGCGGTGATGCCCTTGTGTCAACATGCCATGATGCCACCAATCATGGGCAACTCCTTCAAGGTGAAGGGTTGCAAATTTTATTGCCTCTTCTTCCGCCATAGGTCTCAAGGACAAGTATGTGTCAAGTTTTTGGATCCATGCCCTAGCTGATCCTTTTGTGGAGCCATCAAAAGTGGGAAGATTCATCTTTCCCAAGGCATGTTGCACTTCTCCCTTTGGCGCTAGGGTTCTTTGCCCATAATGTTTTTCTTCCGTCCTTAATTTGATGAAATCCATGAGAGACATTGCCTCCCGAAACTCCTCCGGCATTGTTTGGTACTCTTCAAGCCATATGGTGTAGTCATGAGCTTGTCTAGGGCTCCCATGTGGAGTGACTACCTCTTTGGTCACGAACTGGGGTTTGTAGGGCCTTGCAAAAGAAATTTTCTCCTTCTTTGAGTCATGAGGGTTGTAGGAAACCTCTTCCCCCTTGGCCGAACCACTACCCTGCATGTTTTGGATGGCTAGGGAAAGCCTATCCATTACATCCGCTTTCTCTTCTCTCTGGTAGTATTGCATACCGTTGTCATCTACCATACTTCACAGGCTTGGAGGATGGAGCTTTGATACCACTGTAATGTCCCTTTTTGGGGACTCACAAGAAACTATACAAGCTGAAGATAAACAACACTTTAGATTTTTAGTAGACTGTTAGTGACTGAAACAAATATGTAAAAACTGCTGCCAAATGCAAACACCCTTCTAGGGCAGAAACCCCTTTCGTGGTTTCATACCCACTTTTTTGCCTTTAAAACCCTTCAAATCAACTTCCCTTAGGTCTCTAAAATTATTATATATCACCAGCAATCATATCATGCAAGAAAATTAATTTTTAGAAACCCACAAGTGTTATTTATAATTTATCATGCAACCCATCCACTACAAATTTATATATTAATTTCCAGAACTGAAATATCACTCAAACACACTCAAAAATTAATAGAAATACAAGATTTCACATTTAAAAATTATAGATAATCCAATCATGCAATTTGTTCACATAAAAACCAGCCACTTCACCCAAAACACTCTCCCAAGCAAGTCGCTTAGGGCATAAATCAGATGTAACCAGCAATGAAGTATATGAAACCAAGTGTAGTGTGGGGTTTCGTCCACACCAACTTCTCCACAAGGATTTTCATCCTCGGGAGGTTCTCAATCAAAGGTTTTTGTCCTTGAGAGAGATGGAAAAGGTGCTTTACTAGCAATCCTTCACCAAGATATGAAAATTCATCGAAAGCATGATTCAATAATGGCCAAGCGACCTCCTTTTATAACCACAAGGAGTGCTTTAAAATACAAAATGATAGTCGACCACTTAAGATAAAGTGTTATTAAATATCTAATTAGTATTTGGAGCCTACATGCTCAAAATACTTTTATTTTCTAACTATTTAAGTCCTTTTATTGGAGCGCTAGGCTTCCCAATAGGATACATGATAATAATAAAAATAACTACCTAAACAACAATAAAAATATAATCCAAATCTTCCCCTTGCTTTCTTCCTTAGACCCATAGGGAGAAGAATGGGTTAAGGTCTTCAAAAATCAGCCTTCAAAAAGAGACATGACACATCTATTCCCATCACCTTATCCAACTAACACACTCCGAAACATAATGACATGATAGTAAATCTAGGTTGCCGGGAAATGGGTACGGGTATGGGTATGTCCAAAATGCGGAAGTGCGAATTTTTGAAAAACCCTTCAAGACAAAACAGCACAAAAACATCCATACTGATCTATTATAAAATATATATAAAAATTGCATAATACTCATTCTTAGTCCTTAAAAGATAAAACACTTAAAATATTTTGAAAAGATAATGACATTGAGACCCTTCTTCTTTTGAGCACACAACCATCGATACCAAGTGAAATGTTTAGGTTCCCCATATAATGATGGCATAATAACCTTCTACCCACATGGGATCTGATGTAGATAACAGAAATTCTATAGTTGTTCCCGTTGAGTTGGTCTTTGCCATCAAACTTATGCATGTCCACCTTTGGGAGTAGGTTTCGTGGCCCAAAATATGCTAGCCCAGATGAATGCGGTGCGGTATTTGAATAACAATTGGAATGTTCATTACATACACCTTGAGTTAGCTAAGAGACTAACAACTCAATGTTTTGGACATCTAACCCTTTTCTCCTTCAATGTTTTTGGACATCTTAACCATATCTCCTTTCAGCGCCTCCACCTCTCCTTGCATGTTATGACACATCAAGTTGACACATCCTTTCATGCTTTGTACATCTCCACCCAGGGTCGTATTTTGTCCTCCACTAAAGAAGTCATAGCATCATAAGTTCCTCCCCATTCAAACTCAAATTCAACCGTAGAGTGGCAGATCCTTTTCATTGACCTCTGGTAGATCTCCCTGCCTTGGCGATTAGGGTTTAGGTTTTTTGGATGATGTCAATTAGATAGACAAAAACACCAAGAACAAACCCCAATTCAAATTCAGAGAGCTTTCGAAAATGTAAAAAATTCAAAGAAATTCCACAATTTGTGGCTTAGGGAGCGAATTTGTGAAAAACCCTAAAATGAATATAAATTCCGAAAAACAAATCAAAATAATCTGAAATTTGGAAGGTAACTTCCTCTAATTATGTCACAAAAATCACATAAAAATTCACAACAATTTGCGAGATATAGGTGAATCCCCAAAATTAGGGTTTCAACTTGATGTTGGCCCGAATCGAACTGTAATACCATTTGTAAGGAAATTACTTAGATAGTTAAAAAGAGTAACAAGAATAGAACACCAGATTACACCAAAGTAGACGGATAATATGACAATATGCAAGTATATATGACTTGGCCACTTCGAAGGGGCAACCTCCACACCTTGCAATTGGACTCTAATAATTAATATGATGATCAAGTTCTCGCTACTACCTACTATATATACCTCATGTTATACAAGCCACCCAAGTCGACCCTCCTACCAATATGAAGCACTAGAAATGAATATAAGACAAGGAAAGAGATTATGTTAGCCACAAGTCAGCCATATATAACCTAATAAATGTTATAGATTAAGGGCGTAGCCAAATCCTTGTTATTGGGCTTTAGCTCTGCAATTCTTTCTAAATCTTTTCAACTCAAACTTTTCAAAACACTCACTTCCTAGGTAAAACTCTATTCCTTTTCTCCTTCACATGTATAGTTAAATCTTTTCTTCACGCACCACACTAACCCATTCTCAAGCTTTCCAATACAAAAATAGCGATATGCCCTCGTGTGCAACTATTTGCTCTCATAGCTTCAAATTAAAAAGTTTAGCATGGATCTTTGTTTATCCCTTTTTAAATTATCTTTTTGCCACACAACCCAAATTGTGTTCTCTACAACACTTATATTTTGATGTCTATGCATTTTGCATATAATCCTCAAAATAGTTATCCCGAGATACTAAGTTGCCTCAAAAGTAAAGCGACTAGATTGAAATTGGTTAAATTCATGCTCGACTCGCCTAGTTGGATATAGAAACTCAGATTGAAAACTCCATTGTACTTCATGTGCGTAAACATTTATCATGTGCAACACTTTGTCCATGCCAACTTCTTTCTTACGATTACATACTTTTGTGTTCTACAAATTACAACTTAGAGCATAAGCTCACTTATTTTGTATGAAGGCAAAAGCGTGAATTAAAACTAATCCAAAAGTAGTAAATATTTGTGGTTTGCTATTTTCTCGGCTCCCAACCTTATTTATGGCACTCTTGCATGTGTCAAAACACAAATGTCTCATACTCCATCTTCGTCCACTTAGTTGGGTAAACAATCTTTTGAAGCCATATTCAATGAGTACCCACTTAAGTGTTGTTACCTTCCTAATGCAAACCTTGCTCAATGCTATACTAGGATTTGTTACCTTAGCCACTCCTTTGTTTTGCAGGCCAACTTCACCGAATTTCTACACAATGGTCGACTTCGCTCTTGCACATAGTGCGCAGCTTGTCCTCGACTATTTTTCCCTAGTCCAATTTTTCTCACTTTTCTGTCTTCTCATCAAGTTGTTCTTTAACTAATTCCATTTACTCGGTTGGACGCTCATTTTGTTTTGTGATGATGAGTTGGGCAACACTCTTCTCAATTTCTCTCTTCAACACAGACGTATCCGTCGTTGTATCAAAATTTAATTTCAATTTTGCCGTGATCTGAGGTGTTTGTGATTCTGTGTAACCCCATGAACAATTGTCTTTATCCTTGGCCATGTTTCTTCTACATGTGTTCTACACACTCCTCTTTTCCCAATGTCCAGTCTATTGTGTACTTTCTTGTGTCTTTCCTTTTGTCAATGCACACAATCCAAATTTTCTTTTGCTCGTGTAATGTTTCAACATTCCATTCCTTACCAACCCAATGTGTTGTCCCATTTAAATCCATGTGCGGTAATGCCCGTGGCATTGTAGAACTCAAAATCCATCTTCGCGAGCCAAACTAGAAGATTGAGCTCCTTTCCATCTTTTAATTGTCCTTTTGTTTCTTCCTTCTACGTAGCTAACTTATCTGATTGAATTCATTTTCTTGCTCATACACACTCTCAACAAACACGGGACCCACTTTTGTGTCAATTCTCAAAACTCATATACCCTTGTTTAAATTGCATGTCCACCTTGTTTGACAACACCAAGGTCACCCGAACAATGTCAAACAGGTTATGCGCCTCCACTATCTCAATTACTTCAAAATCCATTGTGAAAAAGACTCATTTTCTCCAATTCAGCATTATTCAAGACTCTAATAGGCTCGGCATGTGTTGTCTATGCATAGCACATTTCTTGAAGTTTGTAACGTAGGCCTTCCCATCTTGACCCACTCATCCTTTGTAAGAATATTCACTTCAAAGACCGTGTCAATGAAAATGTTTGACGATGCGATCATTGATCCATGGCTCAACCAATAACTCTTGAGGAGAATAAGTGCGGCACATGTCCTACACAACACTTTGCTTAAACCATGTCTTAAGGAAAAGAATTATCCCTTCCCTCTTAAACAACGAAATAACTGTTGAGCACAAGATAATACTGAGAGGGGGGGTGAATTAGTATTATGATATTATTTCAAACTTCAATACTTAAACTTAGATCTATAATCACGAGCAATGCGAATATATCAAATCAATCAAAGAACACAAAACTTAATGCAAGTAGACACAGATATACGTGAAACCCTTTCGGGAGAAAACCACGGAGAAACTTCTTTCTTTATATATATTTCTCAAAAATTTGTAGGCACTAACCTACTGAAGACACCAATCCCCAAATTACAATTTTGTAGGCACCAACCTACAGGAGCACCCACCCCCTTTTGCTAAGCACCAACTTAGCAAGAGACCAATCTCTTCGAATATGAAAGCACCAACCTTCCTTACAAAATTTGCTTTCCACTTTTAAACTTGTTGCTTCCTCAACGAATAATGGAAAATAATTCTTCTTACTTTCAGATTTGCTGTTCTAAAATTCTGCCCTTACACTTCCTCTTCTTCTTCTTTTTCCTTAAGATATTCAACTTGAATCCATACTTAATAAGTCTCATATGAATCTTCTTATATAGCCTTTCGTACCTTTTCGAAAAGACACATCGTTCAACCGACACAACATTTCTATTAACACAACTTAATTAAGTGCATTAGTCGGCTAAAACCAAAAAATAATTAATGCAGCCCATAATTATTAAATGCACATTAATCAATGCAATTAACCACTTGATAGGAGCGCTGCCCCTCCTTAGACAAATCATTGTTATCATTAAATCGCTGCCAGCCATCATTAAATCTTCTTTTTCACCATAAAACATTGCATATGAACACCTTAAAATGTTGATATCTCTCTCTTATGTATAGTTGTGTATATCTCGCTTATACCATGATAATCCTCATGCAAAAATGCTTCTTTTCATGTATTTAAACTTTCGTTTTCTACCCTTCTATATCTGCTGGTTATTTCGTTACTTTCTACCATTTCCGTCAATAATTCCGTTACTTTTTGACAGATTTCCGTTTACCAGTTCAACACCTCTTTTGACATCAATGACAATATTTTCAACAATAACCTCAACTACCTCCACCTCTCACGACTTGGGTCCTCCCGTATGTGATTCTCGCAATAATTTCCTTTTGCTTTACTGACATCCAAATAATTGTTAGCTTTTTCTTCCAACTTATATGTGATGTCCCCTTTTTGGGACAAATAGAAATTTGCAACACCTTCAACACAAATCGAACCAAGAAGGATGAGATCCTTTTAATTCAACCTCAAATAACCCAATGTCAGCGTAATTACAACCCAAAATGGGGTTGGAATTAGCCAAGGTGGTGGGTTAGATGGGAGAACCAATTGGAAACCCAAGCTTTTCCAATTCAGATTTTTATAACAACTATTAATTTAAAATAGCTTGCAAACAGTTGAAAACTTCTAAAATTCATAACTCAATCACTACTCCATCTTTTTGCATGAAACCAAGTGCATAATAAACTAGAATTTTAGAGTTTTCCAATGCACTAACAATCAGATTTTTCTGAGCACTTAAACCCCACCAAAATAGCATTTAAAATTCCAGATCTAGGCGCTAGGGTTAGAAGAAATTAATAAAATATTTCCAGCACTTTTCGGCCTCCAAACACACCACAAAGTACCTCCCTTGCTCAGAAATAAATGATAAACAAATCAGATTTGCAGATCTTGCTTTATGATCACCAAAAACATGTCAAATAATTCTGGAAATTATTTAAAAAAACCCTGTCTACAACATAACTTCAAAAATTCATATCTTTTGCTAGAGAAGTCCAAATGAGCTGAAACTTTGGATCTTGGGCCACAAAAATATGAAGAATAATATTCCAAAATTAGTTTTTGCACAGCAAACACGAAACCCTAATTTTTCCCTAAAAAGTAGGTCGCCCAACACATTTAGGGCATCAAATCATCTCCAAAAATTATGAAATTAATTGCAAAACACAACAGATCTGAAATTCACTTGTTTAACCATCAAAACATGCAAACAAACTCATATTTCCTTCAACAATCAATTCGCTAGGGTTAGGAATTCTTTCCCAAGCAATTCGCCACACAATAGATGCAACACACACACACACACACAATTGGATCCTTCTTCATGAAATCAGATTTACTTCAATTCCAAGTTGAATGAGAGAGACAAAGACAATGACGGTTAGGGCATACATCCCATTTCTCCAAGCATGGAGAGACATAAATGATCAAATCAACATGGGGTGAAATGACCCCCTCACATCCCTTAAATAGACTTCCCAAAAGGGATCGACCCACTTGGAGGGAAAATACACTTTTTAAATTTGCAATTACAAGTTGGATAGCCAAGTGGCCCCCTTTACCTAAGTTTCCCTCCCATTACATAATTAAAACATTTAATATGCTAAGACTATGTGCACTTTATTTATTTTCTAATTAAATAATAAAAAGTAACTAACCTATGTGCACATTTTTAAACTAACTAGAGACTCCCACTTGTAGCGCTAGGCATGCCAAGGGGTTACAATGCAAATGAAAGAGATGAACCGATATATTAGTAATGCCCCGGAAAAGGGGACATTACATTATACACCACCTTCGCCTTGTCCTTCTAAGAGTATGACACATTTCCTTTTCTCAAATATATCCCTCCCGCATAGCAGCATTGATATTCTTACCTACCCTATTGTTTCTTCCATTTCTTTGAGGAGCCACAAATTGATCTTGGGTTACAGTGACCATACCAGCACCCTTTTGCATGCATCATACTGCATTATCGTCATTCCATATGTACCTAAGACTCTAGGACCTAGGGACAAGGCGGACAAGCAAGGTTTTCAAGACAGAAAAAAATTCCTGATTTTAGGGACAGCTATTAAACAGTACATAAAAATTTTAATTTTTAAATTATACAAATAAAGTCACAAAATCATTAACAACCAATTTTCTTTTACAAGCTCCAAAATGGGCCTCTTAACAGTTTTCTCAATGTTGTAACCCAATCCAAACATTTTTGAAATTTCAAGGAAACAAAAGTAACACAACTTATCATTTTTTTCAATATCAGTTTGCAACATCAAATTCCTTCTGGTAGGAAAAGGGAAGACTAGAGCAAGCATGTTTGATTAGAGATCCGATATTTGTATCTTCAAAACAAGAAATAAGGGTTTCTAAAATGTGGAAGCCATAGCAATATGTGGCATTCCACTACCCACATTTGTGCTACAAAATTTTTGCATTCATATATCACTCCCAATTCTTATTGTCTTTTAATGCAACACAATCAAGGTTATGAGTGAACTTTTTGGTCAATGCCAAACTGATTTTATCATCTACACAACCTTTCTCTTAGATAAAGTTATACATACATGGTTTATAAAGTTATTGGAGCTTCCATAGTGAATTTTATTTAGATTTATACATACAAGACTTTTTTCAAATAGAGATGAGAGATGAGTGGCTATCTAAAACTACTAGAGTACATTAGAGCGTTCCCAAATTTATTTCATTTTCAGGTTTTTTTAAAGCCCGACGCAATGGTGTGGCTAGACTAAGGCCGTTTGTTACCAGACACAAGGAAATTTGTGGAGAAGGTGATGGATTTATTAATCAATGCAAAACTCTTCGGTGGGCAAAACTATGTGACAAATCCAACATAAACACCTTGAAATTGATATGTATTGGTGTTTTTAAGCTATATTTAAGATATCTGAACTGGTATTTAAATCTTTAAACTTAAAAATTGAAAATTTGATTTTTTTAAATGATTTATTTTTGCTTTTAAGGGCATCAGGACAACCCTTTAAAGAAACAAACCTTTTGGGTACCTCCCGAAATGTCCCTGTTTTTGTGGGTAGGAGGTTGCATTGGGGGGGTGTTTCGTCCACATCCCCAAGTCCCCAAAAACATCGTAGGTGTCTAAGACAAAATGAAAATGAGGACACAATCCCACGAAACACTATTTTCTCAAATCTACGCATTCCCCTATTTTGATGATCCCCTCTACAACTTACACACGGTGGAAACTTAGAGCGTTGTCTTTGATAGTGGTTCATCGCACCACATTCAAAGCAAGCTCCATACACATGGCCACCACTTCTTCCTTGACCCCCTGTGCCTTGGGATCTTCCACACCTCCTAAATCATTGATCCTGAATTGACACTGATTGCTTTGCCTCAATCTATTTCCCTTTGCATATTGTCATTCATTTATCACCCTAAAATCTACATTACCATGTGTATTTGATTTGCAAATCTTACAACACGCTAACTTTTTTTTTTGCTTGTCTCAAAAGCGAGTAATTCTTTCTCTTATGCCCCACTTGGCAAACATCTCAATATAAGACTATTGTTTTAACTTTATTTTTAGTGCGATCTATCCTAATATGGTCCTCTTTTCACACGGTCGGTACACCACTGACCCTCTACGTGGTTCCTATGTAGGACCAATCATTGTTAATCTTTGTGATTGTGTCACTTTGTAGTTGATATTTGGGCTTCTAAAAATGAGCTAATACCCAAGTCAATATTCCCAACGACTTCTATGTGTAATGCTCCTTCAAATCCTTATGTGGCTCCACAAAAATTTTCATGACAAATTGTCTTCGAAAGCGGTAGTAAACCCCCAAAACCATTGTGCATGTTGTGATGGGTGGATCTCATACGAGATCTTAGATAACAAAGTGTTGAACCATGCACTGTATGCATGCAAACTCTCTGCAATTCCTACTTGATCTTTTTCAACCCAAAGATACTCTATTGTTAAAACTCGAGTTTAAAAATCCTTCAAGAACACATAATTCAAGACATCAAAATCCACAATCATCTTATTCAAGTTGAACTTGCGGTACCAAGTGTGCACTCAGTGTGATAAGGTTGCCACAAAGAAACTTGACTTCCTCTCCAATGAAAGAATTCCCTCCGGAAATCTTGCAATCTCACACTTGTGTAAATGTTCAATGGAGTCCTTGATCCCTTTGTGCTCTAGAAAATCGTCATGTCATAAAACACAGTCCATCAAGCACTACCAAAATCGGTGCCTTTGTAATCATTCCTCTAACCACTCAAGTGGAAGATTCACTAGGATTTGTTATATCCTTGACACAACTACACTAGGACTTGTCTGCATTGCGTCTATTTATGGAGTAGTATTCACCCCTTACGGCATAGTTGTAACTCGTGGTATACTTGTACTAGGCATTGAAGCTGCTTGACTCCACTGACTCCAAACATAATTGAAGACATTACTCGAACCTCTTGCGATTCAACCAATCCAACGGGCGACCATGAATAGTATAGAAGACCGATTCTTCATTTAAATCTCTCATTGTTGGATTATGAACTCGGGGAGATGGACATTTTAATTAAACCCCTCTTAGTATTAAATAAACATTATTATATTTGGAAATGTAAGCCATCATATTGTCATCTTTTAGCAACGTAAATGTGAACTTTTAATGTGCATTATTTATTTGGAATTAAATCTAATGCTTCAAATTAATGTGGGTTATGACTTTTATCCTCCTAGCCCTATTTTTCTTAACACAACTTGTGGTTGTAGTGCCTTGGTTCCCTTGTGGGAACCACTTAACAATTGGGGATGTCGATTTCATTCATTTTTACTATAGTGGTTTTGTCTCGTATAGATGTCGCATTGCCATATGCGTACCTATGGTTGTTGGGCCACGAACTCTTAACACTTTAAGGAAATGTTTAATTTAGCTTCCTTGGCGACCATCGCGTGATGCCTATCGGTGTTGAGTGCAAATGTACAACCCTTATTCCTAAAAGAACCCTCTTTTTAACTTGATTTTGGAAGTGTATTTTGTACGGATGTTACACTTGATATCCGGTGCATGAACTTCCATGGCCGGCATTGATGCACGACCTTTACCAACCAAAGGTGTGTATTCCATTATTTCTTCCAACACAAATCCGGTTTCACTATCTAAAACCTTCTAAATATCACTCACATCTCAAATACTCTTCCCTCTAAAGAATACTGATTGTGCGTTGGCATTGGCTAGTTGTCAAATCCAGCTCGTTGTTCCTCAAGATTTGGGTATTCTTCCTCCTCAAGTGGGGCATCCTCACTACTGTCTCCTAGATATGCATTGTCATCGAGATCCCAAGTTGCATAGTTACTCTACAACAACAAAGCATTCTCTGTGCATGCAAGCCATATGTGTGCCCTTTGTATTCCTCGTAAGTGTTGATAACATTCATCTTGTTCGATCTCACTACACTTCTAGGGTCCTTGGCTTTGACATTCCTAGTTTGGCCTTCCACATACCTACGCATACTTATCTCCCTCTCAATTATCCTTATATCCATTCTTCTTGTGATTCCCTTCCACACATTCCAAATCTAACCTTTGTCTTCAACGCCCTAGCCTTCACATGACAATTGACTTAATTATCCATGTCTAAAGCCTCAAGCCCAAGGTCTACGAAGCATCTTAATCCAAAGAGGAATTTATGTGATGAATGATCCTCTCATGCAAAAACTCAAATGCGGCTTCTTCCAAACAAGAATAGGTCGACACAAAAAAGTGTAGCACGTAACCATTCAAGACACCTTTCCACCGTACTCTACAATTCAAGTTCAAACCTCCTTCATTTGTTCCAAAGCTTCTATTTGTTTGTTCGTCCAACCTTTATGACTTCTAAACCAGCATCTTCTCCCATAGCATATGCAAATATACACGAGACATGCTCTAGAAACTCTACAAAGAAAATCTTGTGCATATCACTATACAATTCATCTTGCAGCCAAGTGTGAGCTCTTTGATCTTCTATATCCTTCGCCTTTGACACAAACTTGAGGGTTTGGTGCTTGAACCACTCATCGATCCTTTCAAGTATGATCCAATCAGTTCATCCACCCACCGTGCGCAATCTTCATCCAAATGGCACAATCGAACAAGCTATTTAGCCAAAATGTTGTGCAAAAACCTACTCTAAAAGAATCTTGCACGAGACTTACTTCTACTTCTACAACAAATAGACATGCATATCAAACTTGTACAAGCATACTTGACCACGCATAAACATGGAAGTCTCACCTAATATGCATACAAAAAAATCACCAAGGTCCTCATAAAGAGAAAGTACCATGAAGAACTCATGTGCGCATGTGAACGAGTTAAAAAAATCCTAACCTTATGAACGTCCACGAAAGAAATACTACACCTACACTCCCACATCATCAACATAACACAAATAAACAACATCCATGTCTAGGAACATTAATAAAAGTATTCACAATCAAAGATATTACTACACATTAATAAAAATACCCATAATCAAAGATACTACGCACACATGCTACACCTACGTAAAAACAAGCTTATGATATATTACTCCAACACATACTTACCAGATCCGCCAGATTTACACAAAATCTGGCCGGATCCGGATTTTTCAGCTGACCCGGATAAATTCTATCGGGTCGGCCCTAATTTATGAAAATATATATATATATATATTAAAATTTTCTATAGTTTTCTGGAAAAAACAGTCAACTATCAACCTTATATATTAAAAATATAACATTTTACATTACATTATTAAAAAAATTCATTGTACTTGTCAAATTTTCATATTTATAAAATTCAACTCATATATTTCGGACCGGATTTTTCCGAACTTTTTCAAGAATTCTGGATTTCGGATTTTTTTGCCCTCCCAAACGGATCCGGATTTCCAGACCTAGTAACTATGCTCCAAAGCCTTGGTTACAACAGTGACCCTTGCACATCTTGTGAAATACTATAAAGGAATACAAAGTCGCACTACTTGCGTGCACAAGCCTTGCGCCAAAAAAACCAATAGAGCCATATAATTTCTGTTCTACTCCTTTTCAAAACCTTCAAGTTTATCCTTGTCCAGAATTCTATCAAAGCATCAAACATCTACGTATCTAAGATTGCTCAAATGAGGAGAACCCCATGAGAATATTTATAACTTCCCATGGACCCTGGTCTTGCCAACTAGCATATAGTTGGCTACCACGTCACCTCTCTTCCAAAACCTTCTAAAAGTTGTCTGGTTGGTGCCTGGTTGTCATGCATCTAGTAGTTTCTGGAAGCTCCCCATGTGCATCTTTCCTCCTTGATCATGTGCCATCTGCAAACCTCAACTAGCGGATTACACTTGTTTCCATTTGTGTAATTGATTCAGATACCTTTGCTCTATGGAATATATCTTCTTGATTTTAAGCACCCTTCTCTGCCTTTGGGCTGTGTAGCTCACGCAATGTCCTATTCATCCACCCTCTCACACAAGTACAAGCATGATCAGCCATGCATGTCTCGCACATGCGGGTAAAGTACTTGTTCCTTTGCGTAAAAACTTCACTGTCTTTTCATGGGGTCAAAAACTAGGTTACACTAAAGTAGAGCTTCTAATATCAGATTTGGCAGAATCAAAATTTACTAAAATTCGAACTTAAAGAATTTTGGATAATTACAATTTGTTGGAGATCACTTCGGTATATGATTCAATGCACTGAAATCTTCACTATTCAAGGATAATAGCCCTCCAATCCTCTCTAACTACATAGCCCGGACCATACAAAAGGAAACATTCGTGTGGTATATTATTCATTTTCATGTTCGATTTATGGGGATCTATATGATGTGCAATTTGGTGCTCTGGTGCATATTTATTTCTCCTTTGATAGCGCTTGGCAATGTACTATGAGGGTGAAGGATGAATACTATCAAATTGCACCAGCCAGGAAAATATTTTCTTGGTTCCCCAAAAATGTCTATTTATCTGGATTGAGTGGCAGCAGCGATAGATAGAGGACATGTGCAATGAAAGACTAAAAAATTGATGTTTTTAATAGACATGTACTTACTAAAAATATCATGATTTCCAGAATATTAAAGGGTTCTTTAGTAGATGAATATTTTCCCGTGCCTGAAGTGATCGCCACAGGATTTACTTTATATTAATGTCAAATGATAGCACAGAAGATGAGGCCAAAGTACTATGAGACCCAGAGACGAGGGCATAAATGATGTTAATGTTTAAGCATGTCGTTTTAATAGTAATTTTTCGGCAAAAAGGCATGTTAATAAAGTAGATTTTGAGGTCCTTGGTTTCTAGGAAATATGGGTCTCTTCCTAAAACGCTGGAGTCCTGCATTTGATCCTGATAAGGAAAACATAAATGTCATGCCATTGTGGATAGGAATGCATGGATTACCTTTAGAATTCTGGGACGAGGACGTGATGATAGGAATAGCAAAATCCTTTCGAACATTAATAGCATTCGATGGGGCCACCAAAGCCAGATCCAGATTAACTTATGCTAGCTTTTGTGCAAATGTAGAACTTGAAAGGGCTTTAGCATAATTAATTCTTTTACATTCCAAGGTGGGTATTTGGAAACAACAGATGGAGTATGAAACAAACTTTCTGAGATGTAAAAAATGTAGTAAACTGGGACATAGTACAAGATACTGTCCTAAAAACAATGGTTCAATGGGTACAAAGGAGAATAAAAACAGGATGGAATGGAGGGAGAAGCCTTTAGAAAAGGAGAAAACTGCAGAGGAGAAAAAAATGGACAACAATCTCCAAGACTTTAACACCATGGATAGCAACTCTGATAATATCTTTGATGCCCAGAATTCTTCTGAAGAAGGAGAAATAGATCCATAAACCCAACTAGAAGACTTGCTAATGTCTAATATAGATCCAGACAAAGAACTGAATGACAATGACGAGAAACGAGCAGAAGAAACAACTCCTGACAATCCTGAGCAAAAAGAAGAGGTGTTGATAAATCAAAGAGGCAATATAAGTGACAAAATTATGGAAATGGAACATATCACAAAAGGTTCAGAAGTAAAGGATCAAACCAAAATGGAACAAAATAATCAGAGGGAGCAGCACAACATTATGGTGACTCCCATAAAAGGGAAAGGTAAAGAAAAATACAAAGCTTCTTCTTCAAAAACTCCAAAGAACAGCTTGAGAACAGCCGATATAGATGGGAACAACACCAGAGGAAGGCTAAAATCCATTGAAGGAAAGGAAAGACACTCGGAAAGAGAGATAGCGGCTGGAAAACAAACTACCTTGGATCAAAAAGGTAGTAAGAAATTTTCTAAATTTAAATAAAGATTATCTGATGGAATATTAGAGGGCTAAATAGCGTTAACAAGAAAAGAATCTTCAAAGATTTAATTTTGACTCATAATCCTAGTGTTCTCGTATTGCAAGAAACAAAAATGGATGCTAAGCTTTTCAGGGATATAAGTAAAAAAGATTGGAGGAATGCGGAGGTCAGTTGTGTTAGTTCCAACGAGGCCTCTAGAGGTATTGTTGTTCTTTGGGATGAAAACTTGGTCAAAGGATGTACCATCTTTGAGTCCTCCCATCATCTTTCTATTTTGTTCACTTCACTCCATAATTATAAAGTTTGAATCCAGTCCAATATTTATGCTCAAACCAGTATTGATGGCAGAAGAAAACTCTGGTCTGAGATAAATGATTTCCGTAATACTTGCAAAGATCTGGATTGGCTGGTTATTGGGGATTTCAACACTCCCATCTCTCCGATGGAAAAGAAGGGGGAAACAAGAGTTCAATATAAGCATGGAAAATTTTGCAGATTTCATTGCTCACAACAATCTTCTCGATATTGAGCTAAAAGGTACCAATTTTACTTGGAGTAACAAAGACTTGGGGAGAACCTCATTATGGTAAAATTAGACAGAGCTCTAGTCTCTTCAGATTGGTTTCTCTCTCAGGATTTCTGCCTTTCAGCTCTTCCTAGAATCGGATCTGATCACAACCCTCTTGTTCTCAGTTTAGACAACAAATGTAAACACGCCCCCACTCCCTTCAGATTTGAAAAAATGTGGACGAAGCATCTGGATCTTTATAACAAAATTCAAGAGTGGTGGAAGATAGACAAGACTGGCTCTGCTATGTTTATTCTGGTTCAAAAGCTCAAAAATGTGAAGCTTAATGTGAAAAAGTGGAATAAACATGTTTTTGGAAATATCTTTGAAAAAAAAAAGCTCAGGGACGAGATTGCTATGCTTGAGATGAAGGTGCAAACTAATGGTATGGACGTCAATGACTATTACAGAAAAGGAATTGCTCGGTGACCTTCATACCATCAGCACTTATGAAGAAATACATTGGAGAGAAAAATCCCGTGCGTTATGGCTGAAAGAAGGAGACAGAAATACAAAGTTTGTTCACATGACTATTCTTAAACACAGGAGTCATAGCAAAATATTATCCATGGTTATGGATAATGGTCAGAAATCACGAATATCAACACCATCAAGGAGGCAGTCGACTTCTATAAGCTTCTTCTTCAAAAAGAAGACAGATAATGAAAGCTACATCAATATGCTGCTAGAGAATATCCCTCATTTCATTGAGATGAATAAGGATATGGATTCCCTCTTGGACCCGGTTGATATGTGGATTTCTGGCAACTTTTTTCCAAATTTATTGGGAAATATGCAAAATTGATCTTCTAAATGTTGTTAATGAATTCCTCTCAAGGGAAGCCTGCTAAAGGAGATAAACAATACTTTTATTGTTCTCATCCCTAAAAAGTCTGGAGTTGAAGAGTTCAAAAAATTTAGGCCTATCAGTCTTTCTAATACGATCTCCAAAGTTTTTTCCAAGACTATAGCCACCAGGATGCAACCTCTCCTAAAAATCTTATATCCTGGCAACAAGGGGGTTTTGTAAAAGGTAGGCAAATTGAAGATGGCATTGTGGTGGTTCACGAGACTATTCACTCCATGGATAAAAGCAAGAAGGCGGGAATGATAATAAAATTAGACATGAATAAAGCTTTCGATAGGGTGTCTTGGGATTTTCTGGATAAAGTTCTTGAAAGATTTGGGTTCGGTATTAGATTCAAAAAGTTGATCAGAGAATGTGTTTCCACCCCATGTTCTCCATTCTCATCAATGGAACTCCTACGGGTTTTTTCAGCAGCAGCAGAGGGGTCAGACAAGGTGATCCTATATCCCCCATTCTATTTATCATTGGCAGAAAACCTTAGCAGATCCATTTCCAAAGCCATTCAGTCAGATTTGCTTCGTGGATTCAAACCTTCTTCTAAGAATATCATAGTCTCTCATCAGCAGTTTGTTGATGATACCATCTTGCTAGCTTTAGCCTCTATTTTGGAAGAGAAACATCTCAAATATCTGCTTTCATACTATGAAGAGGCGTCTGGACAACTCATTAACTATGCCAAGAGTTTTGTGTTCTTCATTAACACCCCTTGGTTACGCCAACAAAAGATTGCCAAAATTTTGGGTTGCAGCATCAAATCTCTCCCCTCCACCTACTTAGGAATGCCTCTCTTCAATGGAATGACGCCATTGGAGGTTTGGAACTCTCTCATTGATAGATTTCAATTGAAGCTTGCTTGGTTGGAAAGGGGTAGTTCTTTCAAGCGCAGCCAAATGCACCCTTATAAAGAGCACTCTACAAAACCTTCCTATCTACCTTCTTCCACTTTTCAGGATACCCTCCTCCATTGTGGAAAATAGATAAAATTCAAAAGCGTTTTCTTTGGTCAGGAGTGGAAATACAAAACAAAATTTCGCTGGTCACTTGGGACAAAGTTTGCAGACCAAAGGCTCAAGGAGGGTTGGGCATTAAAAATCTTAGAAATATGAATAAAGCTCTCCTAGAAAAAATGGGATGGAGACTTCTTAAGGAAAACCTCCTTGGTGCAACATCCTGAAAAACAAATATTTGGACAAAGATCATATCAGAGATTTTTAAGCTCTGATGAGCTCCCTAAAGGATCTCAATTTTGGAATTCTCTGACCAAAAGCCGTGACTTAATCACTAAAGGAACCAGATGGGACTTGGGGGATGGTAAGAAGATCTCTTTTTGGGAAGATAAGTGGAATTTAGAAATTAATCAACACCAAAGAGATAACCTCCAAATTCAGATTGCTCAGATTAGGCAGAAGTATGGAGAGAAAGCGTGTGACTACATCAGTTATGGAGATGAAGAAAGGGAATGGAAAAGGCTCTCTATTGAAGGAACCAATGACAGCAACAGAGATAATTTGAATGCTCTCCAAAGCATGATATCCAATGTCTTTATCCCCGACAAAGACATTGCTGATGAAATTCTATGGGAGGATTCTTATGATGGCAATTACAACGTTCATTCTGGATACAACAGTTTGAACCAGACCCAAAACCCATTGATTCAATGGAATAAAATATGGATCAAAGAGCTCACTCCAAAAATCAACTTCTTTTGGTGGTTGACTATTCAAAATAAAATCCTCACGGTGGACAATATCAGGAAAAGAGGGCAAATGATTCCCAACAGGTGTATTATGTGCAAAGCCAGGGAAGAAAATGTTAACCATTTATTTATCCATTTGCATTTTGCCAATACTCTATGGGGACTCATATTTGAAAAACTTGAGATAAAATGGGTTCTTCCTTTATCTTTGGAGGATCTCTGATCACATTGGTACCTTCCTACTAAATGTAATTTTTTTGAGAATACTTTGGAAAATCATTTTCCCTCATACTCTCTAGGTCATTTGGAAAGAAAGGAATAGAAGAATTTTCAAGGAACACAATTCATCTATCAACACCATTTTCAAAAGAATGACATTGTTGATTACAGAGAACTTTAATACAGCTAAAAATTCAAGCAAAGAGACTATGAAGGAGAATGAAAACAAAATTCTTGCAAGATGGAACATTCAGACTAATCAGAACAAAACTTCATGTGACCTTAGTCATCCTAGGCATGGGACTAAATGGATACACCCTCCCAATGGATGGGCTAAACTGAACTTCGATGGGGCCTCTAAAGGAATCTAGATAAGGTAGGAGGGGGTGGAGTCATCAGGAACAGCAATGGCGATATTATTATTGCCTATGTTGGAAACTTGGGAATTCAAACTAATCATTATGCTGAAGCCATGGCTGCTTTATGGGGAATTCAATTAGCCCAACATCTAGGCCTTAGGAGTCTATGGGTGGAAGGGGACTCCCTCAACATCATTAATTGCCTTCTTTAAAAAGCCTCTCCGAGTTGGACCATAAGCAAATTTGTTAATGAGTCAATACACATTCTCAATTCCTACTGCACCCAGACTATTATCTCTCACACCTTTAGAGAAGGTAATAAAGTTGCTAACAATTTTGCTAACATTGGGGTTAATTACTCCAATTTGCATAGGTGGATTGGGACTAATGATATTCCCTTGGATATCATGACCTTGGAAAATAATGAAAGCACAAAACTTGCTTAACCATCCTATCTCGTATCACCTCCAGGATACGATATCTATTTGGCACACTTGGCATACTCTGTTTTACACCACCCCGTGGGAAATCTCATTGGCGACAGTCCTTTCCTTATTTGTGGCGAGCTTTGTCCCATCTTTTGATAACACTCTTTCTTTCATGTCTCTTTGTTTTCAGATTTTGGGGTAGTAGCTATGGGGGAGACTTGTGTCATGTTGAGTTGCCATTCAAAAAAATGGAGGGAAGACAAGGAGCTTTGGAGCATTCAGGTATTGGCAACTTTCTCTTTTTTCGGAACAAATAGGGGTCACGAGCCTCACATTTTCTCTACTTTTCTGCATCACTGGAAAGACAAGGTTATACAATAAAAGGTCAAAGATGGACCATAACAGAGGAGCTAACCTTCATCACTGGGATGAGCATGAATGGAGCCAAGTTATATAAAAGCAAATGCAATAGGGACGAACATGAAGCCAAGTTCCTGGAAGAGGGAGAGCAGTTGAAAAGCATACATGGCGGACTCCTTCACTCCCCCTTGCCCAACCCTTTTGATGAGGAGGCCAAAATCCTCATCAAGTATATGACTCTAGAAGGCCGCTTTCATCTCATCAATACTTATCATATGGTTTTCTGGAGCACTTTCGCAGGCAGAACCTTGTAATTTTTCCCTTCTACATTCTTATGTCGTTGGAAAATTCAATTAAAGAAGTTACAATGGGGAAAGAAAATTTACCCCTGTGCACAAGTTGCTATCCTCCTCATTCATTCCCATTTCATGAATCTTAACCCCAAGCATAACCTTGCCCCCATCTCTCTGCCCAATACCCCATCTATTGGCAACCCTAAAAGCAACAAAAGACCGGGCGAGGAGATCCATACCACTAGGGTGCTCAGAAGCCATGCTAGCAAGGGCAAGAACATTGAGGAATCTAGCAATGTTGCGGAAATTATTCGGCAGGGATATGGCCGCACATTGCCTTCTTTCTCTTGGAAAGAATCTTGACAAAAATACCAAGAACTTTGTTCAAAATGAGTTGGAGCTACAAAAAGATGTGATTAAATGGATTAGAAAAGACATCAGGGTGATCCGTGAAAGTGTCAAAGATCTCAAAGCCAGCAAGGTTGACAGGGTCACCCAGAACTGGCAGGATGTGGAGGCAAGACTGGAGGCTATGGAGAACAAAAACAATACCCTTGCTGATGGTTTTATCATGCAAAATGCTATTATCAGCTCCATCATTAAGGAGCTCAATGCAAAAGGCAACAATAAGGGGATGTTAATAGAAAGGAAGCAGAGAAGAGAGAAAATCTTCTTAAAGATCTCATCCAGATTTCCACACAAGTGAAGAACAAGGACATTCAGAACTGAGCTGGGACCTTTGTCTTTGTCCCTCTGTTTGGCTGTCTTGCTGCTTTCTGGCTATTGTATGGCTGTGTTTAGGCTGTGTTCGAGCTGCATTTGGGTTGTTTTGTTGCAGCAGTTTCTTGTTTTTCCTTTGTTTTGCTTCTTGTGGACCTCATTGTAATATCTGGATCTCAGATCCTTCTTTTGTAACAGGGTAGGGTCCCTGCCAAAACCCTCATTTACCCTTTATCCAAAAATAAAGTAGATTTTGATATAAATACAGGCAGTTATGTTTAAAATCTTGTTGTAGTAAAGCCTTGAAGTATTTAGTATTTGTTATCACATCACAAGTTGTGATGACAAGTGTATGAAAGGAGTTTGAAGGGGAAGAAAAATTACATTGAAATATGGATAACACATTGGATAAGCATGGACAAATTCACAATGGAGATACATTACGGATTTTAATTCTCAAGAGTGAAGAGCAAACAAGAAACGCGGGAATGAAATGAGATATTGGAGAAGGAAGAAGGCACGTTGGCTTCTTTGCAGCATTCGCAGTGGTAACAAAGATATTGCATAAAATTTGCTAATGCATTGCAAAGAATATATTTAGAGAGATATAGTGGAAAGGAGAATTGTGAGACGACAGCAAAGAATAGTAAAAAGGAGTCCAGACTTCGAAGGCTGTCACTGCAAGTACTGTGAAATCTGAATACGCCATGAAATAAAGGCAATGTGCATTGCATGGAGAAGACCAAAAAGCCTTTGAAAGTCACATCAAGTCTGAGAAGACAACAATTCCAGAATGCTGCAAGCAGTGTAGATTGAGGCGCACATCTGTCATTCTGGCCAGTTATAATCCGCACATCAAGTCGGTGAGTCCTTGAAGGAAGGAGAAGAATATTGAGTGTGACATAAGAGAGAGACATAGGAGACTTGAAGAGGTGCATAGTTAAGTACCTGAGAATAAGTCACAAGTTTCTAGTTTAAGTTCACGTTCGACAAGAAAAAGTTCGGTTCAAGTTCACCAGTGGACAAAGTTTGGAAAAAATGTCTTAAAGTTCTAACAAAATAAATTTTTATCATTTTAATTTTCTGAAAAAATGCATGATATGTCAGCGAGACAGAGTGGAGAGATTTTTGCATCCTTTATTTTCACTTGGTATATATAATATATATTTAATATTTATAAAATAATGAAAAATATGTCAAAAACTTCTCATGTGAAAATGATGGATAAAGCTCGAGTTCAAGTTCCACTGGGATAAAGTTTGGCAAAGTTTGAAACTCTTTCCATAAAATTTGGCATAGCATGTGACATAGACCTGAGATAGCTGCATAATCAATTGTGAAGCCAATTGTGAATGGATGGATTCATTGGTGCCAGTAACATATGTGCAGAGTAGAAGGAATGCAAATCAAAGTGTGAAACAAGTGACACTGCAAAGTGTACTGTGAAGTAGTATTTGCAGTTTGTATCACACAAGGATTTTTTTCACAGAAATGAGATGATATGGATTACAGCAATGATTAGGTCGTTATATTAGATGTATTCCCTTGAGGAACATGCAGCTGAACATATGGTGCATACCGGGAAAGAGATCCGCAGTGTTTTCCAATCATCACGTTATCTGCAATGTAATACCAACCATTGGCAAAGAGCAAAGCAATGTGACAAACAAAACTGTAGCTGTGTAAGGGAAGTGCAAATAAGTGTGAAGGTGTGAGATTGCAGTCCGTTTTATATTATATTTGCAATCTATTCAAAATCAAGAAGCAAGGAGTATTTAAGTTGTAGAGTTCACGGTATGACTGCAAAACAAGACTACGAAATTTTCTTGGTTTGAGCACTATAGGCCACATTTAAGAAGGTTAAGGAGTGCACGGAGTACATAATATGGAATGCAAATTAAAGTTGATCTGGCAGCTTTGTAAATTATAAATTCATCTTTGACACGTTTTTTTTTTCAGAAGGAAGTGAGTGTAAAGACCATTTCATAGTGACTTCAAGGACAAATTTGCACTCTTCACAGGAGTATCACACAGTTTTGCAAATTCTACGTTGTGAATTTCTGCAAAGAATGGGGATAATCAAAGTATGGCAATGCTTTAAGATGTGGCAATTTAACAGCATAAAGGAGATCGGACTGAGTGTTCATATATACCAGCGAAAAGACTTTGCAGTCCACAGCGGATTGTGAAGAGTATAGCTTGTATTTCTCAACTGAAGACAGCATTTTAGATTACTTAAGGTTGGCAGAGGAAGAGACTATGACAGAAAGGGAAATGGAGTGCGATGCATGGTGGCAAAAGAGGTATATATCATGCAAAGAAGACTGTTCAGAAGTTCACAACCCAAGAAGAATGAATCAAAAAATTGTGGCCACTATTATTTTTGCAGTTTTGATATATTTAAACATGAAAAAGAAGTTTTATTAGAGGAAATAAAATACTTCAAAGATGATTTACAAGAGTATGCCAAGAAGCGGTAGCAGCTGAATTCATTGGGAATACAGAGCAGAGTACAATAGTATCTGGGCTTGATCACCCTGAAGAAGCATTTTATTTTGGCCTCTTGTTAATCTTATGGCACAGATTCAATTTTTGAGAAAAGCAGCCAGAATGGAAAGGTTGTCTTCATAAGATATGCTGAGAAGAATGTGAAATAGCCACAGAATATAAATGCATAGATATAATTTTAGCGGAATATCAAGGAAGTTATGAAGACCCCAAACAGAATTTTAGAAAAAGTTATGCAACCAGCAGCAGTGTTTTAATTTCCAGTCCCGTGAAGCCAGAAATGATACACTTTATAAATCTGTACACAGTTCCGTGCAGTAAAGTAAGTAGATTATAATAGAAATGGTACAAACTCCCGTAAGAGGCGGTGGAGATTGGAAACAGGAAACAAGACAGACAGAACATGGACAGGAATAGGTAGAGGCAAAATTAGAGATGGAGTACCATCACCTGAGGCATAGCACATGAGTACAGGTGTGCACAAGTTCACACACTCGGCATGATCTCTTACACACTCAGCAGGTGAAACAGGTGCTTACCCGTGCACACCGTTGGGAAATGAAATGAAAGATTTTAATAACGTCAACAAGACCGAGCAATCTATGGGACCAAGAGCGGTAGGAAGAGAGTTCTATGCAACAGCTGCCATCTGACATAGGGATGCCCAACTACTCTTGTGGAATGTTCAGTCCTTTTATGATGTTGGATCTTCTATTATGGATCTTGATCGAGAAATTCACTGTTTTGTCGAGCCTCATCTCCTCAAACAAGGCGATTAAGTTGTAAACTTTTAGACTGTCTTCGTAATTCATTAGGATGTCGCTATAGGCTGCCCACTCCATGATGTATTGCTATTTTGTCTCCACTGCCCCTTGATTACAAATATGCACTTTTTTTTCCCTTTCTTGTTTAGGCATTGTCCACTGTTGGTTTCACATCTAAGATGATGTGAGCTAGTCCTTAATTAATCCATTAACATTTTTGCCTTCCATTTGATGTCTATGCCTATGTAGGCCTTTTCGTCATGGTCCCATGTGGGATTAAACTCTTTGACATAGTATTCTTTTTCCGCCCAAGTTTATGTGTCCATATTGCTAACCTGATTTACACTCTCACATACTTATTTATTTCCTCATTAGTGTTTGGGCATTCTAGCATGTTAATGCCCCATTTGCTCATCCATTTGTTGTTTTGTTTCATCCATGTGTTATTCCTATTTAGCTCTTCCTCTACCACCATTTTGGGCCACCGTTGAGATTCCAACATTCTGTGTCCTCTTTTAAGTAATTCAACATCCGAGTCATCATTGTTCCCTCCAATGGGAAAGCACCCGTTACAAGTAAGAAAATTTCATATGAAATTGAATATTTAATTTTGAGGCTGCTTGTGGTTAGATGTGTTTGAATTCTCTCTATATGTCTCCATTTTGTATATGACACTTTGCTTCCCCAAACTTCACATATGTATAGGACCACTAGTGTGACAAACAAGTTACACAAGGTTCTTTTGGTTTTCAATCCCACAGTTTTGCATTCCTACACCCATTTTGAAGCAAGTATAAAGCCTTCCACCCACTTTGTAATATTTTTGTTCTACAAATATCCCAAGTAATATTATTGTGAAACTCAAGCCCGCAAAGATACTTGAATTCTTCCACTATCTTCAGCAGGATTCCTTCGAAGAGGAAGTTAATTTGATTATTTTGTCATCATAATGAGAAGATCATGACTTTGGTTTTGTTGTTATTCACTTGCATTCCAACCTCTTGGCAAAAGAACTCTAGGGACTTCAAAATATGTGAATGCCCTCTCCACAACCACTTCTCTAGCTTATCAATGTATAGCCCAAACAAAGCATGGGATGGCGAACATCTTTGTTTGACCCCAATGTCACTTCTAAATCATTCTAACGTTTTTTTGTCTATTCTCATTTTAGTCATGATCTGCTCATAAATTTTGTGCATTGTTGCTCTATACTCATCTACGACCCCAAGTTCCTCCATCCTGCTCTAACATCCACCTCTTGAAGCTGTGTCAAAAGATTTTTTTATTAAGTCAACAAAGCAACATAAAGCTTCTTATCCTTGTGTATCCCATACTTTTTCAATCAAATGCCTAAAGAGTGATGCATTGGTCGATAGTGGAATGTTTTCATCTAAAACCAGCTTATCCTTTTGCTCTTTTCCCCCTTTTTCTACTCAGTTGCTAATTTTGCGCTCTATCATGCTCTTGATGAGCTTTACAAGAGAGGATTGACCATGATGGTGTGATAGTTTGATGGTTTGTTAATATCAACATTTTATATACAAAGGAATGATGTCATTGGTCGTCAACCTATCTAAAAGCCTTCTTAATTAATACCATTAAATATTTTTTTGATGTGAGGTATGAAAACCTCCAAACACCATTATAGATATTTTTCTTGTAGCCCATATATGTCTTGTGCTTTACCCACTTGTTGGCGAGAAAATTTGTTAGGTGGACAAATTGGTGGGTATCCGCCAATGCTCTAAGACTCTAGGTCCCTCTACTTGAATGGTGCAGCTCCATTTATTATGCATGAATGAAAATGAAATTTGTGGGTGGCCTAAAGGTCGGGATCCAACAAGAACACTCCATTGAACCTACGGCAAAAGCTTGCAATTTCTTGCAAGGGAGGAATTTGCTGAAAAGGTGGGAAAGGAAGGGGGATTAATATCACAGGTAGAAAATCAGATGCCTACAAACACTAATCAAAGCATATCATCACACAAATTTGGAAAGAAAGAAACTTTGTTAATAACACCAAGACAAGGTAGAATTAAGAACACAAAGTTTTAGTAATTCTCTCATCAAGAAAAGCAAGAAACTTCTTTCTTCTTCATTGATATTTTGGCAAAGTTGTACATAGCGAAGAATGGAAGAACATTAATATAATTTCCTTCTATCTTTGAAACAACTATCCATATATTTTTGTCATCTTTTTTCTTTTCTATGAATTTCATATTTTTGCCTAAAATATTCCATGAAAAATTAATTTTCAAGTCAATTTAACAAATATTGTTGTCTTTCGGTTGTTACCAAATATGGCAATTAATCACCAATTTTATGATTAATCATAATTTTTCCCAATAATAATTACTAAAGGAATAGAAGAAAATCACTAACTTTCAAAAATTGCAAAAACAATAAAAAACATGCAAGAAAAAAAGGTATAAATTTGTTTTTTTAAATGTAAAGACAATTCACGACATTTAATCATTTTGTCGGTTAACCTACTTTTTCCCAATTATTATTTTTCGGGGCCCTTTCCATTTTTTTTTCTAAACCATGATTTGGGTAATAGGTTGGGGTAGAAAGCCCTGACTCTATAGAGAACTATAACTAGAACCTGGCAGACGTCGATGGCCCCAACTCGGCCGCCTGATTGGCATTGTGCTAGCTTAGCTAGGGTCGGTTGCGCCTATCCCTATCCCTATCCGAAGTAGATGCATAGAACGGATAGGGATAGGGCATCACATCAAAGCTCGGATGAGGGAGATGACGAATGGGTTGATGGGGAGATAGGCACATCAAAGCTCGGCTCAAATGAGAGAGATGACCCTGAACTATTCTCTAGTAGGTGGCTTTGTCGGCATACTCGGATATGGCACTCCCCATCTAGATCTAGATATGGTTGAGCTTCTCCCAAACTCCAATATGAACAATGGCCCCCCGAACACTAGATATGGCCGTGCATAGTGTTGATATGGGGTGGGGCATTCAAACTCCAGCTATAGAATAGTAGGCCGTCGGGGTAGGTGCTCTGTCGGGGAGTGCGACTATGGGACTAGACTATAGCTTATAGTACAGCCCTTCTACCTAGTTCTCTTTACTAGATTCTAGATTGATGTCGAATTCTAGATCAATGCCCTATAGTTAGAGGCGAGGCCAAGGGCCATCTATATGCTTTGGATATGATCTTTGATTCGCCCTTATCCTATTGACCTAGATGGGCCTCACCTTTACCGAAGGTGGGGCACTTTGGGTAATAGGTTGCACCCCAAGAAACATTGCTAAATATTTCTATCTCAACCCTTATTAGGGAGGGATTAACTAGTCAAAAACCAACAATGTATTGCACAAAATAAAAACTTCAATAATCTTGTTGAATGATAACATCGCCTTCGGTTCATAGAATGGGATGACCTCAAATAGTAAAAGTGCAAGACTTCCAAAGAGGTGCCCCAAGTTGAAATCCAACTTTTTCCCTAATATTGCTTAACTTTTCCTAATCAATATTTTTTGGGACCCTTTCCATTTTTTCTAAACCAAGAAACATTGTTATATATTTCCATCTCAACCCCTGTTAGGGAGGTGTTAACTAGTTAAAAACCAACAATGGATTGCACAAAACAAAAGCTCAGATAATCTTGTTGAATGATAACATCACCTTCAGTTCATAGAATGGGTTGGGCTCAAATGGTAAAAGCACGGGACTTCCAAAGAGGTGGCCCAAGTTGAAATCCCCGTGAGACATAATAAAGAGTTGGAATAGGTTTAAATACCACAGCGAACTCATAAGATGTGGTGTACCTCAACGGCCAAGGCTGGGTGCAAGTCCCAAGTGAATTTGACATTAGAGATATCCATCGATCATGGCATCTAAGTTCAAGATCGCCCCGAAGTGAAAATTACCAAACTAAAAGAATACATCACCTTCGGTTTAAGACTGGTTAGTGATGTTTAATAATAAGTTCTCTATTTAAGTATCATTTTTCCAATACATAACATTTTCTGCATGGGCATCACCTTTCCAATATATTTTACTGGCTCAGGTTTCTTTAAGAAATCATTTTTTTATTTTTCAATCCAAATTAATTACCTCTTACTTTCATCTTATAAATGATATCAACATTAAAAGGCCACTTGTCAAGATATAGCTCCAAAATTAATTGGGTAGTTCGAGTCTCATAACTAACTTCTAGGAGAGATACCCCAGTGTAGAGTCCTTGAGCTTTGACTTCTTTGTCGAGACCCCTCTCTCTCTCTCTCAGCATTTTGATGTATTCTAAGGTTTCTTTTATTATCAGAGATGCATTTACATTCTATTTGCTTAATTCCTTTTACATTTTCCACAGTCTCATTGAACAATTTTATTCATCCGTGGACAATGGACATCAGTGCTTATATAAATTATATTAAACTATGCTGCACATTTTTGGTGCTTAGTTCAAATTCATTCATAAGTTCTAAAACATGGTCATCCACCCTCCACATACTTATTCCAATAAATCTTGAAATCAATAAGAATGATTATAATTTATATACAATAATTGTCCTTAATAACCTATGCAAGAACAATAGCAAGTGGAGGTGCAACAAGTTTGCAAAAAAATTTACAACTTAAGGAACATCAATCTAGTAAAATCTATAAGATAAGGAAACAGCAAAATATTGTAGCAACTAGTGCCAAATAGCAGTTGCTAATTACAAGATGGTAAAGGCAGTCCTTTAAAGCTGTTACTCTTAGTACCATTTTGACAGAACAGACTGCAGAATAACCTGATGGATTAACTCACAAACTTAAAAAAGGGAAATAACAAGAGTGTAAATGGAAATCGATTCACTACGAAACTGCAAAGCATTTTGGAGATTCCATGGATGTAGGAGCCAAAAACTAACTGAGGATGGTTCGAGGACCACACCCTAATCTGCAGCTTCATAGCCTACGGTCTTCCAAGAAAACCCAAAGGGCCAAATGGGATAGATCACACAAAAACAGGCCTATTCATGAAACATCGGCAATTTGAGTTCAATCCTACTGAAAAGGTGCTCCCAATAACATTAATCTGGATTCAATTATCGTTATTTTCACATGGAGATTGGAATAACATAACTTTTAAAGCGACTGGTGATGAACTAAGAGAATACATTAATGTAATTACCTATGCTTGTGCTTGTGTCAATCTCAATTTGGCAAAACCTTTCTTGGCAAAAATTAATTTGGAATTAAGAACAATATCTGGGAGCAATTGATATATACATTATACACATACAAGTTCCCCTACTCTAGAAGATAGTATCCGCTATCTGACAGGATGGTGGAGAATTCAAATGGTCATCCATGAGATCTGTCCCACTTTGAAGGTTAACAAGATAGAAAGAAAGAAATTATATTAATGTCCACAAATAACCAAAGTAGTTCGATGGGACTCAAAAGTATAACTAGTTACAATTAAAAGGGTTTAAAAGACCCTAGGCTGTGAAAGTAACTAAACACAAAAATACATAAGCAAAAGAAAAGAAACAAAGGAGGATAAACCAAAAATGGACAAAACCCTTCAACCACAACATCCATGTATACACGTAAGTAAGTTTGAGAAGGATTGCCCGAATGAAGCAATGAAGCCATGGAGCTGAGGAATATCCAAACTTGTAACCAACGACAAAAAAACAAATGTTGTCACATGTCTGCAGCATAGCTTGGTGCAGAAGAACCAACAGCATCATCATCAAACATAGAAATTTCGCCAATGAAAGACCTGATAAATCACATCACAAATGGCCAGGGCAAAACAAATGATAAAAAGGGCATGGGACAAGATGAACATGTATCTTTACATGGAAACTTCTGAATTCAACTCAAAATGGTATATAGAGGCCCAGGATAAAGTCTCTGACTGATGATAAAGAGATAAAAAGTGTTTAGAGCTACCACTGCAAAGATTATTCCTATCAATGAGAGAAAGGTGCTTAGACAATACTTCTTTTCTGCAACCTGATTCATCCTTGAACACTGGATGCAAGGGACAATGATGATGCGCAGGGATGGAGTCCCAGAGCCTGAATTTTCTGAGTGTTCCAATTTGTCAGTTTCCTTCTTGCTAGGAGGAACTCTACCTCTTATTTTTCTTTGCACTATTAGATATGGACTATTTCTGTGCACAGCCACATTCACTTTCAAAAAATGCTGAAAAATATATGAAGCAAATTGAACAGTCGGCTATGGAATCGAAGGATGGGTTGCAGATTTTATGAGGGTTAGGTTACCAACCAAGGTGCCAATTGACATCTTCAATGAACCATAGGACTGTAATAATGACAATGAGGGTGGCACTGGTGAGTTCCAACTTCCATGCAAGGTTGGATCGCTTAGAAATACAAGATGAAGCATGTGCCATTTGAGCTTGATGAACGATGTAGTTATTTCTTTCTGCACTGTATAAGTATGTGGTAGGTGTGGTCATGATAAGACACTTTAGCCTATTTCTGAGAACATTAACAATTTCCCTATTTCTGCAATGTCTAAACGATGTTTTCAATATGCATTTTCAATTGATATTATTGCATATTTCCACACTTGAAACTCATATTTGTTAATTTCCGAACAAACATGTGGGTGTATTTTTTTATTTCCCAGGGTTGTCATCTAATTATGCCGTCAATTATGCCGTCACCCACCCATCCCTATTGTCCTTGTTAAGCACATCCTTATTCTTCAGCTGTCCCAATAATTCATGCACCTGTCACCAAAACATGCAAGAATTTAGTTCTGTTACAGCACTGAATGGCATATTGTAGACTAGTTGGACATGTCCATCATAAATCTACATTATCAAAACCATGGTAAACTTCTAGATAGCCAATATTAAATAAGGATATTTATCAGGAAAAGACATGACACCACTTGATTGCCAATAGCATCACTGCCCTAGCATTTTATTTTAATATAAATGTCAAGGTTGCAGGATACGGCACATATACTGCTAGGGGTACATATCTGCGTCCCAGATATGGATACAGGTAGCACAGGCTTGGATATGGACTGGAGACCGCACCGGCCATATCCAAATTGGAACCCATAACTAGGCAATAGCATATAAAGACAAATACAGTACGCAGGCCAATAGTAGCCATATATGACTTAAAATTCAAAAAAACAATGAAAAAAAGCCCTTCAAAAGGCTAAAAAGATGATTAAAAACTGCAAAAACCTTCTAAACTGCAATTTACCAGCAACAATTGAGGACATGGAGGTGAATGAGTGTTGATTTGCTCTATTACTTCAAAATTTCACATTGGCTCTACTCAACCTGCTATAATTTTATTTGATTTGTTTCCTTTGGCCTACTCTGCTTCTTTTCTTTCATTTCATCTATTTTACTTTGGCATGCACAACCTGCAAAAAAAAATTAATACCCAACTTCCTATCTTTCCCATGGGCTGGGAGTGTGTAATTTGCTTTTAATTTTAATCTAATATATAAATTTGTTTATAATGTAAAATTGATAATTATTATAAATATTTCTCTTAATTTATAATCTAGATTATTATAATATTTTAAATATAATATATATTTTATAAGTATATATATGCCATATCCATAAATATCCCTATCAAGGGGTCTTAGAAATCAGCTGTATCTGTATCCGACACCGTATCTATATCCGTATCTGCATGCAATTCCAAAAACATTAAATTGCATTGCCAGACCCACTTCCTAATTAGGCCCAAAAATCAGTTTAGGCTTTCAAAAATCTTATTTCCTAATAAATTATCATAAGTTGATAGACAGTGTTAAAATCAACAATGGAAAGAATAGTTAGGCAAAGTCGCAATCCATTCATGGATGACATCAACATTGATGACCTTGGTCCACAAGCTAAAATTCTCCACCTTATTGAGATGGATCCCAAGATCACCTTCTAGCTAGTGGATACCGATACCATGTCCAAAATCGAGGCAGTAAAAAAGGGCCCATATGTAAAATTGATCTGTCAAACTTCTTACCAAATTGAAGTATCGGTTCATGCTCATAATAGGGTTCCTTTATTCATTAAGGTAGCAAAAGGGAAAGGGAGTATACCACTGCTGCTATCAATACATTTAAAGCATTTAACATTTATGTTTAAACATTAGTTGGACTGTTATTTATGTTTTCATATTCCAAGTAGCAATTTTATGACATGAAATAGATGAGCCAATAAGCAAAGCATGATGTGCATCACAGCTCTACAGTTTTTCCAATGTCCTGTCCAGTGTAACCACTTACAATGTTTCTTGGATCAGCATCCTAGCTTTAAAACAAGTACTTCCATTTTATTCTGGGTAGTATTTCTTTGCAACAATATGCAACGTGAAATTTTTACGAACAATATCATCTATAACATGGGTCTAAGAAAGAACCTGTCGAACTACTATATAATCACCTACTGCTAGACTTAGCTCCCGCTCTGACTCAGCTTCAAATGCATGCATTGCCTGCAAATGAGTGGCAGACTTGAATTTCATAAACACTGGGTATGTAGACAGTGCAGCATTTCTTTCATGAATGAGTATATTAGAAATATGCAACTTACCTCTGCCAAGAAATACATAGCTATCTCAACAGATCTATCTAAAGAAGAGGCCTGAGATGTACGACCCCCATTCACCTTATATTTTTGTATGTTGGAGGAGGTATATGATTATCAGCTACCATAGGTGGTGCAGATTCAATTCGTTGCTTTTCTAAAACCATCTATCAAGGTCAAAAAATACTGAAATGTTTCAGTGCGCATATCAATTTACAGTTCAAACAAGATATAGTATAGTTGATGCAAACAATTAACATAAAAAAATCATTGCATAAAAACTCTGACATCATAGCCTGGGATAGTACCTCTGCTTGAACTTCATCAAGGATTTGTGCAATTCTACAATGGTATGTGGCTTCCGTTTCAACCTAGACAGTAGAGCGCCTTAAATCAAAACAATGATGAGCAAATAAGCATTACATCATTTAAAAACCTGGAGAACAGAAAAAATGTACCATAGCAATTAGCCGTTGAAGTGTCAGCCTTTGTTGTTGTGACTCAATAGCAGCCATTGCTGCTGCAGCCTCCTTCCCTAAAACTGCCATGTTGGCTCTTAGTTCTTGCATCTTTGCTTCAGCTGCTTGCAACTTCATTGCATTTTCAGTGTTGACTGGAACCTCTCTGGCTCTTGCTTGTCGTTTTGAAATTTCAGTTGCCTGTCCATATTTCACATGCAACCCTTTATTTAGCTAAAATCCCTTTCAAAAAACTTAGTTTTCCCTGCACCTCAAATTAGAAAAAAATTGACATGAAATTGCAGCAAACACTAACCACATCAAACTTCAAATGCAACATACTTCTCAGAGCAAAAAGACACCTGTAGCTCGGCTTCTTGTCGCATTTGGTCATAACGTTGAGCAAGATGGCGAGCATCTTCCAAAGAAGCTCCCATGATCATCACTCTTAAAGGTTCTGCTATCTGAAAATTATCACTACAGAACCTTAAGTAAAAAAGCATATTCTTCAGAAAGCATGACAGCTGAATCTTTACTAATAAACCATTAATTTTTAGGATGACAATGCTAGTATCCCCTATTATAGAAAATTTCCAGAATAAAGAAATAATAAGTAAAGGGCATCATAGAGAGCATATATACCTTCTCTGTTTATTTATGTTAGGAATAAAATCTTAGCTTAATTCATCATTAAGATGTTATGAATAATGTAATAAGTAATATATTTTTATTACTTTTTTAGAACTCTTAGTTGTCGTAGAGTTAGTTGTCTATCCCTAGATTAGTGGGCACTTTTCTATCTTGTTTGTTCCCGGATGATTTCCAGCAGGGGCAATCAGGGCGGTTAGGGGCAATATGCTATATCTGCATATTTGCCAATTTTAAGAGATTCGATCTACTTCCCGTGGAATGGAAAGCCTATAAACTTCACAGCTCTCTCCTTTGATTGTAATCTTTCATTTCGCATATTAATAAAATTTATCAGGCTCCGCCTGTTTGTGCAATAACATTTGGTATTAGAGCATGCATTATGATCCTGAGAGGGTGGTAGGTAGATCCATAAGAATTCAAGGAGAGTCTAGTGCAAGCTTGAGTAAGGTGGAGCCACAACAGCCCCCTACCTCTTCATAGTCCCTGTCCTTGACTCCACACCCCCTGGCAGAAGCTTGATGTGGAAAGCGAAGGAGATTCAGTAGCACCGGTTGCTTCTTGGAAGCACTGTGCAAAATATATTTGTCTCACACTGGGCAAGGAGGAGCCACCCAGGTGTTGCCTCCTGCACCAAGGGTGTCTGTCCCACATTTTGCATCAATTTGAAAAAAATCCCTCAAGTAGGATTTTTGTCGCTAAACGTTAGTGACTGCTTAGTTTATCAATAAAAGGTTGGAGGAATATTTGTTTCGACATAGTTGTTTACTCCAGCTTCTTGAAGGTGACTTGATGGTAGATTTGTCTAAAGGTTGATACACATAGCAGATCCATTCGATTTGAAGGCTTGTAACCTGCGATTACAAGAGCCATTTGAGCCACAGAGTGTTGGCGTTTCAAGATCATTGGTCTTCGAGACTGAACGTGACCATGTGCAACCTGTTTTGAGAGGTTTCTACTTGGAACACCTGCATACTTTCCACCATTGGAGGTATTTTGCATTTGAACCAGCATTTGACGTGAAAGACCAGAATTTGGAGGAGCTTCTCCCTGCCTCAGACCTGTGTTTGGAGGTGCAGCCCTGAAGATTGGCATTTGGAGGATTTTGGCGTTGAAATATTAACAATATAGACTCTGGTCTGCGTTTTCTTCTTGCATTGGAGGAGTTTGGAGCTCTGACATTGGCAGCATTGGTGGATGCATGAAAACTCCATGTGCTTTGTACCTGTGTATTCTTCAAGAGGCGGAGGAGATTAAAAAGAAACTCATATGTGATGGAAAATTTCTTTACACGGTGCATCTAAATCCACATTCAATTACATGCAAATTTTAGTTGGAACAGCTAAGACACCTAAAAGCCTTTGGAAAAGCAACTGCATTTACATGCAAACAAGTTAAATGCGCATGAGGTAAGAAAAATGTTAGGAATAATCTTAGGATCCGTGCTCACATATTTATTTGTAAGGGTTAGATGTAATATTCATATATTACATTGGTGAGATATTAATATTGTGATATTAATATAAAATGTGTGTGGAAAAATAAAATAATGTAATATTATTAATATGAGTTATCAAACAACTCATTATTAATAATATAGGTTGAATTATATTAGTTGTGAGTTAGTTGAATAAACAACTCACGTAGATAATAGTGTGTGGAGATATTGGTGGGATATGTGAGAGAATAATGGTGAGTGATCGTAGGAGAGATTAGTGGGATGATATTGGTAAGCCTAATCTCTTTGTTTATAGGAAATGGAAAGGCTATATATTGTAAGCTCCCTCACTATGTAATTGCTCCAAAATTATTGAATCAATAATATAGTGTGTTTATTATATTGTGCTCTGCAACATTGTTTCATGTTTATATTTTTATTGTTCTATTATATATGTAATTGTTGCCTAATTTAGATTCATAAAGCTCTCAATTTCATATCATCTGGTATCAAAGTAAGCAAGGTCAAGCTATGAGATTCGTTGCAGGACAAAACCGTGGCCTTTAGGATGCAGATCTGAGAGTTTTGGAGCTTTCGTCGTCGTGTTTTCAATTTTGGGTTCGTGACACAAGGATCGCCGACAACTCTACGATCGCCGTCGACTTTTCCGATCATCGTCGACTCTGTCGATTGCCATCAATTTTCTCTCCAATCGCCAACAATTATGTTTGTGGATTGTGAGAGACCCTATGGATCACCAGCAATTTTGTTTCCAATTACCAACGATTCACTCTGGTCAGCCACAATCACTGTGTAAAACCCAACAGTGAGCTTTTTCCCGCATTCTTAGTAAGTTTTCCAAGTTCAAATTAAGGAGGGGCTTTTCAAACTAAGCTTCAAAAGGAATTTTTGTTGATATAAGCGGCGGACATTAGACGATGGAGGAAGGAGGCAAAGGAAGGAGGTTAATCAATGACCTCTCGCTAACACCCATGGCAGCGGGGGCCACACAATGAGTTTGTGGTATTTGTTGTGTTTTAATTTTTACTTTATGCAAATAAGAATAGATGGATCATACATGTTCAAGTATTGTAATGTGTGAGCAATTTCTTGTATTTTCCCCTAAATGTAAGAAGATGATGTGAACTAAATATGTACGCTACTATGAAGTGGTTGGTTCCATTAGAAAACCTTCTTGTGAGTTGTTGGTTCTCTTAGAAAACCTTCTATGGTTGTTGGTTCCATTAAAAAAACCTTCTTGGGAGTTGTTGGTTCTCTTAGAAAACCTACTTGTGGTTGATGGTTCCACTAGAAAACCTTCTACAGAGTGGTTGATGGTTCCACTAGAAAACCATATACAGAGTGGTTGTTGGTTCCACTAGAAAACCTTCTATTATTGTGGTTGATGGTTAGCCAAGTTGTAAAACCATATGTAAAACATGAGCAGGTACAGGATAATGTTTTCCCCATGTTCGCACTAAGGGGGAATGTTAGGAATAATCTTAGGATTAGTGCTCACATATTTATTTGTAAGGGTTAGATGTAATATTCATATATTACATTAGTGTGTTAGTGAGATATTAATATTGTGATATTAATATCATATTTGTGGGAAAATAAAATAATGTAATATTATTAATATGAGTTATCAAACAACTCATTATTAATAATATAGGTTGAATTATATTAGTTGTGAGTTTGTTGAATAAACAACTCACGCGAGATAATTGTGTGGAGATATTGGTGGGATATGTGAGAGAATAATGGTGAGTAATCATAGGAGAGATTAGTGGGATGATATTGGTAAGCCTCGTCTCCTTGTTTATAGGAAATGGGAAGGCTATATATTGTAAGCTCGCTCACTATGTAATTGCTCGAATTATTGAATCAATAATATAGTGTGTTTATTATATTGTGCTCTACAACATTGTTTCATGTTTGTATCTTCATTGTTCTATTATATATGTAATTGTTGCCTAATTTAGATTCATAAAGCTCTCAATTTCATATCAAAAATGCATTTTTTTAATAAGCTTTTGCAGATTTCAAAGTTTATATACAAGTTTGTTTAAATTCCTACATAGCCGCCACTTTAGAAGAACTGGTTTAAGCTCTCCATTGTGGAACAATAAGTCCCAAGTTCAAAACCAACCGGGTCTCCTCTTGTTTTTAAACAAAACTTTGAACTTTAAAAGTTAAATATCCAAAAGCGCATTTCAATACTTGAAAAGTGTGGTCGCCCATTTGGCCACAAGGAGTGACTTAGACCATGGAGGTCTTAGGGTCAACTCCCCAACCAAACTAATAAGCCTTTTTCAAAGGCTTCATTCAAATTTAGTAGATTTGCCTCCACATTGAAGCGCACCAAATATAACCATAGTTACGCGGGGACGCATCCCCCCCATTTTTGACACGTCCGGGACGGCCCGAACATCCTGGGGATGTGGGCACATGGGCGGGGAGGCGTTTCCCCACTTTTCCCCCTTTGTGCATGCTTGATGGGAAACGTCTTGGGGACGTCTAAAGAGGCTGGGAAACGTCTTGGGGACATGGGGGCGTGGGGGACATCTGGACGTCACCCACGAAGAATAAGATAAGATTGTTAATCTGGTGATCTCTAACTTGCTCAGTCTGTGTCCACTGTTCTGAAAAACACTGTCATTTTCTTGCATTTCCAGAACTGTATGGTGGCTACTTGTGTTTCTTGACTGGTAAGGCATTATTAACTTGCTAAGAGACTTGTTAAATAAGGGCAACACATGGACTTGGTGGAGACCTGATAGAAACCCCAGTCATAAGCTTGAAAGAGATGTTCTCAGTCTTCTCTGTAATGTCCCCTTTTCCCAATCGAAGACCTTTGGCCTATTTAAAGTCAACCCGACGCCCAAAGGAAAAATATAAGGGTGACTTAAGTTACAATAAGTTATTACAAAGTGCAAAAAAAATATTAATAAAGCACTTGTATTAATTTATTTGACTTAATAATAAATTTGTAATCTCTAAATAGGAGCATTGGGTCTAATATTATGTTGTATCCTTTCTAGGGAGAGTAGAAAGAGACCCATGCTATGTTTGTCATCCCTAGGCAAGAAAATGCGACTTGGACAAAGGAAGGAAAGTAAGTTTAGAAAGGATAAAAGTTATTACTCTTCCCTAGGAAAGTGCGACTTGGCATGAGAGGCCAAGATAAACATTAGGAGTCATCCCTAGAAAAGTGCGCCTAGGTTTGGGTATACTTTTAGGGTATTTTGGCACTCTTTTCTCATTGGATGATGAAAAGGTCATTTTGTAATATTTTTCCTATAAAAAGGAGAGGGGCGGCTTGGGTAGGGAACCATTGTAATCACTTATCATTTCTGAATCTGATCTTAAGCCAAGTGCTTTTGTATTAAAGTATTCTAAGGACGAAAACCCTTAGTATATTGCCTCTGGAGGACGAAAACCCTCTTAGAGAATGTGAGGGATTTCCACACAGGAAATTCTATTGTGCTAGCATGAGTATTTTCAGTCAGTAGTTGATAGATCTTGTTCGGGGTGTGAAGAATAAAGATTGTAATTGGGCTGTGCCATTTTGATCCAATGAAGCGACCCATCTTTTGGCCATTTGGAGGTGTTTTGTAGACATTTCAGGTCTGAAACTTATTGTTGTATGTTGCATTAATTTTTATGGATCAAATGAAGTGTTTTCTGTCATTTTTGGGAAGGTTTATACTGCTGTTTCAGTCATTTATCATCTGCAGATTTCTGTGTTAAATTCCAGCCTGTTTTATATTCATAAACATCAGATTTTTATCAGACTTCAGATCTGATTTTCTGGGTTGTATCAGCTGTAATAAAGTCAGTTTCCTGTATAATTCAGTCTCTAAATACCTGGGCGATCATTAGAAATCAGAAATATTACCATTGGGTGTTATTTTTATTAATTTCTCTATTAGACCCTAGTCGCATTTTTCAGATCTGCATTAGGGAAATCACCATATCATACGAAAATCTGTATTTGCTGTTCTGTTTGATTTAAAACTCTTTGGGGTATAAAGAGATCCATTTGGGGATCTTTCATTCTCGAGTGTGACAAACCTTGTATCCCTGTCTTAAAATAGTGAACTCTGATATGGGGTTATAATCCATGCTCAAATAACAGTGAGGTGTGAACATTAAATCCAGTTGTCGTCTCCTTAGTTCTCACCAAGATAGAGTGGAGGAATATGATTAAGGCATGTAGAATCATGCTTGGAGAGTCTGATATGGAGTATAACTCACAGTTCACCACAGTCAAGTGAACAGAGCAACATTTCAATTGGGACTCTATCAAGATCTTGTGAAGAAGCAAGTCACGGGCCTGTGCAAGTAATGATCAAGCTAATATATCCTGAAACCCTACTATTATTGTTTGACAATCTTAGTCTGACTGTAGAATCTGAATGAGAACCTGTTTTCTGTCATTCTCTATTTTGTCAATAGAAGGTTGACAAGAGCAATTGAGGGTCAATAGATCACAATTGTCAACAGTGAACCATAACACTTAGTCATAGTTTGGGAAGATTGGTATCAGAGAATTGAAGGAGAACATAATAGAAGTTTATAACATGTTTGGAAAAGCTGAGTGTTTTGAAATCACAGTATCTGTCTATAACAGATTCTAGGAATCTATTTGATGTTTATGAGTTCAAGTTTCACCTTATTTAAATCTCAAATGGTTTTATTTCAGCTTATTTATATAATTTAGTCACTATATCTTTATATTTTAAATATTTATATATTTTTTGGTTAGTTGTCCCCCCGTCGTCCTCAAAATTTAGAAAAATTTTGCCGTTTAGAAACCCCGTCCCCAGTCTCTGTAACTATGAATATAATTGACCTCAGAAAGGAGTTAGCCCCTCAATAATTCAATCATACGGGTATTTTGTTATTAAAAAAATTGCAAATATTTTGGAAAATCGAGAAATTGTAAACAAAAAGAGAGGCCAAAGAGCCAGGTTTATTTTTTTCTTTTATTTCTCATATTTTGCTTTTAGAAAGACTTTGTAAGCGGAAAAGAGACCATCGAACCCAAAAAATTTTAAAAAATGCAAAATTTTCCATTTTTTTGAAGGCGACAAGAGAACTATTTTTCCATGAGACGAAAAAAATTGTAGTATTAGCCAAGAGTGCCAAATAATGTAAATCGGCCAATAGCGCCATAACAATATAACATTGTAAAAGGACGAAAAAGAGCCCAAAATCAACAAAATATCATTTTTTGGGGAGGTGTATTGATTTAAGGGGTAAAGTGTTTGAAATTTTCTCTTCTTCTCTCATTTCCAGTTTTCAAAATGGCTACAAATACGGCACCTAAGTTTTTTCTGCCCGATTCACAACTTCTTTGAGCCGATAATTATGCTACATAGAAAATGAAAATTCGTGCATAATTAGAATTTGAAGATATTTGGTCAATGGTAAATGGTACACTAACACGATTTGAAAACAATGTTGCACAACAACACACATTTGATAGGGCAAATCAAAAAGCAAAGTTAATAATTTTGTTTGGTGTTTCTGATCAAGTTCAACCCCATATTTGAGAGGCCAAAACAGCAAAAGAAGCTTGGGATAAACTAAAAATTGTATGTAAGTCCAAAAATAGGAACACTTCATCTCCAAAGGCAATTGTTGGATCTCAAAATGCAACCAACTGAAAAAGTAGTCTTTTCTAAGACATGTTGCAACTTTGCGCACACCACTTCAAGCTTTAGAAGAAGTGACGACTCATTTATGCCAATTGTTTTGAGAGTTGTGCCTCCATACAGGATTTTTGTGACCACGTTGAATATAGCAGGTCAAACAAATTTTGAACTAGTGAATATGCTACAACAACAAGACGCTATTCACACAAGTACTGAAATTGATGAGTAGGCACTTGCTTCTAATCGAAAGGAAAGAAACAAACAATGTCTTATAAAATGACTTTGAAAGCAAGGTAACAATCAACAAGGCCAAAAATGTCCTATTTGTGGTCAAAAAGGACATGAGTTAAAAGATTGTTGGTACAACACATTCCAAAAAGGATCGTCAAGTGGAAAGAAAAATGACAACCAACAATCTAAACAAGGCCAACAACAAAATAAACAAGGACAATATAAGGAAAGTGGAAGAAGAACAAGGAAATGTTGTTGAACGGGAAGATCAATATGATGATGACCACTTCCTATATAGTGCACAATCTCATGAAGAATCAATTTCTACCTATCTTTATCGGGTATGTTGATTCGGGTGCAACCCGCTACATGACAGGAAGAAAAGATTGGTTCTTCACATTGAGTGACACACCCACAAAAATAATGTTTCTTTGGGTGATGATACATCATACAATGTTCAGGGGATTGGTCCCATTTCAGTACCACTTGTAAAATTCTAGATGTTTTATATGTCCATGCCTTAACAAAAAAATTGATATCCGTAAGTCAATTATTAGACCACAATCTTAAAATTGACTTTGAATATAAAGACGGTAAAAAGATGTTCCTCATAAGAGATAAGTCACGAAGCTCAAAAATTGTTGCAAGAGCTTCAAATGTGGGCAGAATGTTTCAATTGGATTTTGTTCAACAAGATGATCAAGCCCTTGTGGCCAAGGACACAACTATGGCACAAAAGACTTGGTCATGTTAGTTTTGGCTATTTGTACACACTTCACCGATACAACATGGTCAAGGGTTTGATGCCTCTTAAAAGGGTACGAGATAAGTGTCAACATTGTTTGGCATGCAAACAACATTGAGCACATTTTAAACAGAGTACATTTCGGGCTAGCGCAAAACTTGATCTAGTGCATACCGATCTGGGCGGACCAATGAGACCTAGCCATTATGGGTTTCAATACTTCATGCTCTTTGTTGATAATTTCTCAAGAAAAATGTGGATATACTATCTTCGCACCAAAGACCAAGCTTTTGAAACTTTCAAAAAGTTCAAAGCCCTTGTTGAAACCAAGTCTAGTCGAAATATAAAGACACTCCGCTAAGATCGAGGCGGAGAATACACCAGCAATGAGTTCGAGCTTTTTGGAAATGCATGTCATTCATCATCAAATGGCACCTCCACATACACACATGCAGCAAGAATGGTGTTGTTGAAAGGTGAAATCATACTATCATGGAAATGGTGCGATGTATGATTGATGATGCAAGCTTAAAAAAAAGCATATTGGTCGAAAGCAAATGCTAAAAAGCATTTTATCTACTAAATAGAGTTCCCACTACAACTCTTGATGGGATAACACCACAGGAAGCATGGTCAGGGTGAAAGCCATCGATTGCACACCTTAGAGTTTTTGGATGTAAAGCTAGTATGCACATTCCTAAGAAAGCAGAAAACCAAACTTGACATGAAAAAAAAACTTTTTAAGATATAGTGATGAGGCACTTGGTTACAAACTAATGGATCCAAAAATTAAAAGCTAAGGCACTTGGTTACTGAGACTAATGGATCCAAAACCAAAAGGATTTACATTAGCGAGAGGATGTTGAGTTCTTTGAGAAGAAAGAAGCAGATGCTCCTTCCATACACTCACCTGATGATCAAATCAAACCTGTTGTGAAAAAAAGATGGTAATCACTCTAAAGAGGATAGTGATAATGGGGAAGATGGTGAAGAGACACCACCCACAAAAACCACTCAACGTATGCCTAAGTGGTATACAAGTATGATACAAGATGCAAAATTAGATGGTGTCCCCGACACATCTACCACTGGAATGAGGACTCGCAGTATGGCTCGAGAATGAGGTCAATTTGGCCTTAATGAGTACAGTTGTTGAATCTACTAAACCATCCATAGTTTCAAAAGCCCTTCAATCTAAACCTTGGAAAGATGTTATGGATGCAAAATACAAGTCATTTATGAAGAATTATACATGGTTGCTTACAAATCTTCCACCAGGGAAAAAGTCGATTGGATGTAGATGGATCTTCAAAACGAAGTACAAAGCGAGATGGTAGAATTGATAAACACAAGGCTATGCTTTAGTAGTTACGGGATATGCTCAAAAAGAAGGCATTGACTATGAGGAGACTTTTGCTCCCACAACTAAGATAAAAACTTTCAGGTTAATTTTTGCTCTAGTTGCACAATTTGGTTGGAAAATCCACCAAATGGATGTGAAAAGTGTCTTTCTTAATGGGGACTTACAGGAAGAAGTTTACATGACTCAACCAAGAAGGTTTTGTCATACCAGGTAAAGAGGAAAAGGTATGTAAACTCATAAAATCATTATACGGTCTCAAACAAGATCCCAAGGCATGGTACATCAAAATTGATGAGCATCTCATACATCATGGATTCAACAAGAGTCCATACGATCCTAATATCTATCTCAAAAAGCAAGGGGGCAATAGTGATCATTGTAGTATATGCCAATGATCTAGTCATCATTGGAGGTTCAGTGAGGATGATTGAGTCAACAAAGAAAGATTTAACTCGATCATTCGACATGACCAATCTCAGGCTTCTGCATTATTGTCTTGGACTTGAAGTTTGGCAAAGAGAGAATGATATCTTTGTATCACAGTTGAAATATGCCAAGACAACACTCGAGAAATTTCATATGATGGATAGCAAACCAATTGCCACACCTATGGAGACAAGACTTCAATTGTCTCAAACAGATCCATCACCACAAGTAAATGTAACTCTCTATCGGCAGTTGATTGGGAGTCTCATCTACTTGACCTATACTAGGCCGGATATCAGCTATGCAATCAGTTATCTTTCTCGGTTCATGCAAGCACCTAGGGTTTGTCTTCAGGAAAGCAGCAAAGAGGATCTTTCGGGGTACATCAGAGGAACTATGGATTATGGCCTAGAATACAAGAAGAATGATAACTTCTTCTTGACAGGATATTCAGATTCAGATCATGCAGAAACATAGATGACAGAAAATCCACTTCAAGATTTGTATTCTTTTTGGGATTTGGACCGATATCATGGGGGAGTAAGAAGTAGACGTGTGTTTGAGGCCCTCCACAGAATCGAGAATATCACACAAAGCAGAGTTGTCTGCACAAACAATATGGCTCCAACATATACTTGAAGATTTGGGAATACCACGAAACATCTAACTCCTACATGTTGATAACGAAGGAGTTGTGAAACTTGTTCGGAATCTAGTTTTTCATAAGCGCACCAAACACATTGAGGTGCAAGTACATTTCATTCGTGAACATGTGCGTAACAACATCCAACTCCAATATTGCCTAATGAGATCGATTGTGGTGCAAATGTCTTCACAAAGTCACTTGCTCGAGACAAATTTGAGGGCTTCAGAGAATTTCTCTCTTGTTCACTTGAGACCATGCTGAATTACAAGGGGGTGGGGGTGTTAGGAATAAAAACCTTAGCTTAATTCATCATTAGGATGGTATGAATAATGTAATAAGTAATATATTTTATTACTTTTTCTAGAACTCTTATTTGTCTTAGAGTTAGTTGTTTATCCCTAGATTAGTGGGGGCTTTTCTATCTTGTTTGTTCCCGGATGTATTCCAACAGGGGCAGTTAGGGGCAATATGTTATTTCTGCATATTTGCCAACTTTAGGAGATTTGATCCACTTCCCGTGGAATGGATAGAAGCTGTTCAGAGCCTATAAACTTTGCAGCTCTCTTCTTTGATTGTAATCTTTCATTTTGCATATTAATAAAATTTGTCAAACTCCACCTTGTTTGGGCAATAACAATTTATACAACATGAAATTACAAAAAAACACAAAGTCAAGTCACTTAGGTTCAATGCAGAGAGATCATTTATCTTTCTCCGTTCATTTGTCTCTTCGTGACAGGTCAAAAGATTCCTATCAAGATAAATGAATAAACTCGGAAAGGCTAGTGGCAAGATTATCACGAAGCAATTGCAATGAACTGTCCTTAAACAGTAACACAAATTCATTGAGTACTTAGACCCAAGTTTTTTTTTTTTCTTAACCAGATGCTTTCATTTTATCACATCAGAAGAATTTGAAGGTTGGCTCAAAACTCAAACAGCAGAATTTTGTAATTCAATTATTTAAGTGTCATTTGATTGAGATTAAAGCTGAAAAATATCTCTTTCAAGGTTGTCATTGAACATTGCAAAGAACCATCCAAAAACATGGCTTCATTGACATGTTTCGCCCAACACTATTTCTTTCTTAGTAAAGTGTTTTGTTTCTTTCAAACGGTAAGCACATGAAGCACAAATAAGACCATCATGGTTGTTAAGGGTGCAGTTCACTGGTTAAGCCATCTCATTGTTATAACATTCACCCAAGTTCAAGTCTCAGCCAGAACATTCAGTGATACACCTGCTGACAGGCTCACTGCCCGTATAAGTCAGTGTTATGTTTTGCAGGAAGGCCCGCTGTCAGGATTCCCGATGACTGTATGATCCTGTCCTATATGGACATGAGTGTAATTCCAGCTATTAATGCCAATTAATACTTCAGCTTATGGCCTCAAAATTTATGGGAATGAGGTCCCCAGATTGTGATCTCATGAGCTGGGCCTGCAGATTTCAAGGGTGAGGACTGAGGACTTCTATAGAATCCCTCGTTTAATCTATCAAAAAATAATCATCATCATTATCAAATCTCAAGTAGCAATTATACCTTCTACAGTGAAAGACAAGCCGATAAAATATTGAAGCTTGTGAGATTAAACGTTATAATTTGAAGGCTGAAAACATGTCGGGAAAAGCCATGGGTTAGCACATCATAGTCAATGGTGCGGTAATGCTTATATTAGTCTTATAAGTTATCATCACTCACGCAGATAAGTGAGTGTGCAAGAAAGATTAGGAAGATATTAGTCTCAACTCCTAGTTTGTAGGAGTCAAGCACGTGTAGAAATATCTCACATTTGGCTAAATAAAATAATGCATTGGGTATTATATTATGGTATCAGAGCACTATTCTTCCTGTGAGAGTTAAGAGGCAACTCCATTATCATTGAGTTGCTTTGATGTGAAAAAAATTTAAACATTGTTCGCAATTCTGAACATAGTTTAGAAATTATTGTGGTGTTTTTGTATATATTAAGGTCATCTGTACATCCACTGCATTTTTATGCTCCACACAGATCCTCTCATCATGTGTCTTTCACTTTGTTGACCTCAAACATGCACCCTCTGACAACCTTCAACACTTTCCAGACCTGTACATTGCAAATTAGTCAGTTCCTTGCCCAACAGACTTCTTCACATTTCTGCAGACCTCTGTGCATCTTCATTCACTGCTTTGTGCATCGTAGACAGTTGTGATTAACATGTTGTGGTTCAGCAGACCCATTGCAATCTGGATCAATCGTGTGGTTCTGTCATGCATCAACAACACTCTGTCGTGTGTGTCTGATCCGATCACCATGTGCAATAAACTTTGCCGATCTCTTGATGCACAGATCACCTCCACCTGAACACCTGTTGATGAAAAGGACCTGCCATGAGAGCAGGCATCTGTCATTTTCGTGTGCATTCGTGTAACTCTGCCATGAGCCCAACAAACTCGTGCACCGACAGTCGTCCATCTACTGCTGTGCATCTGATCCAGCAAGACATCGTCATTTTCAGCCTTAATAGCTAAAGCTATAAGGCTTAGGAATTATAATTTTTATTATAAAGTTATTATTAAATGTTTTTGGGAAGTTGTTTATTTTATTATATAGCCTTTCGTAGTCTATAATATGTTCGTGTGGTTTGTTTAGGCTGGTCAATTGTAAATAATTATTTCACAGTTATTCAGTACTGTCCCTATCTTAATATACTCGATAATATGTCATAATTGGTTATTTGTCTTACTATCTTGTTTGTACATTTTGAGCCATGTGTGTGTCATCCTCACAGTCAAATGCATTTTCTTTTCTTGTAAGGACACATTATTGGGAGAGACCGACATTAGCTATGTCGGTTCAGTCACAGTGGGGTTGATAGAAAATTTGAGTCTAGTTGAGAAATTTGAGGGTAGGGATTTTCATAAATGGCAGGTGAAAACCCAATGACTCCTGATCCAGAAAGATCTGTGGGATGTTGTCAATGGAAAGTAGTGAAACTGCCAAATGCTGACAAGGAGACTAAAAGGATTATTAATTACCACAGAGCTTTGGCTATCATTGGTCCACGATTGACAGATGCATATCTGCATCATGTGAATCTTTCAAGATACATTGAATCAACTGTTTGGTTAGCAAGCTGCCACTGCCAAGATGACCTTAATGCAAAGACACTTCGGATTGAAAACGGAGGAAGGTTATCACACGGTTCAATACATTACTAAGTTTTGTTCTTCGTTGAATCAATAAGCTGGTATGAAAGTTTAAGTGGAAGATGATGATACAAAGTCTATCTTGTTAAATAACATGCCAACTAGTTTTTCAAACACAAGTTTTACTTTGAGTAAAGTAAACCCCACTCTAGAAAGTTTGATTTCTACTCTACTGGATGAAGAAAACAGAAAGAATGAATGAAAGATTTTAATAATGTCCACGAGACCAAGCAGTCTATGCCACTAGGTGAGGTGTTTCAGAAAATGAGCAAACAATGTAACTTGCAAAAAGTAAATCTAAACCTTCTTTCAGGTCAAATAAAAATGAGTCAACCTCCAAAGCTCCAAAGGACAGATATCTTTGTTATTATAGTATCGGCGAGGGCACAAGGACTTACCGATGAAAACGAAAACATAAAGCTTTGGATTGTAACTAGTACTAATAGCAGAAAAGATCAATGTGGTTTTGCAGCATGGGAGTAAGCCCGTCATGAGGGAGAAGGCAGGAGAATATGTAGATGACATTGAGTCTAAGATTGAAAAAATGCTTCCCCTCGAGGCTGCATATACTCTAGGGACTACAGATGCAGAAAAGTTGATTAAAATTCTAAAGCAGCATGTTGCAGGAGAATTAGAGGCTCCAGAGGATTTTAATTATTCTTTTATTCATAAATTTGTTCATTTGGAGGGTTGCATTAATAAGTTGGCCAAGAGAATTAAGAAGAAGAAAGTTATTTCTGCTGAGATGGACAGTGTCTTGTCTAAACAGGAAATAATCTCTCTATCATGTGGGGCTAGATGAAGACCCCATTTTGGGGATGTTTGAACGTCTTGATGCATATAGGAATAAGTTGGAAAAGAAGGCAAAGAGTGAACACATTGATCTTGACCCTTCTTGAACAATTCCTTTATTCTTTATTCTTCATCCTCATTCTTTATTCTTTCCTATTCATCATTCTTCCAAATGAAAGAATCAAATCAGATGGTGACAGTGAGTAACAAAATCTCCCGAGAGTGCACGCATGATGGTGACAGGGTAGAAAAAGACGAGGAGTTTGTTAGCAAAAAGAATATTCTCCACTTATTCACAAGCTCAATCATGATCCAAAACCGTTCCAGCTTGGCGTATCAAGGTCGAATCTTTTCAGTTGGAGTGGTCTTCTCATTCATCTTGGCAGATTGAGGGTCTTTTCCGTACGTTTTTGGATGGTTTCAAAGAGTTCTTGGGGGCATCTGAGTATATTCCCTTTAAGAGAAACTTTGTATAAGAATGAAGGTCTGTCTTCATTCTAGGGGATTCTGGTTCTAATTTTTGGGAAGCTCTAGTTCTAGTTTTGGGTTTTTGCTAAGGTGATTACATTGTATAGTCATTAGCAGGCATTGAGAGCATCCTGTATATGTCTCTCTTATCTAAATCAAAACGCATAGAACCATTGGCCATGCTTGATTAGGCATTATGAATTGTAAGTAAGAAAAGTGGAGTATGAAGCACCTATAGGGACTGCCAAGTCACGTGTTTTAAAATTACTTAATTTTTGTTGCTTATGTGTAGGTGTAGAGAGAGAAGCAAAGAAAAAGGCATTTGAAGTAGCCTTTGCGGGACAAGAAATAGTGGGGCGTTTTAAAGCTCTACTAGATGAGGAGGCTACAATCAAGATTGTGGGAGCCCCAAGGACAGTCGAATGAGATTTCAGTAAGAATAATGGAGGAGTTGCAGTTAGATCAAAATAGTGGGATGTGGAGTCCAATTGAAGATTTTGAGTAGTGGTGAATGGTCACAGGTGGGTGTAAGCCCACAAAGAAAGAGGGGGAAATTTTAGGTGGAGGTGGTTGGGCTATGGTGAGTCAAGACTCACAAAACAAAGGTGTAGGAGTGAAGATGCAACACATATGAGGAGGTGGACGGACTATGCCCAAGCAAGGTAGAGTGTGGAATGGGAAGAGCTAGGCAGAGGTTCAAGAGCCAACATGAGGCTGGAAATGGATGAAAAAGTGTAGAGATTGGTAGAGGTACTTGGTGTATTGGAAAAGGACACGTGACCATCAACTTCAATGGCTAAAAGAGTGGTTTTTCCATTTACTAGGTACATGCGAGCAAGAGCTCACATTTTAATTGCCTTGCAAGTGTGATGCAGGAGCATCCAAGGCGAAAGGGTAATCTTGCATCACCCAAAAACAAAATAGGAGTTTGGTTAAGTATTCTTGGGGCTTTGGCCAAGTTTTAAAGGTTTAAAGAGTTGTAGGTTTAATGGCAATAAAAAGGATCACTTTGAAGTTCATTAAGTGTTCATAGGGTTTAATCAAGTGCTCCATTTGTAGGTAGCAGCCATAGTGGCCACAACTCTTGACTTAAGTGTTCAAGAGGCATCAAAAGATCATAGAGTTCACAGGGAGATTAGACTCCTTGTTCGAGGCCAAGTAAACAACTTGAGGTGAAGCGATTCATATCGAGAAGCAAGAAAAATCCCGAGAGTTTGAGAGATTGTGATTGGGACAAATGTCACAATTCCGGTGAAGCACTTCTCGAGGTCAAAGTGGCACTGAGGAAAAGGTAGAAGGATCATGAGGCTTCGGGATACCGAGATTGCCACATGTGTCGCAATCCCATAGAATTTCACGGAAGTCGGCATGGAGTCACAAAGTCAAGAGGGCCACAATGCAAAGCTCGGCAAGAGAACAAGATGGTGGCAAGTGTCACCATCGGCTTGGCTCATTTAATGGGGTTTCCCAAAGGTTGGGGTTGAGAGGTTTATTGTATGTGACCATGAGACTATGAGATGGTGATAAATGTCACCATCCCGTTGTCTCATTCCATGGGATTTCACTAAGAAAAGGAGCCACATTATATGGTAGTGAAATTGCAAAGCTACGAGGAGATGTCAAGTATCACTTGGAGACTTACGCTAAGAAGCTACCGCCTCGTTCCCAAAAGCTCACAATGGGAAAAATGGCCTACAAGAATTTCAGATGGCCATAACTTTCACAAAAAAGCACCAAACAAGTGGAAGAATGGGATCATGGAAAGCATTTAAAGAGAGATTTTAATTGAGGCTAAAAGCGGAGTGATTGGTCATATGTGGAGGAAGAATTTCACGTTTGAAATCTTTGGGAAGCCGTTTTTCTACACGGGAGAGGATCCACAATGCCAATGACTCTCCTTCAATGTTTGAGTGTTCCACAAGCAAACACAAGGGACTTGATCCATTCAAATGTGAGCAGTGACCAAGTGAACACACCGTCCCAGGGGTTCATCATGGCTGAAAATCAAGCCGCACAACCACATGGGCTGCCACATTATCATTTACTTAGAATTTTGTAGAGATCACAAAGCTTTAGAAGCAAGAGACCCAAAATCAAATCTGATTTGATTTTGGAAGGAATTCAGAGTGATCAAGGCCACTCTAGATCAGATCTCAGTCAGAACATTCCACTGAATCTATAAAAGGGAATGTTTTGCATTTTTCTAGAGGTTGTTGTTGCTTAACCAAGAGATAGAGAATTCAGGGTTGGCTAGGGAGCCATAAGTTGTGTAGACAAATGCCTACGAGCCTTAGAGATTTTTGTTTAAGACTTTTGTATAGTCTTAGGGAAGTTGCAGAGTCTGCAACACGAGTTGTAAAACCACAAAGAGGTTTAAGAGAGTATAGGGGATATGTGAAAAGTGTCACAAGAAATGTAGAAATTGTTAAGGCTTGAATGTAATGCAAAAAGTATTATTTTTATGTGTTTTTGTTGTGTGATTCTGAAGGCTACATGGTTGGGCTCTTGTTCACTTGAGATCCTATCGTTGATTGCATGATTCGGTATTAGAGCTTAGAAGGCAGCTGCGGGAGGAAGAAGTATAAGGGTGCAAGGTGAATAGAAGTGAGAGAAAAGTAGCCAAAGAAGTTGAGGAAGATAAGAGTTGAAAGAAGGTAGGAGAGACTCCTACAGAGGTCTATTTTCCACATTAGAGGAAAGGTGTGGATAGAAAATAGAGGAAGTGAGTGATTATAACATCTTCCGGTTGAATAGAGTGTTGGGTAGAAGGTGTTCGAGTGATTAAGATTGAGGGTTTTGAGTTGTCTTCAACTATGAGAAAAGTGGGTGGAAGGCAAGAGAAAAGGTTGAACATCCTCCAATTTAAGAAAACTTGTTAGAGGGAAGAAGTGTGAGTAAAGAGAGGTTTTGTGTCTTCCACTAGGGAAAAATAGTGGGTAGAAGACATATTGTAGTCCTCCAAACTGAGAAAACTCGGTAGAGGGCAACGAGAGAGTAGAAAACACTAGAGAGTTTTTGAAAACGCCAAGTCAAAAACAAGGTGGGACGAGGTCTGGGCTCCAGTCAACTAGATCTTCATCATTCCAAGGTAGAAGGGCAGGCAAATTTCTTTAAGGGGTGGATTGACAGAGACTTAGGACATTCAAAAACTTCTCTTAATACACATAGAACCTTTCAATGCCAGAAAACACAAGGAGACCCCGTCTGACAAGAACTTACCCGTGCAAAAAGTAGTCACAATTCTGCTTTGAACCAGCAAGATCACCCAAGCACCATTGGAGCTTTGAAAACAACCTTCATACAATTTAATCACAGAAACTAGGACTTTATCTCGTTCTAGGACTCCGTAATGCTCTGCAACTTCAAAATTCGAATGCAAAGTGCAAGACTTAGTCTAATTTTTTTTACCATATAGTTCTTCTCACGCACTCATTAATGGCAGACATCTTCCCGGCTTTTTAATACTTGTGATTGTTGATCCCATGATCTCGTTTGAATATGGGCCTTACACGTGGACATATTTGCCACATGTCCTTGTTCGTGGGCTGGCGGAGGTAAGAGAGTAGTTGGTAGTAGTACAAAAACTAGGAAATTGCCAACTGCTGGGCTGCAAAGTTGCCCCAGCCATATGATGCCACCATATGTTGCCACGTGTCCTCTTTGTGGGGCCTTCGGGGGTAGACATGCAGTTTGCAATATTGCAGAAATTGCGAAACTGCCAACTACCAAACTGCAAAAAAGTTATTCCCTTAGATGTCATCATACGCCACCACATGTCTCTCCCATCAGGCCTCGAGGATGGAAACACAATCACGAGTATTGCAAAAACTACACAACTGCCAACTGCCATACGGCGAAGATGTTCCCTTGGCCAATTGCTACCAGATTGCGCCACATGTCCCAACTTGTCGCACCTCGAAGATAGGAATGCAACTTGCAATCTTACAACAACTATGAAGTTGCAAACTGCAAAGCTGCAAAAATGCTCCTTGCCTTGCATCGTTAAGATTCCTCGAACGGACTTGTAGATGCGCCTACAGCTCGCAACATTGCAAATAATGCAAAGTTGCTCACAAGGCCCGCACACCCCCAAATGTTCTGAATATTCCTTTTGTCGCGCCTTGGGGGTGAACTTGCAGTTGCAAAATTGCAGAGAACTCAATTTCAAAAGCATGGGGCCTTATTCGAAGGATCGATCATACAACTAAGGTCGTAGTAACATCGCTCATGCCCCTCACACCTGCAAATCATCAAATCAACAAGAAACATAGGAAACATTAAGGCATTAGCAAAACACGAACAGCTAACCAGGAACATCACACGGTTTAATCAACTTGAAGCTCGAGGGAACGCTTAACATCTTGAGATGTCAAAGGACTAACGAAATGGGCAAGGCACACCAATTTCTCGGGGGGATACAAAATGTGACATGGTTTTCAACAAGATCAAATCAGGCACCAACAGGTACTATTGAAGCATTTCTATGTTGGAATTCCAGAAAGAACTAAAACCACAAACAATATGCCTTAGAATAGCAGGTTATAAACAAAGTATCTGGTTCAAAAACACAATTAAGAAAATATGTTACCTAAAGATAGATATGCCCCCAACACCACTTTCATCAACAATTCTCTAGTGTTCCTTAAAGTAGCCAGAAGGCTTTGTTTCTGCCCAAGTCCTCTTATGGCATCCCGGCAACACAAGTTTGTATGCACCCGTGATTCAAAAATTTGATACATACAAAAAAACCTTCATGACACTTTTCATTTCAGAATGTTGCTTGAACATAGAGCTACCTCAATCACCAATGGATTTAAGTACATGTGCCTAAGTGAAGGAATTTTGAAATTCTCAGCAAACATTTATCGCTTTAGAGTGGATGGACAATGGGCATAACATTCACCAAAAGTAGAATATAATATATTTATTTAAACACATCCAAAATTCCAAAATTATTTCCTTTTGCTTTGGAGTATGATAAGGCATGTAAATCTTTTGATGCCATATATGGAAAGCTAACGATCACTCTAAATCTAAATAAAAATCAATTACCATGTCAAATATATAAAAATGAGAATAAATCTAAAAGGCTTCATGCAATGTGTTATGCTAGATAGCAGAAAATGACGGTTAATTACTAAAAATGGCTCTGATTTTGTGAAACCAATAGAATCGGTAACAATGACAATTTCCCAAAATTGTCATACCTGAGAAGCAAGTGATCTATTTAAGTTCTCCCGTTCCTTCTCCATATGAGCACGGGATGTGCCATAAATGGATGCAGATTTTGCTAAAATCCCACCACTGTAACTAGGATTTTCATCTCCATACTTACAAAAATCTTCAGATAACTTTGTTCCTTAAAAATGATTAAAAGAGCATTTCAGAATTGATATTATAGTTAAGCATACCAACATTTAGAACAAAACAGTGTTACTATTCCAACACGCAGCATACCTATTTCAATCTGTCTCGAGCCAGAGGACACAAGTCCTTCAACACCTCGGACAATGTCTCGTTGAAAATGCTGAACCATACAGTGAACAAAGAAGGTTTGAACCAAATGTCAATCTCTCTCAAATAAATAAAAAATGACTACAATGCTTCTATGACCTATTTTGTCAGTATACCTTTCCTGTTCGAGTAGAGACAAAAGCTTCTCAAGCAGTTGGTGCCGTTGCAACTCTGCTTCATCTATAACTATCGTATCAGAACTTCCATATCCACTAGCAGTGAATTGTTTAAGGACCGCCTGCAGTTCAAAGTGTAGTAGCACTCAGAATAAACTCATCACGTGAAAATAAATAATGTCAAGGAACGTGCAATCCTTAATAACTGAAAGATAACTGGGTAAAATTGTCTCAATACTTTCATCAAATTTCCAATATGTATTAAGAAAAAAATTTGAATCTTATTAGCAATAAACTTCATCCACTGTTGCAGGTGATAGATACAAATTCTTATGAAAGGGAAGAGAGGAAAAATTCCTGCCAGAATCCAAGTCAACAGATATATGCACGTATATTTACATGGGCATTATTTACCAGATACAGGATAACCTTTTGTCCGACGCAAGGGAATGAACAATTCTGTTCGGGATGAGATGAAGAAGTCTGAGTGATAACGGAACTAATGAGGGCATAATTCTGCAAAATTATGTAGAAAAAATCTGTGTAATCAAATGTGGTTCAAAATCAACAATCATGTTCAGGCATGTGTAAAAGAAGTCGGGATAAATTAACCAGCATATAATTCTTCCTGATAAAATGATGCAATATCTCAACTCGTACAGGCTTCCTCACAAAAAATGACTCAACAGAGTTTTATATTCACAATAAGACTTTATCACCACTTTTCAATGCATGCAAAATTAATAACTAGCAGTCGTGATGATAGAAGTTACAGAGACTTAACCACACAGGACTACATCAGCTAATTGTGTCTAGTCTAACACGGTTAGAAGTAATAAAAATATAAGGTATAGGTGATGGAGGTAAGGTATCATATGACCAGAAATATCACGGCTGAAATTTATGTCTGCAAAATCTTTCCCGATTATTTTCTAAAAGTTTCATGTGTAGTAAAAGCTCCTATTTCTTCAAAATGTGTATCTATAGCAAGGATTTCAAATACTTTCCAAAATGTGGCTTCACAACTGAGTAAAGAGGGAATTCGCTGTTGCAAATTGAAAAGAGGAGTATGTCTTTGTACATAATCAAATCTTATAGACTTCGCCACAAAAGCTTCTCACTGAAAAGTCTAACTGAAAATTTGAATGGTTGGTGTCTTTCTAAATATAGTGGTGGGAGGGTATCAGAAACAATTCAAATGAAATGAGAATGCTGAAGAAGAGGTTCATAGGATGAATCTCTTTTCTCTTCAAGAGATATAGATGGTCTCTTCGTGACTTCTCATGACCCACTCCAGAAAAAATAAGTGCAAATGTTGAATGTAAAGAAACCCTGGAGGGATATTATGCAAGTTGGTTAAGGATTATATGGCTCTCGAGTCCACTGATAAACATACTCAATTCAGCCCATAGACAATACTGCTCCCTACTGTGGCGAACATCGATATGACAATACATCTGCTCTCAACTTTGAGAAGAGCAATATGCTGAAAATGGAAAAATGGTGCTCATTTTATGAGAGAATTTAACATATTTTCAGCTACTGTTAGAATCGATCATAATTGATCACATTGCTGGATAAAGGGCGGTTAGCAAGCAATGGTTACTAGCACAGATCATGCAAAATCCCTTCACTCACATTGATAGTTCGTGCGTTCCTTCAACAATCCCCCAACATTATGCCTTTCTTCTGAACAGTGCTGGCCTTGCAGTTAGAATACGGAAAAGAAGTGTATTTCCACGAGATGCATTATGTATATTGTCAAACATTCCAAACGTTAAGCGGCCCTTTTGGAACAGAATTTGTGAACATGACAAGGGTTATCATGAGCACTGCCAATGCGGGTATATAAAGGCAATTTAGAATGCAGCATTCACTACCCCTACCACTAAGCTCCAATGGGAACTTCAAATGAAATGAATCGCGACAAATGAAATGTCAATGCTTCTGCCTACCTGCTGTTGTTTTGCAACCTGGTCTCTGAGCTTGCTTGCCTGTTTTCTCAGTGCATCCATTGCTACCTGCGAATGAGGAAACGAATGACGAAGAAGAAGACGAGACCACCAGATTCGTCGAGTAAATGCGAAATCAAATCAAATCAAATCAAAGATGATACCTGCGAACCTTTCTTCGGAGGTTGGAAAACGTGAATCGTAAACGAAAAAAACGAATCCCCAACCCCCTTGTACAAAGCTAACGGAGGGAAAGGGGAGAGACTTATATCCAGACGCTCTAAAAGCAATTGTGGCTATTTGACCGTTCGTAACCGAATCCCCAAACCCCTTGTGGCAATTTCAGTTAAGAGGTAATGATATAGAGAGCAAGTCAACCAAGGGGACAAATAGTTATGTGCTCATTCTTTTAATTCACAAGGCATTAAGTGCTTGCAAAAGATCTAAACCTAGAAAGGGAGTTGTAAATATTTTTCCAACAAATTCATGGTATGATGAAGAATGTAAGGTTACCAAGAGAGCTTTGAAAGAAAGTGAGATGAACAAAGAAAATAAAAAGAAATATGAGAAATTGGTACAATACAAGAAAGAAAGTTATGTGAGTATGAGGAGGAAAGAATTAATTTCTCTTGGAAAGCACAATCCCAAAGGCTTTTGGAGGGAGCTGCAACAAAAGAAAAACACATAGAAAATAATATCACAGATGCTCAGTGGTTAGAGTATGTGAGGATCCTCTATGAGTGGTCTCAACAGAAGGATACTCCTCCCATAATTAATACTTCGACCAAGCTTTTCTCCATGGAAGACATCAAGCATGGCATCATGAATCTAGCAAGTGGTAAAGCACAAGATATTGATGGGTTCAAAGTGAATTTTTAAAGTGGGGTGTGGAGACCCTCACTCCGCACATCAGAAAAATATTCAATGAGATCAACCAGAATGGCTTCCCATTGGAGTGGACAACTAGTGTTGTTATTCCTCTATTTAAAAGTGGTGATATCAATAATCCATCAAACTACGCACCATTATGGTCAATCCTCTCCTTAGTAAACTTTTTGGGGGCATGGTAGAACGTCGAATCAGCAGTTGGGCCGAAAGAGAGGGTAAAAGAGAAAAAGGGCAAGCAAGCTTCGACCTAGACACTCAACCATCGACCATTGCATCACTCTTAGGCACTTGATTGAAAAGGTTTGGGATACCCAAGGCGAGGAAGCTTTTTGTTGCTTTGTTGATTTTAAGAAAGCTTTTGACACGGTGCTAGAGACAAACTTTGGAACAGGATGGAGGAACTTGGGATTCCATACGAGTTTAGAGCAGTAGTACATAGGCTTTATGAGCAAGTCAGAGGTAAAATCAGAACCAAAGAGGGTATGTCAGAATGTTTTGGCAGTGACATTGGTGTCAAGCAAGGTTGTCCTCTCTCTCCCACCTTGTTTGGCTTATACATTGACAAGCTTGAAGAATGGTTAAGCAAAACCGAGGGAGGGGGCATATAATTGGCAGGTTATGTGGTGAAGTTACTCTTATATGCCGACGATCTTATTCTAATTTCAAAAACAACTCAAGGATTGAGGGATCATTTGAAAGCCTTAGAATTTTTGCCAGGAAGTAGGGATGCAAGTGAACATTAGCAAAACCAAAGTAATGATTTTTTCTTTAAAAAGGAAAGAGAAACAACTTAACTTTCTTTTTGAAGGGAGCTGTTGGAAATTGTAACAGAATACAAATATCTTGGGATTGATTTGCACAACAAGCTTAGTTGGGAGACATGTAGAACAAAAAGGATACGGGGGTTGGAAAGCATCTTACCTACTTCAAAATAGGTGCAGGACAGCTGAACTTTGGGATTGGAAAACTAAGAAAACCCTTTTTGGATTGTTGGTCACTCTGGTTGCTCTGTATGGTTGTGAAATATGGGGAAGTAGCATGTCAAATCATGGATGGAGACAATTAGAAAGAATCCAGAAACATCTAATCACAAGCACTCTTAAAGTCAAGTCAACAATCCCGTATGAGATAGCCGAGGTAAGTACTTTCCCAATGGAAGTATATCGCGATAACTTGGTTATTATCTCGAAAAAGGTTGAAAGCATGGATAATCATCATTGGCCCAAACTAGTTGTGGAGGAAAAATTAGAGTGCGAGAAAAGAAAACTTGGATGAAGCAAAACAACAAATGGATGAACAAATGGGGCATCAACTTTCAGGAGTGTCCTAACAACAACAGGGAAATAAAACACTATGTGACAAAAAATTTAGGACTGCCATGTGGACAGGGCAGATTGGTCGTAAGAAAGCTTATTACATCAAAGAATTTAACCCCAATTGGGAGCATGATGAAAAAGTTTATCTTGGTGCATTATCAAGGGCAAAGCAAGGATTTTAGTGGCTCAAATGAGAACCGGTTCGCATCAACTTCGATGTGAAATCGGTAGATGGACTATACCCAAGGATGATTTGGAAAGGAGAACTTGTCTTTTCTGCACCAAAAGGGTGATCGAGACGGAATGACACTTCATCATGGAATGTTTAACTTATGAGGATATTCGGATCGGTGTGAAAATGAATTGAAGGTGGGACATTAAATGAGTTAATCGAATAAATTGTTGGGGTTAGACCAAACCGGTTGTACAGATATATATCAGATTAAAGCATACAAGCAATAAACACGAAATAACCAACATAAGAAAATACACAAGATATAACATGGTTCACCCAAAGTGTGGGTTACGTCCACCAAGAAACAACCAATATATTATTCCAAAGGTTGTACAATTGAAGATCTGCAATCTTCCACACCTTACACAATGTACAATACTTTTTCTCTCACAAGCTTCTCTAAGCTCTCACCAAGAATTCCTTCTTACAATTCTCCCAAATCTTACCTCTAACCCTAATTTCTTAGTTTATATAAGCCTATACAAACTTAAGGCACTTTAGCCATTCATTTACAACCATTAAATCAACTTTATAACAAATATTATATCTAATTCCCATGACTTAAATATAAACAATCATGCACAGGTAACCGATGTCAATTACCCCAACCGATGTCGGTTGGTCTACTAGGTGACCAACGTTGGTCGATCACCACCGATGTCGGTTATTGTGTAAACTTGTAAGTTGTAAATAAGCTCCTTTGTGAAGCAATTCAGCTCCACAATCTCAACAATCTCCCACTTGGAGATAAATTGTTGCACTATCCCGCACAACTCCATCCTTGGTTCCTCTCTGGCTTTGTTTCTTCCTCTTCAAGTCTCAAACTCAAAGACCAATAGAAGTGGAGTGTAGCTCTAACTTCTTCTTTGCCAACGACTTCGTTAGCTTATCCGTAGGGTTCTTATTTGTATGAATTTTCTCTAACTTCAGTTTCCCATCCTCCAACACTTATCGTATGAAGTGATATCTCAACTGAATGTGTTTCGTTCTTGAATGAAATGTTGAGTTTTTTGCCAAATGAATTACATTTTTACTATCATTATATAATATGTAATCCTCTTGCTCGTTCCCCAACTCTTCTATGAACTTGCTCATCCATATCATCTCTTTTCTAGCCTCTATAGCTGCAACATACTCGACCTCTGTAGTAGACAAGGCCACAACCTTCTGCAATCTTGAAATCCAGCTAATTATCATCCCACCTATTGTGAATACATATCCAGTGGTGCTTCTCCTACCATCCAAATCTCCAACCATATCTGAATCAACATAGCCCCGTAAAGTAGTATTTGTCCCTCTCGAATACCCGAGAATCCATTGGATTGTTTTTCAATGCTCTTTACCTGGATTGGCCATAAATCGCCTCGAACTCTCACTACCTATGCAATGTCCAGTGCGGTACAAACCATAACATACATAAGACTTCCAACTATGAAGCATATGGAACTCATGTCATATACTCGACCTCCTCATGTGATGTAGGACACTGATCTTTGCTCAATTTAAAGTGTCCAGACCATAGGTGTACCTACAGGTTTTACATCCTGTATTTTAAATCTTTTCAACACCTTATTGATATAATCATCCTGAGACAAATACAATCTCTTATTCTTCTTGTCTCTATGAATTTTCATGTCAAGGATTTTCTTTACAGCTCCCAAATCATTCATTGCAAATGTGTGAGCTAATTTTTCATTAATCTCACCAATGATCAAAGCATATTAGATCTTGCAATAAGCATATCATCCTCATACAGTAACATAGCTCCCATTTTCAAGTTTCTTGAAATAAACACAATGGTCAGATTCACATCTCATATAATCATGATCATGCATAAATTTGTCAAACCTCATATATCATTTCATTGGAGCTTGTTTGAGCCCATACAAACTCTTTTTCAACCTACACACATGTTTCTCCTTACCCTTGACTTCATAACCAAACGATTGATTCATATAGATCTCCTCCTCTAAATCACCATGAAGGAAAGTCGTCTTAACATCAAGTTGTTCTAAATGTAAATCTTCTACTGTAACTAAACTCAAAATAATACGGATGGAAGTCATTTTAACAACAAGAGTAAATATCTCACTAAAATCAATACTTAGTTTTTGTGCAAATTATTTTACCGCAAGACTTGCTTTGTATCTTTTATGTCCACCCTCTTCCTCCTTGATCTTGTAAACCCACTTGTTCTGTAATGTCCTCTTACCTACTGGACAACTTGACCAAATCCCATGTCTGGTTTTGTTTCAAGGAATCCATCTCCTCATCCATGTCATGCTCCCACTCAACATGGGTATCCTGCTACATTGCTTCTTCAAAACTTTTCGGTTCACCACTATCAATCAATAAAAGATAAAATAATGGAGTAAATCTTTTTAGAGGTTTACTTACTCTTTAAGACCTTATAGAAATTTGGGGTGCCTAAGGCTCATTCTGGATCTCCTGGACATTCATGTTCAAATCGTGATGGATGACGTTGGTCACCTATAACCAATGTCGGTTCCTCTATAACCGATGTCAATTCACGTGACCGATGTCGATCTAGCTTTGACCAACACTTGGTCACCCCGACTGAGCGGTGTTTGTGGATTTTGTTTTAAATCCAAGAATGCACTTTTCTCAACAAACTCTTCACTCGGTTCATTCTTGGGTACCAAAACCTAATCCATGTACATTCTCTTTTCATTCCAATCAATGTTACGAATCCTAACAATCTTAGCATCTTCTAAATCCCAAAACAGAATCCGAAATCACCGAACCATAACCAATGAAAGTGCATCTCTTAGATTTAGCATCCAACTTCTTCTTATTTTCTTTATCAACATGCACAAAAGCTTCTGAACCAAATACTCTAAGAAAATAAAGATCTACCTCTTTTCCAGTCCATGTTTCTTCTAGTATTCCACCATTCAGTGCACTTGAGGGGCCACGATTGATCAAATATCTTTGTTATATCTATTTGCTGCGCCCAAAACTACAAGGGTAATCCAACATGTATCCTCATGCTTCTAGCATGTTCCATAATAGTTATGTTCATTATTTCTACCACTCCATTCTCCTATGGAGTTATAGGAACCATTCTTTCTCTGTGTATTCCATTCACTAAATAGTAATCATTAAAAACCTTGTGCAATACCACCACCATTGTCAGATCTAAGGAACTTCAACTTCAAATTAGTTTGATTTTCTACAAGGGCTTTCCATCTTTTAAATTTTTCAAAACATCATATTTACGTTTAATACAATAAACCCATACCTTTCTTGTGGCATCATCAATGAAAGTCACATAGTATTGGGATCCTCCATGAGAAGCTACCTGGGCTGGTCCCCACACATCTGAGTGCACAAGCTCCAATTTATGCTCCTTCTTTGTTGCCCCAACTTTAAGAAACCTCACTTTCTTTTTCTTTCCAAAGATACAATGCTCACATAAATCAAGATCTACATCTTTCAAATATGATAACTTACCCTTTTCCTTTAAGATTTACATTCCCTTCTTACTCATATGGCCTAGCCGATTATGCCACATGCTTGCATATGAATCTGAAGTAGATAGCAGAAAAGGAATCAGTAATACAAGTAGACAAATATAATGTTCCTACCTTGTTGCCTCTAGTTACAACAAGATCTCCCTTGGAAACTTTCAAGAATCGGTATGAATGTAACCATGCATCCATCTTCACCTAATTGTCTTGTAGAAATAAGATTTCTCCCGAGGCTTGACACATGCCTCACATCTTTCAATATCCATGTATTTCCATTCTACAATTTAAGATAAACTTCACCTTTACTAGTAATATTTCATGGTTCATCATCTCCTAAATAAACATGCCCAAAATTACCCTAGACATAATTTCTAAAATAACCCTTATTAGGGTAGCATGGAAAGAAGCTCCTGAATCTAAAACCCATGATTCAATTTTATTATCTAAGGAGAGAATAAGGGCATCTTGCATTACCTCGATGATACATTTTTCTCTTTACCTTTCTCTGGTACATTCTCTTTGTTTTCCTTGAACCAACAATCCTTCTTTGCATGTCCTTTCTTTCCACAATTCCAACAGGTTATTCCTCTACCTCTGGATTTAGATCTACCACTCTTAGACTTTGATTTCCCATTACTCTTACTCTTGGATCTCTCCTTTTGCCTTCCTCTGCTTTCTACATTCAAAGCATTCCCAGACGATGATTCTCCTGACCTTTTCCTGCGTATTTCTTCATTTAGAATTATACCAATCCCATCATCAAACTTTAAAATATTAGTAGCAGATGATGTATTACTAACATCCATTACCAAATTATCACAACTATCTGGAAAAGAACACAAGAATAACAATGCTTTCACTTCATCTTCAAAAGGGATATTAACCAATTTTAATTGATTTACAATAGAACCGAAATCATTCAAATGATTAGACACATATCCACCTTCTTGCATTTTAGAATTAAACCATTTCTTCTTCAAACAAAATTTATTCAATGCACTTGGTTTTTCATATAAATTAGCTAAATCTTTCATTAATTCTACCATGGTTGATGCTTTTATTATATTTGAAGCCACAAATGCTATCAGGATTAATATTATAGATCCCAGAGCCTTTCTGTCAAGAATATTACATTCTTCATCAGTCATCTTTGCAGGCATTGCCTTCTCATCCAACAATAAATATAGATCTCTCTGATACAGATAATCCTCCACCTGCATCTTCCATAATTGATAATTACGGCCTTCAAATTTCTCTACTTTGTATTTACTATCTTCTGCCATTGTTGTGCTCCCACTCAATCAAAAATCCCTATGAGTAAATATGTCAACACACACAACCCTCAAACAAAGCTCTGATACCAGTTGTTGGGGTTAGACCAAACAGTTTTATAGATATATATTAGATTAAAGCATATAAGTAATAAACATGGAAATAACCAACAAAAGAAAATACACAAGATATAATGTGGTTCACCCAATGTGGGCTACGTCCACCAAGAAACAACCAATATATTATTTCAGAGATTGTACTATTGAATATTTTCAATCTTCCACACCTTACACGATGTACAATACTTTTCTTCTCACAAGCTTCTCTAAGCTCTCACCAAGAATTCCTTCTTACAATTCTCCCAAATTTTACCTCTAACCCTAGTTTCTTAGCTTATATAAGCCTATACAAACTTAGGGCACTTTAGCCATTCATTTACAACCATTAGATCAACTTTATAACAAATATTAGATCTAATTCCCGTGACTTAAATATAAACAATCACGCATAGGTAACTGATGCCAGTTACCCCAACCGATGTCAGTTTGTCTGCTAGGTGACCGACGTTGGTCAACCGACCAACGTCTGTTACTGTGTAAACCTGTAAGTTGTAAATCATCTCCTTTGTGAAGCAATTCAACTCCACAATCTCAACGAAACAAGGCTTCAAAAGATCGTAGGTTTTGTGCTCAAGATTCACTGAGTTGAGAATGGATATGGAAAAGAGTTTGAATTCATCTTAAAGTCTCGCTTTTGGTCCCATAGACTCTTGATCTCATGGGACGTCATTAAAATCTTTCATTTCATTTCATTTTGAAAAAAACACGCGAGGTAAAAAATAAATGGGGTGTGTTCATGCTTGTAACTCAATGAAAACACTTCACACTAACTTTTTTAGGAGATGGGGAGGTGGAAAATCTAGAAAGAAGAAGAAGAAAAAGATATTTTAATTTCGGTGAGACTACCAAAATAGCCTATGAGACAACCTGATCTCTGCTTAAAGATATTTCGGCATTCGAGATCTCTTGTTAATGAGTTTAATGATCAGCTCCCCTGTTTTTTCAACCATATTCTCATTGAAGATATCTTGAAAGGATGCAGTAGCCACCGTGCTAGCAAACTGGGCCCTAATGTCATTATAAGCATTACAATCCAACATGAAATGTTTCTTTGATTCCACCGCACCAGACATGTAAAAGATACAAATTCTTTCTTCCCATGTCTCTTTAGGTCTTTTCCATCTTCTTGTTTCACACTGAAGATGGTGTGAATTAGTTCTCAATTGAGCTATGAAGATCTTTGCTTTCCACGGGATATTAGCCCTTATAAAATCCTTTTGTTGATGATCACATGTAGAGTTAAATTCCTCCAAATAGTACCTCTTCTTTCTCCCCAATGGCTTTCCCCACATAGCTTGACGAAATTTGTCTATAACAAAAGTTTTTATCTCTTGACTATTATTAGGACATGCATTCAAATGAATGTTCCATTTTTAAGCCATTTGTTGTTTTGATTCATCCATGACTTCTTTCTTTTCTCCAAAAACTCATTGAGGAAAACCTTAGGCCATCTACTACCTTCCATTTGCTCGATATTTTTTAGATATGTTATGAGATGAACCATAGCAATAACTTCTAGAGGTACAACCTCATTTTAGCTAGGAGAATCTCATATGGGACCGATATCTTTAATTTGAACTTCTTAGTAATCATGCTTTTTTAAATCCTCTCGAATTGTTTCCATCTTGAGTTTGAAATGTTGCTAGCCCAAACCTCTCATCCGTAAAGCACCACTGGAGTCACTAAAAGCCCAAACAAAGTTTGCATAGTTTTGCAATCCTATAATTACGCCTCTCTATATTTTTTTGGAAAGCATACAAATCTCTCCACCCCCTAAAGTTTCTTTTTTTTACAAATCTCTCTTAAGCTTGTTGTTAAAGTCTAACCCAAGATATTTATACTTTGTTACTTCCTCTAAAATGTTTCCATCGAAATAGAAATCATATTGAGTTATTTTCTTTCTATTAGAGAAGATCATAATCTTGGTCTTATTGGTGTTGACTTGCATCCCCACTTATTTGAAAAAGTGCTCAAGTACACATAAATGCTTTTGAAGGCCTTGAGAGGACCTAGCAATCAGGATAAGATCATCAACATATAGGAGAAGTCTTACAACATACTCTCTAGTCGAACACCATCTTCACTCTGCATATTTAACCATTCCTCAAGTTTGTCGATATATAGGCCAAATAAAGTAGGCAATAAAGGGCATCCTTGTTTAACCCCAATATCACTCCTGAAACTTTTTGAGATACCAGTGTGAGTTCTAATTTTTACTCATACCTTTTCATAAAGTCTATGAACAACTACTCTGTGATGTGTTGGGATACCAAGCTCCTTCATCCTGTCCCATAGCTTACTCCTAGGAATTGTGTCAAAAGCCTTCTTGAAGTCAACAAAACAACAGAAATCTTCCTCTTTAGCAGCCCAAGCTTTTTCAATAATGTGCCTTAAAGTGATACCATGATCTATTGTTGAATACTTAGGTCTGAACCCTGCTTGCCCTTTTGATCTCGTTGCCTTTTTCCTCTGCCCACTTGCTGATTTTGCATTCAACCATGCTACTTATAACTTTGCAAACAAAGGGTTGATCGTGATGGTTCTATAATTAGAAGGATTGTTAACATCTCCAATCTTAAAAAGAGGTACCATAAGACTAGTAGTCCAATCTCCAAGAAAACATAGTTGAATGTTGTTGTTGAATATGTTAGAAATGTGACGAGCAAGAAATTATTTTCCCCATTTTAAATATTCTACCAAAAATTCATCTAAGTCTTTGGATTTTCCAACCCCTAATTTCATAGTACCCTCTTCCACTTCTTGTACAATAATTTTTTTTGTTTTCGTATTGATCAAAGGGGGGCCTTCAACTTCTAGATCATGTTCGTAAAGTTATTTTGCAAACTCAAACCACTGATTGGCTGTGATATTGTTGTCATCTGTATTTTTTTCTTTGATTGAAAGTCCTTCCAAAATGCTTTTGGGTTATGTTTCCCTAAGTGTATAAGCTCTTCCCTCCTTATGATCATGAATTCATTTTTCTTCTTCTTTATGATCTATTTGTACAACTTTGTGTTCAACTTCTCTTTTCTTGTTTCTTTAATAGCCCTCCTCGCCGCTTTACAATCCTCATCAAACCATCTATTTATCAGAAAACAATTTGTTTGCTTCTTCTTATTTTTTGTTCTTTTACAACTTGTAAGTGACTTTTTAATCATGTTTGTTAACTCATATCTTTTAAGGCCTTGTGATCTTACTTTCCCCTCTTGCATTAAATGACTCAACATCATTATGAAGATATCACTATTTTCTTATGTTACAAGGATGCTTCCTTTTTTTGGAAGATGTTGAGATTCTTCTTTCCTTATGGGCTGATTCTTCTTGGACTAATATACCACTATGGAAATTAGATTATGGTCGACTTTAGGTCCTTGATATTATCATCAATCTCCAATTCTTTTATCATGTTGATTAAACCTTGCAAGCAAATTGTATAATCAACAACACTTGCCCCATTGTAGGTTCTACAAGTAAAATTTCCATATTTATGTCATCTTTCCATACCATTATAAATAATCAAATCAAACATGCCACATAGATTTAATTGTTATTTTCCAAAATGATTAATTTCTTGGTTGTCTTGACCATCTTGCCCCCTTTGTTGATTATTTTCTTCCATGAGCCATAACGGATTATGGTTCTCTTTGCTATAACAAGTGTTAGCTTGCTTTTTGCAGATCCTCGCATTGAAATCACTTACAAGAAGAACTTCCCCTTGTTTTGAAAACTCTTAAATATCTTTCTTTAGGGATGCATAAGGGCCTTTCCCATCTAGCCCACCTTTTTTGTATGTTTTTGAGACCAAGCGCAAAGTAACAAATTGTTATTCTAATGTTATTCATGTTTTCTAATATTCTAAAACAAATGAACTACTTGTTTATGTACTCTTTTACCTACTGAATCTTCATACCCTCCACTTCTCTAACTAAAACCATTATACCTCGAAACCTTTCCCATTGCTAGCTGCCTCATTCCAAACTGCAAACTTCCTATAGCCTTCAAAAGAAGGAGTCTTGCAACCTTCATGCTCGAGATTTTATTTGAGACAAATTACATCTCTTCATTCGCTACGATGTGTAATAACCCAGACCTCTTCTCCAAGGATAACCTCTACAATTCCAACATGTAAGTTTTAACAATACTTGAGAGGTCCCTGATTCCTATTTATTGTGGTGTTGAGAACTCGAAGCATGGTTCTCATAGTTTTACGTCCATGATTGACCTAACCCATTTCTTGTTGAGATCAATCTTGTTGTTATTCTGTTGTCATCCATTTGTGAAGAGTACTATGACATTATCTTGCTAATAACGACTTTTTTTCACAGACAACCATGCTCTTTTACCTTCATATCTTATTTCTCTCACTTTAGTTAATTATCTCCTTTTGTCCTCCAATTGAATTGAAGTTAAATCATCATCTAAAAAGAAATTTGACCCCCTCAAGAGTCCCTTCTTACCCAAAAGTTGGTACTTGTCTTCTAATCTCCTCATGACCACTTTGATAGGTCTATCCCTTTCTTCATCTACCTTTCCAACTCTCCTTGCTTGCATGATCGGTCCTTGCCATTATAGTTTGTCTTTTAAGGTTGAGACAAGGTTGTGTCTTTTTGCATATGAGGTAAGGTTGAGATGGAATGGTTCTATATCAATAGAGCACTCTACATATGATGATATTCAGACTAGATACTTCGATAATGTATGGGAAATGTTTATGTCCAATATATTTGAAATAGAAAGTATTGGTAAAAATGAAAAAACCACGATCCATAGTAAGAGAATGTGTTACAAACACATAAATACTAGGGGGTGAATCAATATACTTATAATTTTTACTTATTAAACATTAACATTCATAACAACAACAATCACATGAGATATAACAATTGCACAACATAGGATTTATGTGGAAACCCTTTTGGGAGAAAACCACAGAGAAAATATTGTTTGGAGATACTGTCCAAATCCAACCACAATAATAATTGTATTATAAATATTTATAGGCACCAACCTACTGGAGATACCAATCCCCAATGTCGAGCACCAACTCAGCTATGATTTTGAGCACCAACCCACTGGAGACACCAATCCCCAATGTTGAGCACCAACTCAACTATGATTTGTGAGCACCAACCCACTGGAGACACCAATCCCCAATGCCAAGCACCAACTCAAGCAATCAAAAGATCCACCCACTATAGTTGCTTCTTCAACCTGATGATGGCATATAGATAAATCTTTACTTATTCATGTTGTTTATGTATACTGCGCTTTACACTTTGCTTATGCACCTCGACACTTTAATCTTCTTGAAAAATTAACCTTCTAAGCTTCTTGAATTTACTCTTCCTCTTTCTTCGTAACACTCTTGATATGTCTTTGTTAATCGGTCCTCTCTCATCGCTCTCTTCATTTTCTCTTCAAAATGATGTCATCATACCATAATAGCACACTTGAATTTGCAATTGAATCCACTTATATATCATGTTCATTTCATGAATAGACATGACTTTTCATGAGTCGACATCCCTTTTGAATATTCATCATGAGTCAAATTTAGTATACTTTGAATTTTTCAAGACTCCCGTAAACATCCCTTGTTTTATCTTGGTCCCATGATATTACATAACCATCAAGAGCACAAATTTGTACATTTTTGGACACTTCTCTTTGTTGTGCGGCTATCCTCCTTTATATTATATCACTTGCTGACTTCTGTGAGATTTTTCTTTATTGTGTTACATTATTTCAAACAAACCAACATACTTCAGCTTGGTCCTTCGTTTCGCGAGGCACTATTACAACTCACAAAGCACTACAAACACCCACATAACACCTCTCAACCCGTGAAGCACTAAAAACACCTACGGAACACTTCTCAACCTACGAAGTACTACAAACACATGCAAAACACTTCTCAACCCATGAAGTCCTACAGACAACCATAGAACACTACAAAAAATAATTATCTGGCATGCAACATGTAAAATTCAAACTAAAACATATTTTTCATAAGAGGCACACATCTGTAAGCATTAATGACAATATTTCTAACTTAAGAGATATTTATCAATATTCCTTTGACATCAATGACAATATTTCCAATAGAATGAGCATTTGAGTCAAAACACTAGTAGGCTTGTAAATTAGTGTATAGCCACTAGATTCTTCTCCTTTTTGTTGGCTTCTTCAATGCATTGGTTATGTTTTTGGTTCTTGGACTCCCATTAATTGTTTTAGTTTCTTGGACATTATTAAGGAAATAAAACTTTTCAAATAAGAGCTCATCAAATTTGAAGTGGAGTCAAATTAAAAGGATTTAAAAGTGTTTAATCACAAATAATTTCAAACTTAAGTCTTTAGCTCTCTAATAAATATTTTTTACAAAAATAAGGACTTTTTCTTTTGAGGTGACCCTTATGACCAAGTTAGTATGTCACTTGGAAAAAACCAAAAACATGAAGACCAACATATAGCCTAGGATCACAAGAGAAAAAGAGCTACAAAGAAGGAAGAATGCATGAATGAAACCTAACTACATATGGATGAATAAATGGGATATCAACTCAAACGAATGCTCAAACTTTACTAAAGAAATAAAACATTATGTGAAGAAAGGTTTAGAAAAATTATGTGGAGGAAGAAAACAAGTATGAAACTATAATAGTATACTACAAAATTCAACCCAACCTATGAGCATTCTAAAAAGGCACATGTAGGGGTTGGAATCAAATGGAGGGAAAATTCTCCATATCTTAATTAAGAATCAGCTCACACAAGCTCAGATACAAGACTAGAAAGTGGACGAAACTTGACGAAGTGTAAGAGGAGAGAGTCTATATTCTTTGCAACATAAAAGCGGTTGAAACGGAGAAGTATTTTATCCTTGATTGCTCAAAGTACACGAGAATTCAAGTTAAATATAAGGAAACAATAAGAGTTGATTCCATGGTGTAACTATCTAAAGAGGCTATAATAAAATAGGTGGGGAGTTTTTAAACCAAATCGATAAGAGAAGGAAAAACTTTCTTAAAGATATGATTCATCTTGTGAATAATTGAGTGGTTGATATAGTTGTTACAATATGTAGTCCCATAGACTATTAGGTCTCATTGACACAATTAAAACCATTTCATTTTAAAATGATAACATAACATTTGGTGCTCATATAGCATAGCTTTTTTGGAGGGTTATTCTTCTAAAAAAATACTTTATGTTACTTATCATCTTTGGTTTTGAACTTTCTACTTGCTTTGACTATGTTTTTATTTTTTACAATGTGTCTAATTATCCCTACACATATGTTAACCTTAAGGTTATTCATTTTCACTTCGTTATTGATTTCCTTATCTTTTGTCTCATCCTTAATTCCAATAAATCTCTAGATGTCAAGAATTTGAATATTAAATTCTTCAATCAAAGTCCAAAATGTTTAGTTGTTTACCTAGTAAACTTTGTTAAGTATTTTGTATCCTATTGTTTTCATATATCTTCGATAAACCACATCATCCGCATGATACACAAATTTGGTGACAAAAATGACCCTAGTAATTATTGTGCCATCATGATTGGTCATACACTTGCAAAACCTTTCTGCTACTACTTTGGTCATTTATATATACAATTGGGTCAAAACTAAAATGATAAAGAGATAAGGGATATGCCAATTTTAAGAGGGATCATCATGTTAATGATCATATTTTCACCTTGACCTTGATAATTAAGGAGGTTGAGGGGAAAATCTGAAAATTTTATTGTTGATTTGTAGAATTTTGTAAAACCTTTGATATTATTCCTTGACATTTTCTCGTTGGTTGGCTCAAGCCTTTAGATCTTCTAGAATTGGTGATATCACTTGTTATGACACCCTACGAGTCTGTTTTGGAAGATTACACACAATTCTTAGTAAGTTAAAGGAGGTAGAAAACACCATTGAGGTTTGATACTTTGCAACATTGGTGCAACCCCTCAGAGCATACCACATAGCTCCATAGTGACTCACAACATGCCCTTCACTTTATACCCCCAAAAAATCCTTGTGGTACTTTGTTGTACATTGTGCATCACATCTCCGTGCATGTTGAACCTCAAACTCACATCTTCTAACAATATTGTACAACATCTCCTAGAATTTACACCTAATTGTAATACCACACCTCGTGTCGTAGTACCTCATAACCTCATAAACTTTAACAAGTTGGTGTCTTGACTTGCAATATATCACATATTTCCACAACCCTTTGTGGGACCTACTATTCAATGGTAAGAATTCAACAACACATTGCCATGTGACATGTCAGGTGTAAGTCTCCACATTTGTACCATGTCAGAGCATCTGTCAGTGTGTTGTGAGCTTGAAGACCAACTGTCACTCAGTTAGGAAGATTAAGAATTTTGTAACTGTCTCATTATAATCATGCACATATAAATGTAATGTGTTTGACTTACAAATAAATTAATGGGAAATAAATTACCACCAACCAGATTGTAATGAATACTCACATGCCTCAAGTATCTTGTATCTTTGACACTTGTTTACATTATGTCATGCCTAAAAATACACACTAAAAATGATACAATATATACATACATTTAAATATTAACATCATCTAATTGAGTCTGTCATGTCATGCAATATAAATAGTGAATATCAAAATCTTCTATCAACGTGTCAAATGAAATAGATGACAATTTAAGAGCAGCTAATCTAATATCATAAAAGGTCTAAGGGAAGTGGTCACTACACATTCCATTCATGTCTAATAAAATTATCTAAGAAAGATTTCCCCCTTTCTAATTATAAGAACCCACATTCCCAACCTTAGTAAATGTTTACGCCCTTGTTAAAATTAATAGATTAGTGAGTTAAGTACGCCAAAAAGGATGTAAGGGGGCTATAAGAGGTTATTATGATTAATTAAGTTCAAACTTTAATTGTGAAATATTAGAACAATGTATGAATTCTTGCAACTAGTGTATACAATATGTTAAGATCTCAAAAACACAAGAGAATGAGTGCTCTTAGTTGATTAAGAATGGATCGGGAAGTTCGGGTGTGCAGATCTGTTGGAGTTGGGATATGTGAAACCGTAAGTGCTTTATCTTTTGAGATGTAGCTAAGACATTACCCTTACGTGACCATACGGATCTACTAGAACCATTTGTATGGATTCACACATGTTGTATGCTTCTAACCTTGATTTGAATCCTACTCTATAACTTTCAAATATTTTTGCCTTCCTAGAAATGTTTGTCACTTTCAAACCCTAGTTGTCTCTCATGCTATGAAACCATCTAAATATTATGAGTAAAATCTCAAACCCTAACCATGGGTAGAAGATCATGTAAATAAAAAAAAATTGGGTTGAAGTTGAACCCTAACACCACCGATGGTGACACTACTCCAAAGAGGCCTCAAACCATACATTGTTCTCCACCCACAACGTAATATTTGAATGAATGCAACTATGATTGGCAATTGGAACCTCTTTGACGATGCTTGGATTGAGTTTGACTCTTGTTAGAACTTGAGATGGGTATGTTTGAGTGCTTACAAATGAGAGAAGTTGATTCCTTGACCTGGTAGAATGTTTTAGACTGTTGTGATTTACGCCTAATGATTTTGCATAATCTTTGACAAATTTTAGGGAGCATTGGGTGACTTTACGGTTAGTGTTTGTAATAAGATTTCCTAAGAATGTTAGTTTAGTAAATGAGGCAAGTTTAACTTGCTTATATATGGATCTAAAGGTAAATTATCATAGAAAGGCTGACCCAAAGGGATTAAATGATCCAATGAAGAATATCAACTTGAAAGATCAAATGGAGAATATGCCACCCAAAATTGTAGAAGTTGATTAGGACCGAATTCCACATGCCAACCAAAGTGGATGTTTCTAGACATAGATGAGAAACATGAAAATTAAAGGTTGCATTTTTTCAAGTGGAGTTTTTAAAATGGAATTTATGTGTTTAATTATCATAATCTATCGACATATCAGTGTGTATGAATAAAAAAGTTAGACAAGAGACCTTAGGATGTATTGAGTGGGGATAGAAAGAGTGTGTTTATCTTAACAAGAGTGCATTGTCAAAACCAACAATGTCAAAGGGTAAATTACCAAATTTGAGTGTCTACATTTGCCCCCTTTTAAGTATGAAATGAAAATTACATGCTTAAAGGAAAAGATACTGAGTGTGTAGACACACTTTGTTTTTGTTTGGAGTTTGTTTTACATTGTGTTGGTGTTGGAGTACTCCATGATGAAACTTGCAATACAAAGTGTAGTCGATGTCCATAATAGAAATTTGAATTTTAACTCAAATGTAAGATGTAATGTGTAAAATTTGTATTTGTATAGAGTGAAATAAAAAAGATGCAAAACATGGAAGGAATACACTGTTTGTTTTATAAAGGGATAAGCTCTCGTTCTTTGCTTTTAATTAGAGATTTGGATTACTGAGCTTGTTAAAGGATCGAGTGTGATCAATCCCCAATGTGACGAGGAGAAACTGGAGTATTGGAGTGCATACAACCCAACACCAAATGGAGGGGGAGAGAGAGAGAGAGAGAGAGAGAGAGAGAGAGAGAGAGAGAGAGAGAGGTACCGAAGCACCATGTGAAGGAATAAGATTGTGGATCAAATTTATTCAACTATGATATCTCCCCCTTTGAATATAAGAGGAAAGGAAGGACTACCTACAAAGAACTTAGTTACTTCGTTACTTTCCGTAACCCTACGAACCACACCATTGCAGATAGATTCAGGACCAATTTTATAAATAAGGACACACATTAGAATAGAGAATGAGTGCCCCGTGCCCTTCCCATGTGTTGCGCAATCTGAATAACAACTATAATGTACTAAAATGTAGATGGAAAAAGGATACCCATGCTCCCAAGATCGATGCGGGAGTATCTTATCATGCATAGCCAATTTTGGTTTTCATTCTCATTTTTGGTTTATGTGAGGCCTTAGTAGGAAAGTAGGTGTTTCTAGGTTGTTTCATAGCCTCCTTTTGACCTTCATGGTTATTTTAAACTTCTTATGTACTTTCCATTTTGAATTCCTAAGTATTCATGAAAAGGGTCTATTGTAAAATGTAAAGGTTGTCATTCATGTAAAAGGTCCATTTAAGACTTTATGAGGGTTAATGAAGGTGTATTTACATTGTGATAAGTTATCATGACCTTTAGTCAGCTTGAACTATGGTATGATGACCTTGAGTTACTCCATAACTACCTTTCACTTGTTAAGAAATAAAAAATTCGAATTGGAGGGATCATATTTTAGGTCTTGAAGGTTGGAAAAGGTATAGAACGTGTGAAAGAGTCATAAAGAGGCTCAAGAGGTCTAAAAATTAAGAAGTAAAGCTCAGTAACAAATCTCTTTTGTTAATAAAATGATAATTACTCAGAAACTTACATTGTATGTAAATGAATGGTGTTCTCAAATCTAGTGATGCTCATTAATGTTATGTTGATGTGACATGAGATGTTGTATGGTTGATTAGTGTGGAGTTTCAGAAAGGGAATAAAGAAGTATGAAAGACTAACCGAGAAACTAGGTGTATACAAGAATTGATGGTCGTGGTACAAGGTGAGAGCCTCATATTGGAAAGTTTGATTTAGTGATTTTGATTTTTAAAACCTCCTTATAACCTATGGAGAGTTTGGATAAAGATTTGTGTTTGTCATTACATAATATGGATTTTTATGAATTTAGAAAAGTTTGATAAATTTTGGTAATCGTGCTCTAAGTTTGTGTAAGGGTTGTGGTACTCGGTTTCATGGATTTTAGAGGTTGTGAACACGTTATTTTGATAGGAAAAAGATTAGACTTGTTAAGACTTTTTCCATAGGGTTGAAAGGTGTGATTCATGTGTTCAAGAATGATAAAGACATTAGAAAAGAATTCTCTAACTTAAGTTTATTAAAACATAGTCTCAATTGTTGTAGTTTACGGTTTGAAGGTTTTGGTGTGAGATAAATATTATCTACCTTCATTTATTAGCAGTACTAGGGATAAAGGGTGAGCATAGAATATAGAGGAAGTTAAGAGAGTTGGATAATGGAAACAAAGGTATAAGAAACTAGAAATTCTAATAGCTTAGTTAAAGAATGCAATGCATAGTCTTGTATAAGTTGATGTAATAGTTTGTCCAATTTGATGAAATGGATGTCTTAAAGAGGGGTACCATAAGGAAGAAGGTGGTACAACATGTTTAGAAGGTTAGTAGTTAATTTAAAGCATTGTGGAGAGATTAATATATTTGAGAAGTCACATTCGAGTAGTGTTCTTGGATTGTAGATTATATACGGTTGGATTAGGAAGCTCAAAAAGAGCATTCAAATCTTGGGAAAGGAAAAGCGTATATAAGTGAGAGTTTGAGGTGGAGTGATTAGGGAATGATAGGCGAGGAGATGCGAGGCTAGGAAAATTCAAGGAAGATTTAGAAGGGACAAAAACACACCCTTATCATGTCATAGTTGCAAATTAAACCAGTCTTTTATAATCTTGGGCAAATAGAGTCGAGATAACACTTAAAGGAGTTAAATGGTAGATGAAGGAGGTTTAGCCATCATGTATATACCAACTTGAAGATGATAGAGAGAATAGGAAGTGGAGTTTAGGAATATTTTGGAGTAATAGCTACAAGGGTAGTCCTACCCCGTTTAGGATCCTAGTCTAAGAAGAAAGAAGTTGGGTTGAAATGAAAAGGAGATTGAAAGCAAAGTGGTGATGTGTAAGATACAAGGAGTGACGGGAAGGTGAGTGGAAAGGTGTTGAGAGATAGTACATAAGAAAAGTCAAATAGAGAGGTAAAAATAGAGTTAGTAGACCGATTTGGTATAGAAGGAAACAAGAAACTTGAGAAACTTAAACAAGTCAAGAACATGAATGAATCATATAGAGGAGAGTGAACACTCGTGAATATTTCAAAAAAAGTGTGGTGTAAGTGAATACGGGGTCTATAAGGTTTGGAAAACAGTTAAGTGGCAAAACCCTTGGAAAAGTGCTCGAAACCTAGTTTGACCTAGTTTAACTAGGCCTAAAAGAGAGAAATTGGATCTCGTGAAAGTTGTATAAGGAAATAAACCATAAAACTTACTTGAGAGAAAGAAAGACCAAATGGGTATTTGGAACATATTTTACTTTTGCATGAAAGTTTGTAGTTTTCTCTTAACACTAAGATTTGCATGAAATTAGGGCTAGAAAGGAGACCTAGACAAAAAATGGTAGAGAGAGAATAACATTCCATGGGAGTGGAATTGGATTGTGAAACTTGGTGAGTAGTTAAATGGGCTAAATGGGTCCTAGAAAAACTCAACGGTGAAACTTGACTCTTGGTATTGTGTAATTTTTGCTAAAAAATGCAGTTTTGGAGGGCTACAAGCTAGTTTGAGGTTAAAAAGAATAAAGTTGATAAAATGATGATGTGTAACTTCTTGAAAGGTTTGATCATGTTTGTTTAGTACCATTGAGTAGATCCAAGGCCATTTTGTCTTACAAATCAGTTGATTTAACAATTTTGTGTTATTAAACAAGATTTAAACTTCATAAGTACATTGAAATTGCTTGGTTTGATGTATGTAAAATTGCTAAACTAACTTGTAATTATTGGTTTAGCTAGTTGTTAGTTTGTCTCGCATCATTGGATATTAGAGTGGGTGGTAGCTCTTGGGAAAAGGAAAAGGAAATTGAAAAAAGAAGTGAAGAGTGAAGGAAGTAGTGACAAGAAACCTTAGCCTTGTGAAGACTTGAAAAGAGAAGATAGAGGAAACTCGAAGATTGATCTAAGGTGAAATATAATTTGGGGTGAAAAGAAGAGTGAAGAAGCACCAAAAGGCCAAGTAAAAATCCTAGGTGAGGTTTGGAGAAGGTGGAAAAGCCCTGTTTGAGAAGAGAAAAAAAGAGTGAGTTACGAGAAAAAGAGAGTAAAATGAGAGGATTCTTGACAAGTGACTGCTACAAGAAGATGAAAAAGAGTGAATGAAAGATGAAAATGACTAATGAGGAGTGTATGATAGAGATTAGAAAGCTAAAAGAAGACTTGCAGTGGTTAATATAAAGAAGACAAGAGGCAAATCAAGTTTTGGGATGGAATATGAAGAAGAGAGTGCAATGGCCTATACAATGGCTTATAGAAAGAAGAATGAGGCAAATGAAGGCATGGAAAAGAGAGGAAAGAAAGAATAAAATATGCATAGAGGTCATCTTATGCCATTCAAAAGTGGGAATGATGCTTGGTGAAGATGAAGAAGAAACTAGTGGAGGAAAAGAACGTCTTCAAGAAGATGAAAAAGTATTGAATCGACAAAATGGCTAAGAATGGAAAACACACACGAGAAGATTGAGGCACACAAGTGGGGCACATGAAAACACACAAAGATCCGGTTGAAGTGGCATGTGGCCAGTAAGATTGATTCATGACTTAGCTGATTTTTCATGTTACGGGCTAAAAATAGAAAAAAACGAGTTAGAGTGTGGATCACACAAAGGAGAAAAGCACATGACTTGTGGGCCAAGGAACGTTTATTTTTGGGATAAAGCACATGTAAAGAGAAGATGAAAGGTCACAAATGGATCAGGATTTTTTTAGGATTAAAGTAAGTAATATTTATAGGATAATCTATTATTAGCTCGCATGGTTATTTTGGGCATGAAGCCTATTTTGAGAGTGCATAGGCAGTGAAGGGCAAGTCCCCACCCCTATATATATCTAGAGTAAGTTCTTGGTTTGGTGACAGTGTATGAGATTCCAGGAATGTGTGAACATATCTATGATGTGTTAGGGTTATCTTTGCTCGATGAACCAACATGCATGATTTGTGTGGTAATGATTGTTATGTATTCAACTTCTATTATGTAATACTTTGTTATGATGGAATATGGAGGATGGATTCTGGTAATTGATGTGTCTGAATATGGTGATTACATGGTGCATATGATACTAGTTATTTGATCTGTGTGTTTCTTTATTACATGTGTTTCCAATTAAATATATGCAATGAGTCCTTATGAATAAATGAACACTTGGTTATCTATCATCATGTATCTACATGCTAACATCTTGACAAACAATACAAATGAGGGACTTGGTGGCTTCACACACTTCGGGTGACCGTTCACATCCATCTAAATGATGTGTCAACATGCATAATAGTTAAGTGGAAATAAAAGACTACATTTTGAATCCTCACGAGACCTCTTTTCAAGCCTTTTGCCAGGATGTTGCTTACAGATGGTGTATCGATTGACTCTGGAGAGCATTGAAAGTTGGGTAGATAACGGTCAGGATCATTTTGTGTAGAGATATAACATTGGACCTGATTTCAATGCACGTCATTGGGTGGAATATAATCTTTATCATGATCTATATGAGACGTTCTTCAACTTCTTTCCAGTAGAACTATATGGGTGGCCGACAACATATGCATTAGGGAAGAGTTGGGGATATAGGCCGAGACTTTGAACACAGAAGGATTACTAGACCCTTGATAATGCTGATGTGGAGTGGACTAGAGCTATAGATTGTTGGTGGGTTCAAGTGTTGCATGACGCTTATACATTGGAGTACATTATTTAGACTTATTTATGTCTAGAGGAAGCTGAGTTTAGATTCTTGTGTGATCCCAAAGGATTGTACTTGCGCATTATCTTCATTGTCGATCAAGATTTTTATTATAGAACCGGATTTCGATCACCTACCCATGGCTAGCTAAACTCCCACTTTGTGTGTAGGGGAAGAAGTAAATGTCGAGAAAGATGGTGGACTTGGCGGAAGAAAGGTAGAGAGAGGAAATACGACTCAAGTTTAATGAAGCACGACAGGAGGGATATGACACATGAACAGGAGATTCTCGAGGTACTCGAGTGAGGAGGATGATGGATCACGAAGGTTTTGAAGCTCTTGTGGTAGACAAAAAGCCACATCATTAACCTCTCCAAACTTTAGGCATGCATAGTAGAGAATCCTTCAGCTTCATATGAGAGTGCGTTAGAGGAGAGAATGAGAACCACAAGCATGCATCTAAAACCACCTAGCCACCTAGCCACCTAGCCCTTATGCATGGTGTTCCAGATCCAGAGGTAGTCATTGAGAAGTAGACTAGTGCAAGCAAGCAAGGAGATATGAGTAGACATTACTTTGTGTTGAATTTAGGAGATAAAGTTAGTAGTGCACCCATGGCATCATAAGTCAACACTATTGTTTGGGAGTTTGATTGCAAGATTGTTTTCAAGCACGTCATCATGATAAAATGTTGGCATGCAGACCGTTGGAAGTACTACAAGTAGCATCTATGACCACACATACTATTGGTGTCAAGTATAGTACCACCACTGAGACATAATGGAGTACGTCAACTAGTCCATAGCCCACAGCGGGAGGATCGTGTAGACCAGAGGATCGGGAGAGGAAATACTTGGTGGAGATTCTGGTTTTGGATTTAGCGGACAAGGTCCACATCCCCAGCAACCCCCACATCAACCTCAACAGCTATTGCATCCAACACCTAAGGTTTACTATGACATGTCTCTCCACTTATCATAGTATAGAGGGATTGAAGATGCATGAGAGCATGCACATAAGTGCGAACTACTATGACACACTAAGGGAATTACAACCTCAGATAGGAAGGCTAGTCAATTTGCTACTACGCTACAAGGGCGTGCGTATAGTTAGTATAAGAAATATGACCCACATCGACTATGGTTTATTATGAGGCTTTGTGTTCTATGTTTCTAACATAGTTTCACATTCCAGAGTTTGAGTAGTAGAGCATCAATGCACTCAAGGATATCAAACAAGGTTTAGCTAAAAGCGGGAGGGAGCATGATGCGTGTTTTAATACTTGTTTGTTTAAGTTTTCTTATGACATACATCCCTATCAAGATGCGCAATGGTTTGTTGGAGTATTGGTCACTCCATTCTAAAGGGAACCCTCTCATAAGACATATGTGGATTTGTATGAGGCTCGGAAAGCAGCCTTGCGTGTTGAGGCGAGTTGGAAGCGTTGATACTGGAGTGAGCCCTTTCTTAGAGGTGTAGATTGCAGCCATGGAAAAATAGTTGGAGAAGCTTTCCCAACTCATCACATGAGACACACAATGGAATATGGTGCACATATTGTGAAGTGGAGGGATATACTAAGGATAATTTCCTATGCGCAAGTCATGCGGGTGATATTACTAGATTGTGAAGTCTGTCACCTAAACCATGATGTTCGGATTGCCCTCTTTTGCAGCACATGATCCAAAATAAGGTGTCCTTGTACTATAAGATTTACAAGTATGATGCTCATGACACTTTGATCAGTAGATTGATTGATCAAATCCACGAAGCCACCGAGACATGAGTGTTTCAGACTGGTGTGGTGAGCGGATCTAAGGAGCAAAATGGACAACATAATGTGGGTCATAATCATAGAGATAATAAAAATGGAGGCTTCCAGGAGGATATCGTGGTTGAGGTCGCAATGGTGGTAGAGGCAGGTTCACTCAAGGAACTTGTTACACTTGTGGGTCACTTGATCATTACCAATAAGATTTTCCTCAGAATGCAACATGCTCATGTTGTGGGAAACCGCGTAAGTTGGAGGATTTCCGGATTTATATGAACACATGAGTAAAAACAAGAAGAAAGACAAGGGTGATAAGATGATCAAGGTACAATGTGCAAATGCTAATCAATGGATGCCTAAGAAGAATGATCCAGAGTTACAACCCATACTAGTTATGATGTGCACCAAGGAAACACATGCGCGAGAGCCTCTGAAGGCCAAACCACTTATAATGAGGGAGGAAGTGATACATGCTAAGTATCCAGATGAGAAACATTAGAAGGAAATCTATCAGAAGATGATGAGACTCATTAGAGATCTATAGGGTGAAATACAAAGTGCTTAAAGAAATAAGCATGCACAAAAGATAATGCAAAGAATGTTGAGCTCCACAGAAGGACATGGATGATTTAAAGGAGGTGTGTAAAATGTTGCACTGAATAATATCATCCCATTGCTATGGGAACGACTTCAAGAGAAGGTACCACATATTGGAGTAGAGTGCGAGAGACAAATACTTCATGTGAATTTACCACCTCAAGACCATGAATTTGACAAAGAAATAACACTTGATGCAGTTATTGATGGTTGGTTAGTGAGAAATATTTTGATCGATACAGACACTGAGGTAAATGTGTTGACATTTGAAGCATGAAATCACATGGGGAGACCTACATTGCAACCATCATTGAATGTGTTATACATGGTAAAAAAACTAAGGCAATGCCTATTGGTACTCAAGGATGCATCTATTATCATTCAGGGAGCTAAGTTTCGAAAACTAAGGCAATGCTTATGACCATTAAGAAGGATGGGAGGATAAGGATTTTTGTGGAATATAGAGAGCTCAATGCTTTATGTGTCATAGATCCTTTTACCACCCCATTCATAGAATAAATCCTTGAAGGAGTTACGTGGTACAAGATATACTCCTTTATAAATGGGTTTTCGAGTTATCACCAGTGCGCATCACAAAAGAAGACCAGAGAAGACAACTTTCACCACTGAGTGGGAAGTATTGCATACACAGTTATGCCCTTTGGACTGAAAAATGTGTCAACAATGTTCTCGTACATTGTTATGCAGGCCTTTCAAGATTTTATTCATAAGTTCTTGTAGGTGTATTTAGATGATTAGACAATATATGACTTAGTCAAGGATCATTATGATAATATGAGGCTCATGTTTAAGAGGTGCAGGTATTTGAGCATCTCTCTTAACATTAAAAAGTGCATCTTTGCTACACCTTTTGGAACTTTACTTGGGCATATCATTTGTAAGGAAGGATTGTTAGTAGACCCAACCAAGATAGTTGTAATCTTGGGCTTGGAAGAACCTACCAATCAGAGTGAGGTGCGTGGATTTCTAGGGAATACTGGTTATTACAGGAAATTTATAAAGGGTTATGCAAAGATTTTTGTGCCCTTGGAAGAATTGTTGAAAGCTAAAGGGAAATTTTATTGGGGTGATGCAAAACAATAGAAATTTGAGACACTAAAGGAAAGGCTTACTACTGCACCTATTTTGTGCTTTCCTTCATGGGATAAACCCTTTCATGTTCATGTTGATGCCTTTGGTATGACAATTGGTGCAGTATTGGCACAACTAGGAGAAGGAATTATGGATCATCCTATTTGTTTTACAAGAAGGAAGTTAACACCCGTCAAGCAGTAATTACACAACTAATGAGTGTGAGGCATTGTCTATGATGTACTCACTACACAAGTTTAGACAATACTTGTTGGCAACCCTGTTTATTTTCTATACAAATCATATGATGCTCAAGTACTTGGTTAACAAACATGTTTTGTAAGGGCACATTTGTAGGTGGATACTTTTGTTTTAGGAGTTTGATTTCATAGTTGTTGTGAAACTAGGAAAAAGTAATTCAAGGCCTGACCATTTATCAAGGATCAATTTTGGTGAGGATGCACAAAGCATCAAGATACTATGTCGATACACAATTATTCATATTAAACCGAGCACCCATAGAATTGGAAGATATTGCAGTATTCTTGCAAGACTGGACATACACCTAAAGGAATGAAGACATTGGAGAAAAAAACTTGCAATACATACGACACCTTATCATTTGATTAGATGAGACTTATACAAGTTGGTCCGTGATGAATTCTTGCACTATCGTGTTCTAGAACATGAGCATGACGCAATTATGGAGGATATTCATGGCGGAATAGCAGGTGGGCATTATGGGTTTGACGGTATAACATACAAGGTTCTAGTGGCTAGAATTTGGTGGGAAACATTGTACAAAGATACTAAGGAGCATGTGAAAACATGTAATCATTATCAACGCCTGAAAACTTGGACATAGAGATGAGATGTTGTTGCGACCAATTCAAGCACTGAACCTTTTAAAAAGTGGGATATTGATTTTGTAAGACCTATTTCACCACCCGCACGTAGGAATGGCGCAAGGTACATTATAACTTGTACATATTATCTTACAAGGTGGGTAGAAGCAACACTTACAAAGGATCAGTACAACAACTACAATAGTAAGGTTTTTTTGGGAGAATATTATAAGAGGGTATGATTTCCCATTAAGCTTAACAAGTGATAGAGGAACTCATTTTCTAAATGAGATAATAAGAATTTTGTTGGTAGAGTTTATGGTGGCACACCATAAGACTACTCCTTATCACCCACAAGCTAATAGTACCACAAAATATTTCAGCAAGATTTTGGGACAGATCTTGACAAAAAAATTTTGATGTTGGAAGGAAATATTGGGATGATAAAGTGTTAGTTGTACTTTGGGATTATTAGACCACTTATAAAAGGTTGAACAAGGCCACACCTTTTTAGTTGGTGTTTGGTGCGGAAGTAGTACTACCCATTGAATTCATGTTACCATCCCTACGTATTGCACGTGTAGGTAGACTAGATGATGAATATACTATGAAGACCGCATTGATAAACTAATGCAGTTAGATGAGAGGCGTGTCATTACACGTTGGAGCTAGAAGAATGAGAAGGCAAGATAAAAGGCATGACATGATAGGCACATTAAGAACAAGACATTTGAAGTTGGAAAGATGGTCCTTCTTTATGAATCCAAGTTTGCGCATCATCCAGGGAAATTAAAGGTGCATTGGTTGGGACCTTTTTAGTAACCAAGATACTCGAATTAGGTAATTGTTAGTTACAAAGCGTTGGATGACACCATGTTGCCCAGTTACTTCAATGGGAGTAGGTTGAAGCCCTACTATAAATAAGGCTTCTTGGTGTTTGTAATAAGGTAGTATTGCCATTTAGATTAGATTTCCCTTTCATGTGTTTCCTTTTAATCATTTCTATGCTTTGTTATTTTTGCATTTCCTTGTTATGTTTTAATGAGCACGTTAGCACACATGAAGTTGATTACTATCTATTGAGTTCATGCACAGAGGAGCATACATACTTTATTGTGGGGTGAATTAGATGGAAGTGTAAGTGCATGAAACAAAAAAATAATTATATACTGAGTTGGCGTGTTGGGAAGAATGACGGAAGTACAGTGTGATGTATGGATGTTAGTTGAAAGAAAAATAAGGTGCTAAGGTGATGGTGCTCATAAGGGAAATTTCTCAGGATGAAGACCTCACATAAGAAAAGGGTCACGCAGGGTAACACGAGGTAGGTGGTTCCATAATGAACTACTCAAAGCATGAGGTGCAAAGGATTATGTAATTTGGTGAATGGAGGCATGCGTAAGGAGGTATGTGGCGTGAAGTAGTAGGGGCACCGGAAGGTTATGACTGGGTGTGAAAGAAAGCAACGAAAAGCACAGAAAAAGTAAAAAGACATCATTAAAATTGGGTATAGTGGTAGGTGAGGAGAAATTAATGCGGAAAATTTGGAAAAATCTATAAAAGGGGTGCATGTGATTCCATTCTTACCTTGCATGTTTGAGTTTTCGAGCCTTGAAGAGCAAATTGAATTGCAATCAAGTGCGAAGTGTGATTGCAGATGAGAAGTAGATCGAACTAGTTGAATTTAGTCACACCCATAGTGGAGCTCCTTCGTAGGAAGTGTGAGAACAAGTTAAAGGCGTGTAAAGAGTAGGATTCGAGGAGCTTGGGTTTCAAAAAAAAAAAAATTATAACTAGGGCACGTGAGTTTGGAGTTACAAAGGTAGCAAAAGGTGGATAAAGGCAAGGATAAGTTGTGCAAGTGAGTAATGAAACCAAAAATAACACTTGCAAAAGCCATAAGGAGCAAGAAATAGAAGGAACTAGAGGAATAAGTAGAAGGAGCGCAAGAGGAATTTTTTTAGAAATGTAGTATCCCAAGGGCCTAATCATGGGGCATGATTGGGAATCCCATATCCGAAGAAGCAAGGTAAGCAATTATAACCATCGCACCAAAGGCAAACAAGGACCAGATAGAGAAGGAATTGATAAAAAACCAACTTGTGAACTGAGGACAATAAACCAATCTATGACGATGAAGGATACAAAACCTTGGAGAAAGCTGGAATCTTGTATATTTATGAGTTGTCATTCTTTGGTAAATGAGAAAGACTCTATTAGTGGCTGATGTCAAGATTCCATGAGGACTTCTTCTACTTTGCAAGAAGGTGAGTGTGCATCATGTCACCTTTGATCAGAAAACTTACAAGGTTGTGGAGCTTGGGCACAAATATTTCCCAGGATATTAATGATGAAGTAGGAGTGGAGGCCACTGCTATTGAGTTGGATTATCAGAAAGGGGCATGCGATGGATGTATCTAAGGTAACTGACCCTATGGTTAATATTTTTGCACACCTCTTGACAAAGTTTAATAACCAGGAGCGTTGGGGCCAAGTAAACAAAAATGGCTCCACATTGCAAAGAAGATGTCGGAGGGGACTGTCTACAACCTTGTCGCATTCATAGCAGAAGGCATTATTGAGGAGGCGCACAAGGGTGACAAGATTAGTAGGGCATGATCCTTCTATCAATTGTGTTTTCAAATATTGGGGTACTAGATGGCCCCAAGGACAAAATGTGGTAGTACTCACAGAGAAGAAGTCATTGGATGAGAGATTTGAAAAATACTTGTGATGGAACCACGAGAGACTCCTACAAAATTAGGCTAGAAATGTGGTATAGAAGAATGTGTGAGGCATACGAACATGAATGGCGCATACCAAACAACTTGTTTGTAGTGGTTGATGGGAAGGAAGAGTATGCGGTCTACGAACACTACTCTTGTATTGGGAAGTTTTACATAAATCTTGTTAAGTGGAACCCATGGTACAAGCTGCCTTATGCATTTACAAGGCGCTACTTCAAGCTTCGGTGAACAAATTTTTAGATGTGCTCAAGTTAAGGTTTGACGCTTGAAAAAAAAGTTCATTGCGACTTCCACATGTTCTGGAAAAATTATGTGTATTTGGGTAAGTCTTCTTAAATTGAGACCATGATATCAGATGATATCATTATAAATTATATGACTTTGGTAGTAGGGAAGATTGGTGTGGCTAAGGTATACATCTACCTTAATCCTAGATTGGTGAATGAGAAGTATATTAAAGATGAGTTTAAAATCTTGGAGCCGTCAAAGGGAAAGCATACTATTAGTACCATGCAGGAGCATGAGCCCACTCCTCCTAGGGAAGAAGAGGAAGAATATATTAAAGATGGGGAGGAGGAGATGGAAGATAATGACACACTAGATCATGACGCTAGAAGACAACCAACTACATGTATCAAGAGGCCGTGTGAAGATAGTCCTCCAAGATAGGAAGAAGAAGAGGTAAGGATTATTTCTAAAGCCAAGGAGAGAAAAAAATAAGAGGTTGGTGTGGTTGATCGGTGGTTATAGAAAAATTCTTAGGAGAAATCCTAGAAAGAGAGCAATGGCGCTGGACCATCTGTACCACTAAGGATATCGCCAAGGACTAGCCCGATGAAGTCAAGCCCGCGAGAAGAAGACACAAGCTCATAACCCGGAAGGATAGTGAGGAAGAGGAGTTGTCGGAAGAAGCTGCGCACAATATAAGGTCTCGCACTTGTTGGTTGGGAAATTTGAATCCAAAGACAAGTAACAATTCAGGGATAACAATCCCTCCTCTTTATGGGAGATGTTTCCTTTGTAATTTTCCTGACATTATTAAATCATCTTCTACGCTTATGGCCAAACATTGATCATCATCCAAGGTGGTGAGATTGGCCCTTCTCAATGCATAGCTTACCTCTAGTAGTTGAGCATTCAAGAAAAAACACTTTTGAATTTGATCTACAGGACGAGTAGCCACTAGAATTTTATTCACCAACTTGTTAAATTTTGCCACAATTTTTGCATAGGTTCATAGGGTCCCTTTTTTATTTGAGAGAGTTGGGCCTACAGGCATGCATGTCCTCCACAGCTTAAACCAATTTTTGAATTGAGTTTTCATAGTATCCCAGTTGGTAATAACGTCAGCTGGAGGTGATAAAACCAATCTGCAGTGTTGTCTTGTAGTGTCTCCACAAAAATCCTAACAGAGACATCTTCATGCTCAACTCCAAGCACTCCACAGGCCACAATAAATGCAACAATGTGTTCATATGGATGTAGCTTTCCATATCCTCAGAATTTGGGGAAATTCTTCCTATTTCCTTTTGGAAAATCATGGAGGGGTTGAGGAAGAGCCAAAGGCCCGACTCGTTGACCCCAAGGAAAAGGTACAACAACCATTCTGGGAAAAATGGTTTGCAAAGGGATTGTAACTCCAACTAATACTAGGGCCTTAACACCGGGACTTGGTCGAGTCCAGGTATTACCACTTGTTGAAGATGCAAAAATCCTATCCCTTGTAGGAGGAGTACTTGTGGATCTTTTCCCTCTAGCTCTTCTTTCTAGAGTCAGGTAAAAGCTGTATTGTTCTAACAACTAAAATCAAGCTCTTCAACACCTTGTGCTCTTTGACTTTGTGTATATCTCCTCTTCGACAGTGTGTTATTGCTGATGATATATTTGAAGATTGTTTTGGTGGGAAATTTGAATCTAAAGACAAACAACAGTTCAAGGGACAACAATCCCTCCTCTTTATGGGAGAGGTTCCCTTATTTCACACACACATACAAACAAACTACTTATTTACAAATTTACAAGCTATCAATATTGAAATGAGGATTTTGATGTTAGAATTGTCTTCATATCAATAATGTTTTCAATATAGAAGATAAAAGGAATGTAAGAAATAGTCGGAGGAAACAATATCCCTGGAATGGTAAGACAAACTAGAAGGGACTTCAAAGTTCACTTTTTGTCTATCAAGAACATGAATGTTCCCCTTGGTTACCCAAGATCACCAACTATTGCAATGAGGAAGAAGAGAAGAAGGCAACACTTTCTAGATAGATAGATAGTAGAGTAATATCCTATTAATGCATGCATGAAGCTTTAAGAATTACATGAATTTGCACACATCCAAATAACCCATGAAATATAAATGTTTTAGACACAAAGTTCTTTACACCACATTCAATAGGTTGAACACAAAGTTTCTTATTTGAACATAACAAAAACACATATGCAGATTAAGGAACAAAACAAAAAGAATAAGAGAGACAAGAGACAAGAGGGGAAATTTCTTCTGTATTGATAAGAGTTCTGTATCACATTCCAATCATTCAAAATCCAACCCCTTCATAATGGAAATAAGTTCCTTTTTATAGCCACGAGTGATTACAACTTGAGTCCTTTTAGTTTCCTTTATTTTAATTAAACATTAATACTTAATTAAAAGTATCATACTTTAAGTCGATCTAATTACAAATTAAATTATTACAACAATGCCAAATTAAAAGAAATACCTATGCACTAGTCGAGGGAACATTTGAAGAGGGGGTTGTTGTAATATTCATCTTGAGAATTTGATTCCTGAACTTTACTAGTGCTCCAAAAATATCCATGCCTCGGGAATAGTAGTGTTTGCAGTAGCATTTACCTAGCCGTCAAAAACCTTCCATGTCTTTCCAAAAGTCGGCATTTTGTTAAAAACCTTTGTTTTCCTCAACCACTACGGTTTGTAGTGCACAAACTTCTTTCATTTTTTTGACATCATAACCAAGGAAAAGATGAAAGATTACTTTTTGAGTCATCAAAGATCTTATTTGCAATGAGAATTTGTTCATCGATATTACTCATTTGTCTAAGATTTTGTATGCGCTCTGTCCACAACTTGAGCTCTTTTTCTAGACCTACAATAGTTGAGGTGAATCTTTGTTGGATTGAACAAATATTATCATATGATTTGTATGCTTCCTCCATGAAATTCGGGCCGAAACCAACATCTCATCTACCATAGCCTCTATTGCCTTTCCATAAGATGCATGCTTATGAATATCTTTGATGTTTTGTACCTCCTCATTAGTCAAGACAACATGAGGTGGAATGAAGTTAGAGGAGCTGGATCTAACACCTTGTCACTTGCCAATAGAGACCTGATGAAGTCAGAAAGGATTTGCACTTGCTCTTCTAGTTGATCTTGTGTTTGTTTACCTTTCTCAACTCTTTCAATCACTTTTGATACAATCTCCTTCAAGTTATGAACTTCACTCTCGGAGTGGACTCACCCAATGGTATTCTTGTCAATTCCAAGTCATTCAAAGCCAAATATTTCTCATCCTTCTCAATTTTAGGTTTAAAAATCTCCAAAAAATTGCTGGCCTTTAGAATTAGACACTAACCTGGAAGTGGTTTTAGCTTTCTTGGTAGATGGGGTAGGATTTGTGCCTAGGAGAGCAGCTACAACATCAAATTTTGGGGCAAAAATTTGGGATGAAGCTTTCCTCTTTTGCTATCAATAAAATATTGGACCCAAATGAAAGTGGTACTGGAAGGTGGGGTGACAAGAACCACCTAAGGTCAAGGCTTCTTCTTCTGCTTCCACAAGTTTTGATCAATTATTTCAGAAGTTGGCAAATGATATGATTATCATCAAGAATCAGTTGGCCCAAAATGCTCTTTATAAGGATATTCCAATGAGGAATTTTCAACCTCGAAATCATCTACCTCCCACAGCCTAAGTGACAATTAAAGCACCACCCCTCAAGGTTCCTGTCAATACATCATGTAAGTCTAAGAACCTGAAGATGAAGTAGAAACTGAGGAATTCGAGGAGCCTAAAAAAGAACCTAATGAGGTGTTAGAAAAAGTGAATGATTCTCAAGTCAATTTCCTTACCACATAAGGAGTTGATGATGACGAGGATGATTATGATGAAGTGGTGGCAGATATGAACAACAAAACATATGTTGTCATGACAAGAGAACAAATGAACAAAAAGAAGGAAGTGGTCCAACCTACAAAGAAATCTAAAGAAGTTCCAGTTACTATTCCATTTTTACAAGAAGAGGAGCCCCTATTCCTACCATTGCCACTTAAAAGGTAAGTAATAATAACACTCCTACTTCTTCATCTTCTACACCTAAGGCTAATGTACCTTCAACTCCTATGTCCAAAACTTCTTCATCTATAAAATTTGATAAGCCTAAGACTTCCACTTCTTCAAGCTTGGATGCCCCATCCACCTCAGGGTCCTTTGATATAATTGATCATATCAAAAAGACCAAAATCCAAATTTCCAAAGCTGAATTCTACCAAATCCATTTGGAGGCCTTTTCCCAAGTTGTCAAGTTTGTCAAGTCCAAACCTAGCCAATCATCCACCACTTCTAAAGGCTTGTTACCTACTCCTACCTCTCCACCTCCACAAAATTTGATGGCTTTGGCACCTTCTACAACTGAGAAAATTGAGCCCTTTTATGTCACACTGCTCATAGCCAATCATAAGCTCGGAAATTGTGTTATTGACTCAGGAGCATCAGATAATGTGATGCCCGCTAAAGTTTCTCATGCTCCCGGCCTCACATCAACACACACATTTGGATCATGTTATTCTATGGAAAGCAAGGAAGTGCCTCTTGTTGGGAGGATCAAAGATGCCCAAGTTTCCTTTGTTGCCTTCCTAGAGAAAAGGGTCAAAGCCACCATTTTAGTTTGCAGACATTCCACCATCATATGGTATGTTGTTAAGTAGAAATTTCTGTAGAGAAGTGGGAGGAGAAATTTAAATGGATTGGTCACATGCTCTCATCTCAATTAATGGAAAAATGAAGAAATTTTTACCCGAGAGGCAAAGCCGAGTATATTGTCTGAAGATTGATGATCCCAAAGCACAAATTTTTTACGAAGACATTGGCCATGGTAACTATATGATCATGTCTGAGGATGAAGTAAATGATCCTAAAGGGGTGATTAATGATCCTAATGGTGTTTGGATATTGGAATTTTATGGTAGTTGCTCTTTGGCTTGTTCAGGAGTTGGTTTCATCCTAACCTATCCTGAAGGAAAATCTCACACATTTTCCTATAAGATTCAATTTGAAAACACAAACAATATAGGTGAATACGAGGCCCTTCTTCTTGGTTTTACGAAGTGGCAAGAGAAATGGGGATAATAAATCTTTGCACTCGGGGAGACGTTGAGCTAATTGTCAAATAGGTTAGAGGAACATTCCAGGTAAAAAATAAAAGGCTAAAACACTATAGAAATCTGGTCTGGGATTCAATTGAGTTGTTAGATGCATTTTCTATTGAAGTTGTACCGAGAGAGAATAACACTAGAGTTGAAGCCCTGCTATGTCCGAGTCTTTGCTAATTCCTCATCCATATATTTGTCAAGATAAGTTCACAATCGAAATGATACAAAGACCTAGTGTTCCAGATAATGTGAGCAATTGGCAAGTATTCAATGATGATCAAAACTTTATCTCTTTCTTGGAACTCAAAGATAATTTCAGTCAACTATATTTGAAGGAGTAAATTTGTTCCTCGAGAGTCGGTTTCATCCTCATCATCAGAAGAAGGGGTTGAAGAAGAATCGATAAAGATGGTTGTATAAGATTGAAAGGTAATAAAATACCTAGGGACTAGTAAGCTTGGAGGATTTATTTGACAAGAATGATAGATATATCAAATCCAAGGTATCACATGATGCCCAATCAATTGAATATGAAAAAGTCAATATAGGGAGTGAAGAAAAGCCTAAATTGGTCAATATTGGAAAATGTTGTACTAAGGATGAAAAGAGGAAAATGATTGAATTGTTGAGAAAATATATTGATGTATTGGCTTATTCGTATGATGATCTAAAATATTTCAAGCCAAGGGAAATGCAACATTATATTCCTTAAAACCAAGGATCAAACCATTCTACCAAAAGCAAAGGCAATATAATCCCAAAATTGCAGATATAATTCACCAAGAAATTCAAAAGTTGTTGAATGCCAGAATAATTTTCCTATTCACCATTCAACTTAGGTAGCCAATATTGTGCCTGTAAGGAAAAAGAGTGGAGAAATCCATATTTTTGTAGATTTCAAGAATTTAAATCAAGCCTCTCTTAAGGATAATTATCCACTCCCTATGATGGACCAAATATTACAAGTTGTCACTGGTTCGAGAGATGTTATCCATGCTTGATGGATTCTTAGGGTATAACCAGATCGAAGTGGATGTTCAAGATCAACACAAGACAACCTTCACAACCCCTAGGGAACTTTTGCTTATAGGAGGATGCCATTTGGTCTCATCAATACTTGGTGTAACTTTTCAGAGGGCAATGGATTTGGCTTTTGGTAATTTAAAAGGAAAGTGCATTGTGATTTATCTCAATGATTTGACTGTCTTTTCTAAAAAAAGAGAGGATCATTTTCAACATCTTGAAGTTGTCCTTCAAAAGTGCAGAGAACATGGGATCTCTTTAAATATGAAGAAATCTATCTTTGGTGTCACAAAAGGTAAAACTGCTTGGGCACATTGTTTCCAAGGATGGGACCAAGATTGATCTAGAGAGGGTCCAGCTATTCAAAAAATTCCTCTTCCAACAAGCAAGAAAGGTGTGCATTATTTCTTTAGCAAAATCAATTTTCTAAGAAGATTCATCCCTGATTTTGTAGAATTAACCAGGAGCATAGCTCAAATGATGAAAGAGAAGCAATCCTTTTGTTGGACTTCTGAGGGAAGAGATGATTTTGAAAACATCAAGAAGACTATTGCCAATACTCTTGTTCTTTCCTATCCTGATTTTGAGAAGGAATTCATAATCTCATTTGCTATGCCACCGAGCATACTATGGTAGCAATTTTGGTGTAGAAGAACCCTAGAGGTTGTGAAATCCCTATAGCTTTCATGAGTTATGTTTTGAAGGCTCATGAGTTGAAATATACACAAATGGAAAAACATGCTTTTGCTGTAGTAAAAGTAGTTAAGCAATTCTATTTCTATATCCTTAATTCTCACTCAATTATCTTTGTTCGATACAACTATTAAGTCAATCCTTACACAACAAGAGTTTGGGTCAAAAAGAGGAAATTGGGTGGCAAAGGTCCAAGAATATGACCTAGATATCAAGCCAACTAAGTTGGTTTGAGGTAGGGGCCTCTGTGAATTAATTTCAATAGTGCCTGAAGTGAGTCATCTCAAAGAAGAAGATGATAGTATCCCAACTGTCCTTTTCTTTAGTTCAATAGATGAATGGTATGCTGACATTTCTCACTTTCTAACTTATGGAGAATGTCCAACACACCTGAATGCTAAAGAAAATAGAGCTGTTAAATTGTGATATGCACATATGTACTCTGGGACAATTCATTGTTCAAAAGGGGAATTTATGGAAGATTTTTGAGATGTGTAGATAGAGAAAAATAAAAAATGTTGCTAAGAGCTTTCCATGATCATGTTGGTGGAGGAAATTTTTCATCTCGTGAATAACTCACAAGATTCTTTGCACAAAGTTAGTATTGGCCAACATTGTTCAAGGATGCAACAAAATGGGTCACAAAATGTGAGGCATGTCAAACCTTTGTAGGCAAACCCAAATCAGCCACCCCATCTCTCAAACCAAAGTGGTAATTGAGGAACCTTTTCAATAATGGGGACTGGATTTAATAGGCACTCTCAATCCCGATTCGGTGCGGGACACACACATGTCTTGACAACCACCGACTACTTCACCAAGTGGGTAGAAGCGATTTCGACCAAGAGAACCACTTCAAGTAGTTAGTTCCAACATAATCCTATATATTCGGTACCATATATGGAAAATTTTGAGACTTTTGTTCCATCTTGAAGGATGCACATTAGTCCCGAGAAGGTAAAAATTAGCCTTTCTAGGTCTACTAAGAAACTAGCCATCGAAACACCTCACCGTATGAAATTACTGACCTTGTCTTATCATTCCAAACACCTATAATTGATTTTTCAGCATCTTTGAAGTACCTACAAGGTCAATACGGACATGAAAAAACAAAATAAATGACCAGGAGAGGGTTTCGGGAAGACTTGGGAGTACAATTTTCGAATTTGGGTAAGTTGTCATGCTTGAAAATTTGAAATTTCATGTTGCACATTTACATGAAAACAACTGGATCTAGCTTGGGGACTTGTTCTAGATTTAGTGTAGTAAGGAAGGGAAAACATGAAATCTATAATATCAAGACATTGCGTCGACTAGTGCCTTGTCCATTGGTCTTATGGAGTCACCACAATGATACACAACACAACTTCCTTAATTAAACACACACACACACATAATAAAAAACAAACACAAAGGACACAACATAATAGAAACATGAACTCAAAAAGGAAACACACACAAAAACAAGAGAGAAACATCCTAAATCACCTATGTACATGTGGGGGACAACTCGCTTTCATTGAAGCACTAATTTGAACTGAGTCCTTACCTATAAATGGGTATCACCGAACGCCTTTCTTCTGCAAACCCGTTGATAGGATCGATGAAGGATGAACCTCTTCATAGCTTCTTAACATGGTTGATAGTTCAATTGATGATCTAATAATTCATTTCATTTCCTTTGTTGTTTTGACACCTTCTTTCCATTTTTTCATTGATTCCCAAGTTTGTTCTACTTGTTGATTTTCAATCTTTGTTGCAAAGATGAACCTCAATAATACTTGACTTATCATTTGCATACCACCGACTCCGATTTGACAAACATTTTCTCTTCACCTCTCATCTGCTTCATGACCACTACTTCCAAAGGTTGATTCTCGCAGATGCTTTAAAAGCTTCATCATTATCACTAACCTCTTGATGTTCCATGTTTCTCAATTGTATCAAGAAATCATCTTTCTCATACTTTGGCTCTTTTGCAACATGTTGCCTTACACAGTGTGTCAAGTGCATTGCATCATCTTCTTGGAAAGAGAATGAGCTTAGGGTTGGGTACACAACATGGAAACTATCATCTTCCTCATTTTTTCCATCTTGAGATTTGACATCAATTCTTGTGTTGATAACATTCTTCTCTTGAGCAAAGTGAATGTTGAAAGTTTATATCCCATTGAGAATGTTTCCATATTGAACAAAATCAGCCTTGGAGTCAAACAACCTTTCATTTCTCCATTTTTTTGTTGAGAATGTTTCCATCCTCATGAAAAGGGAATGAGAACAATATTGGACATGAAATGTTGTCATTTTCATTTTCCCATTCTTGATCACTAAAAACCGAGAAGATCCATTTCGTGAAGAAATCATCATGTTATTGTGTGGATTAGAATTCAAGAGGTAGAAACATATTGTCAATATCATATTTCTTGTCATCTTCTTCCAATGAAAAATATAAGTCTTCATATTCAAAAACATACTCATCACATAGAATCTCATACCGAACATCGAGAACGTGATTGGAAACATTGAAGTTACATGTCAAGAATTTGTTGAGCATCACTTTCCTTCTTGGTCCACATTTCTCATCACTTCAAGATTTCCTTGTTGTAAGTCAATATTTTCATGATCATCGTCAACATCTAGTGGAGCAACTTCATTTATGCTCTCATCCCATGAGAAGTACATACTCTCAAAATCTCATTTCATCAAATAGCCATTATGCTCTTTGATCGGCTTTGTGATGCTTGGAAATTATTCCACCAACATGGGCAGCTCGAGATCATCCTCGAAGGTCATGAAAAATTTGCAATATTTTGAATTTTGACACGGGATGTCTATTGTTGGGTCATCTAGTATTTGAATAGTATACTTCATTTTTATGATGGGAAGGAGTTTTTTTTTTACCATTGACCGAGATGGTGGCATGTGACTAATCCAACTATATATCTCCACCAACATCTCAACATAAACTTTAGCCCAAGAACATACGATATGAGGAGGCCATATCTGCTACAAGTATTCTCATTATGATTTTCTTGTTAGGGAAGTCTACCAATACTACCTCAACATATTTGATTTAGCCCATAAGGGGAACTTATTTCATTTCCATGGAGAGGAAATGGCCAAAGGTAGGAGAAAGGGAGAGGACGAGAGCTTTAGAAAAATTTTAGGCATGTTGTTGTTTGAAGCACCAGAGTCAATGATGCAATTGTTCGGCTTTATACCAATTGACCAAGAAGGCTATCTAGAGTGGTTTGACCTTCCTAAAGGTGGAGGGTGTGGAAACAAGAGAGTTACGAGATGGAGTGGATTGAGATACACAATTTAGCTCTTTGATGGTGGTATATTTAGGGCATGAAACATAACTACTTCCTTTGATATACCGAACGAGTTTTACAAGTTTCTTGGGATGAGTTGTCAAGTACCCATATTTAGAAATTTGGACTTTAGATTTTTGAAATGGTCAATGATATCAAAGGATGAGGATGTGGTAGAACATCAAGGATTGTGGAAGCCTTGACATGGATTTTCCTAGGATCTATAGAAATTGATCTTTCAATTGAAGTTGAAGGAGTCTTACTTGAAGAGGCAGAAGGATTATTGGTTGGAGTTGTCTCAAGCTTCTTCTTGGTTGACCTTGCTGAAGCAAAATTTGATGATCCTCATTTAATTTTTGTTTTTCGTGGAGTCACCATTTGAGGAATCAATTTATTATCTTGGGCAATAGAAGAAGATCCATTTTTTCCTTCCGTGATTGAGTGAACACCACATAGGATTAGCTTTCTCTAGGTTCTTCAATTTCTTCATCAAGTGTGCATTCACAAAACCTGATGCAAGGAAATTATTCTTCTCCTTAATTTTCAACTTCTGATTCAAAAATTTCTTCTTTGTCATCTTTGTTGATTTTGCATATTGCATTGATTGGCGGAGTCTCCAAGGGAAGCCTTTGGGGTGATCCTACAACGGTTCCCGATTCGGTTGGATTAGGTACTCATTAAAAAACTTATTTCTTTAACATTGTCAAGCCATTTGCCTAATTTTACAACAATCGATCAACTTTCTCATATTTAGAACCCTGAGATTTATCCTTCATTAAAGGATTCTTGATCTTACCTAACAAGATGAGGTCATCTTCCACCTCAACAACAATTTCTTGAGCATGGTATGAATCTCCGGTTAAAATCTTTATAGAAATAAATTCACTTAAGGAAACCGAGTATTCACGAAGAACATCTTCAGATTATCTATAGTAGGAAGGGAAATGGCGGGAATCTTGTTGATCAACTTGTTAAATTTCACCATGAAGTCTCTCATGGACTCTTGTGGTTCTTTCTTCATTTGAGTAAGTTGAGAAAGGATGGCATGAGAATATTCTATGGTATTGAATCTTTCTTCAAACTTCCTTTTCATACCATCCTAATCAGCGATTGAGAATGAAAGTAAATAGTAGAACCCATCCACCATGACATCTTGTAATGTTTTAACAAATAACCACACTGTAACATATTCATGTTGCACTCCAAGGATGCCATAGTCTATGATATGATCGTCGGGCGATTTGCTTGTTGTCTACATAGAACTTGTAAAATTATTTCTTGATCCTTTTAGAAGTTCATGGAGTGGTGGAGCCAAAGCCAACGGATATGTGTTCTATCCCCATGTCACCGCAGTACTTGTGCTGCCATATTGGGTTCTTCTCTCTTTCTTCTTCTTATGCAATGACGAATACTGCTCAGTAACTAGTTCTTCAATATGACCTTCAAGAGGATTTTCAATAACTTGTCTTCTTACTGGTACAATAGGAAGTTTGAAACCAACCCTTTGTTGTTCCTTGATTGTGGGGTCAAAAATTTGACTCGCATGATCATCCCATGTGTACCTTCTTTCGGAAGCTTTTCTCATAGGATTGTAAAGATGATTTTGATTGTTTGAATAGTGTATTTTTTTTAGTATTTTTCAAATTTTCATTTTTTTGTATTTTTTGAGCTCTATAGGGTTACACGAGGGTATGTCTATCCTTAGTAGGGTCACCAAAAACTGTTGGTGAAATCATTTTTCATGTATAAAATTATGTGTTTCCCACAGACGCTCACGAGGATACTCCTCCTTCTTCTTATGTATGGGAGGCTCCCATTATTGAATGTCACTATCCTAATCCTATCTAAATGTTGTGGGGTGGTCAAATGGGCCAAAGATCACACATGAACACTTCACTAAACTTGTGTCAAAGTGCTTTTACGGGGTATAAGGGATGAATTAGCAGTGATGAGGGATAAAGGGGAGAAATTAGGAAAAGGAAGGCTATTGGTGTGAGTAGGAAATACTAGAGTTGATACACAAAACCAAAGTATTTCATTATTAAATTAGAGGAAAACAATGATGAAGCATCTAGTGAGGCTAAAAAACTAGAGACAAATAATTCTTTAGGTTCATTTATCAATGACACCAAGTTCCTTCTCGATCACCATACTTACAAAGTTGCAGAAAAGAGAGAGTAAAGAAAAACATGAGCAAAGGAAATGAAAGAATGTAGCTTTTATTTCTTGTGTATTGATGAATACAAAGCTCAATAAATCTACAACAATCCAAAATTGCTACCAAGAACTAAAAATTTCAATATTTTAGGATCCTTTGGAATAGAGAATCCATCCCAATTTATAACTTTGTGAATTTCCTTCTCATCTCCCCCCACATGACTCTTCATGTTCCTATTCCTCTTGTGACCTTTCATTTGCCCTTAGAAGAGAAAAATTAAGTACTTCTCTTATAATTTTGAGAAAGTAATTTTATAATTTACAAATATTGTAACATAAGAAAATAGGACAAAATATCATGATTGCGTACATAATGAAGAATTATAAGAAAGGGAGAGAAGAGGAGAAAGGAAAGGGATTGAATAATCTGTCAAGAAGCTCCATATGTTGTAGAACTTGTTGATATGAGATATGATGGTCTCAGTTTCCTCCTCCCGCCAAATGCACATATACCTCGGGATGCCAAATGAGTGTTTAGAATCACTATTCTAAGACCTAATGAAAGTGAGGATCACTCTCTTGCTCCTTGGACATTCATAATTTTCATTCACGATGTTCAAACCTCTTAATGCTTGTATTCATGTCCCACACATTATACTTCATGCAACATTACAGACTTTGCCTTTGCTGACATGCGATATGTGAGATTTTGAAGGAAGAAGGATGAGATATTGTCTAGCTCACTTAGATTGGCTATCTCAATTAGCTCATTGAGATACCCTCAACTAGATCACCTCGATGAGATCATTTAGTTAGCTCACCTGGCAAGATGATGATGGTTTCCCCTGATGATGTTGGATTTTAATGGAGCCTCAAGTGAAGATCACTTATTTAATTTTTTTGGCTCAAGAGAATCTATGATGTTTACATACCTCAATCTTTGTGTTCTGTTATAGGAAAGGATGAACTCTTGACTAGCTCACTTGACTCATCTAACTCACCTAACTCTTCTAGCTCATTGAGCTCATCTCAACCAACTCACCGAGCTAGCCTCAACCATCTCACCCACTCACCCATCTCACCTCGATGAGATGGTAATCAATCAAGACCAGATGATGAACATGATGACCTATTCTGATGAATCAATGGAGTCCTTGACACCTTTTTAATCCTTTACTAGTTGTTTAGTGCATCCGAATTTCACCGTTGCACCTTGAGATGTTCTGCCTTGCTTTTGGACATAATTGAGCTCAATATGATGCTTCAGGGTTCTTGTGAAGAGTGAGTTTCCTTACTTGAGCTATGAAATCACTTTACAACCTTATTAGGATGTCAAAAAGTAACAAGATGAGTGAAAACAGAGCCAACTACAACTTTCTACATCCAAAACAGAGACTTTCTATTTTGGGACATATCACCTATTTTGCTCAAATTTTACCCTCTAACCCTTCTATCACTTTCGATTCTCCTCCGTAGATGATGCCTTGATATTTTTAGTAAGTTCCTATTTTTAGAAAGTTTTTGTTTTTTTTTTTTTGGAAAAATTGCCAATTTTTCCATGCCTTCCATTTTGCACCATTTCTGTTTATTTTGAGTGATCAAAACTTACAATTTGAGGTACTTACTATTTTTAGCATGTGAAGGGGCATGAAATATGCTATTTTTAGAAACTGGTAAAAATGACCTCGATTTACATCGGAAACATTTTTTTAGATTCAACTCCGCTTTACAATCTTGTGCTCTAAATTTCACTGTGTTTCACCCACTAGAATGATGGAAATTGAAAAAGCAATTTTTGGAGGTAGAATTTGTAGGTATAAAGCTTTAAAGGCAGCCATTAATAGAGTCACTAAGTGTTAGTTATGACAGATGATTTGGATAAGAAAACTTAGCTCAAACCCTTATTATGATCAATTTCCTGTTTCTGGTGGAAGTGAGAAAAGCTTCATTCTTGCAATCATGGATGATCCGGGGAGAATTTTGATAGAGTGATGGTTGTGTATATATGTATTTGAATTCTTGATAGAATCATCAATGGAGTCTTGGTTTAACTAGGTGAGAAAACCCTTAACAATTAGTCATTTTTAGGCTTTGACGATCATACGACAGTCAAATTTATACATGAAGAGTAGAAGTAACTAGGGAAAAGTTAGGGTTTTAAATATTCTTGGTATGGGGTGATTTTTCTTGTCCCCTCTATTCCCTTTGGACATGGATAAGTGGGGAGAAAAATACACCCTCACCCGAGCTTGCCATGTGTCACAATGTGATTGTATGATGAAGGGAGGGATGAAAATCACATTTTAGCACCATGGGGTGAGTCTAGGCGTATGAGGAACCATGAAAGGGGATAAATATAGGGGAAAATTTTCTTGTCCCCCGTCCCCTTGGGATAGGGACATGAGGGATAGAAAATATACCATCATTTGGTGATGACAAGTGACGACATGTGATTTGGTGTAGGGATTAGGAGGATAAGCTTGTCTTATCATCATGCGGATCTTAAAATTGGTCACATTGAAAAATATACAAGGGGAAAGAGAGGGAAATAGATACAGGAGGGGCTAGAAAGAGGTGAAAAGGGTTGACATAATGCTTAACATGGTCGTATGGAAAACTTGGAGAAAAAATAGGGTGGGAACATTTTATTGTCCTTATGTCCCCTTAGGAAAAATAAAAGAGGGACACAAAAATGTGCCTTAACCTAGAGGTGACAAATCTCCTCTTGCAAAATTGACTTACTGCGAGAGCATACCTGCGAGAGAGAGCAATTTGAAGAGGATCTTGCCAGAGCTCTAGGAGGTATTTTATGATGAACCCTTATATTATTTTGACTCCCAAAAAGCATTATAAGATCAATATGATGGGTATAATCATTTAATTCTGGCTGAAACTCCCTTAAATTGCTCCTTTTTTCCTCAGGATGATAGGGCGCATCTGCACAAATTGAGCTTCCCTGAGAAGTAGACATGTCTTGTGAAATATTTGAAAATTCCAAAATGTAGAGCATTATTCTAGATTTAAAATGACTAATTGTTTTAATCCTAACTCCTTATGGAGCTCTCGGAATCATCCATGGAATATCAGGTGTACTTGTTTTGACTATACACTCCTTGCACCTTAGAAACCCCATTGTTACACAACTTGTCCCTAAACCTCCAAAAAATTCCTAAAAATTCCTAAATCAGTTCCAACATGCTCCAATATGTTTAATACCATCTTGAGATGATTTTTTATCCATTTTTCTATCCCAGAGGATGTACACCGAGTCCTTAGAAGGTTAAAATTGGCCTTTTCGAGTCTACCGAGAAACTAGTTTTCGAAACATCTAACTAGATGAAATGCTTTGACCTTGTCTTATCATTCCAACACCTATAATTACTTGTTCATCATATTGAAAGTACATGTAAGGTCAATATGGACATGAAACAATAGACAAATTGATAAGGAGAGGGTTTCGGGAAGGCTTGGGAGATTTTTTTCAAATTTTTGTAAGTTGTCATGCTTGAAAGTTTGAAATTTCATGTTACACATTTACATGACAACAGAGGTATTTATGGTTTTTATTTTATTGGAAATATTTTCAATTTTTATATTTTTTTTGGTTTTTCCTCAAACCTTCCTCCTTGATCCCTCTTCTCCTAATGTTATCACCCAATGTACCTCTCCACCCATCATCCGGCTCCTCAACTCCCATCGAGCTCCTCCCACTCGACCGAACCCATACCCGGCTTGGAAATATCCTCCCAACCTAGTTCATGAGTTGTATGTTTGTTTTAAATGGCTCACATGTTTGGTTTCCCCTACCGCTACTTCTTGGCCCTCACTAGCTCAAAGCCATGTTAGTTTCTCTAGGCACCTTTTTACCTTACCTTAGCCATTACATTGTTGGTTATCTCGTGGTTACCTCCCACATCGGGTCATGTTATGCTTCTTGAGCCCTCCACATAGACTCACCTCGTCACATGAGCCCAATATTGTTCCTCTCTACCACGTTGGCTCATCTACCCCGTTGCATGCTCAAGCCCATGTCCCCTAGTTTGGTGGCTACCCATATCTCTATCGATCCCGATGAGTTTCCAAGCAGTGTGCCCCATCACTTTTTGCTTGAGTTATCACTTCGTCATTGATATCTAGCATGGATTGGTGTGTTGGGATCACTCCCAAATGTTCCCAAAGTGTTTCCCACTGTGTAATTGACCTTCCCTATTTCGTGTCACTCTTGCATTCAACTAGTTCACTCATGACCCTACTTTGTGCTTCCCGACATTACATGTATTCAATGCTCCACCGCTCGACTGTCCACCCCGCTCGCCCGAGTCTAGGATTCCCATTCTCCCGTGCGCCATATAGTTTTCCACTTCATTCGTTGAGCTACTTGGTTCTTTCGAGTCACCCTTGAACCCAACACTCGGTGCCTCACTCCTCCCACCTCACTCCATGTGATGTCTCCGCCTCCCATGTTGATTGTTCAAACCCTTCTTTTCCCTCCCCTCGCAAAATTCAAAATATTGTGGTTTTTTTTTATCAAGCTTGTTGAAATTAAAGCTTAGGTTATTTTTATAAGGTTAGGATAATTCAATTTTTAGTCTAGGTTTTACTAACCAAACTAGGGCTCCTTTAATCAAAAGGGAATGAATTTATTTTTAAAGGGTTAGTTAATTTTTAATTAAGTCTTAATTTTCAATTAGGATCTAGTTTAAAATCTTGCAAAGGTCAATTAACTTTTAATTTCGGTAATTTAAATTGGTAGCCCAATTTTTAATTTATAACCCTTTTTATTATTTTTCATTTTTCATAAATTAATTAAAATTAGGAAAAATTATTCCAAAACTAGGGTTATTGGGCATTTTTTATGCTAATGTTTTGTGGGAGTGTGTAGCATTTTTGTGGCTTTTAGGTCCCGTTTGGAGCTTTTTTTACATTTTCAGGTGGTTTGTTGTATATTTTAAAGGTCACTTTTGGTATTTTGATTCATTTTGGTGTCATTTTCATTGTAGTTCTCTTCTTCGCTTATAGGATAGTGAGTGCGTCCACCACAACCTTGTGGAAAGGGAGCCCCTTATGTGACATGAGACATTTTTTTCTCACACCGAACTTTGTTTTTATCCCCTTGTCCCTTTCTTTGGCCCTTTGTGATTGCTTATAGTGTTTCTCCTTTGCTTCCGACTAAAACTTATTGTGGCCTCCACTCTTGTGCATTTTTTACCTACTATAAGGTGAGTGGTCAATTGTTTCATGTCACACAAACACACCTTACTGTAATCAACAAACTGTTTATAAAGTGCCACAAACAAGGGGTTATCATTGTTCTTAGGTGTTGTAATTACATGTAGATGCATTATCAGCTGAGTCCAGTGTCTCGTAACATTATATGTGTTCTTACACCCTTCTTTTCTTACATTTTGGATGTAATTTTGGTGAGTCGATGACCATTTGAGTGTGTTTGTCCTTGTGACTCTTCTGCACTCTTTTCTCTTTTTGCGGATGCACCATGGAGGATGTTATTTCTAGACTTGAGCTTCACATGATTTCTTCTTAGCCTCCACATCTTCTTCTTGGTAGAGATAATTATGCATCATGACATACTTTCATGGAACATTACCTTACTCATAGAGGCCTTTGTCATGTTCTAAATGGGCAAGTTCCTATACACACTGATCCTCATCTTATTGAATATTGGCTCAACACTTGTGATTAGGTTTATAATTACTTTTTGATACATGTTTCTAGGACTCTCCACCATCATGTGGCACACATGGAGTGTCCTCACATTTTGGAGATAATTCTTTAGTCCTTATTTGGAGACCCTTTAGATATTTCCATTATTGCTTCTTCTTCTGATACAATTGTTTCCTCTCCTTCCTACTTCATGTGATGATAGTTCCATTGATACTAATTTTCATGTTCCTACTCTTGATGATGAGGTTTTGTTGTCATGAGAAATTACTAGCCCAAATATGCTAAATTTTATCCATGACAACCAAGCCACAAAATGAAAACATGCTCCTAAACCCCTCTCCTATCAATCTGTCTTTTGTGGCGTAATCATCTTGACCTTGTAGGTTCTCCTAATGTATTGAATAAACATATATAATTTTTCAAAATGATGTGATAAGGTCAATTATTCCATTCAACAAAGTACAACAAAATACTAGTTCTTCAAAAGGATTAGAAAGGCCAATTTTGGATTTTTCAATGCTTGTGTGCATCTTCTCGGGAGAATTATGAAAATATCATAAAAATATGGAGGTGGTAGTTGATATTATTGAATATTTTGAAGTATTTTAGGAATATTTAGGAAATATTTGGTGATTAAGGAGTCGTCTATGCAAAAGCTGGGGTTTTAGGTTTAAGGAATGAACAATTATAATGTGAACTTGAACTTCTATAGATGATTTTGAGAGCTCTGTAAGGATTTAGGAGGAAAAAATTAGGAAATGGAAATATTGAATAATACTCTACATTGTGGTATTATCAAATTTTATCCAAGGCCCGATGGCTTCTTGAGACAATTAAAAATTTACAAGTGTACCTCACCATCTCGATCAAAAAGGTGTAATTTTTTAGATTTTTAGGAAAAATTAAGGTATGGAAATTGTTCCATTTGTCTTATAATGGTATTTGGAGTCATATTCATATAAAATTTCACCTCAAAATTCCATTTGGAGCTCCCGGGGTGAAGATTTCTTGCTCTCATGCTATTTTGGGTAAGCTAGTGCAAAAATTGGCTTTCCAAATGAAGTAAGGCACATTTTGTTACACCTCTTGTCCCTTTGTCCCCAAGGGGGAAGGGGGAAAAATGGTTCCCAATGCATTCATTTAACTCTTTAATCAACCATGTGTAGTCAAGTCAGCCCGGGTTGAGTCAAAGCTAAGTTAGAGAGAAGTGAGAGTGAAGGTTTCATATTTAGCCATTTTTTCCTCATTTCCACGTGTCATTATCTTGCTCCGAGGTGACATTTTCTATCCCTGATATCCATTTTTTCCCAAGGGTATAAGAGGGATAAAAATTGTGCTGATGAGCAAGCCCCTCTCCTAGTCATCCATGTGATGTTTCCCAACTCCGTAGGGTTCTTTCTTGGCTCCTCTATCTCACTCACCTTCACCCCAAAGATCGCAACTTATAACCATATGGATCCAATGTTCCCATTTCTATCCCTTATGCCCCTTTTTCCCCAAGGGGACAAGGGGAAAAAAATTGTGCCCATGAGCAAGCCCCTCTCTTGGTCTTTCATGTGACCTCTCCTAGTTCAACAAGGTGTTAGCTTGGCTCCTCCATCTCACTCACCTTCGTTTAAGGATACCACTTGTCGGATCTTGATCCAAGACACCCTTTTCTATCCCTTATGTTCCTTTTTCCACTTTATACCATGAAAAACCATATCCTAACTCCATAAAAACTCACATTTAATCCGGGGTCAAACCACAATTTGCAAAATAATTCAAAAGTGAAATATAACTTGTTTTTAAGTCATTTTATCTACATATTTTACTATTCCTCCATTGTTTATTCTGTCAAACCTTTTAATATCCATTAATGGATTCCATTCCACAATAGAGAATGGACATCAAGATCCTTCTTCATTTCTCAAATATCCGATAGGAAAAATCATTTGAAAATCAAAGTAAATGATAAAAAAAAATTATTCTTTCACACAAGCCACTTTTTGCAACATGAAGAAGATGATTTTTAAGGATATTGAGGAATATATTTCTTGATATAATTATTCCCTCCTTGAATAATTTTTCACTTTCTTGAATATCTGGTGGGTGAAATCATCCAAAACTCGGAGCGAAGGATCCTAAAAAATCTAGTTTTATCAGAGCCATTTCTTGCATGATGGGGTTGCTGATTTTTCAAGATATGGAGGAATGATTTTTATTAGTATTCTTCCCCCTCTGATGAAAAAATAATTTTCCCACTCATCTAGATGAAGGAATCATATGAAAATAGATCAAGGAATCTTGGAATAAAACCCAAAATTTCAAGACCATTTTCGTTGCAATCGACACATGCAATGCACTTACTAAAAATAGAATGTGTTCATGATGGGGCATGTATAAGAATAGAAAGTGGTCAAATGAGGTGAATTATTGACATCCGTGGTCCCCTGGATAGGTAAGAAACATCAAGAAGTGAAAACAATGCAAAATTGCTAAAAGTAACAATCCTAGATAATACCTGCTAAAAATAGTAAGTCCCAGAATTGAGCCTAGAAATCTGTGGAAACTCCATTTTTTCTTATATTGTTGTTTTGTTCCATCATAATAATGTTGATAGGTTGTTTCGTGGTACAAAAAGGCCAGAAACACTTTGCGCAGATCCTAAAACATCATTCTAAGGTGGTTTCTACATGACATAATTTGAAAAAAAGAGGCAAATGATCTAACTTATTTGATTGTTGCAAAAAGAAGCCCCTATGATCAAGTTCATTCATGAAAGGAACATACGATTAATTAAACTAAGTTGAGGAATGTATTGAAGTGAATCACCATAGGTGTGAAAGACAATCACTTGGGAAGTGGGAGAAACCAAGAACATCATGGGGTCTGAAAATGATTTGAAACATCAAGAGATTCATTCAAGTTCAAGTCACCAAGAGAATGATCATAATGAGAATGATGTGAGAATATAACCATGAGTAATGAGGAGCATCATCTTAAGAAATGTGTACTAAAAGAAGTGTTTCTAAACACTTGATCCATGCTCGATAATGAGCTCACATATTGTAAGACAGAGGAGGTGGAATTTATAGTATTTCAAAGTGTAGTACAGAGGAAAAAAACATGGAACTCATTCTCATTCACTCCTTCAAGTACCATTCAAGGATCAATCTTTCTATCAAGAAGAGGAAAACCATCTCTATGAGGAGCAATTTAGAAAGATGTGTTTAAATACCATAGGGATGTTTCCACTCATGGTCAGGAAAGTGAGTGGTAAAGAGTTCATCATGTTCAAAGGTAAAGTGTGAGACTGAAATAATGTGGAAGTAATCACCACATACCGACACAACCATTATGTTTAAATATTCTTCAAGGAACAAGCCAAGAAGATCTAGTCCAAGGAATCTATGACCACCATTCCCATGAGAAACATGTGAACAAGAGGTGTATGAGTTGATCTCATTCAAGGAGAATTATGAAGCCATGAAAGGTAAGAGAATGATCCTCATATGGAGCATAGGATATGCAAAATGTGAAACCATTCCAATTCCACTTGATGTCATTAAGTAAATAGTGTTATTAAGCACCCATTCCATACCTTGTGGTGTCATCACACCTAAAGAAAGAAGCACATTGAAGTCACCTCATTTCATTCCAATGGGCGGTCACATGACAAGAATATAAGTTGGGAAGCAATCCTCTATCTGCAAAGTGAGGATCTATTTTTAGAATGAAAAATAAGAATCAAAGAGATTCAATCATCATAGAGCTGATTTGTGATCACTAAGGTCAATTGTGAAGAATTAATAAGTAAGAAAGTAATCCTTATGTCCTAACCCATGCTATTGAAACCATCATGTTTTTGTAGCAGTCAAATATGATAACAATTTTCTTAAACACTAATTAAATGTCTTAAAGTGTCTCTACATATCATCAGAGAAGTAATTCAGGTGTTCTAACTCCATAGATGGTCTATTAGGAAACAAGTGAAATCAATAATATCATGAAGTCTATGCATGTGTTGAAATATAAAAATTTATCTCATTAAGGAAATAGTCATAAGAAACATGATAAGAGAGGATCTTCATGAGTAATTCAAGTGGTCACCCCAGGTTCACATTGCCATGTCTTGCAACAATGTTTCTAAACACTCATTCAAGTGCTCTAGAGTGTTCTTACATCTCATAGAATGAGGAAGTATATGCAATCATAGTGTTTCAGTTCAATAGGTGATCAGAGGTCAAAACTCTTGTTCACGAAGAATTTCCTTAAAGGTATATCTTCATCAGATTAGTCAATCCTTTTTCTCCCTCTTTCTCTCTCCATATTCTAATTTTCAATTAAGAATGCAATTTTTTCTATTTTGTCCTATTCACTTAAGTGACCCTCAATTGAACATTTCAAGATTCCTTTTTCACTAATAAGAAATAGACTCACTTCCTAAGAATATGAAAGGTCACAAGTGATGGAGAGAGGTGAAAGGTCATGCATGGGGTAGATGAAGAGACAATTTGTAATTCTATAAATTGGAAGGGCTTCTCCATTCCAAGGGATTGAAATTTGTTGATTGAATGTATGTTTTTGAGATTACCGCTTCTAAATCAAGAAATTAAAGTCAGTAATTCTTCTATTTATTTTCTTATGTTCATGTACTCTCTCTACTTTCTAACTCTGTAAGAATAATAATCTTGCATAATAAAGAAAGGTGTATGTGCATTTTATGAATGAATCGATGGAATTTCTGCCTATGATTTGTTATGTCTTATCATTGTTTTATTGTTGTGTTCTTATAATTGAATGTGGATCTACTCTGGTTATGTAAGTTAATTTTGCAAGCATACTCACAACAATAAGCCTCTCTCTCCTTATTTCCCCAACTCCCATTTACCTCTATTTGCTACAAATTCCTCCCTTGTACCTTGTACATGAATTTTCCATAGGTTTGGTGGAGTATTCCTGTGTGATCCCTAGCCTAAAAGCCACTCAAAAGTTTAGATTAGTTTATATTCAATAATGGGAGCCTCCCCATACACAAGAAAGAGGCACTAAGCCCCATGACCATTGACAGAAACCAAAAATTTTCCCATGTGAAAAATTATTTTTCTAATAGATTTGTTCTTATAGTTATGACGATGAGAGTACTAATGAGGATTCCTCTCCTCCATATCCTAACCACCTTTTCGAGAAGGTTTAACCTCCTCTTATCCCATCAGACATCAAGAAATCATGTTTCTAGCCTCATAACTTCATTACATTTGGCTCCATTCCATAGCTAGTGTGCGAGTCTTCTTCCACTTCTCCTTCATGTGTTGATGACTCATATATGTTAGACATTACTCTTTTATTTGTCGAGTAACCCTTTTGGATGAGTATATGTCAGACCTTAGTTTTCTCTTCACATTTCCCACTTGTGTTATAGACATGGAGTTTCTCTTCTATTTATAGATGTTTTTGAGGAGTGCTTCATATCCTTTGTTGGGAGTGCCCTTCTATCACTTCCACTATTTTGAAGACCATCCGATCCATATCTACTTGTGGATCCTCTTTCTACAATTGTGGGGGTTGTTGTGCCTTCACCTCATATGGACATTCCTTTAGAAAATGTTCCATTCACATACTCCGATAGTTATACTTAAGTGGAATTAGCTTTGGTTCCTTTACACGTGTTTACTAGACTTATGTCACATTTCAATGGACATGATTTAGAGTTCTTCATACTCCTTCCTTTGGTTTCTATTATCTAGTTTTGCACCCATCGCAAATTGGCCAACTTGACAACTGTGGACTATGGAAGTATAATGAAGCCTGGAAGAAGAAACTGGGAGAAACAGGTAAATTTCATGGTTTGGGAAAAAAGAATCATTCTAGGACATCTCTCTCCATCTTCACTTGGTCTTAAAAGTCTAAACACTTAGAAAAACTCATCAAAATTGGGAAAATCCAAGCCAAATCGACTAACTCGGGCTTGGGAGGAACATATGGAACTATTCCCATGTTCCTTGGGTTCATTGCATCGACAACAAAAGGAGTTTTGGACTTAATTGTATATAAATAAGTTTTTAGGACACTAAAGGAATAGTTCCTCGAGGATTTTAGTTCCTGCATCACCGATCCAACCGTAGGAAAAAGTAGGTAGTGCATGTGGGTAAAGTGGGTCGCGGCGGAACATGTGGAATAGTTCCACCAAAGCGACTATTCTCTAAATAGGCCGGTCAACCGACTAATGGAACAGGGAACGCAATGGAGGAAAAGGGAATAGAGAATTGAATGTGAGGCGGGTAATGTAGGCACCATTGGGGCTGTTCCACAGCCCACCAGAGTCCGATTCTCCACCCATAATACAAACCAATGACTGATGTAGATATGATGGGTCTATAAGGAGCTAATGGAACTATTCCATGCTTCGTGAGTTCTTTGATCAACCTATTCTCCCACACTTGGAACAAGCCATATTAATACATATTGTGGAGGCCCACGTGGAACCAGTTGCGACCATCCTGACCCCTAAATTTCAAATGGCCATATCTTTTTCCATATTACTCCAAATTTCACAATAATGGCACAGTTGGAAAGCTATAAACATGTACTACACCACGGAAATTGGATTTCTTAATTTTATCAAGGTTAGGTATGTGAAAAAGTGGAAATACTATCCCAACATTAAAAAGAATAGTTCCATGTAGCTCAACTACCAAATTTGATGAGGTATGGTGCCCATTATTTCTCCTACAATAAAATTACTATGGGAATGGTATTGGAAGTGTTCCCCTGCATATTTTCAGTCATTTCATGCATGTTTTGGTGATTGAAGGTAGAAATTTGAGTCAACTCTCTTTTCCCTTCTCTATCTTTCCCATCTTCTATATATTGAAAAATGATGCTCATTTGTAATGTTGGATACTCTTAAAATGCAAGCGACATCATTTCAAAGTGTTGCACAAGTGTTATTGATTTACAAGCCTCGATTTAGATTTTGCGATGTGTTATGCAATCTTCTCCTCATTTGTAATGATATGTGCATCTTCCTAAGGAAATAAAATACTTGTTTTGTGGCTATTATTCTACTCTTATTAGTGTTTTTATTGCATTTCCTTGCCTCTTCATCTACTTGCAGGTATGTTGTGTGTGTTTATTCACTTTATAGGGTTTATTTCTGTTGTGAATTATGTGAAAATGGAAGTTTGAATGTTGTTCTGGACTGTGGCTCTCAAATATTCCCTCTCCTCCTTCATTTTATTCCATTTTCCCTCATTTGAGAGTGTCTTTCCCCTTGTTCTTGGTGCTATCACCTCCCCTTAGTTTAGGAATTGAGTTTTTGCATCATCCGCTTCTCACCCAGTCTCTTGGAATCATAAAATAGAGTTACATAATTGTATTTACATTCTTAGGAGTAGTTTTAGCAGTAGGAATAAGCAGAGGAAGCCGACCTTCTCCGAGAGGTCTATCTCAATGCAAGTCCCACAACTTGGAGACAATCCCATATTGCCTCAAAGCCCTAGATTATTGTGATTTAGGATAGGTAAAATTTTGGGCTCCAATAGTTTCCTTTGCGAAGTGGGCCGAATTCTAGTACATGATTTATGTTCTTATTAAGGGCATAACCATTATTCGACGCAGATGGACCTTCATCAGTCTACAGGTGGAAGACCACATCATCAACACTCTTCTTGGAGACTTGATAGAGTTTCAGATTTTAGATTAGGTTACAGGATTATTTACCAAACCCTTCACTAAGGCCAAGTATCCTTACTTGTGCTCTCGTCTTAGGTGAGGTCCATTGTGGCTTTACATCTTCCTTAGTATCTCTAGTATCCTTCCTCTCTTCTCTTCTTATTCTTCTAGAAAGATTACAGTTTGTACATGGGTACCTCATCAAGAATTTAGTTATCAAGACCCATTTGATGCATCTTTCTTAGGTTATTTAGGGGAGTCTTATATCTCTTGTAAGTGGATGCTTTTTTCCATTGGGTTTTCCTCTATTACTTGAGATCCTTATTATACATGGGTACCTCATTAGGCGTAGCTTCCGAGACCCATTTCTCATTTTTGACTTGTCATGCCTCATCCTAAGTTACAATGAAGGGGAGTGTTGGTGTGAGGTACTTGCCTTGTCATCTCCAAGAATTTTCTACCTAACTTGGTGATTCATCTCACTTAGGTGAGATCATACGTCATAGGTGTCCTTAGGAGCTATGATAGATTTTGTCATAGAATCTGTCATACACGTCAATGTGTGTCAGTGTGTCATACATGAGTTACTTTCCATTTCTAGAATGTAACTCCTTTCTCCCTTGTGGAGGTATGATGGGTATTACATTGGGAGTTACACAACACTCCTATTTGTACCTTCTTTTCGATCTATGAGAATGAGTAGACCCTTTTCTTTTTCATGCACATTTCATGGTGGTTGAATGCTTTCTTACTACATGGAAATCCATCACGCTTCCATTCGAGAGAAAATAAGATGATGTGTGTGCCATCCTACTTGATCCTCATTCTCACATTATCTCACAAAGACAAAGTGCATGTGCACACTCAATTATGGTATTCCTTTAAGAATACATTTTTCAAATGCACACTTTAAGGGGGCCAAATGTATACTCTAAAATTTGGCAACTTATCCTTGTGTAATGCCAAGTTTGACCATGTTCCTTGCTAAGAAAAATTCTCACATTCAAAATCCAATCACCACATTCATAATCCAATCACCTCATTGACACTATGCTCTTTCATCAATTTTAAAAATATTATTTGATCAAAACAACATTAAACCTTTGAAATTCATGACACAAATTTCAGATTTAGTTTTCATCTCTTTGATTCAAAAATGTATGGAAGGGTAGAGATGTAAGGTCCGACATTGTTCAACATGTACAGTCTTACACCTTCACATTCATTAAATATGATTTTAATTTCAAGTTATTCTTTAGGTAATTTCATCTTTGTAGAGTTAACCTTGTTATAATATTTCACCTACAAAAAGGCTATTAAAGAAAGTTAACATCACTTTATAACTCACCACACACACATGTTTTCTCCTTTTGGTTTACTAATGTTTTGATGAAGGGTTATATAGGTTGTCAAGGTTTCCATTTTTAAGAGATGATTATAGGTCATCTTGAAGTTGTGTGAGAAAGAGTGACATACAACAAAGATCATTACAGACAAGAAAAGTACACAAAAAGTTGCATATCCAAATTGTCAAAGGGTTGAAGACCGTATAGTCCCAGTCAAGATCAGATAGATTAGATTTGGAATGCACAACAATTTTATGGTTTTTCCCCTGTTAGGTTTTTAGATCCATAGTTTTCATTGAATTATCTACAATTTTAGATCAGCATTTTCCAATATCTTGCACATCCATCTCATCCCCGATTTGTCCCGAACTACTAAGTATATATCTCCTCTTATGTATTTGAGAAAATACTTATTATTTATCAAGTGTTACTTGTATGAATGCATTATTGTGGTTATGAATTATTAATTTTGGAAGTTAACTAGATGATAATAATCTAACTATTACAAACTCATGCACCCTCTTTAGTGTTGTGTATCTTTCCATAACGCACCATTATAATTTAATTATTGTGTAGACATTTGGTGAACTCGAATCATGATTGAATATTCAACCTTCTTCAAAACCATTGTTTCGAGGGTTCCATACATGCATTGTCTATTTAGACATAAACCCCATTTTCATCTATCACATGCCCTAGATATGGTTTTCACCATTTTCTCTAGGGTCTCATGGCCGAGCCTACCTTTTGGGTCTCTTTCTAAGGCTTCCTAATTTCCAAATCAAATTTCATAGCAAATTTCAAAAATAAGAATTTTATTTTCAAATTCCTTTGAGATTTTGATCCATTTTTAGTATATGATGAAAACATCCTTTTCTTTTATGTAATTATTAGTACAATTTTTAGAAATTCAAAATTACTATTTATAGTAACTAGGACATAATCAAAGAAATATACATTGTTTTGAAAAATTACTTAGAGGTTTTTATTTCTAATGTTCATATACTAAAATACCTCTCTTTGTTTCATAAAATTAACTATCTATTTTTACAAATAGCCATTTTATTGATTTGATGATGAACACTTTTTGCTACATATCACTCTTGGGCATCCTATTATTTTAAGACATATATGACACATAACGAATCCATTTTCGAAATTTTAAGAGGTTTTTATTTATTTTTGTGCATTTAATGTAAACCTCTTTTTTTTTTGAGCTAAGTAGTGGTATAATGACAAGAAACCCAAAATTATTATTTTAGTAACTAGGTCATAATAAGGAAAATCTCACCTTTTTGCAAATTCCTTAGAGGTTTTGATTTTACATATTCTCGATTGAGAAAGACCTAATTTGTTTTTTCCAATTCACTATTTATTCTCATAAATGGTCATTTTAACAATTTAACGACTACTTTTTTCCTAACATGTCCTTTAGGTATTATCCTCTATGGTATCTTCATTGTCATCCTTCCATGTGATGATTACGTAATTGGAGGATATTCTACCATTTCATGTGATCATGGCCCATTGCATAAATTCCCAATTTTTCATATATGATTTGCTTCAATGTCATCACATATGCAAACATACTATCTTTAAAGTATTACAACAAACAATGTTCCATGTTGATACTTCACTTTGTCCCATATAGATTCAATTTTGAAACATATTTCAGCCCCTTCTATTAGTAATGATGACATATCTCATAAGGCTATCCTAAATCCTATTCAATAATTACACCATGTTTTTAAGTCCAATTTAGAGTTATGTGTATTGAAATCAAATATCTCAAGGATGAGATAACACATCTAAAAGATCCCTCAAATTCCCAAGTCAATCATGTCTCTACACATCATGATCAATCTAGTTCTATGAATACCGAAAAGTGATGTGATACAAATTTTATACATGCTACATGTGCTCATATAAGTGAAGAATAATTCCTACATAAAGGAAACAATATGTATCTTGCATAAAATCAATATCAACTACTATGAAAACCACAATCGAAAGTGCATATTTGGTTTGAAAAATGTGCTAGAGAACATGAAATTTTAGATGAGGTACTAAATAAGTAGTTAATCATGTTTTTACCTAGTCATTACTACCCTTCCTATCGGATAGACAAAATTAGAGGTCAACCATTTTACAATTATCATGATAATGATTGCTATACTTTGGAATGAATAATCCAAAACTTGAGAGTAAGGGATTTATTCCTTAAATAAATGACCTTATACTACATGATCATTATGAATCCCTAAATATACATGGGTTCCTAAAGTATACAACTATGTTTAATGAACATAACACAATGATGAATTATACAACTTCTACAATACAACAAGAGCTACCTCCTCACTAAAAGAACCAGATTACAATACTTCCTTTGGAAGACCCTATCTCGATAAAAAGAATTACATCTAACCATTGTGCAAATGAAAATATAAACAATACCAATATAGCATGAACAATTACACATGGCTTCAAAGCATTTAGCACATCCACAAGCCCAGACAAGGGAAAAAATAATAATGGATTTTGCAGATATTTCTACTTCCTCACCACAAAATGGGGAAAATTATAATTCAAATGATGATATCAGGTTGCTTTAATAATTATAGTGTAGATATGCATGATCCTATTCATATGCCGATTACTTAGTAAGGTGTAAGCTATTACACATAGATGGTATAGTCTAAATACAATTAATGTTGATGATATGTATATCTCTACGGGCATACAAACATATCAACTTGATCCTAAGTTTGCTTCTATAAATTTATCTCTCACTATGTCTCTCATCCCCAATGGGGAAATATGAAGGAAAATATCAAGAATAGTACCAAGTTACCATCACAAATCCATGTTGAACAAGATGATATTTGGATCAATAATTGAGATCCCGATAGTAGTGATGATGAACAAATTGATACACCAAGTAAGCATTTACATGAAGTGAATATTCCTCTCTTTGATAATGATGATTCTTTCCTTCTCCCGATGGCCCGGGGCTTTCCAAATTGATTGATATAAAATTATTGATCATATTAGTTGGGATTTTACTAAAATTGAAAGATACATAGCTTAAATATGTCTTTTCCCTTAACTAGATCTATAATTACAATTCTATGACACACGCTTCTACCTAGTGGCTTTGTCTTGGTATTCTATCTATAGTCACAAAATATTCACCAACATATAATCCCTTCTTGTATACCTAGGGGCATATGTAGTTATCCCTTCCTTATTTTCCAAGAATAGGTTTCCTTACACTATATTCCCTGTGTACTTCGGTAAAGATGATGATTCTAATATGTTTGCTAGTACTACTAATATTATCCATAATTATCATCATGGATATCACAACCAAATCAAAATCAATATCACTAAAATTCAAATATAATTCTAAGTTTTCTAATAATGCTACTTCTAATGGGTCTATATCCCTTTGATTTTTCATTGCACACACACTATGGCCACTCTTTTCCAGAATTTCCCCTTACCCTTAAAAACTCTAACTTACATGTGTTCAGTAAAAACCCAAGGTTCATAATTATCCAAAATCACTCCATCCCATGAATTTGAAAAAATTGAGAAATGGTCTTGACCATTCTGCTCTAAGAGGGCCACAACGTACTAAGTTGGTTATTCATAGAGTGCATAATGTAATATTTTGTGGATTTCTCCTTTATGTGAAAAAAAATCTAATCGAGACCCAAGATAAATTATGGCATGGTTGGCTATCATTAAAATTGACCCAGTCTCACCAGGTAAGGTATGAAATAATACCACGGGGTGACCGTTTGCAAGAAATGGAGGAATGTGGCTATATAGCAAAGTTGTGACACACTAGTTCAAAAATTAGTGGGTATATCATAAGATCAGCCCTTCACAAAATTCAAAATCCATGGGATACTTAGGAATCCACCGAATGTCGCAGAACATGAAAGACAACTAAGAGACCCGTGAGGAAAAGATAAATGTAAGGAAAATCTGCGGAACGAGTAAATAGAGTATTTTCACCAATAACTCTCATTGCGAGTACCCAATTCATGTAAAATTGATCAAAAGATAATTACTCTACTGTCCAGAGGTATGTTCATTCACGAAAGAATAGTAATTGAATTAACAAAGAAGATGAAAAGAGCATATATATACTAGGAACAAAATGGGGATTCTATAGGGGCCCCAACCCTTAAAATTCACATAACTTTTGGTATACATATACAAAAAGGGATGCTTTTGTAACTTGATATATTGTCAATTTATGATTACAAAATCCTCCGCAAAGGAGGGATCTGATCTAACATATTTTTCATCCTAAATTCAAATTCTTTGCGATCCTGAGCCCCATAAACATATTGGACATCCTTGATAAAACTAAAATCTTGAATAATTCCAAATTTTTCCTATAAGAGGAAACCCATTCAAGGAGGTTAGACCCACATGTGAGGTAAGCTTTTGTATCTTGTTAGATAACAATTTTGGAGGTTGAAGATGTCCCAGTACATCAACTGACACAACAGAATAGGCTCGTGTACACCAATTAGATATGAAGAAACGACTTGATGCACGTGTTGGGTTAACCGAACCCCTTTTGCATTTTTCAATGGAGGTAGTGGCACTTCAAGAGCCCTCTTAGAAGAATATTTCAATAAGGATTTTTCAAGACTGGTGTGTCTTTTCTCTATTATGGCTATTCTACCGTAAATTGAGGATATATACTCTACGGGATTAGAAACTACATGGACATTAACCGAGATCTCCTTCTTTGATAACTCTTCAAGTAAAAAATGTAGGAGATATATGAATGGTGTTATTGTTAATAACTGGCCTATAGTGGAGCCAAAATTTCTTTAATTGATTAGGAGCTACATGGTCATCTGGGTGAAACAAGTGATGAAAAAAATTGAAACAAAAATAAGAAGGGAGTCATCTCAACAAGCTTACAAATCAATTCCATTCAAACTGTGTGGGATGTTAATGGTCCTACAGATTTGCCTAGTATTTTGTGAATAAAACCCTAACAAAATCTTCATTTGAGACAAAAAGGTTGAAAATTACATGCAAGGTTTTTGAAGAAAGCTCCTTCAGACTATTTCCTAATTCCACATCCGCCATTTCTTGAGAAGGATTAACATGAGTTATTTCACAAGAAAATTCACTTATAACACTCAAAGGAAGTTATAAATTCATGAGAAATCAGAAAGGATTTATATAAGAATGGATCTTGAAAAGGACTATGTGAATTATCATATCGGGATTAAATGCAAGATCAGTTTTGGATATTCACACAAATTTGAAAAGGGGAAAAATGATTGATGTCTATAAAAAAGTATTTCTTTTGGCTTGGTTTGAGGTTTTGGCAAGGGAAGCATAAAATTCAAGAGAATATCTATGATTATCCATTTCCCAAAACATATCCTCCAAAAGGAAGGTGTCAAATCAATTAGAAAAAGCAGAATGGAGGAACAAGAAGTTTGTGAATGGGTGCATGAGTGATTGTAAAAGAGTAAATATGACAAAAAGAGATTAAGCAACAAAAGTAGAATATCTTACATGCATCCGTTGTAGACACAAAATCATGTACTTTGGGTAATTATCTAGTCTTGATTACATACTACTATTCATATGATTCCTAAGTAAGAAAAGTACTAATCAACCCATGTCTTTGGCCACCTTTCTTTGTCTTTTGTTGCTCCTTTTAGTCTTGCACCTTTACTTGCTTAGTTTGCCTTATTATACTCTAGATTTTATAATCTTGGACACCAAACACACAACCATGACGCCATCACTAGACACCCTATTCCCCCGGGAACCCCTGACCCCTTTGTACTTTACTCACACTTTTTGGGTCCTTTCTAGCCATTTGAGCATCTTATCTTTTTGGTAGTCATCCTTTTTGGGGTTAATTATGAAATTCAAGCAAGGGAATCATATAAATATAAATTTATGTGATCATAATAAGGGACCAAACACTAAGCACTATCTATCACCACCTAAGGTTGCATCCATCAAGGCATCTAAGAGCTCCATTGCATCTATTTAGCTCCATCACAAGGGACACAAGGGTTGGTTTTCTCGTATCACACTTCATAGGAGGGAAGTTCATTCTATTCCATGCACACATTTACTAAATTCTACATCTAGCTACTTGCTCGCTATCCAAGTGTGACTTGCACAAGAGAAACCTAGGGAAAAATTCTACACACACACACAAAACTACATTAGGTATGAGATGTAGTGCAAATGCTCTATCATAAGTTCATCATTATGATAATTGAGGACAATCCAAACCCTCATTTTACATCTTTATTTTTTGGGTTTTGATGTCTATTTGAGGGTTTTACAAGTTCATACTTTATTGCAATTTTACAGTGACCTTAGAGCGACCAAAGATGATTAAAGGCTAACACCTTGTGACACCTTAGAGGAGGTAATTTTAGCATTTATGTAGACCTAGAAGCCTATAAATAGGTCCAGGGTGCCCGTGGGCACCGCTATCCCTCTCTCAGCGCCCTAGTCCAACATGTTCCTCTAGTTCTACATTTTTCTGAGCTCTAATGTGATGGACAATACTTCACATTTTCTTGTTCTCAAACTCTATGCATTCTCCAGAACTTTGCAAATCAGCTAATCCTTTTTACCCTCTCCTTGTAATTAGGGTTTCATTATTTATTGCTTATTTTTCTTGTGTATCTTTGTTGTACTTAATTATTATTCATTTACTGCAATCTTGCATTTAGATTAGGATCATAAATTACATTTTAGCTTAATCATTTTGGTGAACCCACATTCGAATACTCTTGGATCCTTCTTTTCTTCCATCATGGCTCATAAGGTCTGTCAAGTCTCTTTGCTTCAATTACTTCAAATGAACCCATCTTGTAAAGATGCTCTCCACAAAACCCTATACACCATGTATCTTCCTATCAACATGTTGCCTACTCAAGTCAATGCTATATTTGATCATCTTTCTGATGAATCTCTTGGTTCCAATACCAATCCATATATTTGCAAATCCATTCAATCTCTTCACATTATTTTAAGATAAATTTCAGGCTATGAAATCTGCAATTACATATCTAAAATATGAAATCCAACATCTTAAGGATGCTTTTCAGGCTCATGTTTTTTCTCCTTCTACATCTCATCTTCATTCTATGTCTTCTACATGTGCTCATATTAGTGAACCTCAAATATTTCGCTCCACGTGCCTCTCAAGTTTGCAATCAATGTTAAGTAATAAGATATTCTTCCAAAAATCATAACTCATCAATTAATCATCTTTTCATCTACTCATTGTTATCCTCCTTATCGATTTGAAAATATCAAGGTCTTCCATATTGCAATTATCATCAAATCAATGGACATAATGAAAATGATTTCTATGCTTTACAAAAAATAATCAAGCATCTTGAGCATCAAGGTTTTATCTCATTCATTGCATACAAATTTCTATTACATGGTCCTCTCCGCTTGTTACGTCTCAATGGGTTCCTAAATCTGATTCATTTATGTCTAATGATCATCTATTCATCACTTCTAATGTTTCTTCTTCTACCACTCAAGTGCCTCTAACAACTTGCCTCTCAAAATTAGTCTCACTCCCCCTCCTCTCAAGGCATCTATGGCACTATCAAGTCAACCTAAGAAACCTCCTTTAAAAATAAGTTCAACACCTCTTCCTCTCAAGTCATCCAAAACATTACTAGTTTAAATTACATAACCACCTCTCAACATCAGTCCACCTTCTTCTCCTATCAAGTCTTCTACAGTGTCATCAATCCCACATAAGATCTAACCAATCAATTTTTTAAAGCAACTATTCCTACGATGGCCAAGACACATTTCAAATTTTTCCACCATTACATGGTCCTACTATTGCTTTGGCCTACCATTGTGTTGGCCCTCACTCTTATCATGACACAGATAACACTCTCCCATAATGGCATGACACCTCTCAGCATCGCTGCATAGATCTCCATCATCATAGTACCCTTGGGGGAATCACAACTATTTCTTCCCTAGCATGGAAACATGTCTTATTTTCTCATCACATCACTTCTCAATCTTTGCATACATCATACACATTTTGATGCACTCATATCACCATTTGCCTCTGAAGTACTCTTGTGCTATGGTTCACACTTGACTATTGAGGGCATCCTATATACATGAACCTCACACACTACACCATCAACAATACATCACATCTTCACACATCATACACTTTTCTACACATATAATCTTCCATTTATTCTACATCATCCACACTTTGTGCTTCATACACCTATACATCATACACATTCTACACATTACATTATTATACATTTTACATTTTCCACATCTTTGACATCACACACGCTTTTACACTTCCACACTTATATAATCTACGCATCTTGCATTACATACTACAAACTCTACATTACACATTACACCTTATGCACATCACACACCTATGACACCTACTACACATATTATGTATCTTACTCATCTACTTATATGTGCTCGAATCACTACCCGAAAATGCACTCTCGTCCCACGAGTCCATACTCGACTACTGAGGGTATAAATATCAAATGGACCTCATCACAATCACACATTCAATCATTCAATCCTATTACCATGCGACATTCCTATCTAGTGTCTTCTTCACACATATCATGATATACACTTTATGCTAAATCATCACCCCCTTCTAGCTTTCTTATTCATTCATCTCATGATATACACCTTATGCTACATCATCATGCTTTTAGACATCCTACTCATGCACCTCGTGATATATGATTTAGGATAAATCATCACCTCATTCTACAACTTCTCGATTACTCATCCATATGTTGCATTCAATATAATCTACACATCATTCTACAATCAACATTTCATTCATCAACTCTTATTAACACACGAAAACACATTATTCAGACCATTTCCTGATGAAAACTCTCATCTACAGTTCATTCTTGACTACTGAGAGGAAATAAATAAATGAACCTCACTTTGCATACATACGCATCCACTCGGGGGGCACATTGCTCCTATCATCCACACTGCATTCCATTCCACCTCATCCACAACATACTTCATAACTTGGTTACATTTACTCTTGCTTACATTTACAAGTTATATGTTCATCTTATTACACATGCTAGATATATATCTTGTATGTCATTATATTTATCATGTACACATGCACGTTCACTTGCTTTCTAGTTGTGATCGTAGCCTTTATAGATCTATACATGCAGCATGGATGCTTGGCGTAGTACCTATTTCTAGTCCCATAGAGGCTCCTTGGGGCTTCCAATTTCATACATTATAGGTGATATTGTTTCATTTTGTTTCACAACACACTATGTTCTCAGATTATACACGCTTTAACATTCTTTTTATCTTTCAAATGTGCTAATGGGTGCTTCATGTGCAACATTTTTTTATGCAGGACTATTTTCTTCCATGGTTGTCTGATACACCATTTGCCTTTGCATTTCATTGTTTGCGGGCTTTGCCCTATGTCTTGCATGTTCTCTGATTACTTGTGGCCATTATGACCTTGATTGTCTTGTGACATCGTGAGTGGTGTCCCATGTTTGTAACCCACTTTTCATGGTCTACGTTGTTTTATTTCTGTTTACTTGCGTCTTAGCTTACACATTGTCTATTTAGCTTACATTTCATCTTATACATATATGATTGTCTTTGTTATACTAAAAATTGTCTCCTAGCCACTTGTTTGCATGTGCCTTGGTTTATACCAAGCACATTCCCTCCCCTGTAGGGCACAATTTCAACATAGTGGTCGGTCCTCTTTTGGGATGCATACTCCTTCCACATCATCACATGCACCCAAAATGAGGGGGGCATCATTTGGGTGAATCAGTCACCCTATACAACGTTATAAAAACACATCATGGTAGCAATAAAACACCATTATCAGTTTTGGATAGGGATCATAATCAGAATCGGGTCCTCAACACAATGGCCTTCCCTGGGTTCCGATGTAACATGGGGCAATTACATAGTTTATGACATTTCATAGAGGCTTTTTGCGGGCGAGATATTCCTTTAGCATTGGGCATTCACACAATGGATTTTACGAGGCATATGGTCCTTAGCACATGTGTTTATACATACCATATGCAAAGTGGTGTTATACATTGCGAGAAATAGTTAAAGGTTGGAGGATGAAACCAGAATTTTCTTCCTACACTACTTCCATTTCATTGGCGTGAGATCACCCAAATAATTTGTGCGTTGAGATCATCTATAAGATCCTTTATATAATTTTTCCTCATCATAGATTAGGTGCACATGTTCATTTTTACATGTCTTTAATTTTACATACTCCTTTACATACTTTTACACATATACACACGTATTTGACAACTTGTTCGGCTTCTCTTTTACAGTCCGCCCATATGGGAAGCGATAGTCAATATCAACAATGACATCATCCACATCATCACAACAACAACATCGACATCAACAACATGTACATCATGACATCTACACATGTGTTTTCGCCTAGGTTCATTTTCATCACTTTTTACACTTTCTCCTCCTTAACATCCACGCTTCACATTTTTTATCACTCTATGCTTTTTCTAGTCCCTTGACACACTTTCTTCATCAATATATATGGTTATCAGGTATGCATCTCTATCTACTTTGTGTTATCGAGCTTTTCGCTCACCAACATAAAGTGGGGGAAAATGTAGACACAAAATCACACACTTTGGGTAATTATCTAGTCCTAATTACATACTACTATTCATATGATTCCTAAGTAATAAAATTACTAATTAACCCATGTATTTGACCACCTTTCTTTGTCTTCTATTGCTCCTTTAAGTCTTGCACCTTTACTTGCTCAATCTTCCTTATTATAATCCTGATTTTATCATCCTAGATACCAGTGACCCAACCAGGATGCCAACGCTAGGTGCCCTCGTCCCCTCTGGGTGCCCCTGACCCCTTTGTACTTTACTCACATTTTTTGGGTCCTTTCTATCCATTTGAGCATCTTATCTTTTTGGTAGTCGGCCTTTTTAGGGTTAATTACAAAATTCAAGCAAGGGAATCATATAAATATAAAGTTATGTGATCATAATAAGGGACCAAACACTAAGCACTATCTATCACCACCTAAGGTTGCATCCATCAAGGCATCTAAGAGCTCCATTGCATCCATCTAGCTCCATCACAAGGGACACAAGGGTTGGTTTTCTGCATCACACTTCATAGGAGGGAAGTTCATTCTATTTCATGCACACATTTACTACATTCTACATCTAGCTACTTGCTCGTTATCCAATCGCTACTTGCAAAAGTGCAACCTAGGGCATAATTTTGCACACACATAGAAGTACATTGGGTCTGAGATGTAGTGCAACACTTAGTTGTAAGTTCACCATTATGACAATTGAGGACTATCCAAACCCTCATTTTACATCTTTATTTTTTGGGATTTGTTGTCTATTTTAGGGTTTTGCAGGTTCATACTTTATTACAGGTTTACATCGACCTTGATGATATTGGTGCGACCTCAAAATGACCAAAGGAGACTAAAGGAAAACACCTTGAGATACCTTAGAGGAGGTTTTATGAGCATTTCCACAGTCCTAGGCACCCAAGAATAGGTCCGGGGCCCATGGCGCCCTTTTCCCTCTCCAAGCACTCCAATCCAACATGTTCCTCTAGTTCGCATTTTTAAAGCTCTATGCAATGGACAATGCTTTTTATTTTCTTGTTCTCAAAACATGTGCATTCTCCAGAACTCTGCAAATCAGCTAAGCCTTTTACCATCTCCTTGCAATCGTGGTTTCATTATTTATTTCTTAGTTTACTTGTGTATCTTTGTTGTACTTAATTGTTATTTATTTAATGCAATTTCACATTCATATTAGACTCATAAATTACATTTTATCTTAATCATCCGTGTCGACAACCAAAAAAAGAATCAAGTTAAGGAATAAAAAAGGAATCTTTGTAGTTACAAGATATTTTCCAAAAATGGAGTTCATTTTGCGCCTTCTGGGATGGTTCGTTGATGTTTTTTTGGGGGAATCAAGGGAAATTCATAGCCAATTTTGTATAAATATGAGGATTTGTCCTCATATGAGAGGGGGTTAGTTTTTCTATTTTAGAAGTTGAGAGAAAAGAATGTAACTCTAGATATTTCCATTTTTCTGTGTATGGAATACATATGAATTTCAAGTTTTCAAGCTTTTGTGTCAAGGTGGTTGCATTGTACAACCATTGAAAAACACTGAGGGCATTTGATTTATGTCCCCTATCAAGAAACTAAAAGTTTTAATGAAATATTCTTGTTTATGATGTTAGTATTATGTTATGGGTTCATTATGTTGGACTTTGATTAATGAGTTATACTTTATGTTTATTGCTTCTATGTGTAATACACTAGATCAGTCCTTGATAGTTGCATTTTGGTTATTAAGTCAATATTGTGTTGTGAGAATTTACTCTACAATATTGGATCTAATTATAAAATCCTTACTGCAACCATCTATTTGAGTGATTTTTGTTAGCCTTTGAGTGTATCTTGGGCATATGAGGTTAGAAGCAACAAATACTTCATTAGGATGCTTGCATAAGATTTTATGTTGAGTATTTTAAAGATTGTGTTAAATATTTACAAATGTTGAGAATTAATGAATGTAAATCTTTTTGTTGGAGAAATTATCACTACCTAATCACATGTTCTTTACTTTCTAGAATAATATGTTGTCATGATAAGTTGTTGATACTTTGTTACAGGAAGTCTATCATCATTTAATCCCCTCTTTACAAATCAAACCTATTATACTGATTTCCACACCATCATACTACTATCCAAACATCCATTCACTACCCAGGTTGTTCTAAGTTCTAAACATCATTGAAAACATTTCTTCATACCTACATTCCCATCAAAGAATGATTTAAGAACAACCAACTATGATGTCTCTAGTAGCTTGTGTCTGATGCATTGAAAATATGTCATACTCTTATGACAAATCTTATGAGTGAGTGTTACATTCATGGCCATATTTATCTCAGATTGACCCACCATTTAGAAGGATTTAAGTGCAAATCATCTCCCCTTTTATTCAAGTTACCCCATGGGTTCTCTCACCCTAGTCTAGGCAAGACCAAAAGTAGTAGGACAAGGCCATCCCCTTTGTACATGACTCTCAATCATCCTAATAGCTTGGCCCTAAAGAGATTTTTAGACAACTCCCCAAATATAAAAAAATGTACCACATAGTCTATCATTATCTAAGGTAGAAGCACACATTTTGTGAGGCTGAAGTGTATATGGATTAACACAAGAGGTGAGAGCCTATGATTTAAGTTTAATATACAAATTTGTAGAAAGATGTTTGTAAATTTCTTGTAACGAATATATAATTCTCTATAATGGGTAAAGGGTTGTGGGTCACTAGAAATTTTAAGTTGTTGTCCCTTGATGATATAGTTTGATACACAAGTGAAAGGTGGAGGGAACAACTTGCATGGCATGGATCCACGGTGGTAACTGGGGAGAATGTTATATGGAAGTTCCAAGTCAATGACATGGAATATTGTTTCATGCGTGATAGGGAAAAATTCCATGGGAAGGTAATTTTGCTCGTTAATTTTCATTTTACATTTTCATAAGCCTTAATGGTGATCATATTAGGCTCCAATTCAACATCCATATTTCCCCATTATTTCACAATATTTAGAGTACATATATTGAGGTTGAATCCATTGTCAACAAACACCCTTTTAACCTTTTTATGGGAAATGATCACTTCTATATACAAGGGTAAGTTGTGTGTTTGATTGTCTGTCGAATATCATTTTGGCTAAACATGATTTTCTCATATGGGGTGATTTACACAACCAAGGGTTGGAAGTGCAAAGAGTCAATGTTTGTAGGAACTCTTCATTCCTAAAGGGTATTATAGAGGATTTCCTTATGAAAAATAAATATCTTAAGAAGATCCAAGATGTAAATCTTGGCAGTTGTCTTCTCAAGATGTTTTAGGAGATCATAATGGCCATTCAAAGGAGTGAATAGAGGGGGTCATGGAATAATAAGATGAGTGTGTCATGTTGTAATGGAAAACTTTTGGGATTTGATTTTTATGGTGTGGATATGGTTGGTGATAGGATGAACATAACCAATAAGAGAATCAATGGATTATATGTTTGGGATACAACGTCGTTGACACTTTTTCCTTGAGAGGGTTGACCTCGATAAAAGTTATTTTCTACTTGTTTTTGTTTTGGGAAAGGTTCCTTATAGATCCTAAATTGATTATTATATGTTTTGTTGGGTAGTTGCATATCAAGTTTGATATCTACTTGATCTAGGAGATCTTGAATGAAAAATTTCAATTTCATACTCCAATTCATGCTATGGCCTTTGACACAATGATACTCACAATATTCATGGTCTTTATACCATGAATGTTTGGGTGCATCATCCACGAAAGGTGTAGTGGTTGGAAACTTGACCATATTGGATGAATTGAGTTGTTTGAGGATCGATGATAGGGACAATGTGAGTGTAATGTAATCCCTACGTTTGAATTTTGGTTTAAGAGGCCTATGTGATAGTTTATGTGTGGGGTGTTTTGGACCACTTGCACATGCTTAGAATAAGTGATTCCATCACCTACGATGTTTTTATTTTTGTTAAAGAATTTTGATTTTTCCATAGGTTTTGATTCATAGTTATCTCTTTGAAAGGGTTTTAAGACCCCTTTGGCTAATAAGATTTCTCTATTTGACTACCCTTTTTGATAACTTCTTCAAATGTGTTTACACAATGCATTTACAAATGGAAGGCTATTTCAAGGTGTAAATTTGTATCAAATATGCTTACCATTTTTTTTCTCAAGAATGGAGCAAGGGAAATGACTAGCTAACCCCTACCATTGCTATAAGAAATCAACAAATTTCTCGTTATGTTGTTGTTTGGTGCTACATAGGTCTAACATGGTAATATCACTCTCCATATTGAATGAAAAGTGATAAAAGAACTTCTTAGCTAATTATGTAAACTTGAAAATAGACCCTTGGGAGATGGAGAAACCATTCAAGTGCTTGGGCCCCAATACTTTGTGGAAACACATGAATAAGATAGTAAGTGACTTCTTGGCATGCCATGAAGAAATATTTTACGTGATCACGAGGATCACCTTTGTCCCTATATTTGTCAAATTTAGGGTAGTTAAATTTTCATGGAAAGATAGTGTGTATCATCTCTCGATCAAAGGGATAAGGATATAGTTCTTCAAGATGATACTTTTTATTGTGTCCCATGTTGTTTTCTTATAGGCCAACAAGCACATATTTCATATACTAAACTTATTGATCGAAAAATTGTTTGTATGTTGACATGGGGTGTATATGTGTACGATTGTATTTGGACGCTTAGCCGTAGCGGTTTTTAATGTAGTGCTAAGCATACAACTGACAGTTTAGGTTATTTCTATGTGAGTAGCTCTATTCGTGTCTTTATGGAAATGTTAAGCTAGATTTTCCAATTAGTGACTAAGATCTTGTAATTGTCGTCACACTATGACATCTTCATTGTTTCGTTCGGAGTTGGGTTTTGTGTTGGGGTTCTTCACCATCCATTCTTGCTTTGCGGTTAATTCTAATAAATGGTATACAATGGGAAGTTTTAGTTTTAGAGGTTGTTGCTTCCTCATTGTGACCCTCAAGCGATCTTGACATAGGAGAATGTTCATGATGTAACATGTCTTCAACTGTTCTAAAATGAGGAGGTTTTGTTCTTTCTTCCCCCAAATCATACTAGTAAGGAAGGATGGATCAAAATCGAGGGCAATTTAGCCCTTAATTCTACCAAGAACAACACAACTTGGTATTTATTTTGAAAGAGAAAAGTATTTACGTGAGGGGATCATTTTCAAAGATGTTATGGGGTATTTCTTCATCAACCCCATAGTGATAATCAATTATTTATTCCTCATCAGAAGATGGGTCTAAAGGGTTCCGGAGGAAGGGATTAGATGCGAGACCTCGTTTGTGTCAAACATGTGACCGGTGCCATGATGGAATGTGTTTTATGTAAAGGCCATCTAAGTTGATTTGGATAGTGTGATAAATATAAATAAAATGGTTTACAAAGATTTAGGATGTTTTTGTGAATGTTACAAGGAATTTAAGTCAAAATGAGCAACGCAACGACCAAAAAGTGAAGATTTTCCCGGTGTTCAAGATGTTACAAATTTGTTTACGAAACTAGGAAAAATCGGATAACATAAAAATGAAATCTCAACACTTAATCAAGTTTGGGAAAACAAGTGTTAAGTGCAAGTGTCAAAAAATTGGTGACAGAATTTTGGAAGAACTTCGTGTTATTTTCTTTAATAAAGGAAGCCAAAATAGGTATAGTTGGCCTTAATTTGTTTAGGCTTCCTAGATATTTAGGCTATTCACTTACCAATACTTGTCGAACAGTACACACATCAAAAATAAAATTTATGACTATAGAAAATACCCCACAATCAACTAAGTATGGGGCCATCACCATAGATAAAAATTGGTATTCCTCACGGGTATTACTAGTCAAGTAGGAAGGACGCTACCCGTTTCATTGGTCGGTTCCCTCCTATGTGCCAACTACTTTGGGGTTCTGTGGTACTCCTCACAATGATTTTTAGGGATTAATCCCAAGTAATTCCCATAATTAAAGTGAACGGGTTTTACCCTTATCCAAACCTGCAATGACAATGTGTTTTGTTTATTTTATTTAATTTAGTAAAGTTTAATTGTCTTTAAAAAAGGAACATGTATGAAAATTTGTTAGTATTTTTTGCTTGATATTGTGTAATACTAGCCTTCCAATATCGTGATGTTCCTACACACAAATTATTAGTAATTTTCGTACAACCATAATATTAGAAAAAAAACCAATGATCGTAGTCATTTCGATTCTCAAGGTCACTTAAGAGCACAAGAGAATAATATATGTGGCTTTCCAAAAATAAAAAAATGGAGATTTAACAAAGATTTCAAATGTTAGCACTAGTCTAACTAATTAATATGTAGATTATAGTTTGAATTAAATATAAAACAATAGAAAATTAGAAGTGGACATCTAAAAATTTAAGAAAATTGAGTGAAAATTTACCACTTAAAGCTAGCGTGTGAAGTGATACGCTAGTGTGTGAACAAATACGTTAGTACATGAACAAAGAGATTAACACATACATGAAATGGTTGCTAACACGTGGACAAATATTCTAGCACATGAAGTATGAAGCTAGCACATGGATAGAGATGTTAACACATGTAAGACATGAAAATAGTTAACGGTAGCACGCATACTGAGAGATGCTAGTGAACGAAGGAAGATGCTAGCATGTGAAGCATCAAAATGCAAAAAAAGGTAGCACATAGACAGAGACTCTAGTGCATGAAACAATATGGTATCACATGAAGTAATGTAGATATAGAAAATGGTAGCGTGTGAACATAGATGCTAGTACATGAAGTGATACACTAGAGCGTGCTTTGTACTTGCACAAAAAATGTCAAAAAATGACAAAAATAGCAAAAATATTTATTTTTAGCATCAAGATTTAAATTTGACAACACTTCTCCTCCTTTATACTTTCAAATAAGAATCCAAATTACCAAAACCAACGTACATGCTTAAAAACATAGAAATTTTAAAAAAATTGAAATAACTTGCATGTAAAATGGTAAAATGAAGCTAAACTAAGAACAATAAATGAATGCACATGAGACAAATGGGTGTCCCACCTTTGAGCATGCCATATTTAAGCGTGCTAAACTAAAAAAGTTAATTAACAAACCTAATACCAAGTAGATCCTAACTTAGTTAAATTTAAGAAAATACATCATGATAAAGTGGAAAAGGAAGCTAGTTAAATCACCAAATATGAGTATATACTAAGTGAAAAACTCATTTTTATATTTTGATGTAGGTATTTCCTTAGCAAGTCAAATGTAGACCCGACATGATCAAGGATTTATCAAACAAAGAGGAAGAGATCTCATCAAGTATGACTTACTTTACATTTTGATTATTCTCTTACTACTCTTATCAAGTAAAAAGGGGGATATTTACTTGATTTAACAAGACTTCCAATAACATGAAATTCTCTTCTTAAGTATAATGTCTGTCAAAGACATGGTGTAAGGTGTGACAAGGTGTAATAGGTTTCTTACATAGAGTTCCAATTTTGAAGAAGCTTCGTAACCTAGTGAATATGGGATAGAGTGAATTTAGAATTAGAAAAGGATAAGTATGATTAAAATATATTAATTAGAGATTAGCAATTCATGGGAGTTTGAAAAGGTTTACCTAATCAATTAGGATTAATTAATAGGCTAAGTATATCTTATAAAATCCATTTGGAGATGATTTGGAGGGAAATTAATAGAATTTAAAGGGTTTGAGAGGGGGAAATAACCAATAAGAGGGTTTATTGATTAAATGCGAGATTTAAAGATTAAGTAACTAATAGTGGTGAATTAATTAAGTAAAAGGGGATTTTAACTAACGAAATGATGTTAATTAGCATATAAGATGAGGCATGAGGCTAGTTAATTAAAAGAGTGTTGTTAATTTTGAGATGAAGGGGAATGTTAGCTAATTAGTGGAAAACCACTTATCATAATGAAATAACAGTAAAGAAGATGATTAGTGCAATTTTATTATTATAATTTCTTGGTCAAAACTCGGTGTCTACACCCTTTGCAATGGTTCTTGTGCAAATATTTCTTGTGTGATGCGTATTGTTTCTTTTAGTTTTGCACAATAGGATGATGTAAGTATTGTAATGACATTGAATTTCCCTAAGGAGGTATTTCATTCTTATCCTCTTTGTGAGTAGATGCCACTTGTTTTACAAATCAAGTTCTATAATTTAGTATTGTATTATGATTTTCTCGATATAACCGATGTAACTTTAGGCAACAATTTAAAATTAGAGATTCAAGATGATTACATAAGAGATCTATCAAAATATCATGTATCAAAGGAAATAAAACCCTTACACTCAAGTTTTTGGATTGTTCATTATAAAGGATATTAATCATTGTTAGGATGTTGTTTAATTCCATGATAATTGTAAAATGGTTGACCTTTTATTTTTCAATCCTATAAAGGGGATAATAATGATTAGGAAACAAAGTGATTAATAGCTCATCAAATAACTTGTAGAGAATATCATGTTGTCTAGTATTCATGTCAAACCAAATAGGTTATTTCTCATGTGGTTGATATAATATCCAAAATTGATTTCTTAGAACATATAAACTATTTCCTTGATGTAGGAATTCACCTTATCTTGAATGAGCACATGTATCATGCATATCATTTGTATCACATTTATTTCCTTTAGCCTTAGAACTAGATTGATCATGATGTGTAGAGACATAATTGACATGGGTGTGTTGAGGATTATTTAGATGTGTTATCTCATCCTTAAGAGATTTTACCTCAGATTCGTAGCTCAAAATTGTACTTGAAAACCATGGTGTAATGATTGAATAGATTATAGGATAGCCTTATGAAATATTCCATTGTTACTAATAGAGGAGGCTAAATATTAGGAGTCCTTAGTATTAGATGAAACACATCAAAAGGGATTCCATATTGGGAGGCTTTGTATAAAAAAACATAGTTTATTGTAATAATTCTAAAAGGATATCTTTGGATGAAGGATAACATCTGAAGCAAATCACACAAGGAAACTTGGGAATTAGTAGTAAGGGACATGATAAAACAAAATAAGAGGAAAAAATCCAATTAGATAAGAAATTCTACACTAATTAGAAAATTAGAAGGCCAACAACTAAGAGACCATAGAGGATAGGACCCAAAAGTGATGTTTAGAAAAAAGTGACGATCTTAAAATTACTAAATTGACCATTTATAAAAATAAAAGGGAATTTTTGAAACCAAAAGAGGTATTTTATAATATGAATAAAGGGAACAAAAAAATCTAAGGAATTTGCAAAAAAGTGTATTATTTTTATTATATCCTTAATAATAAAAATATTAATTTTGAATTTATGAAAATTATGCTAAACAAAAATAAGTTTGTAGTTAATATCTCAAAATAAATAAACACCTATGAGGAATATGAAAATACATTTGTAGTTCTTAAGATATGTGATGAAAGGTGTTTTGACCCAAAAGAAACCTTAGAAATAGATCAAAATGGAAGGACCAAACATGAAACTCTAGGATTTTTTTTTGAAAATTAGATTTAGGTGATGTGATAGATGAAAATCAGAATTTGATTAAAAATATTAGAGGATTGATAAATATAAAAACTTAGGGTAATATAAGTTTACATAAGAGCAAAAATCATATTCATTAAATGTTTACACCCTAAAAAAATATAACGTGTAATTGTGACGTGAAAAACAATACATAAGATGTGAGGGTTCATTACAATAGTTTATTATGAATTAATTAATGTATAATTAGAATAACACATTAATACTGAAACAATAATAAGAGATATAACAATATCTCAAATACACAAGAGGAGATGAATACTTAGTTGTACATAGTGGAAAAAGAGATATTTGAGTGTGTAGACTAAGAAAATATATGATCCAAGAGTGAATAAGCTTCATTTTGATACTGAAACTAGAAAGTGCTCTTGTGTAGGACTATATAACTATTGTACAACATTTTCCCTTCTTCTCTATGATCCTAAATTCTATTTTACGGCCTTAGACCTTATTGTATTAAGGTTTTGTAATTATTTTCCATTAGCTTATCTAGAAATATGCTTTGTTGTATGTCATTCATGTTTTCATAGCCTCATCACAACCTCTAATGATGTAAAAGAAGTGGAAATCCTAGATACATGTGATACCCTTCATGAAAGCATTAGAGAACAAAAGGATAAATAAGTGTGTGGTGAGGAAAAAATTTCCTTGGTATTTAAACCCATCCAAACTAGTCCAAGTGTGCACTACATGCCATTAAGCGGGATCAAGACTCATGTATTTCTCCTAGGTGTATGTGTAAGTGTCAATTTGATCTAAGAGAACCCCTTATGGGTACCCTTTGATTTAATTAAATTAAATCTTTATCGAGGACTGGATCTAATGAATATAACAATAACAAGCAATATCTAGCATAAAAAGTACAAACAAGTGTGTAAGATAGGAGATAATAGTGACTTATGTTTTATTAGGAGATATGGACTGATTATGGGATAGAAAATAGGCTTGAATTGAGTTGTGTAATCTCTTTGTGATAAACTATAATATGGAACTTCTTTGGATAGAACCACCCAAATAGGGATAAGACTGCCATGAGTGCTATTGTCTGATCTGGGCACTAGTGTCCTGACAGGTGCTTTACTTTTGCTCTTTTTAGGGTATGAACTTAACTTCTTCCTTTCACTATTTGTCACTTCATATACATTGTTACAGGGGTTCTAGGTTGCACTGTTCTGTAAAAACCTAGATATTTGTACAAGGCTCAAGAAAACATTAGAAATAATCACCCTAACGTGATTTTCACTAAGAGCTACACTACATTTCAGAATCTATGTAGTTTTAGTGTGTGTGAGATTGAATTATGTCCCTTAAAGCTAGGTTTCTCTTGTTATAGTCACACCAAGATACTTTGGGATAAAACTAATTTACCCCCAAGATGAATGTGTGAGATGGAATTCAAAAATAACCCCTCTTATATAGTGAATAACGTAGCCCAAATGTAGTCTTTGAGTGTTGCTCTTGTAGATGGTAGATATAAAGTGATAGCCCAATTGCACCTTTAAAGTAGTTATTAAGTTATAAGCCTTATTTGATTTTTGACACTTAGTGACACCAAAAGCTAACCGGGTAAAAGAAAAGATCCAAAGTGAAGAAGAAACCGTCAAGTTAGAAAATAAAGTGGATTGGAAAAAATATCCTAGAAGGGACACTAGCACCTTAGCGATAAGTGTCCTTCTTGTTACTTGTCCCAAAGATAAGATAAAAATAGTCACCGAGAACAGAGACATGGATCCTTGCGACATAACCAAAAGATGTAAATGCAAGTAGTAAAAGGTAAAGTCACAATTAAAATCAATAAAAATACTAAGAAAAGGTGTCACCAATGTCTAATATTTACACTTGGAAATCATGTGTATAACAACATACTAGAGGCATAATGTAATAGTAATAAGTGCATATTTTTGTGTCTACATTTTCCCCACTTTATGCTTATTTGGATGAAATTAAATAGTATAAAAGATATAAGAAGAACATACATGTAAAGGGTTGAAGGAGTTATAGATGGAATGTGCTTTGATAGTAAGAATCATAACGTGGTGAACCATGGATCACCATTTTGATCCATGTGGGGTGAGTGTGTTGTCATAAAAGGATTCGTTGGATAGAAAACATGCTAAGGAGATATAGGAGACTTTGAAAATTGGAGATTGAAGGAAGGGTTGAGAGTGATCAATTCCCAAGCAGATGTAAGAAAAATCTAATAATTTGAGCATCTTGTCACTAGAGAAAGAGTGTTAGGAGAGTGATTAACTTTTCTCTCCACCACGACGCTTCCTCAAAATAGGTTCCACCACCAATATAAAAGAAATGAGCCAATTGAAACTTACGTACTAGTAACAATGAAACCCCCATAAAGTGGTCCACAAAAGGAAATATTATATCATTTCCCCACTTTACGATTGTAAGGGTGTAAAATAAGTCAAATGCAAAATTGATTAGTTTGATTGGATCCCAAGTTAGGTGATATGGGAGAATTATTGATACTGTTAGAATAGAAGTGAAGTTAATTGTATTGATTAAAGCATAATATCTTAACATTGAATGGAATATCTAGAATCAATTTATGATTCATTAATTATAGCTATAGATCGTGGGGCCGTATTGGTGAACATGAATACCCCATCCGAGTTATGCCATATATAACCATTCCCACCATCCACCATGTCATTAAACTAAACCAAACAAACAACTAACTAGAAACAAATAATTGTGATTTAAACCAAAAATAAGCGAAAATGACACCGACATAAAAATTAAATTTGATTGATTTGAGGCTCATTGTGAAATATTTAATCACCCCTATATTTGGTAATTTGAAGGAAATCTATGAGAATCGAGAAAAAATGTGAAAATTTGAGATAGTTTGGCACTTGAGATAGATTAAAAATTGTATTTTGGAGTAATAACATTTTGTAGGATTTGAATATTGATTTGTGATTGCTTGAAGATATCATGACAATGCATGGTGTGATCATGTATTATCTTTGGAGATTTTACTTGGATTGTTCTAGGAGGGGTAATAGGATGACCTTGAATATTTTCCCCCTTTCGGTGAAGGGGTGAGAGGTAAGTTATCGAACCATGAGCCGAAAGAAAAGAGATAAATGATTTGGAGAGAAATTGAAGGAGTATAGAATAATATAGTAAGGAGTGAGACATGGGAATATTGTGTAACAAATCCTAAGTAGGTATGCCAATGAATAATGAATATGGTAGATGGTGTAAATACGATTCTAATTCATGCCAATAATGTTGAAATAGATAAACAAATCTCATGATCTAGAAGAAACAATGATGATGAATTAGTTTTCATAAAAGATAACATAATAAGTATAGTGATTTGGAGTGATAATAATATTTTACTATAAATAGTAAGGTTAGAAAAGTCAATAGGATCCTCATTTGTAAATTGGAGTATTATGATTTTGAGCTTTGAGTTGCGAGGATGCTTAGTGCACGAGAGGTGATCTCAAATATAGATCAATTGGTAAGTAACATATTTTGTGAAGTATATCAGGAAGTAGAAAGTTATTTTTAGGTGATTTATCTTTTTCATTTTTTTAAAATTTGGGCATTTCTATCCAAGATAGTGCCGACATGAGTGGTTTTGTCCATTGGATGATACCATCTAATTAAGGTGGTAGTGTCCAAGCTATGGGAGGCACTGGTTCATGGTGTTAGATGGTTTTGTCTAGGATGTGTAAGAGCTTAGTATTATGTTTTTGCATAGTTTGAGATGTCAACTTGGGATTTTTGTGTTTTTCTATGCTATGAAAAGAGACATACATTCATGGGAGTTCCATGCGGGTAAGTATTTGTATACATTATTAGAAGCGGTATTAAAGGAGGATGAGTGGGATATATTGGACCGTTTCAGGTTACGACACATCACTAGATTGAAGGAGGTGCCCCATAATATGCATATGATGACTCCACTTTGTGAGAGATGGTGTGTAGACACTTACACCTTTTAGTTACCAAGACAGAGAGATAAAGAACCTTGATAATACATACGAAGATACTATGATTTCAGTAGTAGGAGAGAGGGTACATGTGATGACTATAGGTGACACATGATGACAACAAAGATATGTAAGTTATTACTTTATAGGGTCATGTACACATGTATATTAAAAAACTACGATCATTTTTTTTAAAATTTGGGCATTTGGTATCCAAGATAGTGCCGACATGAATGTAATTTTGTCCATTGGATGATACCATCTAATTCAGGTGGTAGTGTCCAAGCTATGGGAGGCATTTGCCTCATGGTGTTAGATGGTTTTGTCTAGGGATGTGTAAGAGCTTAGTATTATGTTTTTGCATAGTTTGAGATGTCAACTTGGGATTTTTGTGTTTTTCTATGCTATTTATGAAAAGAGACATACATTCATGGGAGTTCCATGCTGTAAGTATTTGTATACATTATTAGAACTGGTATTAAAGGAGGATGAGTGGGATATATTGGACCGTTTCTTGAAAGTTACGACACATCACTAGATCAAGGAGGTGCCCATAATATGCATATGATGACTCCACTTTGTGAGAGATGGTGTGTAGACACTTACACCTTTTAGTTACCTATTAGAGAGATGCCAAAGAACCTTGATAATACATACAAGATACTATGATTTCAGTAGTAGGAGAGAGGGTACATGTGATGACTATAGGTGACACATGATGACAACAAAGATATGTAAGTTATTACTTTATAGGGTCATGTACACATGTATATTAAAAAACTACGATGGATGACGTAGTGAGATTTGGTGTTCCACAATTGTAAAAGTTTACTATAGTGGTTTTGGCCTCATGTGTATCTATTGATGCCGGAGGTGTATCGATATCCTACGGTGATGCATGAGATATGTATGAGTATAGAGCAACACGAGACTCAATATGCTTGACAAAGTTGCATGTGGGCTTATTTTTATAGAGATTTGTACCAATTTACAAAGAAGGATCATGACGGTGGAATGCTAGATTACTTCATTGCATATTTGGGTATATGAGTACATAGCCGTATTGATACCATTGAGTGGTCCACAAGTTCATTAGGCTCAACATGATATTTTTGGATCTAGATGGGTTGGTATGAGGAGTCATGGGTTTGACACTATGACATATAGGTTGATTCTAGATAGGATGGGGCCCAAAGAAGTGATTTATAGGTTGAATAAGGACTATAGAGGATGGGACAAGGATCGTGTGGAGTTACGATGCATTCAATGTACTATGTAGCTAGAGGACAAGTTTGTGGGGTGTCTAAGCTCTTTAAATATAAACACGTGTCATGACAATTTCACATAGTGTATGATGTGCCTCTAGAGCCATATGTATGACATAAATCTATATGAGTGGCTAGGAGAGAAGGGGTGAGACCATGTCCTACAAGGGCCTAGTTATGCCTACTAGGTGTAGATAATGTGGATCCAAAGATAGTTCCCATGCAAGTAGATAATGTGGGATGTACCCCGACTTATACATAGTGGTGGGGTGGAGTATTGACGAGTTATATTGTTTCTCATAGTGGTCGATATAGTAGGAGATCTAAAAGGTGGTCATGTAGGAGGAGGAGATATGAAAAGAGGAAATGAACCATCCCTTGAGGATGATGAAGTAGTAATAATGAGTTCATGACATGAGTAGAAGTGATTGTATTATTTGTAATTGATATGTGCATTTTCGTAATTTTTATGATGATGTACTAAAATGGGTAATGTGTTGCAGGTGATGATCATTGGAGGTTTATTGTTAATATGTCAATACACATGTTGAATCACAATGTGCCTCAGATGTCCTGGAGGGGGTGTGATGTTGGAGAGAGTAAACCACATTGCCAAGGAACATGTGTATTTATTTGATCTTGTGGCGGTGGCAACATATACATGTATAATGTTGCAGTTGGAGTGAGATGAGGCTAGGATGGAGATAACATGGGTGAGGGAGGTAGTTGGAGGAGGGGGCATAACTCGAGTATTTTTGAGATATACATGGAGCTCTAGGTCCAATATACAGATGTGTAGTAGCGAGGCAACATCACTATGGAACCAATTAGAGGAACATCGGTCTTGAGCATAGAGGCAAAGATCTAGTGGTGAGACTTCAAGTTTGAGAGCTCCGATAGTAACCTTCAAAGTAGTAGTGAGGAGGATATATGATATAAGTTGTAATGGCTATCACCCCTTGATTTTTTATTATGAAAATGGTGAGAGATGCATATATATGTGATGAGATCATTTTAAATATGATGATGTTTGTTTGTGTTATTATATGAGTTGTTGGATGACTTGATTTGATATGATAAGATATGTTGTTGAAATAATGTTGATGTAACTATAGATATTAATATCAGAGAGTAGATTATATGTGTTGATAACATAGATAATATCGTGATGGTAGTAGAATAAATAGTAGAATGGAGATAGGAATGAATAGTAAGATGATCATTGAATAGGGTCTCGTAGTAAACGTGTTAGTGATAGTGAAGAGAGCAAAGGAAGAATAGACCTCACAAATTGTGAAAAAGAGTGTCATACATTTATAGAACAAGAGTTTAATCAAGTATTAGTAAATAACATATAACATCTAGCTAGAAAGAAGGAAACAACTATGCACAAATAACTCAAATGATGCAGTGTCATGAGCATATGTACCAAATGATAAGCCTAAAGTGATCATAGCAACACTAGGAAGATGTGAATCATATAATGGTGAGTGGTGCTCCTTTGAGACCCACTTAGGTATAGGGTGTATGAAAAGTGGGGGAAGCGGCTCATGTGTAGTCAAAGCCGATGGAGGAGGAGACAAAATGACCTTAGGAGGACAAGAGGTAGTCAAAGTAACTAATATTTGGTGTGCGTGTATGTTGTGTCGCGGGAAAATGTGGCATATTTGCATGACGTGCATGAAAAGAAATAACACCCTTTTCCTCAAGTAACTGAATCCTATCATGGAGTGCATAACAATCATTATCTCTATGACCATTGATCCTATGGAAATTATAGAATGGTTGGTTATGATTTCATCGTAACCGATGAGGATGATGATGTTCATTAGAGGGTAGCCTAATCAACCTCTCATCAATAAAAGTGTGTAAAATATCATGAGGCCTAGCATAATGTGAGATGTAAAATGGATCATGATTGGGAGGAGGGAATGTGGTGGAGGCTTACAAAAATGAGATGAATGATCATGAGTATGTCTGGTAGGAGATAGAGAATGTAAACATGGTGCAATAGGAGGAAGGGAAGATGTAGGAGGTGGAGAACTGGTAGAAGAACTTGGAGCATTTGCAATATAATGTTAATTAATAATATATTTTTCTAAATATACAACCTTAAAAAAAGAAGTGTGAAGGAATCACATGTATCATTTAATATTTGTTTTCAAAGGAATAATCGAGTGACAAAAATGATATATTGCATTTCTAGATAAATGGGCTAAAAAAGTAAATGATGCATGTAATATTTGAAACGTAAGATATAATCAATAACTCGGTTCATTATTTACTTGATGAAAAAAGTAAAAACTCAAATGCGACTTTAGGACCATTGTTAGAAATAAAATGTATAAGAAAGTCTTCTTCCATATCAAGATATGTACTAATATATCTACGAGGAAAATGATGAAATCAATGAGAAGCAATATCAATATTACATCTAGGAAATGCTTTGAGAAGTGATCTATCATTAGATTTTGAAGCCATATCTGATCTAAATTCTTTAAGATGCATATAATGATTACACATTCCATTAGAAAGTGTAAAAGTAGGTAAACTAAAATCCTTAGGGAATGCTGAAATGTAAATATTTTTAGGAATAGGATTTTGAAGAGAATTATTATCTGCTAGATATAATAGGCTCTACTCTCAAGAGTAAGGGTATGGATATGATTTTGTAAATCACCTAAAACATGCATAAGAGAAAAGACCTCTTGAGGAGGAATGACATATACATTAAGGGATTCATTAAGGGGTTAAATCTTGCCATTATAAGTAGGCATATGTACTCTATTGGGTTGAAAGTCAACTTTTGGATCAGCAAGTGGAAATCTAAGAATAGGAACATGGGAAGAAGAATTAATAGGAAAAGAAGTTTGCACACTTTTATCAACAAGTTCAATAGAAGAATTAATACAAGAAATATGCACACTATCCTTATGATCATCATCATGTAAGATATATTTGGAAACATTTGTTATCACAGAATCAAAACACCCTCTGATTTCTTAGATGCGAGTATGTTAAGGAAAACAATTTGATTGTGTAACATGGGTACCATCTCTCAAGTTGCAGGACTTGCTACTTGAGATGGACCTCCAAAGGAGGTTGGTTCCTCTTCCTAATATAATGAAATATCTACTCTAATGAGAGAAAATCTACTAACTACCCCTAATATATTATTTCGAGGGACTAGAGAGATAGAAATACCATGAAAATGAAGAAATCTACGCTAAAAGAGGTGATGCACCAAGATAAGGGTATAAGGAGTCTCTCCAAAGCATGAAAATGATCAAATATATAGTGCATAGAGGGTGGAAGATAATCACAATCAACACCAATATTAAAGCTAACATTCCCATGAAATAAAACAATAATAGACCCTAAAAAGTGAATAAAAGAGACACAATACACCTGTAACTGAAATGGAGAGGCAAGAGGAATGGAATAAACACAAACAAGGGAAGGAAACATCCACAAATTTCAGTCTATTGCTTGATTAATATGCACAGTTCATTCCATTACAAGAGAAATGCTTGGATCAACATGCAAGAAGTCCAATATGAAGGCCTGTAGTACATTGGTGTTCCAAAACTAAAATGGTAGAATTTTTGTTACAAGAGAAATCCCCCCTCTCAAATGAGAGAGCACTTTAATTTATAGAAAATGAGGGAGAGGAGACAAAAATTTTCGAATCGGATTTCCCTTCCCACCACTTTCAAGGTACCAAAAGTGGGTGAAAATGATGACGGGACACCTGTAAAATCCATCCCACTGATTTGTAACTTGTAGCAAAAGAAAATGGCTACCCATGCTCATTTATTGCCATTTCAACCACATGGAAGTTGTTATTTTGAATTGGGCTCATTTTCTACAAATTTCACCATAAAAATCCATCAATCTTTAAAATTTTTAAATGTTGTGCATAGGAATTGGAGCTACGATTTCAATGAGTCAAATTTTGTGCAATTTCGTTAAGAAATGCAAAAGTTATGGCCTTATGAGTGTAAGTAACTCTCTTGTGTTTTGCTAGGCTTGCTTTCATTTCATGGGACTGTGTGTTTAAATGGCTGTAAATGATCGTTTTAATATCTCCCTCCCTTATAATGTTTTTGCATCATTTTAATACTTAGGTCCATTAAAAATTCTTTGGTGAACCCACCATTCCATCACTTATTTTCTAGTGGGAGGTTAAATATGTTAAAGCTCATATTCATGGCCGGCTCGACCTAACTCGCCATTGGCCCACCAAGCTAGCCACTTGTTTTGAATCCCCGTGCTCGTTTAATGCATCGGGCTACATTTTATTTACCTTGGCTGACCACTTCTATTCCAGCTCAATGAGGATCTTTACCGACTCAAAGTGCCATATACCTCCTCGCTCCATTGTTATTTCATGCTTTGGAATCCCACGTTTTGCATCACCGACGATTGTTTGACCTCCACCTCAAAGCATTATTTTTCCTTGATCCCGATGCTTTGTGTTGAATCCCCTATGTGCTAGATCATCACCGCATTACATCTCCATATGTAATGTGGGCTTGATGTTTATGTGGGGAACCAATCTCTCCTTGGCCCATTTTGCCTCGACGCCTCAGCCGACACTTCCTTACACGTTTGACCACTATATCGGCCAAGCTCCATTCTCCCAAACCTATGTCAAACTAGCGACATGTTATCAAAACCTCTCTCGTGCCCGTCAATCCTTTATCACCCACATTGGTACCCCATGTACTCTATTGGCTCCCTATGCATTTATGGGAACACGTTGACTCCCACACCGAGTGATTGACCACCCAATCCTCCACACACAATGCAAATTGGGTGTTTTAGGTATGTGGGGAACTCACGTCCGAGTTCCTCTAGGACCTATGGTATGTCATCTTCCACTTTGACCACAACGACACCTCCATGAACTCATCCTTGGCTCACCGAGTTGGCTTGGCGAGCCAACTTAAATCTTGTCTCATTTCTCGCCAAGTATCGTAACTCAACCTCTATGCTATGGAAAATGACCTCGGCCTCGTAATGCATCCTCCATTTCGCTAAGGCCCGCCGACATTGAACTCAATCGCCACATCCTCGGGCTCACTATGACTCACCTTCTCATGCCTTAACCATTTTGACGAGCCTCATCCAACTCGGCTCTCCATTACATGAGCTAGGTGGCCATTTTTATGTTCAATGTAGCTCGGTCCCCGCAAAACATCGACTCGCATCATTGATGAGCTCAACCTAGTAATGCTTTGGGACCATTGAAAAAATCTTCGATGAGCTCTCCCTCTCTTCATTATGTTGTGCCCTCGGGTTGACTTGTGTAAATTCACCATTTTTCCATGTTTGTGCATCACCTCCGAGCCGATCCATATGCATTCTCTCTATTTACATGAGTCGGTCCCCTATAGAGCTCACTCACGAACTTGCAATCTGAATGACAATTATGAATTTTATGCATCCATCCCTAAGCCTAAGTTGCATCAACCACGCCTCTTCTTAGAGTGAGCAAGATCGAGGATCTCCTAACAACTTGATCCCTTCATCCATGCAAGTGTTTATCCACATTAAAGAAATGAGCTCACCACACCTTCCTTCAAGTTTTGCAGAGCTCACCTGGGTGTTGGGAGATGGCTCAGTTTCCTTTGTGTGCCATACCCACCATAGAATCGGCCTGACCTTCCATTGTATTAATGTAACTCACCCGATATGCTTAAATAACCTAGCTTAATAGATGTGTAGCTTGCCACAATAATATTGAAGCAACTCAACCTTCTTTCCAATGTATTGCCTCACCTATGGAATGGTTCGGCTAGCCCAAAGTTGTATCCCGCCTCCGCAACATATGAACTCAAAGTGACCAATGCAAATAGCTCACTAGGCTTAAGGAGCAATGCGCCACCATATAAGAGCTCAATGCGATGTAGCTCGACTCACCGAGCCGGGAGCCGGCTTAGCCACCAACTCGGGCCGAATGGTGTACATGCCCCCTCTTAACAATTTCCACCTCCTTTTACCCTACCTCCTGATTCTTGCATATTTTGGAGCCCCTGGTGCTCTAAGGGCTGCATGGAACGCTTAGAAGGGACTTTAAACAAAATTTTCATATTTTTCCTATTTTTCTTGCAAGTGGGCCTTGTTACATGTTTCTCCAACTTGAATAAAACTTTGAACTCCATGAAACCCTTAAGAGGAAAAAAATCCTCTTGTGGCTTCCAACCCTCCCAAAGGCTTTGATTATGTATCGAATACACATGAAATTTCTTGCGTGCTTCAAAATAACCATGAGGGCCTATTGCAACTGACTTAATGCAAGATTTTAGCTGTCCATTTTCACCTAAGAGGTGAAAAAATATAACAAGTTTTGCTACTCACGGGGCCATCTACCTGCTAGATGGGCTGACCAGTGGCATGTAGCTATCCATTAGGCATGGAGTCCTTGCTGATCATCCCAAACTGATTTGAACTGATAACTCCGTGCCCCGGGCCACTTGGAATGCTCGCTCAAACTAGGGACTTCCTTTCACTGCTTGCATTTCCCAACCTCAAATAAGAAAATATTGAGCTTAAGATGAGTGGAAAATTGTTTTGATTTTTGAAATTCTTTCCTTCCTCATTTTTTGCAGATATGATCTGTGAGACCGAATGAAGACACCTGAAATTGTTTCCCCAACATACGATTCTTGCCAATATGAAGTGTAAACAAATTGATTTCTTGACAAGGTGGAGCATTGCAGAAATTTCAGGGACACAAGCTGATTTTAGACATCATGGAACTCTATTAAAATTTTATTTTCCCTTCGGATAGAATGCTTGGAACACTATTGAAGGGACGGAGATGTTCACACTTTAGCTGGGATTTTTGCAAACTCATAACACCTCCATCAATACCATACCACAAGCTGCCCCAAAACCATTTTGTTTGATTTGGGGAAAGGGCATGAGAAACTCAACTATTGATTTGAAGAAGCAAATGAAAGAAAACACTGAAATTTGCTCCTTATCCTGATTTTAGTTGCTTTACATTTGAATTTTCTTGAAGATGGCAATTGTTGCTTGCAACTTCGATCTTATTATTATAATTTTATCCTCCGAAGCATGGTGAATTATACAAGGACAATACTAGAAGCAATAAGACACGTGTACCAACACTTAGGGAAATTGAAACCTACTATAATGAAGAGACAATGTGCAAAAGAACTTGGAGGAATTAGAGAATCCTAGACTAATATATACAAAGGTGAGAATTCTTACCTTCAAGTAGCAATGCTTAAGATAGATTCCATTGACCATATTTGTAGTTCTTCACCATCCAACTTGGCTAGTCGGAAAGCATTGCTACTCTTGCATTCCATTATCATATATGAACCACTCCATATAGAATAAAACTTGGAATGCTCACCTAATTTTTCCCGATATGCATCCCACTTCGTAACCAAATTTCCTTATTAGAATGTCCTTGCCTTGGCTTTTTTGTCAAATGACCTCTTGATCAATGCTCGATCCTTCTCCATGGTTTGCATTGCATACTCTCTTATTTCTTCCAACTCCATGAGTTCTCGCATACTTGAATTTCATGGGCTCAAAATCAGCTAACTCCAACTTCTTGAGAAGTTCCAAGGCCAGAAATTCAAGTGATATAGACAGCCTTTCCTCCCTTCCATAGACTAGCTTGTATGGAGAACTACCTATTGAACTTTTGGGTGTGATCCTATAAGCACACAAGGCTGATTTTTGCTTTGTGTGCCGTGTTCTCTGGTTTTCATCTAGACTCCTTCTTATAATTCTCGGTGAAGTTCTTGTTCATGGATTCATCTTGCCCATTACCCTGGGGGTAATAATTAGATGAAGTGTTGAGATATACTTCATTCCTAACAGCCCACTCAGTGACCTTTGTGCTTAGAAAAGCTAGAGAATTATCTCGATATGATAGTTTTGGGACACCAAACCGGTTACTATTTCCTTGTAGAAGTTCAAGATGCTCGACTCATTTGTCTCCTTGAGTGCTACCGCTTGAGTCCACTTAGTGAAATAATCCATTTCCATTAGAATCCACTTATGGCCTTGGATTGAATTTGGATTTATCACCCCAATGAAGTCCAACCCCCATTACATGAAAGGTTGATCCACTAATATTGGATGAAGGGGCAATGCTGCTAGCTTTTGTTTCCATGTGAAGAATGCACATTTCTTACACTCTGTAATCCATACATAGCAGTCATTGAACAATGTATGCCAATAATAACTAGCCTTCATGATCGTGAGGGTTATATTGGTGGAGAAAAGTGGCCTCCCGCTTCCCATCATGGAACTTGTGCAACATTTTTTAACTTGATTTGTTGGGACACACCTCAGAAGAAATCCATTCACATCCCTTTTGAACAATTTGTCGTCAATAAGAACATATAGAATGGATTGTAATATGAAATACTTCCTATTTTCTTTTCTCAACTGTGGAGGGCATAAACCTGTTTGAAGATAATGTAGCATATCTTGAGTCCAACATGGAGTAGGAACATCATCACCTGGATATTCTTGATTTTATTATAGACTAGGACAACTTATTCCTCATTATTTAACTCAACATGTGATTTGAAATCTAGCTACTCACATAAACCTTTGCCATGGACCAGCTTGGTCACCTTGATTTCAATATCATACTCCATCACATGGGTGATCCAACCTGCTCTTTTCTCATTTAAATCTTTGTTTAGAAGAAATTATTTGACCCCCACATGAGACACTAACAATTGAATTTTATTGTTTGAGACCAAGTGTCTAAACTTCTTCAGGATTCTTATAACAACGAGGACATGCTTTTCAATAAAAGAGTACTTCACTTCATAGTCTTCCAAGCTTTTACTGAAGAATGCAATGGGATGCTCTGATCCTTCCTTATTCAGCTGCACTAAGATAGCAGAGATTATATTTGAACAAAAAAAATTATATAAGATGAATTCTTTCAAGAAATCTGGGTTGATACGAGTTAGAGCTTGAGATATTGCATGTTTGATGGCCTCAAAACTCTCTTTGCCTTCAACTATCCATTTGAATGCAAGGTTTTCTTCAACATCATTGTCAATGGCTTGACAAGAGTGGCAAACCCAGGCACAAATATGTGAACAAAATTTATTCTCCCCAAGAGACTTTGGAGAGCCTTCTTGTGACTTGGTAATGGTAGAGCACATATAGCTTAAACTCTTTTGGGATCAATGGTTAGCCCTTCCTTCAAAAACAATGTGGCCCAAGAGTTTCCTTCGTGAGCCAAGAATATAGATTTTTTGGGATTCAAAGACACTCCAAATATCCTGTATCTTTAGAAAAATTTCCTGAGGTGAAAGAGTTGGTCTCCTACATTTTTGAGAACACAATGATATCATCAAGATATAAAAGTACCATCTTGTTGATCAATCCCTTGAACACCATATCTGTTTCCCTATGGAAAGTAGCTCCTACAAATTGATAGTCCAAATGACATATTTTTATAAGCATAATTCCCCCAATTTGTAGTGAAGGTTGTTTTAAACTAATCATCTTCTTTCACCATGATCTGATTATAGCTTGAGTAGCCATCTAACAATGAGAATCTCTCCAAACCAGCTACTACTTGCAAGATTTGTTCCATAGAGGGAAGAGGATAGTGGTCCTTGAGTGAAGCTTTATTTAAATCACAAAATTCCACACACAACCTGATTTCTCTGTTTCTCTTTCTCACTGGTACCAATTTTGCAACCCAACTTGAGTGCTTGAATGAAAAAATGATGTTTTCCTCTATGAGTTTATTCAATTATTTTCTCATGAAAGGTTCAATGTGAGGATTCACTGGTCTTTTCTTCTACCTAATGGGCTTGGATTATGGATCCAATTCAATAGTATGTTGTGCCAATTTTGGATTAAAGCCTCTCAAATATTTATAATTCCAAGTAAAGAAAATTCTTGACAATGTTGGATAAAATTAGACTTCTCTCACGAGTGCTCACCTTAACAATTTGAAGCACTTTGTCTTCTCCAATTGCAATTGGTTCTGAATCCTCACCCTTGACTTGAATATTTTCTTTCTCTTCGGAATTGGTCATTGGGGTTGAAGATTGACTCCAAAGTTACAAGGCCCTTTGGTAATTTGTTCATCTTTAGCTAAACCACTTGATCACCATACTGTTGTTCCAATTTTTCTTGGTTTCTAGTGGAGAACTCAACTTCCTCTTGTAATAAATTAATGATTTGTTGATCATTTTCAAACAATTTCCAACTTGTTTTGTTGTCCGGGACAATCACTCTTACAACCAATTTAATATGGAGTTGAGTTCTATCTTTCTTGATCTGTCAACAATGTTAAAAGCTACCCCAATTTCTGCAAGCTTGTCTATAGCCTCATTCTTCCTCCTTGGGATGGAAACGATGTTGAAAGCTTAAAAGTCTTCAATGAGATCCCATATCTGGTTCTTGAAGCTTTTAAGCAGATTTTTAATGCATTGAGTCCTCTAAGTTGGTTTACAACCATCTCACTATCTCTGAAGACTTGCAAGTTTTTAATACATTTATTCCTTCCCCAATGCAATCCATGAATCAATGATTCATACTCGGATGTGCTATTTAAACAAGAAAACTAAAACCAAAAATATGAGTAGTATTTTATACCTTAAAGTGATAGAAGCATTTCTCCTCCTCCATCCTCTTCTCTACTCCTCGAGCCATTGAAGAGTAGCTGCCAAACTTCATTATCATCTTTGTCATATGGTTTGGTAATGCTAGGGAGAGGTGGGTTTTCTTTGTGCAAGAAATAGATTCCCAACTAAGATTCTTCCATCTCCTTGTATGGATCAAAAGCATGCCTTTTGTTTTCCCATTCATCAAGAGCTGATTTTGGAATATTTCCAACCTTGCTATTTGCTTTCTAAGAACTTGGGAAATCTTCTTAGTCAAAAGCTTAGGAATTTGTAGTGACTGGACTTGGTACGTGAGGTTCAATATGAAAGTTTGCAATACGTTCAGATTGGATTATATCTTTAGCTCCATACCTCGTTCTAAACAACATATGTGACCAATCAATAGACAAGTATCCTCCAATTTTAGCCATGAAGTCTCTTGATAAACAAAATGCAAAGAGTGGTGGAAAGTCAATAACTGATACATCTTGCAAGAGTGTGACATTGGGGCATACATGTAGTGTAAGACTTAATCCTTTGATTAATCCAACTATTCCCACTGTTGTCCTGTCAAGTTGCACTACTCCTTTTGAGATAGGTTCATACTTAATACCCCATTGATCAGTTATCTGCTTGGGCATCACAAAACTACTTGATCGCGAATCAATCATGTAATTATGTACAAGATTGTTTCTAATGATTAGAGATATATAGAATGGAGGAGGCTTCATGTTTTTACCTTGTTGACCTCCTTGAATTACTTCTAGCTGAGTTGTATTTGTGACACCTTCTCTTGATCTTTGGATGGTTTATTTGATGAGGACCAATTTTCCATGGTCTGCTTGCAATAGATCTCTTTGGCTCGAGATAGCTAATGAATCCCACATTAAGATGTTTACATTTGTTTTCTTCATTTGTTCTATGATGTTAAATGGAGAAGAGCTATCCTTCTACTACCCTTTACTTTGCACAACTTTATCTTGCACATGGGATACTACAACTAGTACATGAGTTGGTCTAGAAGGTGGTTTGGGATGATTCTGCGCATTTGAAGCTGAAATTTGATTACTAACTCCTCAAGAGTGACAAAAGGCTAAGTAGCACTTGGATTGGATGACTGCCCTTCCTCTAAATTCCTCTTCTTAGACCTTGTGTTGGCTGTCACACCTTGAGAAGGAGCTTGATTTATGCCACAAAAATCCTCAGCTTGCCAGTTCACAAGTGTAGTTTCACTTGGAGGTGCTTCTTGAGTAGTTCCTGCTGCTGACTTTCTTCTTGATTTGTTTCTTGAGACACACCAACCATTTTCACCATCAATGTTTGATTCAGAGCACCATTAAAACATGTTTCCTGATTGTGAGGTTGATTACATGGGAAGAACCATTCATATTCTTGTGCCATGTTATTTTAAACTGGTACTAAGGCCTAGATGAGGAGGTAACATTAGGATTATAAGGCTAAAATGGTCTATTAGCCGGAGGTTGTCCTTGGTTTTGATTAGCATCTTGAACAGGTGGTTCGTTTGGTTGATACAAAGGTCTATTGGGTTGGGATTGAGGATGATATGATTTGAAATTTTGAGCTTTTTCCTCTTAATTGTCACTAACTCATTTCCTAAGTTTTGCAATTGTTTCATGACCTCCTGGAGCTCATTTGAGGTGTTAGGAGAAGAAGTATAAGATTAATTAGAATTATGATTTTTTGGGGCATGAATGGGAGCCAATGTAGGTGCTTGACTAGAGCTTGGATTAACTAATTCTAGATAAAGAGGCATAGGTTTCCTAGGTGCAAGTTTACAAGATTGGATAAAACAATTTTCAGCTCTAATAACGATGTTATAAGTAATAGGAAAATTTGTACCTCCCATAAATTGTATCATCATGGATATATCAAAATTTAAAACTTTTAGGAAGTAGAGAAAAGAACCTTTAGCTGTCGGTCTCATGAAAATTGGAATCATATTCCATGTCCTTTGAAATCTGAAGTTGAAATCAACCATTTGCTTGTTTGGTGCCTGTTGGTTTCTCAAATGTGCACCGCGTCTTGGATCTCGGAAGGGCCGAGGAGTTTAAGACCACAATGGAACCATCCCCAAGTTGTGGGACCTTGTGATCTTGGGACAGATCTCTGGAGAAGGCCGATTCCTCTATCTATCTCTACCGCTCATCGCTACTCCTAGTGCTGAAAGGGGAAACTAAACTAAGAGTTCCAAGGGACCAGGGAAAGAAGGATAACATGAAGTAAACTATGCTAAAAGGTGATAGCACCAGAAAAGAGGGATGAAAAATATTTGTTCTGAGCAAGAATGACAAGGAATGTGTGAGAGGAGGCTAGGCACGAGTAGCACAACAAAACACGCATTCACCAAATCGTCCTTATGGAACACAACCAAACATGGAACTATAGGGGACCTGAAGTAGCAAAACAATACAAAATGCAAGAGAAAAGGCAAGAAGAAGGAACACAAACATGCTAGGATAGAGAATAGTCACAAAACAATGCTTGTATTACTTCCAAAAATGCACATAACTATTACAATGATAAGGAGGCCAATATCCACATGCAAGAGCCAAACATGGAGGTCTGCAACTCAAAATATAGAAAATATGGAGTCCTTAGCAACATGTGTAAGGATCCAGAGTATCCAACATAACAAATGAGCCTTGCTCTTACATTTATAGATGAATTCATGGAGGAAGAAGGGAAAAGGAGGGAAAACTCGAATTTGAAACACAACCACCAACAAGAAGCATTCAATGTTCGTAGATCCGGTTGGAAATTAGGGTGGATCATACTAAATTGGGTGGTTAGAGAAATCAGATTTGCTCATTAATGTTCAGAGAGACATTTTCCCAATTCTCACCTTCCAAATCCGCTAGAATTTGAAATTTGAATTTTCGCATTGTTGTTGATGTCAACAATAACTGATAAGTCCAGTGCACACTAATCCGAGATCCGTAGCTGATGTCATAAGATTTCGAGTCGTTGGCATATATAAGACATGTTGTGTGCGTCAATTGGCTGAGATGGTGGCCAAATGTACAAATATTTTTCATTTTTGCCATGTGTTAATAATTCATTTGCAAGGATTCGGTGCCCTGTTGGCGCACCTTGATTGGTCGCACGCTATACACTTAAGCGTGTCAAAAGATGATCTAGCACAAAAGAGCTCATGGAGGAAACAAAGGGAAGTGCGGAGGAAGCGTGCACAACGCACATGGGGAGATGAATCAAACCGGTGAGTAGAGAACGTATGGTTAAGGCGTAACTATTACAAAGTAATGGGTACGGCACGCGAAGGGTCAAAGACTTAGGCGCGCGGGGTGGAAAGAAATTGACTCGGAAGAAGGTGAACGCGCGAAAGGTGGGTGCGAGGGAAGTGGAAGGAGGAAGGAAAGGGGCGTGCAGTAAATGCGATGAAAAGAATGTGCCAAATGATTTTAAATGCGCACAATTCTTCAATAGATATCTTAAGGCCAAAATGTGTATATAAGTTATCCAAATCACTAGGAGAGCTATTTGGATAACAATTTTGGCAACTTTCGGGGCCATGTACTGCTAGATGAAAGAGATTAGTAGCCTTAGAAGTCCATTGGGCATGGAGTTAGCTTGTTCAATCATGAAAATGCCCCTGTTGTCACTTTGAGCATCATTTCTGCACTTTGTTTTGAATCTCACAACTGCTGAGAGAAGCCTGCACACTGGAAGCAACAAAAGAGTGTGCGCAGGAAGCACACGAGAGGAAATAACTATGTACAAACAAACAATGTGTGCGCAGAGCACACTTAGAGGAATGAAACTACTTTAATATATACAACATGATGTAGAAAACCTAATGGAAGGGTTTGAGATAGATCCTCACATCTTGGGATTTGCAATGTGCTCCCATGGGTGAGCTAACTCGAAAGAGTTAGCTTCTTTGCAGGACTTGATGATGTATGGGCCACTCCAAAGTGCATCAAAATTTGAATGACACCCTGGTTTAGCTCTATTAGCATCCCATTTTAGAACCAGGTCTCCAACTTTGAAAGCTTGAGGCCTAGCCTTTCTGTCAAACCATTTATTTTTCTTTGCACATGATGTCTTGTTCTAGCTTGATCATGACAAAGTTTTTGAGTTCTTCAAGATGAACCAGCTCTCGCCATCCCGATTTCTCTCGATTTGCGTCCTCAAATTCTAGTTGTTGGGCAAGCGCTAATGAATTTAGTTCTAGTGTCAAAGGAAGGGCGGCCTCCTTGCCATAGACAAGCTTGTAAGGTGAAGTTCCTATTGCCTTTTTTACTATAATTATATCTACCCGCAGTGTCCGTGGAACCTTCGTATGCCACTATCTTTGGCTGATGTTCATTGTGCACTTCATGATTTTGATCAGGTTCTTGTTTGTTGATCCTCTTAGACTATTTCCGAGGGTAATAGTTGGAAGAGGTTTTTAGGTAAATTCCCGGACTTAGAGCCCAATCAAGTGATTTTAGCACCAAGGCCTTTGCATTATCACAGATAATGGTTTGAGGAATGCCAAACCTTGTGACTAAACCTTCGAGAAAGTCAAGGATGACTGCCTTAGTTGATTACTTAAGTGTTACAACTTCTGTCCATCTGGTGAAGTAATCAGAATGCCAAGACCCATTTATGTCCAGCTCTTGAAGGTGGATTTATCATGCCTATGAAGTCGATACCCCATTGTGTAAAAGGCTGATCCGCTTGGATTAGTCAAAGGGGAAGCACTGCACATATTTTCTTTCCTACAAAGAAAGCACATTCCTTTCATTTTGTGACCCACCTATGTGCATCTCGCAAATAGGGTAGCTAAAAGATACCTACCATTATGATATTCTTTGCTGTGGTTTTGGCAGAGAAGTGTCCACTAGAGAATCCATAGTGAAATTCTCGCTAACACTTGTTCATCTGTCTGCCATTGATACATCTTAACAACATGTTATCCAGTTTTTCTTTCAAGAGAAGTACATCAATAAAAACAAAAGGAATAGATTGTAACCTCGATGCCTTCTCTTTGATTTATTCAAACCGGGAGGGTATGCACCCTCGTAAAGGAATGTGATCATGTCCTTCATCCAAATCACGCGTGCCGGGGTCTATATTCTATTCATGTTCTATGTGCGGGAGGTGTTCATCCATAAATAATGAAGCCTCGGGTTCACTCGCACATCCTCAAAGAATCGCGCTACAGAGTGCACCGCCTCTTACCAACTTCATGGTCTTAATAGTCACATCATATTCCATGATTTTTATCACCCATCGCGCTCTCTTCTCACCGATTTCAACTCCCATGATGAAGTCTCTCGATGAGATGAGTGAGAGATTGACACCTTGATATCATTTGTGGTGAGCATAATTTTGAATTTCTTGAGTGCGTGCATGATGGCGAAGACCTACTTATCCATGTGACTATATTTCAATTCATAATCCTTCAGTGTTTGGCTAAAGAAGGCCATTGGTTGTTCCAGTCCTTGTTTATTTTCTTATGTTAGGACAACAACAATGCTTATGTCAGCACCATAATAAAAAAGGATGAAATCCTTTGAGTAATCTGGATTGAGGAGTGTTGGCGCACAAGCAATCTCTTTCTTGATCTTGTTGAAGCTTTCTCTTCCTTCTGCTGTCCATTTGAAGGCTATGTCATTCTTGAGCATAAGGGTAATGGGCTAAACTAGTCCTGCAAAGTTAGGGATAAAACACCTAACAAATTTAATCTTTCCAAGGAAGGACTGTAAGGATTTTTTCCGCCTAGGAAGGGAAAGGGCTAGGATGGTGAAACACGCTCAGATCAATCGCGATGCCATCCTTTAAAACCACGTGGCCCAAGAGCCTTCCCTGAGCCACCCCAAAAGTTCACTTCTTGGGGTTAAGAGATACCCCAAATTCTCTTCATCTCTCAAAGACATTTTCCAGGTGCACCATGTGATCCGCACTCTGCTTTGAGAAGACAATTATATCATCAAGGTAAACCAAGATGAACTCATTGATGTAACCTTTAAAGGCAATATCCATGGTGCGTTGAAATGTTGCGCCCACATTTGATAGACCAAAGGGCATTTTCTAATATGCATATGTTCCCCACTTGGTTGTAAATGCTGTTTTGAATTTATTGTCTTCCTTAACCAAGATCTGGTTGAAACTTGAATACCCATCTAGCATGGAGAACCTTTGTGCGCTAGCCATAGTTTGCGTAATTTTCTCCATCAAGGCACAAAGCTAATGATCATTTAGAAATGCCTTATTCAGATCTCTAAAATCAACAAAAATCCCGATCTCACCATTCTTCTTGTGTACAGGAACCAGATTTGCAACCGGGTAGAGTATTTGATAGGAAAGATAATTTTTTCCTCAATGAATTTTGATAGTTCTTTTCTCATGAGGGGCTCTATCTTTGGATTGACTAGCCACTGTTTCTGTTTGATGGGATTTATGCCAGATCAAGGTCAATGGAGTGTTGAGCAAAACTTGGATCAAAACCTTTGAGGTATTCATACTCCCATGAGAAAATGTCACTGTATTTTTGATAGAGAGATGAAGGACTGTTTTTCTTCATCTGCAGAAGTCCTCACGAGCAAAGAACTCCTTTCCGTGCGTAATAGTAATGGAAGAGTAATCCTCTTGTGCGGTGTGCATGTATCTTTCTTCACCCTTGAACTCATCATCGAGGCTAAATATTTTCTCTAAGGTGACCAGCCCTTTAGGTAACTTATTTTTCTTTAGTTGAATCAATTGGTCACCATAGCTATCATGCAAGTCAACTTACATACTTGATGAAAATTCAACTTCATTCTAGATAAACTAGATGATCTGCACGTCACTATCGAACACTTGCCAGCTGGTGTTATTATCTAGAATGGATGGTCTGATTACCATCTTAATGTGCTGAGTGTTCCCTTTGAAAAAGTCCTCAACAAAAGAAAATTGTGAATCGAGCGTGGCCATTTGGTTGGCTTCCTTATTCATTCTGCATGGAACTACCTGCAGATTAAGAGCATCAAAGCTCTCAAGTAGGTCCCAAACTCTATGTTTGTAAGCTTTAAGAATCTTATTCTTTGTCTGGCATTTTTGGTGACCTGGTGGATGACCAATTCTGTGTCCCCAAAGATCTGCAGCGCTTTAATTTTCTTCTTTTCAGCAATAAGCAAGCCATGCACCAACGCTTCATATTCTACCACATTGTTAGAACATGCAAACTACAGCCTGTGCGCGAAGAAGAATTTCTCATCCCTAGGGGAAATGAGAACCACTCTTGCTCCCGCATCATTTTTGCTTTTGGATCCATCAAAGTATAACTTCCATAGACCAGTTTTAAGTTTATCTCCTATGAGCGCACCCAGAAGCATATCGTCTTCTTCTAGAATGCAATAAGTACCAAGCCCAGTTTCATAGGCTTCCAGTTCTTCAACATAGGGATAAAATTTGTGATGCCTCTCCACCCATTCATTAAGTACTAGGTCTAGAACAGAGGGTGGAAGAGACTACTCTTTAAGAACTGAAATTTTTTCTTCTTGGATAAGATAATTGTCTTGGAGAGGGGATGGGACATATGGCTCTACATGATAAGAAAATATAGGCTCAGCTTGTATGGTAAACCGGGTACCATATCTTGTCTTGAGTAACATATGAGACCAATCAGAAGACAAGTAACCACCCACTTTAGCAAGTAAATTCTCTTGATAGACATAGGGAAAACAAAGGAGGCATGTCAATAATTGACACATCTTGAGTAATTGTCAGGCTTGGACATGCATAGAGGGTTAACTCAAGATCCTTGATGACTCCCAAGGTAGTTACAACTGAGCCATCAAGTTATAGGACTCCTTTAGACAAAGGGCTATAGTTCAGACTCCAAGACATCAACTATCTTCTTAGGCATAACAGAAGTACTAGTGCTTGAGTCAACTAAGCAGTTATGCACTAGGTATTTTCCTATAATCAAGGAAATATAGAAGAGTGGGGTTTTAGCAATTTTTCTTACTTGTTTCTCCTCTTCTTGGAAGATTTTGACAGAAGCGCGTGGCTTCGCATCACCGAAGTCGGTGCGTGAAAGTTGCGTTAGAGCTTTATGTAGCAGATCCTACCGAGATGGAATGGTCAAGGCATCCACATTATGATGTTTATGTTTGTTTTCTTATCTGTAAAAATGATGAACAAAATCCCCCTACCTTGTGCATTTTGGGAACAACATCCCTTCTTGACTCGGGTCAGCACGTAATCCTGAATTTTAGTTGGAGCAGAGGCATGGCCTACCAAAGCATGGGTGTGTGTTGCTTCAGAAGGAGCTTTACGTGGGACCTCCTACATAGGGGTTTGAACGCTCTTGTTGTAAGAGGTCTTGCCTGATTCTTTTTTCTTCTGAAGATCTACTTGTATTGTTGGGACTGTGCCTTGCGTGCCTGACTCTAATATTCTTTTTTTGTATCTTGTGTTATCTGTAACTTGGGCGCGCAACTGCTTGTATCTTCGCATCTTGGTTGATTGCACATAAGTCTTCCGTACCAAAGAATATCAAATTGGTTTCCGGAGGAACTTCTGGTCCTTTTGGATTATCTGCTTCATGGGTGCTTGTTGAGGGCTCATAGGATGAAGCATTCTGGATCATGAAGGCTTAGGCGCGTGTAACATTAGCACAATGGTACTAACTATGAGGCATTTTGCAAGGGAAGCACCACTTTGATTCTTGTGCCAAGTTGTTTTGAATTGGGATGAATGCTCGACTCGTGCTAGTCTTTGGAAGAGAAGGCGCGGGAGGGACAACATGTAGGGGTAGATGTGTATTAGGTCGCCATCTATCACTCTGCTTGGTTGGGTGCATATCTTTGATTTCTGTATTGACTCCGTGAAGGCTGATTGCCTCGCCATGCGCCCGATGGAAACGCCTCTATATGCTTGCGCTTGCTTCCTTTGTAATGATATGACCTTGTTTGATAAATTTCTGATCAAGGCCTTCAATTCTTCATCTTCCTTTTGTTGTGATGGAGAATAGGATGTTGAGGCATCCGGTTGCACGCTTTGCTCAGAATAGGAACAGGGGCCATAAAAGGCTTGGGTGCTTGTGACATTTCTAGGAATAAGGGCATGGGAGGTCTAGGAGCTAACTTTCCCACATGAATGAGACTATTTTTTTCCCTTACAGCAATGTTATAAGCAACTGGTAGAGTCCTACCCCCCATAGATTGGATCATAAATTAAATATTGCTGTTGAGTGCCTTCAGATAATAAAGGAAAACATGTTGGGCTATAGCACTTACCACAAGGGAATTATGTCCCAAGTATTCTGAAATTTGATGTTGAAATCAGTCATCTGCTCATTGGGTGCCCTCCTTGTTGTTTTCAGTTGCTCCACCAAAGATAGGTGATCTGACTTGTCTTCAAAATAATGCATGTGAGCTGTTCCCAACTCATCCTAGGTGGTGATAGATCCAAGTCTCAAGCCTCAGTACCATTGAAGTTATTTACCTTTGAAAGAGGCCACAAACAACCTAACTACTACATCATTATGTGTGATCGGATAGAATGAACACACATTTGCTACATCCTAGATATGCTCCTGAGGGGTGACTTGATTCTCACCAGTAAAGTAAGGAATACTTTTGAGTGTGTCATTTGGCATATCATGCTGCATGACCAGGAGTAAGGGACTTCCTCCATTAAAGTTTGCAAAGCTTCGATGATGGAGGGGTGATCTGATGCGCCATTGCAAGGCACACAAGTTATCAATTTTGAGGAGGAGTTGAATGGGCACGATGCACTGGGGATAGAGATGCACGTGTAGGATTTCTGGAATGAACTTTTCTCGGGGATAGCTGGAGGTACTCAAAAGAGTCTTCAACTGCTACACTTCTTCTTGTGTGCACTTTTCTCATGAAAGGCACTTAGGACTATCGAAACAAAGATTTTAAAATTTTGGGAGTCACTAGATGTGTTTGAAAGGATCCTCTTCAAAGGCTGAAACAATAAGTCCACACACCAGAACTTAGAGATATGAAATTTGAGCTTTCAATGCTGGTCCCACGGCATGCCAAAAACTGTTGGTTTCTCAAACGTGCACCCGCGTCTTGGATCTCGAAAGGGCTGATGTGTTTGAGACCACAATGGAACCATCCATAAGTTATGGGACCTTGTGAGCTTGGGACAGATCTTCAGAGAAGGCTAGTTACTCTATCTATCTCTACTACTACTGCTACTCTTAGTGCTGAAAGGGGAAACTAAACTAAGAGTGCCAAGGGACCAGGGAAAGAAGGATAACATGAAGTAAATTACACTAAAAGGTGATAAAGAATGGTAAAGAGGGATGAACACTATCTATTTTGAGAAAGAATGACATGGAATGTGTGAGAGGAGGCTAGGCGCGAGTAGCAAAGAAAAACACACATTCACCAAATCATCCTTATGGAACACAACCAAACATGGAACTATAGGGGACATGAAGTAACACAAAGAATACACAATGCAAGAGAAAAGGAAAGAAGAAGCAACACAAACACACTAGGACAGAGAATAGTCATAAAACGATGCTTGTATACTTCCAAAAATGCATAGAACTATTACAATGATAAGGAGGTCAATATCCACATGCAAGAGCCAAGTATGGAGGTCTCGTAACTCAAAATACGTAAAATATGGAGTCCTTAGCAACATGCGTAAGGATCCCAGTATGCAACATATCAAATGAGCCGTGTTCGTACATTTATAGATGAATTCATGGAGGAAGAAGGGAAAAGGAGGGAAAACCTTAGTTTGAAACACAACCACCAACAAGAAGCATTCAATATCCATAGATCTTCTTAGAAATCGTGGTGGATCATACTAAATTAGGTGGTTGGATCAATAAAATCTGCTCATCAATGTTCAGAGAGATATTTTCCCAATTCTCACCTTCCAGATCTGCTAGAATTTGAAATTTAAATTTCTGGCACATTGCCGATGTCGCAGCCATCCGAAAAGTCCAGTGCACGCTGATCCGAGCTCAGTAGCTGATGTCATAAGATGTTAGAGTCTTCAGCATATATAAGACACTTGGTGCATGGTGATTGGTTGAGATGGTGGCCAAATGTATAACTATTTTTCATTTCTACCATGTGTTAATCATTCATTTGTTGCAAGGATTCAACACCTTATTGACACACCCTGATTGGTCGCGTGCTACACACTTAAGCATGTCAAAAGATGATCTGACACGTAAGGGTGTGTGGAGGAAGGAATCGAGGGAGGTGCGGAGGGAGCACACGCGACGCACAGGAGATGAATCAAACCGGTGAGTAGAGAATGTATGGTTAAGGCACAACTATTAAAAAGCAATGGGTGCGACACGCGAAGATTCAAAGAATTAGGTGCACGGTGTGAAAGAAACCGACTAAGAAGGTGAAAGCGCAGAAGGTGAACACGAGGGAAGTGGAAGGAGGAAGGAAAGGGGCGCACAAGTAAACTGTGACCAAAATAATGTGCCAAATGATTTTGAATGCGCATAATTCTTCAATAGATATCTTAGGGCCAGAATGTGTATGTAAGTTATCCAAATCACTAGGAGAGCTATTTGGAAAATAGTGCCCTTTTGAGAGTAGTTAATTAATCTAACAGAGATAAGTTGTTTTATTTTCCCCAAACCGACTACAAAGAGTTGTACATAGTTGATCCCAATTATTAATTGATCCTGCTCCTAGGCTTTTGAACCTTACAAAGATTTTCCTTTGAAAGAAGAATCCAACAACTTCATCGCTACATCCATCTTAGCAAATTCATGTATAACATGATATTTGCAATGTCTTCAATGTGATCAATCGAGTTGTGTCGCTTTCCCCAATGAAATATAGGATGTTCTTCAATGCTGCAACTGGGATTGGGTTTTGTGCATTGAGAGAAAGTGGGTTGTTTCGTAAAGTTGACAAAAGGATTTTGTGGTGGTGGTGGTTGTTGATGAGCCATTCTGATTGGTCTAAGAAATCTAGTTGATTGAATAAATGGCCTACCAAGTGGAGGTGCTGACAAGTTTCTGTTTGGTGGAGAGGGTAATCTCTAAACTCTTCTTCCTCTTATTTCTATGCCTGAAGATAGCTACAAATATTCAAAAATACCTTCTTCTCTTTCTCTAGACCTTGTTTGAATTCTTCTCATAAATTTGAACCACTAAAGCACTGCTGAAACCACAAAATTCTTCCCTTTGGAGTCACTAGATGTGCTATTAAAGAGCCTTTTGAAGGTGTAATTTACAAAGAGCACACCAATCTTGTTGAAATAAAATGAAGACTTATTTATTGTCCTACGGGCATGCCGTAACTATTATCAAGTAGTGGAGGTAGCATGATGGCTAATATATGATATGGAACACAAAATATAACATACAACTTTGACTTTTGGGATGTCCCACAAGGCATGCAAGTGTTATCACAGAATCACGACACCCTTGATTTCTTAGCATGTGAGTGTGTTAAGGAAAACAATGTGATTGTGTAACATGGGTACCATATCTCAAGTTGTGGGACTTGCTACTTGAGATGGACCTCCAAAGAAGGTTGGTTCCTCTTCCTAATCTAATGCAACAACTAATATAATGAAGAAAATATACTAACTACCCCTAATATATTATTTCCAAGGATCGGGGAGAGAAAAATAAAATGAAAATGAATAAATCTACACTAAAAGATGTGATGCACTAAGAGAAGGGTATAGGAAGTCTCTTCAATGTGTGAAAATGATCAAAATATAATGCGCAGAGAGGGTGAAAGATCACCACAATCAATAAAAACATTCAAGCTAACATTCCCATGAAAGCACAACAATAGTAGACCCCGTAAAGTGAATAAAAGAGACACAATACACCTGTAAATTAAATGGAGACACAAGAGGAATATAATAAACACAAACACGGAAAGAAAACATCCAAAATTTTTATTCTATTGCTTGATCAATATACATAGTTCGCTCCATTATAAGAGAAAGGCTTGGATAAACATGCAAGAAGTCCAATATGAAGGCTTGCAACACATTGGTCTTCCAAAACTATAATGGCATAGTTTTTGTTACAAGAGCAATCCCCTCTCAAATGAGAGAGCACTTTAATTTATAGAAAATGAGGAAGAGGAGAGAGAAGTTTTCAAACTCGGATTTCCCCTTCTCACCACTTGTAAGGTACCAAAATTGGGTGAAAATGATGATGGGCCACCTGCAAAAGCCATCTCACACTTATTTATAACTTGCAACAAATGAAAATAGCTTCCCATGCTCATTTATTGCCATTTCAACCACCTGGAAGTTGTTATTACGAATTGGGATAATTTTCGCAAATTTTACCCTACAAAATCCATTAATCCTTGAATTTTTGATTGGTTTTGTGTAGGGATTGGAGCTACGATTCCAATGAGTCTAATTTTTCACAATTGTGTTTTCCCAGGCTTGCTTTCATTTCACGGGATTGTGCGTTTAAATGGTTGGAAATGATCGCTTTAATATTTCCTCCATTCTAATGTTGTTGCATCATTTTAATACTTGGGTGCATTAAAAATTATTTTGGGAATCCACCATTCCACCGCTTCTTTTCTAGTGGCGGAGTTAAATATGTTAAAGCTCATATTCATGGTCGATTGGCCCAACTTGCTAGTTGGCCTACCGAGTTGGCTTCTTGTTTTGCATCACGCATGCTCCATTCAATGCATCAGATACATTTTTATTTACCCCGGCCGACCACTTCTATTCCAACTCGGTGGGATTTTTACCGACTTGGCGCCACATTCCTCCTCACTCCGTTGTTGTTTTGTGCTTTGGACTCCCATGTTTTACACCACCGACAACCACTTGACCTCCACCTCGGGATTCTTTTTCCTTGAGCACGACACTTGCATTGAATCCCCTATGTTCCGGCTCGATACTACATCACATCACCCTATGTAATGTGGGCTTGAAAGTTGTGCAGCAGGAATCAATATCTCCCCGTCTCATTCTTCCTCGACGCCTTGGGCCACACTTCCTTACATGTTTGATGATCACATCGGTGAGCTCTATTCTCCTGGCCCATGTCGGGCTCGTAATATGTTCGGACACCATTCCCAAGTGCATCAATCCTTTATCACATGCATTGGTACCCCATGCACTCTTTCGGCCCGCATGTGTTCCCTGAACGCGTTGACTACCACACTGGGTTGTTGACCCGCCCATCCTCTACACACAATGCAAATAGGGTGTTTTGGGTCCTTGAGGAACTCACGGCTTGAGTTTCTTCGGGTCCTCTTGGATGCGATCTTCCGCTTTGGCTACAATGAACCCTTCGTGAATTCATCCCGGCTCACCGAGTTGGCTCGGCGAGCCAACTTAAACCGTGTCTCATTTCTCGCCAAGTCCGAAAAATTGACCTCTATGCCATTGAAAATGACGCAACCTTGCAATGCATCCTCCATTTTCACTAAGGCCCACCAATATTGAAATCAACCGCCACATCGTGCGCTTTACCGTGACTCACCTTCTCATGCCTTAACTATTTCAACGAGCCTCATACAACTCACTCGTACATTTTTAGCACTAAATCAACTCATATCTCCATTACACGAGCTAGGTGGCCATTTTTTTCATTGTAGCTCGGTCCCCTGCAAAACATCGACTCGCCATTTATGAGATCGACTGTAATGCTTGGGACCATTAAAAAAATATTTGACGAATTTTCCCTCTCTTCACTATGATGTGCCCTTAGGTTGACTTTATGCAAATTCACCATTCTTCCATGTTTGTGTGTCACCTCTGAGCCAATCCATATGTATTCTCTCTGTTTACATGAGTAGATCCCTACAGAGCTCACTCACAAACTCACTAACTGCATGACAATTATGAATTTTCCGTATCCATCCCCGAGCCCGAGTTCGATTGGCCACACCCCTTCTTAGTAGTGAATGAGCTTAGGGAGCTTCTAACATCTAGCTCCCTTCAGTCCATTGCAGGAGTTGATGTGCAAGTGAATGAGCTCGGCCCACTCCTTCCTTTGAGTTTTGCAGAGCTCACCGGGGTGTTGGGAGATGTCTTAGTTTCCTCCGTGTGCCATACCCATCGTAGAACCATCCGGCCTATCATGTATTAATGTAACTCACCTAGATGCTTAAATAACACAACTTACCGTGATGTGTAGCTCACCGCCATGATATTGAAGCAATTCAACCTTCTTTCCAATGTATTGCCTCACCTATGGAATGGCTCATCTAGCCCACCATCAGAGCCCACCTCTGCAGCATATAAACTCATTGACCAATGAAAACAATTCGGTAGGCTTAAGGAGTAGTTTTCCAACATGTAAGAGCTCGATGTGATGTAGTTCGACTCACCGAGCCGGGAGTTAGCTCGGCCACCCACTCGACGAGTGGTGTGCATGCCCCCTCTTAACAAATTGCACCCCTTTTACCTCGCCTCCCGATTCTTGCAAATTTTGGAGCCCCCTGGTGCTTTTGGGCTGCATGGAACACTTGGAAGGGCCTTTAGAAAAATTTATCAAAATTTTCCCATTTTACTTGCAAGTGTGCCCCACCGCCTATTTCTCCAAATTGAATAAAACTTTGAACTCCATCAAAACCCATAAGAGGAAAAAAATCCTCTTGTGGCTTCCAACCCTCTCGAGGCCTTGATGATGTCCCAAATACACATGAACATGCTTGCGTGCTTCAAAATAACCATGAGTGCCTATCAGCAATCGACTTAATGCAAGATTTTAGTCATCCATTTTCACTTGGGAGGTGAAAAAATATAACAAATCAAGAGTAGAAACACATGCATCATGAACTTTTGTATATTTTAACACATTATGAGAAGAAGAATGAGTACTAATAACATTCGAAGTACACCAGAGGTGGAGAAAGAAAGATATGAATTCTCGAGGCACAATATTGAATGAAGAAACACTTGTTTGAGAAGAAGATAGGGGGAATGGAATATCATTATCAATAGAAATATGAGAAAATATAATGATTTGTTCATACATAAGTGGAGGAGAAGAATGAGTAGGACGAGGAACATTTATGATAGCATCTACAATATCAAAAGAAGTATGAGTATCACAAGCATCATTAACAATACCTTCCTCATCTAAAAAATTAACCAAATATTCAACACATGTATCATTTGTAGCAAGAGAAGCAACATCACTATCAGATTCACATGAGATAGTAGCTTAATGGGGGTAGGAGTATACCATCAGGATTGGGGTTGAAAATATTTATAAATACACGAGGAATTTTGGGATGATAAGTAACAATAATATGCGACTTATGATAGAAGGTGAATTCCTTTTGGGCATTTACAAACTAGGTTGAAGAACAATCATAGGAATAGGTTCATACTTGGGGAAGGAGGTTCGGGATGACATTTTTACAACATTTTTATAAGCCATAAGGAAAACGGGTTCAACATATGATTTGATTAAATTTAATATTTATTATAGGTCTAAGATCAAATGAATGTAATAGTAAAAATCAAGATTTATCATGCAAAGTAGAAGCAATTGTGTAAGATAGGAGATAAGAATGAAATAGCTTATATCAGAGATATGGACTGATTTTGGGATAGGAAAAAGGTGGAAAGGTTGGAAGCGTGTTGTGTAAACTCTATCTCGAGAAAAATGGAATTTGGAACCTCTTTAGACAAAACTTCCCAAACAGGTATAGGAGCACCCCGATCGCTAGTGTCTCATTTGGGAACTAGTGTCCTAGAAGGTTCTTTACTTCTTCTCTTTTGAGTCTAAACTTAACTTCTTCCTTTCAGTATTTTCAGTTTGGATCTACTATAAGGTTCCTAGATCACACATGTTCTTGAAAAACAAATCCTAGCTACCCTGCTGCAAGGCTCAAGAAAACATTAGATAGAATAAATAATGCATATGCTTGAGTTGGACTGACCTCGACGTTCACCCCAATGTGAATTTAATCGAGTGTTATACTACATTTTAGACCCTATGTAGTAGTAGTTGTTGTTGTGTGTGTGTGTGTGTGTGTGTGTGTGTGTGTGTGTGTGTGTGTGTGTGTGTGTGTGTGTGTGTGTGTGTGTGTGTGTGTCCTCAAAGCTAGTTTTACCTTGTGACATTCACATTAAGATAGTGGGATAAAAATAATTAACACCCAAGATAAATGTGTGAGATGGAATTTATAAATAGCCCCTCCTATGTAATGAATAATGCATCCCAAAAGCAATCCTTGAGTGTTTCTCTTATAAATGGTAGATAAAAATTGATAGCCCAATCACCCCTTTAGAGTAGTTAGTAGGTTGTATATATATGACTTCTTTTTTGGATTTTGACACTTAGTGACATGAAAATCCAAATGAGGTAAAACAAAAGATCCAAAATGAAGAATAAATTGATAAGTTAGAAAATAAAGTGGATTGGACAAAAGCACCCAGAAGGGACACTAGCTCCTGGGTGATAGTGTCTTTACTAGCGTTACTATCCCAAAGCCAAGAAAAAGAAACAATACCAAGAAAGGGGTAATGGATCCTTGTGACATGACCAAAAGATGTAAATGTAAGTAGTTACAAACAAAGTTACAGTAAAAATAAGTAAAAATACTAAGAAAAGGTGTCACTAGTGTCTTATCTTCTCAAATTGTAAAACATGCATATAACAACATACTAGAGGCATAATGTAATAGTAACAAGTGCATATTTTTGTGTCTACACCCTCATGTCTCTTAACAAAAAGATAGTGGTATAACTATAGAGTAGAAAATATACCCAACGTGACCTAGTAGTGTGATATAATGTGCTTTAGCCGCTAAAATAACCCTTTTGTCCCTTGAGGACCTTTGACAATGCTTGGAGTGACTTTGCTCTTGCTAAGACATGACTCTAAGACCTTTACATGCTTAGAAATGGAGGAATATAGACTCTTTGACTTGGTTGAATGATTTATACATGTATTAGTTTTTGTTTAAGTGATCTGCAATTACTTTTGGAATATTTAGAGAGCCTTGAGTAATTTTGTATTGATATTTGTAATAGGAGCTTATGAAAGTGTCAAGTGAGTTATGAAGTGATATTGAATTGCTTATACAGTCTTCCATTGGTGAAATATTATGATAAGTCTGCCTTAAGGAAATGAAATGACACAATTAATATATTCAAATTGAAAATAGAGTCAAAAGATGAAGGGGAAAGATATATGAGTCGGCCAGAGCATAGTCAACTATGGAACAAACCATATGGTTTTTTCCCCTGCATGTAGTGATGTAAAAGAAGATATTTAGGAATGATTCCTAGGGTTAATTTACAAATTTGGTTAATTAATATTTCCTAAGTAAATGACAGAGAAGAGTGTACAAGAAAATTAAATTTGGAAACTTTCCTTTGTGAAATGTAAAGTTTGATCAAGTTCCCTTACTAAGATAAAAGTTCACATTCATAATCCAACCAGCTCATCTCTCTAGCTCTCCATGAATTACTTATCTTTACACTTGGATTTTTCATCATTTATAGGAATATTTTGTGATAAAAGTAGAAACAACACCGTGCTTCATGTTAAATCTCTCTGTTTTGGTTCTCTCTCTCTCGGAAATTATACAACTAGGCTAAGATGTGGAGTCTAATCTTCAATGACTTGCATGGTCTTGGCTACTCAAGCTCATTGACTCTATTTTTAATTTGAATATATTCTTATGGGTCATTTCATCTTCATAGGGCTAGCCTTATTATAATATTTCACCTCCAAAATACTATGTAAGTAATTCAATGTCACTTTATAACTCACCTGTCACTCTTACAAGCTTGATTGAAAACATCATTCCAAAAGAACTCAAAGGGTTCCTAAATCTACCCAAATAAGTTGCACATAAATTAAATTAGTCCCTACTATAGGTATGAAGCACTAAACCACAACAAAGAGTATAGATTCCTACATTTCCAAGCATGTAAATGTCATATAACTATGTCTTATCAAGATCAATGTCACTCTAAGCATTGTTGAAGGGTTTTAAGTAACAAAGGGGTTGGGTCATATAGCCAAGGCACACTAATTCACACTATTACCACATTAAGTACATTATATACTATATAGTTAGCCCAATATCTTGGTATCAAGAGACACAAGGGCACCCCTTAGGGGCTGATTAGCTATTCACACTTGTGAAACACCTATGAGAACCACACGAGGCTTGATCATGCAATAAGGGCATGTAGTGCAATACTATTATTAGTTTAGTAACTGAAAGTGTAACCACCAATGATAGTTTAGCCTCAACCACACACACATATTTATTGTTTTGGTTTTCTAATGCTTTGATTCGAGGTTATGTGGGTTTCTAGGGTTTTTACTTTGTTACGAGTGATTCCAGGTCATCCCAAAGTTGTGCGACCAAGAGTGTCATATAATAAAGGCCATTTCTAGAAAAACAAAGAACAAAGGAATTTTCATATCCATACTATCAAAGGGTCCAAGTCCATATAATTCCAGGCTAAGAATGTACAAATATGGTTTGGACTAGATGTTGGTTGTACGATCTTGAATCTATTTAGGTTTCGAGATCCAAAACTTCGCATAAAAGCATTTTTAGTTTTTGACCTACCTATCCCTTCATCATGCACATCTAGATCCTCCTTGTTATTCCATGTATATATAAGTTTGTCCCTCCTCTCATTTATTTGATAAATTTCTCATCACTTATCGTGTGTTACATGTATGAATGCATTATTTTGATTATGAATGATTAATGTTGGAAGTTAATTTGATCAAAATAGTCCGCATGTTGTAAACCCTTACATCCTCTTTATTTTTATGTATCCCATAAAACCTAGAATTTAATCATGGTGTAAAAATTGATAAACCTACAATGAGAATTGAATATGTTGATAAAACCCTAGCGGCCCTAGGTTTCATTGGTATTTTCATTTTTACTATGCTTTCTCTTTATTCCATTTCAAAGTGTAACAATAATCTTAATCAACAACCTATTGAACATATTAAGCTTTATCATCCTACCCATTAGATACATAGCCTCATGGCCTCTTCTACACCCCATGTTTATGGGATTCCTTTGTTCTTTGACCATACTAAACATGAAGAACCTAAAAATGAACATGAAATCACCAATGAACATTTTATGATGATCTTAATGAAGAAAACAATTTAGATCAAGCAAAATGGCCATGGTATCTCATTTTTGGGCTTAGCTTCATGAAAAATCTCAACATATTGAGCCTCTCATTTACATTCTTCTAGCCACTAGACTTTCTTATGATCAAGAATCTAATGAATGGTGCGTTTTGGATCTAATAATCCCTCATTATCTAGTATACACACATCAGCCATCTCGTACATTATTAGCAAGATTTTATTTCATGGGGGCATATAATCCTTCACTTCATAGTATGGCCATGGATATTCCTATTAATACTATTATTCCTACGTATCCTCTTTATAATCATAGTACTTAACACGATTCCTCTTCCAACACACATGCTTTGGAATCCCTTATTCATACTTTACAAGATTAAATTTTAAAATTATAATAAGGTGCCTTTGTTTCTTCTCATGTTATGGATTCTACTCAATTACATCATACCCCATTTTCACCTAAAGTGGGCTCTTACCATTTACCTCTAGTTTCTCTCTCCTAAGATTCCTATTTATGATGGTAGGAGTGATCCCGAAGATCACCTCCATACATTTCATATTGTTTTCTTGGAGTATTCTTCTTGTAGATTTATTATTAAAATTTTACCTTAAAGTCTCGAATATTTTTCGACAATGGTTTTATGATCTACCCATGTATTCGTATGAACATTTAATCCTATGGTTGATCAATTCCTCACACAATTTTCTATCAATATTCACCGTAAAGTGTTTTATACTCAATTGAATAAAATGCAACAAGGTTCTAATGAACCCATTAGTGACTATGTACTATGATAAAAGGCCATGCTTACTAATATTAACAATATATTAGTGTTTCACTATTTTCTTTACGTTTTGAATGTGACGAAACAAATAATGTTATGGGATGAGGAGGAATATCTGTCATTGCGATGGTTGGTTTGAAGGTTGTGTGTGCATTTTGACTTCTCAATCTAATGTTGACTGTGAGAGCTTCCTTTTGGCTAGGAGGAACTACCTGAAATACACAACAAGACCACAAAAAGAGGATTAAATAATATATGTCAGTGGGTTGCCTAGCATGTGCTAGATCAAGGAAGTGTGATACTTCCTCGATGGTAGTCAACCCAATGTTAAATAAAATTTAATGTAAGAAACAACGTAAGTAAATAGAATCCTATTGTAATTGATATGATTTAGGTATCTCATCCAAATACAATAAGCAAGTCTAACATAACATGCTAGGTTATGATTAGATCTGGAGGTGGGGTAGTTGGTTAGGGTTTTGGTACTAGTTAGGGTCGGGTTCTGGGTCACTTAGGTTGTTTGGGTGAAGATTCTTAGGTTTTTTTATTGATAGGATGACCAAAACACATAGACCGGTATCGGTCAGATATAAGTGATGACGGTTTAGAGAGAACTCGACGACGGTCATGGGTAACTAACGTCAGTACGGTTGAGATGATAGGAACTCAATAAGACATGATTGTGGAAATTGGTCTGAGGTTAGACAAAGATAAAAAGGGGAATGGTGAGGTCTGTGGGGATCTTAGGAACACTCGGATGGTATGGTGGTGAAAGGTTGAGTTTGCAGGAAAGTGAATGGTGGGGGAATGGAGATGCTAATAGAAAATGATAACAGAGATGAAAAAAACTTTAAAACATAACAAGGATGGAATGACACAGGTGATAAACGCACTTACTGATGTTGCATGTCCAATGGCTAGGTGGTGGTGATGATTTATCGGTGGGATGGAGCTTGGTGTCATGGTGGTGCTTCCCGGAATGCTACTATGAGAGTGATACCTCTAGATCTGTCTTGATGTTGGATATGGTTGCTTGGATGTGTGAAAGAGATCTGGTTCTTGCTTGCATGCAGATCTCCTTTTGCTCCAAAATTTGAGAATGTGGCCAACCTCTCAAACAAGGTTACCAAATGGTTATATGGTAACCAACGATGGTTTCTTGGTTGACCGACATCGGTTTCAGGATGACCGACATTGGTTAAGGTGGGATTCCCTAGGTTTACTAAAAATGACAGATCTTGCAATCATTTAGGCCAGGTCTGTCCATTTATCGCATGGATCAAAACAGACGTTATCTTTTAATGAGTGGGAATGTGGTTAGAGGAATAATAGGCATTGATTTTTAGGGTTGAACTAAGTCTTAGTTAGTTATGGTGAGTAGATAGATACTAAAAATAGGTTTATAATGAGGTGTCTAGGTGAGGTGGAAATTGGTTTAATTAAGATAATTAAATAATGAATAAAGTGAGGATGAGTATTAATTTAATTAAAGTGATTAAATTAATATTAATGTGTGATGTAAGGGTCATGGTTAGGTAAAAGTGTTTAAGTTAGCTATTTGAAAGGGGACCAAGGGGAGTGTGACCCAATTTTGGTGTCTACATTTTCCCCTTTTTGTTGCGTAGCTTGTATTGGTAAGTGACGCTGAAAAAACATGAAGTGAATGCCCCATGTGTGGGTGAAGGTGATCCCCCTCAAACTAGGCATTGATGAGGTGGAAGACAAAATCGATGAGTGGTTTGATAAAGGTGTAGGTGGGGAAGATAGGTGGGGAAAGGTTTGAGTATTGAGGGAAAAGGTGATGGTCAACTCGGGTAATGGGTAGTAGGTTGTGGTCAAAATTGGGTCATGGGTAATGGCAATCAAACACACGCACACATATAGATTGTAACACAAAACTAGGTTGAAGAGCTTGCAAACTCTACATCATCCAAGGTCGATAGGTTTATCCAAACAAGGGTGAGGTGATTCAGGTATCCAAGGTATAGGATATGGTCCAGAAACATAACATAGGTCAGGTGTAGGAACATTTAGGTATGTTCCAGTACACCAAAGGTTTGGTTGGGATAAACGACATGACAATAGGAAAGGTATGGTTGGTAGGCTAAAACAACATAGGTAACAACATTGCAAGGTACAACGAGTACATAAGGTCAATGGTCACACCAAGTAGGTCAAGTTCATGTAAACAGGTCATGACACGGGTAAGGCCAAGGTATAGGTAAAATAACAACTCCTAAGATGCAACAAAGGAAATGTAGGGGTAGGTTGGGTTTGTAGGTATGTTTCAATGGGTGGCTGGAATGATAAAAAATGGGTGAGCGTGAGTGGTGATAGGTGAAATAGGGAGCGGGGCAAGGGAAACTAGTTTGAAGTGTGACCGATGTCGGTTACATGTTGACCGACGACGGTTGGCTAGGGCACCAAAATGACCGACGTTGGTCATAGCGGATTGGGATTAAAAAGGAAAATTATGATTTTTGCGGAATCATTTGTCATTTTCCAATAATAGAAAATGACAAAGGAGCAGTGGAAAAGTGGAAAGTGATGGAGCAAGATGGAGAGTTGAGTTGGCGAGCCTTAGAGCGGGTAATCGACATTCGATAGGCGGGTCCACGAGATAAGTGTGATCGATTTGATTGGGTGGAGGTGAGGAGGGAATTTGGTGATGGAAAAGGTAGGAGAGGGGTCGGGTGGACCACCAGTGTAGCAGCTTGACATGCCCCCACGGAGACGACATTGCTACAAGGTAAGATTCGATCCCATTCTACATTGGTTAGGTAGATTGATTTGTAGAAATTAGGTTAGGGTAAAATGGGTTTTTGGGGGGGAAATTAAATTGAAATTTGGAAGAAAATGGGTGAAATAGGAAGGGTAGGAAGGTTGATGTAGGTTAAGGGGGATGGGTGGAGGGAGATTTGGGTAGGAATGGGTGGGTAGTTAGGGAGGAATGGTGAATTTTTAGAGAAAATGGGTAGGGTTTCATGGATTTTGTCGCGCGACAGTGACCAATGTTGGTCAAGGGTTGGCTGATGTCGGTGGGAGTGAGCCGACATTGGGCACAAATGAGGTGACCGATGCCAGCTTTGGGAGACTAGTGCTAGTTAATAGGAACCGATGACGATTGAGCATGAGGGGAAAATAGGCCAGGAGATGAGACAGGGTTGGTAGGGGAGATAAGCATGGGTAAGAGGTAGAAATAGGAAAGAGTTGAGGGGTGGAAAATTGATACGAGAATAAAGGTATTTGTCGGGGTTGGGGTGGGGAGATAGGTCATGAGTAGGAGGATATGGGGAATAGGTTGGGGTTCAAGGGTGAAGTGGAGTATGGTCGATGTCTAATGATGTTATGGTTTGTTGGATGCAGCAATGCACTGACCCGATTCTGATATATGATAGGTACCGCCCTATTAACAGTACAAGAGGAAGCATGATAGTTGAGGAGTGGTGCCATGTGGTGGTAGGTAGGCCTAATTGGGGTTAGACATTATCGACACGTAGTCTGGGAGCCAAGTTTGATGGTCGCCCTCATCGAAAGATGAGATTTGGCAACCAACACATTTTGTTTTCTCGACAGGTGAGATGACCGTCACCTTGGAGGATGTTTATAGGATCCTGCAATCACCAATAGTAGGGATGCAGGTGTATTCCATTTCCTCATAGGCATCTAAGGATTTGATATTGATGTTGTTCGGTGAGGGGCCGTGAGTTGAGGTTCCCAAGACCAAAGACGAGTTATGGAGATATGTACCGGGCCCATCCAGAGGAGATGAGGTTAGTGGTGCTGATGATGGAGGTAGTCTGTTGCTTTGCACTACCAGATGCGAGAGGGTGGGAGATTCCCACAGAATTGATGGGGGTTATTCATGACATGATGGAGGATAGGACCCGGTTTGCATGGGCACCAACATTCTTGGTGTAGCTATACAGAGAGTTATGGGCCTATGGGCGATTACGACGGTTCATCCCTGTCTTTGCACGTTCCTACTACACTGTGGGCATATGAGCACATCATGTGTGTGCATCCAGTGGGCATGCCTCGACCTGATGCATTTGAGGCGACATGGTTTGGGTGGGCTACAGGTGATGGGTACCTACTATTGGAGAGCGTCGAGCTGCTAGGGCTACACATGATGTAGCATATTACAAGTGTGCATTAGAGGGGTTGTTCGGTGTGGACATCATTTGGAGGTCGTATGTGGGCTTCCCATCATATAGGAAGATGACCGAGGAGCTACATGAGCTACAGGAGCTACATTTTCTCTGATGGATAGAGGGACGCCGTGTAGGAGAGCACGAGATGATACTGTTGACAGGGTCAGACAACAATTTGGGTTGCCGCAGGATGTACCTCCACCATTTCCATAGTACAAGAGGGATGACGTGGATAGGCCTATGCCTCTACCACAGCCGATGGTGCCTACAGGCGGGCAGAGGAGTAAGTGGTATTTCAAGGATTGATGATGCCGGAGTTATAGATATGTACAAATAGTGGTGGGCAAAGACACCTACAGGTAGTACCGCCGAGGCCAGGAAGCCCGACTTAGCCACTATCACAGTTTAGAGGGACGCCCTACATGGGCAGGTGACTACCCTAGTGACACAGTTGGGGATAGTGCAGGGGTAGCTGACAAGGTCAGAGGCATAGGTGGCCACATTACAGGCATAGGTAGTAGCCCTACAGCCCGGGTAGCATATGGACAAGTGCCACACAGGGGTGGGGATGGAGATGGGGTACAAGTGGCCACCCTATAGGTGTAGGTAGTAGGTTTGCAAGGCCAGTTGGTCACTGCAGTGCACAGATTGTGGCCCTTTAGGCCCAGGTATAGGCACAAACACCTACACATGTTGGGGACAAGGGTCTTATTTTACAGGAAGGGTCATCACAGTGGTCCCATGTTATAGGTACATGGTTAGAGGATGATGGCACCACCGCAGAAAGTACCCATGGCTAGGTTCAGGGATGCCCTAGGCGAGGCAAGATATTATCAAGATCATCTGATGGCCGCAAGGATAGATGTCCCTACCTATGCAGAGTATAGAGCACAACATGCCTTGAGTGAGAGGACCTAGTATTATACTCATAGTGTGGAGAGTACCGGGGCTAGCGAGCCCCGAGACAGGGTCAAGGCGAGGCCACTAGTGCATGGAGGCTAGCTCTAGGTGAGGTACCACAGAGGTCAAGCCGAGGCCCATGGAGGGCGGTGAGATGCTAGTGGGATGCCGCATGGGAGTAGAGGAGGAGGAGACAGTGAGACAGGCATGGAGGATATCCGACGGGGATGCCTAATAGTTATGCATACTTCCATTTTTGTGTATTTTTGGTATATACCGGCCTGCGTTTTGAAGAGAGTGAGGTTATATACAAGAGTTTTGAGATTTTGATCATGGGGACGACTGTGTGCCAAAGATGGTGAGGATGTATCTGAGCGATTTGAGATATTTGTATTTATTTGTATCTGTGTACATATGTATGTATACACAGACTTTCTCATTTATATAGATGATGATATTTATAGTATGGAGGGTGTACTTGTTTTAATTTCCATTATTATGTGTGTACGTGATGGAAACTAGGTGAATTAGGCATGATTGAGTCGAGGTCGTGTAGGCATGGCTGAGTTAGGTCAATTAGGCATGATGGAGTCAGTCATAGGCATGATGGAGATAAATGATGATGTATATGCATGTTATGGTTTAAGTTTCCCAATATTTTCTATAGTGGAAATGTGAAAATGATAAATGAACGATGTGATGATGTGGTAAAAATGTTCATCAATTGTTGCTTGTTTGGTTTAATTTCCAATTGTTGATATAAAATGGAAACAAACTAAGGTAGGATGTGAATAGGGAAATAAAGGGGAAAATAGGTTAGGGTGAAGAGTGGCTGAGCTAACCTTCAAGGGCCCCATGCCCTCAAAGTGCTGCCTACATAGCCCCGATGAAAAGGGGCCTCAGGCCGATGTAGTTCTCCCATAAGCTAGGGAAGAATATGATGAATTAGGGGGATGGGTGGTGAATTTTTAGGCATGGTTGAGTTTAGGTCATAGGCATGATGGAGTCAGGTTATAGGCATGGTTGAATGTAGGTCATAGGCATGAGTGAGTTAGGTCATAGGCATGGTTGAGTTGTTTTAAATATAGGTGTCGATGATCTGGTCATGTATAGGATAATCAATAAGTAATTATGAAGGTGAATGGTAAGAGGTGGCAAAAGAGGCACTTAATTGATAAGAACCTTAATGAGTCTACCATACCCCAGATGGGCTTATGAATCTAAAACCCTAAAGGCCTTGCATAATGGACTATAAAGTCACATGATCACGAAATGTCTCGGCCATGGGCAAGTCCCTTGAGTAGAAAGGAAATTAGGATGAAAATGAAATGAGGTGAGAGTGTGTGGTTTAGTGTAACCTAGTGTACGACAACATGTTTGTCTTCATAAGAAACCCAAGATAAAAAATAGGCAAGTCCATGACGAAAATTTCATCATTTTCTTCATTTATTCATTTTTTTGTTTTTAATAGACAAATCAATGCGGGAAGTCTATATGGGATGAGTATATTATCTTCTTGAGTTTTTCACGAAGTTGATTGATGCAGGAAGCTTCTGGATATTTTTATTGTATTTTTGAAATGACTTTGTATAGCCGTCTTTTAAGGGAGCAGTCTATTTATAGCGACAAAATAGAGTGAAGAGATGTCCCTTTTGAGGGAGTCATATTTTGTTGGAAGTTTGACTCAAGGAGTTGAATCCCTTTTTTTTTGGACGTTTAAGTCATGGACAAGACTATATAGGAAGATTAGGTTCTTGTTTAGAAGACAAGACCATAACACACATAGGTTAATTATGAAAGAGGTGGTTTCAAGTGATGAATGACCATGGGATTCCATCTTTAAGAAGATGAAAAGTATCCATGAGAATCATGCTATGAGTAGAGCCGTGGTACTCATATTAAAGAGGAGGTTGAAAGGTGTAATGTCCCCTTTTCCTGTGCCAAAGGCCTAAGGGCCAGGTCGAGTCCAAGCCGTGGTCAGACCCAAGGAGCTGTGGATGCTGGGAGCTATGGGGAGGTGTAATGTCCCCTTTTCTATGCCAAAGGCCTAAGGGTCAAATTGAGTCCAACTGTGGTCATACCCAAGGGGCTGTGGACGCTGGGGGCTTTTGAGAAGGGGCCGCATGGTACTAATATCCATGTTTGGCATTTGGGGGTCACTTTGGACCTTGGCGACTTAAACAGGAAAAAGTAACTTTAGTTACTTTTATTTTATTGACCCCTCCATGGAAAGAAATGTGTCTAGGGTCTATTGGGGCTCTTTTTCCATGGGAAGTATATAAGGAGCGGGTGAGAAAGGAAAAACACTTTGGATATACATTTTATTGAACCCTTCTAGTGCAGCTTCTATAGTTACTCATCTACAACTTTTGGATTCAAATCCCATAGGGACCCTAGCTTTGGTGGTGAGAGACCCATCCCTAGCTAGCAGGGCATTCTTCGGTAGTGAGATATCTACCCTAGTCTGTCATTTTGGAGCCACTTTCGTGGTTGTGTAGCGCAGAGACATTAACATACGTTTTGGATGAAGGATCTCGAGGGTTTTGAGGGCATTTGGGGGAGATAATCGAGGGGTTCCAGATCATAGTTATGATAACCATTTGGGCTGGGTGTGGCATCACATCAAGGTGCCTCCATCATTTTCCGACCCCATTCCAAGTGAGGCGACTTGTAGCCTTTATTTGGGGTTTTCAGTAAGCCGTTTTCAGATCGAAGGTGGAAACACTTATTTCCTATATCTATCATTATTGTTTCCAAAGACCCTTATTTTTTCTCTTATATTTAAAGGGTTACAAACCTCCGAAGTTTTCCAGTGCCTATGGCATTCTATAATTTTCTGGCAGCAGTTTAATCTCTGTAAAATTCCAAAAATGTTTTATTATATCCTCTATAATAATATCAATCTCTCTTTAAATTCTCAAGTGATTCGAGTGGATATCCCGGGAGATATCGAGTTTATTTAGTTTATGTCCTTCTTATCGTTAAAATATGCATAAATCAATATTTTATTTGGCTGCAAGTTTTCAATATTTTGTGCATTTTTAAGTGGTATCCCACTAGGGATATTTCAGGTGACGGGTAATCACATGATTCTTTTTTAGTCGTGGATCCTCAAAAATGGGTAATATAGAAGGTGAACAACGCTTAAGGGATAAACAATCAACCGATAGAAAGTGGTATAGAACTTGATGTCAAAAATAAAATGGTCGAAGATCCAAGGTGTTGAGAGGCTCAGGTTTGGGTTTACCTTCGAGTGAAGACAAACGATAAGTACCTGATCCATAGGCATGGGTAACGATATAGGGTCCAAGCCAATTAGGAGAAAATTTTCCTCATTTACTTTTATCTTCTTTGGTTACAAGTGATTTTCCTTCAGGACGAGCTCACCAACCTGAAAGGTTCATTCGTGGACACGTTTGTTGTAGGCACGTTTGATCCATTTTTGGTAGATTTGGAGATGGTCAAGAGCATTAAGATGACATTTGTCTAATAACTCAAGTTGCGGCAAATGGTCTTAGCGAAAGTCATCGTCGTTGAGCATGTCTTGTAGTGAGATGCAGAGAGATGGGATATGGAATTCGAGAGGTAAAACAACCTCGGTGCCGTAGACTAGACAAAAAGGTGTGGCAACAGTCGAAGTGCAAATACTAGTGTGATAAGCCCACAAGGTGAATGGAATGTGTGAATTCCAATCCTTTCTAGTATCATCAACTACTTTCATAAGAATTTTGTTCAAGGTTTTATTGGTTGATTTTGCTTGGCCATTGGTTTTCGGATAATAAGGTGATGAGAACCGAGTTGGATGCCAAAAGAGTCGCATAGCTTACGTAGGGTTTAATTTTTGAATTGCTTTCGTTATCGGTGATGAGGCGTGAGGAACACCAAAGCAACAAATTATGTGATGGTTGATGAATTCACATATTTTCTTGGATTTTGTAGAAAGGAGGGGAATGAATTCTACGCATTTAGTATAATATTCAGTAGTGGTTATAATCCATTAGTGGCGTTGTGAAGAATGGGGATCAATCTCACCGACAAGATCCAAGCCCCATTGAGAGAAAGGCCAAAGGTCTCGTGCAACCTGCAAGGCATGACTAGGTGTGTGATGAAGATTATCATGTTGTTGACATTTCACACAATGTTTGACATAGTCACAAAAGTCATGGTTTAAGGTTGGCCAATAATAGCCAAGGCAAAGAATGCATTTTGTGACAGCTAAACTACTAAAGTGACCTCCACAAATTCCATCGTGGACTTCCTTGATGGTGTAGGGAATTTCAGAACTTAAAAGGCATCATAAGAGAATAATGTCAAAGCCATGTTTATAAAGGAGACAACCAATGATGACATAATGAGAGACACTTTTAAGAAAGGCACATTGTTTATTACAAGTGAGATCAGTGGGCAGAATGGAAAGGGAAAGATAGTCTGCAGAAATTGATTATACCAAAGGTCACATGAGTCAGTGCAATCTGTTTCGATGGAGTATACCTCACAAGGTAAATAAGAGGGTGATTGTAGCCTTTGTATTGTGACAAAGATTTTAGAGGCAACAAGGCGAAGTGGGTGTACGAGAAGCCAAGCAAGCCATGGTATCCGTAAACTTATTGGTAGAATGTGGGGTGGTTTAAAGTTTGTAACGGTTAAAGGTGGTCAAAATTATGTCTATTTGATGTTTATACTTTTGAAGTATCTCATTACAACACTGATATATACCATTGACTTGGTTTACGACCAGTTGGGAATTACCAAAGATATTGATTGACTTAACATCTAAGGCATAAGTAGTCTGGAGACCTAATACAAGTGCTTCATATTCAACAATATTATTTGTACAATCAAAATCTAATTTGAAAGACAAAGGCATAGGTTCACCATCAAGAGGAATGAGGATAACACCAGCCCCACCTCCATGCTGACACTTGGAGCCATCGAAGAAGAGTGTCATTTGGTAAGCGGGTTCGTCTAAGGAGAGGGTAGCTATGGATTCAGGGGAAATCAAAGTTAGAGGGTTGATTCCGGAAAGAGGTGCATATGCTAGTTGGTCAATGATAGCTTGGCCCTTGATGGAATTTTGATGAATGAATTTGAGGTTGAGGTTGGCAAGAAGCATAAGCCAACGTGCGACACGTTGATGTTGATAGGGTTTGGCGTACATAAATTGTAGGGGTCAGTATTGGTAACAATGAAGGTTTTGTGGTTGAGAAGGTAATGGCGAAGTTTGGTGGCAACAAAAACTAAGGCTAAGAAGAGTTTTTGGCATGGGTGTATCTAGTTTTGTAGCCTAGAAGGGTATGAATTATGTAATAAACCACTTGCTCTGTGTTGCTCGTTGCGAAGAACGAGCATGACACCTAAAGAATGGTCAATGGCAGAAATATATAGGTAAAAGGGTTGGTCATCCTTAGGAGGAATGAGCACTGGTGGTTGAAGAAGGTATTGTTTTAAGGCTTTGAAGGCTTTATGGCATTCATCATCCCATTTGAATGAAATGTCCTTCTTGAGAAGATGATGAAATGGTTGACAATGGTCGAGAAAAATGCGAGATAAAATGATGAATGGATTGCAACTTACCTTGCAAGATTCGAAGTTGATGGAGATTAGTAGGTGGAGGCATTTCTAGAATAGCCTTTACTTTAGCAGGATCAACTTCTATGCCATGCAAAGAAATGATGAAACCAATGATTTTTCTAGAAAGTACCACAAAGACAAACTTCTTTGGTTGAAGGCAAACACAATACTTGATGAGGTAATCAAAGATGACCTTAAGGACGATCAAGTGTCCGTCTTGATGTTTGGATTTGACAAGAATATCATCTACGTAGTATTCTAATATGTGATGCATGATGTCATGGAAGATGTAAGTCATGGCTCATTGGTATGTAGCGCCGACATTTTTAAGGCCAAAATGCATGACTCGATAGCAGAAGGTCCCCCAAGGGGTGATGAAGGTAGTTTTGTGTAGATCTTCTGGAGCAAGTAATATTTGATTGTAACCCGAGAAACCGTCCATGAGTGATAAAATTTCATGGCTAGCGGTGAGATCAACTAGTTGGTCAATGCCTGGTAGGGGAAAATCATCTTTGGGACAAGCTAGGTCGAGGTCACAGAAGACATTGAAAATGTGGAGTCCCCTATCACATTTGTGACATGAATGATGTTAGAAATCCACTCGGGATAGTCAATGGGTAGGATGAAGGAAACCGAAAGAAGGCGTTGAAGCTCTTCTTAGACCAGAAGCAATACGAGGATGCATTTTCCATAACTTTTGTTTGATGGGTTTGGCCTCAGGAATGGTTATAATATTGTGGACCATGATTTTTGGGTCTATACTGCATATCGACATAGGTCCAGGAAAAAGCGTTGTTATGGTCCCGAAGGAAAGAGGCAAAATCTTCATGTTCAAGAAGCATCTAAAGATTGACCTATCTTTAGAATGTGTGGGTCGCCCTAAGTGTTAATGTTGATTTCAATGGTTGATTAGATTCAACATGGTTTGCATTTCAAAAGGTAATAATGATTAATATAAGAATCTTCCGCACCAAGGTAGGTGAGGATGGACTCATCGTCCTAACATTGAACGCCATTAATAGAATGTGTATTGTCATCGATCATGTCAGGATACAGGAATGGGAGAGAAGAGGGAGCCTTGCCATCGTGTTGATAGGTTAGAGGTCCCAAGGAAATTGTATTCAAAAAAAGTTAGGAGGAATAGATTTGGGATCTATGGACTCCGTGGGTGAAGATGGTGATGTGGGTGAATGAGGTGGAGATGTTTTGTCTTCCTCAATGAGGTTGACGCGAGCCTTCTTGGGAGGTAGTGCGTCAAATCCAATGCCACTACGGTCATTGTGTTTACGGGTGGTACAAGAGATGATAGTATGGTGACCCTGTTCATAAAAACCAAAGCCAAAGCCTTTCCATACGCAATGGTGGAGGAAAGTCAGAGTGAAGCAACTGTTAGTGAGGGAGTCTAAGTCAAATGAAAATGGTCGTGTTTGGGATGGAGGTTCGGGTGAATAAGTGGAAATATCGAGTCCCCCATGCGTTAGATTAGTGCGAAGGTGGGGATGACCATAAGGAAAAACCTCGCCTACATGGTAGTCATAACTAGGGAGCTAGCACGGGTTCCCATACTCTTGCGGAGTGAGGAATGTGTCGATATTGTATGGGTGGTACTCCTCCAGAGTGAGGAATTGAAAAACACCTTCTAAGGGATCGGTAGTTGATATGTGGGTAATGGGGATAGATGACTTGCTAGATGATTGGGAAGTGGTGAGTCACCATTTGTAGAGGCTACGGTGGCAGTAGGAATAACGAGAGTTAAATGTGGGAGGCGGTGGAAGCCTTAGTGGATGGGATTGTGGGTGAAGGTGAAGTGGGGGTAGTGACAAATGCCTTGAGTGGTAAAAGTACATCGTTGGTCGGTATAGTATGTTACGGGTTTTGAATGGTAATGGGTCAGCAGGGATGGTGTAATTATGTCCTTCATGCCCAAATTTTACACAACGATGTAAAGTTTAAGGAACACAACCCATGACGCTAATCTAGGGTCTGCCAATTAATATGTTATATTGGAACTTCCCCTCTAAGACGTAGAATAGTTTCGGGAAAATGCGAGGGCCTACGCGAACATGAAGGATAATAGTGCCAAGGGTGGAGGTGATGGTGTCATTAAAGGAGTGTAACATAACTAGGTTATTATGTATATAATTAGAAGGAATACACATTTGATTGTATGCATGGGAGGAGATGATGTTAATGCTAGCACCACCATCAATCATGATGCTTTGTACACATATGTTATCGATATAGATAGAAATGAATATGGTAGGATCAGGGTCATCTGACTGGAGAGGTACAATATCCTCTTCAAAGACGCTGAGGGCGATGACATGAGGAGGGGTCGTGGGGGTAGAAGGAGGAGCTGATTTTGTTAGCGAGGCCACATGGTGAGGGGTGATTATCGAGGCCACTGGTGTGGGGTCATTGGGTATAACTTCAATGGATTGTAAAACCTCGATAAGGGCTTGTTTGTGGGATTCAGAAGTCTGGACGAGATCATACAAAGACATCTTTAGAGGAGATTGATGTAATTTTTTTATCATTGTGCGATGGGTGACCCCATCAGAGATAGGTATGTAGGTCCGCGGATGGTGATTTTGGGAGCGGGTGCAGATGGTATATTGGGTATAGGGTTGGTTGATGGGCTAGTTGATTTTTCTTTTCCTTTGTCTTTCTGAGCGCGGGTAGCAATGTGAACCATGTTAATCTGAGGGGAGGTGGATGGAGAGGGTGTGTCATGAAAGGTATAATGACATGAGGGAAAAAATCCTAGCGGTGGATAAGACCCTTGTGAAATGAGTAGGGTGCATTGACATTTGGGTGGTGGTTTAGCCAACTCTCTTCTACGGACCATGTTGATCTCGACCTGGAGGTGGGAAAAATGATTGTGGGGGTGGAGGTACTGGTTGTAGAATGGGTAAACGATGATGATGTATGGTGACATGTGACGGTGGAGCATGGTCCTCGTCAAGTAGGTCGTCATCATCAAAATTTTGTTCAAGAGGATAAAGTTGAAGAAGAACGGTCTTGAGCCTTACAATTTTCAACATCATGTACCGCACACGATGATAGGCAAAAATATTGGTTTCATCAAATCATTTTGGGTTGGGTTTGAGAGGATCGTAAGGTCAAAGCGGTGGTAATGTGATGACGGAAGTCTCCAAGGGATTGGTTTAAATGTTGGCGTAGGACCTCACTAACGGATCGCAATGGGATGTGAGTGTGGGTTTGTGTACAGTGTGGTATTGATGTGAAGGAAAAGGCTTTACAGGAGGGGGAATGATTTGGTCTACTAGTTTGGCATGTGGAGTGGTCTTAGGTCTTGGGTCTCGCTGGCATCAGTTTGGGTAAAGGTGGGGTAGAAGAGCTGGTGATGGAAGGTTTGGTTGGTTTGACTACCTTATTAAAGGATATGATTCTTAGCTTTGGGTTGCACCTTCTTGGGTAAAGGTGACACGAGAGTATGGGATGTAGAAGGAAAAGAAGATGGTGTTAGAGGACGGGTTACCCGCAGGGAAGCAGACTTACGGTGGAGGTGGTTGGTAAAGGTTGGGTATGTAGCATTGGTTAAAGTCATATAGGCAAGGTTAGGGTTATAGTGAATCGGTGGAGGTATAAGTGGCAAGAAGTGCACGGGTGAGGGTGAGGAGCTTCGTTTTGGGTGAATGAGGTGTAACAAAAGATCGTGATGCAAGTAGTAGGTTATTTAGTTTTTAGTGGCTTTGGGTATGAGATTTTTTGGTCAAGGTTGATGGATGAGGCCCTAAGATAGACGGAAGGGGGGAAGGTGACAAAGGTGTGGTGGGCGAGACCAATGTATGTGGCCTAGAGGGTTGGGTTTTATTTTCAGGCCGGGTGATAATGTTGTTGCGGACTTTGGAAGATGCGGCTAGATCCAATCTAATAGGTGGGTGAGTAAGGCTTGATGTCAGCATAACACCCAAAGTAGTGATGGGTCTTAATATGGGTGGGGGGATAAGTGTGGGTAGGTTTTTAGGTTTGGGAATAGTTGTAGTGATAGAGATAAGTTTGGATGGAGGTAGGGATGATAAAGAGGAGCCATTTCAATCGGCATGGTCAGTGTAGTTTTGGTTGCCGAAAATACCTTTGGGTAGATCGTGGAAGTATCTTCAGGAAACATTTGAATTTGGGTCGAAATGGGGATCCGAAGATGTCCCCAGAGCATGGACTAATCAACGTAACCCAAATGATCGACTAACCGTGAAAATGATATTACTGAAGAAGATGATGGAATGGGTTGGGTAGCAATCCTTGTAAAATATGTCTATGAGACAGGGAATTGGTTGGCCTCGGATTTTGTAGGTAAAAGAGCCGAGATCATGTCAATAGGGTTCTAGGATGCTAAGGGAGAACTATCTCCAACAGGTAGTGACATGTCTGAAGAATCTCCCATGGGTAGGAGAGATAATAGGTCAGGTGAGGTAGACTTATTTCTTGGTGGAGGAGAAGGCGATGATGATTGTCTTGTGGATGGGGAATAATGAGTGTTCGACGGTTCGAGAAGGTTGGGAAGCGCAGGACGATGACACGACATTGGTAGAAATTTTGGGTTCCTCCGTGAGAGCAAGGGGAAATGAGGGGGACTTCTGTGTGGGTGGAGGAGTATAAGAGGTATGCTCCTTTATGGGTGGAGGAGCCCATGCCAAGATTTCTTCAATAGATGAAGTAGGTAGGTTTGAGGAACAATTGATACGATATTAAAATTGCGTGAACCTCATTAAGCGTTCTTTGTCGTTGGATGAAGGTTTGCTATTTTGATCAAATGATGGTTTATGATTAGGGAATGAATTTTTGAAGATGTACAAATTATGATTTGCTGGTGCGTTCGGGTTGTCTACAACAAGGTCTCCATTATCTATCATCTATTGAACAATGTTTTTAAAAGTTATGCAGTTACCATCATTATGTCCTTTAACGCGATGATAATTATAGTAGTCATGTTATTTATACCATCTTTGGGTCACTTAGGTTGTTTGGGTGAAGATTCTTAGGTTCTGTTATTGATAGGATGGCCAAAACACAGAGACCGGTATTGGTCAGATATAACCGATGACGGTTTAGAGAGAATCGACGACGGTCATGGGTAACTGGCGTTAGCACGGTCGGGATGATAGGAACTCAATAAGACTTGATTGTGGATGAGGTTGGATAGAGATAAAAGGGTAATGGTGAGGTCTGTGGGGATCTTAGGAACACTCAGAGATGTATAAAGGTCATGTATAGATGATCAAATGGTATGGTGGTGAAAGGTATAGTTTGTAGGAAAGTGAATGGTGGGGGAATGGAGATGCTAATAGAAAATGATAATAGAGATGGCGAAAACCTTTAAAACAGAACAATGATGGAATGACACAAGTGATAAACGTACTTACTAATGTTGCAAGTCTAATGGCTGGGTGGTGGTGATGATTGATCGGTGGGATAGAGCTTGGTGCTATGGTGGTGCTTCCTGAATGCTATCGTGAGAGCGATACCTCTGGATCTATCTTGATCTTTGGATATGGCTGCTTGGATGTGTGAAAGAGCTCTAGTTATTGCTTACATGTAGATCTTCTTTTGCTCCAAAATTTGAGAATGTGGCCAACCTCTTAAACAAGGTTACCAAAATGGTTATATGGTAACCAACGATGGTTTTGGGTTGACCGACATCGGTTTTGGGATGACCAACGTCGGTTAAGGCGGGATTCCCTAGGTTTACTAAAAATGACAGATCTTGCAATCATTTGGGCTAGGTCTATCCATTTATCATGGATCAAAATGGACGTTATCTTTTAATGAGTGGGAATGTGGTTAGAGGAATAATAGGCATTGATTTTTAGGGTTGAACTAAGTCTTAGTTAGTTATGGTGAGTAGATAGATACTAAAAATAGGTTTATAATGAGGTGTCTAGGTGAGGTGGTGGGGTGAGGTGTCTAGGTGAGGTGGAAATTGGTTTAATTAAGATAATTAAATAATGAATAAAGTGAGGATGAGTATTAATTTAATTAAAGTGATTAAATTAATATTAATGTGTGATGTAAGGGTCATGGTTAGGTAAAAGTGTTTAAGTTAGCTGTTCAAAAGGGGACCAAGGGGAGTGTGACCCAATTTTGGTGTCTACAATTAGTTGATGGTTAATGATGGGATATTTTTACACAAAGCCTTCTTATCCCTATATAAAAGTTAGTTATTTTTAACAAGTTCAATTCTTTCGATCATCTATGTCATGTTGTAAAAAAACATGAAGCTAAGATCCTCAACAAGAAAAAACTAAAGAATGTTATTACTCCTAATACTTACACTCATAAGTTTTAAACTAAGACTCCCTTTAAAAAATTCTATCGCTAAAAAACTTGAAGCTAAAGCCAATTTCAAGACAACGCCTCAACCTAAATAGTTACAATTACAAACCTCTCGACAAAAATAACTTATTTACCTTGTGTACCACAATAATTGATCCAAAAATTACTTGATTGTAATCTTATATCTCCTCCTTCATCACTTAAGATGATTTCAAATGCAGATAACACTAATAAATTTGATGATTATTCCCATTATGATTATCATCGATACATTAGGCACTCCACTAACAATTATTTTAAGATTCATCACATTATACAACACTTGTTTGATATTGGTAAAACTGAACATGAGAGGAAACCTCAACCTAAGTCTACTAATGATAACGTAAAGCTCAAAATATTTAGTGACCCGCTTTCGGAATACACTAGTGCTAAATCTACCTCAAAGGTCCACACTGCCATCGAGTTGTATTGCCTCTGCAATCTTATGATAATATGTTTAATGTTATGATTGGTATTATTAATACTATGATTCCCTCTCCCATTGTTACTATTTATCATACTAATATGACGCATGGGTTTGTTTCTAATACACTTTATATTTTTTCCTCGGTTGATTAACGTACTATATAATAATGTTTTGGTTTATAAGACTACCTCCATATTATATGCACTTTTAAGTTACTATGCTCTCTCAAATATACTAAGAAGGATGTAATAGTTGATCCTAAAAAAACATTGGGCATTGTTGTCATTATAAATGTCTAGCATGAAAAATTTGATATTTTGGTCATGACAACCAAGCCCCCACTTAAAAACTTCCTCTCCCGATCATTGTAAACCCTTCTTCTAACTATCCTATCAAATGTGTCACCCTCATTATGGGTGATAAGAATGTGATGACATGATTTCAAGCATGTTTCATGTTTAGGGAAGTATACCTATTTTGAATTATGAAGTTACTGAGATCCAAGGTGGACTAGTTGTTCTCGAAGGCCTAAAAAGGGTTATTTTTAGCCATTTTTGAAGTAAAGGAATACCCTCTCGAGGATGATTGAAAGGGATCAACCCATCTGGGAGTTATGTAGAGGAATATGGAAGATATCCAAGTTAGTTTAAAATAACTCTATGGAGTCATATGGTGTTGATATACATTGAAAAAAATAGGGTCATTGCGGGTGCAAGAAATGATAGTTCCAACGAAGAAAGTGAAGTTGTTTTGAATATTTTGGAAGTTTCGAGAGGATTTAGAAGATAAAAATAGGAAATGGAGTAACTTGGATTATCTACATGATAGACACATCAATTTTGGTCCAAGTCTTCAAAATATTCCATGATAGTCCGAGTCAATGCAACTGCCTCTTTGTGCCAAAAGAGTGACTAGGCATAAAAATTAAATTGAAAGAATAATTGTCTATTATAAATGGGTGCAATGGTATAAAAAAGTGTTTTATAAAAAATAAGGCTACAAATTCATAAGTTATAGCATCCCTAGAATGAATGGATAAGATTATAGAAATGTAGTTAGTGATATTTGAGTCACAATTTTGAATAATAAGAAAGATCGAAACCTCTATAAATAAATGAGGATACACAACACAAAGTAAACGATTGTATATTTCTAGGGAATAATTATATAGATATTTATCTTACTATTTCATAGTATTTTTGTTTCTTATGTATTTTCTAAAGACATTGAACAATGAAATCAAAACAACACTCTTGTTATTTTTCTTTTCCATATACAACATTATATGGAATATTTTTTTTCCATAACTTAATTGTTGTGAAGACTAAATTTTTACTTTGGATTGATTTAGAGGCCAAGATTCCAATATTTTGTGAATGATATAAAATATTCAAAATTTAGTTATGTCATAAGCATATAAGTTGGCGGGTGAGAATCATAAAATATAAAGTTAGGAAATTTTGATGTCAAATTTTTTGGGGTTGTGATAAGCTCATCCTTACCAAAAAAGGAATCCTTATTACATATTTTGTGGATTATGAAAAATTTCATAAGGAGGATTTGTTATTGTTGAAATTTTCCATGTTGGATGATTTGATTCCCAAGGTCTGAAATTCCCTCAAGAATGAAAGTTCCATAAGTCCCACCATGCGTGTCATATATATGTTAGCTTTAATAAAATGGGGTAATATAAAACATAAATTGAACTTACCCCTACAAATTTCATTCTAGATTGAGAATTGTAGAAACTAAGTACATTAATATGATACTTTTACAAGGAAAAGAAGGAGAAACAAAAGCATTTAAGAAAAGAACCTAAAACCTCTCCCACGAATGTTGATATTTATCTCAAATATGTGGATATCATTTTGAACTAAATGCAAGACAAGAGTTGTAGTGATATGTTTCTCAAGGGAAGGATTTTGATAAATTAAGAGCCCATTCAAAATGATGTGAGTCATATTTGGATCTCCTCTTTGTTATTCAACAAAATGGGGTTCTTAATTGTTCCTCTGCGTTTTATAGGAATATAATACTAGCATGAAAATTAGGCATTTTTGGGAAGGGGGTAGAGGATTGATTTAATAACTTTACTTTTTGGAAAAAATTGCAATTCTTAGTGAATTTGAGAATTGGAAAGATAGGATTAGGATTAGTTAATTAGGATACAAAGTAATTAAGTGAGATTAATACTCTATGGAAATTAGATGGGGGGGGGTTAATAAATCAATTAGGTATTAATTAATATTCTTATATCATCTTGTAGAATCTATTTGGTGGTGAATATAGATGAATTCGATGAGATTTAGAGATTATTTTAAGTGGGCTTTAATTAATGAATGGTTATTAATTAAGGAAGAGGGTTTTAATTAATGAAATAATGTAAATTAGTATTCGAAGTTGATAAATTAATTATTTAATGGAGGGACATTAATTAAGAAGATGAAGATGTATATTAGTGTTATTGGTGCAATCTACATTTAAATAAATACATCATATGGTATCTACAATCCATGTTAGATGATTTGATTCCCAAGGTCTTTAATGCCACTAAGGAAAGTGTGTTATAGACCAATATGAAGAACATGTATTAGACTTTAGAAAAAATTAAGGCTTTGTACTTGAATTTTGTTATTTTTAGTGAAGAGACAAGGTTTTGGGTCATTATCGAAATACCTTTTTTAGATGAAATATCTATGTGAAAAATCTTTGCCATCAATAAAATATTTAGATGTTAAAAATATGGTTGTTCTTGTCTTGAATGGTTTATCACCCTCCTATGAAATATTAATGAAGGCCTTAGATTAAATCATAGAAAACTAGACCCCGCCATTTGATTAAAGCGAGCTCCTATTTTTGTAAAAGGAATAGAAACAAACACAAACAACCGAGTCAAATATTATATAATCCAAGTGCATCAGTTGCTCATTTAAAGGGGAAGTGCAAAAAAAACTAGCGAATCTTCCAATATATCGGGTGAAATTACATTACTATTATAAGGTTGGGAATATCAAAAGGAATTTTGAAAGTGAAACTATGATATTTCCCAAAAAGAAAAAAAATCCACAGGATGAGGTAAATGTGGTAGTAGTTATAAATGAAAGGGATCTTAAAAAGAGTGTTCTATTTATAATTTTACAACATCATGCTCAAATGGTAGTGCTACAATTCTTTAGATCATTGAATTTAGTGTATCCAAACATTTTTCATGTCAAAGGAACAAATAGGTATCATTCATGGAAGTTTTTGAGTTATTATTACATGTAGATGGAGAGTCATTACACTAGATGAGATAAGAGATGCACATATTGTGATGAATATTGCTAAAAATATATTAGTAACGAATGTTAGATATGTTCCTATCTTGCATAAATTTTCTCATCTATTCATCAATTAAAAGAACCCCAATATTGTTGTAAGTTTATCTAAGATAAGTGTCTTGTTTCATATGTGAAACAAGGATGGGTGATTTATCTAGGAATTGGGAAAGGTGGCCATGATAAGCTAGTCAACTTTATTATTGTCAACTGAAAAAACATGTGTGGAGGGATACTCCATCATACAAGATGTTCTAGAAGATTTCATTCATCATAATATTGTTGATCCTGCTTCAATCAAATTAGATAGACTGGTTATGGAGGGAATATCCACTAATATGCAAGAGGTTGAACTAATTTATGAGTAGATTGATGAAATGCCCAGATTATAGAATGTGTAAGATGTGTGAGGTGAGATGGTAGGAATCCATTAAAATAATTATGGAGGGTGACTCCACTATTTAGGTTGTGCAAGAGATGCATGGTGAGATGATGGGAACAATCATTTAATCAATGGCACTCGGCTTTGAAGTCAAAATATCATGATCAATTTTATCATCTTGTTGTGAAATAATTTTCCCAATAAGAGGAAATAAATGAGAAAAAATATGTAATATATGATAAAGAGTTGGTATTTACTCTTGAGAATTTAGTTATTTTATCCTACCACCTGGGATATGGTTACTTCTCCTACCACGGTGGAGAAGGTTATTTCTCCTACTTTGGATTTGGTTGTTACTCCTTTTGTAATTTTGTTCACTTATTTTATTCTCTCCATAGTAACTCAATTTCAAGTTAGAGGGAATCTTAAAGTGGTTTTTTTAATGGAGGTCTATATGGTGTTTTCTGAAGGTTTTAAGTACAAACCTTTGAAAGATACATTCATAAAGAAAGTCTCGCAACTCTCTTATCCCTCGCATGTGGCATTGCTTGAACTTCAGCCCACTTAGTAACAGAATCAGTATAAACTAGGATGTATTCTTTTTCTTGGGAAGTTGGATCCATGGGTATGAAATTCAGCCCCCATTTTTCAAATGGTTCCAATACAACCTGTGGCCGAAGTGGCATATCTGATGTGAATGTTTGTTTCCCCATTCTCTGGCATTGATCACATCTCCACACATACTTCTTGACATCCTTAAATAGGGAAGGCCAAAAGTAACTAGCTCCAAGAACTTTGTGAATGGTTCTTTGAACTGAATAATGCTCCTTTGATGGTTCATCATGGCATGCTCTAAGTATGTCAAATACTTCATTTTCAGCTACACACCTGCGTAAGACATGATCAGGCCCACATTTGAAAAGAATTCCATTTAACCAAGTATACATTACACTTTGTTTAATTAATTGCTTTCTTTGCTTTGGTGTGAAAAAGTTTGGAAACTTCCTTGTAGCTAAGTAGTTAGCCATATCTACATACCAAGGAGAGGTGGTGGAAAGTGCAAAAAAATGCTCATCTGGAAAGTCATCATTGACTTGTTCCTCTTCTTCTAAAGTGGTAAGTATAGAGAGAAAATCAGCTACCACATTTGATTTCCCTAGTTTGTCAATGATTTTAATGTTAAACTCCTGCAGTAGCAACAACCACCTTACAATCCTGCCATGCACTAAAGGTTTATTCATTAGATATTTGATGGCAGAGTGGCAAGTATGTCCATGCTCCTAGTCCCCCGTAGTTGTTGCTCTTGTACCCACCGACATTGATATGCAGTCTTTGAGACTAGCATCTTATTCTTGATGCTCCTAAGCCTATGAGGCTTATTACTACATGCTCTTCCACATTTGTGCCTATTACAGTAACACATGTTGTGTATCCTACTTTTGCTCATATGCATGGCTCTTTTGAGAAGCATACCACTGCATTCGGTTCTCGCATGCTCCGTTTTATGGGTTTCACTGGCGGAGGTATTGACAAACATTCATAGGGTATTATTTCCCTATTCCACATGTTAAGTGGAATTCTCACCATGACATTGGTTTTCGAGCATATACTTCATTGGGATCACACATTGATAGAGCTCCTATTTTTGTTTGCTCGACTCTTTCTAAGGATCATGAGCAACACATGAGTTCTGCACCTTCACTTAGGCTTGAGAAACCTAAGATTTCAGCTATCAGACATGATCAACCTGACACACATTCTAATGTTCCTTTGCATGCACCCATTGTGCATTTTGCACCAAGTCATATACAGACATCTTCATCCATCCGTGTTCATTTGGGGTGGATATATGATCACTTGTGGCGAAAACATAGGCATTCGTTGAGATGACTCTACATGCGTGGCTCCTCCACCATTTGGCCTCTTGCTCCACTTTCTATACCTTCTGCATTGTAATGCTTCTTGTTTTGAGCATTTTTCTTTAGCAGGTGTAGTGTATCTCTCTTGTTTGTTAAGATATTTTGTATCTATAGATTCGAAACTTTTGGCATGTTGACAATATCTCTTATGGGGGAGATATTTGGTGAAGCCCAAAGTGTTATTTTGTCGGTTTTGAGTAGTTAATTTTGGGAAACTCATACGGATTTGTAGCATCACTCCACCCATTTAGCAGTATGGGAGGGTGTGGTGTTGATCCCGATTCTTTGGGTTTTGTGTCCTTACCTTGTTACCTTGGTTTTTCTTGGATCGTGACACTCTAGATTTTGTGTCCTTGCCTTGTTGCTTTGGTTATTGTTTTTGGATCGTGGGACACCTATTTGCAAATGATTAATCGAATTATGTTTGGTGTTTTTTTGCACTTTCGACATCACTCCATTGATAATCTCCTTGTATGGAGATATTTTGGTGAAGTCCAAGATCGATTGTTTTTGAGTTTTGTCATCAAGTAGTGGATTAAGACCACAAAGACACACCAAAATTCTTCAGCATTGTATGAGTTTTTTGAGCCGAGCTTCTTGGGATGCCTTGTAGTGGGTTTTCACTCTCTTTACTTTGTTGTTATTGGTTTTGGGTACCTTGCGGTTTCTATTTTTTCCACTTATTGTACATGAGTACCTCATTAAGCTTAGTTGTCAGGACTCATACTGTGGACGTGCCACTTCTATTTTTGCCCCTAGCTTCACTTGAGGGGGGGTGTTAGAGTAGGTATTTACCTTAGCTCATGTTCACCTAGGTATATTATTTACCTTTATTGTATTTATCCTCACCCACTTATGTGTATTTCTTTTATCTTATTTAGATATTAGGAGATATTATCTAGTTTTTAGGTATAGTTATTTCCTTGATCTATGGTATTGACTAATTCTTTCCTTGATCTATGGTATTGACTAGATCCTTGATGTTTAGTTCTCTCCGAAATATATGGTCTTAACTATTTCTTTGATGGCTAGTTATTTCCTTGATTTATGGCTTGATCTATGACTTTGACTGGTTCTTAGATTGTTATTCATTTCCTATATAAGCAAGAACCATTCTCATTTTAATTGATTGAGTTCCATAATAATATATGCTATTACTACTCATTTTTTTGCAAAGGTTTATGTAAAGTTATTCTGGTGAATTATTTTCATCTTATTGATCGTGGTGTTTGATTAACATCTATGTTCTTATCTTGGTACGATCTGGTTATCATTCCTTTTAATCACTTCATATCCTATAATATAATGTCTAAACTTGTTGATTGCATAAACTACTGCCATAAATTATTTCTTAGTTGTTGTGTAGTTCCTTTCAATAGGGAAAGATTTTTACTAATGTAGTAAATGGTGTGCATAGGTTCTCCTTCCTCTTGTTGTCCCAAGACAACACCTACTACTTCATTTGAGGCATCTGTTTGAATATGGAAGGGTAGATTCCAATTAGGACCTCTCAACACTGGTGTGCTTATTAGCTTGTCTTTGATTGCATCAAAATCTTGTTGACATGATTCTTGTCCATTTAAATTCAGAAATCCTTCATTAGAAGAGAAAATAATGGAGAAGTAATTTTACTAAAATCTGAAATGAACCTTCGATAGTAACCGACATGACCAAGAAGATTCTTACTTCAGTTTGGTTTGTAGGTGATGGCAGTTTTACAATGATATTGAATTTTTCTAGGTCAACTTTAATTCCTTCTATTGAGACATGATGGCCCAACACTATACCTTGTTCCATCATGAATAAACATTTCTCATGATTCAAAGATAATTGATGTTTTTCACATCGAGAAAGGACTTTATCTAGATTATTAACCGCCTCTTGGAATGTTGCTCCATAAACCGTGAAATCATCCATGTAAATTTCTACACAATCATGGGTGAGATCATAAAAGATTGCCAACATGGCTCTTTGAAAAGTAGCAGGGGCATTACATAACCCAAAAGGTAGCACCCTGTAAGCAAATGTCCCCTAAGGATAGGTACACATTGTTTTATCTTGATCTTCAGGGGCCACTATTATCTGATTGTATCGACTAAACCCATTAAGGAATGAAAAGTATCTTTTACTGACAAATTATCTAAAACCTAGTCAATAAAAGACAATAGGAAATAATCCCTATGAGTGGCTTTGTTCAATTCCCTATAGTTCACACAAACTCTCCATTTCCCATTTTTTAGGAACTATGACTAATGGAGAAACCCATTAACTGTTAGATATTGGGTAAATAAATCCTACATTCAAAAGTTTTTCAATCTCCGCTTTAACAATGTCCCTTAAAACAAGGTTTATCCTTCTCTGTGGTTGTTTGAATGGTCTAGAATTAATGGTATATATATGTGATGTGTACGAGATACCTAGGTGAATACCCTTCATGTCACTATACTCCCAAGAAAAAGATTGGGGATGAGAGTAGAGGAGTTTAAACAAGGTATTTTCTTCTTTCTCTCGCCACCAACTATTGATTGTCAATGTTTTTCTAGGAAGAACATATTGGGGTTAGCACAAGATTGTACAAATAATATATCAAATCTAAGCATACATGCAATAAAAGTGAATATTATACCGTAAGAAATATACAAAATAAGAGATATAAATCAACACCAAATTTAACGTGGTTCATCCAAAGGTGGGCTACATCTACCAAGAAACAAGACAATCTATTATCCAAAGCTTTGAAGATATACAATGAAGATTTACAATCTTCCACACCTCTCGAGATCTACAATAATTTCTATCTCAAGCTTTTTATTCTTCTCTAAGAAATCTCTGTCTCACAATTATTCTCACAATAATCATCAACTTCTTCAATACTCACTTCTAAACCCTAGTTTTTATGCTTATATAGGCATAGACAAACTTAAGACACTTAGTCATGTAATTACAATCAATAAATCTGCTTTAATACTAAAAATAGATCTAATTCCCGTGAGTTAAATAAAACACTCACACATAGGTAACCGACGTCAGTTAGCCCTAACCGATGCAGATTCCGCATTTCCCGATCGATGCCGTGCATAGGTGACTAATGATGGTCCCTCCATAATCGATGGTGGTTATCTTGTTTTTCAAAGCAAGTCTAATATTACATGCTAATATGAAGTAATTGAGCTCCATAACTCAACAATCTCCCACTTGGAGATAAATTACTGCACTATACATGTACATCATCATTCTTGGATCCTTTCCTTAGCTTTGTTTCTTTCTCTTCAAGTATCAAACTCGAAGACCAACAGAAGTGGAGTGTAGCTCAAACTTCTCTTTTGCTAATGGCTTCATTAGCATATCCGCAGGGTTTTTACTTGTATGAATCTTCTTCATTTCAACTTCCCATCCTCCAACATGTACCATATGAAGTGATACCTCAACTGAATGTGTTTCATTCTAGATTGAAACACTAAGTTATTTTCCAAATGAATTACACTGATCGTCATCCTTTGAAAAATTTGTAATCATCTTTCTCCTTTCCCAACTTATCCATGAACTTGCTCATCCATATCATCTCTATGTTAGCCTCTATAGTTGTAACATACTTTGCCTTCATAGTAGAAAAAGCCACAACCTTTTACAATCTTGATATCAAGCTAATCGCCATACCACCTACTGTGAAAATATATCCAGTAGTGCTCCTTCTACCATCTAAATCTCTAGCCATATCTAGATCAACATAGCCACATAAAGAAATATCCGAACCTCCATAACATAACTGCATGTTAGATGTCCCTCTCAAATACCTGAGAATCCGTTGGACTACTTTCCAATGTTCTTTACCTGGATTAGCCATAAATCTACTCACAACTCCATCTGGTTGGTGCAATGTTTGTCCTGGTACAAACCATAACATACATGAGACTCCCAACTATTGAAGCATATGGTACTCGTGTTATGTATTTGACATCCTCTTGTGACGAAGGACATTGATCTTTGCTCAATTTGAAGTGTCCAGCCATAGGTGTACTCACCGGTTTTGAATCTTACATGTTAAACTTTTCCAACACCTTATTGATATAAGCCTCCCGAGACAAATATAATTTCTTGTTCTTCCTATCTCTCGTATATTTGCATGCCAATGATTATTTTTACTGACTCATAAATCCTTCATAGCAAATGTGTGAGCTACCTTTCCCTTGAGCTCACCAATGTTGACACATACTAGATCCTACAATATGCATATCATCCATATACAATAACAAAATAATGTAGCTCTTATTTTCAAGCCTTTTGAAATAAACACAATGGTCGATTCACATCTCAAATAACCATGCTCATGTATGAAACTATCAAACCTCATGTACCATTGCTGCTTGAGTCCATATAAGCTCTTTTTCAATTTGCACACTAATTTCTCCTTACCCTTGATTTCATACCCAAACGAGTGCTGCATATAAATCTTTTCATCCAAATAACCATGAAGGAAAGTTGTCTTCACATATAGTTGCTCTAAATGTAAATTATGTCCCGCAACTATACTTAATACAATACGTATGGAATTCATTCTAACAAGAGAATATTTCATCGAATTCAATACCTACTTTATGTGTAAATCCCTTTACTACAAGCCTTGTCTTGTACCTTTTCTATTCACCCTCTTCTTCCTTGATATTATAAACCCACTTGTTCCGCAATGTCCTCTTACTGCTGGAAACTTAACCAAATCCCAAGTTTGGTTCTGTTCTAAGGAGTCCATCTCTTCATGTCATGCTCCCACTGCACGTGAGTCTTATCCTACATTACTTCTTCAAAAATTTCTGATTCACCATTATCAGTCAATAATAAGTAAGATAGAGGTATAAATCTTTCTAGAGGTTTAATTACTCTTTGTGACCTTCTCACTGAAATTTGGGGTACCAGAGGCTAATTCTGGACCTCCTAGACATTTGTATCCAAATATGATAGTGACCGACACTGGTCACCTGTAACTAACGTCGATTCTGCTAACCGATGCCGGTTTGGATCTTCTGTAACTGATACCAGTTCAGCTGATCGATGTTGGTTAGGGGTTAACCAACACCGGTTATTGTGTAACCCTGTTGGTAATATTTTTAAATTTGAGAGTTCATTTTCATTCACAAAATTTTCAACCAGTTCGTCATTGGGTACCAAAATTTGATCCCTATACATTCTCTTTTCATTCCATTCAATGTCACAACTCTTAATAATTTCAGAATTCTCTAAATCCCAAAAACGAAATCCGAAATGACCAGATCCATAACCAATAAAAGTGCATCTCTTGGATTTTGCATCCAACTTTTTTTTTTCCTATCTAAATATGATAGTGACCGACGCCTGGTCACCAGTAACCAACGTCGATTCTTTAACCGATCCGGTTTGGATCTTCATCGTGAATCGAAGGTTCGGTGATCGATGTTGGTTGGGGTTAACCAACACCCGGTTATTGTGTAACCCATCGGTAATATTTTTAAATTTGAGAGTTCATTTTCATTCACAAAATTTTCAAATTCGTCATTGGGTACCAAAATTTGATCCCTATACATTCTCTTTTCATTCCATTCAATGTCACAACTCTTAATAATTTGAGAATTCTCTAAATAAAAACGAAATCCGAAATGACCAGATCCATAACCAATAAAAGTGCATCTCTTGGATTTTGCATCAATTTTTTCCTATCCAAATATGATAGTGACCGACGCTTTGGTCACCAGTAACCAACGCCGATTCTCGCTAACCGATGCGGTTTGGATCTTATCAGAATCGATACCGATTCGGTGATCGATGTTGGTTAGGGGTTAACCAACACCGGTTATTGTGTAACCCTGTCGGTAATATTTTTAAATCTGAGAGTTCATTTTCATTCACAAAATTTTCAACCAGTTCATCCTTGGGTACCAAAATTTGATCCCTATACATTCTCTTTTCATTCAATTCAATGTCACAACTCTTAATAATTTGAGAATTCTCTAAATCCCAAAAACGAAATCAAAATGACCGGATATAACCAATAAAAGTGCATCTCTTGGATTTTGCATCCAATTTTTTTCCTATTTTCCTTATCAATATGCACAAAAGATTCTGAACCAAAAACTTTAAGAAAAGAAAGATCTACCTCTTTTCCAGTCCAAGTTCCTTTGGTATTCCTCCATCTAGTGAACTTGAAGGTACACGGTTAATCAAATAAACCATTGTATCACTTATACGCCCAAAACTACAAGGGCAATCCAACATGTATCCTCCTACTTCTAGCACATTCCATGATTGTCTTGTTCATTCTTTCTGCAACACCATTTTTTTCTTGGAACCGTCTTTTCTCTCGTATTCCATTCACTGAACAATAATAATTGAAATCCTTGCTACAATATTCACCACCATTGTTATATCTAAGACACTTTAACTTTGAATTTGATTCATTCTCAACAAGGGCTTTCCATCTTTTAAAAGCCTCAAAAACATTAGATTTATTTTTAATACAATAAATCCATACCTTTCTTTGCATCATCAATTAAAGTAACATAATACGGGATCTTCCGTGAGAAGTCGCTTGAGTTGGTCCCCACACATCCGAGTGTACAAGCTCTAATTTATGCTCCTTCTTAGTTGCCCCAACTTTAAGAAATCTTACTCTCTTTTGCTTTCCAAAGATATACATTCATAGAAATCAAGATCTAAATCTTTCAAATCTAATAACTCACCCTTAGCCTTTAAGATATGCATCCCTTTTTAACTCATATGGCCTAACCGATTATGCCACATGCATACATCTGAATTTGAGGTAGATAACACAAAAAATGAATCAATAACACATGTAGATAAATATAACGTTCTTACCTTCTTACCTTTGCCACAACAAAAATACCCTTGGTAATTTTGCAAGTCTTCTGTGAATGTAACCATACAACCAACTTCACCTAATCACCTTGTAGAAATAAGATTATTTTTAGGCTTGACACATGTCTCACATCTTTCAATACCCATGTATTTCCATTCTGCAATTTTAGATGAACTTCCCTTTACCAAAGTAATACTACAAGGTTCATCATCACCCAAATAAACATGTCATAAATTGTCGTGGACATAATTTCTGAAATAACCCTTATTAGGGGTTGCATGGAAAGAAGCTCTTGAATCTAAAACCCATGATTCTATTTTATTATCCAAAGAAAGAATAAGAGCATCTTGCATTACAACTGCAATATTTTTCTCTTTATTTGACCACTTACTTTTGTCTCTGGGTGTTTGTTTTCTTTATCCTTTAACCAACAATCTTTCTCTGCATGTCCTTTCTTTCCACATTTCTAACAAGTAATTCCTTTATTTCGGATTTAGATCTACCATCCATTGCCTTTGATTTCACATTATTCTTACTCTTGGATCTCTCTTTCTTCTACCTATGCTTTCTACATTCAAAACATTTCTAGATGATTCCTCCGTACTTTTCCTATGAATTTCTTCGTTCAAGATTATACTAACCACATTATAAAACTTCAAAATATTATTAGCGAGATGTTGTATTACTACACGGTCATTACCAAGTTATCCCAACTATCGGAAAATAACATAAGAATAAAAGTGCTTTCACTTCATCATCAAACGAAATATCAACCGATTTTAAGCGATTTACAATAGATCGGAAATCATTCAAATGATTAGATGCGAGATCCACCTTCATACATCTTAGAACTAAATAGTTTCTTCATCAAATAAAATTTATTTGAAAGACTAGGTTTTCATACAAATTAGCAAGATATTTCATTAACTCTACCATAGAATTCACTTCTCTAATATTGGAAGCCACGGCATCATCGGACTCAATCTTATAGATCCTAAAGCCTTTCCGTTAAGAATCTTCCATTCTTCATCAGTCATCTTCATAGTTCGGAATTTTCATGCAACAATAAGTACAAATCTTTTTGATATAGATAAATCCTCAATCTGCATATTCCATAATTGATGATTTCTCCCGTCAAACTTCTCTACCTTGTATTTACGTGTTTTATTTTGCCATTCTTTGTAGCTCCCACTCAATCAGAAAACCCTCGGTGAGTAAATCTATAAACATACAAAACCCTCAAACAAAACTCTAATACTAGTTGTTGGGTTTAGCACAAGGTTGTACTGATCATATATCAGATCTAAGCATACATGCAATAAAAGTGAATATTCTACTAGAAGAAATATACAAAACAAGAGATATAAATTAACACTAGATTTAACGTGGTTCACCTAGTGTGGGCTACATCTACCAAGAAACAAGCCAATCTATTATCCAAAGCTTTCATAAGATACACATTGAAGATTTACAATCTTCCACACCTCTCAGATGTACAATACTTTCTTTCTCTCAAGCTTTTGCTTTTTCTCCAAGAAATCTCTCACTCACAATTATTCTCACAATAATCATCAACTTTTTAATTTCTCACTTCTAAACCCTAGCTTTTATGCTTATATAAGCATATACAAACTTATGATACTTAGCCATGCAATTACAATCAATAGATATGCTTTAATGCTAAAAATAGATCTAATTCCCGTGAGTTAAATAAAACACTCACACACAGGTAACCGACGTCGATTCCTCCTTGCCTAACCGATGTCGGTCCCTCCATAACCGATGTTGGTTATTGTGTTTTCCAAAAAAATTAATATTGGATGCTAATATGAAGTAATTGAGCTCCACAACTCAACAAAACAAGTAATGTTTAGTTTGTGGATGGATATAATTCACTACAGGGTATTCTCTTAAGAGTGCATTTAATGGATACTTGTGTGGCAACAACTTGTGAACATAAATGATGTTTTGGAAAACCATTTCGGTAAGATCTACATTTTTCACAAATGGACAGATAATGGGCTTATTATCCTCATCCAAGAAATCACTTCTTATTTTAGTTTGTTGTATTGCAGGACTAGAAGAAGGATCATCACAGACTCGAGTTGAATTTTGCACAAGACTCAGGTGCAGGACTAAAACTATGTCTGATACCAAGGTCGTGTAATTGCATTGAATTTGTTCTGAGTGCTCTTGAATTACTACCATACAAAGAGAGGAGATGATATCATCAGAATTATCAAAATCATCTTGAGACCCTTGTTGGTTGTCTGTGGCAAATGGTTTAGCAACAGGGTATAATGACAGTTTATTCGAATCCTACCCATTAGTGATCACCATGTTCCCTATCCTGCAATCAATAAGGGTGGCAATGTAGCTAACTAAGGGCGTCCTAGGATGATGGGGTACCCAATTTTCCTATTCTTTGTTTTTATGATCATGAAGTCTACCGCATAGTCCTAGGATTCGATGGTAATGGTGACATCTTCTATTATTCCCTTGGGTTTGTTTACAGACTGGTCTACCATCTGTAAGACTATAGATGTAGACTGTGGTTCAGGAGTGATAATGTGGACAAAGTATCTATTGTCATTACATTGATGACAACTCCTAGATCAATCAGAACGTTAGGAATTTGGACTTCTCATATGCAAACTATTACAAGAGGACTTCCAGGATCTCCATATTTAGGAGGGAGAATGTTCCCTTCCAAAATACTAGCTAGCTTTCCATCAACATGGATGGTTTTAGGTTAGTTCTTTCTTCTTCCTGGAGCCTTGAAATATATCTTTTTAATTGTTTTGTTTAACTCAGGGATTTCCTTAAGAGCTTGCAAAAGGGGAATGCCAATACTTAACTTCCTCGATCATTAGATTAATTCTGACTCTGATTTATCAGGAATTGCAATATTTGGTTTCTCAAAAAGCCTAGATGGAAAAGGAATGTTCTGTGTTTGGTGGAGGAGTTTCTCCTCCAGGATTAGGCTATGCTTCTTCTGGTTTTTCCTCTATCACAAGAGAGGCAGGTTTTGATGCAACCTTCCGTGAACGTAACAAAATATTCTTGCAATCTAGTGAGTTGACTATGGGATTCCTATCAGATTCCACAATATACATTGGATTTCTCTGCCTTACATTTTTGGATTGGCCACAGTTTGTGTATGGATATGTGGTTGGGTAGGTTGATTAGATTGGGCAAGCATTGGTGGGTCCAGTCAACAAGTTTTGTTGGCCTTGAGGTCTTCTTTGATTATAGTACTGCTTCCCAGATCCTTGAGGTGCATTCCACTATTATTGGTACTATTGTTGATATGGTGGAATGTTTGGAGCTAGAGCCCAAGGTTGTTGATAATAAGTTGGTGGGGTGTTCCACTGTGGGCTCCATTCTTGTGGGGCTTGTTGAACCCAAGGTGGCGGGTATGGCCATGGTGCATTCCATTGATTTGGATTCCATTGTGATTTTGGGATGTAGGGCTGATTTTGGTTGGTCTGAAATTGTCCTCCTTGCCTCTGAGCCATATAGTTCAGCTTAGATTCCTCTTGGTTTCTTTTTTAGGTGATTCTTTAGCAAGGGAAGCAGTCCACATTGATTTGTGGCATGCTTAAATTCATAGAGAAGACATATTTTTGTCTTATCCAAAGGACAATCCTTAAGTCCATGTTTAGCTCTACATCTTGGGCTAGTAAATGAACAAAGGCTCTGTGTTCCTAGCCTTCTCTCTATCCATAATTGTATTGAGTTGAATTAGGAGGTTTGTTTTCAAATTTGTAATTTCTTTCCTTAGTTTGGATAGGTTCCCGTTAGCCATTTTTCCTTTTTGTCTTCTCAAATTGGGGCGAGTTTGAGAATAATTCCTACAGAGGTCAATAATGTATGTGATCTCTAACTTGTTCATGTCTCCTTTCCCATTAAATTAAATGCTTCTTGTGTGTCTTCATCCAACCCTTTAAGAAATAAAGTTTTAAGTAGGTTAATATCCAAGCTAGTTCCACACCTTCTGTGTAGGAAAAGGAACTGATCTAGGTAATCTTCTACACTTTCATCTTCCTTTTTTGAATTCGGAAGAGCTCTTCTTTCCTATCCCTCACTCTATAGTAATCATGATACTTGTCCAGGAAGGTCTGTTCCATTTCTTCCCAGTTATGAATGAAATTTGGGCCTAAACCCATAAACCACCTCATTGTTGCATCTTTTGAGTAGAGGGAAATAGTTTAAGCTTTTGGTTATCAGAAGTGTAGTCATATGTTTGACATAAAACTTTAAACTCAAAAAGGAATTGATCAAGGTCCTCTGAAACTAATCCCCAGAAAGTTGGTAGAATTGATGGGGATATATTTTTCATAGGAGCATCTTCGTTAGGATCTAGTTCAATAGGGTAGGTAAACGTCCTGCCAACTGGAGGATCTCCATTGTTTGCACCATTGGGGTTATGTACTTCATCAACCATTCTTCCTTGGTCAACAAGTTGTTCCACAGGCTGGTTTTGTGGGGGTTTTGAGGATTTAATCTAATGAATCTACCTCTATGGTCTCTAGGTCTAAACATACAATCCTATCATACTGAAAATGGTTCCCTAGCTATTAGTACTGAACTCAATTGTGTGTGTTCCACATACTCCAACTCAGAGGATTCTCACTGTCACTACAAGGTCTTTTGATCTTTTGAAAAGAAAGAGTTATGGAAAGTGAGATTTTTGAATGGAAACTTACCAGACAACAAGCAGTACCTCTAGCTAACACCTTAACCTTTGATAACACCTTGAATTCCCGAGAACGACGCCAAAAAGTGACGAGTGTCGTTGATGCTCGTACTTTAATCATATTATTATGTCAATCCAAGGTGGTGTCCACGCCTGTTTGCAATAAAGGAAACAATAGGAATGATTTTGCAGTATGAAATTGCTGAACTGATCGTGATTACAAAATAAAATACTTGAAAAGAAAACTAAAACAAAAGGCATAATTGAAAAATTGTTGATCATGGAAACACATATGCATCAAAGTAATGAAATAACTGTTGGAACATCAAATGCATTCATAAAGACAAAGGAAATAAATGTAAACTCCCTTTTCGTTGGTTAGGAGTGGCCCTTCTTTGGTTCCCTTCGATCAGGTTTAACACTTGAACTTAAACAACATAAATTTCCTTGAATCTACTATCTTTATTGAATTGAAAAATGCATTGTTACAATGAATCAAATGACTAGAAAATCGAACCACTAAATCTAAGTACAAGATCTCTTTTATACAAGAGATGTTCTAGTTATGTTAGGAGAGAACTAGTTATTCCAAATGACTAAGTCTACTTAACTAAATGCTAACTGAAACAATGGCTATCTATTTGGGAAATACATTAATGAAGGGGCAGTCCTTAAAGTGTTCAAATTGGAATCATTTGTGACAACTGAAGAGAGAATCTCGTGATTGGCTCCTTTGAAGGAGTCAATCACTGCTGGAAGATTTTTTGTCTCATAACTGATTGAGAGAATTTTGATGACAACAAAGCTTAGTTTGGGGTACTTCATCCTCAAAATTGGGTAAAATGTTTGCTGAGTTAATGATGTCACTTATGTACAAGATATGGTGTTGCCAGTTGTGATTCTAATCATTTGAATGATCTGCATGTATGTGCGAATTTCCTACTTTGGAGAATCATGGTCGATGACCTAGATGATTTGGATGTGGTACTTTGAGTTCCCTATTAACATGGAGGCGAGTCCTACGCCAACACGTTAATTAAAGTCCTGCGCTGGTGCATGAATTAAGTCTTGCGCTTCCTGTTATAACTCAACACATACTCTTTCAAAAGTGCAGTTAATCTTTCACAAAAAAATTTATTGAAGCCATTTTGAAGAAGAATTAACAAGGTAAAAATAACAAACATATGCACAATAATTCCTTCAAAATCATAGTAAAGTATTAAATATAAGAAGTTAACATTGTTCATCGTGTACTATAATATCAAAATGGTATATGGCTAAACATGGATTAAACATCAAAAATGGGGCTCATCACCAATCTTATCCGATTCAAATTTTTATAGTAACAAATAATAAATAAAAATGACCTCTAGACAATTTGAAACTTAAAAATTCATAAGTTACTCAATACTCCATATTTTTCCATGAAATAAAGTGCATAATAAACTAGATTCTTAGGGCTTTCCAATGCACTATCAAACAAATTTTTCTAAGCATGCAAACCCACCCAAAACAAGCCCCTAAATTCCAGAACAAGTCACTAGGGTTAGAGAAAAATATTTAAAATACTTCCAACACTTTTCTAACTTCTCAACACACCAAAATAATTCCCCTTTGCTATGAAATTAAAGCTAACACAAATCATATTGCAGATCTAGCTCATCTATGCTAAAATAAACTTCTATTCAAGTCGCCATAGCTGGAATAATTGCAGTAGTGAACAACAGTAGCAAAAACACCTCAAACCCTTCCAAGATCACTTCAAAAGTGAACAATAACATGCAAATTTATCTCACAAATAAATGTGCCAATATATAAACCAAGTCACCAAGATTATGATGAATATGTCATGCTTTGCATTCACTAAAAAAAGGCTTCACACTCTCCAAAATATGGTGGTGTTGAATAAACACTTTGTTATGAGCACTTATGGGCATACATCCCTTTTCAAGCATGAAGATAATTTTAATAAAAACATCAAAATGCCCTCAAGGGGTTGCCACCATCTTATTTTATAGATTTACTTTTCAAATCTCCAAATTTCCCTCACCTTTTTGGCGCAAACCCTCATGTGGGAGAGTTACTTTTAAAATGATATTCTTTCCTAGGAAGTCACACTCCAATTAAAACATTAATTTCCCTTTTTTATTATTATTTTAAATAAAAACATAAGAGGAGAATTAATTATTTAATTTAAAAATATAGATATGACACTTTCCCAAATTTTTATCCTTTAATCCATGGGAAGGGTGGATTAAAGGTCTTCATGATTTAATTTAAGTGCCCGGATCCCAAATGAGTCTCAGCTACTCCATGATCTTTATGTTTGTACTTACAAAAGAAACAAACATATGAAAGAAAGCATGAGTGTTTGATAACACTCTCTCTGGGCCCTGTAGTTATAGGAGTTGGCTCCCCATTTTTGCTTGTTGAAGCCCCACCAATTCCATGCATTTGATGGCTGCCCCATACATAGTTGTAGCTATGCATTTTCCCCTCCATACAAGCATGAAACTCAGTTCTCATCCTCCATTGAAAATTCAGAACACAACATGCCAAATTTCCTTTCATGCTCTTATAATTTTCAGTCCTCATGTGCACATGGGAAATCAACAAATAGGAGCACCATGAAGTAGGAACACAAAATAATACCCTGCTGTTGGAGAACATTTCCTTGCCCCAAAGTGTGTGCTTGGAATTCCAAAAAGAGTGTGTCGGGCTGCATACTTACCGTTGTCCCATGATCAAATATGCAATCCCAATTTCCTCTTGAAGTGTTAGCAAGAAAACCGAATGCAAGGATGACTGAAATTGATTTGCAAAACTGAAAATAGTCACCTTCAAGGGTTGTCCCTATGCTTATGACAACGAGAATATGAATGCCAAAATTAATCATCTTTCCCACTTTGGGGGCTGCCAAGGGTCCTCTAAAGTGAGCCACCTTACACATGGAGTGTACTCTATCAAAATCAACAAAATGTGAACTAGAGGAGAACTGAAAATAATTTATCTTTCCATTCTTACTTGCAGCTGAAAGTGAAATGCCTTGCTTACCATGTGAAGAACTTATATCATGACCCTTCATCTCCTTCAAACCTTTCGTAGAAGCCCCAAAATTTGTGGTCATGCAAGCAACAACAACAAGACTTACCCAACACATATCCTTCACCGAATTCACCTTTGAGAGCACAAGAATCAAACATCCAAGTGGCAGCCCAGCATGTAGAAATTCTATAACAAGATGAAGTGCAAGAAATGGCTCTGAATGGGCCTCAAAATTGTGAAAAATGACTTCATACCTTTGAGTGGTGATACCACCTAGGTAAAAACCCTTACTATGATTGAAATTTAGGCCATGTTCAATCCAAATGAGTTGAAATTCACCAAGATATAACTGCTGTACCAAAACTGAAAATGAATTTCTTACCATGCAAGGTGTAGTCCATGCAATTTTCTCTTTTTGGAAAGCCTTCTCCATGATTACAACTTGTGCCTTGAGCTCCTCAAAGCAAAAATTGAATTTTGTCTTGCCCATTGGTGTGAAGAGACAAAAGAACCAACAAGATTGACTTCTATGTTAGACACATCTTTCTTCAAAACATTACCGGAATTCCCATTCATTATGCATGTGTCTAACTGAATCTCTATCCATGGATTGACATACCTCATGTTGCAAACCATGTCCATCTCTCTATCATGCCCATAGCAATACTCATCAAGGCTCAACATGAAAGTAGAAATTAAATGTGAAGCAACATACCTTGGGCTGCTCCCAACTTCTTCAAAACTCATAATTTCGAGTTTGGAACAACACTCTGTTCCTCATCATTTCCCTCATCCGAAACCCCTTTTTCCTCCTTACAAGCATTCATACTTGGTGGGCAATGACTTGGATCATTCATGAGACTCATGCTTGGGTGAAAAATCTTATCCATTTGCCCATTAGGGCCTGCTGTTTGGAAATTTACAGTGAACTGAAAATTACCACAAGCATCCCATGGTGTCCTTTTTCATAAGCCCATCTTCATAGTCCTCTTGAAAACTGATTTTTTTGCACTCATGTTCAACTCGATGCAATTAGTAGGCACTAACAATTTATCAAACATCAAAAGATTATTGCTATGCAATGAATGCTCCAAGATTTCTTTTTTTTGCCACATAGAAGTAGACACAAATGATGCATTACATGAATGAGTATACCCTTCTATGGTGAGGTCATTGTCCATGCTTTCTTCTTATCCTTCAAATGGCTCATGGTGTGGTTGAACAACTCCCCTCAAATTTGATTTTTTTATCATATGTTCCTTTGCCATCATTTCCCCTTCATTACCACACATGCAATCATTAGAAGCCAAAAAATTGTCATCAAGTACCAATAAGTTCATACCTTGTAGATCTGATTCTTCTATCTTCATAGGAGACTTTGCTAACATATATGCCTTCACTTTGCTTGAACATTGATCCAAAACACTTTTGGCTAAAGTATGAGCAATACATGACTCCTCTTGACTCAAACCTTCCCCAAGTATGGATAACAATTGTTGTGGGGGATCCTCATATTCATTCAACACTAGGGACATGATGGTTTGCATTGCAACCATTATCTTTTGTGAATGATCATCATGTAGGACAGCGAAGAATACTTCAAACATGTGGGGAAAAAGATCATCACATTCTAGATCTAACATCAATACACAAGATCTCACCTTAGCCATATTCTCCAAGATCTTAACCCTCTTACCGAAGTAAGGGTTTGTGATGTCCCAAAGCCTTTGAAAACTCCCTATCACGAGTTCAAAAATTTCTCCCATGGTGGTATCACTGTACAGTTGTTCCGAAACTATTATCCTCATAATTTCACTAATACAAGTGATAACTACAAGCCTCACATCCAGATTCGAATGTCTCAAAAACCTAGGACTAGCCAAATGGATCATCAAAGAATTCATTGCAAAAAACACCACTTGATAATCCGATTGCTCTACCATGGACAAATAATTTGCAACTTCCTCCAAAATGCTAAGCAACACATCTCTCGAAAGGTGTGGAGGATCAAGCCATTTCCCCAATCTGTAAAACTACATTTTCATTTCTTCTTCACTTGTTAACCCCATGATTCATACACTATGTATCCAGATCTACAAACACCAACCCCACAAGAGTAGAGGAAAGATGCTCTGATACCACTGTAATATCCCCTTTAGGGAAAAATAGAAATTTGCAGAACCCTCGACACCAATCAAACTAAGAAGGATTAGATCCTTTCAATTCGACCTCAAATAACCCAATGTCAGCGTAATTACAACCCAAAATAGGGTTGAAAATAGCCAAGGTAGTGGGTTAGATAGAAGAATCAATTGAAATCCCAATCTTATCCAGTTCAAATTTTTATAGCAACAAATAATAAATAAAAATGATCTCCAGGACAATTGAAACTTAAAAAATTCACACCTTACTCAATACTCCATATTTTTCCATGAAATAAAGTACAAAATAAAATAGATTCTTAGGGCTTTCCAATGCACTATCAAATAGATTTTTCTAAGCATGCAAACCCACCCAAAACAAACCCCTAAATCCCATAACAAGTCGTTAGGGTTAAAGAAAAATATTTAAAATACTTCTAGCACTTTTTTAGCTTCTCAACACACCTAAATAATTCCCCTTTTCTTTGAAGTTAAAGCTAACACAAATTAGATTGCAGATCTAGCTCATCTATGCAAAAATAAACTCCTATTCAAGTCACCATAGCTAGAATAATTGCAACAACAAAAAAACACCTCAAACACTTCCAAGATCACTTAAAAACGAGCAATAACATGCAAATTTATCCCACAAATAAATGTGCCAATATATAAACCAAGTCGCCAAGCTTATGATGAACATGTCATGCATGCATTCACTCAACAAAACACTAGAAGACTTTACACTATCCAAAATATGGTGGTATTGAATAAACACCTTTGTTATGAGCACTCATGGGCATGCATCCCTTTTCAAGCATGAAAATAATTTTAATAAAAACATCAACATGCCCTCAAGGGGTCGCCACCATCTTCTTTTATAGCTTTGCTTTTCAAATCTCCAAATTTCCCTTCTCTTTTTGGCGCAAATCCTTATGTGGGAGAGCTACTTTTAAAATGGGCTTCTTTCCTGGAAAGTCACACTCCAATTAAAACATTAATTTCTTTTTTAATTTTAAATAAAAATATAAGAGGATAATTAATTATTTAATTTAAAAATAAAGGAGTTATGACATTTTCCCAATTTCTTATTCTTTAATCCATGGGAAGGTGTAATGTTCCCTTTTTAGGGCATTACTAATATATAGATTCATCTCTTTCATTTACATTGTAACCCTTGGCATGCCTAGCGCTACAAGTGGGAGTCTCTAGTTAGTATTGAAAAGTGCACATAGGTTAGTTTTTCTTTCTTATTTAATTAAAACTAATAAAGTGCACTTAAGTGGGTCTTTTAATATTTTAATTTAAGTTTTAGTGGTTTTCCCTCCAAAAGGGAAAGGTCGGTCATTTTGAATGTTGCACCCCTTAATTCTATAAAAGGAGGTTGCGTGACCTTTAGTGGGCATGTTGATTGATCATTTGAATTTACTCCATGCTTGGAGAAAAGGGATGTATGCCCTATGCTGTTGATTGCTCTTTCTTTCATTGTTGAAGCTCTATTTGCAAATTCATTGCAACTGTTTTGGAGATCCAATTGAAGAAATTACTTGTGCAAATTAAGTGTGATCCTTGTTGGCTGTAGCGAATTCATTGGTAAAGTTTCCTAGCCTTGGCGATTTGATTAAATGTTGTGTTGAGTGAGGGTTAATCTCATTCTTTGGCAGTGATCTCATTGTGGTTTAATTCCTAGCTTGGGCGACTGGTTTGGGAGTATAATTTGTGTGTTAAAGCTTCCTTATTGCAGCGATCTGTATTTGGGAGTCTAGATCTGAGTTTTAAGTGCATTCATTGATAATCCTTGGCAGCCAACAAGCCCTCCCTAGCAGCGATTTGCACTAAGAGGTTTAGATATAATTTTATATGCATTTCTATCACCTATTGGGGGTAGTGACTAGTTTTGGGGTTTGTGATTGTGTTTTGGTGAGGTTTTCATCCTCCAATTTGGTCGATTTGGTGCACACTAAATTTCTATTGGTTCCTAATATTTTTGCAAGTGTTTTTGGTGGCTAATACTCATTTTCGTAGTTTAAGAGCTGGTTGAAGATCTGAAATTTATTATTTTTGCCCAAGTGTAGCGACTGAACTGAAAATTTCAATAAATATTTTGAAGGTCTTTTACTTCCTCAAAGTGGTTGATCTTATGCCCAGCTGAAAGATCTTATTTTTAAGAATTATTTGAAGTTGATTTCGTGCCAAAAGCTTGAGTATTTTGCAAGATACGAATGTTCCAAGTTTTGCTGACATTTTCGGTCTGCTGTTAATAATTAAATTTTAGATCTGCAGATGATCCATTTCTGTCCTAAAATTACAGTTTTGGGACATTACAAAAGGGTGGATTAAAGGTCTTCATAATTTAATTTAATTAATGTCCCGAAAAGGGGACATTACAAATTTTCCTTCAAACCAAACAAGGATGGAGGGTTTTCGTCCCCCAACCAGCCACAAGAAGGGTTTTCGTCCTTCTTAGAAGAGCCAGATACTTGGATTTTCGCCCAAGAGTGGAAAGAACAATGAACAACAACCCAAAAGTCCAATTTAGAAAAAAATGTGCCAAAAGTAGATGATGCAAATGATGTCCACGATCTCCTTTTATATCCTTATCATGGCGCCAAAGGCCAAAAAGGCAAGGCTGAACCCTCATAAAGATTATTTAATCTTTAAGTTGTTTTTTAAAAGCCACCAAACCTAGCCAACCTGCTAAAATGAAGAAAACGCTAAAAAGAAACACTAAAAATTAGAAAATAAAAGTGCAATGAGAGTTCCCTTCCTTTTCCTCTGTTCACTCCACTTCATTGCCAAGGAAAAGGGAATGGCAAGAAGTCCAGAATCATGCTCTCAAGTTGGAATAGGGGACATTACAACATATGTATGTAGAAGGTTTTCAATAAAAATAATAATTGTCAAAGCACATTTGACTTTCTAGAGATAAACTATTGAGCATTTACAAGTATTCCAGAGAATATCAAACAATCATTGAAGCACATATGTTTATGTTTGAATATACACCACAAGACATTGGTTTATATGTTGGAATCATCAAGTTTGTTATTTTTGATATGTTTACTCCATAGGGGCCTAGACGATATCAATATAGTTCCACTATTCTCTGGTTTACCAAAGGCCCCAAAACATATTTTGTTTTCCTTACGGTTTCTATATATTGCAACCCAATTAGGGCGAGAGAAAAAAATTACTTTTTTGCAGGTGATTGGAGAGAAAGTGCAGAAATATAAAAAGGTTCTTGGAGACCAAACCCAAAGGAACCTTGTTGTCAAAAACATTTGAGCCTGTCTGCACTTTGCCAAGACTGTAGAAAATGCTTTGGATACATCATGAGAGTACAAAAGAATTTGGATGTTTCAGACAATTTCTTTGTTTCACACACTTTTTTTGGGACAGCTCTGTATTCTATTTGGGGGGCATATTTTTCGTCGTCAGATCCTGTCAAATGACACTGGATCTTGCAATATTCAAAGTACACCTTCAAACATTGCATGTCACCTCTCTTTCCTTCTTCTGGAGTTATTAATTAGGTTAAATTACTAGTTTACATATATTAGGCCTTGTTAAATGTTATGGGTATTTATACTAAAATTTGATTGAAATCCAGTTATCCATATTACACTATCAAATACAAAGAAAAGGAAGTAATATGATGTTCTCCCTTCAACATTAATAGAACTAGTCATCAGCCCATCTAACCCTGTGTTTGGCTCCAAGGTAGTATGCGCCAACTGGACCCCTACCTCCAAATTGATATAGTTCTGGTGCAACTTTGCTCTTTTCAATTTCATAAAGAAGCGGGGTTAGTAGGTTCCATGCTGCCTCTAGCTCATCACTGCGCATGAAAAGGTGGTTGTCTCCATTAATCACATCCAAGATCAGATGTTCATATGAATCTGGAATTTCTACATTGTACCTGGGGAGTCCAAAATATAGCATAATATAAAAATTATAGCAACACAACAATGTTTTAGACAATATGGTATCAATGGCATTGTGATATGATAAAGATAATATGTAACACAATGATAAAAAAGAAAAAAATGGAAATCACAAAACAAAAAAAAACAGATCTTGTCACGTAAAATCTGAGAAATAGAAAAGTGAAAAGACATTACTTATCTCTGTAGAGCAAATTTAGCTCTGAAACATCCAATTGCAACCCTAGCCCAGGGACCTTATTATTGACCTTCACAAGAATTTCTTCATCTGGTTGGTCTCGAAGTATCAGCTCATTAGTAGCAAGGTCAATGTTATGACCAATTCGTTCGCGATACAGATTACCTGGCACATGACGGAATTGAATGCGTATCTCAACCCTATCCATACATGCCAACAATGTGCACCATGAGAAGATCTATATACAAACGTAAGGAAAATATATAACAGTCAATGGACCAGTTGCTTTTCTTGTTTGAAGCACACATGACAAATGTTAATAGGCAGAAATATCTCCAGAGAGAAGGCTATTGTTTATTACAATGGGATATAAGATACTAAATGTTTAAAATAAATTGAATGTAAAAGAACACCTGTGCTTTATAAGTCCAATTCCTGCTTTGATTAGGAAAGGTACTCCATCCCAACGTCCATTATCAATATATAGTGCTGCAGCTATGAAGGTTGGAGTGAGGTTGTTCAAGAGAACATCAGATTTTTCCAAGTAATTTGACTTTCCATCACTCTGCACCCTTGCTTTATACTGCCCAAGAACAACATCTTCAAGGTCTAGCTTCTTCATGGATCTCAGAACCTTAACCTGTAAGCTGATCATCAACATGCAATGAATCACAGAAAAAATATCCTGGTTGGTCAACCATAAAACCAAAAGTCAGATATATAAGTATTAGCCAGCATTGACCTTTTCATTTCGAATATCTTCGCCATCAAGACTGACTGGTGGTTCCATGGCCAATAAGGCAATTGTCTGCAATATATGACTATGAACTATGTCCCTGATAATTCCGTGTTTGTTAAAATACCTGTTTAACAGAAAAAGGCTGTTTATGTTTTAGAATGTTGCAGTTTGAAATGAAAAGCAAAGCAAGTTACCTGATTATATTTTTCTTCAGGATTTGGAATAAAAGATGCAACATAGATCTGAAAGGCAATGCAAAACTTGGTAATAAAGGCCTGTTAGAGGACAAAATTATCTGAGTAACATAACTTTCATATGCAACTATGAACTTTTCAAAATTTGCATTTCAAATGAATGCAATCATTAAGCATGGCATTGGTACATGAAACTATGCGGTACAAGGTAATAATACAGGTAAGGCTAACGAAAAAACTAAGGATAAATGGAATACCCAGGATGTCCAGGTTGAAGCCTAGAAGATCCATAACAAGAAATTAAGGCTGAAGAGTGCAGAAAATGCAATTTTGAGTAAATTAATGTTTAACCAGCAGAAAGGAATTCTCCCAAATTCATATACATAGTATTCATTACAACTTTAACTTTCATGTTATACATTTCTGGCAGAAAAGGTAGATACGTGTTTAGGTTAATACAAAAAGAGATTAAACATGAAGCACGTATTGATATATCACTTACAAACACATGAGCCAATTAAAATAACATTCTGGCTCAGTCACTGTCATCCTTCGAACCAAAAGACATATTATTGCAGTTTTCTGTAATAAAATCATAAATTGTGTGGTGCCAGAGAGATAAAATTTGACCAGGACACAATATAAAAACATCTCTTAATAATGGATAATTCTAAGCTTAACCAATGGGAAACTAAAGTAAACCGACAATAAGTGCTTATAATGTGGTTCATGGAAAAGAATTGACTGGTCCTGATGTATGTGGTTGTCTTACTAAGTGTCACCACTCCTATAGATCAGACGACATCCAATGCTGAATGAAGGTTTTAATGAGGTCCATGATGGATTGATGAGCCATCTCTATCCCATTAATTTCACTAACTCTGTTTTATACAGCCACCATAGATTTGAGCTGGTGAAATGGCTAAAACAGTCACACGGATCATCTTAAATATGCCTATATTTGTAGATTGGTCTCATAATTGAACAGCATATCCTCTTCCCCATTAACATCTCTTGGTATGCGAATGAAATTGTACAAGCGATATTGGCTATATAAAGTGGTGTCACATCGACATTAAACTTTGAAATCTCTAATCTGTGACTGGTCAATTTTCTAGTCTATGCTATACATAAATAACATAAACATAACCTGATATTTTATCCCATGCTTTTATATTTACCTACACAAGACAGGTATCGTGTTTATGAACATTAGAGCACATTCATTGTAATATTTATATATCCATGCATACCAGGTGTCTTATAGAAACCAACTGCATGTTCCTTGGATGAGAAACATCAATCCAACATATACATTTGTCTATGATATGGACCATCGATTTAATCAATCAAGAAGAAAGATGGTCATGAATGTGAAAAAAATATTCTCATTAATTCTTCCACAATTAGCTTCTCATTTATTTTTACAAATATCTTGTTCCTAGCCTCTCAATTTTATTAAGGCAGGTGGTGCAGCTCTTAGACATCAAATTTTAGTAATTTCATGAGATTAGTCTTATTATTTTGGACTGCCTTCCATGAACCAAACACACAGAAACAAGAGAAAATTAAGCTAGGATGCAATGCGATCACACATTCAAGCACTATGGGAAATGGCAATAAGTTATCCATTTGCAAATGTTGTCCAAGGTTATTTGCATATTTATGTATGTACATGAAATTGTTTGATTTTCCTAGGCCATTGGTTTATTAGGCCTAAGTTGAAAAATGTTTGAAAGAACTTGCTGTTTATGATCTTGTAATATCCCTTTCAAGGGATGAAACCACAACCAAGGAAATTAGCTCAAACACTAAAATAACCAATCTGATTTTTATAACCAGCAGACTGAAATTAGAAACCAGCAATCAGATTTCTCCAAACAGCAGTATAAAAATGTATGTAAAACACGGAAAACACTCCAAATATCCTTGCCACAATTTAGATATGTATTTTAGGCATCCAATAGACCAATAATCAATGAAAATTCTGAGTCAACACACAGCTGGAAATTAATTAATAACCAGCGAAGAGCAGCCACAATTAAATTATGAAATATGGGTCTAGAAACCCTCAAAATTCATAAGAATGAAGATTCTGGCTTTATAAAATATGGTAAATCAGATTATGAAATGAAAGATCAACTTTATGCCCTCCAAACCATCAAACCCTACACCAAGGTAGGTCGCTCCACCTAGAGAAAGCAAATAAAAATCTGAAAATGGATGATTCTCCTCAAATCTGCAATTTACTTCAAGCTCATGCAATGTTGAAGGGTTTTTTCGTCCTCCAATAAAACCACTAGAAGGGTTTTCGTCCTTCTAGGAAGCCACACAAGAGGGTTTTCGTCCTCAAGTGGAAGAACATGGAGCAACAAGCTCACAATGCCCAAAATAGAAAATGCGCCAATCTAGATGCTTGCAAAATGAGGTCTTCACTTCACTTTATATCCCTCCTTTGGCGCCAAGGCTAAGAAAGACATGGCCGACCCATAGGAGATGTTATATTTCTTCATTAAGCTTCTTTTATTTGCCTTTAACCCAGCCGACCTGCTTCAAGAGGGAAAACACTAAAAAGAAAACATAAAAATTAGAAAAACAAATGTAAATGAAAGCTCAATGTTCTTCTCCAACTCCTCTACTTCTTTGCCATGGAGAAGGAATGGCAAGAAGTCCAAATTCTGATCCTCAAGTGGGAAAAAGGGACATTACAGTCCTCCCTTCCCAAGATTGCTTGTCCCCAAGCAATTGCAAGCTCTCACCCTAAAAGCCAATGTATCCAAGTAGAAGAACATGCTGTAATACTTCCACAAACGAGCTCCTGTGTCGGTCAAATGGGTGAGCTGATGTAAAAACAATATTTTGCAATGGTTGTCCCAATCTTCCTTGAATTCCCAAGGCTTCCCAAGAACACCAACCGCTATCATATCCAACATTGGCAAGAAGTTTGAAAAGTAATCATGAATTTGACAAGAAAAATCAATTTCAGCTTGGCCCATGCATCAATAATGTTCCTCAAAGTGTAAGAGAGTTCTTTAACCATGAACATGAAAGCAATTGAGTAATATAAGGGGCTGTAGTAATTGATGACAACAACCTTAGTGGCTGCAAATGAGCACACAGTAGCTTTGAACCAGCTCCTTCCAACCTTAGAAAAAAGTAGAATACTTCCCTCTTTTCTTCATGAGATTTTGAGGTCCTTGGGCATGAATCCTCAAGTTATGAGCCATATGAACATGCATTTTCTGTACTAGCCAAAGGTGCAAAGAGGCTATCCCAAAAAACTTAGAAATACATGCCAAAAATTTTCTCATTTCAAAACAACAATCAGCCCGTTGGCTCGACTTTCTGCATAGCTAAAAACCTAGGTAGTCATGAGATAAATCTCCCTCATTTACCGGTGAGGCTCCCGTGTAAGATGTTTATCAATTTAGTGGGTATGAATCCTAATAACTATTTATGGGGTTTTACTTTAATCACAAAGCTCATGAACCATAGCTTAGTAATTCTGCAGCAAGTAAGCAGTTGTTATGAAGTATTTGCAGAAGGGGGAAATAATGGAATTTGGGAAAGTAGGAAGGAAGATGTGTGATTCAACCAATAGTTCTCAGAGTTGGTCTCATCCACATAGATTAAATAAACAAATGGATCTCACAAAATTCAAAAGTAAAGGAAAAGAATAGCTTCTAACCTAAATCTCAGATAACACAATTTATCTAAAAATTCAAATAAGAGCAAGAAGCAAATCACCGTAGACACAAAGTTCTCCATAAATTTGCCTTTTATTCAATTCCTCAATTTTCACAGAAATAACATCAAGGGTTACAACACAAAGTCTGAAAACTCAAGAATGCTCTAGCAAAATTGTAATGATTATTATTTAACCCGTAGGCTCTTCCTCTATTTATAGTGTATACAAGGCAATTACAAATAGAAAGCTTTCAATGAATGCCACATGCGAAGCTATGAAAAGGGAAAGCAGTGTGGCAAGATTCTCCCTAGACTTTCTCTTTGCATGACATGCATGATTTATAATTGAAAATAGAACCTTCTATTATGCATGTCTGCCACCTATTTCTAAGTAATTGACTTCTTCCAGTAACTTGAAGTAACGACTTTTATAGCCAATTATCTAAGTTTTACAATTTTAATTGATTGCTCAATTGTTTTGTTGGAGAAAATAAGAGAAAGAAGAAGAAAGAGGAGAAAAATTAGAAGAAAGCTGCAACATTCTCAGTCTTGTTCTTCTTCCATACTCTGCATGCTGATCCAACCTGTATTGCACTTCTGTTTCATCCACTTTAGCAATGAATGATTTGAATGATATCTTGTCCTGAACCCGAGAAACTCTTTCTCCCACATGGTTGACTCTTTTCCTTTGATTCTCACCAAACTGGATCTCGAAGGCCGATCGAGATTTGCTTGTGGGTATTGCCTCCGACTGCCTTCCTCTTATCCTTGAAGCTTTTGCAGTTCTTCTCTAGCATGTGCAGTTTTTCTCCAGTACGTGCACTAATAGGATGCTTGCCATAAACAATTCAGACAAAACTCATCACCTTTTATTTTTAATTGCATATGAGCAATTTTAAATTTTGGAAAACACTTTGGGTGAAGGCAAATACAAGTAAATTCAATGAAGGCTTCAATTGGAAGATTGGGAGCACATGCACAAGCTCCTGAAAGGAATTTTCCATGCAATGACTTCCACATGGGCTGCGTTAGAAACAAGAGGATGAATTTTTGCCAGAAGCCTTTGCAATTATGAGAGTTGGATCTATTTCTTCCTCTAATTTTGAAGATATATTCAATGTATCAGACATTGACTTCTGCTTTCTTCACCAATATGGGCATAAATGAAGTATTCCTGCAAATAATTTAGACAAGTATGCAGTCCATAGCATGAATATCTAATTTCTTCACCGAGATCTGATTATAAAGCCTGCTGCCCTCTATTTTTAGACTTTGCTTGCATGCCAAACAAGCTAAAAATATTATTTAATTCCCCTGTGCACTCACATCAACATGTAGATAGCCAGAATAATAAAAAGAAAGCCTTTCCAACCCTAGGCGCCAAAACTGGATGCTTCCGGCAATTAAAAGAAGTCAGCTTTTAGGCATTTAGCTATGCCAGAATGGGTCACACTTTTTGGCTATAAGCCAAGGGAAAAATACAAGGGGTAGGCAGGTAAAATTTACCTACCGCCTGCTAGGGTCCAATTCTCCACTTTTCACTTAAGTTGCTTTTGAGGGAAAAACATAATAAGAAGCAAAGGTAAAATTTTACCCTGCCTGCTAGGGTCCAATTTTCCGCTTTTCACTTAAGTTGCTTTTGAGGGAAAAACATAAGCAACAGGAAGGTAAAATTTTACCTTGCCTACTAGGGTCTAATTCTCGCTTTTCCACTTAAGTCATTGTGCCAAATATTTACCTGTCAGGCAACTTCTAAAAATGCGACTTGCATTAAGAAACCATCATTCCCAAAAAGTGCGACTTGTATTATGACTTATGCCTTTAAAAGTTGCATGAAAACTCATCAACAACATTTTATTTCCATTTTTGGATTTTACGTGAAGAAAACACAAGTACAGAATAAAATTTGCCATTTTTAGAAAGGGTCCAGAAGCGGTGTAGCAGCAAAATCTTGCAAGTGCCATAACTTTCACTCCGTGGCTCCGTTTTAGATCTTTTTTTTTTTCTAAAAGTGCATATTTTCTCGAGCTCTACACATTGGTGGCAGTATTTTTCTTATTTTCATAAAATCCATTATTGCACCTTTTTGGACCAAACAACCTCTTGCAATCTCTGAAGGAATCCTGAGCTCTTGCAATTAAAAACTGGATAGATTTTCAAAACCCTAGGCCCGGAAAAGGTATGGCAAGAAGAATGAATAGGCTACGGGAATTGCCAGACGAAAAAATGGAGAAAAACCAAAACATAGAAGAAATAAAAACGAAAAAAACTCTTTGGAAGTTGCAGACAATTGCTTTGAAAATAACCTGCCAATTAGTTGGTCAGTAAAAAATCTTCCCTAGTGAACACTCCATTGAGAGGCGGAAGCAATAATGGCGTGAAAATCCTCAGTAGGGTTCAACTGCAACACAATTTATTTTTAAATAGAACTTTATTTATTTAATAAATAAATAAATAAAATTCTCTCAGACAAAACTGGCGAAGGGATAGAGTGAGTTTTAGCATGTGGGTATTTGTTGAATTTGGATTTTATGACTCTCTGGGATACCTTAGAGCAATGCAAACAACTGTAGGCAAAACAAACACAAAACAACTGTTACTTTGAAAAGAACGATTTTTTTAAAAGGGGTAGTCCCATTTCGTGGTGAAATCTGGGGACACCACAACCATCATGCCCAATTGAAAATTAATCATATAATGGTTCCAAAAATTAGATGTACTCAAATCATTACCTTGCTGTAGGAGAGAATCTTCTTTCCCAAAAGTGAATGCTTGGAACACCAAAAATGTATTCGGGATGCGTACTTCATAACCCCAACAATTTGTCTAACTCATGACTGAAAATGTGCATCCTATCATCCAATGAAGTGGCGACAATTGAACATTCATCACGAGTGATTAGAATAGTCTTGAAAAACTGAAAATTACCATCTCTAATGGCTGCCTTCTTGTTTGTGGCAGCAAGCATGATGTAGGGCAGTCTGAAATTGATGATAGCAATATTGTAAAAACTCTCAACAAGCACAAAATCCCAAAGATTAATGTTTGTATCAAGAGTGATCAGATTTTGAGAATTGTAAGCCTTAGGAAAGACAACTCTTACCAAATTCGTGCTTGAAACTTCCACAGTCAACCATACAGTTGGCAGCCCATCACTTAGAAATTTTAGGACAGCAAGATGAAGATTAGGCAATGGTCCCAAAATAGCCTCTAAAATAATGAAAGTGGCTTCATACCTTTGTGTAGTGACCCCACTTAGGTAAGAACCAATTAGATGACTGTGAATTAGGCCATGCTCATCCTTCTGGGGCTGAATACCATAAGGATATAATTGTTGTTCTGAAAATACTGCAGTATACACCTCATAAAATTTGTATTGGCTACCCTTAGCTCTCTTGATTCCCTTCCGTTGAACAATATCCTCAATATTTCTCTTGAGTCCTTCAAGGCCCAAAATTGAATTTTGTCTTGCATATTGATTTGAAAAGACCAAAGAACTAACAAGAGCAACTTTTATGTTAGACATACTTTTCTTCAAAACATTGCCGGGATTCCAATTTATTATGCATGTACCCAACTGAATTTTCATCAAGAGATTAACATACCTTATGTTACAAACCATATCCATTTCTCTATCATGCCTCTCATGTTGATCCACAAATTGACATGTTGTAAGCAATGAATTTGAAGCCCTTTTGAGCCATGAGCTGTCCTTAACCTTCCTAAAACTCAGAATTTCTGATTTAGAACCAGCACTCAAAAAATATTTCAAAAACACCTTACCTCCATGAACTTTCGCTTTCGAGTGTCATTCTTGAGGACCCTTTGCAAAACAGATTGGCCTTGCAGATGGTGGAGGTGAGAACATGGCAGCAACATAAGAAAGAGTACATAGTCCTCATTCCTTCCCATTTGTTCATGATGTCCATTATTTTGGTATAGTAACATGTTGGGCAATAAATCTGAATTGTTTCTAGGTCTAGAGTTGCTTACCTTCGCTTTATCTTTTAGCCTCTTCACGCTAGCAATGGTGTTTATGCATGGAACCTTGTTATGGCTAAATGTATTGGTAGTTCTCCCATGTTGGACTGCTGTAGATAACAGACCAGCAGCTTCACCCATTGCAATCCTTGGTTTCCCATGGAAAAATTCTTCCTCTCTTTCTGACCTTATCAATTTGGGTGAGTTATCTTCAATGTATTCATCACTGTGACCCCAAAATTCCTTTCTAGGCACATGCATAACAACTGAGATATAAATCAAATGGAAAAAGGAATTGGTTATCTTTACAAGCATACCATGGTCTTTGGAAGGGGGAAAGCTTCTCACCAATTCTATCTTGGCCCATGCACATAAAGCGGTCTTCACCTGGTTTGGATGTTGCATGAGAGGGTGTATGTGCCCTTTACCATCAAGGTGTTCCCACTCTTTGGTCCTTGTTTCTCCAATCAAATGATCTTCCTCTTTTTGAACTATCTCCATATCTTGATTGCTTGAGCTTGGGATGCCTTTGTGGCCCTTACCAAGGCTCAATTCTTCATCATTATGCTCCCTTTTGCCCGCTGTTATAAAAAGTCCAACAAGCTTGTTGTCCTCATATCTATTCGGACAAAGGTTTCCTTCTTCTTTTCCCACTTGCTCAAGCTTAAATTCATCATGTGCTAAAAGAAAATTAGTATTAACCAAACCATGATCCACAATTACCTCATACTGTTGAATATCCAGAAAAGAAATGGGAGTAAGGGCTGCAACTTCATCCTTCCTTGGCTTGTGCTTCACTATGTCATCAAACCCTTGTGTCACCAAGGTGTTGTTAGGAGACCTAGCCAAGAGATCAATTGTGACAAGAGGATCGGAGGTTTCTAACCCTCCCAAGGGCTGCTCCCTCTCAATAACCAGCTGTGGCAAAACACTATCTTCCTCATCCTTAGGGGAATAGGCATGCCTCTCCTCCCCTAGCGAACTTGGGGTTTTGGTCCCTTCTTCAACAAGCTCCATAGCCACTCCTTGCTTTTCCAACAAGATGGGGCTCTTTCCCACAAGGGTAGGGATATTTTCCTATGACCCTTGTGCATGGCTCGAGGTTTGGACCGAGTTCCAATGCCCACTCTTTTTGTTTCCAAATTTATGAATTTTGAAAAGGTTAGGGCATCACGGATCTTCTCCGGAAGAGCTTGATATTCCTCAAAGCAAGTTGCCACCTTGTTGACCTTTGAAACCCTAGGCTCTTCCTTGAATGTCCTTCCTCTTTGTAGGTTTTGCATGGTGGAGGCAAGAGAGTCCAAGGTACCTGCTAGTCTTTCTTGCACCTTCATCAATCTGTCCATTGAAACCCTAGGCCTTTGAGAATCCGAGCTCTGATACCACTGTAATATCTCTTTCAAGATATGAAACCAAAACTAAGGAAATTAGCTCAAACACTAAAATAACCAATCTGATTTTTATAACCAGCAGATTGAAATTAGAAATCAGTGATTAGATTTCTCCAACAGCAATATAAAAATGTATGTAAAACACGGAAAACACTCTAAACATTCTTGCCACAATCACCCTTTGAAAAGGGGACGCCACACCTAGGGAGAACAAACTGCTTTTATTTAATATTTTCCTTCTCCTATGGTTTTCGAATTTTGTGCCTCCTTGCTTATAAAAGAAATGCTAGGGTTATTATTATGATTATGCTATGATGAACTTATTTTGATACTCCATGCTTGGAGTTGGGATGCATGCCCATTGATATTTTCTCTCTCTCATGCTTGGGAGATCTTTGTAGCTAATCGTTGAATATCAAATCGAAGATGTTATTTGTCTTGGTTGCAAGTAGAAATCTGCATATTTTACTGTAGCGGATTCACTGTAGCAGCTGGATTTTGATATCAATTGGAGTATTTTCATGCGCTTTTGCAAATTGACTTGTGTTGTGTGATTTCTACTTGCCCTAGCGAACTCTAATGGTACTTTGGTGATTGTTTTGGAGTGCTTTAGCGTCATATAAATCATTCTGCCCTAGCTGAAGCAAATCGATTTGATTTTTAAATTAATTGCCTGGAATATTGTTACTTGAAGGGGTCTAGGATTGGCGAATTTCTTATGGTGTATGTAGACTGTTTTGCATGCAATAATTGGAGTGAAATCGACCAGCTGGTTGTCCTCTAATTTCAGCGACCTCTTTGACAGTGCTTTGAATATTCCAATGCATGTTTGGTGTGCTAAATGCCCAGCGAATTGGCTGATCTTAGTTTACTAGCTACAGCAACTTCATTTGATGTGTTAGGGTCTGATTTTGGGTTTGAAATAAACTGCTGTTCTTTCCTTAAAGCCAGCGACTTCATTTGGGGGTAAATGATGAATGTTTTGGTGCATATTTAAGCTTCATTTGATCCACGAACTGTTAGTACTGTTTGCATAAGCCTAGCGTCACCATTATGGTGTGCAAGCACTGATTTTAGCATCGATTTCCATGCATATTGAGTGTCTCTAATGGTCTGAGTGTAGCGGCTGGGTTGAATACATGATTTAACGATGAATAGAAGTCTTATGGGAGTGAAATATATGAGGAAGTTAATCTGAGTTGTGTGCATGCTTTATCTCTCACTTGGCAGTGATTCCTTTTGGATTGAGTGCTCTTTCTAATGGCTGATATGTCACAGTCTTGATGAACTGTGTTTGCATATTATTAAGGTGACCTTGAAGCATTCTAGCAATGATCCATATGTGGCTTGACTAAGTAAACATACCTTGATATCTGAGCACATTTCGGTTGAGGTTTTTGCATGATAAAGAGTGGTTTGCCTTGTTTGCATTTAGGAGAATACTGCGATCAGATTTCTATTACAGCAGTCTATATTCATAAGATTGTGGAATTTTAGTAGATGAGTTAAGGCCATTAAACCCTTACCCTCGGGTTTATTGAGTCATTTACTCAACTGGTATAAATAGTTTGTTGTATTCAGTCGATTGATGCATTGAAGAGTTGGTTGTTTGCCTAATTTCTATTGATATCAGAAGTGGGACATTACAAGGAGTATGTGGCGGATTTCTAAAGAGTTGCAGTCATGGTAACGTATGTTAGTGAGAAGAGATTGGTAGTCCTCTTCACAGAGGGCTTGGTTGAGCCTTTGAAGGGCTTGGTAAGAGCATTTAATCCTCTTTCTTTACAAGATGCTATTACTAAGGCTTTAGATTTGGAATGTGCAGCTTATAGAGATGATTTGGGACCAAGAGGACAACGTACTAATGCCACTCATTCGCTGTCCAAAAGTGGAATTCAAGGACAGCCAAGGTCTGATTTGCAAAAACCCATGCAAGCACAAGGGGGACAGCCCTTGGGTCATCAAAAGAGGCCCCAAAAAGGCCAAATCAGCCCTATGTGCCGCCACATAGGAATCAGCCCCAAAACAACATGCAAAAAGACATAAGGGATGAGTTGAGAAGAAAAGGTTTGTGTTTTGATTGTAAGACTCCTTGGACAAGAGGCCACAATTGTAAGGGTAAAGGTCAAATTCATTTTATTGAGGTTATTGATTCAGATTTTGAATTTAATTCTGATTTGGATGATGCTAACAATGGGACTAATGAGGTTTTGGTTGAGCATGTGCAAGAGAAGGAAGAAAAAGAAATGGAGAGCACACTTGCCACTCTTTTCCGGCATCCCCAAATACCATGCATTCCGGTGAAGGGTACCATCCAAGGGCAAAGGGTCATTACTTTGGTTGATAGTGGGGCCACGCATAACTTCATTGATGGAGGCTTGGTAAGAAAGATGGGTTTGGAAACCACAAATTGTAAAGCTTTCAAGGTGACTATTGCGGATGGATCCTCTATTCCATGTTCCACAAAAATCTCACAACTTCCCCTCACTCTTGGGAAACACAAGGTAATTGATGATTTCTATGTTGTTGAAATTGGTGAGATTGATCTTGTTTTGGGTGTACAATGGTTGCATTCTTTAGGTGATTTCACTCAAAACTACAAGACCATGGAGCTGAAATTCACCAAAGATGGCAAGGAAATCATCCTAAAAGGCTTGGAAAATGGTGCACCACAAGAAGTATCAATGAAGAGGATGGAAAGGGCATTTAGGAGAGGGCAAGTGCGTAGGCAGTTAGCTGTTTTATCAGCAGCTTGACAACTCCATAAATGCTCCCATGTGATCATTATTATACCTTCAAGTTTTTACATGTGTGCATAAAAAAAATGACTTAATTATCTTGGACAACACTTTATGCTTCTTGGGAATGACCTCATTCGAAAGCTTGAAAAGGGCATCAAAGTCAATGTCAATTGCCTTGACAACCCTCTTTCTTTTCTTGATCTCACAATTAACCCAAGAAGGAGTCTCTTTCACCAATTCCGCATACAGGAGCTTGGAGTCCAGAGCAACATTCACATTGTTCTCAATATCATTAGATTCTGCGAGAATCCTTTCCACAACTTCAATCTCCGGAGAAATAACCTCGATATCAACCTTTTGAACATCAGGGAGACCTTGAGAAATATCTTCGTGAACTGTAGGTTCAGAAGCATTTGATATCTGGACCACTTGCACTTGAGTAGACTCTTGTGCAAGACACAACTGAGGAGTGTTTGTTATGAGCTTCCTCGAACTATCAACAATGTGAGTAGAAGAATCTCTACTTGAAGTGGAAATTCCCGATACACGCTCTCTTCCTTCACTAGGGCGGGACCTCTTGGATGTTTCACCTGCGACACCTTATTCAAGAAGTGGATTTGGGCAACCACTTTTTTCTTGCTTGATGCGTATGGCTAGATGGCACAAAGGTTGAATGAGAAGAAGCTTTGGTGTGATTAAGAGGAAAGGCTCGTGATTATCCTTATAAATCCCTCGCCTCTCGGGATCATAATGCTCTACGCAGGCGATGACCAGCTCCAGTGCATTGCACCGAGATAGGAAATGCTATTGCTTGGGGTAGACCGCTATGGTAGAGCCTATTCGAGAATATGGTCTTGCCTTCAACTTTCACCCGATCACAAAATTGTTGCATGTTAACGTGGCCAAGATTAGTGTCGGTGATATTGTCGTATGCAGAATTGATGGAAGTGGGAGGAATGACCCCTTGGAAGTTGTATTTGAGTGCAGAATTATTTGAATTTTCCATTGGCTTCTTCGATTATTCCTGCAAACTTGCTAGATTTTTCGGCCATAATGAATTAAACACAAAAACAATGCGGGCACGCAAAATGGTGTGAACGGTGTCGGGTCTTAGTCTTTGAACCACCATCAACAAAAGAGGAATATGGATTGTTTTACTTATTATTATTATTTTAATAATAATAATAATAATCGATCCTAGGTTACAATTTTTTTAAATGTTAATACAAGCAAAATGTTGAGACTAAGCTCGAGTTACAAACCGGACAATTTTTTTTTTTTTAAATATTCCCCATCAGTAATGGCTTCGTGCAAGATCGATTTGAATTATTTAATTCTCTACCTCTTCGTGTTACCTAATTTGAGTTGCTCCTCTTTACCCTCTTCGTAGATTTTAGTGTAAAAGATGATTATGAACTGGTTTGTCCTATGCAAACGTGCAATTGTTTTAGATTGTGTGGGCTCTTCTTTTGGCGTGAGCAATCTTCCTCATGCTAATGTGTGGCCCGTATTCTCCCTTCACCTTCTGGTGAATACGTGGGAGCTGCAAAAATTCCTTGGAATGGCGTGGGAGTATTGATTTTTTTAATCCACTTCTTTTCAGCGTGAGTTTGGTGAATGCCTCGGACTGAATTTGGTATACCAATTTTTGCAAATGCATTCAAACAATGATGTTGTCTTCTTTGGCCACGTGGAAAGTGTTTTCTCTACTTGGTTTATTGCTCGCTTATATTGCTCGCTATGCAGGCAACTCCTTTCCTCGCACATGGTATTTCTATGCATGTGTTTTGGATTGTGTGAAAAATGCGTGCGTGGATTTTGGTATGCGTGTGCCTCTTTATCCTCCAGGTATGCGTGGTTGTTTTGACTTGTCTTTGGCCTATTAAATAGCTACGTGGCCTTTTCTTGACCGGGTCCGCATGTGGGCTGGCTTCGGGTCTTTGTGCACTAATTCTTTCTTGGCCAATGTGTGGTAAATCTCCCTCTCCCTCCCCGGGCCGGGTGTGGTATTTCCTTGACTCTTTTTTTTTTTTGTCTGCGTGTGTGTGATCAGCTTTGGGCTGTGTTGGCTTTGCTTACCTCTCCGCCTTTTCCTTTCTGGTTTTGGCGTGGATTTGCTTCTCAAAATCAATGCATTGAAACCTTCTTCAAACCGTGTGGACTGCATGTTTGTGATGGCCAATGCGTTGAACATTGATTTATTTGTTTTATTTGGCATGTGAATGGAGCTGTTTTCTTTCTTCCTTTCAATGTGGGATTCCTTCAATGCGTTTAAAAACTATTCTCCTTCAAAACCGTGATGAATATTTGCTATGAATCTTTGGAAAAATATTTCTCTGCAAATGTTCAGGGAAATAAGAAGAATTTGGAAATAACAAAAATTAGAAATAAAGAGCCTCAACTTCTTACGCACGACTTCTTCCACAGAGTTTCACGATGATTTGTTGCGCGGATTAAAGAAGCTTCCTCGTAACCGTTTCTTTGTTCCTGTTGAAACAACCAATTTCCCTTTCTTTGGGTAGTGGGCATTAATTGCCAGGGAAACATGGGAAAAAAAAAATCATTTTCCCCTGGCAATGGCAAAGCAAGCTAGTAATTCCCATTTATTTCCCCATGTGGGAAATTGGGAAATATTTTGCCATTTTTCCATCCGGTCAGGTTGGCAATGCTGGAGAAATTCCACAAGCGGGAAAAAGAAGATTTTGCCAGGAAAGGGAAATCTAGGTGCGGAAAGTCAATTTGGCATTCCCAACAATTGGAAGCGGAATTTTAATTTCCCCCAACAATAATGATAAAAAAACTTGTCGATTGATTTTTAATAAATATTAAATTAATATTTATTTAATTAAAAACCCCAAAAATTAATAAAATTAATTTTATTAAATAAAGGGTAATAAATTAATTAAATATTAATTAATTAATTATTAACGCAGTTTGTGACTTGGCGGGAGGAGTTCTCACCCGAAATGAGTGAAACGAAGACCAAAATGATTGAGAGAAAAAGACGATCACAACGAGAGTAATAAATCACGTGAAATAACACTTGATTTTTTTAAAAAAATTCACGTTTATTAATTTTGCAAAGTCAAAATTAGCTGATAACAACTGGCTCTAATTGGGGACAAGGACTTCACGGACGCAACAACGGACCCAGACCCAAAAATTTAATGAACATGATCCCAAAACGATGGTGCACAAAAACGGGATGACAAAAGAGAGGAAACGAAAACAAGGAAATGAAACAAACCAAAATCCTAATTACCTATGTACATACGTGGGACAACCCGTTTTCAATTTTTATAGTGCTTAGATATTGTCCCATTTCGTAGGGCAAAGGCAAATGAGTTCAATCAGGATATGCCAAGTAATAGGTACTATCTCCACAGAAATGCTTGATTTTGAAAGGGCCCAACCACAATGAATCAAACTTCCCGTGCTTTCCTTTCGGTTCACGTCTCTTGTCCTAGAGAAGAACTAAGTCATTGATTTGAAATTGTCTCTCCTTAGTTTTCTGTCAAACAATTTCTTCACTTTTGATTGGTGTTCTTGATCCTGTTTGCCACTTGACTTATTTGTTCTTCAAGCTTGCTTAGGAACATGATCCTTTTATCCAATGCATTGGCGAAGCATTCATCATCAATTGTTTGAGCCAATCGTAATGCTGGTAACTCCAAAGTGATGGGAATTTGAGCATCGGTTCCATATAAGAGTTGGAATGGAGACATTCCGATTGCTCTTTTGGGAGTTATGCGGTCAGCCCACAATGCATCATATAACTTTTTGTGCCAAGTTCTTTGATTTTCTTCTACTAACTTACGCACGATAGTAATGATGTTTTGTTATTGGATTCTGCTTGACCATTTTCCCGAGGATAGTAATCTGATGAATGAGATAAAGATATCCCATACCCATAACAAAAACCTATCATCTCTGCAGAAGAGATTAGAGGCATTGTCGTCAATCTTTTGTGGAATTCCGTAATGAATCAATATATTCTCTTTGATGAAGTCACAGATTACCATTAGATGTTTGTTTCATCGGAATAGCTTCTACCCACTTTGTAAAGTAGTCAATTATAGTGAGCATGTGAGTATGACCAGCACTAGAATTTGGATTCAAAACCCGATGAAATCTAAACCCCATTGTTGAAAGGGTTCTTCAATGACAATTGGCTTTAAAGGAAAAGCTGCCAATTTAGGTCTTCCAACAAATTGTTGACAAGCTTCGCATTTGGCTACCCATTTTGAGCATCGAAAAACATAGTGGGCCGGTAATAATGTGCTTGCAAAATTTTATGAGCTATCACTGGTCAGAGAAATGACCAACGCAAGCATGATTGTGAAAAGCTTCAAGCAACTTGGGTTGTTGTTCTTTATCAACACATCTGAGGAACATGCCATCAATTCCTTTCTTGAACAAGGTGTTATCCCAAATGACGTACCTGACAGCTCTTAATTTGATAGCTCTTTTTCCTTAGTTGTTAGATTCTTAGGACATTCGCCATATGTGAGAAAATAGGCTATATCAGAATATCATTCATCTGTGGTCCGATGAAAACTGCCAATGGTAAATTTCTTCAACTCGGTTCTTCTTCGAGTCATCTGTGGTTCGATCTCCGCAATGAATTCAAGCGAGTCCTCTTCCTCGAACTAACTTGGTAGGCTTGATGTCTAAGTCATATTCTTGGATCTTGGAGACCCAATTACCTCTTTTAGATCCCGACTCCTATTATGTCAAAATTGATTTAACTGCGATATGTCGGAACTAAGACTTTGGTGTGAGAATTCAATACATAGTACCTGAAATGTTTTAAGGCTCTAACCATCGTGTACGCATGCCTCTCAAGGGGAGTGTAATTGAGTTCATGTTTCTTGAATCTAGAACTCATGAATGCAATAGGAGATTCGATTCCCTCTTGATTATGTTGAGTCAGGATGGTAAAGATCGTGTGTGGGGAAGCATAACAATAGATTATGAAATCCTTTTTAAAATTAGGACATACCAATGTAGGAGCTTTTGCAATAGCATCCTTGATTTGTTCAAATGCTTCTCTACCTTCCTTCGACCATTTGAAGGATTCTTTTCCTTTCATCATGTCAACAATTTCTTTGGTTAGCTCGGCAAAATCTGGCACAAACCTTCTCAAAAAGTTCACCTTCCCAAAGAATGAGTGGACTTGGCTTACTTGTAGGTAAGGAAAGATTCTTGATAGCTTGAACGCACTCAAGATCGATCTTAGTTCCTTCTTTAGAAACAATATGACCTAGGAGTTTCCCTTTTGTAACTCGAACACAAATTTCTTTGGATTCAGGGAGATCTTATGAAGTCTGCACCTTTGCAATATTTTCTCCAAATCTCTTAGGTGATCTTCTCACTTCTTTGAGAACACCGTCAAGTCATCTAGGTATATCACGATGATTTTGTCTTTATAATCTGTGAATGCCATGTCCATAGCCCTTTGAAAGGTTACTCGACATTGATAAAACCAAAATGCATTCTTCTCAGATGCGAACGTACCTAGGGGGTGGTGAACGCGGTTTTATGTTGGTCTTCTCTAGCCACTTCAATCTGATTATATCGGAGAAACCGTCTACCATGAATAGCATTTCCGATCCAGTATGACTTCGTAGAATATGGTCCATGACCGGCAGAGGATAGTGGTGTCCCCAGATTTGATTAAGGTTGCGGACTACCCTTTAAAAAATTTCTGCTCTTTTTCAAAGTAATGGGAACAATGTTTGTTTTCTGTAGTTGTTGAATGCTCGAAAGGTAACATTAGAGATCTAAAATCAAATTCGACAAATACCCACATGCCAATATTGTCTCACTCAATTCCTTGGGATTAGCTGCTTTTGCAATAAGCAATTTATTTATTTGTACTTTAAATAAATAAAGTTATTTTAAAAATACATTTACCAGTGAGCTAAAATTGGAGGATTTTTTATATAAAGCACTTCATCCCATCATTATTGCCATAGAACATTCACCTTGGGAAAAATCTGCAAAAGAGGAAAATTAAGCTAAGCGGGAGAAAAGAGAAGGATGTGCAACCCAAGAAATTTTTTCTGAGTTGATTGTGTGCAACTTCTTTTGATTTTGTTTTTAGTTTTTTTAACACTGTGTTTTGGTTTGTTTTCTTGGTCAATTTCTATAACACAAATTCATTCTTCCTAGAAAGACCTTTCCCTGTGCAAAATGGGTTTTGAAAAGTTATCCGAAATTTTTAATTACCTGCTTGTAGAAAGGTGATCGAACTCAAATTCTGGAAGAGAGATTGCAAGAAGTTGCTTGGTCCAAAATGTGCAAAAATGGATTTTATGAAAATAAGAAAAGTATTGCCATAAATGTGTAATCGAGAAAATATGCACTTTTAGAGAAAATGACACCTAAAACGGAGCCACGAAAAGTGAAAGTTATGGCACTCGTAATTTTTGCAGCTACATCTTGAACCCTTTCCAAAAATGGAAAATTTTATTCTTCCTTATTTTCTGCCACCTATTTCTTCAAGTAAAATCCAAAACTGAAAATAAAATGCCGTTGATAAGTTTTCACGCAACTTTAATTGAGTGCTCAAGTTACTTTTTGGGAAGAGCAATTTTTAAGGCAAGAAATCGCACTTTTTGGGAAGAAGTTTTGTTCCATGCAAGTCCATTTTTGGAATGAGGGATTTTAAGATGCTCAATGGGAATTTTGGTCGAAAGTGGAAAGAAGGTGGGAATTTGGAGCCTTCCTTGGAAGGTTGTTTTTCCCATCATTGAAGTTAAATCACTTAATGCCAATGGGAATTTTGGTGGTGGAAGGAAGGTGGGAATTGAGACAAAACTCATCTGATAAAGGTTATTTTTTTCCCATCATTAAAGTTAAATCACTTAAGTGCTAATGAGAATTTTGGTGGTGGAAGGAAGGTGGGAATTTGGAGCCTTCCTGGAAGGTTGTTTTTTCCCATCATTAAAGTTAAATCACTTAAGTGAAAGATGGGAATTTTGGAGCTTCCTGAAAGGGTAAAAATTCCCACTTCCTTGCCTTCTTATTTTTAACATGACTTCTAGCCAAAAAGTGCGACCCATTTTGGCATAGCTAAATGCCTAAAAGCTGACTTCATTTTCACATTTTTAATTGTCGGGAAGCCTATCCATTTTGGCACCTAAATTAGAAAGGTTTCATTTTTATTATTTTGGTTATTCATCATGTTGATGTGAAACAGTGAATAAAATAATATTTTTAACTTGCTCGCAGGCATGCAAAAAGTCTAAAAATAGAGGGCAACAAGCTTTATTCAGATCTCGGAAGAATAAATTAGATATTCATTATGGACAACATGATGAATACTTGAAATTATTTGTAGGAATCCATGGCACGAATGCTGATATTGGTCACCAAAAGAAGAAAAGAGGAATGCATGCCCTATACATTGAATATATCTTTGTAATCAAAGGAAGAAATAGATCCCAAAATGGAACTCTCATAATTGCAAAGGCTTCGGGATGAAAAATTCATCCTCTTGTTTCTAACGCCCAAGTGGAGGTCATTGCATGGAAGATTTCTTCAAAGAGATTTTGCATGTGCTCCCAATCTTCCCTTGAATTCTATTTTTAATAATTTCCCTTCTATTGCAATTTAATTAATAAACAATCATGTTTATGCCACCCAACCGAAGTGCTTTCCAATTTAAAAGTGCTCATATGCAATTAAAAATAAAAGATGATGAATTTTGTCTAAATTGTTTATGGCAAACATTTTATCTTCCACGCATTGAGAAGAGCTGCAAAAGCCAAAATTGGGATGAAGAAACCATCGAGGTAAATACCGTAATTAAATCAAAGTCATTGCTTCCAAGTCTAGCCACTTTGCACAGTGAGAATCTAAGGAAAGGATTCAACAACATATGGGAAAAAACCATCTCGATTCAGGCAAAGATATCATTCGTAAAGATTCATTCATAAAGTGAATGAAGCAAAAGTGAAATACAGAGGATCTCAGCATGCTTTAAGTATGGAAGAACAAGACTAAGAGTGTCATGCGGCTTTCTTCTAATTTCTTCTCCTCTTTCTTCTTCTTTCTCTTATTTGCTCCGACAAAACAATCGAGCAATTCAATTAAAATTGTAAAACTTAGGTAATTGGCTATAAAAGCCGTTGCTTCAAGTTATTCTTGGAAGAAGTCAATTACTTGGAAACAGGTGGCAAAAAAATAAGATTCTATTTTCATTGCTATAAATCATGCATGACATGCAATTGGGTTAATAAATTCGAGGTAAGGAAGAAATTCACCGCTTCCTTTTATATAGCTTCCATTCCATGTGGCAATTCATTAAAAAAGCTTCTATTTGTAATTTCCTCTATACACTATAAATAGAGGAAGAGCCTACGGGTTAAAGGATCACAATTTGTTAATCAACATTCTTGAGTTCAAAATTTGTCCCGAAACCCTTAAGTGACTTTCTTTTCTATGAAAGCCGAGGAATTAAACTGTGAGAGGTGGATTTTTGGAGAACTTTGTAAAAACACAATGCATTAAGCTTCTTACTTTTGTATATATCTTTAGATGAACTTTGCATTATCTGAGATTTAGATTAGAAACTTTCCTTTCCTTTAATTTTGTATTGTGAGATCTATTTGTTTTATCCATGTGTATGAGACCAACTTTGTAAACTATTGGTTGAATTACACATCTTCCTTCCTTTCTTCCCGAATTCAACTATTCCCCCTTCGAAAAAAGATTATCTTTAGGAATTGACCTAGGGAATTTCACAAAGAAATTGCTATAAGCTATGAAAACCATGAGCTTTCGCAAAAGAAATTAAAGTAAAACGTTGCCACAAATTGCCGATAGCCCCGAATTATTAGAATAAAACCCTATTTAGATAGTGAAATCTTACAAGAGAGCTTCTCACGAGGATTAAATGAGAGAGATTTATCTCATGATAACGGGCATTATTTTTCAATTAATTGGATAAAATCTAGCCAACAATAGTTATCTTTGGAGGACATTGATTAAGATTGGGAAATCCACACAAATCCTAATTTCTCCATTTTTCTTGGAATATCCTAACACAATATTATCTATCCAAGTTGAATGTCGAATAGGAAACACTATTCGTGCGCCTAACATCTTTAAAAAAACCTCATCAAATGGAATATTGTCCTGCTATCTTGGGATTATATCGGCCTGAATGGAGTTGCACCAAGTTTCTAAGGTATGGCATGCTCCATTTCCTAGGTTGGAAAGACTTCAAGTCTTCATATGAGTAAGCCAAGACGTCAGAATATTTGGTAAGGAGGCTTACAAATTTTTGTGCTCCTCAGGTGAGCAACACTTACCAATGTTGACAGGTGAGGTTTGTCTTTGGTACCAATGTTAACTTGCTCATAGTCAAGCAGAATTCACAAGTCTTGCTTGCTCTTTCTCTTTGATAAACCTATCATGTTTATCAAAAAGTTCTTCAAGTGAAACCAATCCTTTTGGAATTTTATTTCCTTTGAGTTGAATGATGCCATCACTAGGATCCTCATTCTCAACTCCTTGAATGGGTGAGGTCGTTGATTCACAAAACACAGAATCACTTCCTTCAAAGTACAATTGTTCAAAATTATCTCTCTTTTCCAAGAAGGCAATAATTTGTTGATCATCATTGAATACTTGCCAATTTTTTGCATTATCAGGAACACTTGGCCTAAAAACCATTTCAATGGTGTATTTGTCTTGATCAAACTCTGAATGAGGGATCATCAATGAAGTTGAGACTGTTAGGGAATTTGCTTTGTCATTCTTTTCACGAGGGACGGATTTTATGGAAAAAGCATCGAAGACTTCTATCGCGTCCCACACTTTATTTCTGTAGTGTCTCAAACGATCATTCTTTACTTGAAATTGATTTTTAACTTGTTTCACGATCAATTTGCATCTCCGAAGACTTTCAAATTTTTTATCCCTTTCTCTTCTGCAACTTGGAGGCCAAGGATTAATGCCTCGTATTTTGCAGTGTTGTTAGTATTTGAAAATTGGAGTTTGTAAGAAAAAGGAAATATTTTACCATTCGGAGATATAAGCACCACTCCTGCGCCAAGGAACTTGTTGAGCAACAACTTCCATCGAACTCAAGAGTCCAGATCTCATTGGGATCTTGGCAAGTGACCTCAAGTGCATGAACCTCTATAGTCATCATATAATTACCCATACTTGAGTTTTGAAACAAGACCTGTGCACGGGGATCATCGGTTTTCATTACGGTGAATTTTGCCTGAGTTTCCGGCATTAGCTTCTTCATTTCTCCACTGATAGGGATCATAGCATGAGACCAGTCCATTTGAATCTCACCACCCGATCTCTACAAAATTTCCTACTCAACAACATACCATATGAAGTGGGAATGTTGGCAACTAGAATGGTTACCTTGACTCGCTTTTGAGGAAATTGAGCTAAAACCATTTGAGCGTCTTTAATCTGCCCAATCAGAGGAACTTGTCTTGTCTCCATTGAGTAACAAGATCCGAATGTTCTCGTACAAGTCAACCCAAGAGCATGTGCTACTTTTGCAGGCATCACATTATCCGAGGCTCCAGAATCTATAATGCAATTACTTAATTTGCATCCGTTGATCAGAAAGGACACAAAGAAAGGTTCAATCTTTTCATTCGAAGGTGTAGTGGCCGCCACAATATTTTGAGTCTTCCCATCTTTGGGAGTTTTCAGAATTCCTTTAGAGGAATGAATAGTAGAGTCACCTTTGATAAACTGGACCAATTTCTCGAGTTGATCCTTATTGGACTTCAAGTACTCGCCTGTGACATGGAAATTTTTGTTTTATTGATATGATCAATGATATCAAATTTGGGCAAAATGATTGTACTTGATGTCTCAGATACTAGTTCTTTTGAACTTGATGATGCACACTTTTGACCTTTGATTCGGGCTTGGTTGATATTGATGTGGAAGAAGAAACTTTCTTCGTAGCTGATTTATCAACTGATTGACTTGACAAAGGTCCTCCTTTCTTTAAGATAGTTTTGACCTTGGAAACCTCAGTTTGCCTTGGACTCTTTAGGAATCTCGGTTGTCTTGGATTCTTTGGAAGTTTCCTTAGTCTTAGATTCTTTAGGAACTTCCTTGGAGCTCTTTTTATCTTCCACCTTAGTGGTACTCTGCTCCTTTTCTGAGAGCGTGTGAAGACAGCGAAGGATTGACTATTCATATCTTCTATAATTTCTTCATATTCGTCTTCTTCTTCTGAATGGTACTCGAAGAAATGATTATTACTTTCTCCTTCAGGATCTTCGACTTCAGGTTTAGATGTCCCGAGTCTAGCTCTTCTTCTTCAACCTTGATGACCTCAACTTCATCATCGCTTTCTTCAATGATATCACACTTTGAGTTAGTTCATGGGAGCTGCTTCAATAGCAAGCCTCGTCGGAGCGCCTGCAATTCTGGCTTTGTTGGGAATGTAGCCTTTTCTTGGGATGTCTTTGTAAGGAGCAGGTTTACTACTTTGAGCAACTTGCTTTTTCAAAGCTAGCACATCATTAGCCAACTTAGTGAGTATGGTCTCAGAAGCATTGGGGGTTTCTTGACTCTTTCCCTTGAGGGAAGTTTTCTTGAATTTTCCCGCCATGATTAAGTCATCCTCAATTTCTATGGCCAAGGATTGAGCAAGTTCCAAAGTAGCCACTCTAGCCCTTCTCAATTGATAGCACACTTCTGGTTGTTGTGCATTAATAAAGAAACATTTTTGTCCATCAGGGTTTGGGTGAATCAGCAGGAACTTTGTTCACCATTTTGTTGAATTTAGCCATGAAATTCCTCATGGGTTATGTTGGTTCTTTCTTCGCTTGAGATAGTTGGGCAAGAAGGGCATGTTCATCTTCTGCTGTCTTGAATCGGTCTTCAAACTTAGTTTTCATATCATTCCAGTTTGTAATGCATCCATTTGGCAGATGATGAAACCAAATCCACGGCAATGTCATGCAATGTTTCAACGAAGAGGCGAATAACAACATCTTCATATTCCACTGACAAAACTGCACATGCAACAAAGAAGGCGGAAATGTGGTCATCAGGTGATGTCTTCCCATCTCCATCGAACTTGGGAAGAATCTTCCTCGATCCTCGTGGGAGGTCATGTCGAGATGGTAAGGCCAATGGGCCTATGGCATTTCCCCATGGTACGTTAACTGCCATCTTGGGAAAGGTGGTATGTGAAGGCAAAACAACGTGAGAAAGAACAAGTGCTTGACTTGTAGTGATTCCTTCCTTTCTTGCTCTTTTAGGACTTGATGCAAGACTTACAGATCTATGAGGAGTTTTCCTTGGAGGAGATAACTTGAAACCAAACTTTCCTTGAAAGTCAAAAACGGGATCTGATTGACCTTTAGCTTTTTCTCCTCATGTAAACCTCTTTCCTGCTAGTTTGAAATCTTTATTGTGAAAGGATCACTGGCATGTTCTGATCAGCTATTGGCTTTTCTCTTTGCTCTCTTTCTCGATCTCTTTGCGCCTGAATGACTCTAACAACTCTCGCAGCTTGATCTTCTTCATTATCTAGTATTGATGTGGCGAGATGAAAATGATAGTTGCTCATGCGCTTTTCCCAAATAGCTTGCCTCAAATCTGATGATATGTCTTCTTGAGTATCTGCAAAAAGAAGATTTGGTTGCATAAGATAGGTGGGTTATATATAATAGTCATACAAATTAGTACTTTGGTGGAAGAGGGCGCACGTCGATGAATAATGATTAACACATGTCCGGGAGGTCTTCCGCCACAAGTGCGGGTGCTCTTCTTCTAAGGTCTTAATGTAGATTTCTCTGTCAATGGCTCTATCAACAACCAAAAATTTCTGCAAGCTTTCATGGTTTTCCAAGCTTAATATTCCAAGGTTGGCAATGTCTCCTTGAAACTCCTCGCAAGCATAAGATTCGGTTGAAGAACTAGAGCTTGTGCAGAGGGGATAGTCATAAATATTTAACCAAGCACTGGTTAATGATTCCTGAATCCCCAGTAGAGTCGCCAAAAACTGTTAGCATATGGATTTGCATGCATGCAAATGACATGCAACAGTATGGGAATGAAGTCCCTCCTCAATGAAGGTGAGGCTGCCTTTATTGAAAACCAAAACTATATTTACATCTGTGCATTCAAAATTGTATGTGGGGGTGTTTTGGAACATCAAATGGAAAGAAGTGAATGGGGAGATGGAATGGAATGAAGGAAAAGAATGAAAAAGAATGAATGGAAGGAACATGCAAGAGTTAGGTAAAAGCAGAGCCTAATATTGCATGAAGAAGAACGATGAATAACTAACACAAATAAAACGGAGTTTGAGTTAGCTAAACAAGAATGAGTAAAAGGGAACACACATGAGCAAGTAGATAATCAGAGCTTGTTCATTGTGAACTAGAACAACGTATTAATATAGTTGACAATAAGATCCAAGATAATATTTGCATGCAAGATTCAAACGCTAACATCTAATGAACATAAGAACACCAAATGTTACAAGAGACAATGAATGGGACACAAAGTTCATATTTCATTAACTCCAAAACATCTTCTCAAAAGAACACAGTTTCTTTCCTTGAAGTAAAGCTTGCATACAAAAATATTTCTTCTCCTCTCTCAAAGTCACCCTTACAAATGAGCCTCCAACTTCCTTTTATAACCGAAAATTTGGTTACAAAGTAGTTAGGGTTTACATGAACATTAAATAGGGCATCTTAAGTGACTTTGACTTTTTCAACCAACTTTATAAAAAACAACTAAAAATAGAAATCACTTAAGTTATCCAAAGTTTTCCAAAAGTGAGTTTAACAATAACCCACTTAAAATACCATTTAAAATATGACAAAAAACTAGTGCCTTATCCATTGAAGTGGGGTCCGCCTATCTCAAATGTATGAGAAATGGACTCTCCCACTTCGTTAGATACCAAGAAAACTATCTCCTCGTCCCATCAGTGAAATTAGGATCCGCCGCCTTCGCAATTGAAAGGATCTTGAACCTTCCCAATGTTTCGAACATCTTTTCTTCCTCAGGGGGTTCATTTGGTGAAGAATAGCCTCAAAACACTGCAATTCCAAGATCCTACCTGGCATATCATTTAGATCGACCATCTTTGATTGAACATTCTAAAACAAGTTCCTTAATTTGATGCAACGTTCCATTGAAGTTGAAGAGAAATTAATGGTAGGAATGTACATGCCTTTGAACAATTGTGAAAATTGCTCCTCCACATGTTCTGATGAATGCCTTTGATTTTGCTCATTTATAAGATCACAAGGGATCTCAGCTATGAACTCCTGAATCAAGGTGAGTGAAGTGAAGGCTTCATTGCATACGCTCTCGTAATGGATCATAGAATCCTTGAGAAGTGTCTTTCTTGATTTGAGATGTAGACACCAAAGAAAGTGTGTCCCTCGACATTCAAATTCGAGAATTCCTTCAATGGCTAAAGTTGAAGATTCCATACTTGTCATCTCCTATAGACTAGGCAATATCTCATCCAAATTTGATATGTTAGAAACAAAAGTTTCCTTGAAAGAAAGAATTGGATCAAGATATGCACTAATATCTTCATGGAGCTTAACGATTGCTTTGATCGTCTCTCCCCCAAAATGAGAATCTCTAAAAGCCAAGTTTTAGTGACATGGCCTAATGTGTTTATCTCTTTTGACAAATTGAGAGTTTCTTCATCAGGGGAAGCCACTACATCGGGTACTAGGAAAGTGGATGATATTGGATTTATTAGATGTTGAACATAATCCACCAATTGATTCTTTTCGGCCTTGAGATGAGAGTTCTGAGATTTATATTTCTCAAGCCTCTTTAGCACAATATCCATTGAATCTCGGGCCATCGCCATGTCACTTTCCAATGTGGACCTTCTAAGTCCAAGTCTGGATACTTCATAATCAACAGGTGTTATGACATTATATTCCTTGTCAACTCGTGGGATGGCAAGATCCACAAATTTGTTCTGTTTTCATCAACCATTATCCTGGACAACACTTTAGGCTTCTTGGGAATGACCTCATTCGAAAGCTTGAAAAGGGCATCAAAGTCAATGTCAATTGCCTTGACAACCCTCTTTCTTTTCTTGATCTCACAATCAATCCAAGGAGTCTCTTTCACCAATTCCGCATATAGGAGCCTGGAGTCCGAAGCAACATTCACATTGTTCTCAATATCATTAGATTCTACGAGAATCCTTTCCACAACTTCAATCTCCAGAGAAATAACCTTGATATCAACCTCTTGAACATCAGGGAGACCTTGAGAAATATCTTCGTGAACTGTAGGTTCAGAAGCATTTGATATCTGAACCACTTGCACTTGAGTAGACTCTTGTGCAAGACACAACTGAGGAGTGTTTGTTATGAGCTTCCTCGAACTATCAACAATGTGAGTAGAAGAATCTCTACTTGAAGTGGAAATTCCCGATACACGCTCTCTTCCTTCACTAGGGCCAGGACCCTTGGATGTTTCACCCCGCGACACCTTCTTTGAAGAAGTGGATTGAGAAACCACTCTTTTCTTGCTTGATGCGTATGGGTAGATGGCACAAAGGTTGACTGAGAAGAAGCTTTGGTGCTGGAGACCTCCTCGAGTTGGTAATTTTTGTAATCCTGAGGTATGAACTTGGATTGATGGTAACTTTGCAAGTTCTCGTTCATACCAAGCTAGGCTTCTTTTGAGAATCGGTTAATTCTTGTTATCAAGAGAAAATTCATCTCTTTTGGTCCAGTCAATTCGGGGCAAGGGAGTGAAAGCAATGGCATCATATGAAGGGTTAACAACATCTTCACCATCATCCACCAATGAATTTGGAGGGTTTTCGTTGGCTAGATTTTCTGCATAGCATCAAACCTAGGCAGTCATGAGATAAATCTCCCTCATTTAACCGGTGAGGCTCCCGTGTCAGATTTGTCAATATAAATGTGTTATTATCTATCAGGGGGTTTTACTTTAACCACTTAATTCATGAACCATAACTAAGAAGTTTTGCAGCAAGTAAGCAGTTGTTTAAGAAAGGAGAATTATAGATGAAAGAAGTAAAGGAAATGCAGGAAGAAATGGGGAAGATGTGCATCCCAATTAGTAGATAACAGAGCTAATTGCATGCACATAGAAGAAACTTAATAGATATGAACACACAGAATTATAAAGCAAAGGCAGCTCCAGATCCAGATCTAAAATAACACAAAGTTTATCAAGAGATCTAAGATTCAAAACAAGAAACAAAGTACACTATGACACAAAGTTCTCCGGAAACCTGCTCCTTTGTATTCCTCTGCTTCAAGTTGCTCTCAGGGGTTCAACACAAAGTCTAAAACACAAGATTGCTGCTTACAAATTCTGATTGATCATTAACCCGGAGGTTCTTCTCCTACTTATAGAATGTAGGAGGGAAAGTACAAATAGAAGACTGTTCGAACTAAAGTATGAACAACAAGTAAAGATGACATTTGACAATCATCCTCAACTAACTTCTTCTTAAGTGATACATGTATCACTTAACCGATAGAATGGTTCCACATGACTTCAAGTAATGGTTGCAAAACCAATAACTTAGAATTTTTACAATTTCATCCGGGAACATAGAAAATAGAAGAAGAAAGAATAGAAGAAGTCATGCCAGCTGTAATGTTTACATCTTCTTCTTGTTCTCGATATCTCGATATACTTATCGAACATATAATTCAAAGCATCCTTCCATCTCTTTTAGCCCATCGCTTCCTTCTCTCGTCCGAATCGCAAAGAACCCTTCATTCAACACTTTCACGTATGCTTCCACCTCTTCCAAACTCGGCCCAAACCTCGAATGCACTGCGGCGCCACCAATCTACCGATAGAATTCATCGTGAAAGGCTTGGTAGCTTTATCAATTCTCTTTTGCACCATCAGAAGAGAACCTTCCAGGGAATTAGGCACCTCGTTAGAAACAATCCGCACGTATGAAGTAACACCTCCGTCCACTCTTTCCTCAGTGAAAGAAATGATACTGTCTGGTAAATCTGATGTTCTACTCTCAAGCACTGCATCCTTTTCAGCAAAACTCGCAAATCTCCAAACGGAAGATACCGCAAACTCTAGCTGCTTCCCCTTCTCGACTGATCCATCCGGTACAATTTGTTCTGCAACCAATACATCTCCCGGCAGCTTGTTGATCTCGGCCAAAATACTCAGGTTACTCTCTGCAACTGTATTCATGCCTTCTATGCTTTCCATCAGTTGCTTTAGTTGATTTGCGTGCATCGCTCATAACCTTTAAGCGGTGGCACTTCCCAAGTTGCATGAAGCTTGACGAATAATCGATCCTTCCATTCGTCAATAGCCTTTACTTGATTGCTTGCATCTTCCATTTCGCATAAGATGATCACTCACCCGCTCTGAAATGAAATTTGAATGGAAGGTTTAGCAACCTTGGCTATGATCTCACACAATTGAGATATTTGCTTCGCACTCTTCTTTCTCGCCTTTTCACCGCAAGCCTAAGGAACAAAGCATCTATTAATGTCTGCGTGTCCTGCTTCAATCCTTCAGTGGTAGCTTGACCGAGTGGTATTTTGGTCACCGTCACATCTTCTGCCGTGAGCTCCTCTTCTATCTTTCCTTCCGCCGGAATTGATATCTCAGCAAACTTCTCTCCCGAATTCTCAATGATCAACCTAGAAGTTGCTTTAGCAACTTTAGGCCTTTTCTCTCTTCGCCAGATCCTGAAGTAGCTGCAAGTCATGCTCCTCTAAGTTCATCTCTACTCTTGCTTCCGGAACCAACTGCAAAGCTAACCATTCCGAGAAGTTACTTCTCGGGGAGTAAGAAGTCGCTGAGTGCACTACCATCTCCCGCTCTGCATCCTCTCCGTCAGAAAGTGCCACAGTGTTATGGCTGCCATCTTCTGAAACATCCAAGGACAAAGCTCTTTCGAACTCCGTCATCTGCAGCTTCAACATCTCCTCTGGAACGGGTGATGAACGAAGTGGCTGAGGAGAGAAGACGAACGTCGCCGGATTCAATGAAGGCATGGAAGCGTCCTGCTGCTGCGGTGCAATAGTTGGTGAAGTCGGAGTCAAAACTATGGTCGTAGAAGTGGTCTTCTCTTTCTCTTGAGATCTTCTGTGTACTTTCAACTTCTCGGACCTCCTGCTGCTTTCTCCTTCATGCTTTCGCTTGAGGGAATCTCCTGCGCCGAAGTTGCCCGTGATTTGATTCATCAATACTTCATCAAGGCAAAGATCCATTAAAGTCGTGATCGGTTCAAGTATTCACCAACATAGCTCCAGATCTCTCTTCAATTGAATGGCAGCCTCCATTGTTATCCTGCAGTATAGCTTTATCTCCTCCCATTTGATGGTAAGTGTCAAGTACCACGTTCCCATCATCTTTAAGATCCGCAGGTATCCGCGCTAATCCAAAATCGAACACTTGCTTTGCTGATAGCCTGCTGAAATCTTTCTTTCTAACCTCGTACTCACTTCTGCACTTCATCCAGAAATCTTCTAACGAAGGCACATGTGCGTACTCCTGGGAGATTGTCTTCCTGGCTACTCCAAATGGATCGAAGTTAAGCCGTGCAGGGAAGAACTCTTGCTCATACTCGGATAACATTTGTGCTTCCATCCCTCGAGCTCTGTGAATGCTGATGCAACTGTAATATCCCACAGTGATTGGGAAGAAGCCCGTAGACTTGTGCCATTTCGACTGAAGGTCGTGTAACTCCACAAGTTGCCTGCTCAGCTCCATGGCGATCAATCTATCACTCGGATACCTGGGCATCTTTATTGGTTCTCCAGAAAAGCCCGTAACCCTGAGGTATGTGAAATCTGCAAACTGGATGAATAAAGCGCCATCTTGGACACCTGCTCCCACGCTTCTCGCTTACCCGTGAGTCTTCAAGTCTTTGTCTACTGCAGATGAAATCGTAGAAGTCATCATTGATCACTTTGAAGTCCTTCTCGCACGCAGGTACAGTAAGCTGTGGGTAGCACTCGAAAATGGGGTCCTTGGAAAGAACACCACATCTATCCAAATTTGGAAAAGACACCTTGTGAAGCCGCAACATACACTAAGTATGAAGTCATCTTGAAGCCGAAAGTACGCTTCACGCCCGGAGCTGCTCACCGATGTTGCACGCTAATAATTTCCGATCAATTGATTATAGAATCAACCTTGTTGATTTCAATGGTCCTGATGAAAGCATACATCCATGTACGGAAAGTGTAGGCATTCGCTTCGCCATTCAACCTGCATAGCAATTTGACGACATCATCTGCCTCCTGCACCAAATTGGACCGTGGAAGAGTTCTCGGGAACTTTGAAGGGGATCTAGGCTTCTTCATGAACCGGCTGTTCATTATGCTCACGCAATCAGCTCTATGTTTTTCCCATCTACTATCAGCATCCTGAATGCTAATAGAAGTCACCACCTTTCGCACTGGAATCTTCAGACAATAATTGATGAACTCCGCATCCAAACGAATTATTGTCTTTCCCGCAACATCACGCACTGATCTGGATGAAGGATGATAAGATCTAGCACACTCCATCACGAACTCTGGCAATTGGGCTGTACATGGGAAAGCTGCAGCTCGGATAATTCCGCTACTTTTGACCGCACGCATGAGTGAAGTCTTTCCCGCTCTGGATCAATCAAATCAGAAAGAGGTTCTGGGCCTAGATCTATGTCTCCTATGTCTGCAAGTTTGGAAGCAATGCATGAATCCATCGTGCTCTCTTTTTCATCTCCTTTCGCCATGGCTTTGTCTATCTTCGTCTGAATAATTCTTTTTCTTCTAACTTGGCCGGATTTCTTCAATACTGGTGCAGATCTGGACAATTCTTCAGATTCGGAGGATATTTGCAATGTATTGGACATTGATAAAAACTCCTTTTCTTTTGTAAAGCACCTGTAATGAGTTCCTGCAATTTATTCAGACAAAAATGGCCACCGGAGCATGAATAGTGAATTTAAATTATAAAAATCTGCACTTTTCAAGCCTGCTGCCCCAAAAATTGGTGTTTAATTTGCACATAAAGAGAGCATGAATCCTTTCAATCAACACCTGAGCTCCTGTAACACCTGTGAAAACAACTATGCAGACAAAGATCAACCTCCTCCAAAGCATGCGCCAAATCTGGAAGCTTTTAGCCTTGTTAGCACTTTGTCTGAACAAAATCCTTCCTCTAATGGGGGCGCACTTTTCCTCCTGGCTGCAATTGTTTACTGCGAATTAAATTATTCACCCATATGGCTGCCCATGCTTATATAACCTTTACAATTATATAATTAATAATTGCCCTAACAATTAAAGGCAATTAATTAATTAAAAATCATGCTCTTCTCTTTTAAAAATAACATGTTTAAGGACATCCATTCAATAAATTAAATTAATCCAATTTAATCCTTCACACATGCTATTCACTCAAGCTCCACAAGGTGCTTTGACCATAGCCATTGAAAATAGAAATTAATTTAATGTTTTAATGCTTTAAAAATATTAAATAATACCCAAATGGGGCGCACTTTTTGAGAGGAAGAGGGCAGCCATTAAATAAATTAAATTTAATGCATTTAATTCCTTTCTTTTATTCCATCTTTGACTTTTTGACCTCCTCCAAGCTTGGGCGCACTTTTTGAGAGGAAAGATTAATTAAAATAATCAAATTTAATCCTTTTATTCTCTCACCAAAGGGGGCGCACTTTTTTGCACATGTAATTCTATTTTTAAGAATTTTTTTCATAATGGGATTATTTACCTGCGCAAGCGGTGCACTAAAATCCCATGATTTCACTTAAGTCACTTCCCTTTTATTATATCGGGAATTTTTACCCGCAAGGCAGCAATAAATTCCCACCGCCTGCAGCCTCTATTTTTCCCACTTGCAGCTTAAGTGACTTTTATAACACGGGAAAAAGTACCCTGCTAGGCAGGTATAAAATTCCCACCCTGCCTGTGGCTTATATTTTTCCCATTGCAGCTTAAATCCTTTGTTTTCCAAAAATGCGCCCATCCCAAGCAGGGGCTTTTTCTCGTGCACGACTTCGCTTTTCCCAGTGATCCAGACCTCCGATGACGACTTCCTTCGTGCATAATGTGCGTGTATGTTTTCCAGCTGCTCTAGGCCAAAAATCGGGCTTACCCGGCGAGGGAATTGCTCCAGAGAAATTTCACAGAAAACAAAACGGGACACCACAAAAACACGAAAAATTGCCAAAAGTTACAAATAAAGCCCAAAACTTAAAATAAGTTAAAATCCTTCTCGCACATAGGAATAATAACATATTCGCTCATAATAGAGTTAAAACAGAGCGCAAATAGCCTCATACGGGCTCAAAATAATTAAATACAAATTTCCACAGACAAATCCGACGCTTAATAAAACAATTTTGGGCATCCGGGTATTTGGCAAAAAGGGCTAATATGGTTTTTTGGGATTATCTTGACACAATACAAGAACTTTCAGGCAATAAAAACAACAAACGACCTATTATTTTAAAAGTACGAAAATTTTTCGGATAGGGTAGTCGCAGATTTTAGGGTGAAATCTGCGTGACACCAGTTTCTGATGCGAAAGGCCTTGATTTGAGCAAGGGTTAGGTGGGAAAACTCTCGCCTTCTTACTTCATGTTCATCTAAGCAGCCTAGGAATCTTCCATGGTAGGGTTGTGCTGATACTTTTTTCCAAGATTTTTTTGCATATATCCGTTGATATCAAACTGGAATCTCTTCACATATGGATGAATAGTGATGAGAGAAAACTCTTTAAACATGAGTTGCGACCTTGAAGAGATTTGGACATTGTATTCCCCAATTTGGATTAGGAAATGAATGCCTGAACGATGCTTGTCACTGAGAAGACAATGAACTTGGAATAGTTGTCGTGCAAGCTCCATCAATGCCCACTTGTCACTGACATACTTAGGAAGCTTCCATGGAGTACACTGTAATATCCCCTTTTAGGATATTATCCAAATATGTAAATTAATTTATTGAATCAACTCTAGAAGGACTAAACCCTCCTAGTTCGACCTCAAATAATCCAATATTAGCTTCAATATAACCCAAATAGGGTTGGAGTGAGCTAAGGTGGTGGATTAGATGGGAGAACCAGTTAGGAAATTAATCCCTTTAAATCTTAAATTCATTACAATAGTACTTAATTAATAAATGCACTAGACTGCTGCAAACTTCAAAAATTAATAACTCCTTCACTATCCAATATTTTCTATTAAACCAATGCCAAAAGATTCTTCATATTTTTAGCTTTCCAACAAGCTATAAATAACAATTTTTGGATAAGTAGAAGGTATGCAAATCAACCCAAGAAATCTGAAACTATGTAGATAAAACTCGACCCAATAATTAAATATTGCTCAAAGACAATGAAACTCCGGAAAATTCATAACTTGCTCAATACTTCGTCTTTTTCACGCGAAATAAAGTGCGAGACTAATCTATAATTCAAGAGCTTTCCAAAGATATTAAGATCTGAATTTTTAGATCACCGAAAACGCTCCAAAACAACCCCCAAAATTCTAATTCCGATTCTTTAGGTTAGAATAAATTTACTAAATTATTTCCAGCACTTTGTTTCAATGCACCCCAAATAGTTGCTCAAACTCAGAAAAAAAGCCAATACAGATCAGATATGAATGTAGATGATTTGCCCTTGAAACATGTTAGAATAATGCCCAAATCAAGTCACCATGGCTGGAATAAATACAACATTAAAATCAGATCATACAACACTCAATAATCATCATTAACATCCAAATATTCCCTCAAATAAATACGCCACACATCCAAACAAGTCGCCAATGATAGCAAGCATGAATCATGCTCAAAGACACGTCAACACAATGAAACACAATGAATGGAACAAGAGAGTCTTCAATGTCTTCAACAATGGCTTCCAAATGAGAGAGCAAAAGGAAGAACTAGGGCATACATCCCATGGTCATACATCCCAATACTCCAAGCATGGAGTGAAATCAAATGATCATCCAACATAACCCTTTAAAGAAATGCGACCTCCTTTTTATAGAACTAAGGGGTGCAATATCAATAAAGTCCAACCTTTCCCTTTTGGAGGAAAACATAAACTCTCATTAAAATATATTTAATACTAAGACTATGTGCACTTTATTTATTTATTTAATTAAATAAATAAACTAACCTATGTGCACATTAAACTAACTAAAGAGACTCCCACTTGTAGCGCTAGACATGCCGAGGGGTTACAATGCAAACGAAAAATAAATATTAATAATGTCCCAAAAAGGGACATTACAGTCCTCCCCTCTCGAAAATTGTTTGCCCTCAAGCAATAACAAGCTCATAGATCCATGCATCATGCCCCAAAGAGAAGATTTGGGGTGGTGCATCTAAAGCCTCGATCCAAAGTGCTTGTCAAGTGGTGAAAAGTTGGAAAGAACAAATTTCTCTCTCATGTCAACCCAAAAAGATGGGTCATCAGCTCCATAACATGTGCTCCAAGAGATGGTGTCCTCAACATGGCATAGAGAGTCATCAAAAGGATGAGCTTTGTTAAGCTCCAAGGCTGCCCACTCAAAAATGCCCTCATGAAATGAATAGGACAACAATCTTCCATCACATGTCTTCAATCCTACACATGAAGCAAACTCATTAGAAAAACAAGTGTTGAGAAACACTTTTCCTATTTCTTCTTCATGTCTCCAAGGCATGGAGAGCTCCCAAATCTTCCTCATGTATGGGTTGTCCCCAAAATCTGTTATGTGGCTCCCAACACTGCTGTAATCATGCATTCTTCCTTCAAAAATCAGAATTAGGATGGTTGGTTTCCACCCCCAAATAGTCACCCATGAGCCAAAATCAAGCACCAACAACCATGTCACCAAATGTATGTAAAAAATCTGAATTTTGGAAGTGATAGTGGAGCTGGTCCTAATAGTATTATCCATAAAAATGAGAGGACAACAACTAGCATAATTCAGAATTTTTTTCCCAACATGAATGATCATCAACCTAGTGAATAAAAATGGCTCCCATATAGCTGAAATTTCATCCTCAATCATAACAAACTGAAAATTATCCACATGCACAGCTGAAAATGAAATTCCTTGAGAAAAGTTCATACCATGTTCCTTCAAACTTCTCATACTTTTCATTGAAGCCCAAAAGATTGTGGCCATGCAAACAACATCAACCAAACATTCCCAATACCTATCCTTGGGAGCATATCAATCAAACACTCAAATGGACGACATAACTCTAGCTCAAAATCTGAAAATGAACTTCTTACCATGCAAAGTGTAGTCCATGTGATCCATCATTCTTTCAAGTCTTCCAAAGAGATAGGAGTTAGCATCATTTGACAAAGGAAATGAAATGATATCCTTGTATCCAAACCAAACTTGCAAAACCCAAATCCTTTTATCACCATACCACATGAAGCAATATGTGCAAGATGACACTACAAATTTCCTCTTCTTCTATACTCAAAGAGAAAGGAGAAAGTTGGAATATAATGCATGCATTTATGAATATTATCATAGAGAAACCAATGAACCTTGTACCTTATTTTGTGCCAATGACTTTCTCTTATGATAGGGGACAAAACACACGAAATCATCATATCTTTGTGCCTTCTAATGATGAATTCCTCATACGGACTAAGCAAGCTTATTGTTATGGCTTCCATCATTGGGAAGAGTGATAATCACTCTTTCTCCTTTTCCATCATGCTCCATATAAACCCAAATGTTAAGAGTAAGAGTACCAACAAAAATGCAACCAATATACTCCATGTTGCACCTCATACCCATCTCCCTATCATGCTCGAAATCATACCCATTAAAACTCAACATATGAGGAGAAATAAAACAAGAAAGATCATACCTTGGGCTGCTCCCAACATCTACAAAACTTAGAATTTTGAGTTTGGAACAACACTTAGTTCCTCACTACTTTCCTTGTTTAAAACCCCTTTGTCCTCCCCACAAGCATTCATACTTGGTGGGTAATGACTTGGAACATCCATGAGACTCACGCTTGGGTGACAAACCTTATTCAATTGCCCATTAGGACCTGTTGTTCGAAAAACTACAGCGAACTGCAAATTACCATAAACATTTCATGATGTCCTTCCTTCATAAGCATACCTCTTCACAAGCCCATCTTCATAGTCCTCTTGAAAACCTGCTCCTTTTGCACTCATGTTCAACTTGATGCAATTAGTAGGCACTAATAATTTGTCAAACATCAAAAGATTATTACCATGCAATGAATGCTTCAAGATTTCTTCTTTTTGCCACATAGAAGTAGACACAAATGATGTATTATATGAATGAGTATACCCTTCTATGGTGAGGTCATTGACCATGCCTTCTCCTTGCCCTTCAAATGGCTCGTGGTGGGGTTGAACAACTCCCCTCAAATATGATTTTTCCATCATATGTTCCCTTGCCATCATTTCTCCTTGATCATGCATATGCTTGACACTAATATCCTCTTCATGCCCATCAACCAAATCTGATTTCTCCTTGCACCCATTCAAACCCATGCAATCATTAGATGCCAAAAATTTATCATCAAAAACAAAAGTGCTCATACCTTGGATGCATGTCTTTACTTTGCTTGCACATTGATTTACAACTCTTCTTGCTAAGGAGTGAGCAAGACATGACTCCTTTTGTTCCAATCCTTCCACAAGTATGGATAGCAAAGGTTGTGGAGGTTCTTCATACTCATTCAACATTAGGGACATTATTGTTTGCATAGCATCCATTACTTCATATGAATGTTCCTCATGTATAACATCAAAGAAAACCTCAAACATGTGCAAAATGAGGTCATTACAATCAAGATCTAACATTGGAATGCAAGACCTTACCTTAGCCATGTTCTTCAAGATCTTAACCCTCTTATCAAAGTGAGGGTTTGTGATGTCCCAAAGCTTTTGAAAGCTTCCAATCATGAGCTCATATACCTCCTCCATAGTAGTATCATCATATGACAAACTTGGGGCTGCTATTCGTGTGATCTCACTAATGCATGTGATGACCAAAAGTCTCACATCCGCCTCCTCATGTCTCAACAAGCTAGATCTAGCCAAGTGTGTCACCAAAGGAGCTACAACTGAAAACATAGAGCTATAATCAGATTGCTCTATCAAACATAAACAACTTACTATCTCTTCAAGAGTGTGGAGCAATACACTCTTCTCAAATGAAGGCTTCTTGAGCCTTTTCCCAATCTTATAAAGCTTGGTCCTCAAACCTCTGTCACTGGCAAGCTCCATGATTTATTCTGCAAACAAACCCACAAGGATGGAAGAAAGTTGCTCTGATTCACCTCAAACAAATTGCAATAAGTCTGAAATTTTTTCCCCAATCTCAATATGCCAAAACATAAATATTTCTAAATCTGAAAATGGGAGACTTACTATAAATAGTAAGTTCGTCACTATCCCTAGTTGAATTTAGAAAAATTGCATATCTTGCTCAAAACACCCTGGAATTGCATGAAACTTTGGGGAATGATAGATAATATTATGGAGCAACTTTTCCAAAAGAAATTTTATGAAAATAATTGAAATTTGATTTTTAAAACCCGAAATACTGCAAAAATATAACTTCAAAAATCCGTATCTTTGGCTAGGGAAGTCCAAAAGAGCTGAAATTTTGGATCTTGGGCCAAAAAAATATGAGGAACAATATCCCAAAACCATATTTTGCATAGCCAACACCAAACCCTAATTTTTGTCCAAAAAATAGGTCGCCCAACACATTTAGGGCACCAATTCAACTCCAAAATTTATGAAATTAATTTCTCCTTATTCCTCCTTGTTTTTGCCACACAAACCCCCACAAGAGTAGAGGAAAGAAGCTTTGATACCACTGTAATATCCCCTTTTGGGATATTATCCAAATATGCAAATTAATTTATTGAATCGACTCTAGAAGGACTAAACCCTCCTAGTGCGCCTCAAATAATCCAATGTTAGCTTCAATACAACCCAAATAGGGTTAGAGTGAGCCAAGGTGGTGGATTAGATGGGAGAAATAGTTAGAAAATTAATCACTTCAAATATTAAATTAATTACAAAGTAATTAATTAATAAATGCACTAGACAACATGCAAACTTCAAAAATTAATAAATCCTTCACTATCCAATATTTTCTATCAAACCAATGCCAAAAGATTCTTCATATTTTTAGCTTTCCAACAAGCTATAAATCACAATTTTTGGATAAGTAGAAGGTATGCAAATCAACCCACGAAATCTGAAATTGTGTAGATAAAATTCGCCTAATAATTAAATATTGCTCACAGACAACTAAAACTTGGAAAATTCATAACTTGCTCAATACTTTGTCTTTTGCCATGAAATAAAGTGCAGAGTAATCTATAATTCAAGAGCTTTCTAAAGATATTAAGATCTAAATTTTTAGATCACCGAAAAACCCTCCAAAACAACCCCCAAAATCCTAAAGTCGCTAGGGTTAGAATAAATTTACTAAATTATTTCCAGCACTTTGTAACCCTTCAATGCACCCCAAATAATTGCTCAAACTCAGCAAAACAAGCCAATATAGATCAGATTATGAATGTAGATGATTTGCCCTTGAAACATGTTAGAATAATGCCCAAATCAAGTCACCATGGCTGGAATAAATACAACATTAAAATCAGATCATACAACACTCAATAATCATCATTAACATCCAAATATTCCCCTCAAATAAATACGCCACACATCCAAACAAGTCGCCAATGCTAGCAAGCATAAATCATGCACAAAGACACTTCAACACAATGAAGCACAATGAATGGAACAAGAGAGTCTTCAATGTCTTCAACAATGGCTTCCAAATGAGAGAGAGCAAAATTGAAGAACTAAGGCATACATCCCAATACTAGAGGATGGAGCGAAATCAAATGATCATCCAACATAACCCTCTAAGGAAATACGACCTCCCTTTTTATAGAACTAAGGGGTGCAATATCTAATAAAGACCGACCTTTCCCTTTTGGAGGGAAAACATAAACTCTCATTAAAATATTTAATACTAAGACTATGTGCACTATTTATTTTTTTAATTAAATAAATAATAGTAACCTATGTGCACATTAAACTAACTAAAGAGACTCCCACATGTAACGTTAGGCATGGCAAGGGGTTACAATGCAAATGAAAAATAAATATTAATAATGTCCCTAGGAAAAAAGGGGACATTACCAATACCTATAAAGCCACTCACGCGAATGTAGGAAAATGACGGAAATTGAATAAACCATGTTTTTTTTTTGGGAGATGACATCCATGACATCTTTAGAGTATCTTTCCTCCATATTCCTATTCAAGTTTCTAAAATCATGCGGAAGGTGAATGCATCGTTAACTCTCCGAAATGATGAGAGCTATTTTTGCCACAAAACTTAAGCGTGGATAATGATGGAAGACAATATTTGATGGAGCCATGACTCCTTTCGTTTCTAGCCCCGAAAATAGCTTCCTTCTAGCCACTATATAAGTTAGGTATGATGTCATGTAGAAACATCCAATCATCTTCACTTCGATCAATTATTTTCAAAGAGTATCACTGCTGATGGTGGCCCAATCCACAAAGTCTCTCTTAGCAAGGATGATATAGATAAATTGATACATCCATGGGTGGAAAATCCTGGCAGAGGGTAGGTGTAACATCCCCTTGAGGATATTAACTGATTATTATTAAATACTTTCCATGAAAAATAATCACTTAGAAGCTAAACCCTCTAGGTTTACCTCAATGAACCCTAGTATGACAATACAACCCAAATAGGGTTGGAATGAGCCAAGGTGAGGGTTTGATGGGCAATCCAGTTGGTATTTGAACTCCTTTATCAATACAATTTGCGAAGTAAAATAATAAATAATAATGCTGAAAGTTAGTTCAAACTTTGAAATTAATAACTCCCAAAATATTAACTCTTTTAACTTGAAACCAAATGTAGTAGAAAGGGAAAATTATGAGCTTCTCATCAAAATAAATATCAGATCTTTGCATGCACTAGAAACCACTCAAATCAGCCCCTGAAATCCCAAACCATCGCCGCGATTTAGGGTTTGGGTAAATTGCATAAATAATTTCCAGCACTTAGAACCCTTCAAAATATTCAATAACATGCAGATTTTACCCTCAATGAAATGCGCCAATACCTTAGACAAGTCGCCAAAACTAGAGAGAAAATCTCATGCACAAACACCTTCAACACAAGAGAGCAAAATGGAAAGAACAATGGAGTCTTCAATAATCTTCAATAATGGATCCCATAAGAGAGAGATCAACGCAAGAACTAGGGCATACATCCCATGGGCATACATCCCAATTCTCCAAGCATGGAGTGAAATCAATACTTCATTAACATGACCTCTAAGGAAATGCGAATTCCCTTTTATAGAACTAAGGGTGCAATATCCAATAAAGACCTACCTTTTCCTTTTGGAGGGAAAATATAACCTCTCATTAAAATATTTAATACTAAGACTATGTGCACTTTATTTATTTTTTTATTAAATAAATAAAAGTAACTAACCTATGTGCACATTAAACTAACTAAAAAGACTCCCACTTGTAGCGCTAGGCATGCCAAGGGGTTACAATCCAAATGAAAATAAATATTAATAATGTCTCGAAAAAGGGGACATTACGAGTAGGCCAAGACTCGGCTCAGAAGAGTGATCATGTCATTGATTTCCTCCACGAATTCAATGCGGTACAGTTCCTTAGGAAGTCGGTCAACACAAGGCCTCTTGGTCACTAACCAGTTGTTATAAACCATCTTGCTCCACCTGAGGGGTTCTTCATCCCAAAAATATTGTGCTAACTTTCGAGTGATGTCATCATTCTCAGGGAAGTCGGGTATGTTTAGCAATTCCTCAATGTGCTTTGGTGTGATTAAGAGGAAAGGCTCGCGATTATCCTTATAATTCCCTTGCCTCTCGGGATCATAATGCTCTGTGTAGGCGATGACTGGCTCCGGGCATTGCACCGAGACAGGAAATGCTGCTGCTTGGGGTAGACCGCTATGGTAGAGCCTATCCGAGAATATGGTCTTGCCTTCAGCTTTCACCTGATCACAAAATTGTTGTACCTTAACGTGGCCAATATTAGTGTTGGTGATATTGTCGTATGCAGACTTGATGGAAGTGGGAGGAATGAGCCCTTGGAAGTCGTATTTGAGTGCGGACTTATTTGAATTTTCCATTAGCTTCTTCGATTTTCCTGCAGACTTGCTAGATTTTTCAGCCATGATGAATTAAAAGAAAAACATGCGGGCACACAAAATGGTGTAAACGGTGTCGGGTCTTAGTCTCCGAACCACCATCAACACAAAAGGAATATGGCTCGTTTTAATTATTATTATTTTAAAAATAATAATAATAATCAATCCCGGGTTACAATTTTAAAAAAATGTTAATACAAGCAAAATGTCGAGACTAAGCTCGAGTTACAAACCGAGCAAAAATAATAATTTTTTTAAAAATATTCCCGATTATGCAATGGCTTCGTGCAAGATCGATTTGAATTATTTAATTCTCTACCTCTTCGTGTTACCTGATTTGAGTTGCTCCTTTTACCCCTCTGCGTAGATTTTGTCCACTTCACCCCATCATTGTTAGCGAATTTTGGGTTATATAAACCACTTCACCCCATCATTGTTACCACACTAGTATTACTTTCATCTCTAAGTGGAGCATTCACCAGGGAAGAGTTTTTACAGACTAGCTAATTGGAGAGTTATTTTCGAGCAATTGTCTACAACTTCTGTCAGGTATTTTGTTTTTATTTATTTCTTTTGTGTTTGGTTTTGGTATTTCTCCGTGATCTGTCTGGCAATTCTCCTTGGCCTTTTCTTTCGTTCTGCCTAACCAGTTCCCTGGCCTAGGGTTTTTAGAAGTCGTCCATGGCCTCAGACAAAGATGTGATTAATTATGAAGTGCTAATTTTCAATGCAGCAGCTTGGAAGCAAGTTGCAGTTTCTAGAAAAGAGTGATTTCTTTGTGCAAAGTCATAAATAAAGCTGCCCTCATCATTTAATTTCCATGCAATTCTTCAAAAGTGAAGTTTTCAGCCAAGTCGTGGTTTTCCATGTCTTTGTCTTATCGTTACAAGCAGCCTTCACTCTGGAAATCAACGCAATTATTTAAAAAAGCCAATGCAAGGTCTTCTAAGCCAAATTGTGGTTTTCCAATGTCTTGTCTTATTTTGCAAATAATCTAGCATGTCTAACTTCCACACATTTTCCAAAGGGGCACAATCACTTAAGCAAATCGTGATTTTTGGCAGCATAGTCTTCTATTTTTCACGCACAAATTGGAAGAAGAATTCATTAAGGGGAAATCGTGGATTATAAGGTCTTTGTCTTCCAAAATAAAGCAACTTTCTCTTCTAATTTCCACGCACCATTTCACTTAAGTGATTTTCGTGAAATGCCAGCCTGCTGTCTTCTATTTTAAAAGAATCCTCTACCTTCTAAATTCACATAATCCTCAACTGCCAAAATCCACGACTTTCCTAAAGGGGCAATTTCACTTAAGTGATTTTTGTGAAACATCGGCCTGTTGTCTTCTATTTTAAAAGCATCCTCCACCTTGGAATTCCACACAATCCTTATGTAAAATCCACACAAGTGTTAAAAAGCAATTATTTATGCCAAATTGTGGATCTGGAGCAGCTTGTCTTCTTTATTTCCACGCCATTATAGAAGAAGGAAGTCACTTATGCCAAGTCGTTGATTCCTAGCAGCTTGTCTTTCAAGTTTTAACACCATTTTCTAAAGGAAAAAGCCACTTAGACCAAGTCGTGAATCTTGAAGCCTTTGTCTTCTAAAAAATTGCCTTCTTCCTTGAGTTTCAGTGCAAATACCAAGTGCAAATCATGGTAATTAAAAGCTGCCCTCCCTTTCTAAAATCCACGAAGCTTTCCTTGATGTTTTCCACGCAATTTTTAAATGGAGAAGTGCAAGTGCAAATCGTGGAACTTGAAGCCTTTGTCTTCTAATTAAAAGCATCATCCCCTTGTTTCTAACGCAGCCCATGTGGAAGTTATTCATACATTGCATGCAAAATCCCTTTCAAAAGCTTGTGCATGTGTTCCCAATCTTCCAGTTGAAGCCCACATTGAGTCTACTTATATTTGCCTTCACCCGCAGTGCTTTCTAGAATTCAAAATTGCTCATATGCAATTAAAAATAAAAGGGTGATGAGTTTTGTCTGAATTGTTTATGGGAAACATTTCACTGGTGCACGTACTAGAGAAAAACTGCAAAAGCTTCAAGGATAAAAGGGAATACAGTCGGAGGAAACACCCGCAAACAAATCACGGTCAGCTGCTCCCGAGATCAAGTTTGGTGAGAATCAAAGGAAAAAGTAAACCACATGTGGAAGAAAGAGTTTCTCGGGTTCAGGACAAGCTATCATTCATATCATTCATTGCTAAAGTAGATGAAGAAGAGGTATAATGCATGTTGGATCAGGTATGGAAGAAGAATGAAACAGAGAGTGTTGCAGCTGAAATAACTTCTTTTCTTTCTTCTTCTTTCTCTTATTTTCTTCGACAAAGCAATTGAGTAATTAATTAAAATTGTAAAACTTAGGTAATTGGCTTTAAAAGCCGTTACTTCAAGTTATTGGAAGAAGTCAATTACTTGGAAATAGGTGGCAGACATGCAAAATAGAAGGTTCTATTTTCAGTTGTAAAGCATGCATGTCATGCAAAGAGAAAGTCTAGGGGAAAATCATCAGTTGCTTCTCTTTTCATAGCTTCCACATGAGGCAATTCATCAAAAGCTTCCTATTTGTAGTATCCCTCTATGCACTATAAATAGGGGAAGAGCCTATGGGTTAATGAATCACAAAACTTGTTTTAGCAAGAGCTTTTGTAATTAGAGCATTCTTGAGTTTTCAGACTTTGTGTTGGAACCCTTGGTGTGATTGCTACGAAGGCTTGGGATTGAATAAAAGGTGGATTTTTGGAGAACTTTGTGTCTATGGTGCTTTGCTGATCACTTTTATTTTTAGATAAAATTTGTGTTATCTTAGATCTAGGTTAGAAGTCATTTCTTTCCCGTTATTGAATGTTATGATTTATCTGTTTATTTAATTTTTGTGGATGAGACCAACTCTGTTAACTATTGGTTGATTCAACACATCTTCCTTTCTTCTTTCCTAAATTATATTATTTCCCCCTTCTGCAAATATCCAATCACAATCGCTACTTCTTTGCAAAATTGCCTAGTTGTGGATCATGAGCTCTCGAATTAAAGTAAAACCTTTGAAAGTAGTTATTAGAATTCACCCATGCAAAATAAGTAAACATCTTACATGGGAGCCTCACCGTTAAATGAGGGAGATCTATCTCATGACTGACTAGGTTTTACGATGTGCATAAAATCTAGCCAACAAATTGAGATCTAGGAGTCAAGAAGAAGATTCACAAGTGCTTTGACATATTTTTGGAGCCCCTCTCCTAGGGAGCGACTAGGGTTTGAGTGTGATTTGGTGCCTTCTAGGGCACATAACTCATTTATTCTTTGATATTCTGATTTATCATATTTTATAAGGTTGGAATCTATAATTTGGTTATTTTTGGAGTTTATCTATCATTTTCAGCCCTTGTTTGTGGCTTCCTTGTTGTTGTCATAAATTTAATTACAACTAGGTATCATCTCTTGTTTTCTCCATTTCTTTGATGCAAATTGGATGGATAATTGTTGTCATACTTGAAATAATTATTTAGAAGTATTTTCAGTTGTTGTGCATGGTTATATGGTGAATTAAAGTCCCTATACAATTCGTTGCTAGGGTTTCAAGGAATATTAAAGCTGTTGTTATAAAAATCAGAATTTACTTCACTTGGGGTTTGTGTGATTTCCTTGATTTACAATTTCAGCCCTAGAAAGGGACATTACATTGACCATCTTAGCTTACACAAAGATTGGTCTTTCTAGTGCTATGCACCATGTGATGGTCTACATAGTTATTTGGTGGAAGATCCTTGTGTGGCATACGTTGTTTCTTGTGTACTCCTATAAGGTGGAACATGTAATACACAACACATGTCAGGTCAGATTTGTGTGGCCTTATGGTGCCACATTTAAATGCACAAGGAATATGTAATGACCCAAATGGTTAGTAATAGATAACAGATGGAAGTCGAAGTTGTGAGCATCTTGTTGGTTGACATGAGAAGTTGAACCTTTTAAACTTTGATACACTATGCGTATAAATATGAGGGTCGAGTTTCATTGAAGGGGTTGGCAGCGAAGTATCCAAAACACAAAGCCATGTTTGAAGGAAGAGATTGTAAGTAATCTGTGATATGTGAGAAGGAACCATTTCCATGCAGAAATTTGTGAAACCTGCGAGTCTAGATAGGAGCGATTGTGTGTACAAAATTCCTTTGGGGAAACATTGTAATTCGGAAATTCTCAAGTGTATTATAATACTGTCATTTTGTGTGCAGATTTGGATTTCCTCATTTGAATTAGTAAAATTGAAGCCTATTGTTTCATGTTGTGCACAAACTATTGTGCTTGTCCATTGATCTTGTGGGTGAGTACTTAGGTTGCATGGTCTAAGACATTCCTTCATTGGATTCTCTAATTGTGATTGCATCATTTAGTATTAGAGTAGGCAGTGTTTAGTGAAGTGAATTGTAGGTTCTATTTTCCATATTTGCGCATGTGAGTAGAAAGTATTGAAGACATCTTCCAATGTAGAGAATGTTGGGTAGAAAGTGTAGTGGTAGTTGTGTTGTTGCGAGGAATAGAAATGTCACATGCTGGAGGAATTCCCTTTGGAAGAGGAGGAAAAGGAAATAGACCATAGAGAGTGATAGAATTGGCAGATTTGATGTAATGTCCCCTTTTTTGACTTGAGATCCTAACAATGGATTTATTTCCATATCCTTTCCTTGAAAATGAAGCTTGAATGAGCTAGGGGAGAAATTGCATTCCATTTCATCTTTATTTTATTAATTTTAATGTTTCTTTTAGTATTTTCCTCTATTTTAGCAGGTCGGTTGTGTTGGAGAATCATAAAGGCAAATTAAAAGATTAAAAGAAGCTTAAAGAGGTCAGTCCATTTCTAATTGGTTGTTGGTGCCAAGGGAAGGATATAAAAGGAACTTAAGGACTTCATTTGCACCCCATCTTGGCGCATTTTATCTATACTTGGTTTTTTGGGCATAGTGCTCATTGACTTTCCACTTGAGGACGAAACCCCTCTTGTGTGGCATTCCAAGGAAGACGAAAACCTTCCTTGTGGTTTGGTGGAGGACGGAAACCCTCCATTGTGGGTGATTTGAAGATATTCATTGAAGACTTCTTGCAGATTTGGACCTAGGGCAATCAAGGAAATATCTACAAAGGCTTTGCATGCATTTTGGAGCTCTCCCTAGAGGGAGCGACTAGGGTTTGGTGCTATTTGGGTGCCTTCTAGGGCACGAACTGCAAATCTGATTTTATATTCTGATTCGGCATAATTTATAAGGCCGGAATCTATATTTTCATGATTTTTGGTGATGTTTAACTATCATTTTTAGTGTTGGTTTGTGGTTGTTCTGTTGTTGTTCTAAATTTAATTATAGTAGTATATATTTGCTGATTTTCTCCATTTGTTGTTGCCAAATTGGATGGATATTTATTTCCGTGGTTGAAGTAATTATTTACAAGTATTTTTCGGTTGTTGTGCATGGTTGTGTGGTGAATTATCAGATCTTATATAGTTCTCCCTAGGATTTGAAGGATAATTACAACTGCTATTATAAAAATCAGATTTCATTTCACTTGGGTTTGTGTGGTTTACGTTATCCAAATTTCACCCCCCAGAGTTAATTTGATAACATGCATCAGAGTTTTTTAGTTCCAAGCAAGTAGATTGATTCAGGGGAAAATCGTAAAATTGGCTAAGTCCTGCTCAAGGCCACCTTTGGGGACAGTTGGAATAATTACACGCATAAGGCGCGGATCGGCCGAAAAGCCTCCAGCGGCCCAAACGAGAAAAGGGACCGGGACAAATGCACGCGAAATGCCCGAATTGGCCGAAAGAAAGAAAATTTGTCCAAGTCCTTTCACGGGAGCAAGCGGGACAAGAGTGCGCGGAGGATGCGAACCGGAAGAATTTGTCCCAGAGATAGACCGGGACATTTGGGACAGATGGACGCGAAGGATGTGAACCGACCAGATTCGGATTAAGCAGAAACTTCAAAGACAAGGACAAGTGGGACAAAGGGACACGCGGGGACGTGGATAGCCAAAGGGCGAAAGCCAATCGAGATCACGCCACGTGTCACCGGCGAGAAAAGGGACGAGGAAGCCCATTTCGGGCGGATCGGAGGATTCTACGTCCGCTGGCTCTTTGGGACATCCGGACAAAAAGACGCGGTGGACGCGAAAATCGGCAGAGCCCATGGACAAATCACGGCATGACACGTGTTGCGAGGAAAAAGGTCCAAAAAGTCAAAAGGCGAGTTTTGAGCACCGATCCGAACGATGAAGCGATTGCCACGTGTCCAAGTTTAAGGGCCTGAGGAAATTTCAAAGGAAAGCCCGCGGAAAGGTGGAGAGAGAGAATTACTCGGCGAATCCGGGCCTGCCACGTGTCGTCCGATTAGCGAAGCGAGGAAAAGATTTTAAAACTGTTCTTGCTGCTTTGTGCCCTAAATCTTCGAGACCTTCGTATCTTTCGATCCAGAGGTCGGATTTGCACGTTCTTTATATCAACTAAAGCTGTTGAAATTCTCTACATGATTCGGGATCAATCTCGCATTTTGGTGCAGTTTGGAGAGAAAATTAAGAAAACATCTCTCTCGACGCGTGGTGATAGACAGAAGTAATGCTTCAACAACCAACTTTAATGCAGCAGACACTCGCCACACTTTGTTAGACAGCCCACCGTTTTCTTAGGATCCGCCGCTCTCACGTCATGATGAGATGATTTTAAATGCTACCAAGAAGTGGTTGGGGCAGATTCTAGATTTCCTCTCTCTTCCCTCTCTCATTTCTGGATATATATTGTAAAGAGGAGCTCCTTTAAGGGGTCGAACATTTTTGTTTTGCATCCTCCCTTATTCCCTCGCTTGCCAGAGAATTTGTGGAGCTTTCAAACCTCCCATATGGGTTGTAATGCCAGTCTTTTGCCTCTTGGCCATTGCAGATGTCTTGTATCAACTCTTGAACAATAATATATGTGTTGTGTTTGACTCTCAACCCTCTCATGTATTCATTGCTGTCATTTTGATCTCTTATTGTAGTTTGGTTACCTGTGCATGGTGTTTGTATTGCGTCTATGTGGTCTGTGTTAAATTGCAAAATGAATGTCTAACATTCCTCGGTGCATCACCTTTGTAGTTTAGGTTTTATTCTATGCATTTTCTTACCCTGTCTCCTTGGCAAGTTAGATTAGGTTTTAGCAAACCCTCTGCATTTTTTGTGTGCATCTGAATAGAGGAATAGGAACCAGCCTTCTTTGGAGAATCTTTTCTCATCTTTACAAGTCCCACGCTTGGAGAAAGGATTCCATGTTGTGCAATCACACTGGATGCCTGAACATCAACCTAGAAGCGACCCGCATCCGGGGTGCTTGTGAGTCTGCAGCAAGCAGTTTCCTTCTATTTGAGTTTCAGTCCCAAAAAGGGACATTACAATGGTATTAGATCTTCGGTCTTCCCATCCTAGGGTTTTCATGGAAGAGGAAACCAAGGGTTTTCTATACTATCAAAGGAGAAGGAAAGCGAAACAGCAAAGAGAGGAGGATAATATGGCTAACCAAGATCCTCATGAAGCCAATATCGATAAGCTTATTGCGGGACAAGAGCAATTGGTGGATACCATGGATTTCCTAGCCCTATCACTTCAGAGGATGAATGAACCTAGGGTTCATAATGGAGATGGTAGCTCATCTAGAGCTAATAACGCACAATGACTTTTGGGATGAGCCCATGGATCAGCCACGAGGCCTACTTTTCTTCCAAGGGAAGAAGCTATTCGGATGTGGGAGCAAGGCCCTCTATGGGGCAAAGCATTGCCACAAGCTATGAAGAGTATATGGCTCTTCCAAGAGAGATATGGGAGGCAATTTCACTTGCTAAGTTAATAGGAGTGAACAAAGGAAGTGGTAGGCATGGACCTAGGTCTCGTGCACCACATAAGGATTTTCAACATATCTTGGGAGAAAGGATGAGGAGAAGAGCTTCCAAATTGCATTGGTGGAGCAAGAATGTAATGAAATTACTTGATTAATTATGATTATCACCAGTAATAGAACACCAAATAACACAATATTGCAGATAAATTCTCTCAATATGAAAGTATAATAGCTTGGCCACTTCGAGGGGGCAACCTCCAGAACATATAATAAGACTCAAATACTCAACATAATGATCATCCACTACCTATAACCCCTATTTATACTATTCCTATGCTATGGCCATCAGCAAGGCTGACCAACCAATGATAATAGATCATATATAAAAGAGATAAATCATGATATTAAGTTATGATAGCAACAAGTCGGCTATATCCATCCCATGTAAGATTTATAATTAAGGCAATTTCACTTGCTGAGTTCATAGGAGTGAACAAAGGAAGTGGTAGGCATGGACCTAGGTCTCAGGCACCACAAAAGGATTTTCAACATGTTGGGAGAAAGGAAGAGGAGAAGAGCTTCCAAATTGCATTGGCGGAGCAAGAAGAAGAAATCAAAGAACAAGAACAAGAGAAGACCAATATGCAACATGAAGGTAAAGATTCTTTGACGATAAATGATGTTTTTGTGGTTTCCAATGATTGCATGTGGTGGCAAGTTGGTGAAGGAAAATCAGATCTACAAGAGGTTCTTGAGGCTAAGATTCAGAATGACCCGGTTGAGAGGCATGCCCTTCAAAAGGAGGACTCACCTGATACTCATGAGGGTTTTTAGTCTGCTGGAATTTACATATCAACAACAAATGGTAAGCAATTTAATTTATTGCATCACCCTCACACTATGTATTTGCAAGGGTTTGATCATCATGAGAATTATTCTAACAAAGATGAGAGGATGAAGGGTCCTAAAGGGAAAAATAATCTTTTCCAAGAAGCCTATATCCATCTTCCGAGCATTCCAAAGATGGGATCAAGGAAAGAAGAATTCTATTTGCATAGTTATGATAATGAACAACTTGCTGGAATTTTCAGAACAGTCAATAAGAGGCAAATTGATGGTGTACATGACTTTGGCAAGGACCATGAAGATGTCCCATGCGAGTACCAACAAAATATTGTTGAAGCCAAGGCGGAAAGAGCTTCATTTGTTGAATCTAAGGTGAAGGAGAAGGCTGATCCTAATTCAGAAATTCTGAGTCACAAGGTCAGAAGTGTAGAGGATATCTCAATCATTCCTCATCCGGCAAGGGAAGGTGAACATGTTGAGGCAGCCCAAGGTATGATCAGATTTCATATTTGTTAACTCCCCTATGTCGCTGCAATATATTTCTTGTCTTGAGCAGCGTGTTGAAATTGATGGGAAGATGAATGGTAAGCAAGCTAGGTGTTATTTTCAAGATTATATGAATCAACTTGCTATGGTTTTATGGGACTCAAGTTACTTTAAAGATTGCCACTTTTGGATGTATGTGAAGGTTATGGATAATTCATCCAATGAACATACAAATTCAACTTCATGGGAGATAAATTCAGCTTGCTACAAGGTATGCAACAATTCAATTTTCATAAACCAAGGTGAAGTAATGTGCCATGTCATTGTTTGGAATTGGATCTTTAAAACATGCCTAGCAAGAATGCCTAATGAGACATGGATTCTATGGAAGTTTTGTGGTATAAGTCATCCTTGTAACATGGTTAAGAGTAGCTTGGAAAATGAGAACCGAATCATTGTGGGAGTTGTCTCAAATCTTGTGGCTGTTATGATCAACATATTCAGCTGGTTTCACATTCTTTTTGCAGCCACCAAGTGGATTTCGATCACAAGGGGTGCCCTTCTTCTAGCAACATGGACAAGGTAAGAGTAACTTTCACAAGATGTTTGTTGGCCACTACGATTCTGAATCTGAGTAATGAAATGCAATGCCACTACCGTGATGAGATGCTCTTCCCAATTTTATTTGTTGGGCTGTGCATATCTTCTTGGGACAGCAATAGAAGGGCAGGGTGGAAGACATTATTTTATTCGAAATTGTGTATAAGAGGATTCACTCATGGAGAACAATTAAGGCCAATGTTCCAACCTATTTGGGATTTCTTGGGAAGAAAGTTTGGGCAAAGTATGGCTGTTTTTTTTTTTTTATTAAGGGCAAAGTATGGCTGTTATACTTGCATACCAGCACTCATAAATTCTGATCCGAGCCAAATTTTGAAGAGATTAGTTTGGGGCAGCTTGGAAGCATCTTTTGGGAGCCAAGGTAATCATTATTACAGCTGTTGTATTTTTGTTTCACTCACTATCTGCATCAATTTCAGCTCCCTATCTATTCTTTTGACAACTAGAGACGAGTCTCTCGCCATGAGGTTAAAAGATTTGTGATCTACTATCATTGTTGATGTGTTTTCAGCTGAAGATAGTGAGTTTGCAGTCCTTGTATGGGTACCTAATACCTCTACATCAATCATATTACTGAAGCTTACATGGGTTTGTCATATTTGCATCATTTTTATACCGCTGGTCACAATATTTTCAGTCATGAACAACTGTATCCATGTGCAATTTAAGAAGGTTTCCTTGCATGGTGTTGATAGTGGTGAAGCTCCACTAGTGAGGACACTCCTCCTAGCCACCCTAGTGTTGAATTGGATGGAATCCCAGGTGATTTATTGCTGTTATGACTTATTTTCAGCCTACATGCAAAGTGTGGTGAAAAATGTCCTCATGTTCCGGATAGAAGGCTCCATTGAGGGGGAGCATATAGGTATGGGTGATGGAATAAGTAGACACCGTGATCATTGTGGGTGGAAGTTGTTTCCCTTGCCAACTATGGGATTCAGTTGTTTGGGTATGATGGTATCTAGGCATATAAGCTTGTGTCGGCAAGAGCTCTTTCATTTGTGATTACATGATCTAGATTATTGGAGCAACCGAGTTTGCAATTGCTTGGGGACAAGCAATTTTGGGAAGGAGGACTGTAATGTCCCCTTTTTTGACTTGGGAGCCTAACAATGGACTTATTTCCATCCCCTTTCCATGGCAATGAAGCTTGAATGAGCTAGGGCAGAATTGCATTCCCTTTCATCTTTATTTTATTAATTTTAATGTTTCTTTTAGTATTTTCCTCTATTTTTTTAGCAGGTGGCATTGTGTTGGAGAATCATAAACGCAAATTAAAAAATTTAAAGAAGCTTAACGAGGTCGGTCCATTTTTAATTGTTGGCACCAAGGAAGGATATAAAAGTAACTTAAGGACTTCATTTGCACCCCATCTTGGCGCATTTTATCTATACTTGGTTTTTTGGGCATAGTGCTCATTGAATTTCCACTTGAGGACGAAATCCCTCCTGTGTGGCATTCAAGGAAGATGAAAACCTTCCTTTTGGTTTGGTGGAGGAAGGAAACCCTTCTTTGTGGGTGATTTGAAGATATTCATTGAAGACTTCTTGCATATTTGGACCTAGGGCAATCAAGGAAATATCTACAAAGGCTTTGCATGCATTTTGGAGCTCTCCTAGAGAGGGAGCGACTAGGGTTTGGTGCTATTTGGGTGCCATCTAGGGCATGAACTATAAATTTGATTTTAAATTCTGATTAGGCATAATTTATAAGGTCGGAATCTATATTTTCATGATTTTTGGTGATGTTTAACTATCACTTTTAACATTGGTTTGTGGCTTTTTCTGCTGATGTCCTAAATTTAATTACAACTATATATATTCGCTGATTTTCTCCATTTGTTGTTGCCAAATTGGATGGATATTGATTGTAGTGGTTGAAATAATTGTTTACAAGTATTTTTCGGTTGTTGTGCATGGCATGGTGGTAAATTCTAAGCTCTTATATAGTTCGCCCTAGGGTTTGAAAGATAATTACAGCTGCTGTTATAAAAATCAGATTTCATTTCATTTGGGTTTGTGTGGTTTCCTTCTATTTCAGTTTCAATCCCAAAAAGGGACATTACATTTGACGAGGCCTCCAAAAATGGTTGGAAGCAATGGAGCCTCGCTTATAGAAGAAAAAAACGAACTAAGACTGCAATGATGAAGAGGCACCCGAGATTAACACAAATGAGTTGGAAGAATAGCCTAAAGATATATATTTGAAGTCTATGTCAAAAATTGGTGAGAAGCCATGCATGGAATTCTCAATTATTCAATAAGTCTATGCCCTAAGTATTTGATAAATTGGATTGCAAAATTAGAAAAATATTTTCACTATAAATCAATAAAAGATCCTAAGAAGGTTAGATTTGCTTGTACAAATCTTAAATGATGTGCATATTTATGGTGGGATCAAGTTTAGATAGATAGAAAAACAAAAGGAAAAGATAAAATTAAAGCTTGGAACAAAATGGTTTCCATGTTCAAGGCGAAGTTTTTCCCGTAGACTACCAATTAAATATTTTCAAGAAGTTGTGAAACCTCGGACAAAAGGAGATGAGCATGAAGGACTACAAAGAAGATTCCTACGGACTTATCATTTGAGCAAGTCACATGGAAGATGATGATGACAAAGTCTCGGGTATATGAATGGTTTGTGTATTTATATTCAATATGACTTTGGTAGGATATGGCATTCAAGATGAATTTGGTTGTATATGGTTGAGTTTAGTAGAAGACACCTATTAGTGTGCTTTGAAGGTGAAGAAGAGTTGTCTTGAAGACAACAAGGCACAACAAGAGGAAAGGGAAACTTTGTGTGTGGTAAAAGAGGCATGACATGCAGAAATAGAGAAGAGCACACGCATGAGGGAGAAGCCAACAGTCACATGGAAGATGGCGATGAGAAAGTCTCCGAGTTATGTGAATGGTTTTTGTATTTATATTCAAGATGACTTTGGTAGGATACAACATTCAAGATGAAATCAGTAGGATATGGTTGTGTTCGGTGAGAAGATGTTTGTTAGTGTGCACTGAAGGTTGGGGAGTTGTCTTGAAGACAAGGCACAACAAGAGGAAAGGGAAACTTTGTGTGTGGTAAAGGAGGCACAACATGCAACAATAGAGAAGAGAACATGCATGAGGGAGAAGCCATTATTTATCATAATCATGATCATGCACAAAAGAAAAGAGGAAACTCTTCCTAAGTGAGAGGATATAATGGATGTGGAAGAGGTAGAGGATTCATTGCTTCATGTTTCACATGGGGAGAAGTAGGACATAGAGCATTTGAAGTCCTGTACACACAGCATAACAACTTGGCAATTTGCCCAAAGCTCCCCTTTTCATTCCTTAAGGAAAATTTGCCTAAGGAGAAGAAAATTGCATTTAATGATTTCATTGATGGAGTTCATTTATTATATTTGTGTGCAAATTTTGATGAAAAGTTGGGATGCTACGCTAGTTTTCCTATTTAACATGAGGGGTCTAATTAACGCATTCATGTTTTCTAGGTTGGAAATTGTAATGTCCCTTTCCAAATACTTAGAGGCCTAGTTGGCCTATTTATCCCTTTTTCCTTGTTTATTCCCTTGGGAATTGGGCGTGGGAGATGTAAAGGGAATATTTGGACCCTTATATGCATTAACATTATAATTTTACGTTGAGATGTTTTTTAATGCACTTTATATTATAATTTCACTTTGAGGTGTTTTAAGTCATGGCTTATGACTAAAGTGAAATATTAATTATTATTTTATAAAGTGGCATTGGAAAAAGTGGAGGATTAGGGTTTCAAAGGAGTTATAAGGATGACTTGAGGATTAAAATAAAAGTTATGTTCATTTGTTATTTTCTCTGGAAAAAGTTTGGTGAGCTTGCGTGTTCATTTCTCTTGCTCAAGGAGTGAAATCCCTTGGGATCCCTAGTTTCGGTGCAGAGGAGACTTTGGACCCTAGTTGGAAGGGCTATTTCGGTGAGAGGATTCATCCTCAATCCCTAGTAGTTGTATTTATAGGTGTTGAAGACCATTTCCTGCATATTGGAGTTTATTTGTGAAGGTAGCGTGGGCATTTCAAGAAAAATCGTGGTTGTCTAATATCCATCTATTGTTGGGCATTGCTACTTTAGAAGTATTAATGCAATTTTAAATAGAAAATCAGATTGTTATGATTTGTTGTACAAACACTCATTCTCAATTTCATTGTAAGTATAATATTTTCGAATTTTATATATGTGTTGGCTAGATTTTCTCGCACAACTGAAAACCTACGTAGTCATGAGATAAAACTCCCTCATTTACCGGTGAGGCTCCGTGTAAGATTTTGTCGGTTATATTTTTAGTATCTATCTGTTGGTATTACTTTAACTATGTAGTTCATGAACCATAACTAGACAGGTTTTAGCAAGTAAGCAGTTTGTAAGAGAATGGAAATATCTCGTAGAAGAGGAAAATAATATACAACAGAAGAAAGGAGAGAAGATGTGCAACCCAATCAATAGTTCATGAGTTGTCGCATGCACATAGATAAAACAAATAGATCTTGAAATACAGAATTTGAAGCAAATAATAGTTTCAGATTCAGATCTAAGATAAGCACAAAGTTTATGCAAAAATCTAAAAAAAAAAAGAAACAAATGCACCGTTGACACAAAGTTCTCCGGAAATCTGCCTCCTCTCTATTCCTTAGCTTGCAGAAAAAAATCAAGGGTTTCAGCTCAAAGTTTGGAACACAAGAACGCTGATTACAAATTCTGATGATCTCACCCGTAGGTTCTTCCTCTATTTATAGTGTATAAAGGACAATTACAAATAGGAAGCTTTAAATGAATTCCCGCATGCAGAAGCTATGAAAAGGGAAACAACTGACAATCTTCCTTCGGAATTCCTCTTTGCATGACATGCATGATTTATAACTAAAAAATAGAACCTTCTATTTTGCATGTCTACCACCTATTTCCAAGTAATTGACTTCTTCAAGTAACAACTTTTAAACCAATCACTTAAGTTTTATAATTTAATTGATTGCTCAATTACTTTGTTGGAGAAAATAAAAGAAAGAGGAAAAGAAATAAGAACGCTGCAAACCTCCAGTCTTGTTCTTCTTCCATATTCTACATGCGGTTGACTCTTTTGCCTTTGATTCTCACCAAACTGGATCTGGAAGCTATGCATGATTGTGATTTGCTTGCGGGTATTTCCTTTGACTGTCTTCCCTTCTATCCTTGAAGCTTTTGCAATTCTTCTTCAGTACATGCACCAGTGCAATGTTTCTTTGTAAATAATTCAGACAAAACTCATCATTTTTATTTTTTAATTGCATATGAGCAATTTTAAATTCTGGAAAGCACTCTGGGTGAATGCAAATACAAGTAAATTCAATGAAGGCTTCAACTGGAAGATTGGGAGCACATGCACAAGATCCTGGAAGGAATTTTCCATGCACTGACTTCTACATGGGCTGCGTTAGAAACAAGAGGATGAATTTTTGCTAGAAGCCTTTGCAATTATGAGATCTGGATCTATCAATTAAATCGGTGATAGGTTTAGGGCCTATGTCTGTATCATTGACTTCAGCAAATCTGGAAGCTATGCATGATTCTACTAATCTTTCTCTTTCATCATGCTTCAACATGGTTGGAACAATCTTTGTCTAAGCTCTTTTTCTTTTAATTCTGCCGGAATCCCTTGCAATTGGATCAATTTGTGTAAATATGGAAACTTTTTCAGATTCGAAAGATATATTCAATGTATCTGACATTGATTTGAACTTATTTTCACTAATATGAGCACTTGTGATGAATACCTGCAATTAATTCAGACAAAGATGAAGTCCAAAGCATGAATACTTGATTTCTATCACCAAAATCTGCATATGAAGCCTGCTGCCCTAAAATTTGAGGTTTTGCTTGCATGCAAAGCAAGCAAAAATATTATTTAATTCACCAGAGCACTTATACCAACATGCAGATAATTATCATAGCAAGAATCAAGCCATTCCAACCCTAGGCGCCAAACCTTGAAGCTCCCTGGCAATGAAAAACACCTTTTGATGCAAAAACCTCCTTTCCTTGGCGCCAAAACCTGTCTGGGCTGCAATCCTTAGCAAAAAGAATTAATTGCTTCTTTATTATGGCAGCCCATGCTTATATAATCCTCAACATACTATTTTTAATAATTGTCCTTCCTATTTCTGGCAATTTAATTAATAAACAATCATGTTTATTCACCCAAATTGGGCGCCCAATTATGCATGTTGTTGGTTGTTTTTTAAATAATTTATTTTATTTATTTTTAGCATGCATCCTTGAATTCTCTTTAGCTCTTCTACTTGCATTTACTTTCCTTCTATTTATGGTGCCAAAATTGGGTGAATAAATCATTTAGTAAATATTATTAATTGCATTGTTATTCACCCAAGGTGGGTCGCATTTTTTAGCAAGGGTAATTTCCAAAAATGGGAAGTCAACTTTGATGGGAATTTCTAGCTTGTCACTGCAGCTCCAAAAATCCCTTCTTTCACTTAAGTTGTTTGACTTTTATAATGAAAATTTTTACCTTGCAAGGCAGGTAAGAAATTCCCGATGGTGCTTTAAGTGATTTTATTTTATAATGAAAATTTTTACCCTGCAAGGCAGGTAAGAAATTCCCACTTGCTTGCCACCTCTAATATTGTCATTGCAACTTAAGTGACTTTGACTTCATGGGAAAAAAGTGCAAGCGAGGCAAGAAATTCATGCCTGCCTGCTGCCTCTAATTTTCCTATCATAGCTTAAGTGACTTGGACTTCATGGGAAAAACACCCTGCAAGGCAGGTAAGAAATTCCCGCCTACCTGCCACCACCAAAAATCCCATTACAGCTTACACTCATTAATTCCAAAAAATGCGACTTGCCTGGGAGAGACTTTTTGTGCATGAATTCATCTTTTTTTGGTTAGAAGCTTGCATTTTGAGGTTGATTCCTTCGGTGCTACGTCGGCGAGATGATTTCCAAATGCTTCGTGCAATTAAAGAGACTATCTTTGGACAAGGAACAAACCTAGGGGAATTTCACAAAGAAATTGATGAGAAAACCGGAGAAAAACGCAAAAGAAATAAATAAAAGTGAAAAACGTTGCCAGAAGTCACAGACAAAGCTCTGAATTCATTCCTAGTGAAAATCCTATTGAGGTGAGTGAATACTGGGCATGCAAAAATTCAACAGATTCAACCGGAGCACAATTTACTTCAAACGGGCATTATTTATCTAATAAAAATTAAATAAAAATTTCCGTAGACAAAACTTTAGGCGGAGGGATAAAATAAGTTTCGACATTTGGGTATTTGTCAAAATTGGCTCATATGATTCACTGGGAATATCTTAACGTAATATAGATATCTTCTGGCAATAAAAACACAAAAAAACCCGTTATTTTAAAAAGAATGAAATTTTTCAAATGGGTAGTCCCAGCATTTCGTGGTGAAATCTGGGAAACCAATATGCCATATGGAGCTATTTTGAGTATTCATATTCAATAATTCATTCGAAAGGACTGATTTTTTTCTTTGTCATAACGCAACCCTACTTAGTTCAAAAAAAATAATAATTTTTGAGTTTAATATCGAATGCATGCCAACACCGTGAATCACTACACTCGTAAAGATATTACCAAGCAACAGATGTATCATTTAAGAGTCCTGAAATTATTAATTTGAACACTATATATTGGAATGTTTGCAGTTGGATGTATGGTAAATGTTTGTTAAAATGTCTTTGCCTTATTCCTTGTTTTTCTAATTGCTTATGAGAGTGTCAATGACATTTCCAGTTCAATAGAATGATTGCCAACTATTTGATGGAATGACACTATGCAATCTTTGAATATTTTCATGATTATGTGATGGAATGACACTATGCAATCTTTGAATATTTTCATGATTATGTGATGGATTTATGATCATTGTAACAGCTTGTTCTAAACATTGCATGCAAACCTGTTTGCCATAATGCCTACAAGTTAAATCTAATGTCCCCATTTCTGAAGACCCTTAGCCTATACTTCCCCATGGGCTTCGGAATGTGCAAGGGGAACGTTTTTATTAAATAATTAAATATTATTGCCTAGAGCAATAATTATTTAATTATGAAGTTTATTTAATTTAATTCCCAAAATATAACAAAATTAAATGGGGAATTAATTAAATAAATATTTAGGTGGCTTTTATTGATAAAATCACCCTTTGAAAAGGGGATGCCACACCTAGGGGAAATAAATTGCTTTTATTTAATAATGTCTATCTACTAGGGATTTTGAATTTTGTGCCTCCTTGCTTATAAAAGGAGTGCTAAGATCACTATTATTATTATGCTATGATGATTTCGATTTTGGGCTCCATGCTTGGAGAAGGGATGTATGCCCTAATGTGATACTCTTGTTCTCTCTCTTCCATTGTTGAAGGATCTATTTGCATTGAAGCTGATTTGGAGAATCAAATTGAAGAACTTATTTGTGCAAACTCAAGTGAGATCTATGCTTTTGGTTTTAGCAAGTTCTTTTAGAAATCTGCCTTTTTCTACTGTAGCGACGTCACTGTAGCAACTGGTTGTGATAAAAAAAAAAAAAAGAGTTTTTGGAGTACTTTTGGCAAATCGACCTTGGTGTATTGGTTTCCTATTCCAGCGATTCCATTTATTATATTTGTAAAGCTGTTTGTATGCAATTCTGAGTGTGGAGCGACCAGCATTTAGTATAATTTCATGTCCACTATGGCAGCAATTTGCTTGGTTATGTGTGTGCACTGATTTGGGTGATTTTTCTAAGTGAAACGACCAAGATCCATGCATACTTGGTGCCCTTGCTAAAGCGGTTCCCTTGAGACAAGTTTGGCGCTAAACATTGGCATGTTTTGGTTGGTCATGGTTAGATATAAGCTGCTGTAGCTCTCTCTAAAATCTGCAAATTCATTTATGGTGAATATTGACTGTTGAATGCATGTTAGGAAGTCTATATACCCAGTAAATTGATTGCAACTTCAGCTACTATATCAGATGTATGTGGACTGATCTGGAATATTATTTGGAGTGCTACGACTAGGTATTTGCATGTTTGTATGGTATGTTGCAGTCCTCTTTGGCAGCGACTTATTCTATTCTGAATATGAACTGATTTGGGTATGGATCGACCATACCAGTGCAGGATTTTAATTCCTTAATTGCAGCGATCAACCTGAGAATGATTTGGTGACGATCTTGGGGCATTTTAGAAGCAAGCAATTGGTATTCATAATCTTATTTGCTCAACTGACTTCTGTGCTTAATACATTGAGTTTTTGTATGTTTTGGGCCTTTGGAAATTGCAATCTAGGTGAGTTGTTATTTATTAAGTAACAATGACTCTTTGAGGACCTTTGTTGGATGTTCAGGGTGTGTTTTGGACCACCGATGGTCAGATATAACAGGCTGATAATTAAGCTTGCTTCCAACTGATATTTCGATGTATTTCAGGTCTCATTTGAAGCTCGATTGCATATTCCTTTGACTAAAGCATCCTCATATAAGCAGCTGGAAGTTATATATTTTTGTGATGCTCTAAAGACTGATTTCTGAGTATGTTTTTTTAATAATCTTCAGTGGCAGCGATCAGTATAGCAGCAGTGTTGATAACAGGGGTTAGCATTAGAAGCTTAGATCTGATTTGCATGAGGATTAATTGCTAACTAATTAGTAAAGGCCATTAAACCCTTGTCTTCGGGTTTATTGAGTCATCTATTTGATTGGTTCAAGTAGTTTTTGACTGAGTCTTGCTAATTGCCTCTCATTGGAGTAGTGAAGGGTTGTTGATTTGCATTTTTTCCCATTGATCCCGGAGTTGGGATATTACATTAAAAGTCATGAATTTTTGCAAGTTTGGAACAATATCTCATGGTTGGGGATATTTCAGAAATAAACAGAAAACTAAGTTGCTCATATTTGAAAAATTAGAAGAATCGTTCTAAATTCAGTGAGGATTTCATAATGAACTCAATTTGTGAAAAATGATGTCATCAATCTACTCTCAATCCAGATCATAGTTTGTTGTCTATAGTCTTAATCTTTCCTCTAGCAATTCAAATACAAAATTGATTGTCTCATTTTCAAGTGAAGGCATATCCAAGGCCGTAATATACAGTTATTCTATCCATTATTAATCTTTCATCTAATTCAAATACACGATTGTCTCATTTTCAAGTAAAGGCATATCCATGGCCATAACATACAGTTATTCTCCTGTAGTTTCACCTGGGTATATATTCAGGCTTGAAAGAATGTCCCATTAAAAGGTTATTCAATATAGGACAACCGACAAACATTCAATATTTTTTGAAGTACGCTTATCTTGTTTGATGGTATGTTCTTGTGCTGAATATGAATTTGTTGCTAGTACACTCAAATGTTTTAATTAAAGAAAAATCCTTATACTAAGAAAAAGTGCACTTCTATGATATTTAAAATGCCACCTTTACAAGCGGTTGAAAATAGTAGAAAGGAAAAATTAATCAGAATTTAAGAATGAAGGTGCATTTACCTTCCGCTTCCTTCAATTCCCCATTCCTCTGATACTATTACCTGTTGTCCAAATCAAAAGTTTTTCTTATCAAGATGCAATATAAATGTCCAAGAACGTTGTGTATTAAGCTTAGCTTTGTAAATTATGATGTACCTGTACATTTCGTATGTATAACCGGCTCCACAGAGGCTCAAAGACAAGATTAGAAAAGCGCAAGACTGTAAGATTCTCAATGAGATCCTTTCCAAGAAGGTGGTCTATCCTGCAGCAAATTCATTGATTGAACGAATTATTCCTTCATGTGCAGTGTCCAATTATCTCATGCGTCTTTCTTATCTTAACAGAGAAATACATTTGTGGATTTCACTTTGATAATGCTGACTTGGGAATATAATGGACATATACAACTATCACATTGTTTATGAGATATCCAGATTCTATTTGTGAGACCCATAAAATTCAATTTGATATTAATGTATGTTGCAAATTTATATTAGTAAACCTGGAAAATAAAAAAACTTGACTTGTTATGTATGTTGAGGAAAACCCACCTGTAAATTTGCTGCTCTAAAAATTTAGAAAGCAATCCCCCTGTCAACTTGGCTGATGATTCTGTGTCTACGCCAAAAGGTTTCTCAACAATTATGCGATTCCATCCCCTTTTGCTTTGAACATAATCCGCTACACATGTTGCCACATCAAGAAGGGCTTCTTGTGGTACAGACAGGTAAAATATTCGATTTGCTGTTCCATCAGCCTGGAAAAGTCAAGAAAAAAAGGATCTTCTCCATATAAATGAACAGCATAAGGAACAGCTGTGACATACAAATTTAGCAGTAAATAAAAAGGCCCTGACATCTTGAAAATACATGGCAAGGGAAAGAAGCACATCCATCCTTTACATATAGGAGAAAAAAGGAAGCCAAGCAACTGAAGTATATACTAATAGCCTACATGACCACGTGCTAGATGTTAGCAAAACCACCCGCATCCTCTTAAATTTCGCGATTACCTCCATCTGCCGCATTCGAGAATCAAGCTTCAACATTCCTTCACAATTATCATAGCCTCCAAACTGATAGTAAGTCCTTTTGACAAAAGCATCCATCTTTTCACCACAATTTTCCCTGTACATTTTTAAATTTTTATGCTGGACATCAATCAATTTGCTTGAACGTCAAATCGATTTCCTATAGAAGAAATTCCTGATTACAATGAAACTTGTACCATGCTTATCCCAAACTAATTTACCATGCTAATCCCAAACTAATAGAGAACCAGATGTCCCTCACTTAAATATAGATCAATTCCCATTTTGCATTAAATACGTCACATTAAGTGCAAATACAAAGAATCCTATAGCATGGTACATCAGTTGTACATAACACACCTAAGATTGACACCCATGTATATTGTGTCATGAAACAAACAACTTCATTCCCAATTTGAGATGGGTCATATCTAAATATGATAAGGCTCCCGAGGAACCAAGTATGGAGTCCAGGATGCATAATGGACATTTGAAAACTAATGATTATTGCCATGACTATTCAAGGCATATCGATATGCATATAAAATCACACTCTATACATTTGGTGTCCCATCCATCACCAACCATGTAACTTCCATTTAACAGGTGATAAAGGCTTGAATCTACACCAATTGGGGAGGCCGTCTGACCTCACAAGGAAGCAACATAATCATCCATTATTATGCCATATCCCGGTTTTCGAATTGAAAAAGTTAGAAGACTCTTAGCCTATTTTTATTTCCAGTAGGCTAATGGGGTGATGCAAGGGAAATGAATTTAATAATTTAACTAAGTTGGCCAAAAGTAACTTTATGTTATATTATAAAAGGCAACTTATGTTGTATTATCAAAACATAAAGGTAACTTTTTAATAAAGGAAGTCAGCATCAAATTATAAGATGGGATGTTGCTTTTGGGGGCTTTTCATTAGAAACAGTGAAAGGGAAATTACTTTAATGACCTCTACCACCATTTTCCAATGATTTAATGACCTCATAATGATCACTCTTGCAACTGTTCAAGTCTGAAAACAAAAACTCATAATCTGATTTTATCAAAACCAACAATTTAAAAATGGAACAACAGCTACAAAACTGAAACCTCTTTGCAAAATTAGGAAATGTGAGCATTGCAACAACTGAAAACACCTCTCTAAGGGCTGAACAATTTCTTTAGTCATTCATCAATCGAAAAATGCTCCATCCTTTGACTACCATTACTTGCTTAACAATTTCCATGCATACCAATGAGACCTTGTGGTGGCTGATTTGAATGACAGCAGCAAGTCTATAATTCTGAGCTGTAGTTTTCAGAAGTACACTCCCCTCATCACCACTAACCACCCACATACTTTGTTGGTGAACTTTTGCATGGATACCCAACCATGAAGCAACTCTACCATGTTTATGTTGCGCTACTCTGACATTATACTTGGCTGTAATTAAAGACTTCCAATCTGCAATTATCTTAGATAAAGAGCAAACATATGATTCTTTTGAAAAATACCTTCTACCAAATACTTGATTTGAGTGGTTTCCAGAATCATACCTTGAAGTATTACTTTCTTTCCCTTATCCATGAAGCTTAACTCCATACTTTGGTAGTTAAGAGTGAGCTCTCCCAATGAATGTAACCATTGGACCCCAAGCACAAGATTTATATCAGCTATGCCAATCATATTAAAATCATCACATACCTCATGCTCTCCCAATGTGAAAAGGAGTTGGGGACACCTCCTTGTGCATGGCATGGAGTAGCCATCCACTATCTTGACCATGAAGCCTTTGAAGTCTTCCACCTTCAAATCCACCTTTGCCCTCAAGCTCTCATCAATGAAACTGTAAGTAGCTCCATTATCAATCAAAACCGTGACTCCTTGTCCATGGAGGGTAGAATTTGGTTTCAAGGGACACTCTAGGAGTAAATCCTTCACAACTTTGTTAGGATACATAATAAATTCAAAACAATTCTCCATCAAATTTCTTTCTAACCATATGCATGGAGTAGCAATATTAAATTCAACAAGGACTTCCTCTTTCTTATAATTCAAAGGATCAACTAGAACCCAAACTTTTATGCTCACATAATCTTGCAAGAAAATATCTATGTGCCATATGTTACTCCACAAGTTCTTCACATCATCACCAATTATATTACAAGGCATCAAACATGACATGTGATCTTTCTTAACAAGCTGCCCATAATAACACAAGTATGGCAGTGACATAAGAGGAGATAAAATGTGATTTTTTTCATCATACCTTGGGCTGCCAACAAGGATCCCACCATTTTTTTGTTGGTACTTGTTTGGAACATCTTCGAACTTGCTCCAAGGTGGTAAATTTTCTCAATTTGCCTATCATTGACTGCTGTTTGGAAATTTCCAGCGAACTGAAAATAATCACGAGGAACCAGAAGTGACATTCCTTCATGGACATACCCTTTCATAATGTCATCCTCTCTACCCTTATGAAAATCTGATTTCTTTTCAACATTTAGCCACATGCACCCATTAAAAACCAATGAAACTTCATTAAATATCAAAGAAATTTCACCTTGGCACTCATGCTCCACAATTTCCCTTTCCTTTCTAGATTCGTGCTTTAAACTTTGATGTCTTCACACTACTGTTCTGAAAGTCAGTCAAGAGCTCTACTTTGGCAATGGTGATGGGGGATTCTAGGGCTCCCATGAGTTGTTCCCTTTTGACGCCCAACAACTTTGGTTGTTCTTCCGTCTTAGGCTAAAGCTCCATGATTTCTTCCTCTTCCACTTGCACGATGGATTCCTCCATTTCTTATATCCCTAATTCTTGCTCTTGTGTAACTCATGACTTAGGCTTGGGCATTGATCTTCCCTTGCATACTCCCATGAACTTAGCACATGACATGGCATCACGAATCTTCTTCGGATTAGCCCTATATTCCTAATACCATGTAGTAATGTTGTCCATTGTGGATGGTTGAGAATTGTTGACTTCCTTTGGAGAGATCCTTCCACCATTTGGATCTTGAAGGGTATGGATCAGCTGAGCCATTTTATTGGCCAATCTTTCTTTCCCTAGGGCAAGCCTTTCAAATCTAGCATCCCCAATAATTCTATCCATTAATTGATCTTCTTGCAAGAAAACCCTTAGCTTGGGAAGACCGAAGCTTTGATACCAATGTAATGTTCCTTTCTAGGGCTAAATATGGAAATAAGGTTTGGTATTAAAACCAAATATGAAATTGCACCTTCAAACACAAACACATCAAACTGAAATAGTTGAGAACGCTCTTCAAACAATCAACATACAATATAAATCAGTCCTCTAGGGCAAACGAATTGCATATGAGGTTCACATCAACATTTAACCATGCAAATAGAGCTGAAATGCCACCAAAATAATTCATCCAACCACATAAATATTTATCAATCTCAAATACATCAAAAATAGGTGAAACGAATGATAAATCACAACTGTAAATAATTTTTATAACAACCATACAGCCAAACCGAGGATTGAAAAATAGATAAATTCCTCCTAAAATCACCAAAATTTAGATTTCGGCCTTATAAATTATGAGGAACAAGAATACCAACTCAAAATACCAAAATGTGCCCTATTGGCACTAAACTCAACCCTCAAGCAAATCGCCTAGTGCTGGAAATGTAGATCAACTGTTTACAATCACTTTGAAGTACCAATGTGACCTCTGTGTGAGATAACCCTTACACACGAGGGTTTTCATCCCCCAGTGTGATTCTATTGAAGGGTTTCGTCCTCAATAGGTGAGCGATGAAGGGTTTTTGTCCTTCAATGGAAATAAGAAAAACTACACTAGCTCCACTCCAAGTAGATGTCAAAATAGATGATAGATGATAATGTCCTCCTCCATTCAAACCTCCTTAAGTACCCCTTCTTGGTGCCAAGGATGAATTAGGAGCCCAATCTTCATGGCCGACCTCTTAATGAAGGGGGAAATGCACTTTAATCTTCACTTCACTTAAGAAAACCAACCTCATAAAAGAATATTTCTTTATCTCCCTTGTAGCTCTCAAGAAGACTGACCTTAATGAAGGTGAAGATAAAAGTTCCTTTTTTGCTTTTCCATTCACCTAATCGAATCACTCCAAGCCATGATTAGTAATTAAATGAATAAGGAAATTACTTGCAATAATGGCAATGTTCACCTCCCTTGCTTCCTTCCTCGAGGCCCACGGAAGGTGGAATGGGCCCAAGGCCTTAAAAGTGACTAGCGTGGAAAAGGGGACATTACACGTGCTCCAACTCTTCAAACAAAATAAATTCCAAAGCAAGCATAAACATATTCCATGCCAAGCGACTTGTTTAAATAGCTAGAGGTGGCACCAAAACCAAATAGAATCCTCCTAAGGAGGAATGACCCCCTTGGAGACATAGTAGTTCATTTTTCTTTTACTTTTCCACCGGTTTTTCACCTTTTACCAAGCTGGCCAGAATCTACTTAGAAAATTACTTAAAACTAATGTAAAGGTCATACAAACAACTGAAAATCATGACATTAACTTCCCTTGCTCATTCCCTTTTTCCCACAGAAGTGGAATGGGCTCAAGGTCTTCAAAGGGGACTAGCGTTGAGAAGGGGACATTACATGGGCATGTTGAGATCTTTGATATGGTGAATGGATTCTTCTTGTTTTCCTTTTCGATTCAAAAGGATTGCATCCGGATCCTTTCAGGAGTCCTTTGTTCTTGGGTAAAATGGGGCTCTCCCTTGGTAAATAGAAGTTGGGCTTCGATCCGAAGTTGGATCCAATTTCTAGGGTCCCCGCTTGGGTTAGGCTTTCGGGTTTACCTTTGAAGTATTGGAATACTGAGGTCTTCAATGGTATTGATAGATCTTTTGATCAGCTCGCAGCTATTGATGAGGTTACCAAGTCTAGATCTCATTTTCCATATGCCAAATTCTGCGTGTATGCTGACATGGATAAACCTCTTCCATCTTCAATCCATTTGTCTTCAAAATTCAGTGCTTGGATGCAACAAATTGTTTTTGAAGACTCGCTTGTTGTCTTCCAAGTGTGTCACAAAGAATGTCACTCCTTGGCTTCTTAAGGAAAAAAAGGGGATGCATAAGGTCTGGAGAAGAAAGGATTCCGGTCTTCCTCAGTCCTCGGGTCATACATTGTGGAATGGGGCATGATAAATGGAGGAAAAGGAAAATGTTGTGTATTTTCAGGAAAAGGTTAGGGATAAATTTGGTGTAGCCGAGAAATTCAATATAACTATTCAAGATTCCAAGTCCCTTGGCAGGGTTGACTCATCTTCATGTTTGATTCAGTCTCCAAAAGAGAGAAAGGAAAATGAAGATTTTGTCCCCTAGAGCTGGTAAGCTCAGAAGGAAATCTCAGTCTCTCAACTATTTGCTCCTTGCGGAGGCTAGTTAACTGTCCCCCTCATTGCCAAGACAAAACTAAAGACTTTTATGGTGGAAGGGCCTCAAGAAGCTCGAAGAATTCTGCTGTCCTGCAATCGGCTGAGTGGATTGAGCATGAGGTCAGGATGAAATCGTGCAGCAATGTTTATGACGGATCATGGAAGGATTTTAAAGCTTGTTGGTGCTCTTTGGCTTCAAGCCGCCATAATCTGCTCAGAGACATGGTTGTTGAGTCTTATCTATTTGCTTTTTTAGAATGTTTTTTAGGTCTTTAGATGGTGATTTACAGCCTGTGAGCTGTTGGGTTTGATTTATTTTCATGGTTATTTGTTGGACTGCATTGCTATATCTAAATTCCTCTGAAAAAGGTTGGGGCACTTTCAAAAGCCTGCATTTACCCTTTATAAAACAATAGCATAAACATTTATTTCCAACTATCAAGAATATTAGAAATTGTCTCATGAGGGAAAAAGACTAGAGAGAACCAAATCTTAAGAAAGGCATATGTGAAATTTTGTGCAGCATACCCTACATAGGTGAGACTAGGGGATTGTTTCAAACTAGGTTTAAAGAAAACAACAAATATTTGCAACATGGTAACATTAAAAGATCAGCAACGACGGACCATGAGTGCAAGACAAATCATGCCATGGTCATTGGTAATGCTAAGGTACGATGATTGGAGGTTTTGATGGAAAGAAAAAAGAATTAGAGAAGCAATTGACATTGAGAAGCACTCAAGAATGATAAGAATCCTCAAAATTTAAACAGAGAGGATGGTTTCAAACTCAGCCACACAGGAAACCCCTCATCAACAAACTCGTACCCAACATGGTATGTCAGATCCCCATTAGTAAAAATCTAAGTCACAAGGTTCGTGTTCGAGTTCGAGTTTGGAGAAGATAAAATACGGATTAAGTTCACAAATGATAATAAAATCATGATCAAATTTGACTACTATAATTTGCAAAAAAATTAAAATAAGAAATAAATCCACAAAATTGTCAAAATAGGTAAACATTACTAAATAGATTTGAAATCTATAAAAAAAGATGCCACATTTATAAACCATGATAAACTTATCAAAGTTAAACTATAAGAAACATATGAAATTGTCAAAAAGTGACAATTAGGAGTCAAGACTCAAACTTCAAAAAATTTCAAGTCATTAACAACACTTGGTTGAGTTGATGCAAAATCATCATCACTAGATGCACCATTCAATTCATCATCAAAAAGTCAGGCTCATCTGCATCCATTGTATCTTTTGGAATTTGTTGGAGTTGTGAAGAAGAGTTGTAGTCTTTTGTTGATTTGTTCATACAAAATTGTATAATGTCCCCTTTTCCACACTAGTCACTATGAAGGCCTTGGGCCCATTCCACCTTCCGTGGGCTTCAGGGACGGAAAGCAAGGGAGGTCAACATTTCCATAATTGTAAGTGATTTTTTTTTCCTTATATATTTGATTACTAATTATGGTTTAGAGTGATTCGATTAGGTGATAGGTGAATGACAAAGCAAAAAGGAACTTCTATCTTCTCCTTCATTAAGGTCATTCTTCTTGAAGAGCTACAGTGGAGATAAAGAAATACTCTTTCCCTTTTTATGAGGTCGGTCTTCTTAAGTGAAGATTAAGAGTGCACTTCCCCCTTCATTAAATGGTCGGCCATGAAGATTGATCTTCTAATTCATCCTTAGCGCCAAAAGAAGGGTACTTAAGGAGGTACGATTGGAGGAGGGGGATCATCATCATTCATCATTTGACATTTACTTGGATTTAGAGCTAGTGTAGCTTCTCTTCTTGCCATTGAAGGACAAAACCCTTTCCTTGGTTACCTATTGAGGACGATTACCTTCGATAGGATCACACTCTGGGACGAAACCCTCTTGTGTGCATTGGTGGCTTCATTTGGAAGTCACAAGTAGACTTAATTGGCAGATTTTGGAACAACAAGATGTTTATTCATGCACTAAGCACTTCTACTCCAATTAGGGCACTTTCAAGGGTGTTGGAACCCTTCCTCCACTTGATCTACTCACCTGGGAAGTTTGGGATCATTTTTGGAGGGCTTTCTGTGGTTGGAAAATTATGATTTCACTTTTATTTGATAGTTGGTCTCTCCAAGATCATTTTGAGCATTTTTTTGTGTTGAAACTCCAAGTATTGATGGAGTTATGAATTTTGAAGTTTTAGTTGTGTTTGCAATTGAATTAAAATTATAAAATATATATTTGCTCCAAATTTCATCTTGTTGGACTTATGAAGTGTTTTGGATATTTCTATATTGATTTTCAGTCTATATTGCATGAGAATATTGTTTTGAACATTTGATAAACTCAAGGAGGTCATGTGCTCATGCCAAGTACTTGTTGTACCTGATTTTTCTCTCCCATTTGTGGTGGAATGTGATGCATCTAGTGAAGGAATAGGGGCTGTCCTAATGCAAAATCAGCGTCCTATTGCATTTGAAAGTAGGAAACTCAAGAAACATGAGCTGAATCTTCACATTTATGATAAGGAGATGCTGGCCATTATGCATGCTTTGGTCAAATTTAGGCAATATCTTGTTTGTGGGAAGTTTATAGTGAAGACTCGACTTTAATAGTTTGAGGTTCTTCCTTCAACAAAAGAACCTAAACGAAAGGAAACAAAATTGGGTCAACAAGATACAAGCTTTTGATTTTGACATCGAATATGTCAAGAGAAAAACAATGCAGCAGCGGATGCCTTGTCACGAAAACCAGCTCTTCACGGGAATCAAGAAGGAATATAGGGGACACTCACAAGGACTCAATGATTTGGAGCAGCAAAGTTCATCATTGCTTGAGGAGAAGCAATCTTGGGAAGGGGGACTGTCATGTCCCTTTTTGGAGGCTGATTTTTGAAGACCTTAACCCATTCTCTCCTTGTGGGTCTAAGGAGAAAAGCAAGGGGAAGATCTGAATTATGTTTTTATTGTTGTTTAGGTAGTTATCATTTATTATCATATATCCTATTGAGAAGCCTAGCGCTCCAATAGAGGAACTTAAGTAGTTAAGTAATAAAGGTATTATGAGCATGTAGGCTCCAAATACCCTTTGAATATTTAAAAGCACTTACCTTAAGGGGTCGCCCATCATTTCTTATGTTGATAAGAACTTCTTGTGGCTATTTAAGGAGGTTGCTTGGGCATTAATGATTCATGTTTTTGGTGATTATTCAAATCTTGGTGAAATTTGGCTGGTGTAGCCTTTTTACTATCTCTCAAGGACGAAACCCCTTGGGTTGAGGACCTCATCCAAGGAGGAAAACCTTTGGTTGGAAACTTGTGAAGGAATAAAACCCATCATGAGATTTTGTGTGTGCAAGATGGTTTGAAAGGCAATAGAGTATCTATTTCTTGCATGTTTGGTCTCTTTGGTGCCATATTATATTTTTTTAGAGTGGATAAATCCACTTTGGAGTGGAAATTTGGTATGTGTGATGCTAATTTGGCAAATCTGAAATTACTAGCTTGTTCTTCATAATTTATAAGGTCAATATCTTGAGTTTCATGAATTTTGGAGCTTCCTAAGTTGAATTGTGAATTTTTAAAGTAACGTTGCAGAAAAGGATTTCGTTGAAATTCATATTTCCATATCTAGGGTATTAAAAATTAGATTTCTTGCATTATATGATTGTTGTTGATATATCATAATTTTAAAGACTTAAGCGACGCTGATTGGAAGGTTTATGAAGGCACGAAGGTGGGGTTGAAACCCCAAAATATGTTGCTGCCCTAGAAAAGAGTTTAAATTGCAGGTTTATAGGTTTATAACAATGTAATGTCCCCTTTTCTAAATTAAAAATAATTAATAAAACCTTAAGTAGAACCCATCCAATTTGTAATGTCCCCTTTTCCAACTTGAGAGCATGATTTTGGACTTCTTTCCATTCCATTTTCCATGGCAACGAAGTAGAATGAGCTAGGAAAGGAAGTGAACTCTCATTGCACCTTTATTTTCTAATTTTTAATGTTTCTCTTTGTGTTTTCTTCTTTTTAGCAGGTCGGTTGGGTTTGGTGAATTTTAAAAGCAAAGTAAAAGATTAAATAAGCTTTATATGGGTCGGCCTTGCCTTTTTGGCCCTTGGCGCCAAGGATGGGATATAAAAGGAGAGTAAGGACTTCATTTGCAGGCATCTACTTTTGGTGCATTTTATCTAAATTGGACTTTGGGCTGTTGCTCATTGTTCTCTCCACTCTTGGGCGAAAATTCAAGTGTGTGGCTCTTTCCAAGAAGGACGAAAAACCTTCTTGTGGCTGGTTGGGGGACGAAAACCCTCCATCCTTGATTGGTTTGAAGGCATATTGTAGATTTGAAAGAAGCGAAGTCATTTCCATATTTTTACATGCATTGTTGAGCCTCTGTAATGACCCTTTCAAGGGTTTTAGCCACACACACAAAATGCAGATCTTAATTTATATTGCAGCAGACTGTTAATGCAAAATCAACGACTATATCTACCATGAAATATGCCAAAAAAACACCATGAAACACCTTGAAACCACTTGCCACAATTTTATATGTATTTTTGGAATATTAAGAGCCAAAGACACAAAGAAATACTTGAATAAATCACTGCTGGAAATTAATTATGAATTGAATATTGCAGCCACAAGAAAATTATAGATCTAGGGCATAGAAACCCCAAAAATCACCAAACTTCAGATTCCGGCCTTAGAAAATATTACAAATCAAATTATCAATCCAGATTTCTGAAATACTTCACCAAATGTTCAAAACCCTACCCAAGGTAGGTCGCTCCATCCCTAATAAATCAATAACAAGATGGAAATGACAAGTATCTCTCCAAATCAACCTCTAATATTGATCCCAAGCCAAGGAAAAGGGTTTTGTCCTTCCCTTAACCTCTAGAAGGGTTTTCGTCCTTCTAGGCAAGTCGCATAAGGAGGTTTTCGTCCCCAAATGCAAGAACAAGAAGCTCTAAGCTCACTTTGCTCCAATGAGATAAATTGCGCCAAACTCTAGATAGCAAATGGTGTCATCAATTTCCTTTTATATCCTTCAATTGACGCCAAAATATAAAAAGCCGAAAGCCGACTTTGTATAAAAAAGGGAAACACTAAAGAAAATATGAAATATTAGCAGAAAAACATATCATAAAGGTGCTTAAGGTTCTTCTCCTTCACCTTTTCTTCTTTGCAACAGAGAAGGAATGGCAAGAAGACCAAATATCAGCTCTCGAGGTGGGAAAAAGGGACATTACAGCCTCTCCTATGTGGAGCAACTTGCACCGATGTGTTATTTGGTGCCTATTAGAGCACGTATATCGATATTTTATTTCATAGTCGATATGTCACTATTTGTAAGGCTAGAATCAATAATTTTTTTTGGAGTTTGGGGTTTGTAAACTCTCATTTCATAATTTTTATTGGCGTTATACTTTTCTAGTTATAATTAATTTCTAGCAGTGTTTTTTTTATCAAATTTCATATTGGAAAGTGGTTTGGTTGATGCCTAAAATACTTATTTATATTTTGGCAAAGTTATTTGAGGAACTTCAAGTGTTTTTCATCCATTTTTGTATTGTTAAAATTTGATCACCGATTTGATACGGGTTTAATTTTCAGTTTGTTGGTCTGAAAATCAGAATTGATATTATTGGGATTTGTGCTAATTCCTTGTTCTTCAGTTTTTGTCCCAAAAAGGGACATTATAGTGGTATCAAAGCTTTAGTCTTCCTAGCCTGAGGGTTTCTTGTGGGGAAGAAATCATGGACAGATTGATGAAGGTGCAAGAAAGACTAGCATATTTAATTGACAAATCTTACACTGGGGAGCCTCACCGATAAATGAGGGAGATTTATCTCATGATCGCCTCGGGTTTCATTTATGCGAGAAAATCTAGCCAACAATGTGGCAATAGCATAAAACCCAATGTAGAAGATTTCATTTGCAATTCCATTCATTTTTCATTACAAAAACTCCAACTTAAACCCCATCGAAATGAACTATATCCAAGGGTACAAGTATTTGACCTATTACCCTATAAAACTTAAGATTAACCCCAATTTTGGTATTCAATGTCATAAACTCCATTACCAAGTAAAGTTGAAACTTCCTCCATTTCCAAATATAAATAGAGTAAGGATCGTAGTCTTGATACTCTACAAGTCTCACCAAGTACTTGCAAGCGAGGGCTTTATAAGTCAAACTAAACCGACTGTAGAGTTACCCAAGTCTTCCTATCAAGAATTGTGAGTTTTTGCGGACAAGTAAGTCTCGACAGCAAATTGCTAAAAAGCCAAAAAAACAGAAAATGAAGATAATTATATATATAAACCCGAATACCGTCTTGTAATTCTTGATCGTAAACTTTGAATGGGTGATCGTAGGATCATCTAGACTATAGAGCTATGCCTAACTAGACTAGACTATAGAGTGGGGATGTATAGAGACAAGTGGGGCATAGATCTATAGTCTAGTCTATGCCACCAAATGTAATATATATCAATGTTTTAAAAATCAGAACCGGGACTCGGAACCGGCGAGGTGAGGGTCATCTTGAAACAAACCGGAACCGGACCAGTTCAAACTTTATGAATTGGTTTACTAAAAAATACATAAAATTTAATATTTTTAATGAAAACAATATATTTGAAAGGTTAAAACCCCGATTCCAACAATTACACACAAAATATGCAAAGTTTGCTCTTATATATATGTAAGAAAGGTGTTTATAACAAAATGGCACGAACTCCAAGTCCAATACACAATACATATATGACATTTTGAAACAAAATACATTAACAATGAGGCTCTAAATGGCCTCCATAGTCCAAGACTCCAAAAAAACAACATGCTATGATCATTGATACATTACAAATACTACAAGTTACAAAAATCTAGAATAAACTAGATGACATCAATGATCAATCATCAAACTCTACACCGCTATGGAAATAGGATCCTCAAGGTCATCCTCATCAATATCATCACCGGCCTTTGGCTTTGACTCGGACCCATCCAAATCCTCAGGTACATCTGCAACAACTGTATTGGCACGGGGAGTAGCACGAGTGCGACTAGTGCATGCTATGTCTCGTGACGGTGGTGGTGGTGTTGCTAATGGTTCATCATCTCGATCTGAACCCATCCATCCCAAGTCATCGAGATCAAACTTTGTTGGCTGACTTTCCTCTACCCAATCTAAGGTTGGATTTATATCATCCAAGATAATGGGATCAATATCAGTTTTCGCTCAAGAATTGGTTGTGCTTTAGCCGAAGGTTGTATTGCACAAAGAAAAGATCATTCAACTGTTGTTCCAAACGGTTTCTCTTCTTCGTGTGAATCTGCTCAAAGACAGACCAGTTGCGCTCGCAACCAGAAGCATTGCAAGTTTGGGTCAGGATCCTAATTGCGAACTTTTGCAATTGAGGACACCGACTACCAAATGAATCCCACCAATGTGCCGCGATAAAAATATAAATGCTTAATTAGTAAACAATGACGATAAAAACACAAAGTTAGAACTTAAAAGTAAAACTTATAACTTAAAGGCTAAAGCATAATTCAACAAATTAGATTGTCTTATGCTAAAAATTCATGATTATTCATTAAAAAGTTTAATCAAATGAACTTCAAAAACCTTAGAATTGCTTACCTGGTTGGTCCACATCCCTTGCAATCTTTGCAAGGTTTCTCCCAAAGGTACATGTGGCTCTCTCTTGAAGAAGTTAATCTTTTGGTGAACCTCAAGTTGTTGCATCTCATCAGGGATCATGCGCTCTAGGCACTCGTACAAACCATCTTTTACTTCTCATGTTTGATCTTCTCCAAGCTGAGCTTTGTAATGATATTTCGGGTTCAAGAAATACCCAGTTGCATGTATGGGCCGATGGAGTTGATTGTTCCATCTATTATCTATGATCTCCCATATAGGCCCATACTTAGTTACCCTGTCTTTGTATGCTACCCTTATCTGCTCCTTTTCCCGATCCATAGCTTTATAAATATAGCCCATGGCTAATTTTTCCTCATCTACCAACCACAACACCTTAACAAGAGGCTGGAAACTTTCACAATCTTTGTTGCTTTTTTCCAAAATAAATTATCAAAAATTTCTTCCTTGTGTCTTTTCCATTTTGCTTTGGCTCCACTTTGATGCATTCCATTCATCACTTGAAAACATCTTTTTCAAGTTCTTTTGTTGGGAAAGAAGAGATTGCAACGTGAGGAAGTTTGTTATAAATCTCGTGATGGCTGGCCTAACAAGTTCTCTTCCCTCAATGTTCTTCCTCATTAGGTTCAATACCCATGTAATGTCCCCTTTTCCGGGGCATTACTAATATATCGGTTCATCTCTTTCATTTGCATTATAACCCCTTGGCATGCCTAGTGCTACAAGTGGGAGTCTTATTTAGTCTTTAAATGTGCACATAGGTTAGTTACTCTTTATTATTTAATTAGAAAATAATAAAGTGCACATTAAGTGAGTCTTTTAATATTTTAATTAAGTTTTATTTGTTTTCCCTCCGAAAGGGAAAAGGTCGGCCATTTAAATGTGGCACCCCTTATGTTATAACAGGAGGTTGCATGGCCATTTTTGGGCATGTTGATTTGATCATTTATGTTTCTCCATGCTTGGAGAAATGGGATGTATGCCTTAGCTCTCATTGTGCTCTCTCTCTCTATCATTCGACTTGGAATTGAAGAAAATATGATTTTGATAAGGATCCATTTGTGCGTGTTGCATCTAGTGTGTGGAGAATTGCTTGGAAAAGAATTCCTTGCCCTAACGAATTTATTTATGGTGCAAATTTGATTATTATTGAATGATTTGGAACATATTTGCTGGTTTTCAGATCTGCTATGTTTTGCAATTAATTTCATAATTTTTGGAGATGATTTGATGCCCTAAATGTGTTGTGAAACCTACTTTTTAGGGAAAAATTAAGGTTTGTGTCATTTGCAAAAATTAATTTTGGAATATTATTCTTCATATATTTGTGGCCCAAAATCCAAAGTTTGAAGGTTTTGGTTAAGCGGTAAATAATTTTAGAAGTTCAGAAAGCGATCTGGGAAATCTGGATTATTAATTGTTTGTGACACATTTTGATGCTTAAAAATTGTGGTTTCAGTTCAGATCTGTTCTTGGCATTTTTGTGCATCAAAACAAGCTTTTGGAGGGTGAAAACAGTTGAGGGAAGTGTTGGTTATTAATTTATTAATTTTTGCTAACCCTAGCGCCCAGATTTGGAAGTTTAGATGCTATTTTGAAGGGGTTTAAGTGCTCAGAAAAATATGATCTTTAGTTCATTGGAAAGCTCTAAAATTCTAGTTTATTATGCACTTGGTTTCATGTAAAAATATGTAGTGATTGAGTTATGAATTTTTGAAGGTTTCAGCTGTTGGCAACTGTTTCAAATTAATTCACTGTTGTAATAAAAATAAGAGTTGAGAAGAATAAAAATCTGATCGTCTCCACCAATCTAGCTCACCACCTTGACCACTTCCAACCCCATTTGGGTTGTAATTGGTTGACATTGGGCTATTTTAGGTTGATTCAAAAGGATCTAATCCTTTTTGGTTCGATTTGGATTGAAGTTGTAATTTTTATTTGTCAAAAGGGGATACCACAACCCATGAATGATTGTAGATATATTTGGTGATGCTTTTGCCATGCTCTACTGTTGTTCTTGATCCAATATTTTTTTCCGATATCTTCAAGCATGAGGTCTATGCGATGTGCGGCACATGGAGTCCAAAATATTGTTTGGTGTTTAACCTCTAACATCTTATCGGGAAGAACATAGTTAAAGGCATTATCTGTTCTGATTTGTACGACATTTTCCACCCCCCTCTACAACAATCTCATCCAAAAGCTCAATTTTTTTGCATATTTCACCCATATCAAAAGCAGTACCTTGTGGACAAGAGGCAAGAAAATTTATTATGGTGTGGTTCTTGCCATCACTCCACCCATCTAACATAATAGTGCATCCTGTTTTGGCCCATGATGCTTTGCAACTCTTCAAATATTCATCTATGGATGTAACTTCTTTCTTCAAAAGTGATCCTCTCAAGTCATGCATACTAGGGCCTTTGAAGCCCTTACCAGAAGCAACAATGGAATCAAACATAGGTTGGTAATAAGGTGAGCGGGCAGCATTGAAAGGGATATTTGCATCATACCACCATCTAGCAATGTACTCAAAAGCTACTTCTTTGTATTGCTTCTTCCAAAGGTTATCCAAGGTGGGCTGAATTTCTGTTGGCATGGAAACACTAGCAGGTGTGGAAGATGGAATTTTTGAATGGTCTTTCTTTTTTTGAGGCCGGTTTTCTTGACTATGAGTGGATGGGGAGGTATATATTGAAAGGGGTCTCTAATAGTCATAGAAAGGTCAAAGAAAGATCCTTCAACACTTAAGGCATGTTCCCTCCTCCCTATTTCAACTTCCATCTGCTTTTTTCCTAGCCTTTTCTTCTCTATGTTTCTCAAACAATTTTTTAATTTCGAACCTAATGGCATCAATATTAGGTACATCACATGGGGTAACTTGGCGTCTTTGACCAGCCAAGTGTTGTTTCAACCTATGAATCGCCTCCTTGATGTTTCTTACAATATTTAAAAAACTTGATTATCAATTACGTCTGCATGGGTCCATGTAGGGTCTTTTTGTTTAGGGGCCATTACAAATGCAAAGAAAATCGGAAATTCAAATAAAAACAAATTACATTTCAGATTTCTTATTTAATAAAATTTACAAATAAGAGGCAAGTTTAAAATGTAATATACCTTTCAATGTGCACACAAATGAGGTGAAGAAACACTCCAAGCTTGTATATGGGCTGCACCCTCCAAATGTAGAGGTGAAGACCACCACAAAGAGCCCACACTTGATGCCAAACAACAACCAAATTCACTCCAAATGAACACTCTTCAATGCTGCCCCAAGCCTTCAAATCCTTCCAAATAATAGAGTTGCTCACAAATAGAGGTGAGGTGCTCACAAAAGGATGCCAATATCACCACAAAGAGCCCCTGAGCGATGCAAATAAGCTCCAAGCCTCCATTTTTCAAGCTCACTCCAAAACTAAACTCTTTAATCTTATGCTCACAAATGCTCAATGAGAGAGGTGTGAAGTGAATAGAGGGGGGTGTATTTATAACACCAAATTAGGGTTTAGAGCAATTAAAAAATAGAAATTGTATTAAAAAGATGTTTTTATTGTAATCGTTGTATAAGGCTACGATTGGGCCAAACCGACCGGTTTGGGTTGAAACCGGACTGGTTTGGCCTCAAACTAGTCAAGCGGTCCATTTTTATAACCGGTTTATGCCAAAAATACTAAACTGGTCGAACCGCCGGTTCCGGTTCCGTATCAACCGTTTTTAAAACCTTGATATATATATATATTGTTGTCATGTGTGATGTCCCCTTTTTGGAACAAACCAAAAAATTAGCCAAATCTGAAAATAAAAATCTGAATCTTACATTTCAACCATAAACCCTCAACAAAAACACTGAAATCTGGAACTTACTATTTTTAGTAAGTTCGTCAAAACCCTAGGCTGAAATATTCAAAATTCCATAACTTTTGATTTACAACTGAATTGCATGAAACGAAAGGGAAATGATAGATATTAATTAGGAGCGAATTTCCGTATAAGAAAACCATGAAAATATGGAAAACCTGATTTTTAAATCCTGAAATACAACTGCAGCATCAAACTCTCATAACTTGCAAAATACTTATCCGAAAATTATGAACCATAGCTCAAAGCGAAGCATAAATTATAAGGAATATTATGAGATCAATTTTAGAATTTTGCATCCCTAAATGCCATGCTAAAAGGTCACCTGAAACTCCAAAACAAGTCGCTGCCCTAATTTTGGGAAATTAGGTAAATAATAGAAATCTTTATAAATTCATATCTTGAGCAATACTTGAAATTTTGACACGAAATTAACCTTGTTGGAAAGCTTGGACAAAGAGCTTTCCAATGATCATAAATTCATCAAATTCCAACCAACAAAATTTTCCGAAATGCAACAAAAATTTTCAGCAAAGTCGTCACTTTCCAAAATGGCAAAAATAAATATCAAGTCTTCAAATCTTCAATGACAAAGTCTTCAAAATCAGATCCACTTCAATTCCAAATCGAATGAAAGAGAGCAAAATGAAAATCTAGGGCATGCATCCCATTTCTCCAAGCATGGAGAAACATAAATGATCAAATCAACATGAGTCTAACAATGATCCCAACACTCCTTTTATAAGCAAGGAGGCACAAAATTCGAAATCCCTAGGAGAGGGAAATTATTAAATAAAAGTAATTTATTTCCCCTAGGTGTGGCGTCCCCTTTTCAAAGGGTGATTTTATCAATAAAACCCACTTAAATATTTATGTAATTAATTTCCCATTTAATTTTTATATTTTGGGAATTAAATTAAATAATCTTCACAATTAAATAATTATTGCTTGAGTGCAATAATATTTAATAAAATTGTTCCCTTATGACATCCCAAATCCCATGGGGAAAGATAGGCTAAGGGTCTTCAAAAATGGGGACATTACATCATGCTAAATGTCTAGCATGCAAAATTGAAATTTTGGCCATGACAACTAAGCCCCCACTTGAAAATTTCCTCTCCTAGTCACTATGAACCCTTCCTTTGGCTAGCCTATCCTCAATTTCACCCTCATTTTGGCTCAAAGGAATGTGCTAACAAGATTTTCAAGTGTGTTTAATGTGCAGGATGTATGCCTAAGGTGATTAAAGAAGTCATTGAGTTTCAAGAAAAAAAACTATCTTTGGAGGCCTAAAAGGGCTATTTTTGGCCATTTTGCAACTAGTAAACACCCTCTGGAAGCCGACAGGGAAGATTCAAACCATTTGAGAGTTGTATAGGGAACAATGAAGTCATCCAAGGCAGTTTAGGGAAAATTGGTGGAAGAAATTGATGTCGGGAATCAAGCAAGCAAGATCGAGTCATTTTGGGCACTGGGGAATGTAATGTCCCCTTTTCCGAGGCATTACTAATATATCTGTTCATCTCTTTTATTTGCATTGTAACCCCTTGGCATGCCTAGTGCTACAAGTGGGAGTCTTATTTAGTCTTAAAATGTGCACATAGGTTAGTTACTCTTTATTATTTAATTAGAAAATAATAAAGTGCACATAAAGTTAGTCTTTTAATATTTTAATTAAGTTTTATTAGTTTTCCCTCCAAAAGGGAAAAGGTCGGCCATTTGAATGTTACACCCCTTATGTTATAAAAGGAGGTTGCATGGCCATTATTTGGGGATGTTGATTTGATCATTTGATATCACTCCATGCTTGGAGAAATGGGATGTATGCCCTAGCTCTTCATTGTGCTCTCTCTCTCATTCGATTTGGAATTGAAGTAAATCTGATTTGATAAGGATCCTTTGGTATTGTGTTGCATCTTTTGTGTGGCGAATTGCACTAGGAGAGTTTCCTTGCCCTAACGCATTTATTTATGGTGCAAATATGGTTATTGTTGCATGATTTGGGAGCATATTTGTTTGTTTTCAGATCTGTTGTGTTTTGCAATTAATTTCATAATTTTTGGAGATGATTTGATGCCCTAAATGCCTTTGGGCGACCTAATTTTAGGGAAAAATTAGGGTTTCATGTTTGTTGTGTGAAAACTAATTTTGAAATATTATTTTTCATATTTTTGTGGCCCAAGATCCAAAGTTTTAGTTCATTTGGACTTCTCTAGTAAAAGATATGAATTTTTGAAGTTATCTGTCACAGACGGGTTTTTTTTTAAATAATTTCTAGAATTATTTAGCATGTTTTTGGTGATCACAAAGCAAGATCTGCAAATCTGATTTGTTTATCATTTATTTCGAGAAAGAGAGATATTTTGTGGTGTGTTTGGAGGCCGGGAAAAGTGCTGGAAATATTTTATTAATTTCTTCTAACCCTAGCACCCAGATTTGGAATTTTAAATGCTATTTTGGTGGGGTTTAAGTGCTCAGAAAAATCTGATTGTTAGTGCATTGGAAGCTCTAAAATTCTAGTTTATTATGCACTTGGTTTCATGCAAAAATATGGAGTAGTGATTGAGTTATGAATTTTAGAAGTTTTCAGCTGTTTGCAAGCTATTTTAAATTAATAGTTGCTGTTATAAAAATCTGAACTGGAAAAGCTTGGGTTTACAATTGGTTCTCCCATCTAAACCACCGCCTTGGCTAATTCCAACCCTATTTTGGGTTGCAATTCTGTGACATTGGGTTATTTGAGGTTGAATTACAAGGATCTCATCCTTCTTGGTTCGATTTGTGTTAAAGGTGCTACAAATTTCTATTCGGCCCAAAATGAGACATCACGAGGGAATGAAGGCTCCAACGGTGAAAGCTAACTTGTCCGGATGATTCTCCAAATTGCGGAAGGAGTTAGCAGGAAAACAAATAATCAACAAAAATATCTTGGAACCCTCTACATGATGAATACATCACTTTTGTTCCAAGATCTAAAAATATTTTGTGATAATCTAGGACACTGCAACTACCTCTTGAGTCAAGAATGGAATAGGCCCTAAAAAATCAAATTGCAGGAAGAATTGGCTCCTGATAATGGTTGGGATGATCTCAACATGTGATTTGGAGTCAAAATCATATAAGGTTTGACCCCAAAACACTCTTCCATGCTCGAGGCAGGAAAAACTCTTCCGGTTTACCAATTTGCACTCGGCGGGTGACATCATCATTTCAAAATGGCTTGGTCGCACTTTTTCACCCTTGGTGTCCCCTTGGATTGTCCTTGAGGTGCAAAGGGGAAAAGGGGGACACCAAAGTGCGACCCCCATCATTTCAAGAAGTTTTGTCACTTAAAACACGACTTAAGGTGTTAAGAGGAGTGTATGGAAGAGTTAAGTTGCCAAGTCCCCTTTTCATGATAGCTGGACCCCTTGGGACATTTCAAGCACTTGTTGTCCCCTTGGCTTGTCCCCAAGGTGCAAAGGGGACAAGGGGGACACCAAAGTGCAACCCCCATCTTGGAAAAACTTTTTGCAACTTAAAGCTCACCTCTTTTGCACCTAGGTTTCACAAATTTGCATTTTGACTTGTCCCCCTCTCATGTACTTAGACCCATGGCGCATTTTCTCACCCATGTTGTCCCCTTGGATTGCACTAGGTGCAAATGGGACAAGGGGGACATAAAAGTGTGCCCCCATCCAACCACTCAACCCTAGTCACATCAAAAACCCATTTCCAGCTCCCAGTGACCATTTCAGCTCCCTGAATCTTATTCTCACTATGTAATGTCCCCTTTTTCGAATTAATCTGAAATAAAGGATTCCTTAGCAAGCAACGGTTGAACAATGGAATATGATGGATTATATTTCAGTTTTCATTATCCATATTCATGATTTATTTTTGTATTACCCATTCTTGGTGGGTCGGCTAGGTTTAGTGCCTTTAATGAGGTTTAATAAAAGATTATAATTACTTATTAGGGGTCGGCCTTAACTTTATGGTCTTTGGTGCCAAATAAAGGTATAAAATAAGATTAGAGGAGCTCATTTGGGCATCTAGATTGGCGCATTTTCTCTATTTGGACATTGTGAGTTTGTTGCTCCTTGTTCTTCCACTCTTGGACGCAAACCCAAGTGTGTGGCTTCTTCTATAAGGACGAAAACCATTCTAGTGGTTGGTTAGAGGACAAAAACCCTCTTTCCTTGGTTGGAGTGAAGACTTATTGAAGACCTTTATGCAAATTTGAGTTTTGGAGGATCAAAGACATCATCTACAGACATTTACATGCTTTGTGGAGCCTCTCCCTTGTGGAGCGACTTGCATGGGAGTGTGTTTGGGTGCCATCTAGGGCATGAGTGTGACATTTTATTTCAGATTTAGATTCCTCATAATTTATAAGGCCAAAATCTCCATTTTGGTGATTTTTGGCAAGGGTTTACTATTTTTCCTAGCCCTCGGTTTTGGCTAGTCTGCTGCTGATTTTAAATAATTAATTCCAGCCATGAAATCAGATATTCTTTCAATCTTTTGATGTGTTTATGATCAATAAATATTGTCGTGGCTAGAATAATTGTTTTGTGGCATTATTCATTGATTTGCTTGGTGAAAAGTGGATTTGAATTCCATAAATAGTTCGTTGCCCTTGTAGATTGCTGATTTCAGATTTATTTCAGTTTGTTGATTATAAAAATTAGACTTGCTTGTATTGGGGTGTGAGCTAATTTCCTTAATTTTCAGTTTTGTCCCCAAAAGGGATATTACACACTAAACCAGCCACTTGTCACCATCTGGTGCAAAGCGCACTTCTGTGTCCCTTGTGTCCCCCTTGCACCTCTTGCACCGATGTAACTCCATGCCAATCATCTTCTAACCACAGTTAAGCTGTCGGGTTAAGCAATGAGTTAAAAGTTGCAATGGAAAATGACTAACTCCTCTCAACACTTAGTCATTTTCAAACTTTCAAAATGTTGTGTTCTTCCCTCCAAAACCTCCATTGTTGCACAAGTATGTTGCTGATTTGTCCCAAAACATCAAGCTTGCAAACTGATTTTTGCTCATATCTCCAAAACTGTGCACCCGATTTCCACCAAAATTTGCCAATGCACTCCTTCCAAAAACGCCTTCAAGCTGATTGTAAGAGCACTGCCATTGATGCTCTGTATAATTTATAGCAGCCACTTGAAATTTGCATCCCGGGAAGTTGCCTTTTCAGATCTATGGAGTTTTGGCGAATGAAAATCTTGGCTGGAGCGAGAAGGTCCTGAGACAAAACCGAATCTTTGGAGACCAATTTCGTTCCAATTCGACATCTAGAAGACCTCCATCTAAAAATAATAAGTGTGCAAGGATTCAAGTGTCCAAATATAGTAATTTTCCAAAAATGGTAAACTCTCAAAGCATCCTTGTTACTCCAAACAAGCAAAAACCATCAAAAAGTGAAAATTGGGAAAAACTTACTAAAAATGGCCATCCTAGTTAGGACCTGCTAAAAATAGAAAGTCTTGCAATCGGGCTCAAATCACTTGTATCAACTCACATTCCGCATATTTCATTTATTTTTGCCACAATTGTAAGGCTAATAAATTGTTTCATGGCTCAAACAAGAAAGCCCTCACAAAATCTCAAAGACTTAGTCTTGAGGTGAAGTCCAAGAGTGTGTGTTTTGGTTCATCCTAGCAGTCTCAGAAAGGGGGTCATCATGTTCAAGTGATGCGGACCATGAAAGGAAAGTGATACCAAATAGGGTTTGTAAAGGTGAGCCCCGATTCTCAATCATCTTCTCAGGATATGGTATGGGAATGTGTTCGATGAGTATGATGGTGAATGCGAGTTTCTTTTTCCTTGTTTGTAGAAAAGACATTTTAAAAGGAATGAGTGAGCAAGAAGGTACTTGGGTCTCCTACGATTGATCCCATCCAAGAAGGAGATATCTTCGTCACTATAGAGAATAATGAAGTTCAAGAGAGTCACGAGGAGAAAGGCTACCGAGGTACTCAAAACCATCATGTTTGCAGGATCAAGAAGGCATCACAAGTCCACTCGGTGTAAATCTCATGACAATGTTTGAACACTTATTCAATGCTTTGGAGTGTGCCCACACCTCACAAAAGGAGATTGGAACCACAATGTTTTTGTCCAACAGGAGGTCGAGGCACAGAGTTTCATTCAGGGAGTAATTCTTGTATCTTGAAAAGGACCTATTTCAATGAGGAGCAGATGAGCAAGGTGTCCGAGCATCCTGAAGTTGATTCCATTCAAAAAGGTGACATCTTTGTCATGGAGGTGAATTTTGAATCCAAGGAGAGTAAGGTGATGATCTCCATGTTTTGACTTGACCTTGTGTTCAAAAGGATCATCATGTTTCCATGATCGGGCAACCATCTCATGTTCACATGGTGCAATTCACTTAGTAGTGTTTTTGAACACTCATTCAATGCTTTGGAATAAGTCCGCATCTCACAAGAGGAAGCATTTGCAATCACCATGTTCCAGTTCAACAGGAGGTCAGAGGAAAGAATCTTGTTCATGAAGCATTTCCTCAAAATCCATCAAAAGCAGGTTCTTCGTCAGCAAGGAGCTTTCTCGTCTCTAGGTCTCCACTTCTCTCCCTTTTCTATCCTCCCTCTCTCTCTCTCTAACATTCTATTCCTTCATTGAGAATGTAATTTTTCACTCTTTTGTCTTATTCACTTAAGTGACTTAATGTTGCATGACAATAAAATTCCCTTTTCAAAAATAAGAAAAGGACTTAATTTCATTCCTAGGAATATGAAAGGTCACAAGTGATGGGATAGGTGAGAAGTCATGTGGGGGAGATGAAAGGACATTTTTGTAAGCTATAAATTGGAATGGTTTCTCCATTCCAAGGGGTTGACAATTGTTGATTATTGTAAGTTGTTGGATTTCACTACTACTGCAAGCAATAAAAGCTACATTTCTTTTATCTCCTTGTCTATGTTCCTCCATTCCCTCTACTTTCCAACTTTGCAAGCATTGTAATCTTGTGCAGCCAAGAAGGAATTTTGTGTCTCGATTTGTTAGTCTTACTATTGATTGCATTGTTAAATTCTTCTAATTGTATGTGGACTACTACTCAGTTCTTGTTGGTGAGAATTTGCTAGTTCCTACTCCCAACATTAACCATCTCTCCCTATTTCGCCTACTCCCCTTTACCTCTCTCCAAACTAATGTCTCCCTTGTACATTGTACAAGCAATTTGCCACAAGTTTAGTACAATGTACATATACATATATATACAACTGCTTGTATAATGGAATGGGAGTAAGACACAAGGGTTTGGATGATTTTCCTAACACCTTAGTGACACAAGGGTTTGATGAACTAATGAAGCACGAGCCAAAGAAGAATGAAATTGCAGCCCTTACTCCCATTCCAACACACACACACACACACACACACACACATAATTGCAGAGTTTTATGAGTTTTTTTGGAGTCTAAGAGTCAGTCCAAAATCAGACCACTAAGTCCGAGCATCCATACTCTTGTAAGGATCACTTGGCACTTCTTGCATTCGATTCTCTTTATTGCAAAAGGATGATATTCAAGCAACGCATTAAAATATAATATATGTTGTGTGAAAGCACCAATCACATGCAATATGTCTGACAATATAATAAATTAAAAACTGTATGGACGTAATCAATGAAGCAATATCAAGAATGGTTTCCCCTGCATTTTTCTTATTCAAATAGGTTATGAGGAAAGGCCGAGTCTGCAATTTACACATGCTAACACAAATTATGTCATGATTCCCAAATAGACAAATACACAATACAAAAATGTCTTTACCAGCTAACAAGCTAAAATGTAAACCTCATATTGACGATTTTGTAGAAAACTGTAAATTCATTAATAGATCAAGTTACAACTGATTATCATAGCACCAATTTAATTTCAAACACTAATGCCTTCGTTAATGTGTCTGTAGACTCAACTAAAAATATATTAACTCTAAGACATGAGCTTATACTTCTGAAAAAGCATAAATTAAATTTGAAGGATCCAATAAATCTGTTAAAAACAATTAATTGTTACCTCTTTTAATAAGACTTCATACATCATAAGCAGAATAATAAAGAACCTACCGGTGATCTACTCTACATGTTAAATTCCCCATGATCATAGATCGTAAATCTTCAGAGCATCCATACTCTTGTAAGGATCACTTGGCACTTCTTGCATTCGATTCTCTTTATTGCAAAAGGATGATATTCAAGCAACGCATTAAAATATAATATATGTTGTGTGAAAGCACCAATCACATGCAATATGTCTGACAATATAATAAGTTAAAAACTGTATGGACGTAATCAATGAAGCAATATCAAGAATGGTTTCCCCTGCATTTTTCTTATTCAAATAGGTTATGAGGAAAGGCCGAGTCTGCAATTTACACATGCTAACACAAATTATGTCATGATTCCCAAATAGACAAATACACAATACAAAAATGTCTTTACCAGCTAACAAGCTAAAATGTAAACCTCATATTGACGATTTTGTAGAAAACTGTAAATTCATTAATAGATCAAGTTACAACTGATTATCATAGCACCAATTTAATTTCAAACACTAATGCCTTCGTTAATGTATCTGTAGACTCAACTAAAAATATATTAACTCTAAGACATGAGCTTATACTTCTGAAAAAGCATAAATTAAATTTGAAGGATCCAATAAATCTGTTAAAAACAATTAATTGTTACCTCTTTTAATAAGACTTCATACATCATAAGCAGAATAATAAAGAACCTACCGGTGATCTACTCTACATGTTAAATTCCCGATGATCATAGATCGTAAATCTTCATCTGCAAGACAACTTCTTGAATACCCAAATATTCTAACATTCTGCAACCACCAAAATATCATCACATTGTCAAATCAAAACCTCTCTCTATCTAACACACAAGTGCTACTTAATATTCACATATCAGTTGAACCAAATCGTAGTAATGGTGTTTCGACATTACAAGCATTCTCTTGCAAAATATGCTTAATTATTATCATATTAATAAAAAAGCTGAAAGATTATAGAGAATATTCAATGAATAGAAATGTAAGAATATATATCTACCTTTCAAACCTGCACTGATTTGCATAAATGTATAAAGTTTACAACCACAACTTTTTATGCATAATTATTAGCTGTAATTTTGCTAATATTGTTCGAGTAAATGGATATGCATGATCTATATAAAACTAATAGCATATTCAAAATGAAAGTATATCCATACAACAGTTACAGCAATATTTGGATTTTTCCTTTGGAGTTGTTGGAGTCAAAGTTGATAACAATCAGAGTTAAAACCATGCATAGAGTTTTGAGGATATTGGACCAATAGTTGACTGCATGCTATTATTGTAGGTCAATTTGTAATGTCTCTTTCTAGGGCTGAAACTGAAAAACAAGGAAATAGCACAAACCCCAATCTGAATTAAATCTTATTTTTGGACCAGCAAACTGAAAATTAAATCAATACTGTACAACAGTCTGATTTTTGGAACAGCATGTAATGTCGTTTTTTGGGGACTCATAGGAAACTATGAAAAGCTGAAGATTAACAACACTTTTAAGATGCTTTGTAGGTTATTAGTGACTGAAATAAACGTATAAGAATCCTTAACTGCTGCCAAAAAACACTCTTGTAGGGAAGCAACTTTTTTTGGGGTTTCAAACCCACTTTTGTGCCCTCAAAACCCTTGAAATCAGCTATCTTTAAGTCTCTAAAATTATTATATATTACCAGCAATCATATCATGCAAAAAAACTGATTTTTATAAGCTTGGAAGTGAGAAATCTGATTTTTATGATAAAACCCTCAACTGCAAAAATTAAATAAATATTCCAGAACTATAACTAACTTCCATGAGCTTGGAAAAATAGCAAATCACCACCAAAATTCATGAAACTTCATAACTTGACTCTTAAAAATATAGAGAATATTATTCCAATCTCAAAACCCTGAAATTATTGCAAGAAAGTACTGAAATGCTCCCCTAGGTGGGTCACTCCACTTAGAACAGCCAACAAATATGCAAGGAAACTCCACAAAGTAGGTCGCTCCACCTCAAAGTGGGAAAATATGCATTGACAACCAAAAGTAGTGCAAAGATATTCAATTAATGACCAATTGAGCTCCTTAGGGAAATTCACCTAGGGCTGGAAATGAAGATTACAACAGCAAAGAGATCCCTCAAGGGGGTGGAGACTCCCATGTTGAAGTCTTCCATGGTCTTGGTGAAGGGTTTCGTCCTCACACAAGGCTCTCCAAGGGTTTTCGTCCTTAAGAGAGGGAGAGAGATGCTTCACGAAATCTTTCGAAATAATAGAATTCACATATGATTATCAAATGGCCAAGCAACCTCTTTTTATAACCATAAGGGGTGCTACATCATAAGTTATGGACGACCTTATAATAAGTGCCTTTTAATTATCTAATTTGTATTTAAAGCCTACATGCTCAAAATATTTTATATTCTAATTAAATAAGTTCTTCTATTGGAGCGTTTGGCTTCCCAATAGAAATACATGATAATAATAAAAATATCTACTTAAAGAATGTCATCCAAGTCTTCCCCTTGCTTCTTTCCTTAAACCCACAGGGAGCAAGAATGGGTTAAAGTCTTCGATTCCACTAGTCTCCAAAAAGGGACATGACACAACTTGTTGTAAACAACAAGATTTCACCCAAATATCACCCTAAAAATCATCCACAATATTTATAAACCTTTTAGGAATACTTTAGAACAATTTTCACCATGAAAATCAAGCAAATACTCAGCTGGAAAATTATTTATTAACAATAGAAGTACAACTAAGAGAATTAATCAAAATGGAGGTTTCCAAACCCTAACAATGACCAAATATGAATGATTTCAGCCTTATAAATTATGTCAAATCTGAATATCAAATAATAAATGAGTTATATTCCCTATAAGGCACTTAGAATGACTCCAACTCTAGTCGCTCCCTCGGAGATAGACTCCAAATCATGCAAAAGCTCTTTGTAGGTCTGCTTCTTGATGCTCTAGATATAAACCAGACTTATAGAAGCTGTCCCTTTTTAGAGGATCTTGATGCAAGAGGATCTTCGGTATTTTTTTAATGTCCCTTTTTAGGGGGACTCGGGAATGGCTAAAAGCTCACAAATCAGATTTATAGAACTGTTGTTATAACCCTGCAAAATTGAATTTCAAACCCTTCCTAGGGCAGCGACTTCCCTAGGTGAGATAAGCCCTTTAAAGAGGGGTTAAACCTTGCAAAAATCCTTCCAAACTTATGCCAAGATTAGTAAAAGCCATTAGCAAATAATTGCAGCTGTTAAAAATCAGAATTGGATGTGGAAATTAATTAATTATGAAACCCTAACTAGTGAACATCATCAAGCTTGAAAAAAATAGTAGATCACCTCCAAAATTCATTAAACTCGGGATCTTGGCCTTGGAAAATATAAGGAACAAGAGAGTAATTTTAGATTTGCCAAAACTGCATCACACATACCAAAATTTCACTCCAAGGTAGGTCGCTCCACTCTAAACAAATATAATATGGCATCAAAGAGACCAAACATGCAAGAAATAGATACTTTATTGCCTTTCCAAATATCTTGCACACAAAATGTTATAAAGGGTTTTTGTCCTCAACAAGTTCCCAACCAAGGGTTTTCATCCTTGGATGAGGTCCTCAACCCAAGGGGTTTCGTCCTTGAGAGAGAGAGTAAAAGAGCTACACTAGCCAACTTTCACCAAGATATGAATAATCACCAAAAACATAACATAATGCCCAAATGACCTCCTCCTTAAATAGCCATAAGGAGGGCTTAATAACATAAAAGAGATGGTCAATCCCTTAAGGTAAATGTTTCTAATTATTTAAATGGTATTTAGAGCCTATGTGCTCATAATACCTTTATTACCTAACTACTTAAGTTCCTCTATTGGGGCACTAGGATTCTCAATAGTATAAATGATAATAAATGAAAACAACCACCTAAACAACAATAAAAATATAATTCAGATCTTCTCTTTGCTTTCCTCCTTAGATTCATGGGGAGAGAATGGGTAAGGTCTTCGAAAATCAGATTTTAGAATATGGACATGAAAATTTTTCTTTAGACCACCCAATTTGGAGAGTTTTCATTCTTCAAATGCCACAAGGAAGGTTGTCGTCCTCCTTGGATGCCACACTATGGATTTTTGCCCTTAGTGGAGTTGGAAATAAAGCAATCAGCCCTAGAGTCCAAATAGATAAAGTATATATGTCAAAAGTGATGTGCAAATGAGCCCCTAAGACTCCTCTTATACCCTTTGGTTGGCACCAAGAGTCATAAGGTGTAGACCGACCTCTTAAGTTTGCTTTATCTTCTATTTCCATGTTGGAAACTTCCCAACCTTGCCGACCTCTTAATGAGATTACTTTATCTTTTAATTTCATGTTGGGAGCACTATAACTTGCATTGATTTGCCTCAGGATCAAAAGACCAAAAAAAAACACTAACGACAATGAAAACGAAGCCTAAGGACTTCCCTTATGCAATTCCTTCTTGGCGACGGAAGTGAAATGGCAAGAAGTCTTCAATTGGAATTTAATTTGAAAAAGGGGATATTACTGAGTCCTCCTTCGCAAAATTGTTTGTCCCAAGCAATTGCAAACTAGGATGCTCTAATAACATGGATCCCGTACTGCCAAATGAAAGAGCTCTTGCCAACAAAAGCTCATATGCCTAAATACCATTTGTTGGCTAGATTTTATGCATAGCTAAAACCTAGGCAAGTCATGAGATAAATCTCCCTCATTTACTGGTGAGGCTCCGTGTAAGATTTTGTCAATTATGTTTTCTAATATCTACCTGTGGGTTTTACTTTAACTGTGAAGCTCATGAACCATAGCTAAGCAATTCTGCAACAAGTAAGCAGTTGTAAAGAAATATTTGTGGAAGGGGGAATAGTTGAATATGGAAAGAAAGAGAAGATGTGTAATCCAACCAATAGTTTGCAGAGTTGGTCTCATACACACAGATAAAACAAATAGATCTCACAATAAAGAATCAAAGGAAAGGAAAACTTCTAATCTAAATCTTAGATAATGCAAAGTTTATCTAAAGATCTACACAGAAGTAAGAAGCCAATGCACCGTTGACACAAAGTTCTCCAGAAAATCTACCTTTGTTCAATTCCTCAGCTTTCAGAAAAGATATCAAGGGTTTCAACACAAAGTCTGGAACTCAAGAATATTGATTACAAATTCGATCCTTTAACCCGTAGGTTCTTCTATTTATAGTGTATAGAAGGAAATTACAAATAGGAAAGCAATAATTGAACTGACACATGCGGAAGCTATAAAGAAAACAACTGGCAATCTTTCCCCTGAAATTTCTCTCTACATGACATGCATCTGAAGACTAAATCAAAGCTTTGCATGTCTGCCACCTATTCTCAATTAAGGACCTTTTCAGATAACTAAAAGTAATGGCTTTTAACCAATTACTTTAGTTTTACAATTTTGTCGAGAAAATAAGAATAAGAGAAAGAAGTGAAGAAGAAAGACAATATGCCGGCCGTCATACTCTACACTTTTTCTTTGTTTCAGAAATGAATATACTTGTCAAACATGTGACTCAGTAACTTCCCATCTGCTTTAGCAACCACTTCTTTCTCAGTCTTAAACCGCAACAATCCTCTGGACAAAGCAAGAAGATGTTAGCCTTTACCTTCTCTAAACCAGGCCCATACCCCTCAATATCTGCATGAAGCTTTATGAGTCTGCCAATTGAATCTAACGTGAAAGGCATGACGGCTTCATCAATCCTCTTCTGCACAACCAGAATAAATTCCTCACGGGAAGCAGACAATTCATCTGGAATGTTCTCTTGGTACTTCATCTCGTTTTCCAGCAACTGCATCCTCTTCAACATAAGCTTGAGGATCTCCATGCGGAAGGAAACTACTATCTCTAACTACTTCCCCTTTTCTATCAATCCATCAGGTACAATTTGCTCTGTAATTAGCACATCCTCTGGCAATGAATGTATCTTAGCTAAGGTATCCAGATGACTTTCAGCAACTATGTTCTTATCTTTTATCCTTGTCATTAGTTCCTTTAGCTGAGATAATGCCCTGTGCATATTCTCCAAGCCAGTTGGTATTCCCTCGAACTGCTCTAAAGCTTGGTGAATAATTTGCTCTTTCCATTGAGCAATAGCTTTGACCTAGTTCCCTGCATCTTCAATCTCTTCAACCAAACGGTGCGCATAATTTCTTGCACTAACACGGGATGAGAAGAAGGTTTAGCAACCTTAGTGATGATCTCACATAATTGGGAGATCTGCATGAAGCTTTGGTGTCACCCAGATTTCATCCTGAAATCTGCGACTACTCTATCCAATTTTTTTGTACTTTTAAAATAATGGGTCGTTTTGTGTTTTTATTGCCTGAAAGTTCTTGTATTACGTCAAGATATTCCCAAAGAGCCATATTAGCCTTTTTCGCCAAATACCCAGATGCCCAAAATTGTTATATTTTGTCGTCGGGATTTGTCTGGTGGAAAAATTTGTATTTAATTATTTTGAGCCCCATATGAGGCTATTTGCGCTCCGTTTTAACTCTGTTATGATCGAACATGTCATTATTCCTATGTACCAGAAGGGTTTTAACTTGGAATAAGTTTTGGGCTTTATTTGTAATTTTTGGCAATTTTTCGTGTTTTTGTGTTGTCCCGTTTCATTTTCTGTGAAATTTCTCTAGAACAATTCCTTTGCCGGGTAAGCCCGATTTTTGGCCTGGAGCAGCTGGAGAACATATACGCACATTATGCTCGGAGGAAGTCACCATCGGAGGTCTGGATCACTGGGAAAAAGTGAAGTCATGCACGGAAAACCCTTGTGGGGTTGGGGCATTTTTGGAAAACAAAGGATTCAAGTTGCTGATGGATAAAATAGAAAGCAACAGGCAAGGTGGGAATTTTGTACCTGCCTAGCAGGGTACTTTTTCCGTGATATAAAATTCACTTAAGCTGCAGTGGGAAAGTTAGAGGCCGCAGGCAGGCGGGAATTTATTGCCTGCCTTGCAGGGTAAAAATTCCCATGATGAAATAAAAGAAAAGTGACTTAAGTGAAATCATGGGATTTTATTACCTGCCTTGCAGGGTAAATAATCCCATTGTCAAAGTCAAATCACTTAAGTGGATCATGGGATTTCGGGGCTGCCTTGCAGGGTAAAGAATCCCATTGTGAAAAATTCTTAAAAATAGAATTCTATTATGCAAAAAAGTGCGCCCCCTTTGGTGAGAAGATGGCAGCCTTTAAGTGGATTTAATTAATTATTTCTCCTTCTAAAATAGGCGCCCAAGCATGGAAGAAAGTCAACAAAGCAAAGGGGAATAAAAGAAATTAAATAATTAAATGGATTAAATTTAATTTATTTAAAGGCTGCCCCCTTCATGTCTAAAAAGTGTGCCCCATTTAGGATAGATTTAATGATTTTTAAAGCATTAAATCATTAAATTAAATTCTATTTTTAGTGGCTATGGTTAAGGCACCTTTGTGAAGCTTAAGTGAAGTGAAGTGTGAATGATTAAATTGGATTAATTTAATTTATTGGATGGCTGTCCTTAAACATGCTATTTTTAAAGAGAGAAGCATGATTTTTAATTAATTAATTGCCAGGAATAGGAAGGACAATTATTAATTATAGAATTATGAGAGTTATATAAGCATGGGCTGCCATAAGGGTGAATTATTTAATTCACAGGTAAATAATTGCAGCCAAGAGGAAAAGTGCGCCCCATTTGAAGAAGGATTTTGCTCAGACAAAGGTGAAAACAAGGCTAAAAGCTTCCAAATTTGGCGCATGCTTTGAAGGAGGTTGATCTTTGTCTGCATAATTGTTTGCATAGGTGTTACAGGTGCTCAAGTGTTGTTGAAAAGATTCATGCTCTCTTTATATGCAAATTAAACATCAATTTTTGGGGCAGCAGGCTTGAAAAGTGCAGATTTTTATAATTAAAATTCACTATTCATGCTCCGGTGGCCATTTTTGTCTGAATTAATTACAGGAATTCATTACAGGTGCTTTACAAAATAAAATAAGCTCTAATCAATGTCAATACATTGAGTATATCCTCCGAATCTGAAGAATTGTCCAGATCTGCACCAGTTTTGAAGAAATCCGGCCAAATAAGAAGAAAAAGAATTATTCAGACAAAGATAGACAAAGCCATGGCGAAGGAGATGAAAAAGAAAGCACAATGGAGTCATGCATCACTTCCAAACTTGCAGACATAGGAGACACAGATCTAGGTCCGGAACCTCTTTCCGAATTGATTGATAGATCTAGAGCGGGAAAGACTTCACTCATGCGTGCGGTTAAAAGCAGTGGAATTATTCGAGCTGCGGACCTTTCCATACACTGACCCGATTTAGAGTTTGTTATGGAGTCTCGCTAGATCTTACCATCCTTCATCCAGATCAGTGCGAGATGCTACGGGAAAACAATAATTCGTTTGGACGTAGAGTTCATCAATTATTGTTTGAAGATTCGGTGTGAAAGGTGGTGACTTCCATTAGCATTTAGGATGCCGGCAGTAGGTGGGAGAAGCATAGAGTTGATTGCGTGAGCATAATGAATAGCAGATACATGAAGAAGCCTAGATCTCCTTCTAAGTTCCCAAGAACTCTTCCACGATCCCATTTGGTGCAGGAGGTAGATGATGTTGTCAAATTGCTATGCAGGATTAATGGCGAGGCGAATGCTTACACTTTTCATACATGGATGTATGCTTTCATCAGGACCATTGAAGTCAACAAGGTTGATTCCATAATCAATTGGTCAGAAATTATTAGTGACAACATTGGTGAGCAACTCCGAAACGTGAAGTGTACTTTCAGCTTCAAAATGACTTCCTACTTGGTGTATGTTGCAGCTTCACAAGGCGTCTTTTCCAAGTTGGATAGATGTGGTGTTCTTTCTAAGGACCCCATTTTGAGTACTACCTGACTTACTTGTACTGCGTGCGAGAAAGATTTCAAAGTGGTCGATGATGAATTCTTCTACGATTTCATTTGCAGGCTAAAAAAAGACTTGAAGGCCAACAGGGTAAGCAAGGAAGCGTGGGAGCTATATCCAAGGTTGGCAGTCTATTCATTTAGTTTGCAGATTTCACATACCTCAGGGTTACTGGCTTTTTTGGTGAACCGGTTAAGCTGCCCAGATATCCGAATGATAGATTGATCACCATGGAGCTGAGCAGGCAACTTGTGGAGTTACACGACCTTCAGTCAAAGCGGCACAAGTCTATGGGCTTCTTCCCAATCACTGTGGGACATTACAGCTGCCATAGCATTCATAGAGCTCGAGGGATGGAGACGCAGATGTTATCGAGTATGAGCAAGAGTTCTTCCCTGCACGGCTGAACTTCGATCCATTTGGAGTAGCCAGGAAGACGATCTCCCAGGAGTACGCACATGTGCCTTCATTAGAAGATTTCTGGATGAAGTGCAAAAGTGAGTACGAGGTTAGAAAGAGAGATTTCAGCAGGCTATCAGCAAAGCAAGTGTTCGACTTTGGACTAGCGGATACCTACGGATCTTAAAGATGATGGGAATGTGGTACTTGACACTTACCATCAAATGGGAGGAGATAAAACCATACTTCAGGATAACGTAGGAGGCTGCCATACAATTGAAGAAAGGTCTGGCATTGTTTTGGTGAATACTTCAAATTGGTTCTTGTGAAAGGATATTGCCTTGATGAAGCATTGATGAATCAAGTCACGGGCAACTTCGGCGCAGGAGATTCCCTCAAGAGAAAGCACGGAGGAGAAAGCAGCAGGAAGGCCGAGAAGTTGAAAGTACACAGAAGATCTCAATCAAAGGAGAAGATCACTTCCACGGCCATGACTTTAGTTCCAGCTTCTCCAGCATCCAGTACTTCACCAACTGTTGCACCTTATCAGCAGGACACTTCCATGCCTCCACTGAATCCGGCGACATTCATCTTCTCTCCTCGGCCCTCTGTTCAGCAATCCTTCCAGAAGAGACGTTGAAGCTGCAGATGGTGGAGTTTGAAAGAGCTTTGTCCTTGGATGATTCGGAAGATGGCAGCCATAACACTGTGGCACTTTCTGATGGAGAGGATGCAGAGCGGGAGATGGTAGTGCACTCAGCGACTTCTCATTCTCCGAGAAGTAACTTCTCGGAATGGTTGGCTTCACAGTTGGTTCCAGAAGCGAGAGTGGAGATGAACTTGGAGGAACACGACTTGCAGCTACTCCAGGGCCTAGGCGGAAAAGACAGAAGGCCTAAAGTTGCTAAAGCAACTTCTAGGTTGATCATCGAGGAATCAGGGCAGAAGTTTGCTGAGATATCAATTCCGGCAGAAGGAAAGGAGGAGGAGCTCACGGCAGAAGATGTTACAGTAACCAGAGTACCCCTCGGTCAAGCCACCACTGAAGGATTGAAGCAGGACACGCAGACATTGATAGATGCTCTATTCCTTAGGCTTGACAGTGAAAAGGCGGAGAAAGAAGAACTTCAGAAGCAGGTATCTCAGTTGTGCGAGATCATAGCCAAGGTTGCTAAGCCTTCCATTCAGCCCATTTCAGAGCAGGTGAGTGATCATCTTATGTAGGAAATGGAGGATGCAAGCAATCAAGTAAAAGCTATTGACGAATGGAAGGATTTGATTATGCGTCAAGCTCTTTATACTGACTTGGAGAGGTGCCACCACTTTAAAGGTTATGAATGATCAAAAAATCAGCTGCAAAGAAGTGGTGACAAGCATAGTGGACATGAACACGATTCTTGAGAGTAACTTGAGTACTTTGGGAGAGATCAACAAGCTGCCGGGAGATGTATTGGTTGCAGAGAAAATTGTACCGGACGGATCAGTCGAGAAGGGGAAGCAGCTGGAGTTTGCAGTATCTTTCCGTTTGGAGATCTGCAGAGTTTTGCTGAAGAGGATGCAGGCACTTGAGAGTAGGACATCATCCTTACCAGACAGTATCATTTCTTTCACTGAGGAGGACGTGGTCGGAGGTGTTACTTCATACGTGCGGATCGTTCCTAGCAAGGTGCCTAATTCCCTGGAAGGGTCTCTTCTGATGGTACAAAAGAGAATTGATAAAGCTACTAAGCCTTTCACGATGAATTCTATTAGTAGACTGGTGGCGCTGCAGGCAGATATTGCGAGGTTTGGGCCGAGCTTGGAAGATGTGGAGGCGTGCATCAAAGTGTTGAATGAAGGATTGCTGCAGTTTAGGACAGAGAAGGAAGCAGTGGCTAAAACAGATGGGAAGATGTTGAATCACATGTTCAACAAGTATATCCGATATCAGAACAAAAAGAAGACATAAATGTTACAGCTGACATGACTTCTTCTATTCTTTCTTTCTTCTATTTTCTATGTTCCCGGATGAAATTGTAAAACTTTAAGTTATTGGTTTTGTAACCATTACTTAAAGTCATGTGGAACCATTCTATTAGTTAAGTGATATATGTGTCACTTAAGGAGAAGTTAGTGGAGGATGATTGTCAAATGTCATCTTTACTTGTTGTTTGTGTTTTAGTTCAGTTAGACTTCCCATTTGTACTTTCCCTCCTACATTCTATAAGTAGGAGAAGAACCTCGGGTTAATGATCAAAATTTGTAAGCAGCAATCTTGTGTTCTAGACTTTGTCTTTGAACCCCGAGAGCCACTTGGAAGCAAAGGAATAAAAGGAGCGAGGTTTTAGGAGAACTTTGTGTCACGGTGTATTGTGTTTCTTGCTTTTAATCTTAGATCTCTTAATAAACTTTGTGTTATTTTAGATCGGATCTAGAAGCTCCTTTGTTTTAGAATTGTGTTTATATCTATTGGATTCTTCTATGTGCATGCAATCAGCTCTGCCATCTACTGATTGGGATGCACATCTTCCCCATTTCTTCTATGTGTTTATGTAATTATCTTCTTCTATAACTTTTCCTTTCTTTAAACAGTTGCTTACTTGCTGCAGAACTGTTCAGTTATGGTTCATGAACTGAGTAGTTAAAGTAAAACCCCATTTAGATATTAGCATACTTAAATTGACAAATCTGACACGGGAGCCTCACCGGTTAAATGAGGGAGATTTATCTCATGACTGCCTAGGTTTTGTGCTATGCAGAAAATCTAGCCAACAAGCTTATCTTTTTCTGCCTTCTCCTTGTCAAGCTTAAGGAATAAAACATCTATCAGTGTCCGTGTATCTTGCTTTAATCCTTCCGTGGTGATTTTTCCCAATGGTACTTTAGTCACTAATATGTTTAAGTGAGTTAGCTCTCCCTTTTGTTTCCCTTAAGATGAACCGATAATTCAACGAACTCGAGACGCCTTGATTATTCAATTATCAACCTTTAAGTCATTTTATTTTAGATCTTTTACCTCTACCTTCCAAGCTCATAAGCAAAGTCCTCCTCTTCCAAGTTGATTTCCTCTCTAGCCTTTGGAATTGAGTTGAAACCCCATAACCAACCAAGATGAGAAGTTACTCTTTGGGGAATGAGAAGTCGCTGAATGTACCACCATCTCATGCTTCGGCTTTGTTGCATCTAAATTAACCACAGTGTTATGGCTTCCCTTTTCTAAATTGTCTAAAGACAATGCTCTCTCAAACTCTGTCATTTGTGCTTCAAACTTCTCAGCAGGGGGAGGTGAAGATCTCGATGGCTGAGGAACAAATACGAACGATGCTAGATTCAATGGTCGAATAATAACCTCTGTTTGAGGTCCTAGAACTGCCGATAAGTGTTGTGAGTTGACGCTGGAGAAGCTTCGTCTAAAAGTGGCACTGGTATAATGGATGTAGGCTTGCCTTTTTCCAATACCTGAGACTTCTTGTATACTTTGAGCTTCTCTAGCCTTCTACTACTCTCACCTTCGTGCTTTCTTTTGTTGGAATCCTGTAATAAAATTCCCTATGATCTGGTTCATCAAAGTCTCGTCCATGCAATACCCCTTTGTCAACAACCAATTTGAAGTGTTAACCAAAACTGTGGAAGACCTTTCTTCAATTGTATGACAACCACCTACACTTTCTGAAGAACAACTCTATCTCCTCCCATTTGATGGTATGTGTCAAGTACCACATGCCCATCATCTGCAAGATTTGCAGGTATCCATGCTAGACCATAGTCGGAAACCTGTTGCGCTGATAATCTTGAAATCTCCCTTTCTGACTTCGTATTCGCTCTTGCACTTCATCCAAAAGTCTTCAAGTGAAGGAACATGTGAGTATTCTTGGGAGACCGTCCTCTTTGCTATCCCATATGGGTCAAAGTTCATTCGTGCTAGGAAGAACTCATGCTCATACCTAACAAACATTTCTGCTTCAATTCCTCTGGCTTTGTGGATGCTCTGGCAACTATAATGACCCACTGTGACTGGAAAGCTACCTATAGACTTGTGCCATTTTGACTGTAAGTCATGCAACTCTACGAGCTGCCTGCACAACTCCATGATGACCCACTTATCACTTGGGTATCTTGGCAACTTAACTGGTTCTCTGAGAAACCACTCACCCTGAGATATGTGAAGTCCACAAACTGGATGAAGATACAACCATGCTTGGGAGACAACTTGTCAGGCCTCTTTGCTCACTCTGTTGGTCTTCAGATCACTATTTAATTTGCAAATGAATCCATAGAAGAATCCATCGTTAACCACCCTGAAATCTTTGTAGCATTCAGGAACTGTCAACTATGGGAAGCACTCATAAATAGGATCTTTTGACAATATGCCCGTCTATCCAGTTTGGAAAATATCCCCTGAGAAGCTGCTGCATATACAAGGTATGAAGTCATCTTGAAGTTGAATGTCCGCCTCACACTTGAGTTGCTCACTGATGTTATCACTAATGATCTCCGCCCAATTAATCATCAAATCAACTTTGTTGATCTCAATGGTTCTCACAAAGGCATACATCCATGAGTAGAAGTTATTGGTATTGGCTTCTCCATTTATCCTGCAAAGCAATTTGGTGATATCATCAACTTCCTGCACAAGATTGGATCGTGGAAGATTCATTGGGAACTTCGATGGTGATCTTGGGATTCTTCATGTATTTGTTGTTCATTATACCCACGCAATCCGCTTTGTGTTTTTCCCATCTATTGTTGGCATCCTGCATGCTAATTGCAATCACCACTGGCCGTGCCAGAAGCTTAAGGCAATAATTAATAAATTGTGCATCCAACCTGATTATTGTCTTCCCTGCAACATCGCAGATCGCAGATTGTCCTAGAAACGAGAGGATGCAAAGACCTCACGCACTCCAAAACAAACTCGTAAGCAATTGACTGTGGATTGGAAACACCTTTGAAGCTTGAATAATCCCGCTGCTTTTTATTGCCCGCATAAGAGATGATCTACCAATGGCCTTGGATCTATCAATCAAATCAGTGATAGGTTCAGGGCCCATGTCTGTATCATTGATTTCGGTAAGCCTAGAAGTCATGCATGATTCTGCTGACCCTTCTCTTTCATCATGCTTCATCATGCCTGGAATAATCTTTTGTCGATCTTTTTCTTTTATTTTTGCCAGAATCCCTTGTAATTGGATCAATTTGTGCAGATCCTGCAATTTCTTTTGATTCAGAAGATATATTCAATGTATCTGACATTGATTTTGACTTCTTTTCACCAATATGAGCACCTGTGATGAATACTGCAATTGATTCAGACAAATATGGAGTCCATGGCATGAATACTCAATTTTTATCACCAAAATCTGCTTATAAAGCCTGCTGCCCTAAAATTTGAGACCTTGCTTTGTAATATCCCTCGTAGGATATTAATTGATTATTATTAAATACTTGCAAAAATAAACACTTAGAAGATAAACCCTCATAGGTTTACCTCAACAAACCCTAGTGTCACTTCAATACAACCCAAATAGGGTTGGAGTGAGCCAAGGTGAGGGTCCGATGGGCAATCTAGTTGGTATTTACACTCCTTTATCCAATACAATTGTAAGAAGTAAAAATAATAAATAATAATCTGTTAAAACTTTGGAAATTAATAACTCTCAAAATACTAACTCTTTTAACTTGAAACCAAATGCAGTAGAAAGGGAAAATTATGAGCTTCTCATCAAAATAAATATTAGATCTTTGCATGCACTAGAAACCACTCAAATCAGCCCCGAAATCCCAAACCCAGTCGCTAGGGTTAGGGTAAATTGCATAAATAATTTCCAGCACTTAGAACCCTTCAAAATATTCAATAACATGCAGATTTTACCCTCAATAAAATGCGCCAATACCCTAGACAAGTTGCCAAAGCTAGAGAGAAAATATCATGCACAAACACCTTCAACACAAAAGAGCAAAATGGAAAGAACAATGGAGTCTTCAATAATCTTCAATAATGGATCAATCAAAATAAGAGAGAGATCAATGCAAGAACTAGGGCATACATCCCAATTCTCCAAGCATGGAGTGAAATCAATAATTCATCAACATGAACCTCTAAGGAAAATGTGACCTCCCTTTTATAGAACTAAGGGGTGCAATATCCAATAAAGACCGACCTTTCCCTTTTGGAGGGAAAACATAAACTCTCATTAAAATATTTAATACTAAGACTATGTGCACTTTATTTATTTATTAATTAAATAAATAAAAGTAACTAACCTATGTGCACATTAAACTAACTAAAAAGACTCCCACTTGTAGTGCTAGGCATGCCAAGGGGTTACAATGCAAATGAAAAATAAATATTAACAATGTCTTGAAAAAGGGGACATTACACTTGCTTACATGCTAAGAAAGCTAATAATATTATTTAATTCACCTAGGCACTTATACCAACATGCAGATGCTTGGAATAATAAAAATAAAGCTTCTCCAACCCTAGGCGCCAAAACTGGAAGCTTCCCGGCAATGGAAAATACTCTTTAATGCAAAATACTCCTTTTGGCGCCAAAATCCCCCAGGACAACAAGCTCCATCAAAAAGAATTAATTATCTCTTCCTTATGGCATCCCATGCTTATATAGCCAACTGCATGCTATTTTTAATAATTGTTTTCTCCTATTTTTGGCAATTATTTAATAATAAGCCATGTTCTTTCTCTTAATTTGGGCGCCCAAGTTTGCATGCTTCTGCTTGCTTTTTATGAAATTATTTTATTTATTTTTAGCATGCATCCTTGCCTTCTCTTTAGCTCATCCAGTTGCTTTGACTTTCCTTCTATTTATGGCACCAAACTTAGCTAGAAATAATAATAATAAATATTATTTAATGCATATAATCATGCCAAGATGGGTCACACTTTTTGGCTAGAGGGTGTGCTAAAAATAAGAAGTCAAAGTAATGGGAATTTTTACCTTGCCAGGCAGCTCCAAAAATCCCATCCTTCACTTAAGTGATTTGTCTTTAGTGATGGGAAAAAACAACTGCTAAAGTGGACATAAAATTCCCACTACCAAAATTCCCTTTGCGCCGCCGCCACTACCAAAATTCCCACTGATAGCTTAAAGCATTCCAAAAAGTGCGACTTGTATGGGAGAAACTTATTTTGCCTAAATTCTTCCTTTTTGTTAGAAGTTAGCACTCCATGATCAGTTTCTTCCATTGTTTGAGGCCATGAATGGCTTTAACTTCAAGCAATTAAACAGGCTATACTGTAAGCTAACAAACGGATCAAGAGCAATTTAATGACAATCATGCGGAGAAGACCAAAAACAAACACAAAATAAAAATAAAAATGAAAAACGCTGCTAGAAGTTGCAGACAATTGCTTTGCGGAATAACTGGTTAGTAAAAACTCACCCCTGGTGAAAACTCTATTGAGAGGCGAGAATACTGGCATGCAAATCTTCAACAGGGTTCAATTGCAGCACAATTTATTTTAAATATAACTTTATTTAAATAAAATTCTCGCAAACAAAACCTGGCAGAGGGATAAAATGAGTTTTAGCATCTGAGTATTCGTTGAAATTGGCTTATATGAATCCATGGGAATACCTTAAGGCAATGGAAACACCAGACAATAAAAACACAAAACGACCCGTTATTTTAAAGAGAACGAAATTTTTTAACAAGGGATAGTCCTAGATTTCAGGGTCAAATCTGGGGACACCAATTGGCTCCGTTTGTGGACATCTTTACCTCTGTCAAAATGATAGGAGCAAAGATGAGATCTTAGCATCTCTGGTTTCGTATCTTGTCCATTGGGCTCAGGGTCAAACAACCAAAGAAAGTATTACATCGACAAAAGAAAAAGAAAAGAAAAACGACCAAAATTTATTTATATACATACAGGTTTTACCCTGTTCCTTCAATTCGGAAAAGCTTCAAATGTTGCCGTTGAAAGGCAATGATAGTTCAATTCCATCCTGATGAGCAAGTATGAAGCTATCAATTCCGATCCTTTTGATTATGAAAGGCCCTTTCCACAATGAATCAAATTTGCCGTGCATGCCCTTTTGTTCGTGTCTTTTATCCCATAGGAGGACCCAATTTGTGATGTGCCAAAATCCCGATATTGTATTTGTTAAAAAATAATAATAATAAATCAATAAGTAAATTATTGTGAGCACTTTGGAATATTATTATGTAGTTCCAAAATTAAAAGTGAAAAAGGTTTAATTGGAGAGGAACTTGTCAGGACACTATTATTTATATTAAACTAATTGTAAATTTGTAATTGGAAATTTACCGTTGTAACCTTTGGTAATGCAACCGAATTGGGCAAAGTATTATTTAAATGGCTTGTAAGACTTGTTGAGGATCCCGGAGGAGAAAAAGATTTTGAAAATTTCAAAGAGCTTGTGGATATTTTCCAGGGAAGCTAGGTTTGTAAAGCAGGGTTGTGGGCGAAGGGAGGGGCTCCAGAGGAGTCCTAATCGGGGGTACAGAGTACAACCCCGGATGGTTCCTGGCCAGGGCATCGGTTTGTGCTTTTAAGCATATTTTCTTCCCCTCATTAATGTGGCCATGGTTCTGGTGCTTACATCCAAGTGGACCAGGGGTGAGCATAGCAAAGCCCATTGCTAGATTGAGATAAGTTCCTTCTCTGTATTTTGGTTGTATATTGTGCAATTACGGAAAGAAATTAAATAAAAGAGTAAATTATTATGGTTCTTTTATTTGTAATATTTTGTTGGAATAGATATTTAATTTAATTGTGATATGAAACTATATTAATTGATATTGCATTGTTAATTTATTTTTACAGTGTCGTATTGCTTCTCTGTATTGATTTCCAAAAAAATAAAAATTACACAGTGTTTTGTGGTTGGTTGATTTAAAATAAATATAAGTTTATATTAAAATCGAACATTTACTTGAGGAAAAAATTATTAACTCTTGTTTTGTTTATTTTTACTTGTATAGTAAAATTAAATAAAATATGTGCATTTGAATAGTTAACTTTGAGAAAAATAATATGGTTTTATTAATAAATGCCTTTGAAAAATGTTTAATATTTTTAAAAATATGTATATTAAAATACTATAATATTTTATGTGGCCATCTTGAATATTATAATATTATATGACATATAACATTTAATTAAAAATTCTAACCTAAACCTATGTTGTATATATTATACTATATACTATAACTTAAGATCTTAATGGCTTATATAATGTTTTAATGTGGTTTGTCTATTGTGTTGGCTAGCTCGACTTGTACATGTAATTAAATAAATTAAAAACTATAATCTATATATGTGTGTGTTTGGGTTGGCGGTCTAAGTACTAAATATTACAAAGTTTAAACCTATATTTTAACTACCTAATCCTAAACCGCTATACATATTTAAACATTATACTTACCAATATTTAAGACCTATATATGGCTAAATAAATTAAAACTTCAACTTTTAAACTAAAGTACTTACATTGGAGTTATTTAAACATATAATGTTTTACTTATTATTATTTTTTAAAAAGTAGTTTTTTATCTTTTTAGTTTAACATTAAATAATTTAAAATATTATTAAATGTTTTTATATTTATAAAGATAAGGGATATAATTTGATGAATATTTGCAGTAGATATAAATATAATTAAATAGGTAGTTAATGCAAGTGTTTAAAATACATTAGTAGGATTTTTATATGGTAAGATATTAGGATTTTTAATTGAGTTATTAATATCTATCATTCATAATGACTTGTTTTCGAATGTCGAAATGGATTTCTTTCTTTCTTATTCTATTTAGAAAATAATTTTCTAATTAAATTATTATGTAGTTGTTAAATTTGTTACATTTTTTTATGAAAAATGCTAATATGTCGTCGTTTCTTTTATGTGGAAAATCTTTTTACGAAGTATAACTTCTTTGTAGAAAGTGTTGTTTTGCGTATGATTATTTATCGTTATGTTAAATGGTGTCGTCGGCCCTTTTCCTGGTGCGGGGAAAATGGTGTTACACAATCACCAATCTCAAACTTTCTTTCTCTGGCCTTTTTGTCAAAGATCACCTTCACTTTCCTCTGGTGTTCTGATAGCCTATTTGCCAACCGTACTTCACGCAATTCAGTCAAATACATTATTCTTTTGTCAATAGCATCCGTGAACGTAGCATCTTCTAGAGCTTTGGAAAGTCGTAAAGCAGGCAATTCCAATGTAAGAGGCAACTCTGCGTCTCTTCCATACAACAATTGAAAAGGGGACATGCCTATAGCTTTCTTCGGGGTGATCATGTCTGCCCATAATGCATCAAACAACTTCTTATGCCAAGTTCTTTGATTTTCGGTTACCAATTTTCGCATGATTGTTACCAGATTTTTATTACTTGATTCAGCTTGGCCATTCCCTTGTGGGTAGTAATTGGAGGAATGTACCAACTGGATTCCATGCGTGTAGCAAAATTCAACCAACTCCTCAGAAGATAAATTGGGAGCATTGTCTGCTACTATTTTGTTGGGTATGCCAAACCTTATGACAATATTTTCCTTTATAAAATTACACACCTCCGTGGAAGTGGCATTTTTAATGGGAATGGCTTCTACCCACTTACTGAAATAATCAGTAGCTGTCAGAATGTAATGATGACTCGGCACTAGAAGTTGGGTTGAGCATGCCAATAAAATCCATGCCCCATTACTGGAAAGGCTCTTCAATTATAACTGGTTTTAAAGGCAATGCAGGCAATTTTATACATCCAACAAAATGTTGGCACGCTTGGCACTTGGATACCCATTCTGCAGTATCTTGAAAAAGTGTGGGCTAATACCTAGCTTAGAGGATTTTGTGTGCAGTGACTCGGGCTGAGAAATGACCACCACAAGCCATATTATGAAATTGTTTTAATAGCTGATCCTGCTGAGCTTTATCCACACATCTGAGAAACACGCCATCAATCCCTTTTTATACAACCCATTATCCCAAAGAACAAAGTCTTTGGCCTTCAATTTAATGGTACGCTTTTCCTTGCGAGAGAGATGATCCGGCATTCCCCATAGGTTATGAAATAGGCAATATTACTATACCATTCATCTACCAGATCTATAAAGAGAACCATAGGCAAACTTTCGCCTTCCTCTGACTCAGTTATCCTTGTCTCAGTCATTAACTCACATAAGCCTCTTCCTCGAACCAGCTTTGTAGGCTTAATATCCAAGTCATATTCTTGCACCTTTGTTACCCATGTGCCTCTTAATAACCCTAGTTCTTGTTGTGTTAGAATAGAACAAGGACCACAGTATGTGAAGAAAGGATATAATATCTGAATGCCTTGCATGCTTTCACAACTGCATATGCATGTTTCTCCATAGGAGTATATTTCAATTCGTAAGCCTTTAAAGGCATACTCATGAAAGTAATCGGGGCTTCTACATCCTCTTGATTTCTCTGCATCAGAATTGCGACATTGTGTGTTCAGAGGAATAACAGTAAAGAATAAATTCTTTACTAAAATCTGGTGATACCAAGATTGGTGCTTCGAGACAAAGCCGTCTTGATCTTCTCGAATGCTTCTTTTCCTTCATCGCTCCACTTGAAATCCTGTGTTTTCTTCATCATATTTGAAATATGACGAGTTAGTTCAGCAAAGTCAGGGACAAATCTCTGAGAAAATTAACCTTACCAAAGAAGGAATGAACCCCTTTTTTGGAGGTTGGCAATGGCAAAGTTTGAATGGATTTCACCGCTCAGGATCTATTTTGGTTCCTTCTTTTGAAACAATGTGCCCTAACAACTTTCCTTCACATTAAACAAAGATGGATTTCTTGGGATTTAAAGAAATCCCATGCTTACGGCACTGGATGAAGACTTCTTCCAGATCTGAAATGTGATTACCCCTTACTTTAGAAAAGACTATCGATCATCGAGGTAAACCACTATGATTTTGTCTTTGAGATGAGAAAATGCCAGATCCATAGCTCTTTGAAATGTGGCTCTGGCATTAATTAACCCGAAAGGCATTTTCTGGTAAGCAAACGTTCCCAAGGTGTGATGAATGTTGTTTTATATTGATCTTCTTCAGCCACCTTAACCTAATTATAGCCTGAGAAACCATCCAACATTGACAACATCTCAGATCCGTGACAACCTGGAGAGTATGATCCATAATTGGAATGGGATAATTATCTTTTAATGATGCCTGATTGAGATTGCATGAAAATCAACACACAATCTAATCTCACCACTTTTCTTTCTTACGGGAACTATATTGGCCAACCACTCAGAATGATGTATAGGGTAAATTATCTTTGCATCCAATAGTTTCTGAATCTCTGCAAAGATTGTTCCTGAAATGGTTGTGGTGTCCCCAGATTTCACCTTGAAATCACGGACTACCCATTTAAAAAAATTTCGTTCTTTTTAAAATAACGGGTCTTTTTGTGTTTTTATTGCCAGAAGATGTCTCTATTACGTTAAGATATTCCCAATGAATCATATGAGCCAATTTTGACAAATACCCAGATGTTGAAACTCATTTTATCCCTCCGCCAAGTTTTTCTGCGGGAAATTTTTATTTAATTATTTATTAAATAAATAAAGCCCGTTGAAGTAAATTGTGCTCCGGTTGAATCTGTTGAAGTTTTGCATGCCAGTATTCACACATCTCAATAGGATTTTCACCAGGAATGAATTCTGAGCATTGCCTGCTACTTTTGGCAAACGTTTTTCATTTTTATTTATTTCTTTTGCATTTGTTTTCGGTTTTCTCTGCAGTCTGTCTGTTCAATTCTCCTTGATCCGGTATTTGTTCTGTATAGTCTATTTAATTGCCTAGACATCTGGAGATCATTTATGGCCTCAACACTGGAAGGAATTAGCCTCAGAAGGCAAACTTCTGACCAAAAAATATGAAGTCAAGTAGAAAAAGCCTCTCCAGAGGCAAGTCACACTTTTTGGAATAGATAGATCTAAGCTGCAATGGGAATTTCGGCAGTGGCAGGCGGTGGGAATTTTTACCCGCCTTGCAAGGTACCGTAAAGTCGAGAATCACTTAAGTTGCAATGGGAATATTAGAGGTGGCAGGCATACATGAATTTCTTACTTGCCTTGCAGGGTAAAAATTCCCATTATAAAAGAAAAATCACTTAAAGCACCGGTGGGAATTTCTTGCCTGCCTAGCAGCTAACTTTTCCCATCAAAGAGGTTTATTCACCCATGCAAGTTACATTTTTTCAAAGAAGGCTATTTTCCATACAAGTCACACTTTTTGGGAGATGATTTAAATTGTCAGTGGGAATTTTGGCAGTGGCAGGTAGGCGGGAATTTCTTACCTGCCTTGCAGGGTGAAAATTCCCATGATGGACAAATCACTTAAGTGGAAGAGGGGATTTTTGGAGCTGCAGTGTAGGGTGGAAATTCCCATCAAGTTGACTTCTTATTTTTAGCATCTACCCCTGCCAAAAAGTGCGACCCACCTTGGCATTAAACAATGCAATTAATGTTATTTATTAATGGCTTTTTAATCTAATTTTGGCGCCATGTATGGAAGGAAAGTCAATGCAAAAGGACAAGCTAAAGAGAACTGAAGGATGCATGCTAAAAATAAATAAAATAAATTTATTAAAAAGCAACCAGCAAAGCATGCATAATTGGGCGCCCAAATTGGATGAATAGACATGGCTATTAATTAATTAAATTGCCAGAAATAGGAAGAGACAATTATTAAAAATAGCATGTTGGAGGTTATATAAGCATGGGACGCCATAAGGGAGAGACAGATTAATTCTTTTTGATGAAGTTTGCAGCCCAGACAGGTTTTGGCACCAAAAGGAGGATTTTGCATTAAAGTTTATTTTCCTTCCTTTGGGAAGCTTCTAGTTTTGGCGCCTAGGGTTAGAATAGCCTAATTTTGGTTATTTTGAGTATTTGCATGTTGGCATATGTGCCTAGGTGAATTAAATAATATTTTTGCTTGCTTTGTATGCAAGCGAAACCTCAAATTTTAGGGCAACATGCTTTATATGTAGATTTTGGTGATAAAAATAAAGTGTTCATGCTCTGGATTCCATCTTTGTCTGAATTAATTGCAGGTATTCATCACAGGAGCTTATATTAGTAAAAGGAAGTTCAAATCAATGTCAGATACATTGAATATCTCTTTCGAATCAAAAGAAATTGCCAGATCTGCACAAGTTGAGCCAATTAAAGGGATTTAGGTAGAATAAAAAAAAAAAGAGCCCAGACAAAGATTGTTCCGTACCAGATGAAACATGATGAAAGAGAAGGATCATCTGAACCATACATAGCTTCCAGATTTGTTGACATCAATGATATAGACATAGGCCCTGAACCCATCTCCGATATAATTGACAGATCTAAAGCCGGAAGGACCTCTCTCACGGGCAATTAAAAGCAGCGGAATTATTCAAGCTTCAGCGTTTCCAGTCACAAGCTTAGTTGCCTGAATTTGTTATGGAGTGTGCAAGGTCATATCATCCTCTTTCCAGAACAATTCGGGATCATGCATGGGAAAGACAATAATCAGGTTGGATGCACAATTTATTAATTATTGTCTAAAGATTCCAACACGACCTGTGGTGATTGCAATTAGCATGTTGGATGCTGGCAATAGATGGGAGAAACACAAAGCAGATTGTGTGGGCATAATGAATAAGCGAGATACATGAAGAAGCCAGATCTCCATCAAAGTTCCCGAGGACTATTCCACGATCCAATTTGGTGCAGGAAGTTGATGATATTACTAAATTGCTTTGCAGGTTAAATGGAGAAGCCAATACTCATAACTTCGCTCATGGATGTATGCTTTCGTGAGAACCATTGAGATCAAAAAAGCTGATTCGATTATCAATTAGGCATAGATCATCAGTGACAACATCGGCAAGCAGCTCCGAAGTGTGAGGCGGACATTCAACTTCAAAATGACTTCATACCTGGTATATGTAGCAGCCTTGCAGGTATATTTTCCAAATTGGATAGACGAGGAGTTTTGTCGAAAGATGAGTGCTTCCCATAGTTGACAGTTCCTGAGTGCAACAAATATTACAAGGTGGTCAACGATGGGTTCTTCTACGAATTCATCTGCAAATTGAATAGTGATCTAAAGACCAACAAGGTGAGCAAAGAAGCTTGGGAAGTTGTATCCCAGTATGGCTGCATCTTCATCCAGTTTGCAGACTTCACGTATCTCAGGGTCAGTGGCTTTTCAAGAGAACTAGTCAAGTTGCGAGGTATCCAAGTGACAAATGGGTCATCATGGAGTTGTGCAAGCAGCTCATGGAAATGCATGACTTACAATCAAAGCGGCACAAACCTACAAGTTGCTTTCCAGTCATGGTGGGTTATTACAACTTTGCAGAGCATCCATAAGGCGAGGGGAATCGAAGCCTAAATGTTTTCCGGATATGAGCATGAGTTCTTCCCAAGATGATTGAACTATGATCCATATGGGATAGCGAGGAAGACAATCTCCCAGGAGTATGCACACGTACCTTCATTGGAAGACTTTTGGATGAAGTGCAAAAGCGAGTATGAAGTCAGGAAGAAAGATTTCAGCAGGTTATCAACGCAACAAGTATCTGATTATGGTTTAGCACGGATACCTACAAATCTCGCGGATGATGGACATGTGATACTTGACACATACCATCAGATGGGAGGGGATAGAGCTGCTCTTTAGGAAAACATAAGTGGTTGTCAGACGATTGAGGAAAGGTCTTCCGCGGTTCTAGTTAACACCTCAAACTGGTTGTTGACAAAGGGGTATTGCTTGGACGAAGCTTTGATGAATCAGATCATAGGTAACTTTATGTAGGAGACTCCAGAAAAGAAAGCACAACGGTGAAAGTAGTGGAGGCCGAGAAGCTTAAAGCATACAAGAAGTCTCAGATACTGGAGGAGGTCAATTCTACAGCTATCATGCTAGTACCAATTTCAAATGAAGCTTCTCCTATGTCAACTCTTAGCACTTCCGCAGCCCCTGAACCCCAGGAAGATGTGGTTGTTCCTCCGTTGAATCCAGTGTCATTTATATTTTCTCCTTAGCCACTCAGATTTTCACCTCCCCCTGCAGAGAAGCTGAAAGCTCAGATGGCAGAGTTTGAAAAAGCATTGTCTTTGGACAATTCAGAGGATGACAGCCACAACACTGTGGCAAATTTGGATGCAGTAGAGTTTGAACATGAGAAGGTGGTACACTCAGTGACTTCTCATTCCCGAGAAGCAATTTTTCATCATGGTTGGCTTTGTAGACGGTTCCAGAAGCCAGAGAGGAGATCAACCTGGAAGAGCATGACTTGCAGCTACTCCTGAGTTTGGGCGGAAAGGATAGAAGACCTAAAGTTGCCAAGGTAACTTCAAGGTTGATTATTGAAGAATCAAGGCAGAAGTTCGCCGAGTTGATAGTTCCAGCAGAGGGAAAGCAGAAGGGAGAACTCACGGCGGTAGATATCTCAGTAACCAAAGTGCCACTAGGTCAGACTACCACGGAAGGATTAAAGCAAGATACACAAACACTAATAAATGCTTTATTCCTCAAGCTAGACAAAGAGAAGGCAAGAGAAAACCAAACTTCAAGAGTAGGTTTCCTAGTTGTGTGAAATCATTGCTAAGGTTTCCAAACCTTCCTCTCAGCCAGTTTTAGCACATGAGCAGGTGAGCAACCATCTGATCGAGGAGGTGGAGGATGCAGGTAATCAAGTCACGACTGTTAATGAATGGAAAAGCGATCATTCACCAATCTTCAAAACAACTCAAAGAGATACCAGCTAGTTTGGAGGTTATGAAAGATGCATTATCTCATCTGAAGCAACTGATGATAGGCATAGTGGATGAGAATGCAGTGGTTGAAGGTAACCTGGGCATTTTGGTTAAAATAAATAAGCTGCCGGAGGAGGTTTTGATTGCAGAGCAACTTGTGCTTGATGGATTGATTGAAAAGGGCAAGCAACTTGAGTTTGCAGTTTCTTTCCGCATGGAGATTCTCAAGCTTATGCTGAAAAGAATGCAGTTGCTCGAGGATAGGATATTGTCATTTCCAGGCAATATAGTTGCTTTCACCGAGGAGGAAGTAGTTGGGGATGTTTCTTCCTATAGAAGAGCTATTCCAAACAAGGTGCCTGCTTCTCTTGAAGGGTTGCTTCTGATGATTCAGAAGAGGATTGATGAAGTTGTTAAGACTTTCACGTTGAATTCAATCAACAAGCTGATAACACTTCAATCGGATATTAAAGAGTTTGGGCCTAGTTTGAAGGAGGTGGAAGTAAACATTGACCTTCTCGTCCAAAGGATTCTTTGCATTTCAGATCGAGAAAGAGGTCATGCTTTATAACAAATGGGAAATTGTTGAATTATATGTTCGAAAAGTATATTCAATATCAGAACAAGAAGAAAGCATAGGGTGTAACATCTGGCAGATCTTCTTTCTTCTCTTCTTTATTTTATTCCTTATATGCCCGAATGAAATTGTAAGATTAAGTTATTGATTTAAAAACCATTACTTCACGTTATTTGGAAAAGTTCTCTAAGATAAGTGGCAGATGTACACAACTTTGGCTTAACCTCCAGATGCATGTCATTTAGAGAGGAATTCTAGGAGAAAGATTGTCAGATGTTCCCTTTACAACTTCCCGCATGTTCTAGTTCAGTTGTAGTTTCCATTTGTAATTTCCCCTCTATACACTATAAATAGAGGAAGAGCCTACGGGTTAAAGGATCAGAATTTGTAATCAGCATTCTTGTGTTCCAGACTTTGAGCTAAAACCCTTGATATCTTTTTGAAAGCTAAGGAATAGAGAGGAGGCAGATTTCCGGAGAACTTTGTGTCAACGGTGCATTTGTTTCTTATTTCTTTTTAGATCTTTGCATAAACTTTGTGTTATCTTAGATCTAGATCTGAAACTTTCCTTTGCTTTGAATTCTGCATTTCTAGATCTCGTAAACTTTGTGTTATCTTGGATGCCTAAAATACATATCTAAATTGTGGCAAGGTTAATTGGAGTGAATTTTGTGTTTTGCATACATTTTCATACCACTGTTTGGAGAAATCAGTTCGTTGGTTTTTATTACAGTGTACTAGTTATAGAAATCAGATTTGGTTATTTGGTGTTTTATCTAATTTCCTTGATTGTTGGTCCAATCCCTTGAAAGGGATATTACAATCTGTCAATTTCACTTTCTTATTGTTCTTCTATCTCTCCCTGTGCTGGGGCTGCTTATGGCTCTTCTTCCCTATCACTCACATCACCTGTTATGGTTCCTCTTCTCTTATTAGCTTCCATTGTTGTTAACCTTGGATCAAAACTAACTCTCATATTTCTCAACTCTTCTAGTATGGCATCTCCTACTTGAATGCCTCCTCTACCACCTCCTCTGACTACTCTTATGGTGGGCATTTTACTTTTCCTTCTTTATCTCACTTTTTGTTCTTGATTCCTGGTATCAACCTGCTCTAATACCACAAATGATGCAAACAGCAAGAAAAATTAGTTGAAAAATGGGTCTACAACTCTGTTTTGCTAGAAATAGGCTACTTAGCTTGTCGCCCTTCCAAAGGCTAAGTCTTATTGTTCAGGACAAACCACAAGGAATCTCAGAAAACTAAAACTTATTTAGGATACCTTTTTCCCCAAAGGTGCTTCACACAAAATTTCAGGTCTTCACACCCAGTTTTGACCCTCTAATTCGCTAAACCTCTTTTTTCACGTAGGTCTCCAAAAGAAGTCTACTAGCCTGTTAGTGAACTGTCCAGAACTGGGTAAAACAAGAGCAATTTCTACTAACAAAACCTTGAAAATCTATTGAAATGGAGTGCTCAGAATATTTCCTTCGAGTTTTAGGGTTTGATACGAAGTTTAAGGCCTCCAAATAACCTTTTTTGCTTAAACCCTAACTAGGGTTTTGGGCTTGCCCGAGAAGGATTAAAAACTTCTTAAAAACAAATCTTGCAGCCACACACCTTTCACTCTTGTCTACAAGTCTTTCCAGACCCCCTCCACCTTCCTGAGCAAGTTAGACACCAGAAAATGAAGAATTTGCTTTCAAAATGATAAAAGACGTACCAGGACAGGTAAATTATGAGCATGCACGGTACAGTCATGAGGAAAGAGAAGACATCTTGCATTTTCACTTTGATATCCACAATGTAAAGATAATAACATTATGAAAACCTCCTCTATCAGATGTACATACAGGAAACATTCATTCTCCAATAAAAAATATGCACTTTATTAGAGTTTCATAGCTGGAAACTATTTTCTTGACTGTCTTGTCTCTCAAAACAAAGCATTTCTTCCTCTTTTTCTTTGTTCACACACAGGTTCTCTTCTCCAACAATTGTTTTTTGTGTAAGAAGCTTCTAAGTAACTTCCCATCAAATTATTCATCCATTCTTTCATATTTTCTTCAAGAACCAACTTTTATGTTTTAGAACCCCTTGTGCACAAACATAAGAAAAGCATGATTTTTAAGAATTATTACAACTTGGTCCTTAAGTTCATCTCCTAGAAGTTATTGAGACATCTCAAGCTGTCCAAGACTCCAAAATGAACCACCTAGACCCTCCAAACACAACCAATCTATACAAAATTGCTCAATTCTTTGTTTGAGAAATTCAAATTTGGTTTGGACAGGAAAATCATAAACAAGCCAGAATTCAAAATCTAAAGGACCTAGACACCTAACAACACCTCTATCACCCTATGATAACTATTCTAAAATGCTTCAATCCAAAATTTTGATGTTTTGCTTGTCCAAGTTAATCTTCCTGCATCACATTGGTGCTATTTTTCTAAAAGGATTGATTGCCTAATCACAGGAGCAAAGTGGGAAGGCAAATACCTTGACCCAAGGGTCAATTCGAGGGCTGTTCAACAGGGGAGGCCTGCTGTTTGGTGCATTTTCAGTCTTATCTTAACAAGATTTTGGAGCATAAAGGGACATCTTAATAGTTGGGAGTCGTATTCATTACACACTAACATGCTTGGACTATTCTATGCAAGTAAAAGTGGAATTCCAGCCACCTTCATTCTGATTTTTGAAGGGAAAAAGAAAAATTACACTGGTGTTCGGGACAACATGAGGGAAATTGGGAACCAATGTTTGGATTGTAATTATGAGGCCTTGGAAAGCATAGAAGAAGAGTTGATCATCATACCTACAAAGCAAGAATGGACGAAGAAGAGGACACATTTTTTCTTTAATGAGTTTGCTTCATGTGCAGGTACATCAAAGAAGGAGCAGCTGAGAATTATTTGGGATTTAGGTACTTGTAATTGCTTGGGGATAAGCAATCTTGGGAAGGGGGACTGTCATGTCCGTTTTTGGAGATTAGTGGACTTGAAGACCTTAACCCATTCTCCTCCCCGTGGGTTTAAGGAAAGAAGCAAGGGGAAGACTTGGATGACATTTTCTAATAGATATTTTCATTATTATCATATATTCCTATTGCAAAGCCAAGCGCTCCAATTGATAAACTCTTTTAATTAGAATATAAAATATTTTGGGCATGTAGGCTCCAAATACAAATTAGATAATTAAAAGGTACTTATTATAAGGTTAGCCATAAGTTATGATGTAGCACCCCTTATTGTTATAAAAGGAGGTTGCTTGGCCATTTGATTATTATGTGAATTCTATTATCTCTTGGAAAGATTGCTTGTGAAGCATTTCTCTCCCTCTCCTAAGGACAAAAACCTTTGGAGAGTCTTGTGTGAGGAAGAAACCCTTCACCAAGTCCAAGGAAGACATCAACACGGGAGTCTCCACCCCTTGAGGGATTTCTTTGTTGTTGTTATCTTAATTTCAGCCTTAGGTGAGTTGCCCTAAGGAACTCTTTGGGTCAAATATTGAAGATATTGCTTTCCTTTTGTTATTGATGCAAAATTGGCTTCCTTCAAAGTGAAACGACTCATTTGTGGAGTGATTTGGTACATTATTTGGTTGTTCCAAAAGGGCGACCAATATTGAAAGGTGTTTTGAAGTATTGAATGGTCTTCTATCCGTTTGAATTATATCATCTCATCGCATATAATTTATAAGGGTGAAATTTGGTTTTACATTGAAATTTGGAGGGTTTGGCATGCATAATCAGATCTGAAAATATTTATTTATTTCTACAATAACTAGGGTTTCAAGGAAATTCATTACAATATTCTTAGGCTTCCAAAATTATAATTCCTTCACCAATTGATTATTGAGCTTGAATAATAATTTCATAATATAATTGGAGTGATCTTGCATGATTTTTAGGGCATTTCCAAGAGAGGCGAATTACTTGGAAGGCAGGTTTGGCGTGTTTTAGTGGATGTTTGGGCAAGCTGATTTGATATTTGCATTCGTCATATTTTTAAACCCCAAGATCCCAAGTATTATAAATTTTGGAGTTTCCTAGCTTCACTATGAATTTTTAAAGTAACTCTGTAGACAAGGGTTTATAGAAAATTCATATCTTCAATTCTGGGGCACTAAAAATCAGTTTTCTTGCATCTAACAATTTCTGATTATTTCTCATAAATTCTTAGCATATTTCCTAAAGGTTTGAGTGAGATTTGTGCCTAGGAAAGTGTGTTTGACTTCTCCTTAGAGGTCACCGCCCTAGGAAGGGCAAAATTTGCGGAGTCATGCGGGCCGATATTAGTCATCTCAACAACTTACTAATCTGATTTTTAAGTTACATCTCAGCTCTTTGGTCATTTCATGAATCCCCTTAAAAGGGACATTTCATGCTAGGGTTCTTTGCCATAATGGTTTGATGAAATCCATGAGAGACATTTGCACCGAAACTCCTCCCGGCATTGCGTGATACTCTTCAAGCCATATGGTGTGGTCATGAGCTTGTCTAGGGATCCCATGTGGAGCGACCGCCTCTTTGGTCACGAAATTGGGTTTGTAAGGACGCAAAAAAACAAATTCTCCTTCTTTGAGTCACTAGGGTTGTAGGAAACCTCTTCCCCCTTGGTCGAACCACCACCCTACATGTTTTGGATGGCTAGGGAAATCCTATCTAGTGCATCCGCTATCCCTTCTTGTGTCTTCATGATCATCTCCAATTTTTCTTCTCCGGTCTTCGAGGGTTTCCTCTTTTCCCTTCTCTAGTAGTACTACATACCACTTTCATCCGCCGACTTCACAGGTCGGGAGGATGGAGCTCTGATACCACTGTAATGTCCCTTTTTGGGGGACTTAGGAAATGACCCAAAGCTATGTAGTGTCCCATTTTGGGCATTTTTGACCCAAGTTGGATTTTAGGAAAATCCAACTCACAATTTTTTTTTGTAGAAGATATAGCAATCATTACTAAGGCAGATCTGAATTTTATATGAGAAGTGCGACTAGGGTAGAGTTAAAAACTACCACAAATCAACCCCTAAATCTATATCATTCCACTCAAATCTTGTACCACTAATTTATAAAGCCCAAATAAGTATAAAAATGCAGATTTCTGATGTAAACAAGGCTGCGAGAAAACATATCTCACTCAAACCTTTAGGAAAAATGCTCATAATTTATAATTGGTGTCACCAGATTTCATCTTGAAATCATGACTACCCTATCCGAAATTTTTCGTACTTTTAAAATAATGGGTTGTTTTGTGTTTTTATTTCGAAAGCTCTCAGATTGCGTCAAGATATTCCCAAAGAGCCATATTAGCCTTTTTCGCCAAATACCCAGATGCCCAAAATTGTTATATTCTGTCGTCGGGATTTGTCTGCGGGAAATTTGTATTTAATTATTTTGAGCCCCATTTGAGGCTATTTGTGTTTTGTTTTAACTCTGTTATGATCAAACATGTCATTATTCCTATGTACCAGAAGAGTTTTAACTTGGAATAAGTTTTGGGCTTTATTTGTAACTTTTGACAATTTTTCGTGTTTTTGTGTTGTCCCGTTTCATTTTCTGTGAAATTTCTCTAGAACAATTCCTTTGCCAGTAAGCCCGATTTTTGGCCTGGAGCAGCTGGAGAACATATACGCATGTTATGCCGGAGGAAGTCGCCATCGGAGGTTTGGATCACTGGGAAAAAGCGAAGTCGTGCACAGAAAAACTCCTGTGGGGTTGGGCGCATTTTTGGAAAACAAAGGATTTAAGCTGCAATGGGAAAAATACAAGCAGCAGGCAAGGTGGGAATTTTATACCTGCCTAGCAGGGTACTTTTTCCGTGTTATAAAATTCACTTAAGCTGCAGTGGGAAAGTTAGAGGCCGCAGGCAGACGGGAATTTATTACCTGCCTTGCAGGGTAAAAATTCCCATGATAAAATAAAAGGAAAGTGACTTAAGTGAAATCATGGGATTTTAGTGCCTGCCTTGCAGGGTAAATAATCCCATTGTCAAAGTCAAATCACTTAAGTGGATCATGGGATTTTAGTGCCTGCCTTGCAGGGTAAAGAATCCCATTGTGAAAAATTCTTAAAAATAGAATTATATTGTGCAAAAAAGTGCGCCCCCTTTGGTGAGATGATGGCAGCCTTTAAGTGATTATTTTAATTAATCTATCCTTCTAAAAAGTGCGCCCAAGCTTGGAAGAAGTCAACAGGTCAAAAGGGGAATAAAAGAAATGGATTAAAAGCATTAAATTTAATTTATTTAATGGCTGCCCCCTTTCCTTCAAAAAGTGCGCCCCATTTGGGATATATTTAATGATTTTTAAGGCATTAAATCATTAAATTAATTTCTATTTTCAGTGGCTATAGTCAAGGCACACTGTGAAGCTTAAGTGAAGTGAAGTGTGAAGGATTAATTTAATTTATTGAATGGCTGTCCTTAAACATGCTATTTTTAAAGAGAAGAGCATGATTTTTAATTAATTAATTGCCTTTAATTGTTAGGGCAATTATTAATTATAGAATTGTGAGGGTTATATAAGCATGGGCAGCCATATGGGTGAATTATTTAATTCACAGGTAAAGAATTGCAGCCAAGAGGAAAAGTGCGCCTCCATTTGAAGAAGGATTTTGCTGTGCAAGGTGGCAACAAGGCTAAAAGCTTCCAGATTTGGCGCATGCTTTCAAGGAGGTTGATCTTTATCTCGCATAATTGTTTGCATAGGTGTTGCAGATGCTCAAAAGTGTTGTTGAAAGGATTCATGCTCTCTTTATGTGCAAATTAAACACCAATTTTCAAAAAGTAAGACTTGAAAAGTGCAGATTTTTACAATTAAAATTCACTATTCATGCTTCGGTGGCCATTTTTGTCTCGAATAAATTGCAGGAATTCATTACAGCGCTTTACAAAAGAAAAGGAGCTTTTATCAATGTCCAATACATCGCATATATCCTCCGAATCAAGAATTGCCCATATCTCGCACCAATTTTGAAGAAATGCGGGAAAGTAAGAAGAAAAAGAATTATTCGAGACAAAGATAGACAAAGCCATGGCGAAGAAAGATGAAAAAGAAAGCAGGATGGAGTCATGCATCGCTTCCAAACTTGGGCAGATATAGGAGACACAGATCTAGGCCCGAAACCTCTTTCGATTTGATTGATAGATCTAGAGCGGGAAAGACTTCACTCATGTGTGTGCGATTAAAAGCAAAGTGGAATTATCCGAGTGCAGCCTTTTCCATGACATGCACCCATTGCAGAGTTTGTGATGGAGTGCGCTAGATCTTACCATCCTTCATTTAGATCAAAGTGTGTGATGCTACGGGAAAGAGAATAATTCGTTTGGACGCAGAGTTCATCAATTATTGTTTCAAGATTCCAGATTTAAAGGTGGTGACTTTCATTAGTCTTCGAGGATGCCAAAGAAGCAGGGAGAAGCATAGAGCTGATTGTGTGAGCATGATGAATAGTCGATACATGAAGAAGCCTAGATCTCCTTCAAAGTTCTCGAGAACTCTTCCGCGGTCCAATTTGGTGCAAGAGGTAGATGATGTTGTCAAATTGCTATGCAGGATGAATGGTGAGGCAAATGCTTACACTTTCCGTACATGGATGTATGCTTTCATCAGGACCATTGAAGTCAACAAGGTTGATTCCATAATCAATTGGTCATAAATTATTAGCAACAATATTGGTGAGCAACTTCGGAATGCGAAGCGAACTTTCAGCTTCAAAATGACTTCCTACTTGGTGTATGTTGCAGCTTCACAAGGCGTCTTTTCCAAGCTGGATAGATGTGGTGTTCTTTCTAAGGACCCCATTTTCGAGTGCTACCCGCAGCTTACTGTACCTACGTGCGAGAAAGATTTCAAAGTGGTCAATGATGAATTCTTCTATGATTTCATTTGCAGGCTAAACAAAGACTTGAAGGACAACAAGGTAAGCAAGGAAGCGTGGAAAGCCGTGTCCAAGATTGGCAGTTTATTCATTCAATTTGCAGATTTCACATACCTCAGGGTTACGGGCTTTTCTAGAGAACCAATAAAGATGCCTAGGTATCCGAATGATAGATTGATCACCATGGAGCTAAGCAGGCAACTTGTGGAGTTACACGACCTTCAGTCAAAGCGACACAAGTCTACGGGCTTCTTCCCAATCACTGTGGGACATTACAGCTGCATTAGCATTCATAGAGCTCGGGGATGGAGGCGCAAATGTTATCCGAGTATGAGCAAGAGTTCTTCCCTGCACGGCTGAACTTCGATCCATTTGGAGTAGCCAGGAAGACGATCTCCCAGGAGTACGCACATGTGCCTTCATTAGAAGATTTTTGGATGAAGTGCAAAAGTGAGTACGAGGTTAGAAAGAGAGATTTCAGCAGGCTATCAGCAAAGCAAGTGTTCGACTTTGGACTAGCGCGGATACCTGCGGATCTTAAAGATGATGGGAATGTGGTACTTGACACTTACCATCAAATGGGAGGAGATAAAGCCATACTGCAGAATAACGTAGGAGGCTGCAACACAATTGAAGAAAGGTCGGGAGCTGTGTTGGTGAATACTTCTAAACCGGCATCGACAAAGGGATATTGCCTTGATGAAGCATTGATGAATCAAGTCACGGGCAACTTCGGCGCAGGAGATTCCCTCAAGCGGAAGCACGGAGGAGAAAGCAACAGGAAAGCCGAGAAGTTGAAAGTGCATAGAAGATCTCAATCAAAGGAGAGGATCACTTCTACGACCATGACTTTAGCTCCGGTTTCTCTAGTACCCAGTACTTCACCAACTATTGCACCGCAGCAGGATGCTTCCATACCTCTACTGAATCCAGCGACATTCATCTTCCCTCACCACTTCGCTCACCTCCTCTTCAGAGGATACATCAAGCTACAAATGGCGGAATATGAAAGGGCTTTGTCCTCGATGATTCGTAAGATGGCAGCCATAACACTGTGGCACTTTCGACGATGGAGAGGATGCAGAGCGGGAGATGGTAGTGCACTCAGCAATTTCTCACTCTCCGAGAAGTAACTTCTCGGAATGGTTGGCTTCTGCATTGGTTCCGTATGAGAATGGAGATGAACTTAGAGGAGCACGACTGCAGCCTACTCCGTAACGGGCGGAAGAGACAGAAGGCCTAAAGTTGCCAAAGTAACTTCTAGGTTGATCATCAAAGATTCGGGAGAGAAGTTTGCTGAGATATCAATTCCGGCGAAGGAAAGATAGAGGAGCTCGTAGGCAGAAGATGTGATAGTAACCAAAGTACCCCTCGGTCAAGCCACCACTGAAGGATTGAAGCAAGACACGTAGACATTGATGGATGCTTTATTCCTTAGGCTTGACAGTGAAAAGGCGGAGAAAGAAGAGCGCAGAAGCAAGTATCTCAATTATGTGAGATCATAGCCAAGGTTGCTAAACCTTCCATTCAGCCCATTTCAGAGCAGGTGAGTGATCATCTTATGCAAGAAATGGAAGATGCAAGCAATCAAGTAAAAGCTATTGATGAATGGAAGGATTTGATTATTCGTCAAGCTTCTGTACAACTTGGAGAAGTGCTAGCCCGCCTAAAGGTTATGGATGATACAGCAAATTAGCTGAAGCAACTAATGGCGAACATAGAAGGCATGAATATAGCTGCAGAGAGTAACTTGAGTATTTTGGCCGAGATCAACAAGCTGCCGGGAGATGTATTGATTGTGGAATAGATTGTACTAGACGGATCAGTCGAGAAGGGGAAGCAGCTAGAGTTTGCAATATCTTTCCGTTTGGAAATCTGCAGAGTTTTGCTGAAGAGAATGCAGGCACTTGAGAGTAGGACATCGACTTTAGCAGACAAAGTATCATTTCTTTCACTGAGAGAGTGGACAGGAATGTTACTTCATACGTGCGGATCATCTCAACTAAGGTGCCTAATTCCCTGGAAGGTTCTCTTTTGATGGTACAAAAGAGAATTGATAAAGCTACCAAGCCTTTCACGATGAATTCTATCAGTAGACTGGTGGCGTTGCAGGCGGACATTGCAAGGTTTGGGCCAAACTTGGAAGATGTGGAAGCGTGCATCAAAGTGTTGAATGAAGGGTTGTTGTAGTTCAGGATAGAGAAAGAAGCAGTGGCTAAAACAGATGGAAGGATGCTGAATTACATGTTCGACAAGTATATCCGATATCAGAACAAGAAAAAGACATAAACATTACAGCTGGCATGACTTCTTCTATTCTTTCTTCTTCTATTTTCTATGTTCCCAGATGAAATTGTAAAACTTCTAAGTTATTGGTTTTGCAACCATTACTTAAAGTCATGTGGAACCATTCTATTAGTTAATTGATAAATGTGTCACTTAAGGAGAAGATAGTTGAGGATGATTGCCAAATGTCATCTTTACTTGTTTATGTTTCAGTTCAGTTTGAGTTTTCCATTTGTACTTTCCCTCCTACATTCTATAAGTAGGAGAAGAACCTTCGGGTTAATGATCATCAGAATTTGTAAGCAGCAATCTTGTGTTATAGACTTTGTGCTGAACCCTTGAGAGCAATTTGGAGCAAAGGAATACAAAGGAGCAGGTTTTCGGAGAACTTTGTGTCACGGTCACGGTGTTGTGTTTCTTGCTTTTAATCTTAGATCTCTTAATAAACTTTGTGTTATTTTAGATCCGGATCTAGAGCTTCCTTTGTTTTATAATTCGTGTGTTCATATTTATTAAGTTTCTTCTATGTGCATGCAATTAGCTCGCTATCTACTAATGGGATGCACATCTTCCCCATTTCTTCTCTGTATTTCCTTTACTTCTATAAAATACTTCCTTTCTTGAACAGCTGCTTACTTGTTGCAGAACTTCTTAGTTATGGTTCATGAACTAAGTGGTTAAAGTAAAACCGTTGATACATAATAACACATTTTTAAATTGACAAATCTGACACAGGAGCCTCACCGGTTAAATGAGGGAGATTTATCTCATGACTGTCTAGGTTTGATGCTATGCAGAAAATCTAGCCAACAATAATAAATAACCAACAATCATTAAATGCAAGGAAACTGATTTTTAGAAGCCCGCAAGTGCTATTTTAAATTAATCATGAAACCCTTCCACTGTAGATTTAAATATTAATTTCCAAAACTGAAATAACACTCATATGCACTCAAATAATTGATAGAAATGGAAAATTTCACATTTAGAAATTATAGAGAATTAGGCATCAATATCCATTGAGTTAATTGATAGAAATGGAAAATTTCACATTTAGAAATTATAGAGAATTAGGCATCAATATCCATGGAGTTCAGCGAACAGGCAGGAGATCAGCGAAGGGATCAGCATTTTCAGCAAAGTAGAGATCAATGTTGTCGGTGGTGGGGAATGGACGGCTTCACAGGTTTGACGCAGCCTCACACGGATCGATTCAATAGGTGTGGATTTCAGGTTTGTGAAGGTTTCAAATAATACGAAGACAAGGTGCAGGGTCTTCGGGCAATGTGCAAGGATTTTAGGTGTTGAGATTCATTAGAACAAATCCGACAAGGAGCCCAAATCAGCTACAATAGTCGACAGCAACACTTTCCAAGTGAGTCTCCACAAAAAGACAACTTTTGTCTTTTGCCCTGATTATCTTTTTTTAATATTGCAAGCACTTTTAGTAATCTTCAAAAACAAACGGGAACTTGAAGAATGAAAGAAAAACAATAGGGAAATAGCAATACTGTGATAGAAGTTGACATTGAGGACACACAGTTGTTGGTAGTGATATTACCCCTAAAAATAAGGAAAAATCAATTTCAGCAGAACACAGTCACCAACAAAGGAGTAATAGAAAGACAGGGACCAACAAAGGGAATGATGAATCATGGGGGACTGACAACCCCGTGGGACCTCACTCAATGTCCCATGTACAAAGATGTATTGACAGAAGCATGGGAATCATACATTCAATCACACATGTTGGGATATCAACAAACTAGGGTATCAGACACCGGTGACAAATTGCTCTATGTCAACGCAAAACAATATAAAGGTATTTTAAAGTGGAGACAGCCCGGAAATTGAGACAAACAAAGAACAAAAAATTGACAGTCATTCTACCAAAGGTAGTCAGCAACACTTCAATAGTTACGTCCACAAGACAACCTTTGCAGGAAACTCATGCAACACATGGTCAAGACAGAGGTGAAAAAACACGTGATACAATACTTAAGAGCAAGGGTGAACTGGTACAAGTTGTGAACCAATGCTCTCAACTCATTCATCAGGAAACAAGAGAAAGATTATACATATCAGAATCATACGTGGGCTTTTGAAGACAAAGAGAATATGAAAAAAACATCTGTGTATAACACACAAAGGAAATCTGAAACTTGTTTAACAAACGAAGGAGAAAAAGGAGAAGTGAATCAAGCAAGCAATGAATTATACAGTCCTACGACAACACCACTAATATGGTCACCCGAACTCTATGTCAATGAATTAATGAACATGAAAAGAAGACTCGAGGACTTGGAAAGGAGGAAACATCATGAGGACAACAAGATGAAAGAGGCTATAGACTCTAATTGGCAGTTAGTAAGAGAGAATCAAATGCTCAGAGAACAAGTAAACAACTTACAAAACAATATGGACAGCAAACTAAGAGAGGCTATAGAATCTCATTGGCAGTTAGTAAGAGAGAATCAAATGCTCAGGGAACAAGTAAACAACTTATAGAATAATATGGAACAGGGGCAGCAAGAGTTGGTGGTGATAAAACAAGCTTTAAATGAGTTGAAAACAGCAGCAGAAAATAAAACAAAAGTGAGTGAAGGAAGGAATGACCAAATGAAAGAGCCACAAATTGCAAATGCAGAAGTATATGGGGTCACTCAGGAAGTCATCTCGAAGGGAAAAAGTCTTGGGCTCAAAGAGTAAATGATCCGTCAGAAGAAAAGAGTATAATAGAAAAACAAGTCAGAATGCAAATAAGAGAAGAACATGACAGGAAAGAGAGGGCTGCAAACATCATTATCAAGGGATTAAAAGATTACGGTGAGAATGAGAGCACCATCAAATTAGCAAGAGACTTTCTGGCAGATCAGCTACATTGGACAGGTCCTATTCTTCAGGAAAATAGAATGGGAAAATGGTTCAGCGGAGGAAAGGACAGACACGTAAGAATTATCATGAAAAATATGGAAGACAAAAACAAGATATTAAGGAACAAAGGATATCTTAGAGGGACACACATCTACCTAGATGAAGATTTAACTCCCAAACAACAAGAAGAAAGGAGGAAAGAATGGGAAAAAGTGAAAGTAGCAAGGGATGAAGGGAAATGGGCATGGCTACAGAATGGAAAAGCTCAAATCAGCCACAAAATGACACACAAGAAATAGGGACTCGGGGCCCCCAGAGCACTTGACCTTGGTAAGCTGGAATTGTAGAGGCTACCCTTGGAGAAGAGGTCTGGGTTAGGGCCCATAACAGAGGGAAATGACATTATTATTCTTAGAAAAACATGAACATGAAGGCTGTAGAGTTCCAGATTTTGAAGGTTATAAGAAAGTCTCAGTTTGGAATGAAAGAACCGAAAGTGAAAAGGTCATGGAGGGGTCATGGTGCTAATCAAAGAAACATGGTGTGGAATTATAACAGTGGAGAAAGAAGACCCGAATAAACAATATATATGGCTGAAAATAATAGAAAATGAGTTAACAATTAGGCTCGCTGCTTGCTTGCTATTTTGCTCCGAGAGGCTCAAAAACATACAAAAAAAGAAGTTAACAAGTGAAGATCCTTATGCATCTTTAAAAAGCGACATTTCAATTTTCAGCACTTAAGGAGAGTCTTGATCATAGGAGACTTTAATGCGCGGACAACAAACAACCAAGCTCTCAATTTGAGAAATGAAGAAGAAATAAGAAATAATCCTTTATGGTTCGAAGAAGAAGAAGATCAGTGTTGGGCAAGGAACTCACAAGATGGGAAGGGGACAATCACATGTTATGGAGTAGAACTTTTGAGCTTATGTAGCTTATATGACATGGTTATTTGCAATGGAATGAGGACATGGCCGAACTCAGGGAACATCACTTGTAAGACCTACAACGGTCAAAGTGTTGTAGATTATGTTATTTGTTCACAAAGCTTTATCCCAAAATTGGTGAGACTCGAAGTTGGGGACTGCCCTATCGAGATGAGATCAGATCACAATCCAATATATGTAAAAATAAATATGCAAATAAACCATCAGAATAGAGGGCAAGACCACCACAAGCAAGGGAAGAAACCTATTCAAGGGAGAATCCTCATGACTCAAGAGAATCGAGAGCTCTTCAAAGCAACCCTTGAGCATCATTTTCAGCAACATTCCCAAGATCCAAAGAATACTTCAGTTGTGAACAGCAGTTGTCCAACAAATAAAAATATGTTGATTTCTATAATTCAAAAGGCTTTAAATGCATGTAAAAGAAGCAAACCTAGGAATGGGAGGGCAAGTAGTTTTCCAGCAAATTCATGGTATGATGATGAATGCAAGGCAGTGAAGAGGACTCTAAGAAAACTTGGAATGACCAAAGAAAACAAAAAGGTTTATGAAAGCATTATTCGGTCTAAAAAGGAAAGCTATGTGAACACAAGAAGAAAATAATTAATTTACCTTGGAAAGCATAACCCCAAAGGTTTTTGGAGGGAGTTACAACAAAAAAAGAAAGCAAATAGAGAACAATATTATTGACACACAATGGTTAGAGTACGCCAAGCTACTATATGAAAGAGTTCAAGATAAACCTCCGATAATCAACACAACAACTAAGCTTTTTTCTACGAAGGATATCATTCAAGGCATCAAGAATCTTGCAGGGGTAAGGAGGACATTGAGGCGCAAGCTGAATATTAAATGGGCTTGGAAACCCTCACACCACATATTAAACACACATTTAATGGTATCATTCAAAAAGGATTTCCAGCAGATTGGATGACTAGTGTCATTATACCTCTTTATAAAAGTGGGGACATCAACAATCCGTCCAATTATCAAACCATCATGGTGAACCCCCTTCTTGGAAAACTATTTGGTAGCATGGTAGAGTGCAAAATCAGCAGCTGGGCAGAAAAAGAGGGTAAAAGAGAAAAAGGACAAGCAGGTTTTAGGCCGAAACACTCCACTATCGATCATTGCATTACCCTTAGACACTTGGTGGAAAAATATGGGATAATCAGGGAGAGGAAGCTTTTTGTTGCTTTGTTGACTTCAAGAAAGCATTCGACACGGTCCCTAGAGGTAAACTTTGGAGCAAAATGGAGGAGCTTGGTATTCCAGATGAGTATAGAGCAACAGTGCATAGGCTCTATGAGCAAGTCAAGGCCAAAATCAAAACAAGTGAGGGTATGTCAGAATGCTTTGGAAGTGACATTGGAGTCAAACAAGGCTGCCCTTTATCTCCAACCTTGTTTGGTCTCTACATTGATAAACTAGAGGAGTGGATTGATAACGTTGGTGGAGGAGGCATCCATCTAGCTAGCTATGTTGTAAAGCTACTTCTATACGCAGATGATCTTATTCTAATTGCAAAATGGACCAAAGTTTGAGAGAACATCTGAAAGCTCTAGATTTTTTGCAAGAGGTGGGAATGCAAGTGAATACTAGCAAGACAAAAATCATGATCTTTTCTCTACGGAGAAAAAAGAGGCAATATGAGTTTCTTTTTGAAGGAAACGCATTAGAAATAGTGGAACAATACAAATATCTTGGGCTTGACTTTCACAATAAGCTTAGTTGGGAGACATGCAGGGCAAAAAGAATCCAAGGGGGTGGAAGGCCTTATACTCATTGCAGAACAGGTGCAGGAATGTAGAATTGTGGGATTGGAAAACCAAAAATACCTTGTTTGGCCTGCTAGTCACACCAGTGATTCTATATGGGTGCGAAGTTTGGGGCAGCAATGTTTCTGACTTAAATTGGAGACAAATAGAGAGGGTCCAAAAGCACTTAATAACTAGTAGCCTCAAAGTTAAAGCCTCGGTTCCATATGAGATTCTTTTGGCCGAATCTAGTACCTTTCCAGTTGGAAGCATCGACAATGATTCGAACTCTTAAGTTATTTTAAAAAGGTACAGGGAATGGAGAATCATCGATGGCCCAAAATAGTAGCTGAAGAAGAACTAAGTAGAAGAAAAAAGCACGTGGATGAAACAAAACAACAAGTGGATGAGTAAATGGGACATCAACATGCATGAATGTCTAAATACCAATGAGGAAATTAAAAAATACGTGAAAGAGAAATTCAGGAAAGCCATGTGGACAAGGCAGATAGGATGGAAAAAAGCATACTACATCAATCATTTTAACCCCACTTGGGAGCACGAAGAAAAGACATACATAGGAGCGGAAATTAAATGGAAAGAAAAGATGTTAATTGCCCAACTGAGAACCAACTCGCATCATCTTAGGTGTGAAACCGGTAGGTGGACAATACCCAAAGAAGAATGGGAAACAAGAACCTATTTATTCTGTGTCAAGGGGGTAGTGGAGACAGAATGGCACTTCATTATGGAGTGTGTAGCTTATAATGACATTTAGAGCAGCTACAGGACAGTTTAAGCATTGTCAAGTTAATGGACTTGTTTCAAGAGGAAAGGCTAACCAAAATATCAAGTTTTTAATCAAGATACATAGTAGAAGAGCTTGACATCGAGAAAGGAGTTAACTTTTTGCAATATCAGCAGCAACCTCTGTGACTTGATGTTTTGTTTTTATCTGGACAAATTCTTTTTGCGGCTCTTGGTCCCATAGACTGTTTGGTCTCGTGGACGTTATTAAAATCCTTCATTCATTCATTTAATCATGCAATTTGCTCACATAAAAACCAGCCACTTCGCCCAAAACACTCTCCCAAGCAAGTCACATAGGGCATAAATAAGTTATGACCAACAATGAAGTGTAGAAACCAAGAGTAGTGTGGGGTTTCGCCCACACCAACTTCTCCACAAGGGTTTTAGACTTTGGGAGGGTCTCAATCAAGGGTTTTTGTCCTCGAGAGAGATGGAAAAAGTTCTTCACAAGAAATCCTTCATCAAGAAATGAAAATTCACCAAAAGCATGATTCATTAATGGTCAAACGACCTCCTTTTATAGCCACAAAGAGTGCTTTACAATACAAAAATGATGGCCGACCCCTTAAGATGAAGTGCCTTAAATATTTAATTAGTATTTGTAGTCTATATGCTCAAAATATTTTTATTTCCTAACTACTTAAGTTCTTTTATTGGATCACTAGGCATCCCAATAGGATACATGATAATAATAAAAATAACTACCTAAACAACAATAAAAATGTAACCCAGATCTTCCCCTTGCTTTCTTCCTTAGACCCACAGGGAGAAGAATGGGTTAAAGTCTTCAAAAACCAGCCTTCAAAAAGGGACATGACATTAGATTTAGCTTAAGAGGGACATTACAAAGGCAAGAGTTTTCTTTATTACAACACATTGATTCCTAACAATTGGCACTAATTCCTAACAGTTTGTGTGTTCTTCAGATTGAACCTTCGATCTATATCATTTACACAACAATTTTCCATCATCAGTTTTTTAATAAGGAAGAAAGTTACCTCATTTTCACAAAGTGATATGATTCCCTAGCATGCTTTTGTAATGTTCTTAACGGTCGGTTAGCTCAAATTCACTGAATTTTAGCAATCAATACAAACCCAAGCTTTTTTTGATCACCAAGATCCCGATGTGGGCATAGTGAGAGCATATGGAAACCGAGATGTGAAAGAAAATTAGTGCAACTTATGGTGACAAGCAACACAGTGTACAATCAATGCCAAAATGGAGGGTAATGGAATGCAACTCTTGGTGGCTTTGTCATCTGGTCGTTATTACAATGTAAATGCAAGAAAATAAATATCTTTCTGGCGGTGAACCACACAGAAAGTTACAAGTATCACAAAATATCAATGGAAACCGATAACATCAATGATTACAAACATGAAACCAAATGTTGATCACATCTCAAGTAGTTGTATCAAACCCTCCTATACTCTCGAGTCTCATAAACCCTCAAATGCATGAAACATTAGATCTAGCATGTAGATGATCAATTCCATCTAATGTGCTTGTTGTTTTGTGCATGAAGCGATCAATCCTAGAGCAACAATAGAGCTCAAGTATGCTTGTTGATTTTTGAATGAACGGAAATAGTAAACCTCAGAACAACAATAGATCTCAAATGAACTTGTTGATTAATGAATATACAACAATGTAAACCTTAGAACAACAATAGAACATGGATGTACTTGCTGATTTAAATGAGAACAACAATATCAAACTCATATTAGATCTGAAAACTCACAAAACCCTCCAACAAAGATGATACGGCAGCAGATATGGGCAGCGGCAATGATGTGCAATGGTAGTGGCACTAGGAAGAACAGTGGCAGTGTATGGTGGCGATATATGACAACAACAAACCCTGAATAAAGTTTGATTTTTGTTGTAATAACAAATAATGATTATCCTCAATTTGGTGCTCCAAACAATGAATATTGATGATGAACAACAACATATGATGATAAATTCTAAAAATCAGCAATAACAATGATTTGCTTGCAAGTAAAATTCGATCCAATCCTCTACAAGCTGAAATCTTCCATAATTTACTAGAACGACAATGTAGCAAGCTAAAAACGACCTCAATTTTTTTAGCACCAATGTGATCCTTGGGTGGAATCACTCTTATGGACAAGAGGGTTTACATCCTCAAATCCAACCTTGGAAACCAAGAGGGTTTTCGTCCTCCAAGATCTCTAAACAACCAAGGGTTTTTGTCCTTAGGTACCAAATCAAGCCGAAGCTCTTATTACCATATTTTCCATGCAAAGAGTTGAAGGGAGTGCATGAGTGGATGGATAAAGATAGCTTTTATTAAATTTAGCAAGTGCTGCTCCAAATAGAAATTGGCTAAAAAGAGAAGTGTTTTTGATAAATTTAGCAACTGCAGTCCTATAATTGGCGCCAAAAGGGGTGATAAAGATGAATAAAAACAGTCCTAAAGCATGCAGCTGCTGGTTTTAGATGGTGGCGCCAAGGATGGAAGAGGTTTTTATTAATTAATGCATGCAGCAGACAGTCAGGACTATGGCGCCAAAAGGGAGAAAGATAAGGGGTATTTTTATTAATTAAATCATCATGTAGCCCAATGTGCCTAAAAGAGGTGAAGATATAAATAAAATAGCATGCATACAAGCTATTTTTGGAACGCAACAGCATATGTACGCTGATTTCTATGGTAAAAATCATATCAAACACACTATAGGTTGTTTTGCTCTGGCAATCCTAGCCTTGTACTTGCACCTCTGAATAAAAAGCTCCATTTTGGCCTTCTCATACTGTTGTTTTCTGAGTTTCATTGTGTTTAATAAGGTATTGTATTGCCTTAATGTGGAAATTACTTCCTCTACCATTGTCCTTTTCTCCTAAACCCTTGCATTAATTTTGCAAAATAGTTTAGAGTTGTGCAAGAGTGTGGATCTTTGATTTCTCTATATGCAGAGTTACATGCATGTGTATCATCCTTATTTCCCTTTTCCCACATTCCTTCTCCCTTTTCCTTGTCAAAGTTTTTATTTTTAGGTGATTCACAAGGGAACCAACCTCTCTCGGAGGTTCACCTCATACATAGGTTACCCCCATGACCTTAAGGTGTTCTAGTTTTGTCAACAGGAGAGAGAGCATACACACTATTCTCTATTAGGGTGCAACTTCCGGGTGTGACAATATCTTTCACAATGAAGAAATGTCATATGAAATCATGTTGCACAAATGAGCCAAGCACTCCCCTTACAAACCTTTCCTTTTTGGGTCTTTAAAGTATTTAAAAATACTTTTTATTATTATTATTTTAGTATTTAAAAATACTTTTTATTTAATACTAGTGTTTAGAAATGATAGAATTGTTTTTTTATTTAATGCCCTTCAAGACAAAATATTATAAAGATGGAAATGAAAGGAAAAAACTTGAGAACACTTGGAAAAAGTCAAATTTCCTTAAGTTGAGCCTCGATGTAATTTTGATAACTGGAAAAATAGATTGTTGGAATTTATTTTCACCCCATGAAACAGGAAAAATATCCGCATAAGATTACAACAATTTTTCCGACAAATGACACCTTTGATGGAAAGGAACGACCAAATGATATGTGTGCAAACCGAAATGGGACAGAATCTGCGCTGACAGATGATGCTCTACGCAGTTCGCAATCCCCTAAGGACGATGTCGATCATAGAAATGGCTACAAATCGTGCCCTAGTTGTGTCCCTGACTAAAGTCTTGGTAGATATTTCTCCACTGGCTGAAATTCTTCGCTTGAAATGCAGATATGAAGTAGGAAATGAAGAAAACATGCCCAAGCTGAATTGCAAACTATCACAAACTGAAAATAAATGTGCCCTAACTAAACTAAAAGATGTCAAAAATTCAAAATCACTATCCAAAGCACAAAAGCAATTGTTGAAGCCCAAATGTAGTCCTTGATTGGAACCACCTCAGAAGATTAGAGGGTTTTCGTCCTCAAATCTGAATACACCGAAGGGTTTTCGTGCTTAGATGCAAAAGTAGGAGTAGCAGCTCAAACCTTCAACATCAAAATATGTAATGTCCCCTTTTTGAAGACCCTTGGCTTATCTTTCCCCGTGGGATTTTGGGATGATGCAAGGGTAAAACTATGATAGTAATTGAATGATATTGCCTAGAGAGTGATTTTTATCATTTGTCAATATAAAGCAATATTCATTTAATTATTAGTTCTCATTTTTATCATGGATATTAAGTGGTTTTTCCACTTATTTGTATTATTGCTCATTAAATAATATTTATTCAGCAATTAATGTAATTTATTATTCAATTTAATTCCCTTCAAATACAAAATAAAAAGGGGAATTACTTAAATAATATTAAGTGGATTTTAAAGTCAAAAATACCCTTAGAAAGGGGACGCCACACATAGAGGTGGAAAATAAAATAAAAAGGGGAAAATTATAAGCATGACTTATAATTTCAAATTATGGTTTCCTCCAAAAGGGAGTCGCTCCACCCTAGGAGAGATCTATTAATATATGTTTTGACATTGAGGAAGGGTTATGTTGATTGATCATTTGATTTCACCGCATGCTTGGAGTATTGGGATGTATGCCCATGGAATGTATGCCCTACTTCTTGCATTGTGCTCTCTCTCAATTAGATCTATTATTGATGAATATTGAAGACTCCATTGTGCTCTCTTATTTTGAAGGTGTTATTGCATTGTATATTCATTCTAAGTGTTGGCGACTTGGATTGGGGATTGTTTAAGCATATTTTTGATGTCTAAAAATATATTTATGTTCAGTAGATTTGATTTAGCATAATTTTGTGAGTATGGGTGACCAGATTTGAGGGTTTTTAAAGTAATACAAGTGCTGAAATTAATTTATGTGCAAACAACAATTTATTTTGCCCTAGGCGACTAGATTTTTGGTTATTTTGGGAGTTTAGCAATTGTTGTTCTAATTTGGTTGGGTTCATCTTATTCCTTGTATTTTTCTAAGTGCATGCATATCTCATTTGCCCAAAATGGAGTAGTTTTAAGGAAGATATGAATTTTCAATAATTGCTGCAGATGGGGTTTGATTGTCAAGTGTTTTCAACTGTGTATGATCATAATAAAAATCTGGCTTGACTACTAATTATTTCTTAGCAAAGGAAGTTGATTTGGAGTGTATGGAAGCTCGGAGAAGGGCTGAAATATTTTTATGGATTTTATTTTGACCCTAGCGATCGAATTTCTAATTTTGAGCTCTAATTTGAAAGGGTTTTGATAGTCTAAAAATTCATATTTATAGCTCTTTGGAAAGCTCTTGAATTATAGATTAATGTGCATTTTATTCGAGGGAAAAATATGGAATATTGAGCAAGTTATGAATTTTCTAAGTTTCATTTATTCAGGTGATTTATTTAATTAATTAAGCTGTTGTTAAAAATCATATCCGGATGATATTAGCATTCTAATTAGTTTGCCCTTCTAACCCACCACTTTGGCTCACTCCAACCCTATTTGGGTTGTATTGAAGCTAACATTGGGTTATTTGAGGTCAAACTAAGAAGATCTAATCTTCCTAGGATTGATTTGGTTAATTAATTTGACTGATTTGAATAATATCCCAAAAGGGGATATTACGGTGGTATTAGAGCATGTTCTTTTTGCACCTATGAGGTTTGAAATTTCCTATGAGTCATGGATTTATCTAGTGCAAGTAACATGAAAGCAAAGTTCGGAAATTAGGGAGAGCACTCAAGCACCTATCTCAGTCAAAGGATGGGTTGCTCAGTATTCTGGAAGAAGCGGAAAATTGCTTGGCAATAGTGGAGCAAGATGATTATGGATATGTGCTTCTTGCAAGGTATTCCTTGGTGATGCAGTTGGCTAGGCATGAAATTTTGGATCATAAAGATGGGGAAGTAATAATTATGGTCATCATCTGTATTAGTGAGGTTATGCGGATTACAGCCCCAAAATTGCCATATAGTGATGCCATCATGGAGGACATTTTCGAGGTGATGGTGGAAAGTTTCCAAAGCCTTTAGGACCTCACAAGCCCTTGTTTTGGTAAGAGGGTTAGCATTTTGAACATTGGCAAAAGTAAGATTTTGTGTGGTAATGATTGATCTAGAATGTAATGATCTTATTTCTCACATGTTTGAAGTATTCTTTGATGTTTTACATAATGATCTTTCTCAAGAGGTAATGGTTCCCATGCAAACCATCATGTCTTTGGTGTTAAATGAATATGAAAGTCCCCACCTCAATTGCTATCCATGCTTGAGGAAGGATTGAGTCAAGAGGCATCATGCATCGCTCATACACTAGCCCAAGGTGTTTTAGAGCAATGTTCAAGCAAGGTGAAGTCACATATGGCAGCCAAGTCTATGATTCTTCAAGGTATGAGTTCTTTGGTGTTTGATGATAAAAGTTTGATATCTAATGCTTGCATGAGAGTTGGTACTTGCACAGAAAAATCAGATTTAGTTCAAAGAGAAGAGGAGGAAGAGCCCATAGATGCAAATAAGCAAGGTAAAGATTCATTATTGATTGAAGAGGTTTCTTTGCATTTGTATGATTGCATACATGTTGATAAAGTGATCAAGGGAGATGAGTCCAAGAGGAAAGAGAAATCTGATTTACAAGTTTGCATGGACAAGCAAAATGAGAGCAACCAATGATCATTTTTTTGTTGTTACTAATGCTACTTGGGTTGGTAATGAATGCAAGGATGTAAGGATGAGTGATAGGCAAGAAGAAGAGGCATTTCTGGGCACTTTAGACCATTCTCAACTCGCTGGTCTGTGCATAATAGTGGTCATTAGAGAGCAAATAAATGTGTTTTTTCATCCAAAATCGAGTTCCAAGGAAGCTCCATGTACATGTCAAGTAAGGGTGCACGATTACAAGGTAAGAAGTGATGCTTTATGGCACAAAGAGGAGATGAACAACCCCAATCATGATGTTTCAGATTTATTACCTTCTCCCATAAGGGAAATACATTGGCACAACCAAAGGTATAAGGCTCCTTGGGTTTCCTATGATGAGGTTTATGGATGCATGAGTTGTATTTCTGAATTTCCTTTTCCTTATGTGAATGATGGAATAGAAATAAGGGGGTATCATCATCCACAAGTAAGCAACAACTTCAAATTATGTGTATTGATATTTACATGTGCTCATGAGATGATTAAGTTGGACATTCTAATGTTCTTATATCATGATGTAATTCAGTTTTTGGTTGTTGGAATCATAAAAGGAAAATATGAGCATTGTCTATTCCATAGTTCAAAAAATCGTAAATCGGGATTAATCGGCAGGGCAAATTTTGAATCGAAAATCGGGAATCGGCAAAAAATCGGCAAAAATCGGCAACTTTATCGCTACTTTTAAAAACATTTAAATTCATAAAATATACTTAAATTAAATGTAAGTTTGTAACAGTATTAATATTAAGTTTTAACATACATTAAATTTTAACATACATTAAAATTTTAAGTTTTAACATACATTAAGTTTTAACATACATTAAATATATTAAGTTTTAACATAGTATTAATATTAAGTATTAATATTAAGTTTTAACAGTATTCATAAAATATATTATACAGTGTAAGTTTGTAACAGTATTAATATTAAGTTTTAACATACATTAATAATAAATATTAAATATAGTTATACACATACCTGCAGGCTGCCACGAACAGGTAAAAAACGCAGGTATAAAACGCGAGCACGAACAGGTCTAAAACGAGCACGAACAGGTCTAAAACGCGCGCGAACAGGTGTAAAAACGAGCACGAACTGGTAAGAAATGCACACGAACTGGTAAAAAATACGCGCTGTATTTTAGTGCCCTCACGCGTCGACTGTAGCCCGTGGAAAGAGAAAACAACATAAAAAACAAATCGATTTACTTTATTTTCGTCTTATACCCTAGCCGCGTTTTTTTTCCCCGATTTTCGCCGATTTTAGCCGCGATTTTCAACGATTTTCGAGGGTTTTTGACCGCGATTTATCAGATTTCGAAAATCGCGATTTTTGTAAGTTTAATCGTTTTGCAGGCTGAACGCGATTTATCGGCGATTTTTGGCGATTTTTGAATCGAGGTCTATTCATAAATGAGTTTGCAACCAAGAAGAATATGTGTATGCCTAATGTTTCCATTGACATTCACACTGTTGTCATGCACATTTTCAGTTTGTTTGGGGACATGTTAGCATGCTTACAAAAGGATTTAGTCACATGGTATGCTAATTTTCAGTTTGGAGCATCATTGGTACATGTTACAGGTTCATTTTTAGGCCATTTAGCACTTCTTTTACATTGGGAGCAGCAAAGAGGAAGGTATGGTGTTGAATTTTCATGCTATGTTTTGGGAAATAAAGGTAAACATGTTGAATATTCAACTATGATAGTGAGAGATACCAAGTTTGTCATGAAATTCACTTTGGATCAGCTCTATATCATGCGTATGAATGAGTTTCAGCATTTGTTTTCATGGGAACAATGTATTGGGGGTTGGGAGAGTGAAGTGTTGGCCTTACTTAAGGTAAGATGGGATGCCTTGAGGTCAAATATTTTTATTTACACTGCTGTAATTTATTTCAGCAGTCTTCTTATGGCCTTTAGAGCCATAAAGCATGGGGATAAGGGACATTTCTCCATTGATACTGCCACACATGGATCAAAGGATGAAGAATGGATCACATGGACCACACATTGCATGGTAAGAGTTTTATCTCGCAATCGTGCCTATGGATAATTTTCAGTTTGTTATGGTTGAGGATGAAGTTTTAGTTACATGGGAGCCATTTTTATTTACTAGGTTGGTGTTCATGCATGTTGGAAAAAAAATTCTGAATTATGCTCCTCTTATTTTTATGGATGATATCACTATAACCAGCTTCACTATCACTTCCAAAATTCAGATTTTTACATACGTTTGGTGATACAGTTGTTGGTGCTTGATTTTGGCTCGTGGGTGACTATTTGGGGGTGGAGCCCAGCCACTCTAATTCTGATTTTTGAAGATGACAACAGTATTTGGGGCCACATAACAGAGTTTGGGGGAAGCCCATACATGGTAGAGACTTACAAACCATGGAGACACCTTGAAAGAGTGTTCTTCAACATTTATTTTTCTAACTTGTTTGCTTCATATGTAGATTTGAAAAGGAAATTGCAGCGGAAGACACTCCTAAATTTTAGGAGAAAGAAGCATCACAAGATATTACCTATGTTCCACCAAGTTTCCGGGACGGGGACGGCAGGGGACGACTATTAAAAAATAAGGGAAAATTTTAAAAATATAGGAAATTTCAAATATTCATATGATAACATTGCTAAAGCATTCATCACACACATTATAGAACCTTAATAAATAAAATTAGAGTTGAATTGAGATTTCACATAAGATTTAACCTTAAAAATATTGGAAATTTGAAATTTCAAATATTCATATGAATAATGATAAGTATAATTGTAACACATTGATAAACTTAATAAAGCATTCATCACACACATCATAAAACTTTAATACATAAAACTAGAGTTGAATTGAGATTGCACATAAGATTCAAGTTTCAATTACAATGAAATGCCCAAGGGCAACAAAATGTCTGAAACAGTGAAAATCAAAATGAAAATATATAGCTGCCCCTAATCAAACTCCGCTAAAGTGGCATCAAAATTAGACTCTGAGTCTGAGTCACTGGAACTATGAGGGGCTGCCTCATCCAATGGAACCCCAACCAATCCCACCTGTGCATCCTCCTCATCAATCTATGAAGCATCTTCGGGATCAACATCCCAACGTGTGGCTGGAGTCTGATGATACTCAGGAGTCTGTCGATCCTGAAGTCTCAAGGCACTATGCACGGCTACTAACTTCTCTGCTCGTCGAGAGGTAAGATGGTTCCTCTTAACTATGTGGATGAGGCCATATGTGGACCAATTCCTCTCTGCAACAAAGGAACTAGCAACCTGTGAAAGGAGGCGAGTGGCAAGAATCCTCAAGTCTGGTGCATCCTTGCCATGCCATGTCCACCATCCAATAGGGTCTAGTTGAGCTAATGTAGCTCTATCTGTCCTTGCCTCTGGCTTGCTAAATGTTGGTCCACGGAGATTGACAAAGGATAGCCATTGGGTCCGCAATAAAGTGGACTCCTCATCAATGTACATCTTTCGAAAGGCCTTCATGAGCCCTTCTTTCACCTCTTTATCATCAGATGGAGGCACTCTCCCAGGTCGTGCTGCATACCATTTGGGATTTAGAGCATAGGCTGCCATATGAAATGGGGTGTTCATTGTGTTCCACCGCCGTGTCACAATGGGCCTAATATGCTCCTCATAAAATCCCAAAGTAGGATCCCTGCTATGAATGGCTTGCTTCATCTGTCCAAGCATGCTATCAAATGTCTCATAAATCTCTCCAAGACTAGGAGAGTCTGTATCAAGCATATCTTATGACCCCCACTATAGGTGAGATGGAGCAAACATATCTGCAAACAATTTACAAAAAAATTAGAAAACATTAAAATTCAAGAATGAAAAACTAAACTAATTTACAAGTTATAAACATGGATAAAAATATTTAAAAATTAAAAACTAAACTTACATATATAAAATCAGCAATAGCTTACCTGACTGTCGTCCACCAATCATTGTTGAGGATCTTTTGTTTTACACCTTTTCCTTCAAAATTGTTTGCCTCTGGCCATCTACCCCACTCCTGATTAACCATCATTAATTGCAAAGCCTCCTGCACCTCAAGCATCCTCTCTAGCAAAATGAAATAGCTCGCATATCTAGTGTCCACGGGCTTGAGGAATTCCTTCCTTGAAAAAGACCTGAATAGAGCAAGTGAGGTGTAATGGTTGCAAATGAACATCTGTATGTGTCTAGCCTCTGCCACCACTGCCTTCACCCAATCTATCTTTCCAATGTCTTTCAATGCATTGTTCAACGCATGAACACAACATGGAGTCCATAAAATGTGCTTGTAAGCATGGTTACCATGTTCGAAAAGTTCGGGTTGTTCGGATAGGGAAAAAAGTTCGAAAGTTTAGAATTTTGTAAAAATTCGGTTCGGTTCGGTTTGGCTCGAAAAAATTATAAATTTTAAAAAAATATAAAATATGAATAATTACCAAAAAATTATAAAAACTAAAATACTTATTAATAATATACTAAAAGTTAAACCTAAAATAATTAAATTTATGTAACTAGTTACTAAAGTAACTTAAACATACGGTAATAAATTCAAGTATTACTATTATTAAGTATTAATCTCTACATATTGCTATTAAATTATTAATGTCTCTAAGTAATAAGAAGTTGCTTGGCCCAAAAAGGTGCAAAAATGGATTTTATGAAAATAAGAAAAAAATTGCCATCAATGCGTAGAGCTCGAGAAAATATACACTTTTAGAGAAAACGACACCGGAAATTGAGTCATAGAATGAAAGTTATGACACATGCACCTTTTTTTTTGCTGCTACATCTTCCCGGATCCTTTCCAAAAATGGCAAATTTTTTTCTTTCCTTGTGAAAAAAATCTAATTTTTTTTTCCAAAAAAAGATTTTTTTTTTAGACCCAAACGAACCTAGCGAACAAGTTCAGTTTTTCCTGAAAATTCGTTCCAAACCGAATTTCGCCTGTGTTCGTACGAACATGGTAACTATGCTTATAAGCACCCTCAACCATCATGCCAGCTAACTTACATACGTGGGCTGAATCAGTCACTACTTGTACAACATGAGAGGGCCCAATCTCCTCTATAGCATCCTTCAAAATTTGAAATTGGAAGGTTGCATCCTTCCTCTTCCTTGTACAATCAATAGCTCTAAGAAAATAAGAGTCAACAGGACATGTGACAATGATATTGATGAGTGGCCGATGTTTAATATCAGTCCACCCATCCATGATGATAGAGCAGCCCACCCGTATCCAAGTTTGCCTCATCTCCTCCATCACCACACTCACCTTAGAATATTCTTTATCAAGGAGGCTAGTTCGTAGTTTGTGTTCTCTAGGAGGGACATATGAGGAACCAACAACAATTACATCTTTGAACATTTGTTTGAAGAAAGGGGAGCGTGACACATGAAATGGTATAGCATTGGCAAAGAAGAATTTGGCAATAGAAGAGTCATTACACCCTTGATTGCACATTAAACATACCCTGTAAGCAAAGAGAAGTTTTCCTCTTTCCCTTGGCATAATCCTCCTCTTTGACTTTCAACATCCACACATTGGGTAGGCACTTGTGTAGTCTCCAATGGCATCCCTTTTTTCATTGTCTCACCCTCCATGTGCAACCTAGTCACCTCGGTCTTCTCCGCTAATGATATTCTTTCACAACCTTTTACCCCTTGTCCAGTTATGCCCAAAAGATGTGAATAAACCCGCGTGTAGCTGCCCCTAAATTCTTTGTTGCACATATGGCATAACCACACTCTACTCCCCCCTGAATTCTTTTTTTTTTTTCTTTGTCAATGGCTGTTACAAATTGTGAAAGAGGCTTTTTAGCATTGAATGGCCCCTTTGCATAGATTTTGAGGAGTTGTGAAGGGCAATCAAACGGATTATTTGAACCCATTGTTGGTGCAACACTCTCACTCCCTGAAGAAACCCTAGTTTTGGCTCTACCTCTATGTTGCATTGCCATTTGAATCTCTTCACCCTCACTACCCTCACTGCTGCTCATTGTTTTGTATTGGAAATGCAACAACCCTGCAACTGCAAGTGAAAACAAAATACAAAAAAAAAAAAAAAAACTTGCTAAGTTTGTGAAGCTTGAAACTATGAAAAAAAAAATGAAACAATGAAGAAATAGTTTGTGCAAATTTGTAAAATGAACAAAGGATCATAAACATACCTCTAATGGAGTAGAATATTGCTCTCTTGCCTTCTTCTCACTGCTGCTATTTATTCTTCTCTATGCTCTTTTCTTTCTTTGTCTTCTTCTTCACAAAATTAAAAATGAGTCAAATGAGTTTCTTTTTTTGTTTTGATGTTTGTTTTAGGTTTAGGGCACTTAGAAATGCAAGTGGGGGTCCTTGTGGGCCCCCACATTGCTTTACTTTTATTTAAAAGTCTACTTTTAAAAAAATGTTTTTTTAGGCTGAAATGCACAGGGGATAGTAGGGGATGCTTGGGCATCCCGGTGACAGTCGAGGGACTTCTAGAAGTCCCCTAACTGCACGGGACACCCGGTCGCCCCTCGCTATCCCTTAAAGCCCCTGTTCAATTTTTGACGTCCCCGGGACGTTTCGCATTTTTCGAAGAGTTTGGGGACGGGAAGGGGACGTTTCTACCCGTTCGAGGTTACTGAAATGTCCCGTGCGGGACGAGCTGAAAAACATAGGGGACGCGTCCCCGTGGAACATAGGATATTACAAATGCTTCACCACTTGAGTGTCATGGGAGACCGGTTTTTGAGTGCTACATATTTGGACCCGGACACATGAACTTACTATTGCTTGAGGGCATACAATCTTGAGAAGGGAGGACTCTATTGTCCCCTTTTAAAAACCCTTGGCCTATCTTTCCCCTTGGGCTTTTGGGATGATGCAGAGGAAAACTATGATAGTAATTGAATGATATTGCACGGAGAGTGATTTTATCATTTGTCATTATAAATCAATACTCATTTAATTATTAGTTCTCATTTTTATCATGGATATTAAGTGGTTTTTCCACTTATTTGTATTATTGCTCACAAAAGAATATTTATTCAGCAATTAATGTAATTTATTATTTAATTTAATTCCCAAAAATACAAAATAAAAAGGGGAATTAATTAAATAATATTAGAGTGGCTTTTAAAGTCAAAAAGACCCTTAGAAAGGGACGCCACACATGGAGGGGGAAAATAAAATTAAAGGGGGAAATTATAAGCATGACTTATAATTTCAAATTATGGTTTCTCCTCGAAGGAGTCGCTCCACCCTAGGAGAGATTTATAAATATATTTTTTTGACATTTGAGGGAAGGGTTATGTTGATTGATCATTTGATTTCACTCCATGCTTAGAGTATGGGATGTATGCCCTAGTTCTTGCATTGTGCTCTCCCTCATTTGGATCTATTATTGATGAATATTGAAGACTCCATTGTGCTCTCTTGTTTTGAAGGTGTTTATGCATGGTATATTCATTCTAAGTGTTGGCGACTTGGATTGGGGATTGTTTAAGCATATTTTTATGTCTAAAAATATATTTATGTTGCAGATCTGATTTAGCATAATTTTGTGAAAATGTGTGACTAGATTTGAGGGTTTGTGGAGTAATACAAGTGCTGGAATTAATTTATGTGCAAACAACAATTTATTTTGCCCTAGGAGACTAGAATTTTTGGCTATTTTGGGGATTTAGCAACTGTTGTTCTAATTTGGTTGGGTTCATCTTATTCCTTATATTTTTCCGAGTCCATGCATATCTCATTTGCCCAAATCGGAGTAGTTTTAAGGAAGATATGAATTTTTAAAAATTACAGCAGACTGGGGTTTGATTGTCAAGTGTTTTCAGCTGTGTATGATCATAATAAAAATATGATTTGACTATTAATTATTTCTGAGCAAAGGGAGTTGATTTGGAGTGTATGGAAGCTTGGAGAAGGGCTGAAATATTTTTATTGATTTTATTCTAACCCTAGCGACTGGATTTCTGATTTTGAGCTCTAATTTGAAGGGTTTTCAGTGGTCTAAAAATTCATATTTATAGCTTTTTGGAAAGCTCTTGAATTATAGATTAATTTGCATTTTATTTGAGGGCAAAATATGAAATATTGAGCAAGTTATGAATTTTCTAAGTTTCAGTTGTTCTGGGTGATTTATTTAATTAATTAACTGCTGTTAAAAATCAGATCTGGATGATATTAGCATTCTAATTAGTTTACCCTTCTAACCCACCACTTTGGCTCACTCCAACCCTATTTGGGTTGTATTGAAGCTAACATTGGGTTATTTGACGTCAAACTAAGATCTAATCTTCCTAGGATTAATTTGGTTAATTAATTTGGCTAATTTGAATAATATCCCAAAAGGGGATATTACAAAATAGATGAGAGTAAATAATCCCTCCACATGACCCCTCAACGCTCTTTTATAACCTAACTTTCACATTTCCCAAGGAAATGCCTCCAAAAGTAAGTTATTTTCTATTTTTACATTGGCATTGCCTTATAAAAAAAAACTTTTATAATAATAATACTTTATTAAAAGTTACTTTTTATAATAATAAATCATAAGTGTCTTTTATAAAGTTACTTTTTCAACAATGAAGTTGCATTATTAATTTATTTGACTTTATTCAAAAATGGGACATGACAGTCCCCCTTCCCAAAATTTGCTTGTCCTCGAGCAATGTTGGTTTACTTCTACTCCTCTATTCTAAATCGTCCTATAAATACCAAGATCCCAAATCCATCTTGGGAATTTGCAATTCTCAATCCTTGAAGCGGTTGGCTTATGTTACACCTCTTGGCTACTCCTATGTAATGAAGAATTTGGAGTACCAAATCCTTGACTGCGAATGGATCCTTCAATGATATGGCAAGTTGTATCTTCCAAAATATGGTGCAAATCAGACTGTGAATATGCTAGAAACTAGTTGCAACATCCACAAACCACCTCGAATTTCATCCAAATCAGCACTATGGCGTCTGAATTGTTTGTTCCCTTCAACTGAAACCTTCTGCCCACATCATCCAATGATAAAATCCCCTTAAAATGTGCAAACTTGTAACTGTTCATGACTGCTAACAGTAGTTCCAAGCCTGATATTTTCAAGACCAGCAACATGACAATGGTATAATAATTGCAAAACTGAAACTTGTAAAAAAAAATGTTGAGCAATGTAGAGGCTGAGAACTGCCATACAAGGACTGAAGATACTCCATTAACAGTCACAAACTGAAAAGTCCTTCCCATGACTGGAAACACCTGTAACCGCATTAGTATGAGTGCAAATGAAGTGACATGGTGGCTGATAATGGTGGTGATAGTAGCATCAAGACTGAAAATCAGACTCATAGCTGTCCTAAGTGTGTTCCCTCTATCATTTGATGGTAGGATACTATCACCACTTGCTCCCTTCATACCTCGTTGGTGATCCTTTGCACAAATATCTAAATTTGGAGTTACCCCACCATGTTTATGTTGCGCTATTTTGATCTTCGTGTGAATTTATCCTTGAAATCTTCTTGTAGTGCCCATTACTTCCTCAATAGAAAGGATATATCCAACACAATTCCTCCTGAACCCTTGATGGTACTCCTTAATTGCAATCCTAGAAGTGCAAAATCAAACACCCTGCAAAGTTGATCCATAGTACCACAATGAGCATGACAATAACTCCTTCGAGTTTCAATAGATCTTCCCACTATACTACAAGCTGAAACCTTCCTGAATTTGTACCACTCAGGTTGCACGCAAGATGGAGCAAAGTTGCAACACCAGTAGTTCATTTGAAACCTCGCCCAAAACAGCAGTATGACAGCTGGAGTAATTTCTTTCAGCAGCTCCAATGGCTGAACCCCTTCACAAACAGTATGATACAAGCAAAATTCCTTAAAGTGTGCAAACTGGGGGCTGAATGTGACTGATAACAACAGTCCAAAATCAATAACCCTGAAAATCAGCAGTATAAGAATGGTACAACTGTCATAACAGGAATCCCTTGCAAAAATCAGCAATATGGAAGCCTGAAACAACCATACATTGGCTGAAAATACTCCAATGGTAGCAACACACTGAAAATTACTGAGTCTTACGACTGAAAACACCTGTATGACTGCAAAAGAAGTATGGAAGAGGCTGGAAATATTGAGAACAGCAGATCTAAGGTTGGAAACCATCTTCCTAGGGGCCCTTGGTTCACGTTTCTTGCAGCCAACACTTATCCCTACCATGTATAGACAACTCCATATTGAGTATGTCCAAGACAACCAAACATTATCATAATGAAGTATCTTACCTGAGGATAGACCCTCGGTTGTCTCCATGCATTGAGGGTTTCGAGCTACTTGGTTTCTCTGAAAATACACCTCCCTTCTTTTTGTTGTAGCCATGCTTGAGACTCCATTCACTATACCTTGAAGTATTGCTTCTTTCTCTTCATCCTTGAATTTCAGCTCCATAGTGAGTTCTCCAAGAGGATGCAACCATTGCAAACCCCATATTTCACCGATTCCTCCTAGACCCATGATATAGAAGTCTTTGCATAAAGTGATGACAATTTGTTTTGCCTTCATGGTGCTAGGAACGATGAAGCCATGTCGTAGTATCTCATCCTTTGTGAATTCTCCTTTCAACAATAAGCATCTTGTTGTCCTGACAACCGTGACTATCTCCTTAACCTTGTCTTCAAGTGTAGAACTTAGCTCCCAGGAACGATCTATGAATTGCTCCTTCACAACTTTGTTAGGATGCACAACACATTCTATGAACTTTCTTCCTATCCAAATGCATGGGATGAAGAATTCACTAGAAATAGTAATATGGATCTCATCAAGGCCTTTATCTTTCTTGATGCTATTAAGCAGTCCCTTCTTTAATGTGATATTATTTCCCCACAAATGCAGCTCATTACATATGCCAATGTTGAATGGTATACTAGCAACTGAATCATAACCAATGTAAGAAGAGAAAATTGTCGTTGCCTTATCTATCATACCATGGACCTTGTATAGAAGACAGCCATTTGCCAACTTATCTCCAATCACCCTATCATATGCATTTGCAATCATAGTTTGGATATCAAATTTGAAGCCAGTGAAAATGATATAAATCTGTTTACCTGATTTCTGAGTTGTTCCATTGTTGCTTGCCTTGAGAGCACTATCGGATGTGAGATGACATGTCTTTGGACCTTGCATTTGACTTATTAGCTGCAGCCCCTGAACTTTCATGATCCTGTTAGTATTCCCAACATATTCCTTATATTCCTCCAAGGTGAAATTTGGTTTTCTTTTTATCCAGGTGCATGGGATGATGAACTTATCAGCAATAATGCTATTGAAATTAGAAACTCTACCCTTTATAGATCTCAATCTATCACCGGGATCCCACACTATTATGCACAAACAGTTTTGAGTCAAAGGATCTATCTTCACACCTTTACCCTTCCTAGAATGATGGAAAAAATGGAATAGTTCATTGTTGTTATTACCACATCTTGAGCTGAAATTATAAGGGTGCTTAATTTCTTGACAGAAATCTTGTAATGGCATAGTATGGAGCAATGAATATGGGATATGACCATCATACCTTGGGTTGTAATCAAGATGCTTACCTCCTTTGGCTAAAGCAGAAGCTTTTGATAGCATTGCATCACCACCACTATTCTTTTCAAGTGCCTTTCCATAGCTGTCCTGAAAATCCATCTCATATGGTAATGACTCAATCTTTGGAAGATTGATAGGTGCCTTTTGGACTGAAACAAGTGATAGTCTCTTTTCCTTGACTTCATTGAAATAAATCTTTTGCTAGACTGCAATCTCAGAAGTCAATAAAATATCCTTCTCTTCATTAGATTTCATACCTTCTTCCTTGATTTTCTGTAGGTGTTTTGCTTGAGTGGCTATCAACTTAGCTTCCTTAGCTCTTCTTAGCCATTCATCACACCTTTTTTGGGTCCTCATTACATCCTCTACGCTTGTCTGCAATGTGGTTAGTTTCTTTTCAACCACCTTCTCTGGTTCCTTTTCAAATAAGATCTCCTTACCTTTGACTTACATGGTGGATTCTTCCATGGGTTGCTTCCTCACAATTTCTTGGAGCTCTTTTATGTATTCATACAGACCTCTTTTATTTGGATATCTCACTTTAAGTATCTCCACGTACTCATCAAAAGAAATTCAAGATTTAAAACTATCAGGCATACCTTGATCTTTGGACATTATTCGGGTGGCCTCAAGTTTGTATCTTTCCTTGTCTTTGTGTAGCCTTTTGGTAGCCTTGTTCTAATTTATATTCTACAAGGTTCAAACTAATTTTGACATAAATTCTTTCACTGTCTTCTAGATTGTTCCTTCCAAATCCCTCGACCTCGATTGATTGGTTCTGCAACAAACTCATTAAATCTGTAGGAGCCCTCTTTTCTCTTTTCCCCAATTTTTAAGTCTGATCCATAGGTTGGCAAGAATTTCCCTTTGATATCACTATAATGTTCTCTTAGGGAAAAATTAAGAGCAATTTGGATTTCTTAGAAAACCCTTATGCAATAATCTGATTTTTATGCAAACCCTCAAAATAAAAATACCCAAATCTAGAAATATACCACTAAAATCTCTTTTCAAGGAAACTTGATAAAAATGATTTTTTTACAAACCCTTGCACAAAATTGATAGAATTGATTTTTATTTAATCCCCTTCAAGGTAGAATAGTACAAAGATGGAAATGAAAGCAAAAAAACTTTAGAACACTTGGGAAAAATCAGATTTCCTTAAGTTGAGTCTGCTGTAATTTTTATAAATAGAAAAACATATTTTTGGAATTTATTTTTATTTATTTTCACCCCATAAAACAAGAAAAATACCCACATAAGATTACAAAATTTTTCCAACAAATGACGCATCCAATGGCAAGGAAAGAGCAAAGCGATATGCGTGCAAACCGGAATGGGTGGAATTTTCCCATGGATGATGCCCTAATGCAAGTCTGCAATCCCCTAAGGGTGACGTCAACCCTAGAAATGGCTGCAAATGGTGCCCTAGTTGTATTTGGTGAAGTCTTGTGAGATGTCTCTCCTTTGGATGAAGAGACATCTATTTACTCTAAAGGAAATCGACTTGCCTTCTGCTTTTTCTTTTTCTCCAAATAAATCAATTTATTTCAAATGATATTTAATTGGCCCATAATAAATCGATTTTCCCCCTTTTTATCTTGACTTGCACAAAATAAATAATATTTCAATTTTTAATTCATTCGCACAACTCAATTAATTATCCTTTAATCCAAGGGGAGTGGATTAAAGGCTATTCGACTTGTCTCATTAATTGTTGCTTGGAAAAGGGGACATTACAGTCCTCCCTTCCCAAGATTGCTTGCCCTCAAGCAATTGCAAATTTGGATGCCCCAAGATTGTATCATTTTCCCATGTGGCATCCTCCATTGGTAGATCTTTCCATTTCACCAAATATTCTTTGATCACACGTCTCCTTAAATTCCTTTCCGTGTATCAAGTATGTATTCCGGAATTAAAACCAATTTCCCTTCTTCATCTAAAGGAGGCAACTCTAGAGAAGGTGTAACATATTGCCCAAGTGCTTTCTTAATACAAGAAACATGAAAGACATTGTGAATCTTACCATTTTCCGGAAGGTCTAATTCGTAGGCCATCTTACCAACTCTTTTTAGAACCTTGTAAGGCCCATAGAAACGTGGCTTCAACTTTTCTTTGCCACTTTGTTTGAGTGTAGATTGCCTATAGGGCTGCAATCTAAGATACACCCAATCATCCACTTCAAAGGTTCTCTCACTCCTATGCTGATCTGCATATAACTTTTGTCTACTTTGGGCTTGGTGCAAATTTTCTTTGAGAGCCTTCATGATATCCACACTTTGTTGCACCAACTCTTGTGCACTAGGCACTCTACTATCTGTCATCATTATATCCATGAAAGAGTTAGCATCATAACCATACAAAGCCTTAAAAGGAGACATACCAATGGACATATGATGTGTAGTATTATAGCAAAACTCAGCTAGATGTAACCACTTAACCCATGCAAACTCATAACTCTTGCCCATCTGTTTGTGGGTGACAACTAGTACTTGGTGTGAGTTATGTCCCAACTAACCGGAATAACTCTTTCCAAAAAAGACTCATAAATTTGTTGTCCCTATCACTCACAATGTTCTTAGGCACTCCATGTAATTTAAAAATCTCTTTGAAGTACAAATCAGTAATCATAGGGCCATCAAATTTAGTAGGAAGTGGATGAAAATGAGCATACTTAGTGAGTCTATCTACTATCAATTACAATGATTACCTTTTGTTTGCATAGCATACCTTCCACCCGGAAAGGAAGATACTTAGGAGTGCCGGAAAGAGTTGCAAATGTACTTTCAACTTCTTCTTCTTTTTCATATTGCACATGCTCATCACCCATCTCATTTACCACATCATTAGTATCATTAAAATCTGAATCTACTACTTCAATAAAATAGATTTGTCCTTTACCTTTACAGCTATGACCTCTTACCCATGGAGCCTTGCAATCAAAGCATAACCCCTTCCTCCTTAATTCATCCCTCATGTCCTTTAACTCATTGTTTTGGGGCTGATTCCTATGTGGTGGCACATAGGGCTGGTTTGGCCTTTTTGGGGCCTCATTTGAAGACCCAAGGGGCTGCCCCCTTGCACCTTTGTGGGCTGCCCTCTAAATCCACTTTTGGACAGCGGTTGTGAGATATTAGAACGCTGCCCTTTAGGCCCATAATCACCTCTATAAGCTGCACATTCTAAATCTAGAGCTTTAGTAATACAATCTTGCAAAGACATAGGGTTAAAAGCTCTTACCAAACCTTTTAGAGGTTCCATCAAACCTTCGGTAAAGAGGACTACCAATATTTTCTCACTAACATCCGAAACCATAACTACAATCCTCGAAAATCAGCCACATACTCATCAACACTACCCAATTGTTTTAGTTGTGCCAATTCTCGAAAATGAAGCTCTGGATCCTTCCTATCAAACCTCTCCATGATCCTTTGACTAAATTCTTCCATTGTGTGGATCAAGTCATGTCCTTGTGTGTGCATACCATGGAACCACCACTCATGTGCCATGCCCTCCAAGTGAAGAGTAACAAATTTGAGGGCCTCTTCTTCTTGCATGGGGTTGAGGGAGAAATAGGTCTCCATCTTTTGCAACCAAGCTCTTACTGTTAGCTTGTTAGTTCCATCAAAGCTTGGGAGAGAGACCTTGCCCAATCTTTGTTGAACATCCATATGGGGTTGCTTGTGGGCTCTCTTGGTCTTGTTGCCCATCTTCAAAGCACAAAACTCATCAAAAGTTAGTATGGCCTTTGTGGCCGGATGCAAGGTACCATACTCCTTGTTGCATGCCTCAATGGTCTCTACCATTGATGGTTCTTCAACTTCTCTATGATTTTCCTTAGGAAGGAAAGTGCCCTTGAAGAACTTAGGAGGGGGTTGTGTTGAATTCTTTTCCCCACTATGTGAACTCCCTTCTCCATTGGAGTTTGGCGTTTTGCCATTTCCCAAAGCTTCCGTGATGAGCTTGGTCATTTGTTCACTCATGGTTTTTGAAGCTCCAAACCACAACCTTGCATTAGCTCTTGTAGGAATCTTACTTGATCCTATGTGAATGCCCCATCATCCATATTTCCCTTATTCCTCCTTTTGTAATACTGAAATTCCTTATTGCCCTGCATCCACAAATCACCCACACGAATAGAGGAAGGAAAGCTCTGATACCACTGTAATATTCCCTTTTGCGATATTAATTAAAATCTAAAAATTACTACTTGCAAAGTAAACTTAGAAGAGAAAACTCTTCTAGGTTCACCTTAACTAACCCAATGTCGGCTTCAATACAACCCAAATGGGGTTGGAGTGAGCCAAGGTAGTGGGTTTAGATGGGCTAACTAGTTGGAAATGACACTTCATAAACCATAATAAATTGCAGTAGTAGAATATTAATTAAAAACTCTGAAAAACCAACAGAACTTCAATAATTTATAACTTGCACAATACCCTTCACACTTCAATGAAACCACTTGCAAATGAAAGCTAAAAATTAGATCTTTCCAACAAATTATAAATCTGATTTTCTGTCAACAAATACTACTTCAAAACAGCCCTGGAAATCTGTGTGCAAGTCGACTAGGGTTAGAAAATTCAAATAATTAAATCTCAGCCTTAAACCTCCTTCAAACCCTTGGAATTTCACCTTCACAATGCACAATAAATTTTTGAACATGCACATCCGGAAACTTGTCAATAAACCCTCATAAAATATTATTTAACTCCTCAAATCAAGTCGATTTGACTTAGATAATTTCCAGCAGTTAAAATGGGCCAAAACACCATCAAAGCATGCACCAATACTTGGAAATAAATGCAGATATAAATCAGATTTGAAAGCTCATTCAAAACACCATGAAATCATACCACATAAACCTTTAACCAAGTCGATTTGGGAAACAATAAATCTGGAAATAACCAACAAGCTTTTAGGCACAAATAAGATCTTCAAATGATGCAAATATCACCCCCAAACAAGTCGATTTGATATAGAAAAACCAGCAGCAAGTATACTTCATAAAATCATTATTTAGAGCTCCATAAACATGCAAATCATCTCCCAAAACAAGGCGCCTTTCAACTATGATAATAATATGCAAGAAACTTATCAAAATAGCTTGAAAGGTTAACACACACTTCACACTTGGGTGGTGTTAATAAACACCTTTTATTTTGTGATCATGAGTGGGCATACATCCCTCTTCAAGCATGAAGATAAGTTTCAAAAACCGTCAACATGCAAAAAGGGGTGCCCATCATCTCCTTTTATAGATTTGTCCTTGTGCATCTCCAATGTTTTCTCTCCTTTTTGGCGCCACCTTCTAGAGAGGAGAGATTTGATTTTAAAATAGCCTGAAAGTCAAACTCCAACTTCAAAAGTTAATTCCCTCTAAAACATATTCAAATTAAATGCATGGGAGAATTAAATATAATAATTGATGCCCAAAAAGAATCGACTTGTGCCAAATAAAATCGATTTGCCCATAAATAATAATTAATTAATTCTAAAGGAAATCGACTTGCCTTTTATTTATTTTATTTTTGTTGGCTAAATTTTCTGCATAGCATAAAACCTAGGCAGTCATGAGATAAATCTCCTTCATTTAACCGGTGAGGCTCCCGTGTCAAATTTGTCAATAAAAATGTGTTATTATCTATCGGGGTTTTACTTTAACTACTTAGTTCATGAACCATAACTAAGAAGTTCCATGCAAGAAATAAGCAATTAAAAATTGTTCAAGAAAAGAAAGTTATAGAAGAAGGAAGTAAGGGAAATACAGAGAAGAAATGGGGAAGATGTGCATCCCAATTAGTAGATAGCAGAGATAATTGCATGCACATAGAAGAAACTTAATAGATATGAACACACAGAATTATAAAATAAAGGCAGCTCTAGATCTAGATCTATAATAACACAATTTACTAAGAGATCTAAGATTAAAAGCAAGAAACAAAGTACACCGTGACACAAAGTTCTCCGGAAACCTGCTCCTTTGTATTCCTTTGCTCCAAGTTGCTCTCAAGGGTTCAACACAAAGTCTAGAACACAAGATTGCTACTTACAAATTTTGATTTATTAACCCGAAGGTTCTTCCTCTACTTATAGAATGTAGAGGGGCAATTACAAGTTGGAAGCTTTAGTTGAACTGGCACATGTGGAAGTCGGAAAAGAAACAACTGGCAATCTCCCTCCTGGAATTCCTCTTTGCATGACATGTATGATTTGCAACTGAAAATAGAACCTTCTATTTTGCACGCCGCCACCTATCTCCAAGTAGTTGACTTCTTCAAGTAATGGCTTTTAAACCAATCACTTAAGTTGTATAATTTAATTGATCACTCAATTACTTTGTCGAAGGAAAGAAGAAGGAAGAGGAAAGCTGACTTTGTCCTTTTTCATGTCTGCATGCAGCTGATTCAAACTGGATCTGGAAACAAGTTGGAATTGCAAGCAGTTGGAATTGGAAGCAAGCTGAAATTTTGCCTTCGCATTGTCTTCTCTTTTATCCTTGAAGCTTTTGCAGTTCTTCTGTTGTACATGCATCAGTGCAAGGTTGGCCGTAGATAACTCATCATCCTTATTTTTAATTGCATATGAGCAATTAAAAATTCTGGAAAGCACTCAGGGTGAATGAAAATTCAATGAAAGCTTCAACTGGAAGATGAGAGCACATGCACAAGATCTTGGAAGGAATTTTCCACGCACTGTCTTCTTCACGGGCTGCATTTGAAACAAGAGGATGAAGCCTTTGTGCCGGAAGCTTTTGCAACTATGAGATCTGGATCTGGATCTATATATAGATTTGCATCTCGCATCTGGATATGGATCTGTACTTGCATAACAAACTTTGGCAATTGGGCTATGGATGAAAAAGATGTAATTCGAATAATTCCACTGCTTTTAATCTGCACGCATGAGTGAAGTTTCTCCTGCACGCATGAGTGAAGTCTTTCCTGCTCTGGATTTGTCTATCAATTCAGCAAGAGGTTTCGAGCCTAGATCTGTGTCTCCAGTATCTGTAAATTTAGAAGTGATGCATGACTCCGTTGTGCTTTCTTTTTCATCTTTCTTCGCCATAGCTTTGTCTATCTTCGTCTGAATAATTCTTTTTCTTCTTACTTGGCCAGATTTCTTCAATCTCAAGTGCGAGATCTAGACAATTCTTGATTCGGAGGATATATGCAATGTATTGGACATTGATAAAAGCTCCTTTTCCTTTGTAAAGCACCTGTAATGAATTCTTGCAATTTATCCAGACAAAAATGGCCACTGGAGCATGAATAGTGAATTTTAATTGTAAAAATCTGCACTTTTCAAGCTTGCTGCCCCAAAAAATGGTGTTTAATTTGCACATAAAAACAACATGAATCCTTTCAACAACACCTGAGCTCCTATAACACCTGTGCAAACAATTATGCAGACAAAGATCAACCTCCTTCAAAGCATGCGACAAATTTGGAAGCTTTTAGCCTTGTTTCCACCTTGCCTGAGCAAAATACTTCTTCAAATGGGGGCGCACTTTTCCTCTTGGCTGCAATTCTTTACTTGTGAATTAAATAGTTCACCCATATGGCTGCCCATGCTTATATAACCCTCACAATTCTATAATTAATAATTGCCCTAACAATTAAAGGCAATTAATTAATTAAAAATCATGCTCTTCTCTTTTAAATATAACATGTTTAAGGACAGCCATCCAATCAATTAAATTAATTCAATTTAATCGTCCACACTTCACTTCACTTAAGCTTCACAGTGTGCTTTGACCATAGCCACTGAAAATAGGAATTAATATAATCATTTAATACTTTAAAAAGTATTAATTCCTTCTCAAAAGGGGCTGCATTAAATAAATTAAATTTATTTAATTTTAGAATTCTATTTCCAATTGATTTATTCCCCTTTGCTTTTGTTGACTTTTCCACAAGCCTGGGTGCCAAAATTGGGTGAATAAATATTAACAAATATTTATTTAATGCATTATTATTCACCCAAGGTGGGTCGCACTTTTTTGCATAATAGAATTCTATTTTTAAGAATTTCTGACAATGGAATTTTTACCCTGCAAGGCAGCCCCGGAAATCCCATGATCCACTTAAGTGATTTGACTTTGACAATGGGATTATTTACCCTGCAAGGCAGGCAATAAAATCCCATGATTTCACTTAAGTCACTTTTCTTTTATTTCACCATGGGAATTTTTACCCTGCAAGGCAGGCAATAAATTCCCCACCTCCTGCAGCCTCTAACTTTCCCACTGCAGCTTAAGTGAATTTTATATCACGGGAAAAAGTGCCTTCTAAGCAGGTATAAAATTCCCACCTGCCTGTTGCTTCTATTTTTCCCACTCCATCTTAAGTGAATTTTCTATCACGGGAAAAAGTACCCTGCAAGGTAGGCAATAGAATCCCACTTGCCTGCTGCTTCTATTTTTCCCACTGCAGCTTAAGTGAATTTTATAACACGGGAAAAGTACCCTGCAAGGCAGGTATAAAATTCACATCATGCCTACGGCTTCTATTTTTCCCATTGCAACTTAAATCCTTTGTTTTCCAAAAATGCACCCATCCCTCAGGGCTTTTCTGCACTGACTTTGCTTTTTCCCAGTGATCCAGACCTCCGATGGTGACTTCCTCTAGGCATAATATGCGTATATATTTTCCAGCTGCTCCAGGCCAAAAATCGGGCTTACCCGGTAAAGGAATTGTTCCAGAGAAATTTCACAGAAAACGAAACGGGACACCACAAAAACACGAAAAATTGTCAAAAGTTACAAATAAAGCCCAAAACTTATTCCAAGTTAAAACCCTTCTGGCACATAGGAATAATGACATATTCGCTCATAATAGAGTTAAAACAGAGCGCAAATAGCCTCATACGGGGCTCAAAATAATTAAATACAAATTTCCCGCAGACAAAATATAACAACTTTGGGCATCTGGGTATTTGGCGAAAAAGACTAATATGGCTCTTTGGGATTATCTTGACGCAATACAAGAACTTTCAGGCAATAAAAATACAAAACGACCCATTATTTTAAAAGTACGAAATTTTTTTGGATAAGGTAGTCACAGATTTCAGGATGAAATCTGGGTGACACCAATTTTTCTCCAAATAAATCGATTATTTTAAATGATATTTAATTGGCCCATAATAAATCATTTTCCCCCTTTTTATCTTGACTTGCACAAAATAAATAAATATTTCAATTTTTAATTCATTAGCACAAATCAATTAATTATCTTTTAATCCAAGGGGAGTAGATTAAAGGCTATTCGACTTGCCTCATTAATTGTTGCTTGGAAAAGGGAACATTGCACGATTCAAACTCAATGGGGTAAAAATTCGATGGGACAGTTTCAAGTCAACAATTGAAAACCCATATCTACAAGGTAATAACCTTACAAAAAGGTAAGCACAAGTTTTGGTAAGTGTTGTTTACATCTTATGTTGAAATGCAACGATAAACGAGAGAAGGCAATAATTTCAAACATGGCTAGCATGAAAAGGAAGAAGCATATCTTCAAGGCATTGTAATATCCCCTTCTAGAATAAATTAGGAATTAATACAAATCTGATCACACAGTTGAAAATAATTAATTTTCAAACCCTAACTGTTACAAACTTCAAAAATTCATATCCTTGGCTAGGGAAGTCCAAATGAGCTGAAATTTTGGATAATGGACCATAAAAATATGAGGAACAATATGCAAAAATCAGATTTTGCACAGCCAACCCGAAACTCTAATTTTGACCTAAAAAGTAGGTCGCCCAACACTTTTAGGGCACAAAAACTACTCCAAAAAGTATGAAATCACCCTCTCCTTATTCCTCCTAATTTTTACAATCACATTGAATATTAAATCAACCCCAAAACTGCATATCTGAAATAAATACTAATTTATAACCGGGGAGCATGCAAACAGCTGAAATCTTCTAAAATTGATAACTCCTTCAATATTCTATGTTTTCTCTTCAAATAAAATGCAAATAGTTCTATAAATTAAGATATTTCTGCTGCAGAAATACAGATCTAAATTGTATGATAACTGAAATCCCTCCAAAACAGCCCCCAAAGTCCCCAAACTAGTCGCTAGGCTTTGAGTAGATGGCATAAATGATTTCCGACACTCAATAGCCCTTTAATACACTTAAAATAGCTGCCCAAACTTAGCAAAAATAAGCCAACACAGATCAGATTTTGAATAAAGTTTGTTCACCCTTAAAAATGCTAAAAGATGCCCTATTCAAGTCGCCATAGTTAGAATAAAACAATCAATAACCAACAAATCTAAAACACCATAAAACCCTTCATCATATTGATAACATGCAGATTTTACTATTAATTAAAGGGGCCAAAACTAGAAAGAGAATCACCAACAAGTAGATTTGCAAATCTAAAGAAAATACTTCAATTAAATATCAAAACCAGCTCACTAACTTTCCACGCAAGAGAGAGAGAGAAAGCATCAATGGGCATACATCCCAATCCAAGCATGGAGCATAAAATAAATATCATCATAACATAACCCTAACAATGATCATAGCACTCCTTTTCTAAGCAAGAAGGCACAAACTTGAAATCCCTAGGAGAGGGAAATTATTAAATAAAAGCAGTTTATTTTCCCTAGGTGTGGCGTCCCCTTTTTAAAGGGTGATTTTAATATTTAAAAGCCACCTAAATATTATTTAATTAATTCCCTTTTTTAATTTACATTTTGGGAATTTAATTAAATAATTACTTGCTCCATAAATATTAATTAATTAAATAAATATTGTTTTATAATGTCAAATGATAAAAATCACTCTTCAAGTAATGGCAATATTATAAAATTATTTTATATAATTTTTCCTTTCCAACATCTCTAAATCCTACTTTGGGAATGATAGGCTAAGGGTCTTCAAAAATGGGGACATTATAGTCCTCCTTCCTAAGATTGCTTGCCCTCAAGCAATAACAAACTCATGTGTGCTGATGTCCCCAGATTTCACTCTGAAATCTGAGACTACCCCATGTTAAAAAATTTCGTGCTTTTAAAATAATGGGTTGTTTTGTGTTTTTATTGCCAGAAAATGTCTGTATTGCGTCAAGATATTCCTAGACAGTCATATAAGCCAAAATACCTAGATGCCCAAACTCGTTATATTCTCGTCGCTAGGGTTTGCTTGCGGGAAATTTTTATTTAATTATTTTAAGCCCTATGAGCAAGTGAAATTGTGCTCCGGTTTAACCCTATTGAGATTTTATATGTCAATATTCCCATATACTGAAGAGGTTTTAACCGGGAATGAATCCTGGGCTTTATCGTGACTTCTCGCAATGTTTTGCGTTTTTGTTTTTTTCCCGTTTTGTTTTCTACGTGAAATTTCTCTTGGTCAATTCCTTTGCGGTTTAATCTAATTTTTGCCTCGGAGTATTTGGAGATCACCTATGGATGTTATGCCAGAAAGAATTTGCCACAGAGGTCCGGTTCTCTCTCGAAAAGACGATGCCATACATGAAAAAGTTTCTTTTGGGTAGGTCGCATTTTTGGGAAAAGAAGGTTTTAAGCTACAATGGGATTTTTGGTAGCAGTAGGCAGGTGGGAATTTTGTACCTGCATGGCAGGGTACTTTTTCCCATGGAAGAAAAGTCACTTAAGTCATGATGGGAAATTAGAGGCAGCAGGCAGGCGGAAATTTCTTACCTGCCTTACAGGGTGAAAATTCCCATTGTGAAATAAAAGAAAATCACTTAAAGCATTGATGGGATTTTCTTACCTGTCTAGCAGGGTAAATAATCCCATTATGAAAGTCAAACAACTTAAGTGGATCATGAGATTTTTGGAGCTGCGGTGCAGGTGAATAATCCCATTGAAAATTAGCTTTTAAAAATAGAAATGACTTATGTCAAAAAGTGCGACCCCTTTTGGGATAGAAGGGAAACTTTAAATGCATTAATTAATTAATTATTTCTCCAAATTTGGTGCCCAAGCATGAGGAAAAGTCAACAAAGGGAAAGTGGATAAAGGGAAATTAGAATTAGAATTCTAAAATTAAATAAATATTATTTATTTAATGTAGCCCCTTCATGTCAAAAAGTGCACTACATATGGAAGAGGAATAATACTTTTTAAAATATTAATTGATGTAATTAATTCCTATTTTTAGTGGATGAGGTCAAAGCACACTGTGAAGCTTAAGTGAACTGGAAGTAGAGAGCTAAAATTAAATAAATTTAATTTATTTAATGGTAGCCATGAGCATGCACAAAATAGGCGCCCCATTTGAAGAGAAAAACTTGTTAATTAATTAATTAATTGTCAGGAATATGAGGGGCAATGATTAATTATAGAATGATAAGGGTTATATAAGCATGGGCTACCATAAGGATGAATTAATTAATTCTTTAGCAAGGAAGTGCAGCCTGACAAATTTGGTGCCCATTTAAGAAGAAATTTTGCAAGAAGGTGTTTTTACTGCTGGAAGTCTTCAAAGTTTGGCGCCTAGGTTTGAAGGAGCTTGATTTGTGTCTGATTAATTGTCTGCATAGTGGTATAGGTGCTCAGGTGAAGTTGGTAAAATTCATGCTTGCTTTGCATTCAAACAAAAAATCAAATTTTGGGGCAGCGAGGCTTGATATATGCAGATTTTTATAATTAAAATCAAGGGTTCCTATTCTAGTTGCCATCTTTATCGAATTAATTGCAGGAATTCATCAAGTGTGCTTTTATAAGAGAAAGGAGCTTAAATCAATGTCCAATACATTGAACATATCCTCGAATCAAGAAATCTCCAGATCTCGCACTAATTGTAAAGTATTTACCGAATAAAGAAAAAGAATTGCTCGATAAAGACAGATTCAGCCATGGCAAAGCGGGTTGAAAAAGAAAGCACAATATCATCATGCATCACTTCTAAGTTTGTTGACATTGGAGATATAGATCTAGGTCCAAAACTCTTTCCGAATTGATTGACAGAGATCCAGAAGTGGAAAGACTTCCCTCATGTGTGCGAAGCAAAAGCGGTGGAATCATTCGAAAGTCGCAACATTCCATTCACATGCCCTATTGCGAGAATTCGTCATGGATGCTAGGTCTTACCATCCATTATCCAGATCCAGATCCATTCATAATTCGCAAAGGCTTCGTCCTCTTGTTTGAATGCAGCCCGTGAAGAAGTCGGTGCATGGAGAATTCTTTCCAGGACCTTGTGCATGTTCTCCCAATCTTCCAGTTGAAACCTTCACCGAATTTGCATTCACCGGAGTGCTTTCACGATTTTTTAATTGCTCATATGCAATTAAAACTAAAAATGATGAGTTATTACGGCAAACATTGCGAATGATGCATTTCGGAGAAGAACTGCAAAAGCTTCAAGGATAAGAAGGAAGACCAATCAAAGGCAATACCACAAGAAAATCACGGTCACTTGCTTCCAGATCCAACTTTGTGAGAATCAAAGGCAAAAAAATCAGTGCGCATGCGAGAATATGAAAAAGGACAAGACTCGCAGCTTTCCTCTTTTTTTTTTTCTCTTATTTCCTCCGACAAATTAACTGAGCGATTAATTAAATTATTAAACTTAAGTGATTGGTTTAAAAGTCATTACTTGAAGAAGTCAACTACTTGGAAATAGGTGGCAAACATGTAAAATAGAAGGTTCTATCTTCAGTTGCAAATCATGCATGTCATGCAAAGAGGAATTCCAGGACGAAGATTACCAGTTTCCTTTCCGAATTCTATATGTGCCAGTTCACTAAAAGCTTCGACTTGTAATTGCCCTCTACATTCTATAAGTAGAAGAAAACCTTCGGGTTAATGATCGGAATTGGTGAGTAGCATTCTTGTGTTCCAGACTTTGTCTTTGAAAACCCCGATAGCTATTTGAAGCAAAGGAATACAAAGGAGCAGATTTCCGGAGAACTTTGTGTCCGGTGCATTTTGTTTCTAGCTTTTGTCTTAAATCTACTTCTAAACCGTGTTATTTTAGATCGAATATGAAGGTTGCCTTTGTTTATAATTCGAGTGTTAATATCTATTGGTTTGTCTATGTGCATGCAATCAACTCGTAATCTATTGATTGGGTTGCACATTTTCCCTCTTTCTTTCCTACATTTATACTATATCTTTCTTCATCGGATATTTTCTTTCTTTAATTAAATAATTACTTGCTACTTGCTACAAAACTATATAGCTATGGTTCATGAGTGTATGGTTAAAGTATAACTCCCTGCAGATAGATACTAGCATATTTAATGACAAACCTTACGGAAGCTCTAAAGCCTCATCGGTAAATGAGGAGATTTATCTTATGATTTGCCTAGTTTTTCAACTATGCAAAAATCTAGCCAACATGTCCGTGTCCGAAAGTGTGGTACTCTAAAAGCCGTGCTCCCATGCCACTCAAGTGAAGTAGCATTTGCAATATCTTGGACCGCTTCATTCTCCTAAAAGTGGGAGCGTAGTCTCGCTGTAATTTCTTCTTCAAACTCGTGCATGAAGCAAACAAATTAGAAAATAAGTGTTGAAAAACACTTTTCCAATGTGTCTCCATGGCATGTACAACTCCGTTGTGTATGGGCTGCCTCCAAACTCTGTTATGTGGCCCCAAGTGCTGCTGTAATCTCCAAAAATCAGAATTGGAGTGGCTGGTTTCCACCCCCAAATATTCACCCACGAGCCAAAATTAAGCACCAACAACCATATCATCAAATGCACGGCAAAAATTTGAATTATAGATGTGATAGGGAGGCTGATCATAGTGATGTCAATCATAAAAATGATGGGGCAGCAGCTAGCACGTTTCAAAATCTTTTCCCCAACATGAAAGAACATCAATCTAGTGAATACAAGTGGCTTCCATATAACTGAAATTTCATCCCCAACTACAATCAACTGAAAATTATCCACATGTATAGCTGAAAATGAAATGCTTTGAGAAAAATTCATACCATGTTCCTTCACCTTTTCCAAACTATCCATTGAAGCCCAAATGTAAGCAACAACAACCAAACATTCCCAACACAACTTTTGGAAGCACATCAATCAAACATTCAAATGGAAGACATAATCGTAGCTCAAAATTTGAAAATGAACTTTTTACCATGCCAAGTGTAGTCCATGTGATCCACCCTTCTTTCAAGTCTTCTAAAGAGATAGGAGTAAGCATCATTTGACAAAAGAAATGAAATGATTTCCTTGTATCCACACCGAACTTGCAAAACTCAAATTCTTTTATTCTCATTCCACATGGAGCAATATGTGCAAGAAGATACCCCAAATTTTCCCTTTTTCTATGCTCATAAGAAGAGGAGAAAACTGAAATATAGTGCATGCATGTATGAATATTATCATAGATAGACCAAGGAACTTTGTACCTTTCTTTGTGAAAATGAATGTCCCTTATGAAAAAAAGAGAAACATAGGAATCAATCATGCTTTTGTGTCCTCTAATGATGATTTCTTCATACGGACCAACAAGCTTACTATTATGGCTTCCTTCATTGGGGAGAGTGATAGTCACTCTTTCTTTTTTTGCATCATGCACCCAATTGTTAGGAGCAAAAGTACCAACAAGAATGTGACCATTATACCCCATGTGACACACCATATCCATCTCCCTATCATGCTCAAAATCATACCCATCAAAGCTCAATATGGAAGGAGAAATAAAATATAGAATATCATACCTTGGGTTGCTCCCAACATTTACAAAACTCGGAATTTCTGAGTTTGGGACAGCACTCTTTCCTTTACCATTTTCTTCATCCAAAGCCCCTTTTTCTTCCTCACAAGCCTTCATACTTGGTGGGTGATGACTTGGAACATTCATAAGACCCGTGCTTAGGTGAAAAACCTCATCATTTGCCCATTGGGACTGTTGTTCGAGAAAATTACAGGAACTAAAAATTACCATAAGCATCCCATGGTGTTCTTCTTTCATAAGCATACCTCTTCGAAGCCCATCTTCTAAATCTGATTTGTTTTTGCACCCATTCAATTCCATGCAATTATTAGATGCCAAAAATGTATCATCAAAAACAAAAGAGCTCATACCTTCATATAGTTTGTCATATTGAAGCCAAGTATGGTCTAGCAAAGAATAATTATGGGACATCTTATCAATGTTTCCTTGGAGATTCACCCATGGAGAAACATACCCATCATGTATGCAAGTAAAGTTCTCAAGGAATGATGACATAACCGGAAATACATGGACTTGGCTCCGTTCCCGGACTTATTTGCTGCATTTATGAGGAAGAACTATTACCATATTCTTTGTTCTTCTTGTGCACTTCGATCACGCTTGTTGAAAGTCTTTGCTAAGGAAACTAAACCCGTGGGGATTTTGTTACCTTTTGGTTGGATCATTCCACTACTATCACCATAACTTGGATCAGTTTTTTCAAAGGATTTTGTCGTGGTGGTGATATACTCCCTTCAACATGCGAGACATGCGAGATGTTTGTTCGGGGACTCGGGGTGGTAGACCATCTCCACTTTATAGTTTCCTTGTCTGAATATGGACGGTAGTCTATCCGGATTCAATAGTACAGTTGTGACTGCCAAAGAATCTGCCTTAGAATTTTGATTCATTAGAATGAAGTCAATAGAGAAGGCTACAAAATCCAGTGTGGCTAGATAGCACTTTATCTCTGTAATGCTTCAGCTTATCTCTTTTGACTTGACTTTGTCCTCGAACCTGTTTTACTAGAAGTTCAACATCTCCTTGGGCTTTGAGGAGTTTTACTCCTTTCTTTTTAGCTTGCTCCATTCCTAGAAGCAATGCTTCATACTCCGCCGTATTATTGGTGTTCTCGAACATCAGCTTGTGGGAGTATGGAAATACCTCATGATCTGGAGATATTAGTAGAGTGCCGACTCCTGATCCAAAAGAACAACATGTGCCTTTAAACTCCAGAGTCCAAACTTTTTCTTCTTCTTTTTTGTTGGCTCTAGCTCTGGTCGAAGTTTTGGCTCTGGAATGTCTTTATCCGTTTCCAAGAAATAGACCCCACAGTCAGATTCCTGAAAAGAATCTAAGATCTAGGATCCTTAGATTTTGTAACCGTGTACCTAGACTTCTTTTCCGGCTCCAACTTATGGTTAAGCCCTTTGATAGGAATATGTGCACAGAACAATCCATCTTTACTTCTCCTCCCAACTCTTTGCAGAAGTTTCTGCTCAGCAACATCCCGTAGGAGATAGGAATATCTGCAACTAGAATTGTCATCTTTAATCTCTTGTCAGGAAAAGATGTCAGAACAACTTGTGCATCTTTGATTTGTTTGATTAAAGGGACTTGTCTCTCCATGGAGTAGCACCTTTTTATGGTCTTTGTCAGGGTAAGCCCAAGAGCATCTGCAACTTTAGTTGGCATGACATTGTCAGAAGCACCCGAATCTAGAATTTAATTGCTTAACTTGAAACCATTAAGCAATAAGGAGACATAGAAAGGTTCCACTCTTTCCGAGGATGGTGAGGATTTAACAACTGCAGTGTTGTTCTGGGGAGGAATATCCTTAGGCTTAGGCAAAAGGCCTTTTGATGTATTGGATTGTCTTGGTGATTGTACATATTTGACTAGCCTATTTAACTGCTCAGGAAAAGCTCTCAGGTATTCGACTTCTGACATTTAAACTTTAGTTTTCTTGGCATGATCAATAATGTCAAAAGAAGAAATAGATTCAGATACCTGAGCCGCTTTCTGTGGTTGAGATGAAGAACTCGCATGCTTACTTCTAGGAGCTAAGGAAGAAGGCAAAGGGCTGCCCCTTCTTTGTTCGTCAGCTAATGCCTCAGCTTGGCGAGTTTGTGATCTTGTAAGTACTGCATATGCATGACCATGATCATCTTCATGAAGTTTCTCATCGTCATGTTCAAATTTGTAGTTCAGGTAATTAATGTTGGAGTCGCCAGTAGGACCTATAAAATCATCATCCTCGAGCTGATCAACGTCAGCTTCCTGGTCTTCTTCATTCATCTCCACGTTTTCGGGAGCAGCTTCAATTGCTAATCTTTGGGAACCAATGCGGTTCTGGTTGTTGTTGAAATTCCGAGTAGGGGCAGTGTTGTTGCCTTGAGCCATTTGAGCCATTTGTTTCTTCATCTACATCATCTCATTTGCTAACTTTTGTAGTAGTGAATCGGATGTAGTAGCAGAGGATGAACTTTCAGCTCTAGAAGTGTTGCTTTTTATCTTTCCAGCCATGATGAGGTCATCTTCAATTTCAACCGCCATGTTTTGGGCTGCTAACAAGTCAGCAGGACGTGCTCTTCGGAGTTGATAGCTTACTTCAGGAAGTAAAGTGTTGATGAAGAATAACTTTTGATTCTTGTCATTCAGAGAAGCAGAAGCTGGAATTTTGTATAGTAATCTTTGGACTTTTTGATAAAATCCCACATGTGCTCATGTGGCTCCTTCTTCAACTGAGTGAGTGCTGAGTAATCAATGTATTGGAATCTTCAGTTGGTTTGAATCTTTTCAGGAACGCATCCCGCATAGTAGCCTAGTTGGTTATGGTGCCAGGAGCTAGCCGGTAGAACCATTCTCCAGCCAAGTCATGCAAAGTCTCAATGAAGAGTTTGACCGATACATCTTCATGTTCAACTGCAAGCACTCCACAGGATATGAAAAACGCAGCCAAGTGGTCATCTGGATTCTGCTTGCCATATCCAAAGAATTTCGAAAAATTCTTTCTTGTCCCTTTAGGTAGATTATGCATAGGAGTCAGATTCAAAGGTCCAAAGGCTGCACCCCATGAAACAGGTGCTAAGGTGGGTTCGGTTCAAAGCATGATGAACGGGGCACGTCTTCTCCGAGAGTAGACTTGATGAATAATTCCAACAGCCGGTAATGTGTCTGAAAACGATTCGGATCTCGGATGGTTGTGCACTCTCCTTCTGGTGAGAGACTAGATATGCGGCTTCTAACTTGAGGAGGATGATTGAAATTGAATTTCTCCTATGCAATCGGTAGAAATAATCAGTCCTTCCTTTCGCCTTCACAGATCGGGTGAATGGACGTTCAACCGGGTTGAGAGTCAAATGGGAAAACACTCGGATCTGCAGCAGATAAGCCTTGATCTGCAAAAAGAGTTGTTCCCACAGAGAGTCGCAAAAGCTGTTGGCTAGATTTTCTGCATAACACAAAACCTAGGCAGTCATGAGATAAATCTCCCTTATTTAACTGGTGAGGCTCCCGTGTCAGATTTGTCAATTTAAGTATGCTAATATCTAAATGGGGTTTTACTTTAACTACTCAGTTCATGAACTATAACTGAACAGTTTTGCAGTAAGCAGTTGTTTAAAGAAAGGAAAAGTTATAGAGGAAGGTAATTACATAAACACAGAAGAAATGGGAAAGATGTGCATCCTAATCAGTAGATGGCAGAGCTAAATTGCATGCACATAGAAGAATCCAATAGATATAAACATAGAATTCTAAAACAAAGGCAACTTTAGATCCAAATCTAAAATAACACAAAGTTTATTAAGAGATTTAAGATTAAAAGCAAGAAACACAGTACACCGTGACACAAAGTTCTCTGAAAACCTGCTCCTTTGTATTCCTTTGCTCCAAGTGGCTCTCAGGGGTTCAGCACAAAGTCTAGAACACAAGATTGCTACTTACAAATTCGATCATTAACCCGAAGGTTCTTCCTCTACTTATAGAATGTAGAGGGGCAATTACAAATTGGAAGCTTTAGTTGAACTGACACATGTGGAAGTCGGAGGAAAGAAACAACTGGCAATCTCCATCCTGGAATTCCTCTTTGCATGACATGTATGATTTATGGAATCGAAAATAGAACCTTCAAGTAGTTCACTTTTATCTTCAAGTAGTTGACTTCTTCAAGTAATGGCTTTCAAGCCAATCACTTAAGTTTTATAATTTAATTGATCGCTCAATTACTTTGTCGAAGGAAAGAAGAAGGAAGAGGAAAGCTATAGTCTTGTCCTTTTTCATGTCTACATGCAGCTGATTCAAACTGGATCGGAAGTGGGTGGATCTCGGGAAGCGGCATTTGGATCTCTGGAAACAACATTTGGAATTGGAAAGCATTTGGATTTTGCCTTCACCTTGTCTTCTCTCTTATCCTTGAAGATTTTGTAGTTCTTCTCAAAGATACATGCATCAATGCAATGTTTGCCGTATATAACTCATCATCCTTATTTTTAATTGTATATGAGCAATTAAAAATTCGGATAAGACTCTAGGATGAATGAAAATTCAATGAAGGCTTCAACTGGAAGATGGGAGCATTTACACAAGATCTTAGAAGGAATTTTCCACGCACTGACTTCTTCACGGGCTGCATTCGAAACAAGAGGATGAAACCTTTGTGCGGAAGTTTTTGCAACTATGAGATTTGGATCTGCATATGGATTTGCATCTGCCTCTGCACTCTGTATCTACATCTCGCATCTCGGATATGGATCTGCACCGCATAACAAACTCCGACAACCGGTAATTTGTGGATGGAAAAGTTGCAACTCGAATAATTCCACTGCTTTTAATCTACACGCATGAGTGAAGTTTTTCCTGCTCTGGATCTGTCTATCAATTCAGCAAGAGGTTCCGAGCCTAGATCTGTATCTCCTATGTCTGCAAATTTGGAAGTGATGCATGACTCCGTTGTGCTCTCTTTTTCATCTCTCTTTGCCATGACTTTATCAATCTTTGTCTGAATAATTCTTCTTCTAATTCGGCCAGAATTCTTCAATACTGGTGCGGATCTGGATAATTCTTCAGATTCGGAGGATATATTCAATGCTTTGGACATTGATTAAAGCTCCCTTTCTTTTGTAAAACACCTGTAATAAGTTCCTGCAATTGATTTAGACAAAGATGGCCACCGGAGCATGAATAGTGAATTTTAATTGTAAAAATCTGCACTTTTCAAGCCTGCTGCCCCAAAAATTGATGTTTAATTTACACATAAAGAGAGCATGAATCCTTTCAACAACACCTGAGCACCTGTAACACCTATGCAAATAATTATGCAGACAAAGATCAACCTCCTTCAAAGTATGCGCCAAATCTAGAAGCTTTTAGCCTTGTTTCCACCTTGCCTGAGCAAAATCCTTCTTCAAATGGGGTGCACTTTTCCTCTTGGCTGCAATTCTTTACCTGTGAATTAAATAATTCACCCTTATGGCTGCCCATGCTTATATAACCCTCACAATTCTATAATTAATAATTGCCTTTCCTATTCATGGCAATTAATTAATTAAAAATCATGTTTTTCTCTTTAAAAATAGCATGTTTAAGGACAGCCATCCATTAAATTAAATTTAATCAATTTAATCATCCACTTTTCACTTCACTTAAGTTTCAAAGTGTGCTTTGACCATAGCCACTGAAAATAGAATTTAATTTAATCAATTAATACTTTAAAAATATTATTTCCTTCTCAAAAGGGGCTGCATTAAATAAATTAAATTTATTTAATTTTGGAATTCTATTTTTAAATTCCTTTTGTCCACTTCCCTTTGTTGACTTTTCCACAAGCCTGGGTGCCAAAATTGGGTGAATAAATATTAACAAATATTTATTTAATGCATTATTATTCACCCAAGGTGGGTCGCACTTTTTGGAATAATATAATTTTATTTTTAAAAACACATGGCAATGGGAATTTTTACCCTGCAAGGCAGCCTCGGAAATCCCATGATCCACTTAAGTGATTTGACTTTGACAATGGGATTATTTACCCTGCATGGCAGGCAATAAAATCCCATGATTTCACTTAAGTCACTTTTCTTTTATTTCACCATGGGAATTTTTACCCTGCAAGGCAGACAAGAAATTCCCCCCCTGTCTGGCCTCTAATTTTCCCATTGCAGCTTAAGTGAATTTTCTATCATGGGAAAAAGTACCCTGCTAGGCAAGTACAGAATTATCTCCCTGCTTCTATTTTTCCCACTGCAGCTTAAATCTTTTGTTTTCCAAAAATGCGCCCAACCCCGCAGGGGCTTTTCTGTGCACGACTTCGTTTTTTCCCAGTGATCCAGACCTCCGATGGTGACTTCCTCCGGGCATATTGTGCGTATATGTTCTCCATTGCTCCAGCCAAGAATCAAAGTTTACCGTAAAGGAATTGTTCCAGAGAAATTTCACAGAAAACGAAACGGGACAACACAAACAGGAAAATTGTCAAAAGTCACAAATAAAGCCCAAAATTCATTCCTTGTTAAAATCCTTCTGGTACAAGGGAATAATGATATGTTCGATCATAACAGAGTTAAAATGGAGCGCAAATAGCCTCATACGGGGCTCAAAATAATTAAATACAAATTTCCCATGAGACAAATCCACAGAATATAACAATTTTGGGCATCTAGGTATTTGGCGAAAAAGGCTAATATGGCTCTTTGGGAATATCCTGACACAATACAAGAACTTTTAGATAATAAAAATACAAAACGACCCATTATTTTAAAAGTTCAAATTTTTTTCGAATAGGGTAGTCACTGATTTCAGGATAAAATCTGGGTACACCGTGCATTGATGGGAATTTCTTACCGGCCTTGTAGGGTAAAAATCCCATGTGGAAGTCAAACAAACTTAAGTGGATAATGGGATTTTGGAGCTTCCATGCGGGGTGAATAATCCCATCAAATTTGACAATTAAAAATAAAAATCAGCCTTTACCAAAAAGTGCGACCCTTTTGAGCATTACTTAATTTATTTAAAGGCATTTATTAATAGTCTCTCTTTCAATTTTGGCGCCCAGGGATGAAGAAAAATCAATGCATAAAGGGAAGTCAAAGTAGACTGGAAGTAGAATGCTAAAAATAAATTAAATTAATTTATTTAATGCAGCCCTAGAGCATGCTAAAAAGTGCGACCCATTTGGAGGAGAAATAATACTTTTGAAATATTAATTAATGGTTTTTTATTCCTATTTTTGGCGCATGAAGAAATAGAAGGTCAAAGCATGATGTTAAGTAAAAGTAGAGGGCTAAAAATAAATTAAATTAATTTATTTAATGGCAGCCACGAACATGCACAAAATAGGCGCCCAATTTGGAGAGAAAAGCATGTTTATTAATTAATTAATTGCCAGGAATAGGAGAGGCAATTATTAATTATAGAATGATGAAGATTATATAAGTATGGGCTGCCATAATGATGAATTAATTAATTCTTCTAGCAAAGGAGTGCAACTCGGACAGTTTTGGCACCCGAAGGAGGAGAATTTTGTAACATTCTTGTGTTTCAGACTTTGTGTTGAAACCCTTGATAGCTATTTGAAGCAAAGGAATAGAAAGGAGCAGATTTCCGGAGAACTTTGTGTCACGGTGCATTTTGTTTCTAACTTTTTGTCTTAGATCTACTTATAAACTTTGTGTTATTCTAGATCTAGATCTGAAAGCTGCCTTTGCTTATAATTCTATGTGTTAATATCTATTGGTTCTGTCTATGTGCATGTAATCAACTCTGTAATCTATTGATTGGGTTGCACATCTCCCCTCTTTCTTTCCTGTGTTTATATTATTTCTTTCTTCATCAGATATTTCCTTTCTTTAAACAACTGCTTATTTCCTGCAAAACTATAAAGCTATGGTTCATGAGCTGCATGGATAAAGTAATACCCCAAAATAGATACTAGCATATTTAATTGACAAATCTTACACAGGAGCCTCTCCGGTAAATGAGAGAGATTTATTTCATGACTGCCTAGGTTTTCAGCTATGTAGAAAATCTAGCCAATGATTTTTGACTCGTTGGGGAACAATTATCTTCGCAGATCAAAGCTTATCTCTTGTAGATCAAAGTGTTTCCCATTCAACGTTCAACCTGGTGCCAACGTCCATTCACCCGATCTATGAAGGCACAAGGAAGGGTGATCATTTCTTCGATGCGAGAAGCAATTCAATTTCAATCATCCTCCCTCAAGTTAGAAGCCGTAGATCTAGTCTCTCACCAGAAGAAGAGTACACTCATCCCGATCCGGATCATCTTCAAAGCATAATCCGGTGGAATTATTCACCAAGTCTACACAAGGAGAAGACGTTCCCCATTCATCACGTAGAATCAAAATCGAATAAGATAGTACTGTCCCACGGGAGCAACTTTTTGGCCATCGAACTTGACTCCTATGCACGATCTCGCCTAAGGATCCGAGAAATAATTTCCGAAATTCTTTGGAGATGGTAAGCAAAATTCGGATGATCATTTGGCAACATTCTTCATATCTTGTGGTGTACTTGTAGTGGAGCATGAAGATGTCTCGGTCAGACTTTTCATTGAGACTCTACACGACTTGGATGGTGAATGGTTCTATCGGTTAGCCCCTAGAACTATAACAAATTGGGCGTTTATGCGAGAGCAATTTCTAAAAACATTCAAGCTTGCAGAAGACGCTAATATGTTGATCACTCAACTGACGCAGTTAAAGAAGGAGCCAAATGAGAACATGCGGGACTTTATTGCAAGGTTCCAAAGGATTTTATATAAAATCCCCACTTCTACTGTGCTAAGTGATGAAAATCAAAAGACGTTTTTTATAAACGCTCTATTGCCCGAAGTTGGATATCAGCTGCGAAGGGTAAGACCTGTGAATCTACTCAAGCACAAAATGCTGCCGTGGAGGTTGAAGATGACTTGATCATGGCTGGAAAAATCAGACAATCACCCCACAAAGGCGATGGAGTTTCTTCAAGTAATTCAGATCCTTTGTTGCAAAGGTTGGCTAATGATATGTCAGAATCAAGAAGCATATATCTCAAGCAGGAAATGCGCCCCCTTCAAGAATAGCTCCTACTCGGACCTTTAACGGTCAAAATCAAAATCGAAATAGACTTATTGTTGCACTACATTTGCGATTGGCAATCAAGCCGCTCTAAGGAATAACTTGGAAACTAATGAAGAAGATCTTGGCATTGATGAATCATTTGATAATGAGGACTTTGTAGATCCCGTTGGCGACTCCAACGTTGGTTACGGACTACGAATCTGATGAGGGCTATTATGAATCTTTAGAAGATTCTGATTGTCATACATTTGCGGTGTTCACAAGGTCCCAAGCACGCCAAAATGCCGAAGCATCCACAAGCGGCCAAAGAAGAGAAAGAGAAGATCCTGGGGAGATGTTACTATCCTAAAAAGAGGTAGTATGCTACCTTCTTCATTAGCTCCCAAAGATAAGCATGCAAATTCTTTCAATTCGCAGCAGAGGGCCAATGCGCATCCGGTGAGGTAAGTCAAGCTTTCGACATTATTGATCACATTAAAAAGACCAAGGTCCAAATGTCAGAAGCTGAGTATTTGAGGGCATTTCCTGATCAGCTAAATAGGTTGGTCAAGTATGTGCAAAGTAATGGTCCCAATCATAGTTACTGAGTTCGGAAATCCGATTAAATTCGGAAGGGCAAAAAAATCCGAAAATTGAGTACTCGAAAAAATCGAAAAATACGGAAAAATCCGGTTCGGAAATATATACTTGTATTATTATAAATTTATATTATTGTATACTTATATCATTATATATAGACAAATCATACAAAAAGCATCCATCTACCATAATCATCATCATCATAATGATTCTTTCAAAAGATCGCAAGAAGTTGCTTGGTCCAAAAAGGTACAAAAATGGATTTTATGAAAGTAAGAAAAATATTGCCATCAATGCGTAGAGCTCGAGAAAATATATACTTTTAGAGAAGACGACACCTAAAACGGAGCCTGAGAATGAAAGTTATGGCACATGCAAGTTTTTTTGCTACATCTTCCCGGACCCTTTCCAAAGATGGCAAATTTTTTTCCATACTTGCGATTTTTTCACCCAAAAAAAAATGCCTAAAAAGGAATTTTTTTTTCCTGCAAAAAAAAACCGGATTTATTCGGTTGCTTGAAAAAATACGGTTGAACCGGATTTCATAAAAATCCGGCCGAACACAGTAACTATGGTCCCAATACTCCAACAAATAATGTTTCACGGGGTATCTTGTCAAGTTCAAGATTCCTCCTCCTTCAAAGAATGCGTATGCAAGCTCTTCTCCTTTTACTTCTTCTCTGCTACATCGGAAAGAATCGAGCCATTCTACATGTCATTGCTTATTACTAGATACAAATTGAGCAATTGCATTTTGGACTCTAGAGCTTCTGACAACGTCATGCCTGCCAAAGTTGTTGATGCCTTGGGTCTCACATTGACAAAACCATCGGAAGATGCTATTCAATGGAAAGGCAAGTGCCTCTGGTTGGGCAAATCAAAGATGCAATGAGGCAATACTTGCTTCTTTCCCAGATAAGAGATTAAATATAACTATCTTGGTAGTAGACATCCGAGTATCTTATGTGTTGGTTAGATTTTCTACATAGCTGAAAACCTAGGCGGTCATGAGATAAATCTCCCGCATTTTGGTGATGCTCCGTGTCGATTTGTCAATTAAAATATGCTAGTATCTATATAGGGGTTTTAATTTAACTATTCACTCATGAACCATATTTGTATAGCTTGCAGCAAAGTAAGTTTGCTTAAGAAAGGAAATATTTATAGAAGAAGGAATTATAAAACACGGGGAAGAAATAGGGAAGATGTGCAGCCCAATCAATAGATAACAGAGTTGAGTTGATTGCATGCACATAGAAGAAACCAATAGATATCAACACACGAATTATAAGCAAAGGCAACTCCAGATCTAGATCTAAAATAACATGAGTTTATTAGAAGATCTAAGATAGAAAGCTAGAAACAAAATGCACCGTGACACGAGTTCGAAAATATGCTCCTTTATATTCCTTTGCTTCAAGTGGCTATCAGGGGTTTCAACACAAAGTCTGGAACACAAGAATGTTGCTTACAAATTCTGATTCTTTAACCCGTAGGTTCCTCCTCTACTTATAGCATTTAGAGGGGCAATTACAAGTAGGAATCTTTGAGTGAACTGACACATGTGGAAGTCGGAAAGGAAACAACTGGCAATCTCCCTCCTCGAATTCCTCTTTGCATGACATGTATGATTTGCAACTGAAGATAGAACCTTCTATTTTGCATGTCTGCCACCTATCTCCAAGTAGTTGACTTCAAGTAATGGCTTTTAAACTAATCACTTAAGTTGTATAATTTAATTGATCGCTCAATTACTTTGTTGGAGGAAATAAGAGAAAGAAGAAAGAGAAAAGCTGCAGTCTTGTCTTTTTCATATTCTGCATACAGCTGATTCTTGTCTTTGATTCACACCAAGCTGGATCTAAAATTTTTTTACAGGTGTTGCCTTCGCCTTGTCTTCCCTTTTATCCTTGAAGCTTTTGCAGTTCTTCTCTTGTACATGCATCAGTGCAATGTCTGCCGTAAATAATTCATCATTTTTATTTTTAATTGCATATGAGCAATTAAAAATTCTGGAAAGCACTCCGGGTGAATGCAACTTCAATGAAGGCTTCAACTGGAAGATTGGGAGCACATGCACAAGATCTTGGAAGAAATTTTCTACGCACTGACTTCTACACGGGCTGCATCAGAAACAAGAGGATGAATTTTTGCCAGAAGCTTTTGCAATTATGAGATCTGGATCTAGATCTGGGCCTAGATTTGTGTCTCTGATGTCAGCAAATCTGGAAGTAATGCATGATTCCGCTGAGCTTTCTCATTCATCCCGCTTTGCCATGGCTAGAGCAATCTTTGTCTGAACAATTCTTTTCCTCTTTATTCGGCCGGAATTCTTCACAACTGGTGCAGATCTGGATAATTCTTCAGATTCGGAGGATATGTTCAATGTATTGGACATTGATTTAAGCTCCCTTTCTCTTATAAAAGCACCTGTAATGAATTCCTGCAATTAATTCAGACAAAGATGGCAACCGGAACATGAACAGTGGATTTTAATCATAAAAATCTGCATATATCAAGCCTGCTGCCCCAAAATTTGATGCTTTATTTGCATGCAAAGCAAGCATGAATTTTATCAACTTCACTTGAGCACTGTACCACTATGCAGACAATTATTCAGACACAAATCAACCTCCTTCAACCTTGGCGCCAAATTTGGAAGCTTCCAACATTAATTACACCTTCTGAGCAAAATTCCTCTCCAAATGGGGCGCACTTTTTGTCTGGGCTGCACTTCTCTGCTTTTGAATTAATTAATTCATCCTTATGGCAGCCCCTGCTTATATAATCCTCATAATTCTATAATTAATTAATGTCTTTCCTATTCCTGGCAATTAATTAATTATTTAATAAGCTTTACTCTTCAAATGGGGTGCCTATTTTGTGCATGCTCATGGCTGCCATTAAATAAATTAAATTTATTTAATTTTAGATCTCTGCTTCCAATTAACTCAAGCCTCACAGTATGCTTTGACCTTAGCCACTGAAAATAGGAATTAATTAAATCAATTAATACTTAAAAAAGTATTATTTTTCTCCCAAATGGGGCGCACTTTTTTGTCATGAAGGGGCTGCATTAAATAAATAATATTTATTTAATTTTAGAATTTCTAATTCCAATTTCCTTTATCCACTTTTCCCTTGTTGACTTTTCCTCATGCTTGGGCACCAAAATTGGGTGAATAAATATAAACAAATATTATTAAATGCATTATTATTCACCCAAGGTGGGTCGCACTTTTTGGCAAGGGTGAATTCTATTTTTAAAAGCCAATTAACAATGTGAGTATTCACCCCGCACCGCAGCTCCAAAATCCCATGATCCACTTAAGTTTGACTTTCATAATGAGATTATTTACCTGCAGGCGGGTAATAAAATCCATCGATGCCTTAAGTGATTTTTTTTATTCCACAAAGAGAATTTTTACCGCAAGGCGGGTAAAAATTCTCTTTGTGGAATAAAAGAAAAATCACTTAAGGCATTGATGGGATTTTATTACCTGCAAGTTCTTGCCTGCCTGTTGCCTCTAATTTTTCCATTGTGACTAAAATGGCGTTGCTTCCATGGGAAAAAGTACATTCTTAGGCCTTGCTAGGTAGGTACAAAATTGCCACCGCCTGTTGCTTCTAAAAATCCCATGATTCACTTCAAACCTTCTTTTTCAAAAATGCGGCCAGCCGGAAAAAAACTTTTTGGTGCACGACTTCGTCTTTCCGGAGAGAAACAGACCTCCCGTGGCAAATTCCTTTTGGCACAACGTGCATAGGTGATCTCTAGATACTCCGGCCAAGAATCGAGCCAAACCCGGCAAAGGAATTGATCGAGAGAAATTTCACGAAAACGAAACGATAAAACAAAGCAAAAACACAAAACATTGCGAAGTCACAAATAAAGCCCACAATTCATTCCTAGTTAAAACCCTACTGGTATATGGGAATAATGACATGTATGATCACAAAAAGGTTAAACTGGAGCACAAATTGCCTCAAACGGGGCTCAAAATAATTAAATACAAATTTCTGCAGTGCAAACCCAAAGAATGAATATAACAATTTTGGGCATCCGGGTATTTGTCGAAAATGGCTTATATGACTCCTTGGGAATATCTTGACACAATACGTGAACTTTCCGACAATAAAAACACAAAACGACCCATTATTTTAAAAGTACGAATTTTTTTTACATAGGGTAGTCTCAGATTTCAAGGTGAAATCTGGGGACACCATTATGGCATGCTATTGAGTAGAAATTTCTGTAAAGAAGTGGGCGGAGAAGTCAAGATGGATTGGTCTTGTGCGCACATACCAATCAAAGGAGTTAATCAGAAGTTAGAACCTGAGAAGAAATCCAATTACACAGTATCGAAATCTAAAGATCCTAGATCTCGAGATCTTATTTCAAGAATCTAATCACGGAGTCTATTATCTAGAAATGGATGAAAAATAAATTCAACCTGTGATCCAAGAACCACATCAACTTGATAATAAGGTTTGGTTTCGGAATTTGATGGCAGTTGTTCATTTGGATCCGGTGCAGGCGTTGTTCTTGTTTCTCCTGAGGGAAAGGTGCATGCACATTCCTTCAAATTAATGTTCGAAAATACTAACACGGCAGAATATGAAGCATTGTTGTTAGGTATGGAGCAGGCAAGAACAATGGGAATCAAGCTCTTACATGCAAAGGGAGATGTTGAGCTGATTGTTAAGCAAATAAGAGGTCTCTACCAAGTAAAAAAGGACAAACTTCGGCATTATAGAGATCGAGTCTACTCTGCTATCCTGGAATTTTCAGTTTTCTCGGTATCTTATATTCCAAGAGAGCAAAATTATAGAGCTGATTCACTTGTAGTGACTGCAGCTTTATTAAATCTAGATCAGCCTCCCACATTTTTTAGACAGGGGGATTACAAAGTTGAGATGGTCTTCCGCTGAAGGTTCCTGATAACGTCCAACAATGGCAGATTTTTAATGATGACAATGATTGTTGCGTTTCTCAAAGCAAAATGACAACTTCAAAGAGATCTACTATGAGGGAAGTAACTCGCCCCAAGACAAACTACTGTGGGAGAAACGGATGCAAAGGTCTCAAGAAGTCAAGAGATTATCTAGCTGAAGGGAAATAAAATTCCTAAAGGCTTAGTATCTCTTGAGGAAATGTTCGACAAGCATGATCAGATGCTTAAAAAGAATGAAGAAAGTGGGGAAGGTTCTTCCTCCGATACACAGTTACTAAATTTGGGAGCAAGCAATGATCCCAAATTAGTAAATCTGGGTAAGTGTTGTTCAGAGGCAGAAAGAGAAGATTTTACAAAGCTTCTTAAGAAATACATGGATGTTTTTGCTTGGTCTTACCAGGATCTAAAGACATATCAGCCTGCAGAAGTTCAACACTATATCCCATTAAAACCAGAACAAAAGCCTTTCAAGCAGAAGCTGCGGTGGCATAACCCTACTATTTCGGGAACTATCTTTGCAGAAATCCAGAAGTTGTTAGATGCAAAGATAATTTATCCCATACATCACTCTGAATGGTTAGCCAACATAGTTCCTGTGAGGAAGAAGAGTGGCGAGATTAGATTGTGCGTTGACTTTCGCAATCTTAATCAAGCCTCATTAAAAGATAACTACCCCATCCCCATCATGGATCACACTCTGCAGGTTGTTACTGGATCTGAAATGCTTTCCATGCTTGATGGTTTCTCAGGCTACAATCAGGTCAAGGTGGCTGAGGAAGATCAATATAAAACGACGTTCATTACACCTTGGGGAACTTTTTCTTATCAGAAAATGCCTTTCGGTTTGATCAATGTTGGAGCTACATTTCAAAGAGCTATGGATTTAGCATTTGCTCATCTCAAGGATGTAAGCATAGTGGTATACCTTGATGATCTGACAGTCTTTTCCAAGAATAGAAGCGCACACATTTCAAATCTGGAAGAGGTTTTCATCCAATGCCGCAAACATGGTATTTCTCTAAACCCTAAGAAATCTATCTTTGTTGTAACAGAAGGAAAGCTACTAGGGCATATTGTCTCAAAGGAAGGAACTAAGATAGATCTGGAACGTGTCAAATCTATTCAGACTTTGCCATTGCCAACATCCAAAAAAGGGGTTCACTCTTTCTTTGGTAAAGTTAATTTTCTCAGGAGATTCATCCCTGACTTTGCTGAGCTAACTCGTCATATCTCAAATATGATGAAGAAGACACAGGATTTCAAATGGAGCAGTGAAGGGAAGGAAGCATTTGAGAAAATTAAAGAGGCTTTGTCAAAAGCTCCAGTCTTGGTTTCACCTGACTTTAGTAAAGAATTTATTCTTTACTGTTATTCCTCCAAACACACAATGTCAGCAATCTTGATGCAGAAGAATCAGGAGGATGTAGAAGCTCCGATTGCTTTCATGAGCATGCCTCTCAAAGCTTATGAGTTGAAATATACTCCAATGGAAAAACATGCATACTCAGTGGTAAAGGCATGTAAGGCATTCAGGTACTATATTCTTTCCTCACATACTATGGTCTTGGTTCAGATACTGCAGTGAAATCTATTCTCACCCAACAAGAGTTAGGGTTGTTAAGAGGCACATGGGTGACGAAAGTTCAAGAATACGACCTGGATATCAAACCTACAAAGCTGGTTCGAGGAAGAGGTTTGTGCGAATTGATGACTGAGATGAAAGCAACAGCACCAGAGGTAGATCAAGATTTGCCTATGGTCCTTTTTATAGATCTGGTGGAAGAGTGGTACAGTAACATTGCCTATTTTCTGACTTATGGAGAATGCCCGGATCAACTTTCTTGAAAAGAGAAACGTACTATTAAACTAAAATCCAAATATTTTGTTCTTTGGGACAATGGTTTATACAAAAGAGGAATTGATGGTGTGTTTCTCCGATGCATAGATAAAGCTCAGCAGGATCAGCTCTTAAAACAATTTCATAACATGGCTTGTGGTGGTCATTTCTTAGCCCTGAGTCACTGCTCACAAGATCCTCAAAGCAAGGTATTACTGGCCCACACTTTTTCAAGATACTGCAAAGTGGGTGTCTAAGTGCCAAGCGTGCCAACACTTTGTTGGGCGTGTAAAATTGCCCGCATTACCTTTAAAACCAGTTGTAATTGAAGAACCCTTCCAGCAATGGGGCATGGATTTTATTGGTATGCTCAACCGGCCTCTAGTGCCGGTCATCACTATATTCGACTGATACACGATTAATTCAAGTAAGTGGGTAGAAGCAATTCCTGTTAAAAAAGCCACTTCTGCGGAGGTGTGTAATTTTATAAAAGAAAATATTGTTATCAGGTTTGGCATGCCTAATAAAATAGTAGAGACTACTATCCACAAGGGAATGGCCAGAATGAATCAAGTAATAAAAATTTGGTGACTATCGTGCGAAAGCTAGTAACTAAAAATCAAAGAACTTGGCACAAGAAGTTATTTGATGCACTATGGGCAGATAGGATTACACCGAAGAAGGCTATAGGCATGTCCCCTTTTCAGCTATTATATGGAAGAGACACAGAGCTGCCTCTTACCTTGGAATTGCCTGCCTTACAACTTTCTAGAGCCCTGGAGGATTCTACATTCAATGATGCTATTGAAAAAAGGATAATGTATCTGATTGAATTGCGAGAGGTACAGGCTCAAGTCGTAGATAGATTGTCAGAGCATCAAAAGAAGGTGAAGGTGATCTTCGACAAAAAGGCCAGGGAAAGAAAGTTTGAGATCAATGATTGGGTCCTTTTATGGGACAAAAGAAGAGAAACAAAAGGCATGCACGGGAAATTCGATTCACTATGGAAAGGGCCTTTTGTGATTAAAAGGATTATCGAGTGATAGCTTCATTCTTGCTCATCAGGATGGAGTTGAATTGCCGTTGCCTTTCAATGGGCAACACTTGAAGTTGTTAGGACATAAAAGAGCAGGGTAAAACTTGTATGTATATAAATAAAACTTTGTTTGTTTTTCCTTGTTTTTCTGTGTTGTGTCGTTTTTGTTTGCCTGACCCCGAGCCCAAAGGACAAGATACGAAACCAGAGATGTTGGATCTCATCTTTACCCTTGTCATTTTGACAGAGGTAAAGATGTCCACAGACGGAGCCGACTGGTGTCCCAGATTTCACCCTAAAATCAGGACTACCCCATGTAAAAAAATTCGTACTTTTAAAATAACGGGTCGTGTTTTTATTGCGTAAAATGCTTGTATCGAGTTTAGATATTCCAAAGTGAGTCATAGGAGCCAATTTCAACAAATACCCAGATGCCGAAAATTGTTTTATCCCTTCACAAGTTTTTATCATGGGAAAATTTTATTTAATTATTTTGAGCCCGTTTGAAGTAAATTGTGCTCCGGTTTAGCCCTGTTGAAATTTTGCATGTCAATATTCACATATACCAGTAGGGTTTTCATCAGGAATGGATCCTGGGCTTTATCTGTGACTTCTGGCAACGTTTTGCGTTTTTGTTATTTTTCTCGTATTTTTCTCTGTGAAATTCCCCTAGGTCAATTCCTTTGCCAGTATAGTCTGTTTTCTTGCCTAGAGTATCTGGAGATCATCTACAGTTGCCATGCCAGAAGGAATCACCCTCTGGAAGTCAGATTCTCTTTAAAAAGACGAAGTCATGCATAAAAAAGCATGGGCTGCCATAATGATGAATTAATTAATTCTTCTAGCAAAGGAGTGCAGCCACGACAGTTTGGCACCCAAAGGAGGAGAATTTGTAAGCAACATTCTTGTGTTCCATACTTTGTGCTGAAACCCCTGATAGCTATTTGAAGTAAAGGAATAGAAAGGAGCAGATTTCCGGAGAACTTTGTGTCATGGTGCATTTTGTTTCTAACTTTTTGTCTTAGATCTACTTATAAACTTTGTGTTATTCTAGATCTAGATCTGAAAGTTTCCTTTTCTTATAATTCTATGTGTTAATATCTATTGGTTACTGACTATGTGCATGCAATCAACTCTGTAATCTATTGATTGGGTTGCACATCTCCCCTCTTTCTTTCCCTGCGTTTATATTATTTCTTTCTTCATCGATATTTCCGTTCTTTAAACAACTTCTTACTTGTTACTGAAAACCATACAACTATGGTTCATGAGTTGCGTATGGTTAAAGTAATACCCCAAAATAGGTACTAGCATATTTAATTGACAAATCTTACATGGGAGCCTCACCGGTAAATGAGGGAGATTTATTTTATGACTTCCTAGGTTTTCAGCTATTATGAAAATTTAGCCAACACTATTGATGAATGGAAGAGCCAAATTATTCACCAAGATTCAACATAGCTCAAGGAGGTACTAGCTTGTCTGGAAGTTATGAAAGACGCATTATCTCAGATGAAGCAACTAATAACAAACATAGTGGACGAGAATATAGTGGCTGAAAATAACTTGGGCATTTTCATTGAAATAAATAAACTATCGGAGGATGTTTTGATTACGTAAGCGACTTGTGCTGATGGATTGGTTGAAATAAGTAAGCAACTTGAATTTGTAGTTTCTTTTCGCTTGAGATCTTCAAAATTATGCTGAAAAGGATGCGGTTGCTCGAGGATATGAAATTGTCATCATTGCAAGCAATGTAATTGCGTTCACCAAGGAAGAAGTGGTTGGGAACGCGTTTCTTCCAAAGTGTAAGAATCATTCCCAATAAGGTGCTTGATTCTCTTCAAGGGTTGTTTTTGATGATTGAAGAGGATTGATCAAGTTGTTGAAACTTTCACGTTGAATTCAATTAGCAATATGATAATGCTTCAATCAGATACTAAGAAGTTCGGGCCTAGTTTGGAGGAGGTGGAAACAAACATTAACATTTTGGACCGAGGGATTGTTGTTATTCAGGACCGAGAAAGAGGTTGTGGTTAAAATAGATGGGAAATTGCTGAATTATATGTTTGAAAAGTTTATTCAGTATCAGAAGAAAAAGAAAGTGTAGGTGTTACAGCTGACAAATCTTCTTTCTTCTCTTATTTCTTATGTTCTCGGATGAAATTGTAAGATTAAAGTTATTGGTTTAAAAACCATTACTTTAAGTTATTTTGAAGATTCTTTAAGATAAGTGACAGATGTGCACAATTTTGGCTTAAACTCCTGATGCATGTTACTAAGAGAGGAATTCTAGGAAGATGATTGTCAAATGTTCCCTTTATTACTTCTTCATATTCTAGTTCAGTGGTAGTTTCCCATTTGTAATTTCCCCTCTACACACTATAAGCAGAGGAAGAACCTACGAGTTAAAGGATCAGAATTTGTAATCAGCATTCTTGTGTTTCAGACTTTGAGCTGAAACCCTTGATATCTTTCTGAAAGCTAAGGAATAGGAAGGAGACAAATTTCCAGAGAACTTTGTGTCAACGGTGCATTTGTTTCTTATTTCTTTTAGATCTTTGCATAAAATTTGTGTTATCTTAGATCTAGATCTGAAACTTTCCTTTGCTTTGAATTCTGCATTTCTAGATCTATTTGTTTCGTCTATGTGCATGTGACCAACTCTGTCAACTATTGGTTAAGTTGCACATCTTATTTCTTTTTCTTCTCGCATTCAATTATTTCCCTCTTCTGCATGTATACATTTCTTACAGCTACTTACTTGCTACAAAACTGCCTAGCTATGGTGCATGAGCTATGTGGTTAAAGTAAAACCAACAGATAGGTATTAGAAAATATAATTGACAAAATCTTACACGGGAGCCTCACTGGTAAATGAGGGAGATTTATCTCATGATTGCCTAGGTTTTCAATTGTGCAAAAATATAGCCAACAGAGTATAACCACACCGATGCTCTCTTCCGAGAAAGACTTGCACAAAACAATGATGGTTGACCCCAACGCAAGCTACCAATGACGTATGGGTTCGCATTAATGAGGCCACAAAGTTGCACACAAATAGCATCTTGACTTTTTCATGGATTTTCCTTAGTTTGGTAAGGCACGCAGCTTGGTTTTGCTTGCTCAAAAGTTGGTTCCACCAAGGGATGTATTTGGATAAGGACATTGTTATTCCGGTCACCCACGAACCATTCACAATTTGACGGGGATGAATTGTAACATTATGTGCAAGGAAGGAGAAGCACCATTTTCTGATTTGGCTACCATATTGTGCATAACCTAGAAGTTAGAGCTCAATTATAGGTTGACATAGAGTGAGAAAGGTTGCTGCGACATTCTCATTGATGAGATGTCGGATGTTAACATTCAGATTTCAAGCCGTCTCATTATCGCAACAAAAGAATGTGTGCAAGGCATGCCATGAGGCCACTTTGATGCTCCCCCTGGGAAGCCTTGCACAAAACAATGACAGTTGACCCCAATGTGCATGCTACTAATGGAGTATGGTTTCACACTAAAGAGGGCACAAAGTTGCATGCAAATGACATTTTGGTGTTTTGATGTATTTTCCTTATTTGGGAAAGGTACACAGCTTGGTTCGCTTCCTAGAAATTCAGTTTCACCAACAGATGTATTTCAATGAGTGCATTGTTATTTTGGTCACCCATGAACCGTTCACGATTTGACAAGGATGAATTGTAAGATGATGTGCAAGGAAGGAGAAGTGCTATTTGCTAATTTGGCCACCACACTATGCAAGAACTAGAAATCAGAGCTCGTTAATAATTTGGTACAGAGCTAGAAAGGTGGTCGCTGCATTCTCAATGACGAGGTGCTGAATGTCAAGGTTCAGACTTCAATCCGCCTCATTGCACCAAAAGATTGTGTGCAAGGCACACTTTGTGACGACACTACACTAAGCACTACATATGCTAGCTACAACGTTGTTGTAAAGTATGTACAACTTGATTTCTATGAGTATTTGGCAAATGAGCTTGTCGCCAATGCTTATGAATATTTTGACAAGGATGCATAAATTTGTTTCAGCACACTTTTTTTTTGCTTGTATTGGCTTATCATGGCCCTCCCATAAGTGAGCCAAGTGGAGGGCCAAAGCTACTACTCATGTATCAATTTATGCATCTCTACTATCTAGTTGCCTATAAGAGGGAGAAAAGAGCACATCACACACATACGGATTAGTAGTCACTTGCCCTCAAGGCATAATTTTCTAATTCTACACATGTAAGAAAATATATGGCAGTTGCGTTTGATGGAGAGGCTGAGTTTTTTCTATTTATGAATACTAAACTTTTCACGGTGGGAACTAATCCTAAGAATGTTCCACATCAGATCCCATATATTTTTAAGCGTCCATGGGTCATGGCTCAACAAGCATGTCAGATGTATAATATGGAGCTTCCTTCGAACTTGCTACTAGCTTGGCTAGTGGTGTTGGATGATGCTCACGTGGATCCATCGGATAAGGAAGATGCCAAAATGGTGGATGAGGAGGCAATGTAGGAGGTTCTTTCAACTAGTGATTATGATGATGGTGGAGGGCATTTGGATACTCCATCTATGTCATGAACAATGATGACTGCACCCAAGTGTAGAATAGGTCTTCTAGTTCTTGACCCCTCCCCATTCAACCTAGCCAATGTTACAAAGGGCTCCTTAAGTTCCTAGAACACACCTTGCATGGTGTGGAGTCTTCACCCCACCTTGGATAAAGTGGCCAAATATGACAAGCTAATTTCAGAAATAAACATAAGAGGCATGGTCCCAACCAACAATAGGAGTTCTTAGTAGTCGAAGTTTCAAAGGAAAGTGATAGCCCTATAGAATTTGCAAAATATACACAACAACCTTCTAACATGCAACGACAAATACCTAGTATCCATCGTGTGGTTAGAACCTCACCCATAAAGAAGCAGAGAGCGATGGAAATCAACCCCTAAAATAATATTATTTTGATGTTTTTGTCAAAATAGTTGTGGAGCAAGCTTTGGTTCCTTGCTCATTTGGCAATGACCATTGGGAATCGATGCCTTCCAATTTAAAAAGATGACAAGGAAAAGACGGTGGTTGACTTGTTCTCGATGTCCTGGTAGATGAAGACATTGACATTGTGTTTGTAGGATTTGACCTGCACCACGGGGCCTAGCATGCCGGTGCAATGGACAATGCCGCACTTAGTAGCAAGTTGAAATTGTAGGATGCACAAAGGTAATCTTAAACAATAAAAACCAATGACATGATTGAATGCGTATTTCTAATATGCCGAATAATGCAACTTCAATCAAATATGCAGATTAGAAAACATAAAGATGTGTACAATGATTAAGTATGATTGATGCCCTCCTAGCTCTATTTATCCAACCTAGCCTTAACTCTCTTAGATGAGCATCCTATCTCCAAGCATATCATCCTTGTACTTTAAGTCACAAGATTCGAGTTTGCGTTCATGTTTGACAAGGATAAAGTTCGGTTCAAGTTTGCCAGGGGATAAAGTTCAAGGGAAAAAATGTCTTTAAGTTTGAACATTTTTTTCTATCATTTTTATTTTTTGAAAAATATGCATATATGTAAGAAAGAGCTTTATATCCACTAATTTCAGTCGATATATTTATATGTATATACATTTATAAAGTAATGCGAAATCACGTCAAAAACTTCCCATGTAAATGTAATGGATAAAGTTCGAGTTCATGTTTGACGAGAATAAAGTTTGGCGAAATTCAAACTTTTTGATAAAATTCGCCGAACCTTGTGACATAGTTTATACCTTCTTGATGACTTCCCATGTATGCATGAAAGATTGTAGTGGACCAACCATTATAACTAAGACTCGCTGATTTAACCACAAACATGAATACTTGCTATAAGAAACCTAACCTGACTTCATCATCTTCTTGTCTATTTTACTCTGCAAGATTATGATGTGCACCTTCCAATGGTATAGTAACTCCTTCCCACCTTCAACACCCTGCTATTCAGGCACCTTTGCTCGTATCCTTCACTATTCATTACCCTCAGCTTATCCCTTTTTTGTTCTAATACTCTGTCCTAGACTGGTTTTAGGTCTCCTTAAATATTAATTGTAACATAACTTCCTGTACCTTAGTGACCTTAAGTCTTCATGCATCAATCAGGATACCCTTTAAGGGTTTAAAATTCATGTACAAGATCCAACTAGGTTTTCTTTGTACCAAATTGAGTAAAACAGGCTAAGGACAGTCTTCTTAGGCCTAATTTGGAGGTATCTGGCTACAGTAGGGACAAAAAGACTACTTGTTACCTTGAATACATTAATATCACCTACTAAATGTCCTCAACATTTTAGAAGCTTGAAACATCAATTTTGATCACAGAAATGGCAAAAAAGCACAACTTGATGACCCTATTTTGATCTCTACAGGTCTGCTCTAAACTGTCAACGATATCTTCACCCACACGTGTGGTCAAGAGCTAAAATTTTGTGCATTTGTTCCTTCCAGCCAGAAAAATATATCTTTTGAATTGCAGATAGGAAGATTTTTAGCGCTTGCCCTAGTTTGGGCCCGTGAGCACAAAAACAGCTATAAAAACCTTGGAAAGCATTGTCAAGAGTTAAAATAAATTGGAATAGGATTGTAATCTCCTCTCCCACCTTTTCGAATTGACAATAAGGAATTTGATATGAGTTTTAGCTGACTCTAGGGTTTTAGCTCACTCTCCTGTTAGAACCCTCATAGACAGTCTTAGCAAAACATAGAAATTTGCATAAAATAATAGAACTCTCCTCCACACCACTATCCACACTCTTCTTTCATGTTTCAATCAATCTTACAACATCTTCGCATTCTTGATCCAAGAATGGATCATTGACTAATTCAAATCCTAAAACTCACTCCTAAGGAGACTCAACCATACCTGATTTGACTCAACAACCATACTAAACATGAAAACATGGTAATTATCATCCTAAGACAAATCATTACCTCGTCTACAACAACTTTCACCTGTTTACATGGTCTTCATGACCTTATTTAGGCTTTAACCCTCCTTACTTAGTCAAACTTGACAATTAACAACTCATTACAAGACTTTTTCACTTTCACTATTACAACTTACACTCAAGTTTGAATTTGAACACTAAAGCAATGGCGGGAAACACTATTACAACTCTCTTATGATCACAAGACACCTGTCTACATTCTCATGCTTGAAAATTGATGCTCCTGCATCATACTACCAGGCAACAAAAAGAAGTCTTCATCATTTTCCACCATGCATCAGCTTGTCCACACTTGTGCCCTGTTTTATGAGTTCACTTTCAGTCATCCATGTTGAGTCTTCAACTGGTTTGTCCTTCCATTTGATCAAGTACTGAAAGTACTCTTTGTCCCTTGTCTTCTTCTTTCTTTCCATCATTCTTTCTTTCTTTATGTGCTCCTAGGGTAATAAGCACTGATTTGTATTTGTATGCTCTTCAAGTGAGCAACATTCTTCACTTCTTGTTTCCAAGCTTTCTCTAGCTGTATCTGCACAGGGAACAAACATATTTGAAGAAAACACTCCTCCAAACTCTTCATTCCACTTCTTTGCATAATTTATTTCTTTTGTGTTCTCACAAGCTTCATTGTCATTTTCTTCCTCCTCTTGATTCACTCCTCCTTTGCTTACATTCAAAACATTATTTCTTTCCTCTTTGTTCTCACCAAAGCAATATCTTGACTCCTTGTACTTCTCAAGCATTTCCAACCTAAGTGAACTTCCATTTCTCATGCTAAAGTTTTTATTAGTCCTCTCATCATGCACTAATATTTTTATCTTAATCTTCCCCTGTTATGAATCAAACTTTCTTGGTCTCAAAACATCCTCGCCACATTCTTCATTGTTCATGTCAAAGATTTTCTTAGTCTTCTTATCAGGTAGTGGCACTTTGTCAAACAATTTTGCATTTACTAATTCCATCTGCCCCTGTTCTTGATCCTTATCTCCTAAGAGAACAATCATACATCTTGGATACTGCCTGTTCAAATCTGATTTTTCTGGGCTGTTCTTGGTCTTTACCAACTCTATTCTAATATCAAAAAGAGAAATTCTTAAGCTGCCACCCAAATCTTGCTTCATCATGACTCTAGAAACTTGTCCTTGTACTGAAATCTGCCTCATATACCCTATTTTACATTTCATTTTTATATACACTCTTAGTCTCTTGTGAGTTTCTTGAGATCCTTGGTGCTTTCTTACCTTCTTAGGTGCATTTGTGTTCTCCAAGTCTGCTATACACTTTCCCAATTCAAACTCATCACCTATTTGCATGCTTTTATCTTCCTCTCTCATCAACTTCTTAGCTTGAACTCCCTTAAGAGATTCTCTCTTCATGACTTGAGACTCATCATCCATCATACTTGCACATTCATTATTTCCAAGAGTGTTAGGTACATCATATGGAACTTCTGAACCTTCACCAACTGTTTGTAGTGACCACATTTCCTTTTTCCTTGAAAATCTATTTCATTCATTTCTTTGTCATATTGAAGACTGAGATTATTGTTATAAATCAGGAATTCTCTCTCACTTACTTTTGGTCCATGCTTCAATAACCCATCCAAGACTTGTCGAAGTCTGTGTTTCCATTCATTTGCCATTGTTATACTAGCTTGTTTGTACTGAGAAGGTATCAAGAACCTTATTTCCTCATCATACCTCTCTTCATGATCCCTTAGCACCTGCAAATGTAACTTCCTTTCCAAGCTATGGAGAATGGCTTCAAAAGATCCTTGTTTATTTGAATTTATCTCCTTATTAGTTACTTTGTATGCATGCTGATCTAAGCCTCTATTCCCTTCATGGACTACTAGCTTCTCATGGAGATTAAATAAGAGAATGCACGAAAAATTACCTTCAATCTGGTCATTTGACCTAATTTCTTGTGGCCTCAAACTCAACATTACTGTCATAGAGTAGAAATCATTTAGCCTCTTCTCCTTTGCCATCATTGTTGCACAATTGATATCAACTTCCATGAGAGCTTGGGAGTTTTCTTTGCCCCACTCTCTTCCTAACCTGAACTGAGACATCATTCTCCTTGTACTCATCATCCCCTTATGAAGGTTTTTTTGACTCCCAAGCTTCATACCTGCAATTCTATTACTCTCATAACATGTTAGAATGAGTATTTGTGCTTGTAGGGTCTCCAACACCTTGTTGGCTTGTTCCAAGTGGTTTCCATCCTTCTTCTCATTGTTAAACTGATTTTCTTCTTTTTTATGGCTCTCCACAGCCTTCTCATGGTGACATATGATCTTTTGAATGACCATTACTCCTCCATCTTGTTCAAACCCTGTCATATGCTGCTTTAGCTTTGAAAATTTCATCTTGTCTTTATCCTTCTTCCTGACCTTTCTTCGTGGTATGGCTTGTAACCATAGAAACCTGCTCATATTCTTGTCAATCTCTTCATTTATCTTGTCCTTGAATGGAGTTCTCCTCATCTCTACCAGTATTCCATATTGGTTCTCTATCATATGCCTACCAATTTGCTTCCTTATATGTGAAAAGGACTGGTTTCTTGAGTTTTCATAGCTCTCCTTGGAATGCACTGATTGTCTCTGAACTATTGCTTCTTCAAGCCCTGCAATTTCACCTTCTTGAAGTACTACCATGGTCCATGTACTCATTGTACTTGCATTCTTCCTTTCTCCACCTTGTGGACTGAGTTTTGCCACCATTGGTCTTGAAAAATCATCATCCTCGTGTTGTCCTTTATCTCTGTTTTGAATGATCTTGAAACCTTCCTCATGCTGGTCTTCATTCTCCATTTGAGGTCTATGTCCTTCACTTGTCTTGCATATGTTTTCAAGAGACAGGTCTGCTTCATCTTCTGTTAGGACACCTTCCTGTATTGGTTCACTTCTTTGTCCTTCAAAACCTGGAAGCTCACACTTAGAATAACAATTAGATTGAAAATCCTAAGCCTCATTGGCCCCTCCTGATTCCTCAAAGCTTTTCACCTCTTTCCCATACTTTCCTATACTGCTCAAGCCTCTTATGAGACTCTCTTATAGCCTCTCTTTCATCTCATCTTCACCAAGCAATTTTCCTATCTCAAGTTCTGAGATAAAGACCTCTTGCTCTTCTTTTAAAGATTGGTTTTCACACTCTTTTTTGTCTCGTTGGCTAGATTTTATGCACAGCGTAAAACCTAGGCAATCATGAGATAAATCTCCCTCATTTAATGGTGAGGCTCCCGTGCAAGACGTGTATCAATTTGGTAAGGGTGAATCCTAATAACTATTTCTTAGGGGTTTTACTTTAATTCCCACAGCTCGTGAACCACAACTGGGCAATTTTGTTGCAGCAAGTAAGCAATTGTGTTGGGATTATTTGTAGATTTGGGAAAACAGAAGTAAGGAAAGAGAAAGGAAGATATGTTGATTTAATTAATAGCTATCTGAGTTGGTTTCATCCACACAAATTAAATAAACAAAGAAAAATCACAACATTCAGTAGTAAGGGAAAGAAACAACCTCTAACCTAGATCTAAGATAACACAAAGTTTATCTAAAACCTTAAATAGAAGTGATGAACAAAACATCATAGACACAAAGTTCTCCGGAAATCTACCTTTTATTCGGTCCCTCGGCTTTCACAGAATCATACCAAGAGTTTCAAAGACAAAGTCCGAAAACTCGAGAATGCTTTGCTTAAACAAATTTTGATGAAAAAATTTTCATCCTTTAACCCGTAGGGTCTTCCCCTATTTATAGTGCATAGAGGGCAAATACAGATAGGAAACTTCAAATGAATTCCCCATGTGGAAGCTATAAAAAGGGAACAATGGCAATCTTCCTCCTAGAATTCTCTTTGCATGACATGCATGATTTACAACTAAAGACTAAATCAATGCCTTGCATGTCTGTCACCTATTCTTAATTAAAGGACCTTTTCAAACAACTTGAAGTAATGGATTTTAACCAATTACTTAAGTTTTACAATTTTTGTCCGAGAAAATAAGGAGAAGAAGAAAGAAGAAAGAAATAATTCCAGCTGCAACACTTCATTCTTTCCCTTGATCTGTCAATTAATTTGTTGATAGACGTGCCCCACGTATGCCTTATTAACTTCAACAAGCCTGGACACTATGCATGATTTTTCGAATAACCTTTGTAATCACACTTCACCTTGCCTGAATCTGCTTTTTTGTTTGAGACTTCTTTTTTCACCCTTGCCTGAAGCTTTTGCAGTTGTGAGAGTTGGATCTATTTGTGTAGAAGCTGCAATTGCTTCCCCTGATTCTGAAGATATCTCCAATGTATTTTTCATTAACCTCAGCTTAATTTTCACAAGTATGTGCACAAGTGAATTGTCCGAGAAAGAATTCAGACAAACATTCAACTCATCCTCTTATATTTTTATATTGGCAGCGTAAATTCTGGGAATTACTCGGATGCAAGCAAAGAGAAGTGGGCTCAACTGAGGGATTGCATGCATTTATAGTGGCTGCGTTGAAACTGGAGGAGTAAGACGCTTGCAATTCAGCAGAAAAGGTCACAAATACCCACACAATTCCTTTAAATGGTTTCTATTGCCTTTAAAAATTGCGTGGAAAATAGAAGGGGCAGCTGCGTTGATTTTACCAGTCATGGATTGTTTTGCAAAGGAAGACAAGATGCTGGAAATCCACGATTTGGCTTGCAATTTCTTTCTTTTAATACTTGCATGGATTTTGAAGAGAGAAGGTTTCTTTTAAATTGGAAGACAAAGACTCTATAATCCATGATTTCCTTTTAATGAATTATCCTTTTAAAAAGTGCGTGGAAAATAGAAGACTGGGCTGCCAAAATTCACAACAAACTTAAGTGATTTCTGCCTTTGCCAAAAAGCTGTGTGGATTTGGGGAAGACTGGATTTTGAATATTCACAACAAACTTTAAGTGACTTTAAAGACTTGTGTGAATTTTGAAGATGGAAGGCATCTTGGAAATTCACGACAAACTTTAAGTGACTTTAAAGACTTGTGTGAATTTTAGGAAGATTGGATGCTGGAAATTCACGACAAACTTTAAGTGACTTTTAAAGACTTGTGTGAATTTTAGGAAGACTGGATGCTGGAAATTCACGACAAACTTTAAGTGACTTTTAAAGACTTGTGAGAATTTTAGAAGATCTGGATCTTGGAAATTCACGATAAACTTTACGTGACTTTTAAAGACTTGTGTGAATTTTAGGAAGACTGGATGCTGGAAATTCATGATTTGCAAATTAGAAGACAAGACTATGAAAATTCACGATTTCACTTAATGACTTCTCTCTTCTAAAAGTTGCATTGAAATTAGAAGACTGGGCTGCTCTATTTCACGACAAACATTTAAGTGATTTTGCCCCATTAGGAATTGCGTGGATTTTGGTAGTCAAGGATTATTTGCAAAAGAAGACAAGACACCAAGAAAACCACGATTTGTACTTAAATGACTTTGCATTGGCTCCTTAAAATAATTGTGTTGAAACTGGAGGAAGAGGATTTTTGCAAAGAGAAGACTCAACATGGAAGAATCACGATTTGCTTAAGTGACTTCTGCTTCCAAAAACCACGACTTGCACTTGGAAATCTTCTTTAAAAAATGGCATGGAAATTGAAGGAGGGCAGCAGCTTGATTTTTGCAAACAAGAACCTCAAAAACCACGATTTGCACTAGAAGACTCTGCTTTGATCCTTAAGCAATTGTCTGAGTGATTTTGCCCCTCGAATGACCCTCCAGAATGTTGTTTTTTCTTCCTTGGCCATGGCTGCTCTGCAAAAGGAAGACAAACTCTTCCAGATCCACGATCTGTTTAATTATTCAACCTGGATTAAACCTCAGACAAGGCAAAAATCCTGAGCTTTCCTCTTGTTTGATCCGGTTACCTTCAAATACAAGCTTTGACAGACAAATTGATTGGCAATTAAAAACACTGGATAGCTTTTCAAAACCCCAAGCCCGGGAAAAGGTCTGGTAGGAAGAAAGAATAGGCTACGGGGATTGCCAGACGAAAAATGGAGAAAGACCAAAACCAAAACACAAAAGAAATAAAATAAAAACAAAACCCGAAAGAAGTTGTGGGCAATTGCTCGAAAAATTTCTCCAATTAGCTAGTCTACAAAAATTCTTCCCCGGGTGAATGTTCTGCGGTAATAATGATGGGGTGAAGTGCTTTATATAACCCAAATTTCTTAGTTTTAGCTCAACCTATTTTTAAAATAACTTTATTTATTTAATATAAAAATAAATAAAACGCTTTTAGACAAAGTCTGGTGAAGGAATTGAGTGAGCTTTTGCATGTGGGTATTTGACGAACTTGGCTTAATAACTCCCGGGGATACCTTTGAGCAACGCGAGCAACCGCAGGTAAAACAAAACACAAAAACGACCCGTTACTTGAAAAGAACGAAAAATTTAAAAGGGGTAGTCCTAGATTTCAGGATGAAATCTTGGGGACACCACCGCCTCTAACCTCTTCTTTTCTCATGTCTCTCTCGAGATTTGAGTTTCTTTTCTTCTTCCTTTATGAAGGCAATCATGCTATGCCTCATTCTTCTTGCAATGAATTGTTCTATAGACCTTTTGACTCTCTTTTTCACCTTCGATCCATTACCTTGGTGTTGAAAGCAACTTCATCGTGTAATCTAATCTCTCTCTTATTTCCTTTGTTTCTCTTTCCATGTCCAACTTACCCTTTTGCACATCTCCCGTGATCTTTTTGTGACAAATTCCTCCTACCAAGTTGTTCATCTCTCCTTTAGCAAGTACTGTCACTTCTAACTAGACACCTCACCTAGGCTATCTTCTTGAACCCAAGTCTCTTGGTGTCTTTGTACTTATCTCACCCAAGCTTCTCTCCTTGTTTTGTCTATTGATAATCTTAAATCTTCATCAGGTTCTATTGCACCCTAGTCTCTTGATCCTTTACTTAATGCCTCAATAGGCTTTACCTGCAATCACTTCTTCATAAAACATCTCAACAAGATACATTAAATTCTTATCTTGTACCTTGCACATGGTTGTCTTTGCCACTTTACTCTTCTCCTTCTCTCTCTCAAACCTTCAATGGTCTTTAGGGCTTCCTTGTCACAATCCTTTCCTTTCCACAATCCACTTTTGTTTCCTTTGCTTACTAGTTGCTCCTTGTTGCTACTTGCACTTATAAAAATGAACATACTTCTCCAAATATCTCATCCACGCTCCGATACCACAAATGATGCCCTCCTAGGTCTATCTATCCAACCTAACCCGAACTCTCTTAGATGAGCATCCTATCTCCAAGCATATCATCCTTATACCTTCTTGATGACTTCCCATGTATGCATGAAAGATTGTAGTGGACCAACAATTATAAATAAGACTCTCTCGATTTAACCACAACCATGAATACTTGCTATAAGAAACCTAAGCTGACTTCATCATCTTTTTTTCTGTTTTACTTTGCAAGATTATGATGTGCACATTCCAATGGTAAGAACTCCTTCACACCTTCAACACGCTGCTATACAGGCACCTCTGCTTGTATCCTTCACCATTAATTACCCTTGGCTTATCCCTTTTTGCTAGGTAGCCGATACGGCTAGGAAAAGCCGTGGGAGCAGGAGCGGTGCGGGAGCGGACGGGAGGCGGGCAAGGAGCGGCGACAGAGGCTGCGGAAACGGATGGGTACGACTCCTGTGTCGTACCCATCCGTTCGCAGCCCTGCCACCGCTCCCTGCCCGCTCCCACTTTAAAAATGCATTTTTTCATTTTTTTAATGATTTCCATGTTTTAAAAGCACCACTCCTTTAAAAAATAAAATATTTTTCTAATCTAAACCCTAAAAGCTAACTCTAAACAATAAAACAAAAGAACAACACAAAAACAAAACATAAAGCAAAGAAACTTACCTTTGGCTCTCCAAAATTGCATTGTGCTTGTCTAGGGTTTGAGGAGCTATTGCTAAGCTTGTAGGAGTGTGAGGAGCTGTAAAGGAGGAAGATTTGTGGTTTACAAAGTGAAGGTAAGTTTTTTTAATTTCTAACCTTGTTTTTTTTTTTTTTTGTTATTTAATCTTGCACACATTACATTTGTTTTTTTGCTTATGTTCATCTTTTTTTTGCTCTTTCTATTTAACTTTTTAAATTTTCATTGTTCAACCACAATGCAATTGCATATCATTGTTTTCTTTGCTTCTTTTATTTTTGGAACCTTGTAGGTATTTCTACAATGACAAGTTCGCTTCTTGTGGGCGATCTTTGGCCAAGGACTCGACCGGATCACCGTTATGGAGGCACGTACCAATAGTTCAACAACTTGCAGGTGGTGGTTGTTTTGAATGAAAAAACAATGATTGTGATGGACTATTCAAAGGTTCTTACAGTAGGGTGAAAAGCCACTTGTGTGCCATAACGGGTAATGGCATAAGAGTATGCAAGGGGAAGAATAATGTTGGGGTGCCAAAAGCAAAAGTTTTGGCATATATCAAAGAGTAGGAAGATGTAGAAGCAAATGTGGCTATGAGAGCGGGTCATCCATTGGCTAAAAGAGGAGGTTCATCTCGTTCAACGAGGCCTCCAATTGCTCCATCAGCTAGTGGATCCCCAATTGTGGCCATGCCACATCCATTTGTGGCTCCTATCTCCACGGATGAGGATGTTTCCCTTGCACGAAAGAAAAGCAAGACAAAAGGGCCATTGGAAAAGGCCTTTCAAAATGAGACCAAAGCAATTGCAGATGAACACATTGCAAGGTGTGTATATGCTAATGGGCTTTCTTTTAATGTTGTGAGATCACCTTATTGGCATGAGATGGTGAAAGCCATCAATGAGGCACCAAAAGGGTATAAATCACCAGGATATGAGAAGATCCGCACCACCCTTTTGGATAAACAAAAAAATATGTGGAAACCTCCTTGCAACCAATTAGGGACTCATGGACCAAAACAAGTGTGTCCATTGTTTCTGATGGATGGAAAGATGCAAGAAACCGCCCTTTAATCAATGTGATTGCAGTATGCCCTAAGGGGGCAATGTTTTTGAAAGCAGTTGATTGTGAGGGGCAAGTGAAGGATGCCCAATTTATAGCCAATATTCTCTTTGAGTCCATTGAGGCAGTGGGGCCTGAAAATGTTGTCCAAGTCATAACGGACAACGCCAAAAATTGCAAAGCTGGGGATGCTAGTTGAGGCACAGTATGGGCATATTTTTTGGACACCATGTGCCGTGCATTCATTGAATTTAATGCTAAAGAAAATGGCAAACAAAATAGAGTGGATCCAACAAGTGTATGAAGAAGCTGAAGAGATCCAAATGTTTGTCACCAACCACCACATGTCACAGGGCATTTTTAGATCATTCTCGCAGTTGGAGCTACTGAAGGTAAGGAAAAGCTTTCTTTCTTTCTTTTTAATTTAAAATTTAAATATAAGTTTTTTAGTATTCTTTTAGCTTTCAATTTTATTTTTAATTTTTGTTCCTCATTCTTATTAGGTTGCTGAGACTCGGTTTGCATCACACACAATCATCTTGAGACGACTAGTGAAGGTGCGAGAGGCACTCATGAGGATGGTAACATCCAATCTTTGGTCTATATGGAGGCAATCAAACACTCAACGGGCTCAAAAAGTGAAGACCCTGATCTTAGAGGACCCTTGGTGGGATAGAGTGAATTATCTGTTGAGTTTTACAGAGCCCATTATGAGCATGATTCGGTTTACTAACACGGATCAGCCATGTCTAGGAGAGATATATGATGACATTGACTCAATGATTGAGAAGATAAAAGCCGTCATAAATGCAAAAGAACAAGATCTCGAGGAAATATTTTTCAAACAAGTGAAATCAATCCTCATTGAGCGGTGGAACAAAATGACCACCCCATTACATCTACTGGCTTTTGCATTGACTCCTAGATTTTATAGCACAAAGATCCTTTCCTTGCTAGGGAGGGTAGCACCATACAGGATGCGGAAGTCAGTGAGGGATATATGGCGGCATTGGCTAGGCTCTTCCCTGATCCTAAGGCCCAAGACCAGGTTATGGTAGAGTTTGGCAATTTCATAGCAGAAACGGGTCATAGCCTTCTCGCTCTTCGAAGCAAATACAAGATGGATGCTCATATGTGGTGGTACCTCCATGGTACTTCATCGGTTTACTTGCAACCTCTTGCAATCAAGGTCTTGGCATAGGTAACTTTTAAATTTTTTTATTCTCTTTTCTTTTAGTTTTTTAAAATTTAAGTTTGAGTGTTTAAGTTTGAAGATGAACTTTGCATTGACTTTGAAGTGTGGGTTGCCTTAATAGGTTGCTAGTTCATCTTCCTCTGAGCGCAACTGAAGTACATATAGTTTCATCCACTCACAGAAACGCAATAGATTGAGGGCTAAAAGGGCTGAAGATTTGGTATACATACATTTCAACTTACGCCTTTTATCCCACAAACAGCGGGAGTACAAGGAAGGGTCAACAAGACATTGGGACATTGATCCAGAGATAGTTGACTTGGATGCTTCCATTTCCCACCATGGAGTATATGATGATGAGGGGAGTTCTGTGGCACTGGCACCACGAGACCTACATGCACAAGGGGGTGCAACTGGCAATGGCCCTAGTGCGAGTGGTTTGAGCCCATGTGGTTTTAATGAACAACATGATGATGATGATGTAGCTTGTTTTGATCCTCTTGATGAAGAGGAATATGATGAATATTGACAATGAAAGATAGTTTGAATATTGATCTATGATTGAATTTAATATATCATGACATTCATGACATTCACATTGTGTTCGATTTAAGTATTAAATTTTAATTTAACTTTTAAGCTTTTAAGTTTCTAAGTTTTATCGGTATCCTAGCTTGTTTGTTGTGATTAGTCACTTATTTAGCTTATAACTTGTCTTTTATCTTGTCTTTCATATGCATAATATGTGGTTAATAATTAAATTCCTATTTAAAAGGCTGAAATTTATATATTTTTTAATTTTTATATAGTTTTGGTACTTCCGTATCCTACGCCGTATCTGGGGTCAAAAAAACAATTTCCGTTTCCGCGTATCAGATACCCTGCTCCCGCTCCCGTATCCAAAACGTTTGCTGCAACTTAGCTTTTTTGTTCTAATACTCTGTTCTAGACTGGTTTTAGGTCTCCTTAAATATTAATTGTAACATAACTTCCTATACCTTAGTGATCTTAAGTCTTCATGCATCAATCAAGATACCCTTTAGGAGTTTAAAAGTCATGTACAAGATTAAACTAGGTTTTCTTTGTACCAAATTGAGTAAAACAGGCTAAGTACAGTCTTCTTAGACCTAATTTGGAGGTATCTAGCTACAGTAGGGACAAAAAGACTTCTTGATACCTTGAATCCATTACTATCACCTACTAAATGTCCTCAACATTGATCTCTAGCAATTAAGGAGCTTGAAACATCAATTTTGATCAAAGAAATGGCAAAAAAACACAACTTGATAACCCTGTTTTAATCTCTACAGGTCTGCTCTAAACTGTCAGCGATATCTTCACCCACACGTGTGGTCAAGAGCTAAATTTTTTGGACTTGTTCCTTTCACCCAGACAGAGATACCTTGTAAATTGCAGAGGATTTCATCCGACAGGAAGATATTTAGCACTTGCCCTAGTTTGAGCCCGTGAGCACAAAAACAGCTATAAAAACCTTGAAAAGCACTGTCAAGAGTTGAAATAAATTGGAATAGGATTGCAATATCCTCCCCACCTTTTCGAATTGACAGTAAAGAATTTGATATGAGTTTTATCTGACTGTAGGGTTTTAGGTCACTGTCCTGTTAGAACTCTCATACAGAGTCTTAGCAAAACATAGAAATTTGCATAAAATAATAGAACTCTCCTCCACACCAACTGTCCACACTCTTCTTTCATGCTTCAATCAATCTTACAACATCTTCTTGTTCACATTCTTGATCCAAGAATGGATCATTTACTAATTCAAATCCTAAACTCATTCCTAAGAAGACTCAACCATACCTGATTTGACTCAACAACCCTACTAAACATGAAAACATGATAATTATCATCCTAAGACAACTCATTAGCTCATCTACAACAACTTTCACCTGTTTACATGGTCTTCATGACCTTATTTAGCCTTTAACCCTCCTTACTTAGTCAAACTTGACAATTGACAACTCATTACAAGACTTTTTCACTTTCACTATTACAACTTACACTCAAATTTGAATTTGAACATGAAAGCAATGGATGGAAACACTATTACAACTCTCTTATGATCACAATACACCTGTCTACATTCTCATGCTTGCAGATTGATGCTCCTGCATCAATGACTTGAAATGCAAGTTCTTGTGATCATAAGGGGAAAGACTTCCTTGTTGATTTATCTATACTAAATGAAAGAATGCAGAACTATAGATGTGTTTGAATGCTAGATAAACAGAGCATGCTAATAATCTCCTATTTGGTATGCAGGTGTTCTCTCATCTCTCGAGGTATGAACCATGATAGTCAATGTACAATACATATTTATATATGTCTGATTACAAATGATGGAGTTGCAACTGATGACGGTTACAAGGAGAGACAGTTACAAAATGGTTCATCTTCCCTAGCCGAATGACAGTTATGTTCCAATATGTGGCATTCTGACAGATGCTCTGACATGACACAGGCACAGAGTGTGCCACATGGCAGATGCATGTCAAGAAGTGACCATGAATTACAGAGGTCCTGCGCAGGACTGTGGAGGTGTGCAGCATGTGGCAAATCAAGGAGCCATCTTGGCAAAGTGCTGCAAGGCCTATGAGACTCTGTGAGCTGCCACAGGATACGGTGAACAGCTGCGATGTGTTGCATGGCATTGGGAGAAGTTGTGAATGTTGTGCGACTCTGAGAGCTGTTGCAAATCCTCTGATTGGCTGCGAAGTTAGATCAGACATTGCAGTAGGTTGCAAATGCTGTGATGAAGGACCCTGGATGATCTGAGACCGTCTATCCATAACATCTACACCTTCTCTCCAACAACCTCTGCATTCGAAGATGTTTTCACTGCATTCTACCCACGCTTCGCACATGTGGAAAACAATTAGCACACAACATACAACCTGATCTGATAACAAATGATACAGTCACAGTTATAGAGTCGCATGAAGGACAGTCTTAGACCACATCCTGCAATACTTGTGTGCTAATCCCTAGACTGGGTGCTCAAAACAGTAGTTCGCAATGCAAAACACAAGAAAAGATAGAATTAAGTCAATGAAAGAAATTCAGTTATAGGTACAAACATGATCTTATTACAGTCTTGAAATTAAAAAATTATGATGATTCCAAATGGGATATTCAAAACAAAGTGCTCCTACACTAGTCTTGCAGGCTTTACAAGACTCTTCATGAAGCAGCAACTCACAGACTTCTTTCAGACCCAGCTCTGTATACTCTTCCTCTTGCTGCCAACGCCTTCAATGACTTGAGGATCATCGTCTTCTACATATATGCACGTAGTATAACTAAAATGTGAGATTTCTCTCATCTTTAAAATGGTAGCTATATTCTTTTACATAGTCTGAATTGTTCCATCAGATTTTCTTATTTTTATTTCACTTCCGTATTCTAAAGAGATGTTTTCAATGCGAAAGTTCAAATAGCTTCAGAATGTATCTTACATTGACATAGAAATTCATTCTGAACAATGTTTCAGACAAAAACTAAGAAAACAAATATTGAGATAGAAGGAAGGGATGCAGCAACATTTGGCATGAAAACCATGAGGGTATATCCCAGGAAGCTAACCACAGGCATAATATTTAGTGTGTTGCGCTATAGTTTCTTTCAAGAGCTGTCATGCAGATTAAAGATGATAACATGTATAAACAAGGACAAATGTGAGACTGTTTAAAGAAATACCTCAGGAAGACAACCACTATAATAAAGAGCAAACAATGCAGGAAATATCTTGTTTCTAGCTAGTTCACCAGTTGCTCCAATAACTACAATGCACAGAGAGGGGCCTGCAGGTTCTGTAAGAGCCTGAGAATACTTTTGTGGCAAAGGCATGTCATGTTTAGTAGCAACAGAAGGCACTTCAATGTTCTTCAAATGCTCCATATCATTAACCATTTGTTGTCTCGCACCAACTGTCATTTCAAGTTCACCTGCAGTATAATGCTTTAGTAGCAAAATCAGTTTGTCATTCCTAAACCTTCCTTGTCCCACAAAAAAAATTGAAAAGAAATTCAATGCACATTATTCCAAGAATAGTCGGACAACATGATCATTTACTAGTGGTAATGGATAAGTTACAAAAATAGCCTAGCTCCTCCCTTGTCATGTGTAAGATAAAGGAAGGATAATTAAAGGATACTATCTTCTCAAAATATGGCTTGCCTAAAAGATTGTAACAACTTAAGCATGTAGAAAAAATTGGGAGTACTAATTTAGAGCATTGGGTATTCAATTAAATTTCAAAAGTGGTGATCATCCCCAAACAGATTGGCAAAAAGAGCAAGTGAACCAAAAGACAGTGGACTTGCTTTGATTCCATGTGGCAGCAAGGCAAACCCTTTAGGAAGAAAGTTCTCCATTTGTGGAGCTTGTCAATAATAATAGTGAGCACTCAGGTATATGTGTGTTACCATATAGAGAAGTATATGGCTATGATCCTCATGTCCCAATAAACATAGGAAGTTTAGAAGGAAAAACATAAGTCCTAGAGATATTGCACAAAATGAAGGATTTGAAGAAACCTAAGTAGCCGATACGTTTTGGATACGGGAGCGAGTACAGAGTATCCGATACGCGGAAACGGCAAAAAAAAATTGGGCCCAGATACGGCGTAGGATACAGCAGTACAAAAAATATATAAAAATTAAAAAATATTACTAACTTGGAAATATAAATCGTTCCGTAAGCCTAAATTTAATAGCTTGATTGATAAATGTTTATCTTGAAAGTTTGAAAGTCATTTTGAACTATGTATAAGTATATATATTTATACATGTATTAACACATTATTATAGGTATAATTTAATAATATTGGATTATCATTATAATATAACCATCTTCGATTAAATCAACTTAGAAGTTAATATATAGATTATATAGGTTATCAATATATTTTATTTAAGTTGAACAATTAAAAAAAAAAAAATTCCTTTTTATCAAATAATATGAATACTATAATTGTATATATAATTAATATAACTATTATAATATATAATAAAATATATAAGTAAATATATAGACATATAGATTATAATATATATAAATTATTTAAAATTATACATTCATATATAATTTGGGGGTGGGAGGGCTCGGCCTACCCCACCCCCATCGTTTTTTATTATTAAAACTTAAAAGTTAAAAGAAATAAAATAAAATAAAACAATAAATTTAAAAATTAATAAATAAAGTTAAACTTTGGAGCCACGGCCGCCATGGCCGCGACCCCCTCCACCCTGTCGACCCAGCCCTACCCGTCCCACTCCCCACGCCTCTCTCTCCTTCGCTGAAACAGTGAAGCCCTTTCCCGCTCGCACCCCTTCCCAAGGCTACTCCCGTCACCACTCCCGTTGCTGCTCCCACTCCCATGCCGCTCCCAATATGCTCCCAGCCTTTCCCTGGTGCCGTATCGGCTACATAGGAAGAAACACTAGAGTAACGTGGAAAGGGCTCAAGATGAGCCAAATGATATAAAGATTTTCATGAGACTCCGAGTTGTTTTGAGGTGGGAAATGAAATTGAGTAAATCCAAACAATTAACTATCCACAAAAGATAGCCAAACTAAAAAGAAGTAAAAATACCAAAAATATAATATGAATTAGGAAAGAATAGCAAAAGGAGATGAGGGATTTATGAATAGAAACTAGAAAAATTGTCGAAAGGTCAAAAAAGGAAGACCATATATGGAAGCAAAAAGGGATATTAAGTGAAACAAACCTAGGATAAATAAATTGCAAATGGAAAACCCTAGGGATTTAGGAAGAATAACATTCATGCATAATGAAAGGGGATTGTGAATTTTAAAGGAAAAGGAATATCAAAGAATGGGAAGCTCCAGGGATAAAAATTTACAAAGGAAGGAAAAGGAGAAGATCAAGGCAATACTTTCAAAAGATTCAAAAATGACCAACGAAACCTTAGAACTGTTGATCAAGGATGAATTGATAAAACTAGAGGAAGATTTCTAACTAGCAAAACCTTAATTCAAAACTTCTTAGGTTATTAGGCTACTGTTGAAGTATCATGTATATGGATAGAGAAAATATGGGGAGAAATGTAAAAATAAGATTCCTCACAAAAGACTTCTACATGGCCATCTTTGAGAGTTCAGAGGTGTTGTCCAGTGTTTTGACATGAACACAATAAGAGGTTGAAAACACTCGTGTTTTAGCTCAATATACACAATCTAAACATGGTATACAAGTTACCTACACTTGTATAAGATTGGAAATATTTACAAACAAAGAAGAAACCTAATCTAAACTGTGAATATTTGAAGTGAAAGGGAAAAAGAAAGTGAATTGTTTTTCCTTTGTGAAGCTTATACGGAGACGAGCAATTGATAATGGATGTTTTAAATCAAAGGAGCACAAATATCTTTGTGTGAATTGACTTCTTACAACAAAAGGTATTTTAATCCAGATTTAAAGTAAATAGAGCAAGAACTAAGTGGATTCAGTAAACTTCAGTTTTTAAACAGAATTAAAGTAGCAAAACAAATGAAGCTTTTGAACCATTCATGTGAATAATGTTAGTCAAAATACAGAAATAGTGCTCAACTTCTTGAAAAAAAATGAAGAGAAATGAAAGATACAACCCAATATTAATATAGTGAAAACTCAAATCAACGTCACTCCACATGCAAACATAATTGCTGCAAAGAACAATTCCTGTATTAAAACCCATGTTGTCTTGATCCCTCCTTACAAAGTCTTTTACAAAAATAATTGTATATCTCATTACAATGCTACAAGTGTCTTCTATAGCTCGCACGGATTTCTATGCTTTCCCTCTAACGGAAGAAGATGAAACGATCAGTTACAAGAGCCAATTCAGCTGCAGTAAAACAAAAACAAAAAACATTCCTTATTTAACTTTTCAAAGCCTCAAAGAGAATCCTATGTGGCAATGAAAGCTGCTGAGACAACAATTTTGTTACAAGACGTGAACATAGATGTCATGTCCCCTTTTCAAATAAAGTCTAAAAAATAATGATATAACTTAAGTGTCAAAAAGTGACTTTATAAAAGACACTTATGTAATTATTATTGAACAAAGGAGACTTTTCTATTTTAAGTGAACTCAATGATTAAATAGAAAGTCCCTTTATTAAATAAAGTTAAAGGCACATATGTTGTGCCCCACTTGGGAGAAGCAACAAAAAGGTTGTAAAAGGAAGTGTTGGGGTCATTTGGGGGATATCTTTTGTCTATTATCTCTCCTTTTGGGCAACATTGAGCATTTTGTTTGTTTGTGCATTGAGGACGAAAACCCTCCATTGCATTCATCACTTGAGGACGGAAACCCTCATTGTGATCAGATTTGAGGATGAAAACCCTCAATATCTTCTTGGTGGCTTCACTCAGGGGTCACATTTGAGCGTAATTTCAGATCATCAGAGCTAGGCACGAATATTTTCAATTTGTGTCAGTTTGCAGTTCAGATAGGAAACATTTTCTACTTTTCCCACTTCAGATCTACGTTTCAAGCAAATAAATTCAGCCAGTAGAGAAATAATCCACCAAACTTCATTCAGAATAGTTAGGGCATGATTTGCAGCCATTTCTAGGGCTATCTACACCCCTTTGGATTTCAGATCAGCGTTTAGGGCATCAGTAGTGGACGGAATTGGTTGGTTTCAGTTTGCAGCATCTCCTTTTGGTCTCCTCTTGTCATCTGGAGTGTCTTTTGTGAGAAAATTGTTGTAATTTTAAAAATGTGTTATTATCATAGCATCAAACCTAGGGGTGAGATTTACATTTAACCACTTAGTTCATGAAAAATAATCTATAAGAAGTTTTTACTTTAACCAGTTCATGAACCATAACAAAAGTTTGCATAAGTAAGTAAGCAAGCTCAAAAGGAAGTATTTTATAGAAGAAGGAAGTAAAGGAAATACAGAGAAGAAATGGGGAAGATGTGCATCCCAATTAGTAGATAGCAGAGCTAATTGCATGCACATAGAAGAAACTTAATAGATATGAACACAAAATTATAAAACAAAGGCAGCTCTAGATCCAGATCTAAAATAACACAAAAGTTATTAAGAGATCTAAGATTAAAAGCAAGAAACACAGTACACCGTGACACAAAGTTCTCCTAAACCGCTCCTTTGTATTCCTTTGCTCCAAGTTGCTCTCAAGGGTTCAGACAAAGTCTAGAACACAAGATTGTTGCTTACAAATTCTGATCGATCATTAACCCGGAGGTTCTTCTCCTACTTATAGAATGTAGGAGGGAAAGTACAAATGGAAAACTCAAACTCGAATCAAACATAAACAAGTAAAGATGACATTTGGCAATCATCCTCAACTATCTTCTCCTTAAGTGACACATGTATCACTTAACTAATAGAATGGTTCCACATGACTTTAAGTAATGGTCAAAACCAATAACTTAGAAGTTTTACAATTTCATCCGGAACATAGAAAATAGAAGAAGAAAGAAAGAAGAAGTCATGCCACCTGTAATGTTTATGTCTTTTTCTTGTTTCGATATCGGATATACTTATTTAACATGTAATTCAACATCCTTCCATCTGCTTTTAGCCATCGCTTTTTCTTCTGTCCCGAATCGCAACAACCCTTCATTCAACACTTTGATGCACGCTTCCACATCTTCCAAACTCGGCCCAAACCTCGCAATGTCTTCTCGCAGCCGCCACAGCCTACCGATAGAATTCATCGTGAAAGGCTTCGTAGCTTTATCAATTCTCTTTGTATCATCATAAGAGATCCTTCCAGGAATTAGGCACCTTAGTCGAGACGATCCGCACGTATGAAGTGACATTCCCGTCCACTCTCTCCTCAAAGTGAAAGAAATGACACTGTCTGTAACTGATGTCCTACTCTCAAGTGCCTCGCATCCTCTTCAAGAAACTCGCAGATTTCCAAATGGAAAGATACCGCAAACTCTAGCCTGCTTCCCTTCTCGACCGATCCATCCGGTACAACTGCTCCGCAATCAATACATCTCCCTACAGCCTTGTTGATCTCGGCCAAAATACTCAAAGTTACTCTCTCGCAATCGTATTCATGCCTTCTATGTTTGCCATCATTCGCTTTAGCTTGATTTGTTGCATCATCCATAACCTTAAGGCGGGTCGGCACTTCTCCAAGTTGCATGTAAGTTTGACGAATAATCAAATCCTTCCATTCACAATAGCCTTTACTTGATTGCAAGATCCTCCATTTCCCGCATAAGATGATCACTCACCGCTTCGAAATGGGCTGAATGGAAGGTTTAGCAACCTTGGCTATGATCTCACATAATTGAGATACTTGCTTCTGCAACTCTTCTTTCTCCGCCTTTTCACTGTCAAGCCTAAGGAATAAAGCATCCATCAATGTCTGCGTGTCCTGCTTCAATCCTTCAGTGGTGGCTTGACCGAGGGGTACTTTGGTTATCACACATCCTCTCGCCGTGAGCTCCTCCTCTATCTTTCCTTCTGCCGGAATTGATATCTCAACAAACTTCTCTCCCGAATCCTCGATGATCAACCTAGAAGTTGCTTTGGCAACTTTAGGCCTTCTGTCTCTTCCGCCCAGATTCTGGAGTAGCTGCAAGTCGTGCTCCTCTAAGTTCATCTCCATTCTCGCTTCTGGAACCAACTACGAAGCCAACCATTCCGAGAAGTTACTTGAGAATGAGAAGTCGCTGAGTGTACTACCATCTTCCGCTCTGCATCCTCCTCCGCCGAAAGTGCCACAGTGTTATGGCTGCCATCTTCTGAGTCATCCAAGGACAAAGCCCTTTCGAATTCCGCCATCTGCAGCTTCAACGTATCCTCTGGAACAGGCGCTGAACGAAGTGGCTGAGGGGAGAAGATGAATGTCGCTGGATTCAGTGGAGGCATGGAAGCATCCTGCTGCTGTGGTGCAATAGTTGGTGAAGTATTGGGTACTGGAGAAACCGGAGTTAAAGTCATGGTCGTAGAAGTGATCTTCTCCTTGGATTGAGATCTTCTATGCACTTTCAACTTCTCGACTTTCCTGCTGCTTTCTCCTCCGTGCTTTCGCTTGAGGGAATCTCCCTGCGCTGAAGTTGCCGTGACTTGATTCATCAATGCTTCATCAAGGCAATATCCCTTCACAAGAACAGTTTGAAGTATTCACCAACACCTCCCGACCTTTCTTCAATTGTGTCATGCAGCCCTCCTATGTTATTCTCGCAAAGATGGCTTTATCTCCTCCCATTTGATGGTAAGTGTCAAGTACCACATTCCCATCATCTTTAAGATCCGCAGGTATCCGCGCTAGTCCAAAGTCGAACACTTGCTTTGGCTGATAGCCTGCTGAAATCTCTCTTTCTAACCTCGTACTCACTTTTGCACTTCATCCGTAAATCTTCTAATGAAGGCACATGTGCGTACTCCGGGAGATTGTCTCCGGCTACTCCAAATGGATCAAGTTCGGACGTGCAGGAAGAACTCTTCGCTCATACTCGGATAACATTTGCGCCTCCATCCCCGAGCTCTATGAATGCTAATGCAGCTGTAATATCCCACAGTGATTGGGAAGAAGCCCGTAGACTTGTGCCGCTTTGACTAAAGGTCGTGTAACTCCACAAGTTGCCTGCTCAGCTCCATGGCGATCAATCTATCATTCGGATACCTGGGCATCTTTATTGGTTCTCCATAAAAGCCCGTAACCCTGAGGTATGTGAAATCTGCAAATTGAATGAATAGACTGCCAATCTTGGACAGCTTCCCACGCTTCCTTGCTTACCCTGTTGGCCTTCAAGTCTTTGTCTAGCCTGCAGATGAAATCATAGAAGAATTCATCGTTGATCACTTTGAAATCTTTCTCGCACGCAGGTACAGTAAGTTGTGGGTAGCACTCGAAAATGGGGTCCTTAGAAAGAACACCACATCTATCCAACTTGGAAAAGACGCCTTGTGAAGCTGCAACATACACCAAGTATGAAGTCATCTTGAAGTTGAAAGTACGCTTCACGTTTCGGAGTTGCTCACCAATGTTGTTGCTAATAATTTCCGACCAATTGATTATAGAATCAACCTTGTTGATTTCAATGGTCCTGATGAAAGCATACATCCATGTACGGAAAGTGTAGGCATTCGCTTCGCCATTCATCCTGCATAGCAATTTGACGACATCATCTACCTCCTGCACCAAATTGGACCGTGGAAGAGTTCTCGGGAACTTTGAAGGAGATCTAGGCTTCTTCATGTATCGGCTATTCATTATGCTCACGCAATCAGCTCTATGCTTCTCCCATCTACTGTCAGCATCCTGAATGCTAATGGAAGTCACCACCTTTCGCGCTGGAATCTTCAAACAATAATTGATGAACTCTGCGTCCAAACGAATTATTGTCTTTCCCAAAGCATCACGCACTGATCTGGATGAAGGATGGTAAGATCTAGCACACTCCATAACAAATTTTGGCAACTGGGCTATACATGGAAAAGCTGCAGCTCGGATAATTCCACTGCTTTTAACCGCACGCATGAGTGAAGTCTTTCCCGCCTGGATCTATCAATCAAATCGGAAAGAGGTTCCGGCCTAGATCTCGTGTCTCCTATGTCTCGCAAGTTGGAAGCAATGCATGACTCCATCGTGCTTTTTTTTCATCTCTTCTTCGCCATGGCTTTGTCTATCTTCGTCTCAATAATTCTTTTTCTTCTTACTTGGCCGGATTTCTTCAATACTAGTGCAGATCGACAATTCTTCGATTCGGAGGATATATGCAATGTATCGACATCGATAAAAGCTCCATTTTCCTTTTCAGAAAGCACCGTAATGAATTCTTGCAATTTATTCAGACAAAAATGGCCACCGGAGCATGAATAGTGAATTTTAATTGTAAAAATCTGCACTTTTTTCAAGCCTCGCTGCCCCAAAAATGGTGTTTAATTTGCACATAAAGAGAGCATGAATCCTTCAACAACACCGAGCACCCGTAACACCTATGCAAACAATTATGCAGACAAAGATCAACCTCCTTCAAAGCATGCGCCAAATCTGGAAGCTTTTAGCCTTGTTGCCACCTTGCCTGAGCAAAATCCTTCTTCAAATGGGGTGCACTTTTCCTCTTGGCTGCAATTCTTTACCTGTGAATCAAATAATTCACCCATATGGCTGCCCATGCTTATATAACCTTCACAATTCTATAATTAATAATTGCCCTAACAATTAAAGGCAATTAATTAATTAAAAATCATGCTCTTCTCTTTTAAAAATAGCATGTTTAAGGACAGCCATCCAATAAATTAAATTAATCCAATTTAATCCTTCACACATCACTTCACTTAAGCTTCACAGTGTGCCTTGACCATAGCCACTGAAAATAGAAATTAATTTAATGTTTTAATGCCTTTAAAAACATTAAATAACTCCCAAATGGGGCGCACTTTTTGAGAGGAAGGGGGCAGCCATTAAATAAATTAAATTTAATGCATTTAATCCATTTCTTTTATTCCAATTTTGACTTGTTGACTTCCTCCAAGCTTGGGCGCACTTTTTGAAAGGATAGATTAATTAAAATAATCACTTAAAGGCTGCCATCATCTCACCAAAGGGGGCACACTTTTTTGCACATATAATTCTATTTTTAAGAATTTTTCCACAATGGGATTCTTTACCCTGCAAGGCAGGCACCAAAATCCCATGATCCACTTAAGTGATTTGACTTTGACAATGGGATTATTTACCCTGCAAGGCAGGCACTAAAATCCCATGATTTCACTTAAGTCACTTTCCTTTTATTTTATCATGGGAATTTTTACCCTGCAAGGCAGGTAATAAATTCCCACCTGCCTGCGGCCTCTATTTTTCCCACTGCAGCTTAAGTGAATTTTATAACACGGGAAAAAGTACCCTGCTAGGCAGGTATAAAATTCCCACCTTGCCTGCGGCTTCTATTTTTCCCATTGCAGCTTAAATCCTTTGTTTTCCAAAAATGCGCCCATCCCCGCAGGGGCTTTTCCGTGCACGACTTCGCTTTTTCCCAGTGATCCAGACCTCCGATGGCGACTTCCTCCGGGCATAACGTGCGTATATGTTTTCCAGCTGCTCCAGGCCAAAAATCGGGCTTACCCGGCAAAGGAATTGTTCTAGAGAAATTTCACAGAAAACGAAACGGGACAACACAAAAACACGAAAAATTGCCAAAAGTCACAAATAAAGCCCAAAACTTATTCCAAGTTAAAACCCTTCTGGTACATAAGAGTAATGACATATTCGATCATAACAGAGTTAAAACGGAGCGCAAATAGCCTCATACGGGGCTCAAAATAATTAAATACAAATTTTCCGCAGACAAATCCCGACGACAAAATATAACAATTTTGGGCATCTGGGTATTTGGCGAAAAAAGGCTAATATGGCTCTTTGGGATTATCTTGACGCAATACAAGAACTTTCGTGCAATAAAAACACAAAACGACTCCATTATTTTAAAAGTACGAAAATTTTCGGATAGGGTAGTCGCAGATTTCGTGGTGAAATCTGGGTCACACACACGATCGGCTCCGTCTCGTGGACATCTTTTTTTCTCATCGAATGACAAAGGGAAAAGATGAGATCCCAAAGATCTCTCGGTTTCGTATCTTGTCTTTTGGGCACAGGGTCAGGCAAACAAACACAACACAACACAACACCAAAACAAAGAAAACAAAACAAACAAAGATTTATTTATGTACATACAGGTTTTACCCTGCTTCTCATGTCCAGAACAGCTTCAAGTGTTGCCCATTGAAAGGCAACGGCAATTCAACTCCATCCTGATGAGCAAGAATGAAGCTATCCGCTCCGGCGATTCTCTTAATCACAAAAGGCCCTTTCCATAGTGAATCAAATTTTCCATGCATGCCTTTTGTTTCTCTTCTTTTGTCCCATAAAAGGACCAAGTCATTGACTTCAAACTTTCTTTCCTGGCCTTTTTGTTGTCAAGATGACTTTCACCTTCCTTCGATGCTCACAACCTATCTCGCAACTTGAGTTTGTACTTCCCTCAATTCGCTCAGTACATAATTCTTTTATCAATAAGATCCGTGAAAGTGGAATCCTCTAAGGCCTTAGAAAGTCAGGCAGGGGGCGCTCCAAGGTAAGAGGTAGCTCCGTGTCTCTACCATACAACAGCTGAAATGGGACATGCCTATCGCCCTCTTTGGTGTGATTCTATCAGCCCATAATGCATCAAACAAATTTTTATGCCAAGTCCTCTGATTTTCCGTTACTAGCTTACGCACGATAGTTACCAGGTTTTTATTACTAGACTCAGCTTGACCATTCCCTTGGGGATAGTAGTTTGAGGAATGAACCAGCTGAATCCCATAAGTGTAGCAGAATTCCACCAGCTCCTCAGAAGAAAGATTCAGAGCGTTGTCTGCTACAATTTTGTTGGGCACGCCAAACCTGACAATAATATTTTCTTTTATAAAATTGCACACCTCGGCGGAAGTGGCATTCTTCACAGGAATAGCTTCTACCCACTTACTGAAATAATCAGTAGTTGTTAGAATGTAATGGTGACCGGCACTGGAAGCCGGGTTAAGTATACCAATAAAATCCATTCCCCATTGTTGAAAGGTTCTTCAATCACAATGGGTTTTAGAGGTAATGCAGCAATTTCACATGCCCAACAAAATGTTGGCATGCTTGGCACTTAGCTACCCAATCTGCAGTATCTTGAAAAAGGGTGGGCCAGTAATACCTTGCTCTGAGGATCTTGTGTGCAGTGACTCGGGCTGAGAAATGACCACCGCAAGCCATGTCATGAAACTATTGTAGTAGCTGATCCTGTTGAGCTTTATCGACGCATCTGAGAAATACGCCATCAATTCCCCTCTTGTACAAACCATTATCCCAAAGAACAAAATATTTGGATTTCAGTTTGATGGTTCGTTTCTCTTTTTTGGAAAGTTGATCTGGGCATTCTCCATACGTCAGAAAGTAAGCAATGTTACTGTACCACTCCTCTACTAGATCTATAAAAAGTACTGCAGGCAAATCCCCATCTATCTCATCTTGATCCACTTCTGGCACTGATGTTTTCATCTCCGTCATTAATTCACATAGACCTCTTCCTCGAACCAGCTTTGTTGGTTTAATATCCAGGTCATATTCTTGAACCTTTGTCACCCATGTGCCTCTCAACAATCCTAACTCTTGTTGAGTAAGGATAGATTTAACTGCAGTATCTGGAACCAAAACCACAGTGTGCGAGGAAAGAATATAATACCTGAATGCTTTGCACGCCTTCACCACTGCATATGCGTGCTTTTCCATGGGAGTGTATTTCAACTCATAGGCTTTAAGAGGTGTACTCATGAAAGCAATAGGAGCTTCTGCGTCCTCTTGATTTTTCTGCATCAGTATTGCTGACATGGTGTGTTCGGAGGAATAACAGTAAAGAATAAATTCTTTACTGAAGTCGGGTGAAACCAAGATCGGAGCTTTGACAGGCCTCTTTAATTTTCTCGAAAGCTTCCTTCCCTTCGCTGCTCCATTTAAAATCTTGTGTCTTCTTCATCATATTCGAAATATGACGGGTTAGCTCAGCAAAGTCAGGAATGAATCTCCTGAGAAAATTAACTTTTCCAAAGAAAGAGTGAACTCCTTTTTTGGATGTGGGCAAAGGCAATGTCTGAATGGATTTGACACGCTCTGGATCTATCTTTGTTCCTTCTTTGGAAACAATGTGCCCTAGCAGCTTTCCTTCGGTTACGGCAAAGATAGATTTCTTGGGATTTAAAGAAATACCATGCTTGCGGCACTGTATGAAAACTCTTCCAAGTTTGAAATGTGTGCGCTTCTATCTTTGGAAAAGACTCATCGATCATCCAGATACACCACTATGCTTATATCTTTGAGATGAGCAAAGGCTAGATCCATAGCTCTTTGAAATGTAGCACCAACATTAATCAGGCCGAATGGCATTTTCTGGTATGCAAAGGTTCCCCAAGGTGTGATGAACACCGTTTTGTATTGATCTTCCTCGGCCACCTTGACTTGATTGTAGCCTGAGAAGCCATCAAGCATGGAAAGCATCTCAGATCCAGTGACCACCTGCAGAGTATGATCCATGATGGGGATGGGGTAGTTGTCTTTCAATGAAGCTTGATTAAGGTTATGGAAATCCACGCATAGCCTAATCTCGCCGCTCTTCTTTCTAACAGGGACTATGTTGGCCAACCATTCGGAATGATGTATGGGATAGATAATCTTTGCGTCTAACAACTTCTGAATCTCTGCAAAGATGGTTCCCGAAATGGTGGGGTCAGGCGCGCAGCCTCTCGCTTGAAAGTTTTCGTTCTAGTTTAAGTGGGATGTAGTGTTGAACTTCGCAGGCTGATATGTTTTTAGATCCTGGTAAGACCAGGCAAAAACATCCATATATTTCTTAAGAAGCTTAGTGAAAGCTTCTCTTTCGGCCTCTGAACAACACTTACCCAGATTTACTAATTTGGGATCATCACAGCTCCCAAATTTAGTAATTGTGTGTCGGAGGAAGAACCTTCCCCACTTTCTTCATTTTTCTTAAGCATCTGATCATGCTTATCAAACATTTCCTCAAGAGATACCAAGCCTTTGGGAATTTTATTTCCCTTTAGCTGGATAATCTCTTGACTTCCCGAGACGTCCACATCCATTTCTCCGACAGTAGTCTGCCTAGGAGGTGAATTGCTTCCCTCATAGTAGATTTCTTCAAAGTTGTCCTTCTGTTGGAGAAACGCAGCAATCTGCGTGTCATCGTTGAAAACCTGCCATTGCTGGACGTTGTCAAGAACCTTTGGGCGAAAGACCATCTCCACCTTGTAGTCCCCCTGTCTAAAGAATGCAGGAGGCTGATCCGGATTCAACAAGGCTGCAGTTACTGCAAGCGAATCAGCTCTTGAATTTTGTTCTCTCGGAATGTAAGATACCGAGAAAGCTGAAAAATTCAGGATAGCAAAGTAGACCCGATCTCTATAGTGCCGCAGTTTGTCTTTTTTGACTTGGTAGAGGCCTCTTATCTGCTTCACAATCAGCTCAACATCTCCCTTTGCGTGTAATAATTTGATTCCCATTGTTCTTGCCTGCTCCATGCCTAACAATAACGCTTCATACTCAGCTGTATTGTTAGTATTTTCGAACATCAATTTGAAGGAGTGTGCATGCACCTTCCCTTCAGGAGAGATAAGAACAACGCCTGCGCCGGATCCAAATGAACAACAACTGCCATCAAATTCCAGAGTCCAAATCTTGTTGTTAAGTTGATGCGGTTCTTGAATCACCGGTTGAACATCTTCTTTATCCATTTCTAGATAATAGACTCCGTGATCCGATTCCTGAAACAAGATCTGAGATCTAGGATCCTCAGACTTTGATACTGTGTACTTAGATTTCTTCTCAGGTTCCAGCTTCTGATTTACTCCTTTGATTGGTATGTGCGCACAAGACCAATCCATCTTGACTTCTCCACCCAACTCCTTGCAGAAATTTCTACTCAACAGCATGCCATAAGAGACTGGAATGTCTGCTACAAGGATAGTCATTTTTAGTCTTTTATCTGGAAAAGAAGCAAGTACTACCTGCGCATCTTTGATTTTCCCCACAAGAGGGACTTGCCTTTCCATTGAATAACATCTCCCGATGGTTTTCGTCAATGTGAGACCCAAGGCATCAGCAACTTTGTGGGCATGACATTATCAGAAGCTCCAGAATCCAAAATGCAATTGCTCAATTTATGTCCGTTGATGAGCAAAGATACATAGAATGGCTCGATCCTTTCTGATGTAGCAGGAGAAGAGGTAGAAGGAGAAGAACTTGCCGCCGCATTATTTGTAGGAGGATTCTTTGGATTTGACAAGATACCCCGTGAAGTATTATTTGTTGGGCTGGGACCATTACTTTGCACATATTTGACCAATCTATTCAGCTGATCAGGAAATGCCCTCAAATACTCAGCTTCTGACATTTGGACCTTGTTCCTCTTGATGTGATCAATTATGTCAAAGTCTTGACTTGCTTTCAGCAAGATGTGCGTTGCTCTTTGTCGCGAATTGAAAGAATTTGAATATTTATCCTTAGCGCTAATGAAGAAGGAAGAGTGCTACCTCTTTTCAAGATAATAACATCCGGCCAGATCTTCTCTTTCTCTTCGCCGCTTGTGGATGCTTCGGCATTTTGGCGCATCTCGAGACCTCAAACACCGCAAAAGTGTGACCATCGTAATCTTCAAAAGATTCATAATAGCCATCGTTAGATTCGTAGTCCAGGTAACCAAGATTGGAGTCGCCAGCGGGATCTATAAAGTCTTCATCATCGAATGATTCATCAATGCCGAGATCCTCTTCATTAGTTTCCAAGTTATTCCTCGAGCAGCTTCTATTGCCAATCTGGTGGAAAAGCAACAAGTCTGCTTTCGGTTTTGATTTTGATTTTGACCATTAAAGGTCCGGTAGTAGGAGCTATTCTCGAGGGGGCGCATTCCTCGCTGAGAGATCTCGCTTCTTGATCTCGCAGCATGTCATTAGCCAATTTTGCAACAAAGGGGTGAGATGTACTAGAAGAAGCGCCATCACCCTTGTGAGATGGTTGTTTGAGTTTCCTGACCATGATCAAGTCGTCCTCAACTTCCACGGCAGCATTTTGTGCTTCAAGCAGATTTACAGGTCTTGCCCTTCTTAGCTGATATCCAACTTCAGGCAATAGAGCGTTTATAAAAAACATCTTTTGATTTTCGTCGCTCAATGTGGCAGAAGTGGGGATTTTATATAAAATCCTTTGGAACCTTGCAATAAAGTCCCGAATGTTCTCGTTTGGCTCTTTCTTCAATCAAGGCACGGTTGGGTGATCAATGCTAAGATCCTCCTCTGCAGCTTGAATCTTTTTCAGAATTGCTCACGCATACGCCAGCTTGGTTATGGTGTCAGGAGCTAGCCGATAGAACCATTCTCCCGCCAAGTCGTGTAGAGTCTCAATGAAGATCCTGACTGAGACATCTTCATGCTCTACTGCAAGCACACCACAGAGATATGAAGAAGGCCGCCAAATGATCATCCGGGTTTTGCTTTCCATCTCCAAAGAATTTTAGAAAATTCTTTCTGGATCCTTTTGGCAGTTCATGCATAGGTGGAGCCAAGTTCAGAGGTCCAAAAGTTGCTCCCCATGGGACAGGTACAATCTGGTGTGCCATGTTGACTTGAGCATGCCTTCTCCTTGTGTAGACTTGATGAATAATTCCAGCAGCCGGATTATGCTGAAGTCGATCCGGATCTGGATGGGTGTGCACTCTCCTTCCTGGTGAGAGACTAGATCTGCGGCTTCTAACTTGAGGAGGATGATTGAAATTGAATTGCTCCTACAGTCTGAAGAAATGATCAGTCCTTCCTTGCGCCTTCACGGATCGGGTGAATGGACATTCAGCCAAGTTGAGATTTGTGTGGAAAACACTCTGATCTTCAATAGATAAGCTTTGATCTGCAAAGATAGTTAAATCCCCAGCGGAGTCGCCAAAAATTGTTGGCTAGATTTTTTGCATAGCATCAAACCTAGGCAGTCATGAGATAAATCTCCCTCATTTAACCGGTGAGGCTCCCGTGTCAGATTTGTCAATAAAAATGTGTTATTATCTATAAGGGGTTTTACTTTAACCACTTAGTTCATGAACCATAACTAAGAAGTTCTGCAACAAGTAAGCAGTTGTTCAAGAAAGGAAGTATTTTATAGAAGAAGGAAGTAAAGGAAATACAGAGAAGAAATGGGGAAGATGTGCATCCCAATTAGTAGATAGCAGAGCTAATTGCATGCACATAGAAGAAACTTAATAGATATGAACACATAATTCTATAAAACAAAGGCAGCTCTAGATCCAGATCTAAAATAACACAAAGTTTATTAAGAGATCTAAGATTAAAAGCAAGAAACACAGTACACCGTGACACAAAGTTCTCCGGAAACCTGCTCCTTTGTATTCCTTTGCTCCAAGTTGCTCTCGTGGGTTCAAAGACAAAGTCTAGAACACAAGATTGCTCACTTACAAATTCTCGATTGATCATTAACCTGAGGTTCTTCTCCTACTTATAGAATGTAGGAGGGAAAGTACAAATGGAAAACTCAAACTGAACTGAAACATAAACAACAAGTAAAGATGACATTTGGCAATCATCCTCAACTATCTTCTCCTTAAGTGACACATGTATCACTTAACTAATAGAATGGTTCCACATGACTTTAAGTAATGGTTGCAAAACCAATAACTTAGAAGTTTTACAATTTCATCGGGAACATAGAAAATAGAAGAAGAAAGAATAGAAGAAGTCATGCCAGCTGTAATGTTTATGTCTTTTTCTTGTTCTGATATCGGATATACTTGTCGAACATGTAATTCAACATCCTTCCATCTGTTTTAGCCACTGCTTCTTTCTTTGTCTTGAATTGCAACAACCCTTCATTCAACACTTTGATGCACGCTTCCACATCTTCCAAACTCGGCCCAAACCTCGCAATGTCTGCCTGCAACGCCACCAGTCTACTGATAGAATTCATCGTGAAAGGCTTGGTAGCTTTATCAATTCTCTTTTGTATCATCAGAAGAGATCCTTCCAGGGAATTAGGCACCTTAGTTGAGACGATCCGCACGTATGAAGTGACATTCCCGTCCACTCTCTCCTTAGTGAAAGAAATGACATTGTCTGGTAAATCTGATGTCCTACTCTCAAGTGCCTGCATCCTCTTCAGCAAAACTCTGCAGATTTCCAAACGGAAAGATACTGCAAACTCTAGCCTGCTTCCCTTCTCGATCGATCCGTCTGCAGTAATCTATTCCGCAATCAATACATCTCCCTAGCAGCTTGTTGATCTCGGCCAAAATACTCAAAGTTACTCTACAACCGTATTCATGCCTTCTATGTTTCGCCATCGCTTGCTTTAGTTGATTTTTTGCATCATTCATAACCTTTTAAGCGGTGGCACTTCTCCAAGTCAGTACATGAAGCTTCGATTTAATAATCAAATCCTTCCATTCGCCAATAGCCTTTACTGATTGCTTCGATCCTCCATTTCCTCGCATAAGATGATCACTCACCCGCTCTCGAAATGGGCTGAATGGAAGGTTTAGCAACCTTGGCTATGATCTCACATAATTGAGATACTTTCTTCTCGCAGCTCTTTTTTTTCTCCGCCTTTTCATCGCAAGCCTAAGGAATAAAGCATCCATCAATGTCTGCATGTCCTGCTTCAATCCTTCAGTGGTGGCTTGACCGAGGGGTACTTTGGTTACTGTCACATCCTCTGCCGTGAGCTCCTCCTCTATCTTTCCTTCTACCGGAATTGATATCTCAGCAAACTTCTCTCCCGAATCCTCGATGATCAACCTAGAAGTTGCTTTGGCAACTTTAGGCCTTCTGTCTCTTCCACCCAGATTTTGGAGTAGTTGCAAGTCGTGCTCCTCTAAGTTCATCTCCATTCTCGCTTCTGGAACCAATTGTGAAGCCAACCATTCCGAGAAGTTACTTCTCGGAGAATGAGAAGTCGCTGAAGTGTACTACCATCTTCCGCTCTGCATCCTCTCCATCAGAAAGTGCCACAGTGTTATGGCTGCCATCTTCTGAGTCATCCAAGGACAAAGCCCTTTTGAATTCCGCCATCTGCAGCTTCAACGTATCCTCTCGAATGGCGCAGCGAACGAAGGGCCGAGGGGAGAAGATGAATGTCACTGGATTCATGGAGGCATGGAAGCATCCCGCTGCCGCGGTGCAATAGTTGGTGAATCTGGTACCGGAGAAACCGAGTTAAAGTCATGGTCGAGAAGTGATCTTCTCCTCGATTGAGATCTTCTATGCACTTTCAACTTCTTGACTTTCCTGTTGCTTTCTCCTCCGTGCTTTCGCTTTGAGGGAATCTCCCGCGCCGAAGTTGCCGTGACTTGATTCATCAATGCTTCATCAAGGCAATATCCCTTCACAAGAACTACTTGAAGTATTCACCAACACAGCCTCCCGACCTTTCTTCAATTGTTTTGCAGCCTCCTATGTTATTCTCGCAAAGATGGCTTTATCTCCTCCCATTTGATGGTAAGTGTCAAGTACCACATTCCCATCATCTTTAAGATCCGCAGTATCCGAGCTAGTCCAAAGTCGAACACTTGCTTTCTGCTAATAGCCTCTGAAATCTCTTTCTAACTTTGTACTCACTTTTGCACTTCATCCGTAAATCTTCTAATGAAGGCACATGTGTGTACTCTCGGGAGATTGTCTTCCGGCTACTCCAAATGGATCAAGTTCGGACGTGCAGGAAGAACTTTGCTCATACTCGGATAACATTTCGCGCTCCATCCCCGAGCTCTATGAATGCTAATGCACTGTAATATCCATAGTGATTGGGAAGAAGCCCGTAGACTTGTGCCGCTGATCAAGGTCGTGTAACTCCATAAGTTGCCTCGCTCAGCCTCCATGGCGATCAATCTATCATTCGGATACTGGGCATCTTTATTGGTTCTCCGTAAAAGCCCGTAACCCGAGGTATGTGAAATCTGCAAATGAATGAATAGACGCCAATCTGGACAAAGCTTCCCACGCTCCTCGCTTACCCTGGTTTGCCTTCAAGTCTTTGTCTAGCCTCGCAAATGAAATCATAGAAGAATTCATCGTTGATCACTTTGAAATCTTTCTCGCACGTAGGTATAGTAAGCTGTGAGTAGCACTCAAAAATGGGGTCCTTAAAGAACACCACATCTATCCACTTGGAAAAGACACCTTGTGAAGTCGCAGATACACCACGTATGAAGTCATCTTGAAAGCCGAAAGTACGCTTCACGTTCCGAGTTGCTCACCAATGTTGTTGCTAATAATTTCTGACCAATTGATTATAGAATCAACCTTGTTGATTTCAATGGTCCTGATGAAAGCATACATCCATGTACGGAAAGTGTAGGTATTCGCTTCGCCATTCATCCTGCATAGCAATTTGACGACATCATCTACCTCCTGCACCAAATTGGACCGTGGAAGAGTTCTCGGGAACTTTGAAGGAGATCTAGGCTTCTTCATGTATCGGCTATTCATTATGCTCACGCAATCAGCTCTATGCTTCTCCCATCTACTATCAACATCCTGAATGCTAATGGAAGTCACCACCTTTCGCACTAGAATCTTCAAACAATAATTGATGAACTCTGCGTCCAAACGAATTATTGTCTTTCCCGAAGCATCACGCACTGATCTGGATGAAGGATGGTAATATCTAGCACATTCCATAACAAATTTTGGCAACTGGGCTATACATGGAAAAGCTGCAGCTCGGATAATTCCACTGCTTTTGACCGCACGCATGAGTGAAGTCTTTCCCGCTCTAGATCTATCAATCAAATCGGAAAGAGGTTCCGGGCCTAGATCTATGTCTCCTATGTCTGCAAGTTTGGAAGCAATGCATGACTCCATCGTGCTTTCTTTTTCATCTCTTTTCGCCATGGCTTTGTCTATCTTTGTCGAATAATTTTCTTCTTTAATGGCCGGATTTCTTCAATACTAGTGCAGATCTGGACAATTCTTCAGATTCGGAGGATATTTGCAATGTATTGGACATTGATAAAAGCTCCTTTTCTTCTATAAAGCACCGTAATGAATTCTCTGGAATTTATTCAGACAAAAATGGCCACCGGAGCATGAATAATGAATTTTAATTGTAAAAATCTGCACTTTTCAAGTCTGCTGCCCCAAAATATGGTGTTTAATTTGCACATAAAGAGAGCATGAATCCTTTCAACAACACCGAGCCTCGTAACACCTATGCAAACAATTATGTAGACAAAGATCAAGCTTCTTCAAAGCATGCGCCAAATCTAGAAGCTTTTAGCCTTGTTGCCACCTTGCCTGAGCAAAATCCTTCTTCAAATGGGGGCGCACTTTTCCTCTTGGCTGCAATTATTTGCTTGTGAATCAAATAATTCACCCATATGGCTTCCCATGCTTATATAACCTTCACAATTCTATAATTAATAATTGCCCTAACAATTAAAGGCAATTAATTAATTAAAAATCATGCTCTTCTCGTTTAAAAATAGCATGTTTAAGGACAGCCATCCAATAAATTAAATTAATCCAATTTAATCCTTCACACATCACTTCACTTAAGCTTCACAGTGTGCCTTGACTATAGCCCTAATTTGAAAATAGAAATTAATTTAATGTTTTAATGCCTTAAAAACATTAAATAACTCCCAAATGGGGCGCACTTTTTGAGAGAAAGGGGCAGCCATTAAATGAATTAAATTTAATGTATTTAATCCATTTCTTTTTTCCAATTTTGACTTGTTGACTTCCTCCAAGCTTGGGCGCACTTTTTGAAAGGATAGATTAATTAAAATAATCACTTAAAGGCTGCCATCATCTCACCAAAGGGGGCACACTTTTTTGCACATATAATTCTATTTTTAAGAATTTTCCACAATGGGATTCTTCACCCGCAAGGTGCACCAAAATCCCATGATCCACTTAAGTGATTTGTCTTTGACAATGGGATTATTTACCCGCAAAGTGCACTAAAATCCCATGATTTCACTTAAGTCACTTTCCTTTTATTTTATCATGGGAATTTTTACCCTGCAAGGCAAGTAATAAATTTCCCCCGCCTCGGCCTCTATTTTTCCCACTACAACTTAAGTGAATTTTATAACACGGGAAAAAGTACTCTGCAGCAGTGTATAAAATTCCCACCCCGCTCACCGCTTGTATTTTCCCATTGCAGCTTAAATCCTTTGTTTTCCAAAAAAGCGCCCATCCCCGCAGGGCTTTTCAGTGCACGACTTTGCTTTTTTCCAGTGATCCAGACCTCCGATGGCGACTTCCTCCGGGCATAATGTGCGTATATGTTCTCCAATTGCTCCAGGCCAAAAATGGGCTTACCTGCAAAGGAATTGTTCTAGAGAAATTTCACAGAAAACGAAATGGGACAACACAAACACGAAATATTGCCAAAAGTCACAAATAAAGCCCAAAACTTATTCCAAGTTAAAACCCTTCTGGTACATAAGAGTAATGACATATTCGATCATAACAGAGTTAAAACGGAGCGCAAATAGCCTCATACGGGGCTCAAAATAATTAAATACAAATTTCCGCAGACAAATCCCGACGACAGAATATAACTTTGGGCATCTGGGTATTTGGCGAAAAAGGCTAATATGGCTCTTTGGGATTATCTTGACGCAATACAAGAACTTTCAGGCAATAAAAACACAAAACGACCCATTATTTTAAAAGTACGAAAAATTTTCGGATAGGGTAGTCGCAGATTTCGTGGTGAAATCAGGTCACACCTTGATGATATAATTAAAGCGATTAAAATCAAGGTTGTAGAAAGAAGAGAAAGAATAAAAACACCGAAGCTTCTAAGGAAGAAATTTTGATGGTGGGGCATGATAAAGAAGAACAATTAGAGCTGCAAGAAGCTGAGAAGGAACAACCCTTAGAGGCATCCACCATGCAAGTTAAAGAGGAAGAGTTCTCCAAAGGAAAAGATAAGGATTCAAATGAACAAAATGTTGGGGTTAAAGAGAAAAAGGAATTCAAATTTTCAAGTGCAGAGGTTGTAATGAACACCCAACAAAGGTGTGATGAATGGCAAAGAAGAGCCGGAGAAACTAAGTTGATATCCATTCAAGAAAAACAACACCTACGGGAAATTATGGCAAAGAATTCTCCCTTGACGATGAGGGAAGAGAGAGAAATCATGGAGCATGAGCCAAAGAAGGAAGAAAAGTCACATTTGCAAGATTGTGGAGAGAAATTTTTGGTTAAAGCCCAATGATCGAATGATAATGTTGGCATTCAACTTGCTAGAATTTTCATAATGAAGAATCAATGAGAAGCAAGTTGATGGTGTTCATAACTTTGGAAGGAACCATAAAGATGCTCCATGCATGTGTCAACAAAATATGGATGAAATCAAGGTAGAAAGAGCTTTACTTGTTGAATGTGAAGAATCTAAGAGGAAGGAGAATGTTGATCCTAACTAGGAAATTATGAGTCACAAGGATGGAGGTGTTGAAGATATCTCAATCATTCTTCATCTGGCAAAGGAAGGTGAACAAGTCATGGACAGCCAAAGGTATGGAAGTGTTGTGGATTTGTTGTTTCCTACTATGTCATTTCGAAGTGTTTTAATCATGGGAAGCATATCAAAAAGAATGTTCTCATCTCAAGTTTGATGTTTCATGGTATATCACAGAAAATTTGTGGCCATCATGGATAGTATAGTGAAAATGGTGATGGAGTGAAGAACCCTTTGAGGGGAAAAGGGCACATAGATACTTTTATACAAGTTCCAAATTTCTTATTCATGAAATTTTGGGATCCGGGTGATCTTTGGAGATACACGAAGGGCAAGGCGATGAGGATAGTCACCATTTCCGAAGAAGCAAGTGTATTGCCCCTTTCTAGGGCTAAATCTGCAAATAAGGGTTTGGCATTAAACCCAAATCTGAAATTGCACCTTCAAACACACACACATCAAACTGAAATCACTGAGAATGCTCTTCACACAATATAAATCAGTCCTCTAGGGAAGCAAATTGCATATGAGGTTCATATCAAGATTTAGTCTAAAGCCAAGCCAATATGTTTTGGACACTAAGGGGTACAGAGTATCCGATACACAGATGTGGCAAAAAAATTGGCCTTGAATACGGCGTTGGATACAGATAGAACAAAAATATATAAAAATTAAAATATATATAAATTTCAGCCTTCTAAATAGGAATTAAGTTATTAACCACAAATTATGCATATGAAAGACAAGATAAGTAGATAACTTATAAGTTATAAGCTAAATAAGTGAATAACCACAACAAACAAGTCATAATTTGTTAAAACTAGGAAACTTAAAAGTTTAAAAGTTAAATACTTAAATCAAACACAATGTGAATGTCATGATATATTAAATTCAATTTATTACACCAAATCAGTCATGATCAAAGTTCAAACTATCTTTTAATATTTATCATATTCCTCTTCATCAAGAGGATCAACATCAGCATCATCATCATTAGGTGGTTCATTAGAACCACATGGACTCAAACCACTCCCAGTAGGGCCACTACTAGTTGCACCCCCTTGTGCATGTCGGTCTCATGGTGCCAAAGAAAACTCCTCATCATCTAATGACGAAGGTGGGAAATGGAAACATCCAAGTCAACTATCTCTGGATCAATATCCCAATGTTTTGTTGACCCTTCCTTGTACTCCGGCTGCTTGTGGGATAAAAGGCGCAAGTTGGAATGTATGTATACCAAATCTTCAACCTTTTTAGCCCCCAACTTGTTGCGCTTCTGTGAGTGGATGAAGCTATATGTACTCCAATTGCGCTCAGAGGAAGATGAACTTGCAACCTATTGAGGCAACGCAAAGTCAATGCAAAGTTCAAACTTAAACACTCAAACTTAAATTTTAAAAACTAAAAGTTACAACAAAAAAGGAAAGAGAATAAAAAAACTTACCTGTGCCAAGACCTTGATTGCAAGAGGCTGCAAGTAAACCGATGCATGACCATGGAGGTACCACCACATATGAGCATCCATCTTGTATTTTCTTCGAAGAGCGAGAAGGCTATGACTGTTTCTACTATGAAATTGCCAAACTCTATCATAACCATGTCTTGGGCCTCAGGATCAGGGAAGAGCCTAGACAATGCCACCATATATCCCTCACTGACTTTCGCATCCTTGTATGGTGTTATCCTCCCCGGCAAGGAAAGGATCTCTGTGTTGTAGAATCTAGGAGTCAATGCAAAATTAAATAGATTTAGTGAGGTGGTCATTTTTTGTTCCACCGCTCAATGAGAATTGATTGCACTTCTTTGAAAAATGTTTCCTCCGAATCTTGTTCTTTTGCATTTATGATGGCTTTTATATTCTCAATCATTGATTCGATACCATCATATATATCTCCTAGACATGGTTGATCCATGTCAGTAAAGTGGATCATGCTCATAATGGGCTCAATAAAACTCAACAAATATTCTACTCAATCCCACCAAGTGTCATCTAAGATCATGCTCTTCACTTTTTGAGTTCGTTCGTGTTTGATTTTCTCCATACAACCCATAGTTTGGAAGTTACCATCCTACTAAGTGCCTGTCGCACCTTCACAAGTCATCTCAAGACGATTGTGTGCGATGTGAACCGAGTCTCAACAACTTAATATAATAAGAATGAGAAACAAAAATTAAAAAGAAAATTGAAAACTTTTGAATACTAATTATACTATATTTTAAAAATAAAAAACTTATATTTAAATTAAAGAAAAAAGAAAGGTAGCTTCCCTTACCTTCAAGCAGCTCCAAATGCGAGAATGATCTAAAAATGCTGCGACTAGTGATGGTTGGTGACAAACATTTGGATCTTTTCAACTCGCAAAGATACACTTGTTGAATCCACTCTATTTTGTTGGCCATCTTTTTTAGCATTAAATTGAGTGAATACACGGCACATGGTGTCCAAAAATATGCTCATATCTTGCCTCAACTAACATCCCCGCAGCTTTGCAATTCTTGGCGTTGTCCGTTATGACTTGGACAACATTTTGAGGCCCCATCGCCTCAATGGATTCGAAGAGGATGTTGGCAATGAATTGGGCATCCTTCACTTGCCCCTCACAATCAACCGCTTTCAAAACATTGCCCCTTTAGGGCATACTGCAACCACATTGATCAAAGGGTGGTTTTTGCATCTTTCCATCCATTAGAAACGATGGACACACTTGTTTTGGCCCATGAGTCTCTAATTGGTTGCAAGGAGGTTTCCACATATTTTTTTGTTTATCCAATAGGGTGGTGCGAGATCTTCTCATAGCCTAGTGATTTGTGCCCTTTTGGGGCCTCATTGATGGCTTTCACCATCTCATGCCATTAAGGTGACCTCACAACATTAAATGAAAGTCCATTTGCATACACACATCTTGCAATGTGTTCATCTGCAATATCCCTACTCTCATTTTGAAAGGCCTTTTCCAATGGCCCTTTTGTCTTACTTCTCTTTCGTGAAAGGGGTGAATCCTCATCATCCATGGAGGTAGGCGTCACAAATGGATGTGGCATGGTCATAATTGGGGATCCACTACTTGATGGGGCAACAGGAGGCCTTCACGATCAAGATGAACTTCCTCTTTTGCGCCAATGGATGACCCACTTTCATAGACAAAGTTGCCTCTCGCATCTTATTGCTCTTTGATATATGCCAAAACTTATGTTTTTGGCACCCCAACATTATTCTTCCCCTTGTCAGATATTCTTATACCATTACCCAATATCGCACACAAGTGGCTTTTCACCGACTATAAGAGCCTTTGAATACTGATTCACAATCGTTGCATTTCCAAACAAAACACCCACCACCTGGAAGTTGTTCAAGTATTGTTACATGCCTCCATAATGGCGAATTTGGGTCAAATTCCTTGACCAAAGATTGCCCAGAAGAGGTGGAACTTGTTGCCATTGTAGAAGTACCTACAAGGTTCAAAACCAACAACATAAGCAAAGAAAACAATGGCATGTATTGAAAATTTCAAAAATTAAAAAGAAAAAACGGTTTAAAAATAAAAATTTCAATTGGGAAAAAAAAATAATGAACATAAGCAAAAACATGAAGTGTGTGAAAGATTAAATAACAAAATAAAAAGAGAAACAAACTTTTAAGTTAAAACCTTACCTTCACTTAATAAACCACAAATCCTCCTCCTTTGCAGCTCTTCACACTCCTACCACTTAGGAAAATACTTGCAATGCTTTTTGTTGAAGTATCAAACCCTAGACAAGCAAAATGAAATTTTAGAGAGCCAAAGATGAAATGAGGAAGGAGAGGTAAGTTTCTTTGCTTTATGTTTTGTTTTTGTGTTTTACTTTTGTTTTATTGTTTGTAGTTAACTTTTAGGGTTTAAATTATAAGAATATTATAACTTTATTATTAAATGACCTTAAAAACATGTTTAAACAAAAACAAAAAAACACGTTTTAGGGCGGATACGGGGTTGGAGCGAGGCAAGGTATGACCAATACCCTCGGATATGGCCGGGCACGTTTGCAAACGTACCCAGACGTATCTGCAAGGTAACCGGCCGTACCCTTCCTACCCCCACTACCATATCCCCCCTGCACTCCGCTCCGAGTACATTCCATACCCGTTTCAACCCCTGCTATATCGGTATCCTAGCATTTACTCGTGCAAATAGAGTTGAAATACCACCAAAATTATTTATCCAACCACAAAAATATTTATCAATCTCAAATACATAAAAAATGGAGAAATGAATGATAAATCACGGTTGTAATTAATTTTTATTACATCAACAATATAGCCAAACCAAGAGTTATATAAAATAGATAAACACTTAAAATCACCAAAATATAGATTTCGACCTTATAAATTATGAGGAACAAGTATACCAACTCAAAATACCAAATTGTCTCATAGACAATATCAAACCCTTCGCCCAAGAAAGTTGCCTAGGGTTAGAAGGGAAGAATAAAAATTAAATCCTCCTTAAAGCTCACTTGTGACCTCTGTATGAGGCCACCAATGCATAAATGAAGGTTTCCTTCCTCAAGTGTGATCCTATTGAAGGGTTTCATCCTCAAAAGGTGACCAATGAAGGGTTTTCGTCCTTCAATGGCAAGAAGAAAAGCTACACCAGCTCCACCCCAAGTAGATGTCAAAATAGATGATAGATGATAATGTCCTCCTCCATTCGAGCATCCTTACGTACCCCTCCTTGGCGCCAAGGATGAATTAGGAGCCCAATGTTTATGGCCGACCTCTTAATGAAGGGGGAAATGCACTTTTTAATCTTCACTTCACTTAAGAAAACCAACCTCATAAAAGAATATTTCTTTATCTCCCTTGTAGCTCTCAAGAAGACCGGCCTTAATGAAGGTGAAGATAGAAGTTCCTTTTTGCTTTTTCCATTCACCTAATCGAATCACTCCAAGCCATAATTAGTAATTAAATGAATAAGGAAATTACTTGCAATAATGGCAATGTTCACCTCCCTTGCTTCCTTCCTCGAGGCCCACGGAAGGTGGAATGGACCAAAGGCTTAAATGTGACTAGCATGGAAAAGGAGACATTACAATCCTCCCTTCCCAAATTTGTTTGTCCTCAAGAAAATGCACATGTCCGGATCCCAAATGAATCTCACTTGCTCCTTTGATGTACCTACACATGAAACAAACATATCAAAGAAAACAAGAGTGTTTAACAACACTTTTACAATCTCTTCATCATGCCTTAGGGACATGATAGCTAGCTCCCTTCCTTTGCTTGCCACCATCTCATAATTTCCATTCAAATGATGGATTCCCAAAACTTCAGTAACATTGTCTTAAAAAGAGTAACCCTGTATTTTTCTCTCAAAAATCAGAATGTAGGTGGCTAGAAACCACCTTAAATCAGCCACAAATATGCCAATGTTAATAGCTTGGAATTTCTTCAACCATATGATTGGAAGCTCTTTTCCATGTGTTTTATAAGTAAAAAGTGGTTGGTAATGTTGTGAGAAGTAGATGAAAGGAAAGTACAACAGCTATAAGCATGACATCTCTCCAAAAAATTCCACACTAATGATATGGGAGCTAGAATCAAAGTATGACAGTCATGAATCACCTGATTTTGAGCCCAATTTGGAGCTATGTAGGCTAAAGTGGTTGTCTTCTTCAGCTGAAACCATCTGCCATGATTTTCCAATGATTTAATGACCTCGAAATGATCACCCTTGCAGCCGTTCAAGTCTGAAAAACAACTCATAATCTGATTTTATCAAACCCAACAATTAAAAAAGGGAACAACATCTACAAAACAGAAACCTCTTTGCAAAATTAGGAAATGTGAGCATTGCAATGACTGAAAACCCCTCTCTAAGGGCTGAAAATTTTCTTCAATCATTCATCGATCGATAAATGCTCCATCATTTGACTAACATTACTTGCTTACCAACTTGTATGTATACCAATGAGAGCTTATGGTGGCTGATTTGAATAATGACAACAACACTAAGTCTGAAATTATGAGTTATAGTTCTCCAAAGTACACTCCCTCTACACCACTAACCACCCATGTACTTTTTGGTGACCTTTTGCATGGATACCCAACCATGAAGCAACTCTACCATGTTTATGTTGCGCTACTCTGACATTATACTTGGTTGTAATTAAAGACTTCCAATCTGCAATTATCTTAGATAAAGAGCAAAGATATGATTCTTTTGACAAAATACCTTCTACCAAATACTTGATTTGAGTGGTTTCGGAATCATACCTTGAAGTATTACTTTCTTTCCCTTATCCATGAAGCTTAACTCCATACTTTGGTAGTTAAGAGTGAGCTCTCCCAATGAATGTAACCATTGGACCCCAAGCACAAGATTTGTATCAGCTATGCCAATCATATAAAAATCATCACATACCTCATGCTCTCCCAATGTGAAAAGGAGTTGGGGACACCTCCTTGTGCATGGCATGGAGTAGCCATCCGCTACCTTGACCGTGAAGCCTTTGAAGTCTTCCACCTTTGCCCTCAAGTTCTCATCAATGAAATTGTAAGTAGCTCCATTATCAATCAAAACCGTGACTCCTTGTCCATGGAGGGTAGAACTTGGTTTCAAGGGACACACAACTTTGTTAGGATACATAACAAATTCAAAACAATCCTCCATAAAATTTCTTTCTAACCATATGCATGGAGTAGCAATATTGAATTCAACAAGGGCTTCCTCTTTCTTATAATTCAAAGGATTAATCGGAACCCAAACTTTTATGCTCACATAATCTTGCAAGAAAAGATCTATGTGTCATATGTTACTCCACAAGTTCTTCACATCATCACCAATTATATTACAAGACATCAAACATGACATGTGATCTTTCTTAACAACAAGCTGCCCATAATGACACAAGTATGGCAGCAACATAAGAGGAGATAAAATGTGATTTTTTTCATCATACCTTGGGCTGCCAACAAGGATCCCACCATTTTTTTGATGGTACTTGTTTGGAACATCTCCGAACTCACTCCAAGGTGATAAAATCCCTCAATTTTCCCATCATTGACTGTTGTTTGGAAATTTTCAGCGAACTGAAAGTAATCATGAGGAACCGGAAGTGCCTTTCTTCATGGACATACCCTTTCGTAATGTCATCCTCTTTACCCTTATGCAAATCTGATTTCTTTTCAACATTTAGCCACAAGCACCCAAGAGAAACCAATAAAATATCATTAAATATTAAAGAACTTTTACCTTGGGACTTGTGCTCCATGATTTCCCCAAGTTCATGCTTCAAACTTTCCTCAAACTTTGATGTCTTCATTCTGAAAATCAGTGAAGAACTCTACTTAGAAACCAATAAAATATCATTAAATATTAAAGAACTTTTACCTTGGGACTTGTGCTCCATGATTTCCCAAGTTCATGCTTCAAACTTTCCTCAAACTGTGATGTCTTCATTCTGAAAATCAGTGAAGAACTCTACTTTGGCAATGGTGATGGGGGCTTGGGCTCCCATGGGTTGTTCCCTCTCAAGGCTCAACAACTTCGATTGTCCTTCCTTCTTTGGCTCAAGCTCCATGATTTCTCCCTCTTCAACTTGCACAGTGGATTCCTCCATTACTTGGAACCCTAATTTTTCCTCTTGTGTAGGTCGTGACCTAGGCTTAGCCCTTGATCTTCCTTGCTTACTCCCATGTACTCAACAAATGACATGGCATCACGAATCTTTTCCGAAAGAGCCTTATATTCCTCATACCATGTAGCAATGTTTTCCACTTTGGATCGCTGAGGATTATTGACTTCCTTTGAAGAGCTCCTTCCACCATTTGAATTATTTGCAATAATGGCAATGTTCACCTCCCTTGCTTCCTTCCTCAAGGCCCACGGAAGGTGGAATGGGCCCAAGGCCTTAAAAGTGACTAGCGTGGAAAAGGGGACATTACAACGAGATGCTTGATAGGGAAAGTGGGTAAGCCATATGATCTTTATGTACTTGCTGCCATGCAAGTAGTTTCAGTCATTGAAGTGAGTAATTTTCAGTTTGAGGCTATTTTTGAGGAAATTTCAGTCACATGGTGTGAAGGGGAACTCAAGGAGGATATGTTTCTTCAAAAAGGCTTCACTATTCTAGGTTGGAGAGTTGCTGTCATCCTCATTTCCAGCCAGCTCAACAGTTTGTATGCAGCCATACAAGTAATTTCAGTCATACACTTGAGTAATTTTCAGTTTGTTGTTGTTGATGAATTTTCAGTCACTATATGGTTGATTCCAGCCCCTATATCACTGTCATTTCTGAATTTTGTGAATAATCCAAAGTATGACAGTTGTCCTATTCTTTTTATTGTTTTTTGCAACTGAATTAGACCCTTAACACTTTTATGACAGTCACAAAAGTGTTTTCAGTCACAAGGTGGAAGGATTTTCCACCTACCATCAATGAGGGATTGTTTGCTACTGTTATAAAAGAGTTTCCAGCCACTACAATGTTGTTTGTGAGCAAGAAAATGCAATGCTACAGCTACAACCATGTGTGGGACAGCAAGAATGGACCGTTGGAAGTCCATCACATGAAAGGAAATTATGAAGAAGATGCAAGCAATAGAAGAGAGCTAATTAACATGTCTATAAGGCATGATGAATCGAATGAAGGTGTGTTGTTGAAAGCTCTTGTTTCCCTTAATGTGTTTGTCCTATGTGCAGGTCCAGGAATGGAGAAGATAGAAAAGAAAAGTCATAAGCGTGGTTTATTCTAGCATGCTCATGTAATATCCCACTTCCGGGATCAATAGAAAATATGCCAATCAACAACTCTTCAACACTCCAATCAAATGCAAATAGCAGAACTCAATAAACCCTACTTGAACCAATCAAATAGATGACTCGATAAACCCAATGATAGAGGTTTAATGGCCTCTATTAATTCCCAGCTGACCTAATAACACCTGAAATCAGATTTCATTCCTAGCTCAGAACACCAAAAATAAGCCTTCAAAAACTGACCAACTAAGCATGTAAGAAGGGTAGACAAAATCTGATCTGAACGTCTCTCTTCCAGTCACTGTAATTGCTTATCAAAAGCAGTAATAAAATCAGAACTCACACCCTCAATGCAGATCGCTGTAACAGACCTTAATCTCTTGGAGTATAGAAGGTAATGCAAAGGCTCTTAATGTTCTACCCAAACTCCCACAAGCCAATCACTGCCAGACTGAAGTCTCTTAAGGGAGAGATCTAAATCGTTGCCACTATATATAAAGTATCAATCCTTCAATGAAACATGTAGGAAACAGCAGTGTGAATTAGATCATGAAATATATGAAATTAGTGTCATCTTGCGTAATATAAGTCGCTGCCAAGAGGGAACTGCAGAAACATCACCAATTCATGCATAAACCAAGTCGATTCATGCCCAATCGAACTACCCTATCAGTTATGCCATTTTACTAGAGTTAGGAAATGAATAACTCTCACAACAAGACGCTACAGCTGGAAACATACCCAAGGAAATTCGCTGTACACAATCACACATTAAATTTGATCGGTCCACATCCACTTATGGCCAAAAACAGTTCATAAAATATTAAAGGAATCGCTGAAGCTAGAGGGACTGTAAATCATGCCCAGGCTGGTCGCTGCACATTAGAGCCATTAAAAACATGCTTTTAAACACCCAAATGGTTACATCATGAAATCGCTGGCCAAGGGTAAATAACAGTCTTAATCTATATTGAAATCAGATCCAAACCATGCCTACTAACTCAATCGATTCACAACAATAATGCACCAAACCTGATCACAGTCATTATTAAAGCAAGTCGCTATAAAATAGGACATGAAAGCATGCAAAAGGCTGACTGTATCATACTTGAAAATGCATATAAACAGCCCACAAATATGATGAAAAGGGATCGCTGGAATAGAAACCCCATACACCAAAGTCGACTTGCAAAAGACTCCAAAGAAACACTTATTTTTTTATCACCATTCAGCTGCTACAGTGACGTCGCTACAGTAAAAGGGCAGATTTTCACTTGCAAATTAAATCAAATGCTTGCCAAAGCCAAAGACATGGATCTCACAAATAAATCTCAAAACCAGCTCGATCCAACCTCCCACGCAAGAGAGATAGAACATCAAAGGGCATACATCCCAACTCCAAGCATGGAGTATCAAAATAAGTTCATCATAGCATAATCATAATAATGGTCCTAGCACTCCTTTTATAAGTAAGGAGGCACAAAATTCGAAAACCCTAGGAGAAGGAAAATATTAAATAAAAGCAGTTTGTCTTCCCTAGGTGTGGCGTCCCCTTTGCAAAGGGTGATTTTTATAAATTAAAAGCCACCTAAATATTTATTTAATTAATTCCCCATTTAATTTTTATATTTTGGGAATTAAATTAAATAATCTTCATAATTAAATAATTATTGCTCCAGGCAATAATATTTAATTATTTATTAAAAATGTTCCCCTTGCACATCCCAAAGCCCACGGGGACGCATAGGCTAAGGGTCTTCAGAAATGGGGACATTACAGCTCATATGTATGAGAAGCAATGTAAGGAAGTGAAACAAGATGATAGTATGACAGCAGTAGTTGAAGAGATGATTGATAAGGATATAACAGCAAAAAAATATTTGCCTCCAAGTCATCGTGGAGGCGAGAGAGTGGAAAAGCGATTGAACAAGGATGTTGTTAAAAGGACATGCAGGGGGAAATCCAATTGCAGCAGCTAGAGGCGGGAGAGAAGACTCTCACAAGAGCAAGTGAAAGAGATTGGCAAGAAAAAGAAGACCTTCTCATTGGGACAACAATGAGACTAAATTTTAGTGTTGCTGTCATCACCATGTCCAGCCACTATAATTCACTATTTGCAGCTGTACAAGTGTTTCCAGTCATAGAGTTGCTGATTTTTGAGAGTTTCATGAGTGAGCTGCTGATTGTTGAAGGATTTTTAGTTGTTGTTGGGTTATTTTCAACCTCCAAATTACTAACAGTGCTAATTTTTAAAGAGGAATTCTAGTATTAATACTGTTATACCATATTTGTTTTGCTGATCTCCGAGGTTTCTGACTTTGGACTGCTGTTTTCAGTCATCTACAGCTACATGATTGCATACTTTAAGAGGGTTCTCTTGCATTGTGATGTTTTTGACAGGTTTCAGTCTTTATATCTGATGAAAATGATTAGCCCAGCTCCTATACTGCTGATGTGGATATGGTCTCAGATGATTTATGACTGCTGCAACTTCATTCCAACCTATGTACAATCTGATTTGCGCCATTTTATGGGGACATCAGCCTGCAATGCAGTTGTAAGGGTTGCCAAAATTCCAGGAAATTATCATGATGCTCAATGGGAAACTCCCCACTCTTCAATTTATAGTTGTAACAGAGTGGCGCAGCATAAGCATGGTGGTAAGATCATAGGGCAGCCTTTGGCCTTAGAAGAGATGGAGGATATCCTCAAGCTTTGGGAAGAGTGCACCCTTAGTCTACAAATCAAAGAGGAGTTTCAGTTTTGTAGTTGTTACATGTTGTTAGACTTGGGATTCTCAGGCCTAGGACTACTGTTAGTAGTCATGAACAGCTGCAAGTTCGCAGAGTTTTAGAGGATTTTATTTATGGATGATGTGGGTAGAAGGATTCAGCTAAAGGGAACACACATTTCAAGGCTTCCTAATCAGATCAACGAGGTGTAACAAAATCTAACAACTTCAAGGGTTGGGAATTGCAAATCCCCAATATAGATTTGGGATCCCGTTGTTTTAGCATTGCTCAAGGACAAGCAATATTTGGGAAGGGTGTATTGTCATGTCCCCTTTCAAATAAAGTGTAAAAATTAGTAATATAACTTAAGTGTCGAATAGAGACTTTATAAAAGACACTTATGTTATTATTACTAAATAAAGGTGACTTTTCTATTTTCAGTGAGCTCGATGATTAAATAGAAAGTCCCTTTATTAAATAAAATTAAAGGCCCATATGTGGTGCCCCACTCGGGAGAAGCAATTAAAAGGTTATAAAAGGAAGTGTTGGGGCATTTGGGAGATATTTTTGTCTATTATCTCTCTCTCCTTCTGGGAAATTTTGAGCATTTTGCTTGTTTACCCACACTAATATATAGTTTACCCACACAATATATAGTAATAGTAATAACCCAGCATCTTTATTCTAAGATGCTTACATAACTACTCAACAAAATCATGGTCTTGTAGTTCTTATCTCTATTTAATTCTTTTTGGAAAAAGGAACCTCTGTATTGGTTATAATTACGTAACCCAAGGAGATTACGAGCGTCTTACTAAAAACATCACTTATCATTAGCCACTCAAGAATGCTACAATAATCTTCAAAATGACTATTATTTTACAAGAACCACTAACTACCCATAATTATGTTCTACCCTCACCAGATATGTAAAATAATTTCCCACAATTATATTTTTATTTACCCTTTTTCTGAAAATATTAATTTCCCAATTAGAGTACTTAGTTGCATCAAAAGAAACCTCGTGAATCTCTATTCACTCTTTGGGGCAACAAAGTTTTCCCGCAATTAACAATTCCTCTCACCACCAATTTCCCATTTCCAATTGCACACTTGTTCACATTTAACAATTTTCCCTACCATGGGAATTGCCCTTTATGGGTACTTTGTTATCGGTCCCCAATACCAATTGAACCTATCAATTTGATTATGATTCATAAGTTAAATTATTTCTAGGACTAACATGCCAATTACCCAAGCAAGTTACTTGCTCACTCTACTCAATTTCTCTTGGTTTATACTAAAACACATGCTTCTAGCTTTAAGTTGTCATTTGGTCAACGAGAAAAATGTTATAATTCCCAAGAAGCCATTAAAGAAGCTCTAATATTTTAACAAGCAACTAAACAACATGTTATAATCTTTAAGAAGCATAATAAACAACATGATCTAATCTTCAAGAAGCAACAAGTCAAATGCCCTAATCTTTACAACACAACTTATCATATGCCCTAATTGATTTGCTCATACAAGTAATTTTCCCTCAAAGAACATTTTCCCACATGACATTCTCCTTTATTGAATTTCGCATAAAATTCATTTGTACAAATAGATAAATTATACATCAAAAGAGTTTTATTTGTTCACATGCAAACTATGTGCTCTAATTGTTCTCGCACATGAACAATGTGCTCTATGCAATCAATGTGTTCACATATTACCATGTTCTCTACACAAACCAATGCAATCAACATGAACCAAAGTGTTCTACACAAACCGATGTAATCTATAGTTTGCTTACACAATGTGCTCTATAGTTTCCCTACACAACCAATGTGCTCTAATTTTCACAACAATACTATATCATTGTTTGCACAACATTCATTTTCTTTGTCCACGGGTTCAACAAAGTGTGCTCTTCACAAATCAACACGTTCAACAAACTTTAGTGGGCTCTAAAGGTTTACCACATATTATAATATTCTCAAAAGTTCATATACACATATAACATGCTCTACATGTTCTCCACATATTAGATTACGTGTTCTCTAACTTTAAAATTCAGCCCAATGCTCATTTTAACATTCTCTATTATATAGTATATAGATCTCATCCTCTATTTAACATGATCTACGATACCCTATAGAGCTCATGCTCTATACTGAGGATCCTCTATGATAACCTATAGAGCTAATGCTCTATAGGACACATAGCTCAATGCTCTATAGACATATAGATTTTGTCCTCTATATAGCTTCTAGAGGCTGTCCTCTATTTAATGGAGGCATTATGCCCTATGGAAACTAAGAGCTCTAACATCTTTGTCGATTGCTCTATGTGATCTAAACATTCGATCAAATTTTTCTTAGGCTTTAATTCTAACTCAATAAAGCTGAAGGCTCTAATTATATTGATAGATCAACAGTTCTAAAAGTGACAATTTCCAAATATCCATTTGTTAGGTTGAAAAATAGAAATAACAAACAGAATAGCTCACTCAAATTGTACGTAACTAAGAGCTTGGGTGCAACCAGCCGAGCACGTCTCCATTAGCATAATAACCCAACCTTGGATTCGCACTAGCTATATCTCGATTGCTTGCCATGAACTTCTTCTTCTATTAAGGTAAGCAATGGTATTGGCTATGGCCTCCAATGATTTGCATTGCTCACTCGAGGCATCCACTCCCATGCATACGGGAAATACCACCAACACATTTCATAGAGAATGTGTATGTAATGTTCCTTTTTGGGACTAAAACTGACAAAGTAGGAAACCACACAAACCCCACTAGATTAAATTCAGATTTTTAGATCAGCAAGCTGATTTTTCTAACAGCTGGAAATCAGTAGTCTAATTTTTATAACAGCAGTCCGGAAATAGAGGAAAATCACTCAAATGTCATCAAATAACTCAACCAAAATATAGATAGATATTTTAGGAAGAATTTAAGACACTTTCTATCATCAAATCAGATCACACACTTAGGTGGAAATTTAATTCTGAATGGAAGTACAGCCCATGAAAATAATGAAAAGAAAGGTTTCCAAACCCCGATAACCACAAAGAAAGATAGATTCCGGCCTTAGAAATTATGTCGAATCAAAATATCCAATAAAATCTGAAGTATGTGCCCTAGAAGGCACCCAACTAACACCAAACCCTAGTTGCTCCCTTTAGGGAGAGCTCCAAAATGCATGCAAAGCCTTGATAGATATTCTCCTTGATGCCCTAGGTCCAAACCAGCAAGATAGTCTTCAAAGAATGTCTTCAAATCACCCCAAATGGAGGGTTTCCGTCCTCCACCAAGCCACAAGGAAGGTTTTTGTCTTCCTTGGAATGCCACACAAAAGGGTTTCGTCCTCAAGTGGATAGTTAATGAGCACTTTGCCCAAAAAACCAAGTATAGATAAAATGCACCAAAGATAGGATGCAAATGAAGTCACAAATCTCCTTTTATAGCTCTTGTTTGGCGCCAAAGGCCAAATAGAAGTGGACTGACCTCCTTGGGCTTCTTTTAGTCTTTTAATTTGCCTTTATGACTCTCCAATCACAACCAACCTGCCTTATAAAGGGAAACACTAAAAGAAACATTAAATCTAATAAAGAAAATTGAAATAAAATGCAATTCCTTCCCTTGCTCAATCATGCTTCATTGCCATGGAAAGGGGATGGCAAGAAGTCCATTTTTAGGCTCTCAATTCGAAAAGGGGACATTACAGTGTAGGATGTTCTAGTGGTGGTGAAGGCAGATTCCCTTGAAGGGCATATGTGATGTCCCCTTTTTGGAACAAACCGGAAAATTAGCCAAATCTAAATCTTACATTTCAACCATAAACCCTCAACAAAAGCATCTGAAATTTGGAACTTACTATTTTCAAGTAAGTTCGTCAAAACCTTAATTTGAAATATTCAAAATTCCATAACTTTTGATTTACAACTCCAAATTGCATGAAACGAAAGGGAAATGATAGATATTAATTAGGAGCAAATTTCCATACAAGAAAACCACGGAAATACAAAAACCTGATTTTTTAAATCCCAAAATACAGCTGCAGCATCAAACCCTCATAACTTGCAAAATACTTATCCGAAAATTATGAACCATAGCTCAAAACAAAGCATAAATTATAAGGAAAATTATGAGATCAATTTTAGAATTTTGCATCCACGAATGCCATGCTAAAAATTCATCGAAACTCCAAAACAAGTCGCTGACCTATTTTGGGAAATTAGGTAAATAACATAAATCTTCATAAATTCATATCTTGAGCAATACTTGGAATTTTGACATGAAATTACCCTTGTTGGAAAGCTCGGACAAAGAGATTTCTAATGAACATAAATTCATCAAATTCCAACAAACAGAATTTTCGTAAATGCATGAAATTTCTAGCAAATTCGGCACTTTCCAAAATGGCAAAAATAAATATCAAGTCTTCAAATCTTCAATGACAAAGTCTTCAAAATCAGATCTACTTCAATTCTAAATCAAATGAGAGAGAGCACAATGAAAATCTAAGGCATACATCCCATTTCTCCAAGTATGGAGAGACATAAATGATCAAATCAACATGAGTCTACAACAATGATCCCAACACTCCTTTTGTAAGCAAGGAGGCACAAAATTCGAAATCCCTAGGAGAGGGAAATTATTAAATAAAAATAATTTATTTCCCCTAGGTGTGGCGTCCCCTTTTCAAAGGGTGATTTTATCAATAAAAACCACTTAAATATTTATTTAATTAATTCCCCATTTAATTTTTATGTTTTGGGAATTAAATTAAATAATCTTCACAATTAAACAATTAAATAATTATTGCTTCAAGCAATAATATTTAATTATTTAATAAAATTGTTCCCCTTGCAACATCCCAAAGCCCACAGGAAAGATAGGCTAAGGGTCTTCAAAAATGGGGACATTACAGTCCTCCCTTCCCAAGATTGCTTGCCCTCAAGCAAAAGCAAGCTCATGCATCTGGTACCAAAAGGGTAGCTCTCCAAGAACCGAGTTCCCATGCCACTCAAGTGGAGTAGATCTCGTAATATCTTCCCTCGCTCTCGTCCTCCTAAAAGTTAGGAGTGTAAACTGCTGCATTTTATTTTTCAAACCTACACATGAAACAAACCAGTTAGAAAAATGAGTGTTGAAGAACACTCTTTTTATTTCTTCTTGGTATCTCCATGGCTTGGATGGTGCCCAACTTTCTTTCATACATGGGCTGTCCCCACAAACTGCTATGCAGTCCCATACTCTGTTGTAGTCATGTCGTTTCTCATCAAAAATCAGACTTAGCCCTTCCCAATCAATCATGCATGAGTTACAAACCAACACCCATAACCATATCATCATGTGTACATCAAAAATTTGAACTGTAAAAGGAATTAAGGGGCTGATCATGACGATGTTAGATACCAAAATGATGGGGCAGCAGTTAGTCTTCCATGTCATCATCCCAATATCAATTCCTATGTGTTGGGCAACAATTTTAGAAGCTATCAAACTGAAAATATTGGATACAACAACCCCATCTTGTATGGGAAACAACTCCAACAATACATATTCAATTTTTTTGTCATTTTCTAGCAAGTACTCAATGTGCTCCTGTTTTTTCTTGCTTGGGACAACAGGATGACATTCCCCTTGTTTATATCCCAAGATAAACTCTATGCTCCCAACACTTCTTTCAAAAGCTAGAAGTTGTAAATTACCATGGCATAGGGAAAATAGAAGATTTGATCCCAATGTGCAAGACATCAAAACATTCATGTGAAGAAATGACATACCCCTCATGATGATAGAATCCATGTCCGTATCCTTATGCCATCTCCTAATCTCATTAGCATGTAAAATGATAGGCAACACATGATTTAGCTTTACCTTATCACTTACCAACTCATTTAGAAGGTCACTTCTCCAATGCTTGGTTGCCCCTTGTTCTTCTTCTTTAGCTGCCATAAGAATCATATAATATGGATCATGTGAAGACCTTATACCATGGCCCTTCTTCTCCTTCAAACCCTTTGCAGAAGCCCCAAAATTTGTAGCCATGCAAGCAATGTCAACAAGATCCATCCCACATATTTCCTTTACCAAATTTCCTTTTGAAAACACAAGAATCAAATGTTCAAGTGACAGCCCATCATGTACAAATTTCATAACAGCAAGATAAAGTGCATGAAATGACTTTAAATGGACCTCAATACTGTGAAGAATGACTTCATACCTTTGAGGGATGACATTACCTAGGTAAAAACCTTCATCATGATTGAAATTTGAACCATGCGCAATCCACAAGAATTGAAATTTACCAAGATATAACTTTTGTACCAAAACTGAAAGTGAATTTTTTACCATGTAATATGTGGTCCATGTAATTCCCTTATTTCGGAATGCCTTTATGATTACCACTTGTCTGTTGAACTCCCCAAAGTGAATGGTTGAATATTGTTTTTCCCAACGGTGAGAAGAAATAAGAGAATCAACAAGATGAGACACATCTTTCTTCAACGCACTGTCGAGCTTCCCATGTTCATCAACAACTTCCTCATCCTCATTAGCCAAATCAGATTCTAAATAATCCATTACCTTAGCATCTAATTTTTCTGTGCCTTCACATTTGGTGCAAGTATTAGATACAGAAAGCTCATTATTATGCATCAAAGAACTCACACCTTGAGGATCCATTCCCATATCCTTTTCTGAAGACTTGGCTGCCATATATGTCTTCACCTTGATTGATTCATGACACCTTTTGCCAAGGTGTGAGAAATGCATGATGCCTCATGTCTCAATTCTTCCTTAAGCACATTCAACAATTGTTGAGGAACATCATCATATTCATTTATCACTGTAGACATGATACTTCATATTGCAACCATTACATTTTCTGAATGGTTATCGTGTATGACCCAAAGAATACCTCGAACATATGAAGGATAAGATCATTACAACCAAAATCTAACATCAATACACAAGACTTTACCTTTGCCATAGTTTCTAGGATTTTTACCCTCTTGTTGTAATAAGGGCTTGTGATGTTTCAAAGGCCTTGAAAACTTCCGACCATGTGTTCGAATATATCTCTCATGATATCATCATAGTAACAGATTAAGGGTTGTGACCTTTGTGACTTCAACAATGCAAGTTACAACCATAATTTTCACTCTCACATCTTCATGCCAAAAGATCCTAGGCTTAATCAACTGAAACATCAATGAATGAATCATGTACTTATCTGATTGTTCGACCATGGCCAAACAATTCGTTGTTTCCTCCAAGTCCTTAAGCAAGGCATCTTCGGAATGATGCGGACGCTTAAGCTTCTTCCCAACCCTAATGATCATTTCCTTCAAACCACCTTCACTCATTAACTCCATGGTTCCACTCAGCCTCTTATCTCTGCATACAAATATGAAAATACAAATCCTGCATTCACAAATGACCCACACAAATAGAGGAAGCTCTGATACCACTGTAATATCCCCTTCTTCGAGATCAATAGAAATCAGGGAAACAACCAACTCTTCCTTTCTCCAATCAAATACAAATAGCAAAACTTAGTCAAACTACTTGTACCAGTTGAGTAGATGACTCAATAAACCCAAAAATAGGGGTTTAATGGCCTCTATCGAATGGCTCAAGTAAACAACTCACAGCTGAAACTAAGGACTCAGAAATCAGATTTCTTTTCCAATAAATATGAAGACCCAACACAGCTGCAAATGACCTCTAAATCAGATCTAAATCCACCAATACATACATACATACATACATACAAACATATATATATATATATATATTCCAACTTCAGACTCTGAAAAGTCAATCAAACAATTCACAGATCATACCAAATACCTTTAGTCCAGTTCGCTGCCCAAAAAGACTCTCAACACCATAAATCATGCACCCACACAAGTCACCATTGATCAGAGATAACAGTCATATAAATTGCTGCCACTGAGGTGTGAATCATCACCGAATCAAGCATGTATTCAGGCTGCTATACTCAGGATTCAATAACCATATAGCAGAGTATTAAATTCACGAAAGTCACTGCCAACTAAATAAATATTACCACCCAAACTTGGGCATTAAATGGAGTCACCAATCCTTGATAATAACAGCCACTAACATATATTTATTCTAACCAAAAGTCGCTGCCAAAACAAGCACTTGCACACAATAATGGGGTCGCTGATTTAGAGAAGGTATACAGACTTAGAACAAGGATCTTATTGATAAAAGGCATGCAATATTTAATCAAAGAACCAGACCCAGGTCGCTGCTTTGAAGATCCCCAAAATATCAATAAACCATGCAACTACAGGTCGCTAGGGCATATGCAAAATACATTAACAGTTCGCTGCTCATATGAGATTCAAACTGGCATAAAGAAAACACTTATTATTTGCCCTAATGGGGTCGCTGGTCAAAGGAGTAATAGCAGCTTTATTTAACCAAAAACCCAGATTATTATCTATCAAATACTAACACCAAACTTGCCTTGAATCAGTCGCTGTAAAAGGAAGATAATATCATGCAACCAGCTGATCGATTCACATCAAATAATGCTCTAAAAACAGTCCACAAACATCATAGAAGAAGTCGCCTAGGGTTTAGAGAGATCATACACCAAATCGCTTTGCAAACACTCACAAAACACTTCAACTTGATAACTAAAAACCAGCTGCTACAGTGACTTCGCTACAGTAAAAGGGCAGATTTCCACTTGCAAATTCAATCAAAATGTTTGCCAAAGCTAGAAATATGGATCTCACAATTAAATACTTAACTTGGATCTCAAAACCAGCTCAATACAACCTCCCACGCAAGAGAGAGAGAGAGAGAAAGCTTCAATGGGCTTGCATCCCAACTCCAAGCATGGAGCATAAAATAAATATCATCATAACATGAGTCTAACAATGATCTCAGCACTCCTTTTATAAGCAAGGAGGCACAAAATTCAAAATCCCTAGGAGAGGGAAATTATTAAATAAAAGCAATTTATTTCCCCTACGTGTGGCGTCCCCTTTTCAAAGGGTGATTTTATCAATAAAAACCAATTAAATACTTATTTAATTAATTTCCCATTTAATTTTTATGTTTTGGGAATTAAATTAAATAATCTTCATAATTAAATAATTAAATAATTATTGCTTCAGGAAATAATATTTAATTATTTTACAAAATTGTTCCCCTTGCAACATCACAAAGCCCATGGGGAAAGATAGGCTAAAGGCCTTCAAAAATGGGGACATTAAAGCATAAGTGCATACTACAGCGTTTGGTTACAAATAACTCTAAGGCGAGTGTATTAAAATCACTATATATGTGTCATAATATCGATTAAACTTCACACTACACAAACAGAAAAACACTATGCACGTAAGAATACGAAATAGATATTGGCAAAGTGTCCAAAGACAAATATGATTACTAGAATAAAAGAATCTTACACAACTGCACTACCCAAAGAGGGCACAAGGACTTGCTAAAATTGCATTCTAAGAGGGAAATAATCCCAAATCTCCATAGAGGCCAACCTAGCAAGTGCCACCAATTATTATATTCCCCAAGAGTTAATTATGCCTCGTTAACCATATGGGCCCGACAAGCCGATTTACATTGCTAACATGCCCCCAAATCCAAACATGGGGGAATAAATAAGATGTGATTTACTAACATCCCCTTTGTGAAGCTTCTTGAATTCCAAGCATGTCCCGCGATTGTACAAACTTGACTTCTGTGAGAGGTTTTGTAAAAGTATCTACCACTTGTTCATTTGTCTTGCAATATTTAAGATCAATAAATCCATCCTCAATGTGTTGCCTGATGAATTGTTGATGTATCTCAATGTGTTTGGTTCTGTCATGAGAAAATTTAATGGCCCCTTGATTATCAAAAAACAATGTAGTTGGTTCTTGTTGAACCAGTCCAAAATCTCCTATAAGTTGTTATCTCCAAGAAATCTCTCGAGTAGCATCGACCAATTCTCGTATTCTCGCTTCTATAGTAGAAAGAGAAACCGCTTGTTTCTTACAAGACCATGTAATTGATCCGGATCCCAAATGGAATATGTATCATGAAGTAGACTTCGTATATCAATATCACCGCCCAATCGATTCAAATGTAACCCAATAATCATTATTGTTCTTCAAATATTTATTTCCTATATGAGTCGTGTGTTTGATATATGTCAAAATCCTTTTGCAGCTTACTAATGACTTTTGGTGTCACTCGATTTCACCGAAATCTGTGACTACCCAATTCGAAAAATTTTCGTACTTTTAAAATAATGGGTCATTTGTTGTTTTTATTGCCGAAAGTTCTGTATTGACGTCAAGATAATCCCAAAGAGTCATATTAGCCCTTTTCGCCAAATACCCGGATGCCCAAAATTGTTTTATTCGTCGTGCCGGGATTTTTCTCAAGGGAAATTTGTATTTAATTATTTTGAGCCCCGTATGAGGCTATTTGCGCTCCGTTTCAACTCTGTTATAAGCGAATATGTTATTATTCCTATATACCAGAAGGATTTTAACTTATTTTAAGTTTTGGGCTTTATTTGTAACTTTTGGCAATTTTTCGTGTTTTTGTGGTGTCCCGTTCTGTTTTCTGTAAAATTTCTCTGGAACAACTCCTTCGCCGGGTAAGCCCGATTTTTGGCCTGGAGCAGCTGGAAAACATACACGCACATTTTTCCCGGAGGAAGTCGTCATCGGAGGTCTGGATCACTGGGAAAAAGCGAAGTCGTGCACAGAAAAGCCCCTGCGGGGATGGGCGCATTTTTGGAAAACAAAGGATTTAAGCTGCAGTGGGAAAAATATAAGCCGCAGGCAGGATGGGAATTGTATACCTGCCTGGCAGGGTACTTTTTCCCGTGTTATAAAAGTCACTTAAGCTGCAATGGGAAAATAGAGGTCAGTGAGGCGGTGGGAATTTATTGCCTGCCTTGCAGGGTAAAAATTCCCATGATATTATAAAAGAAAAGTGACTTAAGTGAATTATGGGATTTTAGTGCCTGCCTTGCAGGTAAAGAATCCCATCAGAAAAGTCAAATCACTTAAGTGGATCATGGGATTGTGGTGCCTACCTTGCAGGGTAAAGAATCCCATTATGGTAAAAATTCTTAAAAATAGAATTACATGTGCAAAAAAGTGCGCCCCCTTTGGTGAAGGATTAAAGTGATTAAATTGATTATTTTTAATAATCTTTCTCCTTGGAAAAAGTGCGCCCAAGCTTGAGGAGGCCAAAAAGTCAAAGGAGGATTAAAAGAAAGCAATTAAATTAATTAAATTTAATTTATTTAGTGGCTGCCCCTCTCCTTGGAAAAAGTGCGCCCCATTTAGGAGTAATTTAATGATTTTAAATGCATTAAATCATTAAATTAATTTCTATTTTCAGTGGCTATGGTCAAAGCACACTGTGAGGCTAAAGTTAAGTGCTGTGTGAAGGATTAAATTGGATTAATTTAATTTATTGGATGGCTGTCCTTAAACATGCAATTTTTAAAAGAGAAAAGCATGATTTTTAATTAATTAATTGCCTTTAATTGTTAGGGCAATTATTAATTATAGAATTATGAAGGTTATATAAGCATGGGCAGCCATATGGATTTATTATTCAACACACAGGTAAAGAATTGCAGCAAGGAGAAAAAGTGCGCCCCATTAGAGGAAGGATTTTGCATGACAAAGTGCTAACAAAGGCTAAAAGTTTCAGATTTGGCGCATGCTTTGGAAAAGGTTCATCTTCGTCTGCACAATTGTTTTCACAGGTGTTAAAGGAGCTCAGGTGTTGATTGAAAGGATTCATGCTCTCTTTATGTGCAAATTAAACACCAATTTTTGGGGCAGCAGGCTTGAAAAGTGCAGATTTTTATAATTTAAATTCACTATTCATACTCCGATGGCCATTTTTGTCTGAATAAATTGCAGGAATTCATTACAGGTGCTTTATAAAAGAAAAGGAGTATTTATCAATGTCCAATACATTGCAAATATCCTCCGAATCTGAAGAATTGTCCAGATCCGCACCAGTATTGAAGAAATCCGGCCAAATTAGAAGAAAAAGAATTATTCAGACAAAGATTGATAAAGCTATGGCGAAAGGAGATGAAAAAGAGAGCACGATGGATTCATGCATTGCTTCTAAGCTTACAGACATAGGAGACACGGATCTAGGCCCAGAACCTCTTTCTGATTTGATAGATAGATCCAGAGCTGGAAAGACTTCACTCATGCGTGCGGTCAAAAGTAGCGGAATTATTCGAGCTGCAGCTTTCCCATGTACAGCCCAATTGCCAGAGTTTGTGATGGAGTGTGCTAGATCCTATCATCCTTCATCCAGATCAGTGCGTGATGTTGTGGGAAAGACAATAATTCGTTTGGATGCAGAATTCTTCGATTATTGTTTGAAGATTCCAGTGAGAAAGGTGGTGACTTCTATTAGCATTCAGGATGCTGACAGTAGATGGGAGAAGCATAGAGCTGACTGTGTGAGCATCATGAATAGCCGGTTCATGAAGAAGCCTAGATCCCCTTCCAAGTTCCCGAGAACTCTTCCACGATCCAATTTGGTGCAGGAAGCGGATGACATCGTCAAATTGCTTTGCAGGATGAATGGTGAAGCGAATGCCTACACTTTCCGGACATGGATGTATGCTTTCATCAGGACCATTGAAATCAACAAGGTTGATTCATGATCAATGGTCGTAGAAATTATTAGCAAGAACATCGGTGAGCAATCATGCGAACGTGAAGCGTACCTTCAGCTTCAAGATGACTTCCTACTTGGTATATGCTGCAGCTTCACAGGGTGTCTTTTCAAAGCTGGATAGATGTGGTATTCTCTCCAAGGATCCCATTTTCGAGTGCTACCCACAGCTTACTGTACCTGCGTGCGAGAAGGACTTCAAAGTGATCAACGATGACTTCTTCTACGATTTCATCTGCAGGTTAGACAGAGACTTGAAGACCCGCAGGGTAAGCAAGGAAGCATGGGAAGCAGTGTCCAAGATTGGCAATGTGTTCATCCAGTTTGCAGATTTCACATACCTCAGGGTTACGAGCTTTTCTGGCGAACCGATGAAGATGCCTAGGTATCCGAGTGACAGATTGATCGCCATGGAGCTGAGCAGGCAACTTGTGGAGTTACACGACCTTCAGTCGAAGCGGCACAAGCCTACGGGCTTCTTCCCACTTACTGTTGGATATTACAGTTGCATCAGCATTCACAGAGCTCGAGGGATGGAAGCACAAATGTTGTCCGAGTATGAGCAAGAGTTCTTCCCTGCACGGCTTAATTTCGATCCATTCGGAATAGCCAGGAAGACAATCTCCCAGGAGTACGCACATGTGCCTTCGCTAGAAGATTTCTGGATGAAGTGCAGAAGTGAGTACGAGATCAGAAAGAAAGATTTCAGCAGACTATCGGCAAAGCAAGTGTTTGACTTTGGACTAGCGCGGATACCTGCGGATCTTAAAGATGATGGGAACGTGGTACTTGACACTTACCATCAAATGGGAGGAGATAAAGCTCTACTGCAGGATAGCAATGGCGGCTGCAGCACAATAGAAGAAAGATCTCGAGCTGTGTTGGTGAATACTTCGAATCAAGTTCTTGTGAAGGGATACCGCCTTGATGAAGTATGATGAACCAAATCACGGGAAACTTCGGCACAGAGATTCCCTCAAAGCGAAAGCATGAAGGAGAGAGCAGCAGAAGTCCGAGAAGTGAAAGTACATAGAAGATCTCAAGAGAAAGAGAAGACCACTTCTACGACCATAGCTTTGACTCCGACTTCTCCAGTACCTAGTGGATCACCAACTATCGCACCACAGCAGCAGGATGCTTCCATGCCTTCATTAAAACCAGCAACGTTCATCTTCTCTCCGCAGCCACTTCGTTCAGCACCCGTTCCAGAGGAGATGTTGAAGCTGCAGATGACGGAGTTCGAAAGAGCTTTGTCCTTGGATGTTTCAGAGGATGGCAGCCATGATACTGTGACACTTTCTGATGGAGAGGATGCAGAGCGGGAAATGGTAGTGCACTCAGTGACTTCTCACTCTCCGAGAAGTAATTTCTCGGAATGGTTAGCTTTGCAGTTGGTTCCGGAAGCAAGAGTAGAGATGAACTTAGAGGAACATGACTTGCAGCTACTTCAGGATCTGAGCAGAAGAGACAGAAGGCCTAAAGTTGCTAAAGCAACTTCTAGGTTGATCATCGAGGATTCGGGAGAGAAGTTTGCTGAGATATTAATCCGGTGAAGGAAAGGTAGAAGAGGAACTCACGGCAGAAGATGTGACGGTGACCAAAATATCACTCGGTCAAGCTACCACTGAAGGATTGAAGCAGGACACGCAGACGTTGCTGGATGCTTTGTTCCTTAGGCTTGACAGAGAGAAGGCGGAGAAAGAAGAACTGCAGAAGCAAGTGTCTCAATTATGTGAGATCATAGCCAAGGTTGCTAAACCTTCCATTCAGCCCATTTCAGAGCAGGTGAGTGATCATCTTATGCAGGAAATGGAAGATGCAAGCAATCAAGTAAAGGCTATTGACGAATGGAAAGATCTAATTATTCGTCAAGCTTCTGTGCAACTTGGGGAAGTGCCAGCCCGCCTAAAGGTTATGAACGATGCAAAGAAATCAACTAAAGCAATCGATAGAAAGCATAGAAGGAATGAACACAACAGCAGAGAGTAACCTGAGTATTTTGGCCGAGATCAACAAGCCACGGAGATGTATTGGTTGCAGAACAAATTGTGCCGGATGGATCAGTCGAGAAGGGGAAGCAGCTAGAGTTTGCAGTATCTTTCCGTTTGGAGATCTGCAGAGTTTTTTGCTGAAGAGGATGCAGGTGCTTGAGAGTAGAACATCGATTTGCGGACAAAGATTATTTCTTTCACCGAGGAAAGAGTGGATGGAGGTATTACTTCATACGTGCGGATTGTTTCTAACGAGGTGCATGATTCCTCGTAGGGTTCTCTTCGATGGTGCAAAAGAGGATTGACAAAGCCACCAAGCCTTTCACGATGAACTCTATCGAGGGTCGTGGTGACACCGCAGTGCACATTGCGAGATTTGGGCCAAGTTTGGAAGAAGTGGAAGCATGCAGCAAAGTGTTGAATGAAGGATTGCTGCAATTCAGGACAGAAAAGGAAGCAGTAGCTAAAACAGATGGAAAGATGCTAAACTATATGTTCGACAAGTATATCAGATATCAGAACAAGAAGAAGATGTAGATGTTACAGCTGGCATGACTTCTTCTATTTCTTTCTTCTTCTACTTTCTATGTTCCCGGATGAAATTGTAAACTTCTAAGTTATTGGTTTTGCAACCATTACTTGAAGTCATGTGGAACCTTTCTATTAGTTAAGTGATACATGTGTCACTTAAGAAGAAGTTAGTTGAGGATGATTGCCAAATGTCATCTTTACTTGTTGTTCATACTTTAGTTCAGTTTGAGTCTTCTATTTGTACTTTCCCTCCTACATTCTATAAGTAGGAGAAGAACCTCCGGGTTATTCATCGATCAGAATTTGTAAGAAGCAATCTTGTGTTCTAGACTTTGTGTTGAACCCCTGAGAGCCACTTGTTGCAGAGGAATACAAAGAAGCAGGTTTCCGGAGAACTTTGTGTCACGGCGTACTGTGTTTCTTGCTTTTAAATCTTAGATCTTTAAAGTAAACTTTGTGTTATTTTAGATCTGGATCTAGAACTACCTTTGCTTTAGAATTCTGTGTGTTCAAATCTATTTGAGTTTCTTCTATGTGCATGCAATTAGCTCTGATATCTACTGATTGGGATGCACATCTTCCTTACTTCTTCTCTGTAATTCCTTTACTTCCTTCTTCTATAATTTTCCTTTCTTAAACAAATGCTTACTTTGCTGAGTAACTCTTAGTTATGGTTCATGAACTAAGTTGTTAAAGTAAAACCCCGATAGATAAAACACATTTTTATTGACAAATCGACACGGAGCCTCACCGGTTAAATGAGGGAGATTTATCTCATGTTCGCCTAGGTTTGATGCTATGCAGAAAATCTAGCCAACACTTTCCTATGATTATGTAGGAAACATGATACTAAACCAACCCTAAGGATATATCATGTCTAGTGTGGGTTAGATAGATAAGCCCTGCCAAGAAGATTCATGTACAATGTGACATTTGTTTCTGGTATCACAACTAATTGATAAGCTTGACTCCATATTGATAAGGAGTGGAGGAGGCCTTACAATCTATCATATTAAACTATGCAATTGAATCAATGGCATACTTCGGTTGAAAAATAAAGATATTCTCCTCTGTGTTACTTGAATGTCAAGGAAGTAACAATGTATTCCAAGATCAGTCACTTAAAGGCTTGCTTTAGTTCACTTTTCATATGTTCAATCATGTTTGTGCGGAACCTATGAGAACTAAATCATCAACGTATAGGATAATAAATAGAATATTACCGCTTTCATTCTTGATGTATACATCGTGGTCAAATTGGCATCTCGTAAATCCTTTCTTGATGAAGAATTTATCAATCTTCTCATACAATTTTTTGGAGCTTGTTTGAGTCCATACAAGGACTTCCTTAGCTTGCATCTGAATTTGACATTTTCAAGTTTCTCAAATCCGGAGACTGCTCCATATATATTTCTTCTTGAATATACCCATGAAGAACAACACATTTCACATCCATTTGATGGATCTCCCATCCAAAACTAGATGTCAAGAGAGTACAATCCTAACAGATTCCATTATGGCCCACGATTCAAATGTTTCTATGTAACCTAAATACCTTTTGCTACAAGGTGTGCTTTATATCTCTCAATTTCTCCATCGAGGTGTATTTTGTCTTATGGACCCATTTGAATTTGATCACATTCTTTGCCTTAGGACGAGGAATTATCTCCCATGTTTGATTCTTCTTTAGAGATTTGTACTTTTTGTTCAAGGCCTCTTCCCATTCATAATTTCCTCTAGCTTCTTCTATAATGTCCCCTTTTTCAAATTGATCCGGTTGAAGGCTTCTTGCATTTTTCTTTTGTATTTCCCTTCCTAAGCAGGTTGGTTGGGTTGGAGAGCTTTTAATAAAACTTAAAAAGATGAAATAACCTTCCAAGGAGGTCAGTCTTGGGGAATTCCTCCTTCAAGACTATTGGTGCCACCATAAGGTTATATAAGGGGTCACATAGGCTTATTTTGGGCATGTTTTTGGATATCATAATTTTATCTACTTGGTTCTAGAGATGGTTACTATATTCCAATCCACTAAGGGGTGAAAATTCATTAGTGTGGCAAGCAAGGAGGAAACCCTTCTTTGTTGAAGGTTGGAGAATGAAAACTCTCTAATTTGGTGGTGATAAGGACTTTCTATGAAGACTATCTCGCTGATTGGGCAGCTAGGGCATTAAGGAGAAGAATATCAAGGGTTTATCATCACTTTTACCTCCCTCTCCTACTGTAGTGACTTGGGTGTGAGTGTGTTTGGGTGCCTTCTAGGGCACGTTTTGGCATTCAAGTTGATATTCAGATTTCTACATATTTATAAGGCCGATCTATCATTTATTTGGCATTTATTAGGGTATAGTGACCTCATTTTCAGTCACAGTTGATAGTTGTACTTCTGCTGATATTTAATTAATTTCCAGTTGTGTTTGTGGTTGAGTTTTGGATGATAATTGCCCTAATATATTCCTAAAGGGTTTCTATATATTGTAGATGATGTTTATGGTGATATTTTGTTGAATTATTGCTCTTTCCAAGCTGTTCTCATAAAAATCAGACTGTTATACACTGTTGTTCCATTTTCAGTTGGCTGGTATAAAAATCAAAGTTTATTTCAATTTGGGTTTGTGTGATTTCATTGTTTGTTTGGTTCATCCCTAGAAAGGGACATTACAATAGTATTAGAGCTTCGGTCTTTCCAACCTATAGGTTTCATGCGAGGTGAAGAGAAAATGGATAGAATGATGGAAATGCAAGAAAGACTAGTGGACACCTTGGACTCTCTTGCCTTCACCATGCAAAATCTACATAGGGGAAGGACATTAAAGGAAGAACATAGGGTTTCAAAGGTTAACAATGTTGCAGCTATCTTTGAAAAGTATCAAGCCCTTCCAGAGGTTATTTGTGATGCCTTTTGCACGTCTGGTGCAATGGATTCGGAGAAACATTTCATGTTGGAGTGTAATGCTTACAAGGACGTTAGGGCCCAGTTTGTTAGCACAATGGCTACTGCATCCTTTCAAGATATTTTCAGTGAGAATATGGTAGAAAAACAGGGAGCTGATTATCAAGCTCACCAATAGGAGATCTAAATGTCAGAAAGATCTTTAGCAAGATTTGTTGTCCCATAGGTTGTCTTTGGTAGCGTCATGGACGTTAAAATTTCTTTTTCTTCTTCCTATCATTTTATGAGTTTGTAGGATGGATAAAAGATAGAGTGGACATTGGAACTTGGTCCAAGCCGTTGTTACGCGGGGGACGTCCCCCCCTTTTCAACACGTCCGGGACGTCCCGGACATCTTGGGGACGCGGGGACATGGGGGAAACGCTTTCCCCATGTTTTTTTTAAGGCAAGAGAGGGCGAAATGCCCGGGACGGCGGGAGAGGGGACGAAACGCCCCGGGACGTTGGGGCGGGGGGACGGCGGGGACGTCTGGACGTCCCCGCCGCCCCCAGCTTCTACGTTTTTTTTTTAAAAAACAGACTTTACGTCCCCCCCGCCGTCCCCGCATTTTCTACGTTTTTTAAAAAAAAAACAGACTTTTAATAGATTAAAACACATTTTTTTTTATTGTATATGTCTAATAACATAAAAGTAACATTCCTAACCTAACCCTAACCCTAAAAGTGCTATTTTATGTTATAAATTTACAATATGGGCTCATTTCATATTCACACCAAGCAAGAGCAAGAGCAAGAGTGAGAGCAAGAGGAAGAGCAAGAGTGAGAGCAAGGGCAAGAGGAAGAGCAAGAGCAAGAGCAAGAGCAAGAACAAGCAAGAGGTATTTATAATTTTATTTGCTTACAATACATGTTAAAGTTTTTTTTTTTTTAAATTTAGATTATATTTGCATTTGTTAGGGGCTGTTTTTTAGCATTTGCATCTACATTCACAATGTAATCATGCATATGCCATATAGTTTGTAGGATTTTTAAAAATGCATATTGCATAGGGTTTGGTTATACAAACTACAATGTAAATGGTTACGTTTTTTTTTTTTTTAATTACATTTTTATTTCTAGTTTAAAATTTATATTATTTTTGCATTTTTTAGGGGTTGTTTTTTAGCATTTGCATCTACATTCATAATGAAATCATGCATATAGTTTGTGGGATTTAAAAAAATGCATCTTGCATAGGCCCTAGAGTTTGGTTGTAAAATTTAAAATTTAAATGGCTTTTTTAAATTATTTTTTTTAAATTAATTTATTACATAATCAATCAATCATATAGTTATGGTTGTTTTTAATTCATTGCAGCAATCATCACCATGAGTTCTTCTACTGAGACTGAGTATGAGTATGAATCAGAGCATGAATCAGAGCAGGAGAGGGTTGAACGGGAAGTTGAGATAGGTGGCCGTGGAAGAGTTGGTGATGCCACAATGGGGGAGAGTGAAGAAGGGGCACAAAATGTAGTGGCAACGGCAACTAAGAATCGGTAGTTCAATTTGGTAGTGCTACACATTGCCCCTCTCAAATGTTGTCCAAATTTTCCATTGGACCATTTGATAAGAAGAAGCCATTGCAACAATTTGCCCAAATAATTGATAACCCCAAGTCTGGAGGGGGGAGCAAAGTATGGAAGTGCAACATATGTGCACTGACTTGGCATGGTAGTATCACTAGGACCAATGCACACTTGTTGCATCTTACAGGAAGGGGGGTTGGCACTTGTAAGGGTCTTTCACTAGAGCAGAGAGCTGAGATGGTGAGAATCTTCAATGGAAATACCACGCAACAACGTGCCGAAGTTCGTGGTTCTACGGCTACTACTCCATTGAGCACTCATAGGATCGGCAAACTTACTAATACTCGGCGGTTCTAGTTTTGAAGTGTCGAAGTGGAAAGCAGAGGGAAGAGAAAGGCCGTGGGGGCAGCCCCAAATTCAGTTATTGACATGTTTGATTCAAAGGCAAGGGAAGAGGCAGATGATGCTATTGGGAAATTTTTCTATGCTGCTGGGATTCCATTTAATGCTGCTCGCTCTCCTTATTACAAGGAGGCTATGGCTAAGGTAGCAAAAGGTACAAGTTATGTGCCTCCTGGAGACACCAAACTCAGGACAACAATCTTGGATAGAAACTATTCCAAGGTTAATTTATTGATGGAGGAGATGAAGGTCACATGGGTGTCACATGGATGCAGCATTATCATGGATGGGTGGACGGATATTAGACACCGTCCTCTCATCAATATCATTGTCTCTTGCAAAGATGGACCGTACTTCTTGAGAGCAATTGATTGTTCTGGGAAGCAAAAAGATGTTGAGTTCCAGTTTCAGATTTTGAAGGATGCCATTGAGGAGGTTGGACCTTCAAATGTTATACAAGTCATCACAGATGCAAGCTTATGTGTGCAGAAAGAAGAAGCAAGCTAGTGGGAGCGGGAATATAGGCATATTTATTGGACTCCATGTTGTGTGCATGCCATGAACAATGCATCGAAAGACATAGGGAAGATTGGTGGGTTAATCGGATAGTGATCGATGCCGAGATGTGCGAAGTTCATATGCAATCACCATACATCATGGCACTTTTTGAAATTTTTCAAGAAGGAATTTTGAAACCAATTGACACCGCTTTGATCCTATTTTATTTTGTTAGAGAGGATGTTTGAGTTGCAGGAGCCCCTGCAAATTATGATTATGACACAGGATTGGACTAGGTGGCGTGAGTCCAAGACAGATCAAGGGAAAAGAGTGAAGGAAGTGGTGTTGCGGGAAACATTTTGGGTTGATATGAAATACATCATATCAATTATAGCTCCAATTTTTAGTGTCATCAAATATGGGGATTCTAATAGCCCCAATCTTGGTGAGATCTACGAGTGCATTGATAGCATGCTTAGGCAAATGAAGGCAGCTATTCGGGTGAGGGACCCCACTTTGGAGTTCTATAATGAACATATATAGCCCATTATTCAGCGGAGATGGGAGAAGTTGAACACTCCTCTTCATATGGCTGCATATGCACTAAATCCCAAATGGTATGTGGAGAGGCAGAGCAGAGTTGTCCCATTGGATGATGATGAGGTGAAGAAGGGCCTTATGAAGGCTTTTAAAAAAATGTACACTCCACAAGAGGCTTCATAGATCAGAATGGAGTGGCTTGACTTCACTGAACTCGATGGGTACAAAACATCAGCAAAGACAGACAGGGTAGCATTAGCACAGGAGAAACCAGTGAGTTGGTGGCGACTGTATGGGCTTCCAGGATTGCTGCGACCACTTGCCATTCGCCTCCTTTCCCAGGTTTCTAGCTCCTCTGCCTCTGAGAGGAACTGGTCTACGTATGGTTGGATACACTCTGTTAAGAGGAATAGGCTTACCTCTGCGAGAGCGGAGAAGCTTGTAGCTGTACACAGTGCTTTGCGTCTTATAGATCGCAAGACACCTGAGTACAAACAGACTCCAGCATTACGGTGGGATGTAGATCCCGAGGAGCCGAGGCAGGTTGAAGAGGACAACACTGTGCAGCGAGGATTGATTGGGCTTACCTTTGAGGACGAGGATGCTAGTACCAGCGAGGAGGAGTTCATGGATATTGCTTCAGATGGAGATTCTGATTTTTAGGCTGATACTTGTAGTTGTCCTCTTTTTTTGTAATATTGACAATAGACAATTGTTGGTGTATTTGGCTATGAGATTAATGATATGAATATTAGCTATTGTCACTTGATCAATCGTATTTTAGAATGGTTTTACTTTTATATTTTGTAATATTAATATATTTGAAATTTCAAATTTCAGCTTGTCTCATATTCAAAATTCAAATATGTATTATGAATTTTCAATTTATGACATTAACATATTGATATTAGACTTTATAGTGTATTTGATGTTTATGAGTTCAAGTTTCACCTTATTTAAATCTCAAATGGTTTTATTTCAGCTTATTTATATAATTTAGTCACTATATCTTTTTATTTTAAATATTTATATATTTTTTAATCAGCCGTCCCCCCGCCGTCCCCAAAATTTAGAAATTTTTTGCCGTCCGAAAACCCCGTCCCGCCGTCCCCCATCCTGTAACATTGGTCCAAGCCCGAGCCATGCACAAGGGTCATGGGAAGGATATCCCAACCCTAGAGGAGAAGAGCCCCTTCATGTTGGCAAAGCAAGAAGAGGCTACGGAGCTTGATGAAGAGGGAGCCAAACTCCCAAGTTCGTTATGCAATGATGGAAATGCCCATCCTTCTAAAAGAGAAAGACTACCTCAACTACTGATCACAAAAAGAGCAACCCATGGGAGCCCTAGAAGCCCCCATCACCCTTGCCAAAGTGGATCTCTTGACTGATTTTCCGAACAACACCATAAAGACACAAGGGTTTGGTGAAATCATGGGGCACGTGCCAAGGAATGAGAAGGAGATTAAGGAGCATGCAACCCAAGGTAAAAATATTTTAGTGTTTGATGATGAATTGTTGGTGTCTTATGGTTGCATAGAGCTGAATATTAGTAGAGAAAAATCAGATTTGGGGAAGGAACATGGGGATGGCATTGTTGGAAGTCATACCCATGAAGAAAGGGCATTACCGGGAACCATAATCACTCTCAGCCTGCTGGAGTTATCCTAACAACAGTCAATGAAGAGCAAATGATGATGGATTAGACTTCGGTAAGAGCCACGAAGACATTCCAAACACATGAACAAGGTATGGAGGTAGTGCAAAAGGAAAGCACCAAATGTAGATGAAGAACCAAAAAGGGGGGATCCCAATAATATTCTGAGTTCTACAAAGGGTAACAATTCTGATTTCAATATCTTTGATGTTGTTAATGTCATTGGGAAAAGGAAAAAATCAGAATTGATTTTGGATAAATGTAAGAAAAGCTTGGTACAAGTTTTAGAAAGTAGTACTCAGAGAAATTTTGGTTTGAATACAAAAGGCATTCAGGTGGACCGATTTGATGATGGCCAATGGGCAGCCCTTTGTCTGTTGAGTTGCAGGTCTGAAGTTTTACAACAGCAGTCAAGTAATGTGGGTATTCAACCCATAATAGATAGACAAGACAAGATTTCTAACAAGGAGTTTGGTGCCAAGCATTTGGGCCAAATTGCTAGTGTTCAAGGCACACAAAAGAGTGTCAAACAAGGAGCATATGAGACTAAGTTTCAGGACAACCTTATTGGAGAGTTTGCACATGAGAAAAGCACCTTACTGGGTAACAATGCTAATGTTCAGTCTGCTGTACTTTTCGGAACAACAAGCAATAAAAGGCAAGTTGATGGTTTTTACAACCTTGTTAAGGCCCATGAAGGTGTCTCATGCATGTATCAACAAGTTATGGTTGTAGTCAAGGAAAAAGGGACTTCATCAGGTGTATACAAGACCATGTCCAGCCATTACAATTCCCAAATTGTAGCTGTACAAGTGAGTTCAGTTATAGAGTTGCTGATTAGTAAGAGATTTTTGAGTAAGCTTTTGATTGTTGAAGAAGTTTCAGTCATCCTTGGATCATTTCCAACCTCCAAATTGTTGATAGGGATAGTTTTCAAAGAGAAACTTCAGTATTACAGCTGTTATATCTTTTTAATGCTTGTAATAATCAAGGGAATTGAGTTGGGACTGCTGCAAACAGCCACTTACAGCCTCACATTGACGGATTTGGAACATTTTGGGGCTACACAGATCTGTTGCACTCACCTATCAGCATTTTTAGGGCTTGTTTCAAATCAAATGTTGAAGAGGAAAGCTCGGGACAGCATGGAGAGATCACTTGGAGACCAAGGTAATCATGATGTCAACAATCTAAAGAAAGGTGAACAAGTTGAGGACAGCCAAAGGTATGAAAGTATTGTGGAATTGATTCTTCTTACTATGTCATTTCAAAGGTGTTATCATGGGCAGCTTGTTGAAAAGAATGATCATATGTCAAGTTCAATGCTTCATAGTATATCACAACAAATATATGGTCAACATGAACACCAAAATGTAAATAAGGGTAGAATGAAGAACATGTTGAAGGGCAAAGAGCACATAGATCTTCTCATACAAAGTCCAAATTGTTTGTACATGAAGATTTGGAATCCGAATGGTCTTTGGAGATGCAAGACAGATCACTTTTTGGAACCAAGCTTCACACTTGAAAACAAAGGTATAAGGATAGTCACCATTACCGGGGCAATGAGATGTTTGATATGGAAAGTGGGTAAGCCATATGGTCTTTTTATATTTGTTGTCATACAAGTAGTTTCAATCATTGGAGTTAGTAAATGGTTGTTCTTGGACATTGTTGGGGCATATTCCATCAATGTTGGGTTGTTTCCAGCCCCCATGTCATTGATAGTGTGGAAATTTTTGGAGAGATGTCATGCTTACAGTTGTACTTTCCTTTCATCTGTTGTTCACAACTTTTCCAGCTACTTTTCTACTTATAAGACACCTGAAAAAGAGCTTCCAGTCATATGGTTGAAGAAATTCCAAACTACTACTAACATTGGCATATTTGTACTGAATTTAAGGTGGTTTCCAGCCACTAACATTCTGATTTTTGAGAGAAAAATGCAAGGTTACAGTTGTGCATGGAATTTTTTAAGAAATCCACCTGAAAAAAACTTATAGAAACCGTGGTGAACGTCCCTGTAACCAGTTTTGTAGTTTTGGCGAAAATGGTAAAAATATAAAAATAGTTGCAGATTAAATGGTGAATCTCCTAAAACTAGTTTGGCGAATACCCTCTATCAAATTTTCTCTCCAGTGAAAGTTATAAATTATCTTTGTTTCACTGACACTCACTTGATGTTCCAACACTAAGAAGACTAATGAACTTTGCCAAATATTGACAAGAAAAAGAGTAGTTTCAAAGTGTTTTAAAAAAATTGAGAATGCTTCTATTAATAATAAAATGTTACAACAGTCATAAAACTAAACAATAACAAGAAAGGCCCCAACAGAGACCGAGCTATGAACCAAGTTATTGTTTCAGTGTTTCACATGTTACTTGTTTTGTTTTTTGCATAATAGAAGAGGGATCTATTGGGGCCCTCACCCTTGAAACATACATATATATTTATATGTATGTATGTATGTATGTATGTATGTATGTATGTATGTATGTAGATATCAAAGTACAAATTAAAGGCATATAATTGTACTACAGAAGTTACAAAAGATATCCTATAGGAGGAAACAATAGTCTTGACATAAAAATTACAAATCGACAAAATAGATATACACTATGCGGCTATACAAGACTATTCTTGCTCATAGTTCCATACAAGCAAGAGAATCGAGACTAGTGCAGAGCCAAAGAGTAGTCTCTCCTTCCATGAAATTCCTTGTAATCGTCCATGGCTCGAAATACGTACAAAATTTGACTGATGCAAGAAGTAGACATCCCTTTTCAATCAAACTTCTCCGGGACAAAGGAGGGCTAGTTAAAATGTTTATAATCTCATCCTTCCCTTGTGCATGGCCAACTAGTCTTGCATCATTTTTCCACCATAGGGGAAGGGTTTTCTTCCCCTTCCCCCCAACAATGGTGACTCATATTTCTCCCTCAAGTGCAATGCCATAGTCATAGTTCTCTGTTTGATGACCTTGCACACCTTTCACTCTAATCTTCCTACTTTCTTCGACAACTCGGAAAATGATTTTTTCAAAGAATCTATGTTAGGGATTTGCACCTCCTACCCCCATAACCTTTGGGTGGAAGTTGTTCCAGATAGGCTACAGGCCATCCTCGAAGTAAAATATCCTTCGGTTAAAAGCTTCTGAACAAGGAATTGATACATTTGAAAGACAGGGGTAATAGTAGCTAGCCTTACAAGAAAACCAAAACGGACACTATCAACAAAAGAAAAATCCTCCACTAACTCCATGGGATTAGGCAAGGTTAAGACATGATTGACAAATTCTAATTCAACATCACTGACATAAAATATTGTGCGCAATAAGCTCCTTGGAATGTCAGCCATAGTGGGTAAACAAAAATAACAGATTTTAATGGGAAACTATAAATCTTAAGCAAAGCACAAGATGAGAGAGAGAGAGAGAGAGAGCTCAAATTGGCATGCTTATACAACTTGTGAATTATACCAATTCTAACATGTCCTTATATATAATTCACCACGACTAGAAGATCAAAACATTTGTCACTTATGCATTTAATTAAAACTCGTTCGAACTGTGACAAAATAGAAAAGTGTATTTGAAGTTGGTCTTGCTTTTTGAGAAATGAATATTGCTATAATTAGACTTTAATGTGTTGATACTTGATGATGGGGCATGTGTAATGACCCTTTCAAGGGTTTCAACCGAACACACCGAATGCAGACTGAAAATTAAACTACAACAGATTGAAAGTATAAAATCAGCGATTTGTACTATCACCAAATATGCCAAAAATCACCACAAATCAACTCGCCACAATTATGTATATATTTTATGGAATATTAAGAGCCAAAAACACAAAGAAATGTTGAAGATCTCACTGTTGGAAATTAATTATAAACTGAAAATTGCAGCCTCATGAAAAATATGAAATATGAGTCTAGAAACCCTCTAATGTAATGTCCCAATGGGGATATTTTATGCAAAATTGGAATTCCCGAAAACCTCAATTTAAAAATTCAGAACAGCAGCAAGAAGTTACTTATTTCCACTTAGCAAACTCCCAACAATCGCTTCAAACTCCACAATACTTTGCAAAAATGGAAAAGACCCTGAATAGTCCCAACTTGCGATTGGATCAGGCTTTTTGAGGGCCTTGAACTCAATCGATTTCTGGTCCTAATCAGATCTGAACACAACTTATAATTGGCTCAATAAACCCTAGAGTGAGGGTTTAATGGCCCAACTCAATAAACCCAATATGAAGGGTTTAATGGTTGTTAAATACTTCAAATAAATTGTGTAAAAATAGATGGACAGCAGCAGCAATAAATAGATTGAGATCCATTTCAAATATCACCAAAAATAATTCTGGAAATTATTTAAAAACCCTGTCTGCTGCATAACTTCAAAAATTCATATCTTTTGCTAGAGAAGTCCAAATGAGCTGAAACTTTGGATCTTGGGCCACAAAAATATGAAGAATAATATTCCAAAATTAGTTTTCGCACAGCAAACACGAAACCCTAATTTTTCCTTACAAAGTAGGTCACTCAAAGCACATTTAGGGCATCAAATCAGCTCCAAAAATTATGAAATTAATTCCTCCTAATTTCTGCAACCAAATCCAATGTTAAACTGATCCCAAACTGCAGGTCTGAAATAAATATTAATTAATAACAGCAGACTGGAAATAGCAAATGGTAGCAACACTTCAAATGATCATATCTAGCAAAATACTCAACCTTTTATCATGAAACGAAACCCAACAAATACTTCATGAAATTATCTTTCTTTCAAGCACAAGATCGACTAAAAATGAGGGGGTTTGACCCCACAAACAGACCCTCCTAATTTCTGTAGGAAGTCGCTGCCCTAGGGAAATAAAAACCAGCAAATATAAAATACTTTCCTCCAAATTCAGACCACAATAATGCACAGAAAATTCGCTATGAGAGCAACAATGAGATCTTCAATGAATGAGAGAACAATAGAGTCTTCAATGTCTTCAACAATGGATCCAAATGAAGCTTACAATGAGAGCAAGAGAGCACAATGAAGAGCTAGGGCATACATCCCATTCTCCAAGCATGGAGAGACATTAATGATCAAACCAACATCCCCAAATGATGGCCATGCAACCTCCTTTTCTAACATAAGGGGTGCAACATTCAAATGGTCAGCCTTTTCCCTTTTGGAGGGAAAACTAATAAAACTTAATTAAAAATATTAAAAGACTCACTTAATGTGCACTTTATTATTTACTAATTAAATAAGATAAAGTAACTAACCTATGTGCACATTTTTAAACTATTAAATAAGACTCCCACTTGTAGCGCTAGGCATGTCAAGGGTTTACAATGGAAATGAAAGAGATGAACAAATATATTAGTAATGCTCAGGAAAAGGGGACATTACATCTAAATTCACCAAACTTCGGATTTCGACTTTTAAAAATATTACAAATCAGATTATGAAACCAGATTTTTCAAATACTTTACCAAAAGCCCCAAACCCTACCCAAGGTAGGTTGCTCTACCCTAAATAAATCAATACCAACTCGAAATTATAAATATTTCTTCAAATCAACCCTTACTTCCAAACCAAACAATCATAAAGGGTTTTTGTCCTTCACCCAAGCCATTAGAAGGGTTTTCGTCCTTCTGTGAAGCCTTATAAGAGGGTTTTCATCCTAAAGTAGATGAACAAGGAGCAACAAGCTCACAATGCCCAAGTAGAATAAAGTGCGCCAACTCCAGATAGCAAGTGGTGCCTCTAATATTCTTTTATATCCTTCCTTTTTGATGTCAAAGTACAAAAGGGAAAGGCCGACCTGTATAAGAAGGGAAAACACTAAAGAAAACTATAAAATATTAGTAAAAACATATTATGAAGGTGCTCAAGGTTCTTCTCCTTCATTTTTGCTTCTTTTCCATGAAGAAGGAATGGCAAGAAGACCAAATATCATCTCTTAAGTGGGAAAAAGGAACATTACAGTCCTCCCTCCCCAAAATTGCTTGTCCTCGAGCAATTGCAAGTGCCTGAGATGCCAAACAAGTTTAAATGCTGCTCGTTTTTTTGTATAATCACCATCCAAGCATTAGTAATCCACCATTTCCACCATTTAGTAATGCAGATCTAGATAATTCTTGATTCAGAGGATATGTTCAATGTATTGGACATTGATTTAAGCTCCATTTCTCTTATAAAAACACCTATGATGAATTCTCGTGATTAATTCGAGAAAAAGATGGCATCGGAACATGAACAAGTGGATTTTAATCATAAAAATCTGCATATATCAAGCCTGCTGCCCCAAAATTTGATGTTTTATTTGCATGCAAAGCAAGCATGAATTTTACCAACTTCACCTGAGCACTGTATCACTTATGCAAACAATTATTCAGACACAAATCAACCTCCTTCAACCTGTGCACCAAAATTGGAAGCTTTCAGCATTAATTTCACCTTCTTCTAAGCAAAAATCCTCTCCAAATGGGGCGCACTTTTCCTCTGGGCTGCACTTCTCTGCCTTTGAATTAATTAATTCATCCTTATGGCAGCCCCTGCTTATATAATCTTCACAATTCTATAATTAATTAATGTCTTTCCTATTCCTGGCAATTAATTAATTATTTAATAAGCTTTACTCTTCAAATGGGGTGCCTATTTTGTGCATGCTCATGGCTGCCATTAAATAAATTAAATTTATTTAATTTTAGACTTCTGCTTCCAGTTAACTCAAGCCTCACAGTATGCTTTGACCTTAGCCATTGAAAATAGGAATTAATTAAATCAATTAATACTTTAAAAAGTATTATTTCTCTCTCAAATGGGGCGCACTTTTTGACATAAAGGGGCTGCATTAAATAAATATTATTTATTTAATTTTAGAACAGATCTATTTCAACTTCCTTTTGTCCATTTACCTCGTTGACTTTTCCACAAGCCCGGATGCAAAATTGAGTGAATAAATATTAACAAATATTTATTTAATACATTATTATTCACCCAAGGGGGTCACACTTTTGGCATAAGAAATTTTTATTTTTAAAAGTCGGATGATAATGGAATTATTTATCCCGCAAGGCAGCACGAAAATCCCATGATTCACTTAAGTCGTTTGACTTTCATAATGAGATTATTTACCTGCAGGCGGGTAATAAAATCCCATGTAATGTAATTACTTGATTAATTATGATTATCACCAACAATAGAACACCAAATAACACAATATTGCATATAAGTTATCTCAATATGAAAGTAGAATAGTTTGACCACTTCGAGGGGCCAACCTCCAAAACAAATAAGACTCAAATACTCAACATAATCATCATCCACTATCTTTAACCCCTATTTATACTATTCCTCTTATATGGCCATCAACAAAGCCGACCAACCAATGATAATAGATCATATATGAAAGAGATACATCATGATAAGAAGTTATGATAGCCACAAGTCGGCTATATCCATCCCATGTAAGATATATAATTAACGGTGTAACATGCCCATCCCCTTCAAAGAAACATTGTCCCCAATGTTGGTAAGCCCTGGATGTTGCTGCATGAATGCTTCATCTTCCCATGATGCATCCTCAATATTCATATTCTTCCACTTGATCAGGTACTCGGTAATGATTTTGGTCCTCAGTCTTTTGGCGCGTGTCTGAAGAATGCCTTTAGGTTCCAATATGATCCTTCCTCGTCCAGTTCCTAAGCACTGATTGGGTGGAAATGTTCGCCCAATAACTTTCTTTAAGCAAGAAACATGGAAGACTAGATGTATTCTACTTCCTGGTGGGAGCTCTAGCTTATATGCCACACTACCAATTTTTTGCAAAACACGATAAGGAACATAGTATTTAGGAGCGAGCTTATTATCCTTTTGTTGTTGTTTTAAGGATAACCGCTTATATGGTCAGTAACCTTACAAAAACAAAGTCTCCCTCTTCAAAGTGTCGCTCACTTCTATGTTGATCAACTTTGTTGCATCTTTCTTCCATTCTTCACGTGCTTGTTCTACCCAATCTGCATTTAGTATAGATATGGCACATAACAATGCTTCGGCAGACTCATCCCTCCTAGACAGAGCATCAACGACCAAATTTTCCTTTCCTTTCTTATAAACAATCTCAAAGTCATATCCCAACATCTTAGTGACCCATTTTTGTTGTTCTTCTAAAGATAGACATTGCTCTAAGAAATATTTCAAACTATCATGATCAGTTTTTACCTTAAAATGTCTACCCATCAAGTATGGTCTCCATTGTTTGACTACATGTAGTATTGCCATCATTTCCTTTTCATAGGTGGGCTTTAACAAATTCTTTCCTTTTAGTTGTTGGCTCTCAAAAGCAATGGGGTGTCCTTCTTGCATTAGTACTGCTCCGATTCCATTTCTTGAAGCATCGCACTCAACTACGAAAGTTTTGGAGAAATCTGGGGTTGCCAATACTGGAGTGGTGCACATAGCTGCCTTCAATTTTTCAAATGCCCTAGATGCTTCCTCATTCCACTGAAAGGAGTCCTTCAATAATTTTGTGAGTGGTGCTGCTATACTGCCATAGTTTTTGACAAATCTGTGATAATACCCTGTGAGACCTAAGAAACCTCATAATTGTTTGAGGGTTCTTGGGGTTTCCCATTCCACCATGGCCTGGATCTTGTGAGGGTCCACCTTAACACCTTCATGAGAAACAATATGGCCCAAGTATTCCACTTCTTTTACCCCAAAAGAACACTTCAAAGGCTTGGCATAAAGTTGATGTTGCTCTAAGACTTCTAAGACAATATTGACGTGATGTAAGTGTTTCTCCCACGATTTGCTATAGATGAGTATATCATCGAAAAATACTAAGACAAACTTTCTTAGGAATGGTCTAAATACTGAATTCATCAAGCTTTGGAATGTGGAGGGAGCATTGGTAAGACCAAATGGCATCACTAGGAATTCATAATGGCCTTGATGAGTTCTGAAGGTTGTCTTATGAATATCTTCTTGCTTGACTCTAATTTGGTGATACCCAAAACGCAGATCTAGTTTTGTAAAATAAATGGCACCATGCAACTCATCTAATAAATCATCAATGACGGGAATAGGAAACTTATCTTTGATAGTGAACTTGTTAAGCTCTCTATAATCTGGACACATGCGCCATCTTCCATCCTTGCGACGCACCATCACCACGGGAGCAGAATAGGCACTCTAACTGTGACGAATAATACCCATTTCCAACATTTCCTCCACCATCTTCTCGATCTCACTCTTTTGCACATATGGATATCTATAAGGCCTGATGTTGGGGGGTTGGCTTCCTGGAATCAACTGAATAGCATGATCATGCTCTCTTTCAGGTGGCAATCCTCTTAGTTCCTTGAAGACAAGTACATGTTGATTAATAACCTTTTGAAGATCAGGATGCAATACCTTCATTTGCGGTTGGACTTCTATAGAGAATAATCGAGCTACAAAACCTTCAGACCCCTTTTTAAGAATCTTCTGCATTTGGTGAGAACTTACCACTAGAGGATCTTTAGCTTGTAGACCTCGAAGTTCAAATTTTTACCCTCAGAATGAAAGCGCATGAACAATTCCTGGAAATTTATCTCTATGGTGCCCAAAGTAGTGAGCCACTAAACACCTAAGACAATATCAACTCCTCCCATGGGAATAGCAAACATCGTAGATTCCAATGTGTAATCACCCATCATGATTTTGACTTTATGGCATTTACCTAAACATTGGACTGTGCCACCATCTGCAATCATTACTTGAAATTCAGGTGTTGGGTAGATGAAACAATTTAGTCTTGCTACCAACTTATGATTGATGAAATTATGTGTGCTCCCTAAATCAATCAAGATTGTTACCTTCTGCTTCTTAATATAACCCACAACTTGAAGGGTTTGTGGAGTACTAATACTTGATAGAGCATGACATGAAATAGTGGGCTGAGGATCTCCAGATTCTTCCTCTAATTTTTCCACTTCCTCTATGATGTTGCCTCATATTCTTCCTCATCACCAAATCCTTCAATGTAGAACAATTTTTTCTCATAACATTTATGATTTGGCCCATATTTGCTATCACAGTTAAAGCATAACCCTTTGGCTCTTTTTTCTTCAATTTGTTGAGGTGTCAACCAAATTGGCCAAGGGTAAGAAGGAGACAAGGTGTTACGATATTTTATGCTAGAAAAGGACTGCCTTCTACTGGAAAGAAATTTTTCCTCTACTCGACATGCCATGATAATAGAATCAGCAACCTTGAGTGGGTTAAACATGCGTACCTCATGCTCAATGTGGTCCTTAAGACCCCGAAATAGGTCATTCAAATACTCTTCTGTAATATCCTCCACACACAAGGACAAAGTTTGGAATTGATGGACATACTCCTTAACTGAACCAGTTTGGCGTAACTTTGCTAATTGGCTGAAGTAATTCTCAGAAACACTAGAACTATAGTGTAATTGAAGCTCTTCAGTGAAAACTATCCAGGTGACATTTAGGCCATTCTTCTGCCTTTGAGCACATAACCAACGATACCAAACAAATTGATCAAGTTCTAGGTATAAGGATGCCACGGTTACCTTTTGTCCTCCTGGGATCTGATGGAGATCAAAGAAATTTTCCATTTGGGTAATCCAATTGAGTGGATCCTTTCCATCAAATTTACGCATTTCAACTTTTGGAATCATGCCCCTCCATTGGTGAGAAGATCCACTTGAATGATTAAAGGATCCTCCCTGATTGGAGTGATTTGTATCTGTGTGACCATTTCTAGTGGAACCCATATGATTGGCATTAGAAGTTGTATTTGAAATAATATGCAACAACTCCTACTGCATTGCATGAAAATCCTTTTGAATCTCACTCCTAAGGCTACCTTTCAGTTGATGAAGCTCAACAGTAAGGTCATCCTTACCATATTGTTAACCCTTTCCTGAAGTTGGATGACCACCTCAGATACTCCCGAACCAGTAGACTCTGAAGCAATATCTTCCTTATTTGGGGTCATTCCTGGAGTTGCTTGTCCTTTTCCTTGGCCTCGAGTAGATCTACCAGCCATGACGAAGGGTTTGGGCCTAGGGGTAGACTTAATAGGGCATAATTTTAGGGTTTAGGGTTTCATAATTTTTTTGGCCGAATATAGGAATTTATAAAAAAGAAACCCTAGCTTTTTTTAGGGGTTTCCAAAAATATAAGAAATTTGAAAATTTTCCAAAAATTACGCCCTAGGGAGCCAAATTATGAATAAATATAGAACCATAATAACTTTTGCAAAACAAATCAAAACTAATTGAAATTTGGAGAGAAGCTTACTTGACTTATTTCGCCACACCACAAAAAAATTGTAGAAAAATTCGCTACCAATCTTGAGATATAGCTGAATCTTCAGAATTAGGATTTGACGTCGTCCTGGCCGAGATCAAGCTCGATACCACTTGTAATGAAATTACTTGATTAATTATGATTATCACCAGCAATAGAACACCAAATAACACAATATTGCAGATAATTTTTCTCAATATGAAAGTAGAATAGCTTGGCCACTTCGAGGGGGCAACCTCCAAAACAAATAATAAGACTCAAATACTCAACATAATCATCATCCACTACCTTTAACCCCTATTTATATTATTCCTATGACATGGCCATCAACAAGGCCGACTAACCAATGATAATAGATCATATATGAAAGAGATACATCATGATAAGAAGTTATGATAGCCACAAGTCGGCTATATCCATCCCATGTAAGATATATAATTAAGGGTGTAACATCCCATTAATTCCTTAAGTGATTTTTCTTTTATTTCACAATGGGAATTTTTACCCTGCAAGGCAGGTAAGAAATTCCCACCTGCCTGTTGCCTCTAATTTTCCCATTGTGACTTAAGTGGCGTTGCTTCCATGGGAAAAAGTACCCTACCATGCAGTAGAAAATTCCCACTTACTCTTGCTTCCAAAATCCCATGATAAACTTTAAACCCTCTTTTTCCAAAAATGCGGCCAACCGAGAAGAAGCTTTTGGTGCACGACTTCGTCTTTTTGAGAAAACCAAACCTCCGATCTCAAATTCCTTTTGGCACAATGTGCATGGGTGATCTCCAAATACTCCAGGAAAAGAATCAGACCAAACCGACAAAGGAATTGATCCAAAGAAATTTCACAGAAAACGAAACGGGAAACACAAAAGACACAAAACGTTGCCAAAAGTCACAAATAAAGCCCAAGATTCATTCCTGGTTAAAACTCTACTGGTATATGGGAATAATGATATGTATGATCACAACAGAGTTAAACCGAAGCACAAATTGCCTCAAACGGGGCTCAAAATAATTAAATACAAATTTCCCTTGCAGTAAACCCTAGTAATGAGAATAAAACAATTTTGGGCATCTAGGTATTTGTCAAAAATGGATTATATGGCTCCTTGGGAATATCTTGACACATTACAGGAACTTTTGGCAATAAAAACACAAAATGACCCATTATTTTAAAAGTACAAAAATTTTACATGGGGTAGTCTCGCATTTCAGGTTGAAATGCGGGGACACCAACCCGTAGGTTCTTCCTCTATTTATAGTGTATAGAGGGCAATTACAAATAGGAAGCCTTTAATGAATTCCCACATGCGTAAACTATAGAAAATGGGTAAAGCAATTTGGCAATCTTCCTCCTGGATTTCTTCTTTCGCATGACATGCATAATTTATAACTGAAAATAAAACCTTCTATTTTGCATGTCTGCCACCTATTTCCAAGTAATTGACTTCTTCAAGTAACGACTTTTAAACCAATCACTTAAGTTTTATAATTTAATCGATTGGTCAATTACTTTGTCAAAGAAACTAAGAGAAAGAAGAAGAAAGAGGTAAAGAAATTAGAAGAAAGCTGCAACACTCCCAATCTTGTTCTTTTTCAATATTCTGCATGCAGTTGTATCTTTTGCTTTTGATTCTCACCAAACTGGATCTAGAAGCAGCTGACTGTGATTTTTTTGCGGGTGCTACCTCTAACCCGTCTTCCCCTTTTATCCTTGAAGCTTTTGCAATTCTTCTCCAATATATGCACCAGTGCAATGTTTGTCGTAAATAATTTAGACAAAACTCATCACCTTTTATTTTTAATTCCATATGAGCAATTAAAAATTAGGAAAGCACTCCGAGTGAAGGAAAATACAAGTAAATTCAATGAAGGCTTCAACTAGAAGATTGGGAGCATGACACAAGATCCGGAAGGAATTTTCCATGAATGAATTCTACTTGGGCTGTGTTAGAAACAAGAGGATGAATTTCTTTTTGCGGAATCCTTTGCGTAATTATGAGATCTGGACTGCCAATTAAATCATTAATAGGTTCGGGGGCCAATGTCTACATCATTTGACTTCACAAATTTGAAAGCTATGCATGATTCTGCTGATCCTTCTCTTTCATCACGCTTCATCATGGCTGGAGCAATCTTTGTCTGAGCTCTTTTTCTTTTAATCCTGCCAGAATTCCTTGTAATTGGATCAATTTGTGCAGATCTGACAATTTCTTCAGATTCGGAAGTTATATTCAATGTACCTGACATTGATTTGAACTCCCTTTCACTTATATGAGCACTGTGATGAATATCTAGGCACATATACCAACATGCAGATGCTCGAATGACAAAAATTAGGCTATCCTAACCCTAGGCGCCAAAACTGGAAGCTTCCGGTGAGGGAAATTAAACATTAATGCAAAATCCTCCTTTTGGCGCGTAACCTATCTGGCTATAATCTTCATCAAAAAGAAATAATTGTCTCTCCCTTATGGCATCCCATGCTTATATAACCTTCAACATGCTATTTTTAATACTTACCTCTTCATATTTCTAGCAATTTAATTAATTAATAGCCATGTTTATTCATCCAATTTGGGCGCCCAAGTCTGCATGCTACTGGTTGTTTTTTAATAATTTATTTTATTTATTTTTAGCATGCATCCTTGACTTCTCTTTAGCTTGTCCTCTTGCATTGACTTTCCTTCCATTCATGGCGCCAAAATTGGGTGAATAAACCATTAATAAATATTATTAAATGCATTGTTTAATGCCAAGGTGGGTCGCATTTTTTGGCAAGGGTAGATGCTAAAAATAGGAATTCAACTTGATGGGAATTTCCACCCTGCATTGCAGCTCCAAAAATCCCCTCTTCCACTTAAGTGATTTGACTTTCATAATGGGAATTTTTACCCTACAAGGCAGGTAAGAAATTCCCACCGGTGCTTTAAGTGATTTTTCTTTTATAATGAGAATTTTTACCTTGCAAGGCAGGTAAGAAATTCCGCTTCGCTACGCCACCTCTAATATTCCCATTACTGACTTAAGTGATTTTGACTTTATGGGAAAAGTACCTAAGGCAAGTAAGAAATTCTCGCCTTCTTGCACACGCCCAAAATTCTCATTGCGAGCCTTAAATCTATTTATTCCAAAAAGTGCGACTTGCCTAGGAGAGGTTTTTTCTGCTTGACTTCATCTTTTTGGTCAGAAGTTTGTCTTCTGAGACTGATTCCTTCTAGTGCTGAGGCCATAAATGATCTCCAGATGTTCCAGGCAATTAAACAGACTATACAGAACAAAGAACAGATCCAGGGGAATTTAACAGACAGACAACGGAGAAAACCGGAGAAAACGCAAAAGAAATAAATAAAAATGAAAAACATTGCCAAAAGTTGCAGACAATGCTCTGAATTCATTCCTGGTGGAAACCCTATTGAGATGTGTGAATAATGGCATGCAAAACTTCAACATGATTCAATCGGAGCACAATTTACTTCAAACGGGGCTTTATTTATTTAATAAATAATTAAATAAAAATTTCCCGCAGACAAAACTTGGCGAGAGGGATAAAATGAGTTTCAACATCTAGGTATTTGTTGAAATTGGCTCATATGATTCACTGGGAATATCTTAACATAATAGAGACATCTTCTAGCAATAAAAACACAAAAAGACCCGTTATTTTAAAAGAATGATTTTTTTAAATGGGTAGTCCCAGATTTCAAGGTGAAATCTGGGGACACCAATGCATATACATGTAAAATGAGTATAATATATTATTAGAAAAATATATATATTGTACGGACGTTTCTATAACGTTTCGCACCGAGGTTTTTGAAAATTAACATTTCGCGTTTCGTACCCATACCCGTGCCCATTTCTCGTTTCTTGGCAACATAGCTAAGAATGGATCTCTTAGTCCAACTTAACACAACTATGGATAGGGAAAAAGCTAGGAATACAAATCCATTGTTCATATACTATCCAAGATGTAGAAACAAACATGGGCTTAAGGATTGTCCCTTAGATAAAACAGACATGGGTTGCCTTGTCTGTGATCTAAAGCATGCCACTAATCAATGTGGATTGTTGCCCTTGCTAAAGAATCACTTAAAACAAAACACACAAAGTGAAGCTGAGTTGAATTATGTGGCTCAGAGGCAAGGAGGGAATTTTCAATCAAATCAAAACCAGTCCTATGCACCAAAACTCAATGGGTTCCAAACTAGTGGAACACACCATGGTCATACCCCCAACCTTGGGTACAAGTCCCATAAGAGTGGAGTCCTCAGTGGAATGCACATATCCGCAACCATGGACTCCAAACTCAAACATTCCACCGTTCCAACAATTTAACCCTCAATTTCAACAATAGTGGAATGCACCCCAAGGATCGGGTCAGTAATATTATAATCCAAGAAGACCAGGGACAACAAGCTTTGTTGACTAGGCCTACAACCGCTGCCCTGTCTCGAAAACTCTCCCAGCCATAAATTCCATCTCAAACCGTTGCTGTCAAATCCAAAGAATGTGAGGCAGGGTAACCCAACATACACTGTCGAATCTGATATCATGTTACGGTCAAGGAAGGTTACTTCAAAACCATCATCTCCAATCATAGAAGAAGTCCTGAAGACAAAGAAAAATCAAAAGAAACACAACCCAAACATGTTATTGAAGAAACATCTAAACCAAACTCAAGATATGCCATTTCCATCTAGACTTTTGGAAAAACAAAACCCTGTAACCCACGAGAAACCAAAGTCAGAGCTGATTCAAGGATTAAAAAAACTAAGTATTGGAATCCCTTTGTTACATGCTCTTAGAGATATCCCAGAGTTGAATAAAACCATCAAAGAACTCGTGTTAAAAATCCAGGTAGAAGGAAAAATCAGCCTAAAACAATCCATGTTGATGGAAAATTGGCTAGCATATTGGAAGGGAATATGACCCCTCCAAAATATGGTGACCCTGGGAGTCCAATTGTTACAGTTTGTATTGGAGATGTGAAGATCCCAAATGTTCTAATTGACTTAGGGGTGCAATTAACGTGATGACTACTGACACTTTGTCCACATTGTCTCTTCCTGAACCACAATCAACTTCAATAGTGTTACAAATGGTTGACCAATCTGTAGCCAAGCCCAAAGGAATCATAGAGGATGTGACCATAACCATTGAAGCATGGGATTATTCAATAGATTTTATGGTCATTAAAATGAAGAATAAGAAAATTGGATATCCCTTGATCCTAGGACGCCCTTGGTTAGCCAAATTTATTCATTGCAGGTAGGACAGAAACATGGTAATTACAAATGGGCATGATTCAAAGAAGTTATCCATTTATCCAGCTGCAAAACCTTTTTCCACTGAGGATAAACAATGGTGGAAGGACCCAGAGGAAGCTAGATGATGTGGTTTCATCTTTAGCTATGGTCATAATTCAAGAACATTCAAAACAGATATAGAATTGGGATCGTGAGTCCTGTGATTGGGCTATGTATGAGTCTTGCGCTACAACCAATTGAAATAAAGGATGACATGATAGATGAAAACAATCAACCTATAATTTGTCCTTTCTCACGAAACATAGATTTGAGTGTATCTTTCACAACATCACTGCAATCCATATTGCTTCCACATAGGTGCCCCTTGAATTCATTATTGAGAGAATACCCTATGTGGTAAATTCTCTCCACCCAGACACCAAGAAACTACCAATTTTCCCAGGAAAAACATTGGCAAGTCAATAGTTGGTTGACTAGTCAAGAGGAGAATACCTTGTTCAAGCTTCTATGCTCTCATCCTCAAGCTTTTGCTTGGGAATATAGTGACATGAAGGGTATTCATCCCAATATTTGTACACACCACATTTACACAACTGATTCCAGACTAGTCAAGAAGCCACAAAGAAGGATAAACTAGCCTTAAGAGATATTGTAAAAACTGAGATTGAGAAACTTCTTAGGGTAGGATTCATCTATCCAATTTCAAATAGCCAATGGGTTTCTCCATTAGTTATAGTGCCTAAAAAGAATGGTAAATGGAGGGTTTGTGTGGATTATAGGGAGTTAAATAAGGCAACACATCGAGATTATTTTCCCCTACCTTTTATTGACCAAGTCTTGGATAATTTATCTAGAAAAAGGTATTTCTCATTCCTTGATGGTTTCAATGGATATAATCAAATCATGGTGGCACTTGAAGACCAAGATAAGACTACATTCACCTGCCCATGGGGGACATTTTCTGCAGAGTCTTACCTTTTGGCTTATGTAATGCTCTTCTACTTTCAAAGAGCCATGTTAGTAATATTTGTTGATCTCACTCATGATTATGTGGAGATTTACATGGATGACTTCACAATTTATGGGGCAACATTCCAAGAGGCAATTGATAATTTAGAAAAGTACTCTCTAGGTGTGAGAAACATTAGTTATCTTTAAACCATGAGAAATGTCTATTCATGATGGAGCAAGGTATAGTCTTAGGCCACCATGTTTTAATTGAGGGAATCAAGGTAGATCTTGATAAGGTCAAGTATCATTATAAAACTTCCATCCCCCACAAATCAAACAGAAGTAAGAAGTTTTCGAGACATGTTGGTTATTATAGAAGATTCATTTCAGATTTCAGTAAGCTAGCTTCTCCATTGTTTTCCCTTCTAACAAAAGACTTTGAATTTGAATGGACAAAAGCATGTCAAAAATATTTTGACATCATTAAGGACAAATTGACAAATACCCCAGTCTTAAGAGGTCCAAATTGGAAGTTTCCCTTCCACATACAAACAAATGCTTCCAATCAAGCTACTGGGAGATGTATTTGGACAATAAGAGGAAGGAGAGGCAATGCATGCCATCTACTATATTAGCAAAAACCTCTCCCTACTGTAATGTCCCTTTTTCGGGACATTAATTAAATTAAATTATGAAGACCTTTAATCCACCCTTCCCATGGATTAAAGGTTAAAAATTGAGAAAATATCATAACTCCTTTATTTATTTATTTTAAAAGTAAATATTAATTCTCCTCTTATATTTTATTTAAAATAATAAAAAGGGGAAATTAATGTTTTAATTGGAGTGTGACTTTCAGAAAGAAGATTTTTTAAAGTAACTCTACTATATGAAGATTTCTCCAAAAAGAGGAAACTTGGAGATTTGAAAAGTAAAGCTATAAAAAGATGAGGGCAACATCTCTCGAGGGCATGTTGCTGATTTTATTCACATTATCTTCATGCTTAGAAGAGGGATATATGCCCATGAGTTCTCATAACAAAGGTGTTTGATCAACACCACCATATTTTGGAGAGTGTGAAGCCTTCTTGTGTTATTGTTGAGTGAATTTATGCATGATATATCCTCCTAAGGCTTGGCGACTTGATCTAGAGGTTGGCACATTTATTTAAGGGACAAATCGCATGTGTCTTGCTTATTTTAGAGTGGATCTTTGAAGGGTTTGAGTTAAGGAACAAAGGGCCCTCTATCCTCCTTTCAAGGAAGCTATACTCATGATGAACCATGTCAACCAGATCACATCTTTCTTTGATTTGTTGCAGTGTGAGGGCACTAAGCGGGGCATGACCCTAGTGGGGACCTCCTGGCTAGATCTGTCAGGATTAGAGGAGCTTCTTCCTTGACCGAAGAGATTACTGCAGTTGGGCACTCCTAAGAGCTCCCTCTTTTAGACGACAGACCACCAGGTCCACCCAGAGAACTCGACATTCCACGAAACATGGGCGTCTCAACAGGAGAGAGACTGACGACAGAGAGGCAAAGAACACATCACCAATTTCTTTTCAGCTGACCTTGGGCGACAGTCGTGAGGGTTGGTGTCGAGGCCTTTTCCTCCACCTTCCTCTCATCCCTTGTGCTCTCTTCTTCTTCTTTTGTTGTTTTCGGAGACCCTCTTGGGTTTTCCCTGTTGTTTCTGCTTTGCTTGGTATTATACAGTCCCATTGACCTCTCTTTGTGGTCATTCGTTGAACATTTAATATAATTATCTTATCTATCTATTGTTGTTTGTTCCATGAACATGTTGTGTTTTCCTAGCTATGCCGACTTGAATGGGAGGTTATTTTGGCATGTTTTATTGGTAAATAAGCTAGATCTGAAATCTGGTTTATGTTAGCATTTATTTCTGAGCAAGGGAGTTTATTTGGAGTATTTGAAAGCTTGGAAAAGGGGTGAAATAATTTAAATTATTTTTCTCTAATCCTAACGACTAGATCTGGGATTTATGGGTCTGTTTGGGAAGGTTTTTCATGATCAAAAAAATATGATTGTTAGTGCATTGGAAAGGTCTAAGAATCTAGTTTATTATGCACTTTGTTTCGTGTGAAAAGACGGAGTATTGATTAAGTTATGAATTTTTGAAGTTTTAGTTGTCTACAAGCTATTTTAATTTAATATTTGCTGCTATAAAAATTAGAACTGGAAAAGATTTGGATTCCAATTGATTATCCCATCTCACCCATCACCTTGGCTACTTCTAACCCCATTTTGGGTTGTAATTAGCTGACTTTGTGTTATTTGAGATCGAATCAAAAGGATCTAATCCTTCTTGGTTTGATTTGTGAAGATGCAAATTTCCATTTTCCCAAAACGGGACATCACGCTTTGCTGAAAGGAATTACACTACCACAGAGGAGTTTCTTATAGTGGTTTATGTCATTAACAAGTTTTGCCATTACATTACAGGATATGAAGTAATTGTTCATACTGATCATTCTGCTATCAAGTATCTAATGAATAAACCTTTGGTGCATGGAAGAATTGTAAGGTGGCTTTTGTTATTGCAAGAATTTAACATAAAAATATGGATAAACTAGGGAAATCAAATGTGGTGGCTGACTTTCTCTCAAGGTTAACCATTTTAGGTACAGAGGAGAGGTCAATGATGATTTTCCGGATGAACATTTATTTGCAATCTCAATTGTCTCTCCTTGGTTTGCAGACATGGATAACTACTTAGCTATAGGGAAGTTCCCATCTTTCCTCACACATAAACAAAGAAAGCAATTAATTAAACAAAGTGTGATGTATACATGGTTTAATGGAATGCTTTTCAAATGTGGACTGACCATGTATTACGTAGGTGTGTAGCTGAAGATGAGATCTTTGACATACTCCAAGCATGTCATGATGAACCATCGGGAGACACTATTCAGTCAAAAGAACTATCCACAAAGTCTTGGGAGTTGGCTACTATTAGCCTTCTTTGCATAAAGATGTCAAAAAGTATGTATGGCAATGTGATCAATGTCAAAGGATGGGAAAGCCAACACTTACAACAAAAATGCCACTCCAACCTCAAGTAGTTCTAGATCCATTTGAGAAGTGGGGGTTGGATTTCATTGGACCACTTGACCCACCTTCTCAAGGAAAGGAGTACATCTTAGTTTTGTACAGATTATGTTACAAAGTGGGCTAAGGTACAATCTCTCAATATGTAAGGGATGAGAAAGTTGCAAACTTTTTGTATGAACATATCTTCCAACGGTTTGGAGAACCAAGATCCATTGTTTTATATCAGGGACCACAGTTCATGTCAAGTGTAATCAGTTCCTTTGTGGCAACATATCAGTTAAGGCATAAGAAATCATCCCCATACCATCCTCAATCCAATGGCCAAGTGGAAGTCACCAACAGAGAATTGGAAAACATTCTAACCAAGACAATAGATCTCTCAAGGAAAATTGGGTTCAAAAGCTACCTGAAGTAGTATGGGCCTACAACACCACTTGGAAGACAACCACAAGATTCACTCCTTATGAGTTGGTCTATGGAAAGAAACCTATCTTTCCCATAGAATTTGAAATTCAGACCTTAAGAATAGTTGTTGAAGTAGGAATTGAGTTATTAAAAGCACAACAAGAAAGGATTCTTCAGCTGAATGAGTTGGATGAGATAAGGTTATAAAGCACTACACCAAACTTAAATCATCAACATCAAAGACAATTGTGGCATGATAGTCATATTAAGCAAAGGAAGTTTCAAAAAGGAGACAACTCTTCTATTTGATTCAAAATACAAGGACTTCAAAGGGAAATTGCAAACAAGATGGATGGGTCCATACCAAATTGAGGAAGTCTTCAACAATGGGACCATACTGACTAATTCCAATTGATGGTGAAAGAAGAGTAATGTTGGTTAATGGCCATAGATTGAGGTTATACCAAAATCCAGCATCAAAGGAAGAGTTCAAAAAGATGCTACAAGAGAATGCAGCTCTAAATTGCTTGGACAAGGTTGCCCTATCCAAGCCAATTCAAAGCTAAATCACTCCTCAACAAAAAGAATAATAGGGGATGGTTGAAAACCAGCGATGGAGGCCTCATGAAGGAATGGTTGAAAACCAAAAATGGCGGTCATTCCTTCTAAAAAAAAAAAAAATATATATTTGAAAAAATAAAATGTAGGTGGCTGAAAACCAGCAATGACGGTCACCACCATGAATCATGCCATCAATAAATGTGTTGAAACAACATGCAAAGAGAGAAAAAGGAGAATTCAAGTGCTGTTATCATATTTGACAAGTGATTATTAACAAGGTATGTGTCATTACTCTCCTTTTAAATATTAAAAAGTTTAATTATGAGGTGATAATTATTACTCTTGTGTGAAATGATGACTCCCCATTTCCAATGTTTTCACACACCCTATATCCTAATAAATTTGTCACATATCCATAATTTATCTCTCCCATATATTTATTCTCCATGTATCAATTTATTCTCCACGATGTCGTTGTTCCATCACAATTGGTTAAACTTTACCCAATTCGTGTTGTTTTGATATAAAACCGTTTTCCCCTATGTTTTCCCCATTTTCATTAATTGTCGTTCCACTCCTGCGTTATCACCAGTTCCACTCCTGCGCTAACAAAATTGGCATTCTGTTTAGCACTTTCCCCATTCATGTGCTCTAGTTCCTTTTAGTCCTACACCATTCCTCGTTTTGTTCCATACCAACCATGGGGATTAGGCTTCTTCATGAACCAACAAGTTCGGTTGAATTGCTCTTCGACAAAAAATCAGTGGCAATATTTGAGAAAGCAAGATGGTTGGATTTCATGCTCTCATATGAGGAATTCAATCCCAAGATGACAGAAGAATTCAAAGCAAATATTGTGAAAGGACACTCAAAAGTGAAAGGTAAGAAAATCTTGTTTAGCCCCTCCATAATTAGTCACATTTTTGGTATTCAGAGGAGGAAGGGAAACTAGTTAATTTTAGGACTCCCTACTCTAAAATTATTAAATGTTTTTGTTGGAAAGAAAGAAAAATTGGAATTGGTTATTGATAATAAAGGAAAGGTCAAGGGCATCAAAAGGAGTACTTTCCTTGAGCCATGGGAAGATGTAGCAAAATGGGTGATCAAATATTTTACATGTGATATCAATATGAGGTTATTTTAGGCCTGTCTTGAGAATCCTTATTCACCTACGCCATGGTCAAGCCAAAGGCCACAACAAGGTTAATCTTCCCTAATTTTTATTTGACTTTGTTTCCTCTTCCATTTGAGAAATTCGATGGATTTCCTCTTATCTCAAATTCCAAGGTCTCATTCACCTCATCTGTAAGCATCATTTCATTAAGAAGCGTCATGGGCTTAAAAAGTGGGTCAAATTCCAAAAGAAATATGCCCTTGAACCTTCTTTAGTTCTAGAAAGAGGGCCCTCTACCTTAGAGAGACCAAGGAAATGTCTTAGGTCATCGGGCCTACCCATACCCTAGATGAGCATCAAATAAAAATGTTCCTTCAAGAGGAAAAAAAGCAACAACTATCATGCAATCCTTACACCAAACACCTCCTGCTTCTCCACCTAACTTTGTATCCCTCCAGGTCTTGTTTCTGAATTGGAGATTGATAAAACACCAATCATGGTTGAAGAATCACCCATTCATGAAAAGGAAAAGCACCCATGCTTGAAGGTGAGCCTAGCTCACCTGTTGATTCTGATACCATTATTCCCCAAGTGTTGTCCATTTCTAAGGTTCAGTATGAGCTACAACAAGCTCAAGAAATAATTTCCTAATTGCAACTTATCTTACAAACAAAAGAGTTAAATTTTCTCTCAGTTGGAGGTAGAAAAGGAACAAAGAATTCAACACCTCCAACAGTCATTAGAGCAAAAAGAAGAAGTCATCCAACAACTACAACACAATGTAGAGGAGAGAGAACAAAGAATTCAGTGCCTTTAGTCTAGAACTGAAGAATTGACCACAAAACTTGTGCTCTTACAAGAGATAACAAGAAAATAGAATTTGTGGAAGCTATTGATCAAATAATGCAAACAGACTTTGTATTCCCACAAATCATTGTGCTAAAAGGTATGGTAAAATGGATGAAAGAGTGTTATGATCTTAGAGGAGTGGGAAGAAGAGAACAAAATATTAAAAGAGGAAAAGAAGGTACTTCAAGATAACATGCTTGTTCTCTACCGGTTATATGACCAAGCCCTTTCTTGTAGGGAACCTTCTAATTTTTATGCATTATTCCTAAGGGAGCCTCCAAAATCAAAAGTCTACTCCACCAAATCCATAGAGTTTGACAATGATAAATAATTTATTGGAGCATATGCAGCAGCTGACACAGTTGGTAAGAATTTATTATGTGAATTTTATGTCCACAAGTTTCTTCTCCCTGAGCGGTGGAAATACCAATCAATTTATATGTAGGGAAGTGCAATTGAGATCTTTTGTTTCCACTTTAAGACATCAATTTGTATGGTGTGAGAAAAGAGGGGAATATGTGAGAGAAGAAACTAATGCAAGCCTCTTGATGAGGCATGATCTCCCAGCACCAATGAGATTCTTTAGGAGATATCAAGCCCATGTTTATTGTCTACAACTTGTGGACAAGTACAAAGCAAATATTTCAACTTGTGTATCAGACTTCCGGGAGTATGTACTCCCAAACTTTAACATGAATTTTCTTGCTTGTCAACTAAGGTATGGACTACTTCCAGAGGTCTAGAAGAAGAAGGAGGTTATATCCCCAACCAACCTCCAAGTGGTCATTAAAGAGAGAAAAGGACATGTGCAAAATTATGTTGGAAATGCAAGAGAAATGGATTGGTATGAGATTTCAACCACCACTAGTATTAGCACCTATGCCAAGATGGAACACAACATAAGATCAATCTCCCAAGAGCTACAAAACGTGGAGAGAAATAGTTATTAAATTTATAGGGTTCTGTAATACAAAACAAAAGGAAATATGGCTTACTTTTACAAATGAGTATAATTGTACACGTATTGTTGAAGCCTTGAACAAAATCCTATAGTAAGAGGACTGTTAACCCTTAAGTGTGGGGGAGTGATGAGCCCTGCTAATTCCTATGTAAACCCCGTTTTGTTGTGTCATCATTTTGTACTAAGACTGATATTATCATTTTGTAATTAATACTTTAATATATTTGAAAGGAAGTTTTGTGCATAAACCTTGTTTATTTTCATCTTATCTATGCTTCTTCAAATGAGTTTAAATGAATCTTTGTATGCGCTAACAATGTGGTTGAAGAACATATCTTAAGCCCAACATAGGACTCATACATGGCCCAACGCAGGACTCATTCACGCATTGGCGTAGGACTCACCCATGCATTGGCGCAGGACTCGCTTTGGAGCGTTGGACTCACCCACGCATCGGCGCAGGACTAATTATGAAAGCGTATGACTAGTATGAAGAAAGAAAGGGACTTGGACGGTGGAAGGTGCCTAGTTGATTTAGTAGCACATGAGTTGACATGGTGAAAAGAGCATTGAACGTGGACTATCATCTAGTCATCATGCGACTCATGTGGATTATGCAAGCCCAACTTAACATCCATTTGATTGGAGACGTGGAACAAATGGACAAAACAACTTGTAGTCACCATGATTTAGGGATTCAATGCATGATCTTTGACATCCTCTGGAATTGTTAAATCATCTCAACTGAGAGTTAATCAAGGACTCCACTCAAAGTTAGCAAGATGAAATTTAATCTAAGTGCAACATGCACTTGTTCTTTCTCATTGTAACTCTTTAATGAGTTGTCATAGAGATCTTTCAGTTAAGTAGTAGTTAGTTATTGCAAATAATCCGTCCTCTTCTAGAGTGACAAGGACTGCTCTTGATATAAAAGGGCATTTGTAGTAGAATTCCAGAGTTAGTTGGTTGAAGAAGTGTGTTTCCAATTTTGAAGAGCATTTTGTCATGGAATGTTGAGGGAAGAAGATCTCAACTGAAAGGAGGAAAAAATCAAATTATGATGTGTTATTTTCAGACTTGAACATTCTGATTTTTGGAAGAAAAATGCATGATTACAGCTGTTTTTGGGACAACACTATTGAAGTTAAGGGAAAGCCTAATGTGGTTGCGGATGCTTTATCAAGGATGTCACCTCCTACTTCATTAGAGGATGTGGAACTTCAAAGTGAGGGGAATAAAGAGTACAGGACAGCAGATACGTTGGGTTTGCAATTGCTTGGGGACAAGCAATTTTGGGAAGGGAGGATTGTAATGTCCCTTTTTTCCCACTTGAGGATCAGAATTTGGACTTCTTTCCATTCCCTTTCCATGGCAAAGAAGTAGAGGAGTTGGAAAAGGAAATTGAGCTCCCTTTTGCATTTTTTTCTAATCTTAATGTTTTCTTTTAGTGTAATTATGTGTTTAACAGGTAGGCTAGGCTTAAGGCATTTGAAGAGGCTTAATAAAAGAATATAACATCTTATGGGTCGGCCATGTCTTTCTCTTGCTATGGCACCAAAGGAGGGGTATAAAAGCGAAGTGAAGGCCTCATTTGCACATCATCTAGATTGGCGCATTTTCTCTATTGGACTTGAGAGCTGGTTGCTCTTGGTTCTTCCACTCTTGGACGAAAACCCAAGTGTGTGGCATCTCCTAGAAGGATGAAAACCCTTCTAGTGGTTTATAGGGGGACGGAAACCCTCCTATCTTGTGTGAACTTGAAGGAGTGTTGCAGATTTGAGGAAAAGAAAGCATATTCAGATTTCTATTTGCATTGAGAGGCCTCTCCTAGGTGGAGCGACCTACCTTGGAGTGAAGTTTGGTGCCCTAGAGGGCATAAATTTGATATTTCACTTCATTTTCAGATTTGCCTATATTTATAAAGCCGTAATCTACTTTCTTGTGAATTTTTGGGGTTTCTAAACCCTCCTTTAATAATTATTTTGGAGCTGCACTTCTGTTGGTCATTATTAATTTTTAGCTGAGCATATACATGTCTTTTGGGTTGAAAACAGTTCTAGAATATCTCTAAAAGGTTTATATAAATTGTGGATGTATTGCTAGTTGATCTTTTGGGTGAAATTGTGTTTTTTCATACTTTTGTTCCAAAGATTTGTTCATTGTCCTAAATTTGGGATTTATTTCAGTCTTTTGATTTAAAAATCAGATTTGTTTGCTTTGGGGTTTGAGCTAATTTCCTTGGTTGTGGTTTCATCCCTTGAAAGGAATGTTGCAAAATCGTCGTCGTCATCGTTGACAACATCAGCCATCAAATCATGAATGAACTCATTCTAAGTTTCATTTCAAATGCAATCATTATCCCTTGATTGTGCTGGTCCTGTTGGAGAAGGATGATGTTCCTTAGATGGTTTCTCAAAATAAGATGCTATTTTTGAATGCCGTACTAGGTGTTGGAATTGTTTTTTCCGAGGTTCCTTTTTAGTTGCCATTTTCCTAAATCTTGTAAGGACAATTTTTGAGTTGGTAGTGATGGGATGAAAATCGACTAAGGCATTACAGTGTCATGATACTCACAATACCATAAAATCAAAAAATGACATAAATAAGTTACAAAAGCGAGATAAAGCAATGCGACATGATAGAAAATAGGTTTTAAATAGACTTACTTATTTAGGTACTTGTAGGATGTAAACCTGCAACGTAGTAGCAGTGCAAGACTTTGATCTATTTGATTTTTGTAAGCAAATTACAATATGTTGATTCACCTGAATCCTTTTCTACTATACTACTACTTCGCAAATTCGCAAATCGAAAAAGATTAAAAAATCTTTGAACTTTGCTTAGTAATTCTACAATCTAAATCTATGCGTATATATATATATATATATATATATATATATATATGGTAATTTAATCAAATTTCTAAAATCCTATCCCAAACATGTCGGTGAATGAGACCAAAGGACCCATAAGGTTTAATAGATTTCTTGGTGATCCAAGAATGTTTTAAAATCCCAACCCATCGATCACGCGGTGATTGATAAAAATATACTTTGGGATTGGAGATCCATTGCCGATTCACATGGGAAAGATTATTGTTTGTGAAATTTTGCAGGAAACGTGGTCTTTGCCATGGTCATAAAAATAGCCAAATTCATATTCCTAAATTCTTGTTATTCGCCAAATTACAAATATTCACTGCTAAAATTTTCACTACAACTATGTTTGAGACAACATTACTAAAGTTTTGGGAATTCATCATTTGAATGGAAATTATGAGATGGTGGCAAGCAAAGGAAGGGAGCTAGCTATCATGTCCATAAGGCATGATGAAGAGATTGTAAAAGTGTTGTTAAACACTCTTGTTTTCTTTGATACATTTGTTCCATGTGCAGGTCCAGGAATGACAGAGAAGAAGGCTACTTGCAACTTTGCATACATTGGTGAAAAATTCAATTTTCATACCCGAATTCATGTTGGTACGAATTCTCTAATTTTTCTAACACATACTAGAAAATTGTGGAAGATTCAGAGACTTTCCAAGTTGGGCATCATGAGGGCTACATACAAACCAAGGCTCAAAACTCAGAACTCAGATTTTGGCAAGAGCTCTCTCATTTGATAGGCACGGGATCTAGGCTTTTGGAGCACTACAACATGTTCCTCCACCTTGATATGATGATACTTGGGCATAGGAGTTTGCAATTGCTTGAGGACAAGCAATTTCGAGAAGGGAGGATTGTAATATGCCCTTTTCAAATTTATCTAAGTGAAGGCTTTTTGCCATTCTTCTTCCCATGGGCAAGAAGAAGATGAACAAGGGAAGCCCTTGGATTATATTTAGTCTTTCTTTAATTAATAATTACATTTTTCTTTTGTATTTCCCTTCTTAAGGAAGTCAAATGAGTTGGAGAGCTTTTAATAAAGCTTAAAAGATGAAATAAGCTTCGAAGGAGGTCGTTCTTGGGAATTCCTCTTTAAAGAATCTTGGCGCCACCATAAGGTTATATAAGGGGTCGCATAGGCTCATTTTGGGCATGTTTTTGGCTATCATAATTTTATCTACTTGGTTCTAGAGCTGGTTTCTCTATTCCAATCCACTAAGGGGCAAAAATCCATTAGTGTGGTAACCAAGCAAGACAAAACCCTTCCTTGTTGAAGGTTGGAGAGTGAAAACTCTCCAATTTAGTGGTTTTAAGGACTTCTATAAAGACTATCTCGCTGATTGGGAAACTAGGGCATCAAGGAGAAGAATATCAAGAGTTTATCATCACTTTTTCCTCCCTCTCCTAAGGTAGCGACTTGGGTGTGAGTGTGTTTGGGTGCCTTCTAGGGCACATTTTGGCATTGCAAGTTGATATTCAGATTTATGCATATTTATAAGGCTGATCTATCATTTATTTAGCATTTATTGGGGTTTGGATAACTCATTTTCAGTCACATTTGATAGTTGTACTTCTGTTGATATTTAATTAATTTCCATCTGTGTTTGTGGTTGAGTTTTGGGTGATAATTGCCCTAATATATTCCAAAAGGGATTCTATATATTGTAGATGATGTTTATGGTGATATTTTGTAAAATTATTTCTCTTTCCAAGTTGTCATCAAAAACAAATTGTTATACACTGTTGTTCCATTTTTCAGTTGACTGGTATAAAAATCAGAGTTAATTTCAGTTTGGGTTTGTATGAGTTCATTGTTTGTTTGGTTCATCCCTAGAAAGGGACATTACATCTTCATATGTCTTTGGTTCACATGAATCCATCATTTTAGTTATGAGTGCATGATTTTCTTTTCTACTTCTATTCATCAAAGAGGTAGACGAGTCTCCCTTATTCTCTTTGGCTTCAGATATCAATGTGGTGGCCCATTTAGGCATTTCGTTTTACCTCTTGAACAATCGGTTCTTCTTGAATCTCCTATGTTTCAGTCATGTTATTAGTGTTTGACTTCATATTCAAACACATCACCAGCATCATTGTTCTCTTCATTAGATATACCAGACAACCCTCCAATTTGAGGAATATGATAAATGGAGTTCCCATGGGAGAAAGGTGGCTTACAAGGAGTAATGCTTGTGCAAAACAGTCTTGACATGTGCATCATTCTACATCTTGGAAAGACGACTTCTCAAATATAACATCTCTTCTTATGATGACATTAGAGATGGAAGGATTGCACAACTTATACTCTTTTGACACATTTCAATGTCCCATCATCGTGCATTTGTGGCCTTTCAAGTCCAACTTCTTTCTTTTCTCATCTAAAATGCATGCCCAAGCAATTCATCCAAAGACCCAAAAATGAGTAATGGTAGGCTTTCTCTTGTGCCATTTTTCATAGGGAGTGACATCCTATATAGCGTAAGTCGGAACCCTATTAAGAATATTGTTTGCACACTGTACTACTTCCCCAAAATTTATCATGTAATTTCTTATCTTGTAGCATATATCTAGCCATTTTAGTGAGTTTTGTACTTTCCTTTAGCCACACCATTCTTTTGAGGTGTGTAAGCAATTGTCTTTTGACCTACAGTCCCGAAAACATTTCTTTTGAACTCACTGCTTTCGTATTCTCTCTCTCCATCAAATTTGATGCATTTAATGAAATGACTCAATTACTTTTCCACCATTGCTTTGAATTGAATAAACTTTTCTAGCACCAATTATTTTTCTGTGAAGAGGTAAATCCAACATATTCTAGAATTATCATCAATAAAAGTTAATATGTACCTAGCTCTAGACAATGACGGGTGATTTATATAGCATAGATCTGAATGTATGAGATCAAGTGGTTGTATATCTCTCCAGATCTTTCCTTTGTCAAACTTCTCCCTGTGGTGCTTGCCTAACACACATCCTTCAAAAAGTCCCTCACATGAACTGATGGAAGGAAGCCCATGTACCATATTTAAGTGATCCATCAACAATATGCTTTGAAAAATAAGAAATCCCAACCTCTCATGCCATAATGGGCTCCTCATCAACCATGGTAATTCGTGCAAAAGGTCTTTGACACTTACTCTCACCCAATTTGTAAACTTGTAGGATGTCTCTTTTGGCCAAGAAACTTGTTGCCATGGCTTGAAAGTTGTTGTCAATATCCTTAACAACAAACTTATCTAGCCAAAACTCGGCCTTCTTCCCTTGTTGAACAATTTGATAAATAGAAAGCAAATTCATACCAAGATTGGTTACGTAGTATACATCATGTATCACACCATTATTCAAAACATATCTCCATTTCCAACACTTCCAATTGAGGAATTATCAGCTATGAACACCTTATAGTTAGGAGAACTTAAAGAAGAGAATAAAGAAGCACTATTATACATGTGATGAGTACAACCGAATGAAGAATCCATTCCCTTTTGGAAGCTGTCATGTCCCATTTCAAATAAAGTCTAAACATTAATAATATAACTGAAGTGTCGAAAAGTGACTTTATAAAAGACACGTTATTATTATTAAATGAAGGTGACGTGACTTTATAAAAGACAATTACATTATTATTATTAAGTAAAGGTGACTTTTCTATTTTAAGTGAACTCAATGATTAAATACAAAGTCCCTTTATTAAATAAACTTAAAGGCCCGTATGTGGTGCCCCACTTGGGAAAAGCAACGAAAAGGTTACAAAAGGAAGGGTTGGGATCATTTGGGGATAACTTTTGTCTATTATCTCTCTCCTTTTGGGAAACGTTGAGCATTTTGCTTATTTGTGCATTGAGGACGAAAACCCTCCATTGCATTCATCACTTGAGCGGAAACTCTCATTGTGATCAAATTTGAGGACAAAAACCCTCAATATCTTGTTGGTGGCTTCACTCGGGGACACATTTGAGTGTAACTTCGGGTCATCAAAGCTAGGGTATGTTTATTTTCAATTTAAGTCAGTTTGCAGTTCAGCTAGGGCATGTTTTCTACTTTTCCCGCTTCAAATCTGTGTTTCTGTAATATCGCTTTTAGGGCTGAAACTGAAAAACAAAGAAATAGCACCAATCCCAATTGAGAGTAATATGATTTTTATAATAGCTGTAATGAAATTACTTGTATAATTCAGATTAAGAGCAATAGTAGAGCACCAAATAACACAATATTTCAGAATAATGATCTCAATATGCAATTAGAATAGCTTCGCCACTTCGAGGGGGCAACCTCCAAACCATATAACAAGACTCAAATGCTCAAATGATAATGAAATACTACCTATAATCCCCTATATATACTAGTCATATGCTATGGCCATCACCAAGGCCGACCTATTAAGCATGAGAAAGTATAAATGATATAATAAAATGATATGGTAAGCCACAAGTCGGCTACTCATATCCTAATACAAGCAATAGGTTAAGGGCGTAGCATGCCCTTCCCCTTCAAACCAATGTTGTCCTCAACGTTGAATAATCCTGGATGTTGCTTTGCGAAATCCTTCATCCTCCCAGGTGGCGTCTTCTATGCTCAGATTCTTCCACTTGATCAGATATTCCTTAATGTCTCTAGTTCTCAGCCTCTTAGTACGTGTTTGCAGAATCTTCTCTGGCTCCAAAATGATTCTTCCTTCCTCATCAAGTTAGTAACTCTGTCTGGGCTTCAAATTTCTATCCAATAACCTTCTTCGGGCATGAAACATGGAATACTGGGTGTATGTGTGAAGATGGAGGCAACTCTAGTTTATAAGCAACACTGCCAATTTTCTGTAGAACCTGATAAGGGCCATAATATTTAGGAGCAAGTTTGTTTTCCTTTTTCTGTTGCTTTAGGGACATCTGTTTGTAAGGCTGGAGACGTACAAAAACCCAGTCACCAATTTCAAAATGTCTTTCACTACGTGTTGATCCGCTTGTTTTTCATCCTCTTTTGTGCTAATGCTAAATTCTCCTTCAAACTAGCCAAAACTTGTTGTTGATGTTGAATGTGTTCCTCAACATCTCGAACTTAGTTTGCACCCTCAAGGAGGAAGTGATAGAAGGTGGATGGTAACCATATAATGCTAAAAATGGGGTCATTTGAGAAGAGGTGTGAAAAGATGTGTTATACCACCATTCTACGCGGTGGTAGCCATTTAATCCACCTTTCTTGCTTATCTCGATACAAAACAACGTAAATACCCCTCTAAGCATTTGTTGACCACTTGTTTGCCCATCGGTTTGAGGATGATAAGATGAAGCTGTGAGCTAGTGAGTACCCAAACATGAAAATAATTCCGTCCAAAATTACTTGTGAAAATAGGATCTCGATCACTCACAATTATCTTTGGGGTTCCATGTAGCCTTTGAGCTGTCTCCAAAAAAAAATAGTTGATTGTATCTTTGGCTGCGAATGGATGTGATAGGGCACAAAAATGGGCATATTTTGTGAACCTATCCACAATCACGAAAATAACATTCTTACCCTCCGAACAAGGCAATCCGGTGATGAAATTCCATGGAGACCTCCTCCCATCTCTCGGCTAGGAATTGGTAAGGGTTCAGCAATGCGGACACAGTGTCTTAATTGTTTTCCCTTTGTTCTGGTTGGCACACTAAACACTCTGATACAAACTTTTGTACATCCCCCTTGAGTCCTTCCCAAAAGAATTCTCTTTTTATTCTATGATATGTCTTCAAAAACCTAGAGTGTCCTCCAACAGGTGAGGCATGTAGCTCTGCAAGAATCTTATGCTTCAACTTAGAATCTTTACTCAAGTATAACCTATCCTTGTACCATAGGACATTACCTTTCCACTCAAATTTGTTAGATGTCATAGATCCTTGCTTGATATTCTGTATTAGAGATTGTGTATCCTTATCTTGATTCCATTCCAATCTTGCTTCCTCCACCCAATCGGCCGTCAACATGGACATTCCACATAGTAAGGCATCTGTGGATGTATCCCTTCTAGACAACGCATCAGCTACTACATTTTCTTTACCCTTTTTGTATATGATTTCAAAATCATAACCCAACATTTTTGTTACCCACTTTTGTTGTTCCTCAGATGATAATCTTTGCTCCAAAAAGTATTTGAGACTATCGTGATCAGTTTTTACCTTCAAGTGTCTACCCATGAGATATGGCCTCCATTGCTTGATGCATGAAGAATAGCCATCATTTCTTTCTCATGACAGTTTGAGTAGATCTTTTCCTTTGAATTGACGACTCTCAAATGCAATTGGTCTTCCTTCCTGCATTAGAACTGCTCCCAATCCTGATCCTGAAGCGTCACATTCAACAATGAAGGTTTTTGAGAAGTTGGGAGTAGCCAAAACTGGGGTGTTGCACATGGCTTCCTTCAGTTGCTCAAAGGATTTAGTGGCTACGTCTGTCCAATGGAAGGCATCCTTCTTTAGCAATGCAGTGAGTGGGGTTTTTATTCTACCATATCCCCGCACAAATCTTCTGTAGTACCCTGTTAGTCCTAGGAACCCACGCAGATTTTTGAGATTTTTGGGCCTTGGCCATTCCACCATAGCTTTGATCTTCTGAGGATCAACTTTGACGCCTTCATGGGATACAATATGACCCAAATACTCTACCTCTTGTACACCAAAAGAACATTTGGATGGCTTTGCATACAAAGTATGTTTCTCCAAAACTTCCAACACGTTATTTACATGTTGTAAGTGTTCTTCCCATGTCTTACTGTAAATCAATATGTCATCAAAGAAAACTAATACAAATTTCCTTAAAAAGGCCTAAAAATAGTGTTCATCAAGCTTTGAAAGGTTGAGGGTGCATTTGTAAGACCAAAAGGCATTACCAAAAACTCATAATGGCCCTCATGAGTCCTAAAAGCCGTTTTATGAACATCTTCCTCTTTTATCCTAATTTGATGGTACCCTGAACGAAGATCTAATTTCGTGAAATAAACAGCACCATGCAATTCATCAAGTAAATCATCAATTACTGGAATAGGAAACTTATCTTTGATGGTGTACTTGTTGAGTTCTCGGTAATCTGGACACATCCTCCATGTTTCATCCTTTTTACGTACCATGACCACTGGTGAAGAATATGCACTCTGGCTATGCCTGATGATACCTGCCTTCAACATTTCCTCCACCATTTTCTCGATCTCACTTTTCTGGGAATATGGGTATCTGTATGGTCTGATGTTAGGTGTTTGGCTCCCTAGAATCAACTGAATGGCATGATCATGATCCCTAACTGGTGGTAGTCCCTTTGGAATTGCATCAAAAACAGATGAGTGAGCATCCACAATCTTCTAAAGATCGGGTGGCATTGAAGACTCTATATTTTGTACTTCTATGGAAAATAGCTTTGCTATAAAGCCATCCACTCCTTTTCTAAGAACCTTCTGCATCTGATGAGAGCTAATAATCTGTGGAGACTTAGCTACCATCCCATTCAATTGTATTTTCCTTCCATCTGAATGAAATCGCATGAACAATTCTTGGAAATTCATCTCAATAGTACCTAAGGTTGTGAGCCATTGGACCCCCAAAACAATATCTGCCCCTCCCATAGAAATAGAAAACATAGGTGAGTCTAACATGTAGTCTCCCATGGAAATCTTGATACTATGGCACTTTCCTGTGCACTTGACTGTCCCACCATCCGCAATCATAACTTGCATTTCTGGAGCTGGGTAAATAAAACAGTTGAGGCGGGCAGCTAACTTACTATTTATGAAGTTATGAGTACTCCCCGAGTCAATCAACACCGTCACCTTCTGTTTTTTGAGATAGCCAATAACCTTGAGTGTTTGAGGAGTACTAATACCTGACAATGCATGACAAGAAATTGTAGGTTGGTGATCCTCTACTTCATCTTCTACTGGTTCCTCAGCCTCTCCTATAATTTCAGCTTCCTCATCATCCCCATTACCTCTGTCAATATAGAACAACTTCTTCTCAGCACATTTATGTCCCGGTCCATATTTGCTATCACAGTTAAAACATAATCCTTTTGCTCTCTTTTCTTCCATTTGTTGAGGAGTCAGTCTAATTGGCCTAGCAAATGAAGGGGAAGAGATACTACGGTCTTTGGTGTTAATGAAAGGTGGCCTCCTACTACAAAGAATTTTTTCCTCTGCACGACGTGCCATGATAATAGAATCAGACAGCTTGATTGGATTAAACATCCGTACCTCATGCTCGATGTGGTCCTTAAGACCCCCAAGAAACAAGTCATTCAGATTCTCTTCTGGAATATTCTCCACCCTTAAGGATAGGTTTTGGAATTGATGCACATAATCTTTGACTGATCCTGTTTGCCATAACTTTGCTAATTGACTAAAGTAGTTATCTGAAACACTGGAACTATAGTGCAATTGCAACTCCTCGGTAAAAACTGTCCAAGTGACACCTAGACCATTCTTTTGCCTCTGAGCACATAACCAACGATACCAAACAAATTGGTCGGGTTCAAGATATAGGGATGCCAATGTCACCTTTTGTCCTGATGGTGTTTGATGTAACTCAAAGAAGTTCTCCATTTGATTTATCCAATTCAGGGATCCTTACCATCAAATTTGCGCATATCCACTTTCGGCATCATGTTCCGTGGTTGCGGATAAGTTTGATTCTGATGGGACTGGAAAAGTGATCCCATATGGTTAGTTTGTCCATGATTTTGAACTGAAGGTCCTTCTTGGTTGATATGGGCTGGATTTGGGCCATACTGGTTACCCTTTACATGTTGCATGATATCATCCAACCGATGATTGATTTGGGCTATGTCTCCTTTAGAGGCCATCTCAGATTGTACAATTCGTAACTCATACTCAAGTTGGCAAACCTTATGATCAACTGAGGTAAACCCTAGCCTTTGAGGAATCTGTATTTACCCCTTCTGACTCCATCTCTTCAATCACTACCCCCTTTTATCTGGGTTTTTACCCAAAGTTACCGAATTCTTTTTGCTCTTGTGGAAGGCCCCACCATGATGTCAAATCTTAGGGTTTAGGGTTTCGATACAATTTCGGCCGAACAGGAAAAAACACAGAGAAGATACTAATACTATTTTTTTGAGATCTTTCCGAAAATGTAAAGAACTTAAAATTTTTCCACAATTTGCACCCTAGGGAGCGATTTTATGAAAAAACCTAAATTTGTAATAACTTTTGCAAAATAAATCAAAAAAGTCTGAAATTTTCAGGGAACCTTACTTGATATGCTTCACAACTCGGTAAAAATATCTCCCACCAATTCGCTCGGTTCATGCAATATGTGGCGGAAACAAAAATTAGGGTTTTTGCCCTAAATTCGGCCCAGATCGCAGCTCTGATACCACTTGTAATGAAATTACTTGTATAATTCAGATTAAGAGCAATAGGAGAGCACCAAATAACACAATATTTCAGAATAATGATCTCAATATGCAATTAGAATAGCTTCGCCACTTCGAGGGGGCAACCTCCAAACCATATAACAAGACTCAAATGCTCAAATGATAATGAAATACTACCTATAATCCCCTATATATACTAGTCATATGCTATGGCCATCACCAAGGCCGACCTATTAAGCATGAGAAAGTATAAATGATATAATAAAATGATATGGTAAGCCACAAGTCGGCTACTCATATCCTAATACAAGCAATAGGTTAAGGGCGTATAATGAATAGCCAACCAAAGAATATTATAAACCCTAGTAGTGAACTGTATTTGCACTTTTAGGGCATCAAACACCCTCCAAACAAGATGAAAATGGATGTATAAATTCTCCAAAATATTATACTCAACCAATGGAATAAACACCAAGCAAAAGTACTCCAAAATATATGTAAATTATGAAATTCTATATAGCTGTAATTAAATTAATGACAACAAAATTACAGCTCACAATAATGGCTGGAAATGGAGGTTACAAGCCCCCAAAATCTCATGAAAGTGTGAAATCAGCCTCTAAAATTATGAGGAATATGAATATCAACTCCAAATGCCAAGATGTGCCCTAGAAGGCACCCAACTCCTCTAAGCAAGTTATCGCCTAGGAGAGGGCCTGAAAATGACAATCAAACCCTAGCTGGAAATCTGCAATATCAACCTTCTTGAAGCGCTTGGAAACCACAAATTGAAGAGTTTTCATTCTTCAATCAAGGAAGGGTTTCGTCCTCCTTGTTAGCCACACCAAAGGATTTTCTCCTTTAAGTGGAAGGATTTGAGCAATCAACCCAAAAACCATGCAAAGTATATTTTTGACAAGTTCATGATGCCCAAATGAGCCAAGTGAACCCTCTTTTATACCCTTTTTGGCGCTAAAATAGATTAGAGTGTCTCCAAACTAAGGCCGACCTCATAAGGATGCTTTTCTTTTATTTTTACTTTGGCCTTTCACCTTCTTGACCCAGTTGACTGACTCATGTAGAAAAACTATTAAAGAAGAATGCAAATGCTCATGAAAATAACTCAAAAATATGAAAATTACTTCACTTGTTCTCTTCCTTCTTGCCCCGGGAAGTGGAATGGGCTCGAAGTCTCCAAAACAAACTAGCTTGGAAAAGGGGACATTACAGTTTCAAGCAAAGAAATTCAGCTAATGGAGAGACAATCCACCAGACTTCAATCACGGACGGTTAGGGAACAATTTGCAGCCATTTCTAAGGATATCTAAACCCCTTGATTCAAATCAACGTTTAGGGCATCAACAATGGACGGAATTGGTTGGTTTCAGTTTGGAGTCTCCTTTTGGTCTCATCTTGTCATCTGGAGCGTCTTTTGTGAGTAAATTGTTGTAATTTTATGTTGGTATTTTTCTTTGTTTTATGGTGTGCAAATAAATAAAAATAAATTCAAATTTTATCAAACAATTTTCATCCCTAGTGGTTATTTCATATGTGTATGGCACCCATAGATTTTATCATTACAACTATATCAGAATTTAAAGCTCTTAAGAAATATAGGAAAGCACCTTGTGGAGTTGGTCTTAAGAGAATTGGAATTTTGTCCCATGTTTTCTAAAATCTAAAATTGAAATCCGCCATGAGTTCATTAGGGGCCCTCTTGATGGATGTTAGTTGTTCTAACAGGGATATGTTGTCTGCTTTTTCATCAAACTGCTGACAAAGGGCCGTTCCAAGCTCATCCCATGTGTGAATGGAAGGTCTCAAACTTCTATACCATTGAAGTGTTTTTCCTTTTAGTGAAGAAGCAAGAAGCCTAACTGCAACATCATCTTCGTTAATAAGATGTATTGAACATACATTTGCAACATCATGGATATGATCTGCAGGGGTTGTAAGGTTTTCACCAGTGAAGAAAGGAATACTTTTCAAAGCAGACATTGGTATATCATTTTGGGCATTTAGAGCCAAGGGACTACCACCATTAAAACTTACAAAGGGGAGATTTCTTTAATACACCATGAAGGGAATAGGCCTTAAGTTTCGATGCAAAAAGAGAAGGGTCTACCAGGAAGAGTGGAAAGACTTTTGTTTTAAGGAAAAGAGGTCTTTGAACTGATCTTTCTCTTCTTCTTCTTCTTGGTAAGAGCTGCAAATGCTCAAAAGATTCACCTCTTGATACACTTTGCCTTATTTGGATCCTTCTCGTGAAAGTGAGCACTAGACTACTTAATCAGTAGATTTAAACTGGGAGTCGCCAAATGTGTAGAAAGATGCCTAAAAAAGCTGAAATCCACTAAGACACACGCCAATCTTAGTGGAGATGGTATAAAGCTCATCAACTTGTCCCATCAAGGCGTGCAAAACCGTTGTCCTTGAAATTCGCACCTTGTCAAAACCGGGTTCAGCATTCCAAAGGTGAAAACATGAATGATCTTGAAAGTGTGGAGGAAATAAAGATCAAAACTCGGATGAGAGAGTCGGTTCCTCTCACCCCAGTTCGCTGCTGCAACTACTCTAACCAACTTCTATTATAACACTATTTAAACCTAACCTAGAGAATCCCAAAGAGTGGGTGATAAAGAGAGAATCGAACATAAAAGGGGGTGATGCACCAAACTGGAAAATGGATCAATTCTGGCTCTAAAAGACACAAATGTGAACCCACAAACAAAGCTTGAAGAAATGCACACAACTTTGAAGGAAATAAACTGAAAAAGAATGAAAGCGTGCAAGAGGAGAGAGATGTTCACATTAAACATAGAACATTCAAAGAAACAAAATCACACTTGCATTAATATCAAAACTTAACCATTCACAAACACAAAGCCGAGGGGGAATCTCCACAAAGTAGTAACAGAGGTCGCGAGAAAGTGTTTTGAGCTCAAAAGTAGAACTCTCGACTTACAAAAATTGAACCCGTATTATGTGCCAAAGCACTTACATTTATAGAATTTGAGAGAGAGAGAGAGGGGAGAAGAGATTGATCACATCTAGTGATTAATGAAATCAACCACCCACCAACACCAAGGACCAATCACCATAGATTTGAAGGTCGTATGGGCACCGACATTGCTCCAAACGCGTCATCAAATTGCCAAGATGGATGACGACGGATTAAGGCCGCTTAGAATTATATTATGGTTAGTGGAGTGGTTGAGCATCTAGTTCAAAACAGGCACGACTTTGCAATATTCTACGGCCTTTGATGATTTTGCTTTGACCCACGGCTTTCTCCTTAGTGCGGTCTTTGTATGTTCTGGGGCTTTGTCAACTCCGCAGAATACTATGTCTTTGATGTCCGCGAAACACTAAGGTTTTTGTTCCGCAGCTTCCAACCTTAGCCGCAATCAAACTTGCTTTCTTTTTCTACACGGGGTCCCATGACACTTTTTCCTTGCATTGCGGGCTCTCTTGGGTGGACTACATGCTTTGTTGTGCCGAATTAACAACTCTGCGGAAGTCCATATTTTCCCGAGTCCACGTAACGTTGTATCTCTAAGCCGCAAAGCACTAATCATTTCTTATATGTCACGAGAAGACTGTGTCGTCAACTTCTTCATTCTGTGGGTCCTTAATCCGGAGCCACCTAAGTCTGAAACTTGGATGAGTTGTTCAAAATAGCATGGGGTGCTATTTTGGACAAGGGCATCACGAATCTCCATTGGAAGGTCCCTATACTCCTCATAGCTGGCTGCAATGTTATGAGCCACTAAATGTTGTGTTTCAACCACCGGAATGACTTCCTTTCTTGGGAGGAAGGTAGGCCGGAATGACCGAGATGAAGAATCACTCACAATTTTTGGTGGCTGAATGTTATTGTTTGCTTTTGAAGAGCTGAATTACCATTTAGGTTTTGCATGGCATGGATCAAATATGCCATCTTATTCACCAATCTTTCTTGCCTTAGGGCAAGCCTCTCAACACTAACATCATCAAAATGTATGTTTGCCATTTATCTGCTCCTTCTGAATGAAACCCTCTAGGGTGGTAGGATCTATCCTCTAATACCGTTGTAATGTCCCTTTCTAGGGCTGCACTAAAAAGCAATGAAATAGCGCAATGAAAGGTATGAGAAATTCACACAAGAGAAATTCTCCTTCACTTTCATTCATCTAAAAACAATACATATATAGGAAAATATTACAGCTATAAACAAGGAACTAATTCCTATTATATCTCAACTAAAAACCATGTCCTGCAAGTTTGTTTGAACAACCTAAACAAATTTACATACAAATAAAATATATGTTGACTAACCATCCTCATATGTGAACACTAAATATTGTAATTCTTAACATTCCCCCTTAGTGTGAACATGGGGAAAAACACCATCTTCAACCAAACAGCATGTCGCTCCATAGCCTACACATGGTCTCGATCCTCAACACTGATTGTGGGAACTACATCATCCATGAATAGGCAATGATCAACCTATTCAGGTGAATACATGAATTGGGACCGTTCAACCAATTAACATTAACCATCAAGTCAATCGATCAAGAACACAACCCGATAATATCAATGGTACAAATCTCCACATCATCATCATCACAGGGGGAAACACAAACATTGAGCGCACACAATAACGGAAAGTTCATTTGTTCTTATTCATCACACACAACAAAAGGTGTCACTAAAGCAGTTTGCAACCTCTGAGGTAGTGACGAACTCGAGGACGTTGATTGTCCTCCTGCCTCTGTTGCCTCCATCCTCCAATGAATGACGTTGCTACCTCGGCGGAATGTGATCATGTCACTTAATGATTTCCACATTGTTTATTATTCCCCCACAATGTGAAATTTTTATTTTCCGAACGTCGGTAACACCGAAAATGCGTCCGTAAGGCAATTTTTTTATTTTAATTTACAATTTTTGACTCTTGACTTTTGGACGTTGACGATACTATATGAGTGGACAATTTTAACAATAACACTCAATGTAACAAATAACGACTTATGTTTATTGACTACGAATCAAAAAAAAAAAAATATTACACAACACCGACATTAACACATTTGACTATGATTTACAATAACAAAATGACTCTTATGACTTTGACGTAAAATAATGACTAAAATTTTAATAATCCCAAATATAAAATTATAATAATTTACCACTACGCTTTCTTTGTCTTTTTAAACAACACGAACATTTAAGTTCACAAACTATTGACTATACTTATAACTCAACCCACTTTTAAATGGACATGTAAACCATGGACTTTTAGATCAAACTATTTTTGACCAAATAAATAAACAAAAAAACTTCAAACTGAATATATTATATCCTAAATGGTGGTGTCCCCATATTTCATCTTAAAATCTGTGACTACCCTATCCAAAAAAATTTCGTACTTTTAAAATAATGGGTCGTTTTGTGTTTTTATTACCAGAAAGTTCTTGTATTGCGTGAAGGTATTCCCAAAGAGCCATATTAGCCATTTTTGCCAAATACCCAAATGCCCAAAATTGTTATATTTTGTCGTCGGGATTTGTCTGCGGGAAATTTGTATTTAATTATTTTGAGCCCTGTTTGAGGCAATTTGCGCTCTGATTTAACCCTGTTGTGATCGAACATATCATTATTCCTATATACTAGAAGGGTTTTAACTAGGAATAAGTTCTAGGCTTTATTTGTGACTTTTGGCAACTTTTTGTGCTTTTGTGTTTTCTCGTTTCGTTTTCTGTGAAATTTCTCTAGATCAATTCCTTTGCCAATTTAGCCTGATTCTTGGCCTAGAGTAACTGGGAATCATATACGCACGTTATGCCAGAAGGAAGTCGCCATCGGAGGTCCAGTTCATTGGGAAAAGACGAAGTCGCGCACCAAAAAGCCTCTTCTGGGCTGGCCGCATTTTTGGAAAACAAAGAATTAAAGTGGATAATGGGAAAATTAGAAGCAGCAGGCAGGTGGGAATTTTGTACCTACCTAACAGGGTACTTTTTCCCATGATAGAAAAGTCACTTAAGTTGCAGTGGGAAAATTAGAGGTAGCAGGCAAAGCGGGAATTTATTGCCTGCCTTGCAGGGTAAAAATTCCCATTGTGGAATAAAAGAAAAGTCACTTAAGTGAATCATGGGATTTTATTACCTGCCTTGCAGGGTGAATAATCCCATTATGAAAGTCAAATGACTTAAGTGACAATGGGATTTTCGGGGCTGCCTTGCAGGGTAAAAATTCCCATTGTCATGTGTTTTTAAAAATAGAATTCTCTTTAGCCAAAAAGTGCGACCCCTTTAGGGAGATAAAGGCAGCCTATTAATTGATTAAATTAATTAATTTCTCTTCTAAAATTGGCGCCCAAGCATGGAAGAAAGTCAACAAAAGCAAAGGGGAATAAAGGAGATGGAAATAGATTGTCTAAATTAAATAAATAATATTTATTTAAAGGCAGCCCCTTCATGCTAAAAAGTGCACCCCATTTGGGAGAAGAATAATACTTTTTAAAGTATTTAATGATTAAATTAATTTCTATTTTCAGTGGCTAAGGTTAAAGCACACTGTGAAGCTTAAGTGGAGTGAAGAGTGGATGATTAAATTGATTAAATTTAATTTATTGGATGGCTGTCCTTAAACATGCAATTTTAGCACACCAATTAAAAAGAAAAACATGATTTTTAATTAATTAATTGCCAGGAATATGAAGGGCAATTATTAATTATAGAATTATGAGGGTTATATAAGCATGGGCTGCCATAAGGGTGAATAAATTAATTCACAGGAAAAGAAGTGCAGCTCAGAGGAAAAGTGCGCCCCATTTGGAGAGAATTTTTGCTCAGAAAGGTGGATTTAATGCTAAAAGCTTCCAATTTTGGCGCATGCATTGAAGGAGGTTGATTTGTGTTTGCATAAGTGATACAGGTGCTCAGGTGAAGTTGGAAAAATTCATGCTCACTTTGCATGCAAATAAAACATCAATTTTTGGGGCAGCAGGCTTGAATAGTGCAGATTTTTATGATTAAAATTCACTGTTCATGTTCCGGTTGCCATCTTTGTCTGAATTAATTGCAGGAATTCATTACAGGTGTTTTACAAAAGAAAATGAGCTTTAATCAATGTCCAATACATTGAATATATCCTCCAAATCTAAAGAATTATCCAGATCTGCACCAGTTTTGAAGAAATCCGGCCAAATAAGAAGAAAAAGAATTGTTCAGACAAAGATAGACAAAGCCATGGCAAAGAGGGATGAAAAAGAAAGCACAACGGAGTCATGCATCACTTCCAAATTTGCAGACATAGGAGACACAGATCTAGGTCCGGAACCTCTTTCCGAATTGATTGATAGATCTAGAGCAGGAAAGACTTCACTCATGCGTGCAGTTAAAAGCAGTGGAATCATTCGAGCTACAGCCTTTCCATACACAACCCAGTTGCCAGAATTCGTTATGGAGTGTGCTAGATCTTACCATCCTTCATCCAGATCAGTGCGAGATGCTACGGGGAAAACAATAATTCGGTTGGACGCAGAGTTCATCAATTATTGTTTGAAGATTCCGCGCGAAAGGTGGTGACTTCCATTAGCATTCAGGATGTCGACAGCAGGTGGGAGAAACATAGAGTTGATTGCGTGAACATAATGAACAAGTAGATACATGAAGAAGCCAAGATCTCCTTCTAAGTTCCCAAAAACTCTTCCGCGGTCCAATCTGGTGCAAGAGGTAGATGATATTGTCAAATTGTTATGCAGGATTAATGGCAAGACGAATGCTCACACTTTCCATACATGGATGTATGCTTTCATCAGGACCATTGAAGTCAACAAGGTTGATTCCATAATCAATTGGTCGGAAATCATTAGTGACAACATTGGTGAGCAACTCCGGAACGTGAAGCGTACTTTCAACTTCAAAATGACTTCCTACTTGGTGTATGTTGCAGCTTCACAAGGCATTTTCTCCAAACTGGATAGATGTGGCGTTCTTTCTAAGGACCCCATTTTCGAGTGCTACCCACAACTTATTGTACCTGCGTGCGAGAAAGATTTCAAAGTGGTCAATGATGAATTCTTCTACGAATTCATTTGCAGGCTAGACAAGGACCTAAAGGCCAACAGGGTGAGCAAGGAAGCGTGGGAAGCTGTATCCAAAATTGGCAATCTATTCATTCAGTTTGCAGATTTCACATACCTCAAGGTTACTGGCTTTTCTGGAGAACCGGTTAAGCTGCCCAGATATCCGAATGATAGATTGATCACCATGGAGTTGAGCAGACAACTTGTGGAGATACACGACCTTCAGTCGAAACGGCACAAGTCTACGGGCTTCTTCCCGATCACTGTGGGACATTATAGTTGCCAGAGCATTCATAGAGCTCGAGGGATGGAGACGGAGATGTTATCCGAGTATGAGCAAGAGTTCTTCCCTGCACGGCTGAACTTCGATCCATTTGGAGTAGCCAGGAAGACGATCTCAGGAGTACGCACATGTGCCTTCATTAGAGGATTTTTGGATGAAGTGCAAAAGTGAGTACGAGGTTAGAAAGAGGGATTTTTGAGCTATCAAGACAAAGAAATGTTCAACTTTAGACTAGCGCGGATACCTATGGATCTTAAAGATGATGGGAATGTGTTACTTGACACTTACCATCAAATGGGAGGAGATAGAGCCGTACTTCAAGATAACGTAGGGGCTGCCATGATTGAGAAAAGGTCAGCGCATTGCTCGATGAATACTTCAAAGTTCTTCACGACAAAGGGATATTGCCTTGATGAAGCATTGATGAATCAAGTCACGGGAAACTTCAGCACAGGAGATTCCCTCAAGAGGAAGCATGGAGGAGAAAGCAGCAGAAGGTCCGAGAAGTTGAAAGTACATAGAAGATCTCAATCAAAGGAGAAGATCACTTCCATGGCTATGACTTTAGTTCCGGCTTCTCCAAAGATCTACTACTTCACCGATGCCGTAACTCAACTCAGACACTTCCATGCCTCCACTGAATCCGACAACATTCATCTTCTCTCTCCCTCACCACTCTGTTCAAAGACTGCTTTCAAAAGAGACGTTGAAGTTGTAGATGGCGGAGTTCGAAAGAGCTTTGTCCTTGGATGATTCAGAAGATAGTAGCCATAACACTGTAGAACTTTTTGATGGAGAGGAAACAACGCGGGAGATAGAGTGACTCGGCGACTTCTCATTCTTCGAGAAGTAACTTCTCGTAATGGTTGGCTTCGGCAGATTGGTTCCGTGAAGCGAGAGTGGAGATGAACTTGGAAGAACACAACTTCGCAACTACTCCGAAGTCGAAGCGGAAAGAAGAGAAGACCTAAAGTTGCTAAAGTAACTTCAAGGTTGCTCATCGAGGAGTCGGGGCGAAGTTTCTTTGAGATGTCGATTCCGGCGGAAGGAAAGAAGGAGGATGAGCTCACGGCGAGAAGATGTAATAAGAACTGCAGAGTACCCCTTGGTCAAGCCACCACGAAATGATTAAAGCAGACACGCAGACATCGATAGATGCTCTATTCCTTAGGCTTGATGTAGAAAAAAGGCGAGAAAGACAAGCTTCGTAAGCAAGTGTCTCAATTGTGCGAGATCATAGCCAAGGTTGCTAAATCTTCCACCACTCGGCCCATTTCAGAGCGGTGAGTGATCATCTTATGCAGGAGATGGAGGATGCAAGCAATCAGGTGAAATCTATTGACGAATGGAAGAGTCTCGATTATTCGTCAAGCTTCGACAACTTGCGCAGAGGTGCCACCACTTTGAAGGTTATGAATGATGCAGCGAAATCAGCCAAGCAAGCTGGTGACGAGAATAGTAGATATGAACACGATTCTTTGCCGAGAGTAACTTGAGTACTTTGGCCGAAATCAACAAGCTGCCGGGAGATGTATTGGTTGCAGAAGCAGATTGTATTGGACGGATCAGTTGAGAAGGGGAAGTAGCTGGAGTTTGCAGTATCTTTTCGTTTGGAGATCTGCAGAGTTTTGCTGAAGAGGATGCAGGCACTTGAGAGTAAGACATCGTCCTTACCAGACAGTATTATTTTTTTCATTGAGGAAGTGGTCGGAAATGTTACTTCATACGTACGGATCATTCCTACCAAAGTGCCTAATTCCCTGGAAGGGTCTCTTTTGATGGTACAAAAGAGAATTGATGGAGCTATTAAACCTTTCACGATGAATTCCATGAGCAGACTGGTGGCCTTGCAGGCGGATATTGCGAGGTTTGGGCCGAGCTTGGAAGATGTGGAAGCATGTATCAAGGTGTTGAACGAAGGATTGCTGTAGTTTAGGACAGAAAAGGAAGCAGTGGCTAAAACAGATGGGAAGATGTTGAATTACATGTTCGACAAGTATATCCAATATCAGAACAAAAAGAAGACATAAATGTTACACCTGGCTTGCCTTCTTCTATTCTTTATTCTATTTTCCACGTTCGCGGATGAAATTGTAAAACTTTAAGGTTATATGTTTTGAAACCATTACTTAAAGTTATGTGGGACAATTCTATTAGTTAAGTGATACATGTGTCACTTAAGGAAAAGTTAGTTGAGGATGATTGTCAAATATCATCTTTACTTGTTTATGTTTCGATTCAGATTAGGTTTCCCATTTGTATTTTCCTTCTACATTCTATAGTAGTAGGAGAAGAACCTCTCTGGGTTAATGATCAGAATTTGTAAGAAGAACCTTGTGTTCCAAACTCCGTCTTGAAACCCTTGAGAACCACTTAAGCAAAGGAATATACAGAGCATATTTCGAGAACTTTGTGTCACGGTGTATTGTGTTTCTTGCTTTTTATCTTAGATCTTTTAATAGACTTTGTGTTATTTCAGATCTAGATCTTGAGCTACCTTTGCTTAGAATTCTGTGTTTATATCTATTGGTTTCTTCTATGTGCATGCAATCAACTCTCTGTTATCTATTGATTGCGATGCACATCTCCATTTCTTCTCGTGTTTATATAATTCCTTTCTTATAAATATTTTCTTTCTTTAAACTAAGCGATGCTTACTTCATGCAGTATGCAGATAGCTATGGCTATGAGTTCATAAAGCAGTTAAAGTAAAACCCCATTTAGATATTAGCATACTTTAATTGACAAATCGACACGGGAGCCCACCGGTAAATGAGGGAAATTTATCTCATGACCGCTTAGGTTTTGTGCTTTATGAAGAAAATCTAGCCAACACACGGCCAAGAAAACACCATTTTTGCAGTGATTGATGCGGAATTAGTGAGTAGGCTCAGGATGATGAATCTGTTGGCTAGATTTTCTACATTGTTGAAAACCTAGGTAGTCATGAAATAAATCTCCCTCATTTACCGGTGAGGCTCTTGTGTCAGATTTGTCAATAAAATATGCTAGTATTTATATGGGGGTTTTACTTTAACCATGTAACTCATGAACCATAGTTGTATAGTTTTCACAGTTAAAGCAAGTGATTGTTTAAAGAAAGAAAATATTTAAAGAAAGGAATAATAAAACACAGGAAGAAAAGAGAAGATGTACAACCCAATCAATAGATAATGAGTTGATTGCATGCACATAGAAGAAACCAATAGATATCAACACACATAATAATAAGCAAAGGCAGCTTCAGATCTAGATCTAAAATAACACAAAGTTTATAAGTAGATCTAAGACAAAAGCTAGAAACAAAATGCACCGTGACACAAAGTTCTTCGAAAATCTGCTCCTTTGTATTCATTAGCTTCAAATAGCTATCAGGGGTTTCAGCACAAAGTCTGGAACACAAGAATGCTACTTACAAATTCTAATCTTTAACCCGTAGGTTCTTCCTCTACTTATAGAATGTTGAAGGGCAATTACAAGTCAGAAGCTTTTAGTGAATCGGCACGTGTGGACGTTGTAAAGAAAACAACTGGCAATCTCCCTCTCGGAATTCCTCTTTCGCATGACATGCATGATTTGCAACTGAAGATAGAACCTTCTATTTTGCATGTCTGCCACCTATCTCCAAGTAGTTGACTTATTCAAGTAATGGATTTTAAACCAATCACTTAGGTTTTATAATTTAATTGATCGCTCAATTACTTTATCGGAGGAAATAAGAGAAAGAAGAGGAAAGAGGAAAGCTGCAGTCTTGTCCTTTTTCATATTTTGCATGCAATGATTCTTTTGCCTTTGATTCTCACCAAACTGGATCTGGAAGCGGCTGGATCTGGAAGCGGTTGGATTAGTTCATCTCTGGAAGCTTTTGTAGTTCTTCTCCAATACATGCATCAGTGCAATATTTGTCGTAAATAACTCATCATTTTTATTTTTAATTGCATATGAGCAATTAAAATTTCGAAAGCACTCCGGGTGAATGCAAATTCAATGAAGGCTTCAACTGGAAGATTGGGAGAACATGCACAAGGTCCTGGAAGGAATTCTCCATGCATTGAATTCTTTACAATTGGTGCGAGATCATGATCACGGGAACTTCTTCAAATTCGAAAGATATATTCAATGTATGGGACATTGATTTAAGCTTTCTTCAGATTCGGAAGATATATTCAATGTATTGGACATTGATTTAAGCTCCCTTTCAATTATATAAGCACCTATAATGAATACATGTAATTAATTCAGACAAAGATAGAATCCAAGCATGAACACTTGATTTTTATCATAAAAATCTGCATATAAAGTCCGCTGCCCTAAAATTTGAGGCTTTGCTTGCATGCAAAGCAAGCATAAATATTTGTAACTTCACCTGGGCACCTGTAATACTATGTAGACAATTAATCAGACACAAATCAAGCTCCTTCAAACCTAGGCACTAAATTTTGAAGCTTCCAGCAGTAAACACACCTATTGAGCAAAATTCCTCTCCAAATGGGGCGCACTTTTTGTCTGGGCTGCACTTCTTTGCTATTGAATTAATTAATTCATCCTTATGGCAGCCCTTGCTTATATAACCCTCATCATTCTATAATTAATTAGTTCCTATTCCTGACAATTAATTAATTAATTAATAAGCTCTTCTCTTCAAATGGTGCGCCTATTTTGTGCATGCTCATGGCTGCTATTAAATAAATTAAATTTATTTAATTTTAGCTCTCTACTTCTAGTTCACTTAAGCCTCACAATATGCTTTGATCTCATCCACTGAAAATAGGAATTAATTAAATCAATTAATACTTTAAAAAGTATTATTCCTCTCCCAAATGGGGCACACTTTTTGACATGAAGGGGCTGCATTAAATAAATAATATTTATTTAATTTTAGAACTTCTAATTCTAATTCCCTTTATTCACTTTACCCTTGTTGACTTTTCCACATACCTGGGCGCCAAATTTGGAGAAGAAATTAATTAATTTAATGCATTTAAAGTTGCCCTTCCTTCCCAAAAGGGGTCGACTTTTTGGCATAGTCAATTTCTATTTTTAAAAGCCAATTTTTAATGGGATTATTCACCCTGCACCGCAGCTCCAAAAATCCCATGATCCACTTAAGTTGTTTGACTTTCATAATGGGATTATTTACCCTACAAGGCAAGGTAATAAAATCCCATCAATGCCTTAAGTGATTTTTCTTTTATTTCACAATGGGAAAAGTACCTGCAAGGCAAGCTAAGAAATTTCCGCTTGCCTGCTCGCCTCTCGATTTTCTCATTGTGACTTAAGTGGCGTTGCTTCCATGGGAAAAAGTACCTGCTTTGGCAGCATACAAAAATTCTCACCGTCTGTTGCTTCCGAAAATCCCATGATCCACTTAAAACCCTCTTTTTCCAAAGATGCGGCTCTGCCTAGAAGAAGTTTTTTTGTGCGTGACTTCGTCTTTTCAAAGAGAACCAGACCTCCTGTGGTGAATTCCTTCTGGCATAACGCGCATAGATGATCTTCAGATACTCCAGGAAAGGAATCAGTTTAAACCAGCAAAGGAATTGACCCAGAAAAATTTCACAGAAAACGAAACGGAAAACACCAAAAACACAAAACGTTGTCAGAAGTCACAAATAAAGCCCATAATTCATTCCTGGTTAAAACCCTACTGGTATATGGGAATATTGACATGTACGATCACAACAGGGTTAAACCGGAGCACAATTTGCCTCAAACGGGGCTCAAAATAATTAAATACAATTTTCCGCAGGCAAACCCCAGTGACAGAATATAACAATTTCGGGCATCTGGGTATTTGTCGAAATTGGCTTATATGGCTCTTTGGGAATATCTTGACACAATACAGAAACTTTCTGACAATAAAAACACAAAACAACCCATTATTTTAAAAGTACGAAAAAAATTACATAGGGTAGTCCCCATTTCAGGGTGAAATCTGGGGACACCATGAATCCATTGATGTAGCTATTGGAAGATGGGCAACTTTAGGCGTGAGAGATAGAAACCAGAAATAGGAGAAAATTTGTAGATGCACGGCTGGAGACTCCACACACTTCCACTACGCACAAAAAATAATTTTTTTATCATTCACAAATAAAATATCATGCACAAGGGCTATAACAATATGCGCAGATCAAAAAACAGCGTTGTGGTTGGAGGAGCCATCAAATATGAGGGATTTAACAAAGAGTAACAGCGGCTTTGTAGAACCTGAATTGTGTCCTTCAATAGATCAAAAAACCTCGAGCAAATGTGGACACAGATTTCAAAGCCACCAAGATTGGTATCATCTCACCAAAGGAAATACCGATCTAATGCAAATTTGAAAAGATAAGAAACAAAATTCCCAACAACAGAGGCATTGCAAAATTAGATGTTTTCCCCTTACAAGTACACTAAACATCTATCACACAGCACAAAGATAATATCGCTCTAATACCGGATGAAAGGTATGAGCAATTCACACAAGAGAAATTTTCCTTCACTTTCATTCATCTAAAAACATTACATATATAGGAAAATATTACAACTATAAACAGGATCTAATTGTTATTTTATCTCAACTAAAACATCATGTCCACAAGTTTGTTTGAACAACCTAAACAAACTTACATACAAATAAAATATATGTTGACTAACCATATGTAATGTCCCCAAATTTTTGACCCAAGTTGGATTTTAGGCCAATCTAATAACCCCAAATACAATTAATAAAAGATGCAGCAATTTTTTTATATGCAGATCTGAATTGTAATGAAGAATTGTGACTAGGGTATGGAAGGAAACTCACAACAATCAGCAATTACACTCGATATTTCCACTCCAATCTGATCTACTAATTTTATAAAGCCAAAATATGAAGAAACATACAGATTTCAGATGCAAATAAGGCTGAAATTAATTTATTTTGGAACCCCAGTCTGCAGAAAATTATGGCAACTTCAAAAATTCATAACTCCCTCAAAAATGCTCCAATCCACACAAATAAACTATGCACGGATTCAGAAAATTAAGGAGAACACAATGATATTACCCATTCATGCAGATGACCACCATAAGTGCCCTAAACAGCCAAAACACCAACTCGCCCCTAGGGTTTTGGGCTGGAAAAATACTGAAAACTGGTTGCTTTAATTCATAAAAATCAAATTAACAGATGGCAGCATAAATCAAACCTGAATATCCTTGAAAAACACTGTAAATCAACCAAAAGGTAGGTATCTCTTCCTTGCACAATGAACATACAACTGCTGCAATTTTATTCTTCAACAACATTCTTTGGAAATAGTAGAAATCTTTGCAAGCTCTATGGAAAATCTTGTGTAGAAGTTCCCTTATTGCTCTAAGAGGGTTTTCGTCCTCTAGAGGTATAAACTAAGGGTTTTCATCCTTAGAATATTTATGCAAAAGCTCAAGGCTTGAGACACAATTCAGAAAATTATCAAATGATCATAGAATAGAATGTCTTCCCCTCAAGTCGACTTCTCCTTATAAAGGAAGAAGAGACCCAAAGTGACCTTCTTTCCATCCAATCAGCAACAATGATTCTTTCTATGCATTTTCTACCCTCCATTTCTTTCTAGGCCAAGTTGCATTTTCCTTAGGAGAATACAAAAAGATATTTAATACTTATTTTTCCCTCCCAAAGCTGGTTGCATTTTTCCTAGAAGGAATACACAATGAAATGGGCTTTGGTCCTTTCTATGTTTCCCTTATTCCTCCTCAAGGCAAGTCGCCATTTCTCCCTAGGGAGAATAAAAATATAATTGCACCTTTCTCTAACCTCAAATATTTGCTCCAAGGCAAATTGCACTTTCTAGAGATTACCATTTTTATTTATAAGTGTTTTTCTCTATTAAGCCAAATAAATTAATATAAGTGCTTTAATAATTTTATTTTAGGCACTTAATACTAATTTATTGTGACTTAAGTCACCCTTGTGTTCACCCTTTGGCTGTTGGGTTGACAAAATAGGCCAAAGGTCTTCAATTGGGAAGGGGATATTACAGTCCTCCCTTCCCAAAATTGCTTGCCCTCAAGCAATTCCAAATTTGTTTTGTCCAATTGTCATGCACAATAGACAAAACATGTTGAAGTGATCCACAAGCTTGGCCCTGTACCTATCAAATGAAGCAAATCTTGCCACAAAATATAGCTCTCATGATGCTCATAAATATGAGTATGGACCAATGGTTCAACATACTCCATAATGTAAACTTCGTCCTCTAATTTGTCATGCTTCTCATGAGGGAAAGAAATCTGAATGTGCAGCAACAAATTAGACATATTATCATTCACTTCATACCTTGGAGTATCATCATTCTTTATCTTCATGATGACTTGGCTTTGCTGCATCAAATTATGAGCATTCTTGTCCACAATGGGCAGAATATTGTTGTGAATCGCTTGTTGCGATAAATGAGATGGCATACTTTCTTCCACACCATCTTCAATCCGTGCAATCTGCCCTCCTTGGAAAGATATTTCCATGCTCCCATTGCCATATCTTGAGGAGTATCATTCCTCATACCTTGTTGCCCACTAAGCGAAGACTTTTTTCCTTGAACTCTTGTAGGTGTTGTCTTGCTTTGAGCGGCTATCAACTTAAAGCAACTCTAGCTTTGTTATTCCATTCCTCGCATTTTTAAGAGTTTCCATCACATCCTCCTTGCTTGTATATATGAATTTCTTTTCCTCACGAATGCAATTATTTTGTTAAATGGAAACCATACCTTTTGGAGCTTCTTCTTCTTGCATGGTGGAATACACAATGGGCTGATTTTTCTCCAAGTGTAGATCTGTTTTGGTAGACTCCATGATTTTGTTTCCTTGCTCAACCTGCACATCAAATCTCTCTAGAAATTTTTGTGAGAAATCTGCAAGTGAATCAACCGATTCAACCCCTTGGGTCTTCAATAGATGATGCCACCATTTATGTGCTACTCCATCCATGTACAAAGAGATGAGCTTGAGGGCATCATCTTGACACATAGGCTTATAACACAAAAATGTTTTAAATTTTTCCAACCAACATCTAGTAGAGATCTCCTCCATTCCATCAAAGAAAGGGACTTGGGTCCACTTCATCTTTGCATATAGATCTGATTTTTTTTTCATACACAGACGGGAGAATCATTGCTATGATACCACTGTAATGTCCCCAAATGGACATTTTTGACCCAAGTTGGATTTTAGGCCAATCCAAAACCTCAAATACAATTAATAAAAGATGCAACAATTATTTTATATGCAAATATGAATTTTAATGAAGAATTGCGACTAGGGTATGGAAGGAAACTCACAACAATCGGTGATTACACTCGATATTTCCACTCCAATCTGATCTACTAATTTTATAAAGCCAAAATATGAAGAAACATACAGATTTCAGATGCAAATAAGGTTGGAATTAATTTATTTTGGAACCCTAGTCTGCAGAAAATTATGGCAAATTCAAAACTTCATAACTCCCTCAAAAATACTTCGATCCACAAATAAACAATGCACGGATTCAGAAAATTAAGGAGAACGCAATGATATTACCCATTCATGCAAATGACCACCATAAGTGCCCTAAAAAGCCAAAACACCAACTCGCCCCTAGGGTTTTGGGCTAGAAAAATATTGAAAATTGGTTGCTTTAATTCATAAAAATAAAATTAATAGATGGCAACATAAATCAGACTGTATATTCGTGAAAAACATCAGTAAATCAGCCAAAAGGCAGGTATCTCTTCCTTGCACAATGAACATACAATTGTTGCAATTTTATTCTTCAACAACACACTGGAAATAGTAGAAATCTTTGCAAGCTCTATGAAAAATCTTTTGTAGAAGTTCCAATTTCTATAAGAGGGTTTTCGTCCTCTAGAGGTATAAACTAAGGTTTTTCATCCTTTCAAGGCTAGAGACACAATTCAGAAAATTATCAAATGATCATAGAATAGAATGTCTTCCCCTCAAGTCGAATTCTCCTTATAAGGGAAGAAACAGATCCACAAGTGACCTTCTTTCCATCCAATCTTCAATAATGATTTTTTCTATGCATTTTCTACCTTCCATTTCTTTCTAAGCCAAGTCGTATTTTCCTTAGGGAGAATACAAAAGGATATTTAATACTTATTTTTCCTCCCAAAGTTGGTTGCATTTTTCCTAAAAGGAATACACAATGAAATGGGCTTTGGTCCTTTCTATGTTTCCCTTATTCCTCCTCAAGGCAAGTCGCCATTTCTCCCTAGGGAGAATAAAAATATAATAGCACCTTTCTCTAAACTCAAATATTTGCTTCAACGCAAATTGTACTTTCTAGATATTACCATTTTCATTTATAAATGTTTTCTATTAAGCGAAATAAATTAATATAAGTGTTTTAATAATTTTCTTTTCTTTTCGTTAGGCACTTAATACTAATTTATCAGTAACTTAAGTCACCCTTGTGTTCACCCTTTGGCCGTCGGATTGACAAAATAGGCCAAAGGTCTTCAATTGGGAAGGAGATATTAGACCATCCTCATGTGTGAACATTAAATATTGTAATTCCTAACATTCCCCCCCTTAGTGTGAACATGGGGAAAAACACCAAACAGCAAGCCACTCCGTAGCCTGCACATGGTCTCGATCCTCAACAATGACTGTGGGAACTACATCATCCATGAATAGGGACCGATCAATCTATTCAAGTGAATACATGAATTGGGACCGTTCAACCAATTCACATCAACCATCAAGTCAATCTGATCAAGAACACTTCCTACTATAGTATTGTTAGCATATGGATTTGCACGCATGCAAATGACATGCAACAGTGTGGGAACGAAGTCCCTCCTCAATGAAGGTGAGGCTGCCTTTATTGAAAACCAAAACTGTATTTACATCTGTACATTCAAAATTGTATGTGGGGGGGGTTTTGGAACATCAATGGAAGAAAAGTGAATGAAGGAAATGGAATGAAATGAAAGAAAGGAGTGGAATGGAATGGACTGAAAGAACATGCAAGAGTTAGGTAAAAACAGAGCCTAATATTGCATGAAGAGAAAAGATGAATAACCAACACAAATAAAACGGAGTTTGAGTTAGCCAAACAAGAACATGCAAAAGGGAACACACATGAGCAAGTAGATAGTCAGAGCTTGATCATTGTGAACTAGAACAACTGATTACTAATGTTGACAATAAGATCAAAGATAATATTTGCATGCAAGATTTAAACACCTAACATCTAATGAACATAAGAACACCAAATGTTACAGAGACAATGAATGAGACACAAAGTTCTTATTCCATTAACTCCAAAATGTTTTTCACAAAGAACACAAAGTTTCTTAAGAAAACAAAGCTTCACAAAAGTATCTTCTTCTCCTCTCTCAAAGTCACCCTTACAAATGAGCCCCTCACTTCCTTTTATAACCCAAAAGTTGGTTACAAAGTAGTTAGGGTTTAATATGATCATTAAATAAGGCACTTAAGTGACCTTTGACTTTTTCTAACCAACTTTTAAAAAGTGACTAAAAATAGAAACCACTTAAGTTAAAAGGTCATTTAAGGAAAAATACATAAATAAAAGAAATGGGTACATGTGGACCCCACTTAAATGACTTGTATGCACACGTAGACATCCTAGTCAGCAATGTGCCACCTAGATCAAGACACCTAAGATCAGTGCCTTATCCATTGGGCCAAGAGTCCGCCTATCCCGATCGTACGGGAATGAACTCATTGACTGTGCTCTGCAATCCTCCAAATGAAAAGAGTGCTGAGTTTGAAACTTGAGCAATTCATCCACCCCTCTATCTGAGCAATATCCTGGTGTGAGAAGATTTGTCTTCATTCGTATTCATATTCACAATTCTCCACATGCTCAAAGTACCTTTCCATGGTGAATTATTCATTTGTCACGAGACCGTAGTCGTTACGCCACCTTAGTTTATCAGAATCCAGCTTCTGGTCTTTCGCCATTGGGAAGATCTTCAATAGCCAAGTTTGCGATTCACTGCCTGGAGTTATGTCCTTTTTCTTTGTCACCATCCCAAAGTGTTGATCTCCCGAGCAGAATTTGTGAGACTTCAGAGTCTTGGAAATCCATCTCCTTTTCCCCATTGTGAACGAGTGGTGTTGAAAAATCATCGAAGTGATTTATGAATTCGTTGACACACACCTTAGCGTAGTATTTGGTCTTTTTGGAGTGATGGATTCTAACATTTACGCAATCGCTTCCAAGTTTATCACTATTGGCTTGATGACCCTCTTTCAATTCTTCAGGGTATCATGTAGCCAGGTGGGAACCTCTCCAAGTACCTCATTGTACATGGTTCTCGTGTTCGTTGGGAATTGATCTTCATCACGCTGAAGGGGATCACCTTTGGGTGTTGCTGAAATTGGATCTTCTTGTTGTGAGAAAGATGTTGTCGCCATTTTCTCCATTTGTGATGATTCTTCAAATGCAGGCAGTGAAAGAACCGGATCATCAACTTTTGGTTGAGAAGTTGTGACTACTTCCACAAGTTGGGCTGGTATATTTTGAGGTACTTCATCAACGAGTTCCACCTCTAGAAATTGTGTGATATAGATTACAGGTGCTTGCGCATGAACCAATGCTTTGAATTATAGTGTTGTGTTGTTGATTAGGCCTGAAGAATTAGGGCAATCATGCAAAGACGAATGATGAGTGGAATGAGAAATTCTCGAGATGTGCTCCTTCTTCACTTAGGTGTTTAGACGACTCAACTCACGAATGAGCCTTCAATCATATCGCTCCTAGCTTGATTACGAGCTCATGCATTTTCAACTTGAATTCGAACTCCCATGGCGATCCATGCCCTTCGTGTCGTCTTACCTTCTTTCCAGAACCGAACTCCCTGAGTTCTTCTCTGGCTCAACTCACTTGAATACCGAGCTTAACCCGACATTTTTGAAAAGAATGGTTTTACCACAATGCTCACGGTTCTTCCTTATTATATAACACTTGTAGTAAGAATGTTTTGGCTTTGCCATAATAAGCACATTTGTACCTCCCAAACGATGAGAAAATGCTATTACCAATAAAGACCTAATGCTGCCATGATGATGACCCAGGTTCAAGCCCTCAGCATGTCGATAGACACCCTTAAGACTGATTCTTGGCCAAAGAGCTCCTCGGTATTTTGGCAGTGGATTCTACAATCCCGGCTCCAATCAACAAGTTTTTCTGAACCTGGTAAAAGAATACTTTTTTTTATTGTCTGATTGGATGTACATAATGGAAGGGTATAAATATTGCCTATTGCCATTATAGTTTCTCAAAGAGACCATTTACAGGTAACAAGGATGTAGTACATGAAACGGCCAACAGGTATTTTCAGAGTCGGCCTTCACATTCAATTCATTTCCAGGGGGAAAAATAAAAATAAAATGCTGAGCAATATGAATCGTTTCATTCTGCACCGTAATAACCTTCATCTCCTGATTCGGGGAATTTTTTATGAAGCCTTGAATAGCATGACTCCAATCCATCGCAATATTACGCATTCTTTCTGAAGGCCGATGAAAATGCAGAATATAACAAGTCGCAAAAACAATTCATTTTTTCAAACATACTTGCCCACGGTTCAGTTGGGTCGCGTTTTTTATTTTATTTGAAAAACTACAGGCAAACCAAAATAATGCAAACAGTAAAGACAGTATTGGCGCAGGATCAATCGATGATGTTCTCTAGAGTATGGGTCGCCTTTGATAAACTGTTTGCATTATTGTAGGATTGCCTGTAGCTTTCAGGAGCAAGTTTCTTAAGCAGTGCGCCGTGATAGTGCTAATATTGAACAAGATGAATAACATTCAACATTCCCCAGACTGTGTGCGTCCTGTCCCTGGGCGCGTGGGTTTTATTGCTGGGCGCGTGGGTTTTTCTTGCTGGGCGCGCACTGTTCACGCACAAGATGAATAACATTCAACATTCCCCAGACTGTGCGCGTCCTGTCCCTGGGCGCGTGGGTTTTATGGCTGGGCGCGCACTGTTCACGTTTGCTCTTAAAACTTTGTCTTTGCTGTCTCTTCTGCGCACTGTGCACGTTTGGCTCTTCCTGCCCTTGCTGTCTCTTTCACGCACTGTTCACGTTTTCTCTTAAAACTTTGTCTTTAAAACAATGCGCATATATTTGCCTTAATTCTTTTTTTTTTTTGCTGTGACTAATTTCTTTTGCTCACAATGGCGTGGGTTTCGTTTGCATAATGTCAAACAAAATATTTTCTCTTTCTGAAGAAAAAGAAGCTTCCCTGACTTTTTCCACCGGGTTTGATGGAGGAAGTTACGAGGATTAATTCGACTTCCTCTCATCCCGGGTAGTGGCTTAACTGCCAGGGGAAATGGGAAAAGTAACGGGCAATTGCCAACGGGAATGGCAAAATGGGTTGGCAATCCCCGTCCAATTTCCCCATGTGGGAAATTGGGGAATTTTATGCCCGTTTGCCAATCCATGATTTGGCAATTGGCAAAGGAAAACCCGCGTCCGGGGAATTTGAAGGAAATTGCCAGGAAAGTGGAAATCCGGGTTTGGGATGCCAACCCGGCAGTTGGAAACAAAAGCTAACTTCCCCGGCACCAAAACTTGTCGGATGAATCTTAATTTATATTTATTTAATTAAATACTCCTTAAGTGATTAATTTAATCAAACAAGGAGCAATTAATTAATTAAATATTAATTAATTATTTTAATGTATTTTAATGCGTTTTATAGCCTGGCGGGAAGAGTTCTTGCCCGAAAATCACGAAACGAAGACCGAAACGATCACAAAAATAAGACGATCGCAAGGAGTCCAATGAACCATGCAAAGTAATACTTTTCAAAATTTTCTCATTTTTAATTATTTAATTGTCTTTTTTGACAATTTTGCGCAGTCAAAATTGGCTGATAACAGCTGGCTCTGATTGGGGACAAGGACTTTATGGACGCAGCAACGGACCCAGACCAAAATAGTCATGAACATGATCACAGAAAGATGGGGCACAAAAATGGGCGACACGAGAGAGGAGACCGAAAAACAGGAACAAACAAACCAAAATCCTAAATACCTATGTACATACAGGGAACAACCTGTTTTCATTCTGGTAATATTTGAGATACTGGCCACTGTAGGGCAAAGGCAAATGAGTTCCATCAGGATACGCCAAGTAGTAAGTACTATCTCCACAAAAGTGTCTTATTTTGAACGGTCCCAACCACAGTGAGTCAAACTTCCCATGCTTTCCCTTCGGCTCACGTCTTTTATCCCAGAGAAGAACTAAATCATTGATTTGAAACTGTCTCTCTTTAGTTTTCCTGTCAAACAACTTCTTTACCTTGGATTGATGTTCCTTGATCCTGTTGGCCACTTGACTTCTTTGTTCCTCAAGCTTGGTTAGAAACATGACTCTTTTATCTAATGCATTGGTGAAGCATTCATCATCAGCTGCTTGAGCTAATTTTACTTATTTGGTAACTCCAATGTGACAGGAATTTGAGCATCAGTTCCATACAGAAGTTGAAATGGAGACATCCCGATTGCCCTTTTGGGAGTTATGCGGTCAGCCCACAATGCATCGTATAACTTTTTGTGCCAAGTTCTTTGATTTTCTTCGACTAACTTGCGCACAATGGTAATGAGGTTTTGTTTCTTTGGATTGACTTGACCGTTTCCCTGCGGGTAGTAATCTGATGAATGAGACAAAGATATCCCATATCCATAACAAAAACCTATCATCTCTGCAGAAGAAAAATTTGAGGCATTGTCAGTCACAATCTTGTGAGGAATTCCATAACGAACCAATATGTTTTCTTTGATGAAATCACAGATTACTGCAGTAGATGTTTGTTTCACCGGTATAGCTTCTACCCATTTTGTAAAGTAATCAGTGGCAGTGAGTACGTGGGTATGACCAGCGCTGGAATTAGGGTTCAAGACCCCGATGAAATCTAAACCCCATTGTTGAAAGGGTTCTTCAATGACAACTGGCTTCAAAGGCAGTGCCGCCAACTTCGGTCTTCCGACAAATTGTTGACAGGCTTCACATTTGGTCACCCATTTCTGAGCATCAGAAAACATAGTGGGCCAGTAATAATGTGCTCTCAGAATTTTATGGGCCGTTACTGGGCTAGAAAAATGACCGCCGCAAGCATGATTGTGGAAGGCTTCCAGCAACCTAGGCTGTTGTTCTTTATCAACACATCTGAGGAACATGCCATCAATTCCTTTCTTGAACAACGTGTTATCCCAAATGACGTATCTGGCAGCTCTTAGTTTGATTGCTCGTTTCTCTTTAGCTGTCAGATTTTCTGGACACTCACCGTATGTGAGGAAATAGGCAATATCAGAATACCATTCATCCGTGGTACTGACAAAAACTACCAATGGTAAATTTCCTTCAACTAGTTCTTCTTCAGAGTTAACTCGTGGTTCATTCTCTGCAATGAGTTGGCAGAGTCCTCTCCCTCGAACCAACTTGGTAGGCTTGATGTCCAGATCATATTCTTGTATCTTGGAGACCCAATTACCTCTTTTAGATCCCGGTTCCTGTTGTGTCAACATTGATTTCACCGCGGTATCCGGAACTAAGACTTTGGTGTGAGAATTCAACACGTAATACCTGAAGTGTTTTAGGGCTCTTACCACCGCGTACGCATGTCTCTCAAGAGGAGTGTAATTAAGTTCATGTTTCTTGAATCCCGAACTCATGAATGCGATAGGAGATTCAATCCCCTCTTGATTGTGCTGAGTCAAAATGGCAGAGATTGTGTGTGGCGAAGCATAACAATAAATTATAAAATCCTTCTTAAAATCGGGACACACCAATGTAGGAGCTTTTGCAATAGCACCCTTGATTTGCTCAAACGCCTCTCTACCTTCCTTTGACCATTTGAAAGATTCTTTTCCTTTCATCATATCAGCGATTTCTTTAGTCAACTCGGCGAAATCTGGCACGAACCTTCTCAAAAAATTCACCTTTCCAAAGAAAGAGTGGACTCCAGGTTTACTTGTAGGCAAGGAAAGATTCTTTATAGCTTGAACGCGTTCAGGATCGATCTTAGTTCCTTCCTTAGAAACAATATGACCTAGGAGTTTACCTTCCGTAACTCCAAACACAGATTTTTTTGGATTCAGAGAAATCTTATGAAGTTTACACCTTTGCAAAATTTTCTCTAAATCTCTTAAGTGATCTTCTCGCTTCTTTGAAAACACTGTCAAGTCATCTAGGTATATCACAATGATCTTGTCCTTATAATCTGCAAACGCCATATCCATGGCCCTTTGAAACGTTGCACCAGCATTGATCAAACCGAAGGGCATTCTTCTATATGCGAACGTACCCCAGGGGGTAGTGAATGCAGTTTTATGTTGATCTTCTCTAGCCACCTCAATCTGATTATAGCCAGAGAAACCATCTAGCATAGATAGCATTTCCGATCCGATTCTTGCTGCGAGAATATGGTCCATGACTGGCAGTGGGTAGTTATCCTTCAAGGACGCCTGATTAAGATTGCGGAAATCCACGCAAATCCTAATTTCTCCATTTTTCTTGCGAACCGGTACAATATTAGCTATCCAGGTCGAATGTCGAATAGGAAAAACTATTCGTGCATCTAGCATCTTTTGAACTTCATGAAATATTGTCCCTGCAATCTTGGGATTATATTGTCTTTGCTTTTGCCTGAATGGAACTGCGCCAGGCTTCAAGGGTATGGCATGCTCCATTTCCCTGGGTTGGAAAGACTTCAAATCTTCGTATGAATATGCCAAGACGTCAGAATATTTGGTAAGGAGATTTATGAATTTCCTGCGCTCCTCAGGCGAGCAACATTTACCAATATTGATCAGGCGAGGTTTATCCTTGGTGCCGATATTAATTTGCTCATAGTCAGCAGAATTTGCAGGTCCTGCCTGCTCTTTCTCTTTAATAAACCTGTCATGTTTGTCAAAAAGTTCTTCGAGTGAAACCAACCCTTTGGGAATTTTATTTCCTCTGAGTTGAATGATGCCATCACCAGGATCTTCGTTCTCAACTCCTTCCTGATTGGGTGAGGTAGTTGATTCGCGAAATGCCGAATCACTTCCTTCAAAGTACAACTGTTCAAAATTTTCTCTCTTTTCCAAGAAGGCAATAATTTGTTGATCATCATTAAATACTTGCCAATTTTCTGCATTGTCAGGAACACTTGGCCTAAAGACCATTTCAATGGTGTATTTGTCTTGATCAAAATCTGAATGAGGAATCATTAATGACGCTGAGACTGCTAGAGAATCCGCTTTGTCATTCTTTTCACGAGGGACAGATTTAATGGAAAAAGCGTCGAAAAATTCTATGGCATCCCAAACTTTATTTCTGTAGTGTCTCAGACGATCGTTCTTTACCTGGAACTGATTTCTTACTTGTTTCACGATCAATTCCGCATCTCCAAAGACTTTCAGATTTTTTATCCCTTTCTCTTCTGCAACTTGGAGGCCAAGGATTAATGCCTCGTACTCTGCAGTGTTATTAGTATTTGAAAATTCGAGTTTATAGGAAAAAGGAAAGATTTTACCATTTGGAGATATGAGCACCACTCCTGCACCAGAGCCCGTTGAGCAACAACTTCCATCGAACTCAAGAGTCCAGATCTCATTGGAGTCTTGGCAAGTGATCTCAGGGGTATGAACTTCCGTAGTCATCATATAATTACCCATACTTGAGCCTTGGAAAAGGATCTGTGCGCGAGGATCTTCAGTTTTAGTTACTGTGAACTTTGCCTGAGTTTCCGGCATAAGTTTCTTCATTTCTCCTTTGATAGGAATCATGGCATGAGACCAGTCCATTTGAATCTCACCACCCAAATCCCTACAAAATTTTCTGCTCAACAACATTCCATACGAGGCAGGGATATCAGCAACTAAAATAGTTACCTTAACTCGCTTTTGAGGGAATTGGGCTAAAACCATTTGGGCGTCCTTAATCTGCCCGATCAAAGGAACTTGCTTGGTTTCCATAGAGTAACACGATCCGAATGTTCTCGTACAAGTCAAACCAAGAGCATGTGCTACTTTTGCCGGCATCACATTATCCGAGGCTCCAGAGTCTATAATGCAATTACTTAACTTGCATCCGTTGATAAGAAAAGACACAAAGAAAGGTTCGATCTTTTCATTGGAAGGTGTAGTGGCTGCCACAATATTTTGAGTTTTCCCATCTTTGGGAGTTCTTAGAATTCCTTTAGAGGAATGAACAGTAGAGTCGCCTTTGATAAACTGGACCATCTTCTCGAGCTGATCCTTGTTGGACTTCAAGTACTCTGCCTGTGACATGGAAATTTTTGTTTTATTGATATGATCAATGATATCAAATTTAGGCAAAGTAATTGCACTTGAAGTCTCAGATATGAGTTCTTTCGAACTTGATGATGGCACACTTTTGACCTTGGTCTCGGGCTTGGTTGATACGGATGTGGAAGAAGGAGTTTTCTTCGTAATTGGTTTACTAACTGATTGATCTAACAAAGGCTCTCCTTTCTTTAAGATAGTCTTGACCTTTGAAACCTCAGTATCTCTGGACTCTTTAGGAGCCTCCTTTATCTTGGATCCTTTGAGAGTTTCCTTGGAAACCTCTCTATCTCCCGCCTTGGTGGTATCTTGGTCCTTTTTCTGAGAGCGTGTGAAGACAGCGAAGGATTGACTATTCATATCTTCTATAATTTCTTCATATTCATCTTCTTCATCGGAACGGTACTCAAAGAAATGATTATTGCTTTCTTCCTCAGGATCTTCAACTGTAGGTTCAGATGCCTCAGAATCGGGCTCTTCCTCATCAACCTCGACGACCTCAATCTCATCATCGCTTTCTTCAATGACATCACATTTGGAATTAGTTGCGGGAGCTGCTTCAATAGCAAGCCTCGTTGGAGCACCTGCAATCCTGGCTTTGTTGGGAACGTATCCTTTTCGTGGGATATCTTTGTAAGGAGCAGGTTTACTACTTTGAGCAACTTGCTTCTTCAAAGCTAGCATATCATTAGCCAACTTAGTGAGTATAGTTTCTGAAACGTTGGGAGTTTCTTGACTCTTTCCTTTGAGGGAATTTTTCTTGAATTTTCCTGCCATGATTAAGTCATCTTCGATTTCTATGGCCAAAGATTGAGCAAGTTCCAAAGTAGCCACCCTGGCCCTTCTTAGCTGATAGCACACTTCTGGTTGTTGTGCGTTAATAAAGAAACATTTTTGTCCATCAAGGTTGGGACGAATCCCGGTAGGAACTTTGTTTACCATCTTGTTGAATTTGGCCACGAAATTCCTCATGGGTTCTGTAGGCTCTTTCTTTGCCTGAGATAGTTGGGCAAGAAGAGCATGTTCATCTTCCGCTGTTTTGAATCGATTTTCAAACTTGGTTTTCATATCATCCCAACTTGTAATACATCCATTGGGTAGATGATGAAACCAATCTGCAGCAATATCATGCAATGTCTCGATGAAGAGACGAATAGCAACATCTTCGTATTCTACTGACAAAACAGCACATGCAGCGAAGAAGGCAGAAATATGATCCTCTGGTGACGTCTTCCCATCTCCGTCGAACTTGGGAAGAATCTTTCTTGATCCTCGTGGGAGTTCATGTCGAGCAGGTAAGGCCAATGGGCCTATGGCATTTCCCCATGGTACATTGGCTGCCATTGGAGGAAAGGTGGTATGCGTAGGTAAAACAATGTGAGCAAGGACAAGTGCTTGACTGGTGGTGATTCCTTCCTTGCTTGCTCTTTCAGGACTTGATGCAAGGCTTGCAGATCTACGAGGTGTGTTCTTCTTAGGAGGAGATAACTTGAAACCGAATTTTCCTTGAAAATCAAAGGTAGGGTCAGATCGACCTTTAGCTTTTTCTCCTCGCGTAAACCTCTTTCCTTCCAGCTTGGAATATTTATGGTGAAGAGATCACTAGCGTGTTCCGACCAGCTCTAGCCTTTTCTCTTTGCTCTCTTTCTTGAGCTATTTGCGCCTGAATAACTCTAACAACTCTCGCAGCTTTCTCTTCTTCGTTATCTAGTATTGATGCGGCGAGATAAAAATGATGGTTACTTGTGCGCTTTTCCCAAATAGCTTGCCTCAAATCTGATGATATGTCTTCTTGAGTATCTGCAAAAACAAGATTTGGTTGCAAGATAGGTGGGTTACTGTAATGGTCATACTGACTTATTACAGGTGGAAAGGGCCGCGTCGGTGAACAACTATCAACACGTGCCCAAGAGGTCTCGGCCACGAGTGTGGGTGCTCTTCTTCTAAGGTCTTCGATGTAGATTTCTCTGTCAATGGCTCTATCAACAGCCACAAATTGCTGCAAGCTTTCACAGTTTTCCCAAGCTACTATTCGAAGGTTGGCAGCAATGTCTCCTTGGAAATCTTCATCGGGCACAAGGTTCGGTTGAAGAACTGGAGCTTGTGCAGAGGGGATAGTCATAAAGATTTAACCAAAGCCTTTGGTTAACGATTTACGAATCCCAGTGAGTCGCCAAAAGCTGTTAGCATATGGATTTGCACGCATGCAAATGACATGCGGCAGTGTGGGCGAAGTCCCTCCTCAATGAAGGTGAGGTGCCTTTATTGAAAACCAAAGCGTATTTACATACATCTGTACATTCAAAATTGTATGTGGGGGGTTTTGGAACATCAATGGAAGAAAAGTGAATGAAGGAAATGGAATGAAATGAAAGAAAGGAGTGGAATGGAATGGGTGAAAGAACATGCAAGAGTTAGGTAAAAACAGAGCCTAATATTGCATGAAGAGAAAAGATGAATAACCAACACAAATAAAACGGAGTTTGAGTTAGCCAAACAAGAACATGCAAAGGGAACACACATGAGCAAGTAGATAGTCGAGCTTGATCATTGTGAACTAGAACAACTGATTACTAATGTTGACAATAAGATCAAAGATAATATTTGCATGCAAGATTTAAACACCTAACATCTAATGAACATAAGAACACCAAATGTTACGAGAGATGATGAATGAGACACAAAGTTCTTATTCCATTAACTCCAAAATGTTTTTCACAAAGAACACAAAGTTTCTTAAGAAAACAAAGCTTGCACAAAAGTATCTTCTTCTCCTCTCTCAAAGTCACCCTTACAAATGAGCCCCTCACTTCCTTTTATAACCCAAAAGTTGGTTACAAAGTAGTTAGGGTTTAATATGATCATTAAATAAGGCACTTAAGTGACCTTTGACTTTTTCTAACCAACTTTTAAAAAGTGACTAAAAATAGAAACCACTTAAGTTAAAAGGTCATTTAAGGAAAAATACATAAATAAAAGAAATGGGTACATGTGGACCCCACTTAAATGACTTGTACGCACACGTAGACATCCTAGTCAGCAATGTGCCACCTAGATCAAGACACCTAAGATCAGTGCCTTATCCATTGGGCCAAGAGTCCGCCTATCCCGATCGTACGGGAATGAACTCATTGACTGTGCTCTGTAATCCTCCAAATGACAAGAGTGTTGAGTTTGAAACTTGAGCAATTCATCCACCCCTCTATCTGAGCAATATCCTGGTGTGAGAAGATTTGTCTTCATTCGTATTCATATTCACAATTCTCCACATGCTCAAAGTACCTTTCCATGGTGAATTATTCATTTGTCACGAGACCGTAGTCGTTACGCCACCTTGGTTTATCAGAATCCAGCTTCTGGTCTTTCGCCATTGGGAAGATCTTGATAGCCAAGTTTGCGATTCTTGCTGGAGTTATGTCCTTTTTCTTTGTCACCATCCCAAAGTGTTGATCTCGAGCGGAATTTGTGAGACTTGAGTCTTGGAAATCCATCTCCTTTTCCCCATTGTGAGCGAGTGGTGTTGAAAAATCATCGAAGTGATTTATGAATTCGTTGACACACACCTTAGCGTAGTATTTGGTCTTTTTGGAGTGATGGATTCTAACATTTACGCAATCGCTTCCAAGTTTATCACTATTGGCTTGATGACCCTCTTTCAATTCTTCAGGGTATCATGTAGCCAGGTGGGAACCTCTCCAAGTACCTCATTGTACATGGTTCTCGTGTTCGTTGGGAATTGATCTTCATCACGCTGAAGGGGATCACCTTTGGGTGTTGCTGAAATTGGATCTTCTTGTTGTGAGAAAGATGTTGTCGCCATTTTCTCCATTTGTGGTGATTCTTCAAATGTAGGCGGGGAAAGAACCGGATCATCAACTTTTGGTTGAGAAGTTGTGACTACTTCCACAAGTTGGGCTGGTATATTTTGAGGTACTTCATCAACGAGTTCCACCTCTAGAAATTGTGTGATATAGATTACTGGTGCTTGCGCATGAACCAATGCTTTGAATTATAGTGTTGTGTTGTTGATTAGGCCTGAAGAATTAGGGCAATCATGCAAAGACGAATGATGACTGGAATGAGAAATTCTCGAGATGTGCTCCTTCTTCACTTAGGTGTTTAGACGACTCAACTCACGAATGAGCCTTGATCATATCGCTCCTAGCTTGATTACGAGCTCATGCATTTTCAACTTGAATTCGAACTCCCATGGCGATCCATGCCCTTCGTGTCGTCTTACCTTCTTTCGAACCGAACTCCCCGAGTTCTTCTCAGCTCAACTCACTTGAATACCGAGCTTAACCCGACATTTTTGAAAAGAATGGTTTTACCACAATGCTCACGGTTCTTCCTTATTATATAACACTTGTAGTAAGAATGTTTTGGCTTTGCCATAATAAGCACATTTGTACCTCCCAAACGATGAGAAAATGCTATTACCAATAAAGACCTAATGCTGCCATGATGATGACCCAGGTTCAAGCCCTCAGCATGTCGATAGACACCCTTAAGACTGATTCTTGGCCAAAGAGCTCCTCGGTATTTTGGCAGTGGATTCTACAATCCCGGCTCCAATCAACAAGTTTTTCTGAACCTGGTAAAAGAATACTTTTTTTTATTGTCTGATTGGATGTACATAACATAATGGAAGGGTATAAATATTGCCTATTGCCATTATAGTTTCTCAAAGAGACCATTTACAGGTAACAAGGATGTAGTACATGAAACGGCCAACAGGTATTTTCAGAGTCGGCCTTCACATTCAATTCATTTCAGGGGAAAAATAAAAATAAAATGCTTTGAGCAATATGAATCGTTTCATTCTGCACCGTAATAACCTTCATCTCTGATTCGGGGGACCATCGCAATATGCAATACGCATTCTTTCTGAAGGCCGATGAAAATGCAGAATATAACAAGTCGCAAAACAATTCATTTTTTCAAACATACTTGCCCACGGTTCAGTTGGGTCGCGTTTTTATTTTATTTGAAAAACTACCAGGCAATGCAAACAGTTTTGATAGTCTGGGTGCAGGATCAATCGATGATGTTCTCTACAGTATGGGTCGCCTTTGATAAACTGTTTGCATTATTGTAGGATTGCCTGTAGCTTTCAGGAGCAAGTTTCTTAAGCAGCGCGCACTGTTATTGAACAAGATGAATAACATTCAACATTCCCCAGACTGTGTGCGTCATTGACTCTGGCGCGTGGGTTTTATTGCTGGGCGCGTGGGTTTTTCTTGCTGGGCGCGCACTGTTCACGCACAAGATGAATAACATTCAACATTCCCCAGACTGTGCGCGTCCTGTCCCTGGGCGCGTGGGTTTTATGGCTGGGCGCGCACTGTTCACGTTTGCTCTTAAAACTTTGTCTTTGCTGTCTCTTCTGCGCACTGTGCACGTTTGGCTCTTCCTGCCCTTGCTGTCTCTTTCACGCACTGTTCACGTTTTCTCTTAAAACTTTGTCTTTAAAACAATGCGCATATATTTGCCTTAATTCTTCTTTCTTTTGCTGTGACTAATTTCTTTTGCTCACAATGGCGTGGGTTTCTCTTACATAATGTCAAACAAAATATTTTCTCTTCTGACTTTTTCCACCGGGTTTGATGGAGGAAGTTACGAGGATTAATTCGACTTCCTCTCATCCCGGGTAGTGGCTTAACTGCCAGGGGAAATGGGAAAAGTAACGGGCAATTGCCAACGGGAATGGCAAAATGGGTTGGCAATCCCCGTCCAATTTCCCCATGTGGGAAATTGGGGAATTTTATGCCCGTTTGCCAATCCATGATTTGGCAATTGGCAAAGGAAAACCCGCGTCGCGGGAATTTGAAGGAAATTGCCAGGAAAGTGGAAATCCGGGTTTGGGATGCCAACCCGGCAGTTGGAAACAAAAGCTAACTTCCCCGGCACCAAAACTTGTCGGATGAATCTTAATTTATATTTATTTAATTAAATACTCCTTAAGTGATTAATTTAATCAAACAAGGAGCAATTAATTAATTAAATATTAATTAATTATTTTAATGTATTTTAATGCGTTTTATAGCCTGGCGGGAAGAGTTCTTGCCCGAAAATCACGAAACGAAGACCGAAACGATCACAAAAATAAGACGATCGCAAGGAGTCCAATGAACCATGCAAAGTAATACTTTTCAAAATTTTCTCATTTTTAATTATTTAATTGTCTTTTTTGACAATTTTGCACTTCATCAAAATTGGTGATAACAAGTATCAATGGTACAAATCTCCACATCATCATCACAAGGGAAACACAAACACTGAACTACACATAGGAACAGGGAAGCTCATTTGTTCTTATTCGTCACACACAACAAAAGGTGTCAGTAAAGTAGTTTTGCGACCTCTAAGGTAGTGATGAACTCGAGAACGTTGATCGTCCTCCTGCCTTCCATCGCCTCCATCCTCTAATGAATGACAATGCTACCTCAACGGAATGTGATCATGTTGATCAATGATTTCCACATTGTTTATTATTCCCCTCACAATAAGAAATTTTTATTTTCGGGCGGACGGGTAACACCGAAAATGCGTCCATAAGGCAAATTTTTTTTTTATTTTACAATTTTCGACTTTTGACTTTTTGACGATGACGCTACTATATGACTAAACAATTTTAACAATAACACTCAACGCAACAAATAACGACTTATGTTTATTGACTACGAATTAACAAAAATATTTTAATTACACAACACTTGACTTTAACACATTTGACTATAGACAACAATAACAAAATGACTCTTATGACTTTGACATAAAATAATGACTAAAATTTTAATACTCCCAAATATAAAATTATACTAATTTACCACTATGCTTTCTTTTTCTTTATAAACAACACCGAACATTTAAGTTCACAAACTATTGACTATACTTATAACTCAACCCACTTTTAAATGGACATGTAAACCATGGACTCTTAGATCGAACTATTTTTGACCAAATAAATAAACAAAAAAACTTCAAACTGAATATATTATATCCTAAAAAACAGACCTATAACCACGGCCAGTAGAACACCATTTTCTCGCGGGCAGTTTGATGCGGAATTAGTGAGTAGGCTTCTGGTGATGAATCCATTGATGTAGCTATTGGAAGATGGGCAGCTTTAGGCATGAGAAGTAGAAACCAAAAACAGGAAAAAATCTGTAGATGCATGGCTGGAGACTCCACACACTTCCGCTACGCACAGAATGTTTTTTTTATTATTCACAGATAAAATATCATGCACAGGGACTATAACAATATGCACAGATCAAAAAACAGCGTTGTGGTTGGAGGAGCCGTCAAATATGAGGGATTTAACAAAGAGTAACAGCGGCTTTGTAGAACCGGAATTGTGTCCTTCAATAGATCAAAAAACCTCGAACAAATGTGGACGCAGATTTTGGAGCCACCAAGATTGGTATCATCTCACCAAAGGAAATACCGATCTGATGCAAATTTGAAAAGCTAAGAAACAAAATTCCCATTAACAGGGGCACTGCAAAATTAGATGTTTGCCCCTTGCAAGTACACTAAACATCCATTACAGGCACAAAGATAATATCGCTCTGATACCAGATGAAAGGTATGAGCAATTCACACAATAGAAATTCTCCTTCCCTTTCATTCATCTAAAAACGATACATATATAGGAAAATATTACAGCTATAAACAAGGAACTAATTCCTATTTTATCTCAACTAAAAAACCATGTCCGCAAGTTTGTTTGAACAACCTAAACAAACTTACATACAAATAAAATATATGTTGACTAACCATCCTCATATGTGAACACTAAATATTGTAATTCCTAACAACAAACCCAAACTGAAAATATTCTGATTTTTATATCAGCCAACTGAAAAATAGAACAACAGTGAACAGCAGTCTGATTTTTAGAACAGCAGCAAGGAAAAACATTAATTCATCAATATATCACCATTCACATCATCCGAAGTATGTAGAGGCACTTTAGGAATATTTTAGAACAATTATCAACCAAGAAATCAACCTCTAAACACAGCTGGAAATTAAATAAATGACAGTTGAAGTACAACTCACATTAAGGGCTAGAAATGATGATTCCAAACCCCAAAAATACCAAAATGTAGATTCCGGCCTTATAAAATATGAGGAACAAGAATATCAACTCAAAATACTGAAATGTGCCCTAGAAAGCACTGAATTCCTCCTCCACCCAAGTCGCCACCCTAGGAGAGGGTGCAAAATGAATGTGGAACCCTTCTTAGCTCTTTCTCCTTCAATCCCTAGATGCCAACCAGCAATGACCTCTCCTTTCTTTGCATGCTCAGATGTACTAAAATACCTGTAAAGTGATGTAGTTTCCATCATAAAGCAAGAAATGGATGCATAATCAGCTCGACTAGCAATTCAGATTGAGGAGGGGTTCAAAACAATTCACCGCAATCATATTTCACATGGAATCTTATCCAAATTAAGGCTACCAAATATGATTTGTTCCTTCCTTTCGGCTGAAACCTTCTTCCCACATCAACCCATGATGGAATTCCATGGGCTGGAAAATGAAGATCAGCAAGCCTATGGTTGAAATCAGCAAACATATTAGCCCTTAACTCAACATTCTTGCATTCCTTCCTTGCCCTAACTGGGCGTGAAAGATAGATTCCAACAAGAAAGCTCCAACTTGCTCTTAATCCCTCAAGTACTCCCCACATGGAGGTCATATTTTGCATGCCTAGTACCAACCAAAAATTATCACCATGAAGCTTCTTACCCTTGTTAGCCTCTATGTATTGAATGCCCCGAAGATATGCTTCTTCCTTTTTCATGCTAGCCACGTTTGGAAGTATTGCCTTCTCTCCTTTATCATTGCATTTCAACATAAGATGTAAACAACACATACCAAAACTTATGCTCACCTCTTTTGGAAGGTTATTACCTTGCTGATTTGGGTTTTCAATTGTTGACTTGAAACTGCCCCACCGAATTTTTCCCCATTGAGTTTGGATCGGTCCATAGAAGTGCGGATGAGTGGGTGTAGTGTCCAAGTACAACTCTAAACTTCTTCATAAGCAACGCCAAAGATGTGGGGATGTTGGCTTTGCTCAATCTCCATGTGTAAACCCTCTTACCCATCATATTAAGAGGAAAGAGTGTCCCCAAATCTGCCTCTTTCTCGCTGCCCATGGAAGGTATGCACAGCCCCATGCATAATTTTGAAGAGGACAGCCCATCATAGCTGTAGTCTAACTCAAAATTCTTGGATGTTATTGACATAGGAAGGGTGCAACAGTTGTAATACTTGAAATCCCTTCCACACATCATATTAAACCCAAAAATCTTCATCAAAAATATCAACCTACAGCTGTCCAAGGAGAGAACTATCCATCCACAATGCAAATTTAGGAAGAGCATTTTACCTTGGCTGTAACATCATGTTGTCTCATGCAAAATTGGCATGATGGTGGTGGAAGACCATCTTGTATCCCATGCAAACACTATATCTTCTACTATGGATGAGAAATGCATTTTTCTTGTGATTGCCAATTTTCTTATGGCTGCCATAAGGATGTAGACAGCAGTCCTCAAATTTGTATCAACATCCTTCCAAAGGTTCCTGGATCCCAAGCTTCTAGGTGCAAACAACCCGGAATTATGTGCCCCTTGTCCCTCAATATATTCTTCCTCTTATCAAATTGATCTTGCTGCCCTCCATGATACAAATATGGCAGCGACATAGGAGGAATCAACAAATTTGAAATATGATGGTCATATCTAGGGCTGCCCACAAAGAGTTCCCTTCTTAGGGCTAAAGTAGCATCCTCTTCCCATTTGGTACCCTTCATCCTCACAAAGTTGTTAGAATATTTCTTATGACGACCAAAATGTAGCAATTCCTTAAGAAGATGATGAAATTGCTTACCATATGTTGTTGTCCTGAAATTTCCAGCAATCTGAAGGTGATTGTAGTCACCCGGAAAAGCACTTTCTTCATCCACATGACCCCCAACAAGGTCGCCAAAAGTCTTAGTCCATTGACCCTATGCAATTCTGATTTGTCTCCATCCTTAGCGTCATGAAGACTTCCCATTTTCCATGATTTGCTTTGGAGCATCACATTTTCCTCAAGTTCATCCCTTTCAACAAATTGCCCATGACCATAAATCTGAAATGGCATGGTAGAGAGCAACAAATCTGAATTATTTTCATACCTTCAGCTGTCTTCATAGTGTTCATCTTTCTTCGCCATATGAGAATTTTTTAAAGCATCCTCATTATGTTAATACATGTAAGGGACCACATCATAAATCTTGTCGGCATCATGACCATCACCAACTTGTCTTTCATCGTTTGTTGTCCGAGAGGTCCTAGTGAGCTGATCCCAAGCAATTGTGCTTCAACCTTCAACTTCTCTTCACCATCTTGTAAATCAGATTTTTCTTCTTTATTTTCCTGTAACATGTCATCATTAGAAATCAATGAATCATCATGAAATATCAAAGGATTTATACCTTCCAACTCGTGCTTCATGATTTCCTTCTCTTCTCTAGGCTTGTGCTTCAAGATTTCATCAAACCCTTGGCCCTTCATATTGTTGTTCTGAAAATCAGTCAAGGGCTCATCCTTGGGAAGAGTGATGGGTGCTTCAATGGGCTGCTCCCTCTCAATGCCCAACAACTTCAATTGTTCTTCATCATCCTTGATCATGATGGAGGGATTCTTTCCCTCAAGGGCTGGAACATCTTTCCCATCTTCCTTGGGTATAACTCGGGGTTTGGACCTTGGTCCCATTCCCACTCTACCATTCTTTAACCCTATGAACTTGGCGAGTGTCATGGCATCACGAATCTCACCCAGGAAGAATCTTGTACTCCTCATAGATGGTAGCAATGTTATGGCTCCCCGAATGTTGTGTTTCAAACTTTGGCATGGCTTCTTCCTTAGGGAGGAAGGTAGGCTTGAATGGCCTAGCAGCAGTTAGCTCCAAAAGCTGGATCTTATGATCTCGCCTCGCGCTATGAATTCCCAAAGAACTTCCTTCTCCATTGTGGTTCTTGCATGGTCTGGATCAATTGTGTCAACCTATTCGCCAATCTTTCTTTCCCTAGGGCAAGCCTCTCAACCCTAACATCATCAAAATGTATGTTTTCCATTTATCTCATTCTTTTGAATGAAACCCTCCAGTGGGAGGATAGCATTGTAATGTCCCCTTTCGAGACCTGAAACTGAAAATATATGAAACCACACAAACCCAAGTGAAATGAAATCTGATTTTTTATAACAGCAGCTGTAATATCCTTTAAAACCCTAGGGCGAACTGTATATGAGTTTAAATTCATGAAACAACCATGCACAACAACTGAAAAATGTTTCGACATAATTATTTCAACCACAACAATCAATATCCATCCAATTAGCAACAAATAAATGGAGAAAATCAGTGAATATTTACTTTTGTAATTAAATTTAGGACAGCCGAAAAACAGCCACAAACCCACGCTGAAAACGATAGATAAACACCACCAAAAATCACAAAAATATAGATTCCGCCCTTATAAATTATGGAGATTCGGGTTGTAAAAAAACATATGAAATATGTTCCCTAGAAGGCACACCGAATAACACCAAACGCTAGTCGCTCCCTCTAGGGAGAGCTCCAAAATGCATGCAAAGCTTTTGGAGATATTTCCCTTGATGCCCTAGATCCAAATCTGCAAGAAGTCTTCAATAGATATCTTCAAATCACCCACAATGGAAGGTTTTTGTCTTCCTTGGAATGCCACACAAGAGGGGTTTCGTCATCAAGTGGATAGTTAATGAGCACTTTGCCCAAAAAACCAAGTATAGATAAAAATGCACCAAAGATAGTTGCAAATGAAGTCCTTAAGTCCCTTTTATATCCTTCCCTTGCGCCAAAAGCCAATTAGAAGTGGACCGACCTCTTTAAGCTTCTTTTTATCTTTTAATTTGCCTTTATGACTCTCCAATCACAGCCAACCTGCTTTATAAAGGGAAACACTAAAAATAAACATTAAATCTAATTAAGAAAACTGAAATGAAAATGCAATTTCTTCCCTTGCTCAACCATGTTTCATTGCCACGGAAAGCGGATAGCAAGAAGTCCACTTTTAGGCTCTTAATTCGAAAAAGGGGACATTACATCCTATGTCAATAACATCCAAGAATTTTGAGTTAGAAATACTATACTACAGCCATGATGTTCTGTCCTCAAAATTATACATGGGACTGTGCATACCTTCCATGGACAGCAAGAAAGAGGCAGGTTTGGGGACACTCTTTCCTCTTAATATGATGGGTAAGAGGGTTTACACATGGAGATTGAGCAAAGCCAACATCCCAACATCTTTGGCGTTGCTTACGTAGAAATTTAGAGTTGTACATGGCACTCAACCGCACTTCTATGGTCTGATCCAAACTCAATGGTGAACAAAATCTAGTGGGACAGTTTCAAGTCAACAATTGGAAACCCAAATCAGCAAGGTAACAACCATCCAAAGGAGGTGAGCATAAGTTTTGGTATGTGTTGTTTGCATCTTATATTGAAACGCCAAGTTGAGGCAAGGATGGGTTGCAAGAATCTTGAGTTAAGGGCCAATATGTTTGCTGATTTCAACCATAGACTTGTTGATCTTCATTTTCCAGCCTATGTAAGACAATTTTCAGTCCCTATGCTACTCATGAATTTGCCTTTTTCCATAAGATTTCAGTTTGGTAGTTGTTATGTCATGGTTATAGGGCTGAATGTGCAAAAATCAGATTTGGGACTGCCATTAGCAGCCATGAACAGCGGTAAACTTGCATTTTCGAAGGGAATTCCATCATGGGTTGATGTGGGAAGGAGGTTACAGCTGAAAGGAAGAAACAGATCAGATTTGATAGTCCCAATTTGGATAAGATTCCATGTGAATTATGACTGTGGTGAATTGTTTTCAGCCCCTCCACAATCTGATTTGCATCTTGTAATAAGAGGGATAGCTAGTCAAGTTGATTATTCGTCCATTTCTTGCTTTATGATGGAAACTACATCAGTGTGCAGAGGATTTTGGTATAGCTGAGTATGCAAAGAAAGTAGATGTCACTATTGTTTTTGAAGTAGAAGATGAAGAAGATATTTTAACGTCCACGAGGCTACCAAAGATAGCCTATGAGACAAAGATGGGACAACCGAGCCTACTAGAAAGCTTTTTGGCATTCAGATCTCCTGTTGATGAGTTTGACAATCAGCTCCCTTGTTTTTTCAACCATATTTTCGCTGAAAATATTTTGAAAGGATGTAGTAGCCACTGTGCTAGCAAACTGGGCCCTAATGTCGTTATAAGCATTACATTCCAACATGAAACGTTTCTCTGACTCCATTGCGCCAGGCGTGCAAAAAACACAGATTCTCTCTTCCCATGCCTCTTTAGGTTTTTTCCATCTTGTTTCACATTGAAGACGATGTGAATTGGTTCTCAGTTGAGCTATGAAGATCTTTTCTTTCCACGGGATACTAGCCCCTATAAAATCCTTTTGTTGATGATCACATGTAGAGTTAAATTCCTCCAAATAATACCTATTTTTTGTCCCTAATGGCTTTCCCCACATAGCTTGGAGGAATTTATCTATAGAAAAAGTTTTTATCTCTTGGCTATTATTAGGACATGTCTTCAAGGAAATGTTCCTTTTTTAAGCCATTTGTTGTTTTGATTTATCCATGACTTCTTTCTTTCTCCAAAACTCATCAAGACAACCTTAGGCCATCTCGCTACCATCTATTTGTTCGATCCTTTTTAAGTATGTTATGAGACGAACCATAGTGATAGCTTCTAAAGGTACATCCCCGTTTCAGCTAGAAGAATCTCATATGGGACCGAGATCTCTAATTTGAACTTGCTAGAAATCATGCTTTTTGAATTCTCTCAGATTGTTTCCACCTTGAGTTTGAAATGCTGCTAACCCAAACCTCGCATCCATAAAGCACCACTGGAGTTACTAAAAGCCTAAACAAAGTTTGCGTAGTTTTCCAATCCCACGATTCGCCTTCCGCATTTGTTTTGAAACGCATAAAAATCTCTCCACCCCCTATAATTTTTTTGCTACAAATCTCCCAACTGAGCTTGTTATTAAAGTTGAACCCAAGATATTTATATTTTGTTACTTCCTCTAAAATGTTTCCATCGAAATAGAAGTCATATTGAGTTTTTTTCTTTCTATTGGAGAAGATCATAATCTTGGTCTTATTGGTGTTGACTTGCATCCCCACTTCTTTGCAAAATTGCTCAAGCGCACATAAATGTTTTTAAAGGCCTTGAGCGGATCTAGAATCAGTGGTAATATCATCAACATAAAGGAGAAGTCTTACAACATACTCTCCTAGGCGAACACCATCTTCACTTTGTATATTTAACCATTCCTCAAGTTTGTCGATATATAGGCCAAATAAAGTAGGTGATAATGGGCATCCTTGTTTAACCCCAATATCACTCCTAAAACTTTCTGAGATACCAGTTTGAGTTCTAATTCGACTTGTACCTTTTCATAAAGTCTATGAATAGTTGCTTTGTGATGCACTGGAATACCAAGATCCTTCATTATATCCCATAACTTGTTCCTAGGAACTATGTCAAAATCCTTCTTGAAGTCAACAAAACAACAATAAGCTTCCTCTTTATCATTCCAAACTTTTTCAATAATGTGCCTCAAAGTGATACCATGATCTATTGTTGAATACTTAGGTCTGAACCCTGCTTGCCCTTTTTCTCTCTTACCTTTTTCTTCTGCCCACTTGTTGATTCTGCATTCCACCATGCTACCAAACAACTTTGCAAACAATGGGTTGATCATGATGGTTCTATAATTAGAAGGATTGTTAACATCTCCACTCTTAAAAAGAGGTATCGCAAGACTAGTAGTCCAATCTCCAGAAAACCTGTTGAATGATGTTGTTGAATATGTCGACAATGTGAGGAGTGAGAAATTCTTTCCCCCATTTTAAATATTCTGCCTGAAACTCATCCAAGTCTTTTGTTTTTCCAACCCCAATTTCATAATACCAAGTAGAAGATGAAGAAGACTTCAATGAAGAAAGGAGCAAGAGAGGTTGGAGTTTTTTTGGGTTGAAGCTCATTCATTTAACAAGCATAGGATCCAAATTATGGGAGCACTACAAAGCATGTTCTTTTACCTTGATATGATGATGCTTAGGCATATGAGTTTGCAATTGCTTGAGGGCAAGCAATTTCGGGAAGGGAGGACTGTAATGTCCCCTTTTTTGAATTGAGGCCTAATGAAAACTTCTTGCCATTCCCTTTCAGTAAATAAGAACAATAAGTGAACATGCAAAGGAATTGCACTTCATTTCAGTTTTATTTTATCAGATTTAATATTTCTTTTAGTGTTTTTCCTTTATGAGGCAGGTCGGCTGGGTTGGAGGAATTAAAGAGGCAAATTAAAAGATAAAGTGAAGCTTAAGAGGTTAGTGCTCATCTAATTGGTCTTTGGCGTCAAGCAAGGAGTATAAAACGGATTGTATGACTTCATTTGCAAATCATCTTTGGCGCATTTTACATCTACATTTGGTTTGTTGGGCTAGTTGCTCAAAACCATTCCACTTGAGGATGAAAACACTCGTGTGTGGCATCTAAGGAGGACGGAAACCTTCCTTGTGACTTAGTGAAGAACGAAAACTCTCCATGGTGGTTCATTGAAGACATCTCTTGAAGACTTGCTTGTTGATTTGGATCAAAAACATCAAGAAGAAGGATTACAAAGGATTTACATGATTTTTGGAGCTCTTCCCTAGGGGAGCGACTAGGGTTTGGTGTTGGTTCGGTGCTTTCTAGGGCACATAATTCATATCTGATTTTATATTCTGATTCTCCATAATTTATAAGACCGGAATCCATAATTTGGCTATTTTTGGAGGGGTTTATCTACTATTTTCAGCCCTTGTTTGTGGCTGTCCTGCTGCTGTCACAGATTTAATTACAGCAGTGTATCTTCTCTGATTTTCTCCATTTATTGTTGCAAATTGGATGGATATTGGTTTCCGTAGTTGACATAATTATTTAGAAGTATTTTTCAGCTGTTGTGCATGGTTATTTTGGTGAATTTAAGCTCCTATACAGTTCGCTGCTAGGGTTTAAAGAATATTACAGCTGGTGTTATAAAAATCAGATTTTATTTAACTTGGGTTTGTGTGGTTTCCTTCTTTTTCAGTTTCAGCCCTTGAAAGGGATATTACAAAATACAAGAGGAAAGTGAGTTTTCATGCCCTCTAAACCAATGAACTACTCCCAAGGAGAGGTTGCTACCCTAGGAGAGGATCTAAAATTGGCCAAACAGCTGGTCTGAAACCCTTGCAAGCTCAAACACAGGAAAAATAATGTTATCTTTCATAATCACTTCCATGAACAGTAGATCCAAACTGGATCTTCTCCTGAATCAAATCTTTTATAAACTTAGGATGCTCAAAAGGTGGAAAAACTAGTTTCCTACCAATGTCCAAGCATTTTTACTAATATTTCTAAGAGACAGTTCTTTCTCATATCATTCGATCGAACCATAGACATGTACTCTCTTATCAAAAATTCTTCCAGCATGAAACATCCTTGTCATAGTTAAAATCATGTTTGACATACAAAGCAATGCCCTTCCTTGAAGAAAGATCACAACCCAAATCTTTTAACACACCATTTTAAGGTCATTATCGTCTAACACATCCTCATGCCATGAAGTATTTCCTCCACTGCAATGCAAGTTCAATCCATGATAAGCATATCCATCTGTCTCGCAAACATATTTTTTCCACTTCTACCCTCTATGCCATGTCATTTCTCAGCCTCACCACTCCACATATAAAACAAGTTAAAGAATTTATTACTTTACTTTGCAACTACCACATTTAGTAATCCTTAAGATTCCTTCACGACTCTTCCACTACTTGAGAGTAGTCCAAACTTATCCAACATTTTGCATTAAAATCATGCCATCCTCGTGCACACAACTACTACATTGAGTAATCCTTAAGTTTCCTTCACGACTCTTCCACTACTCGAGAGTAGTCCAAATGAACATTCTTCCTTATCTGACATTTTGCATTAAAATCATGCCATCCTTGTGCACACATGTGCTGCCTTTTTCAAAAAATAGTATCTTAAATTTCTATTTGGCTGCCCCTACAAACCCTCTCTCCAGCATACTTGTTACTAGGTGAATATAGGAATCTCCAATTTTAATTCAAAGACCATTAAAATAGTAGTAATGATATAATATTATTATTATTATATATCGGGTTTGCTACCCGAATAAATGAAAGGGTCTCAAAAAGACCAAAATGTGTAGTCATCACCTTAATGATATTTCTCCTCATGTATATGCATTAGTAAAATACTAAATTAATGACCACAAGGAAAGTGGACTTGTTTAGCACACAAAGCACTAAAAGCATTGTTAGCTCACACGACCGCTTTAGCATTGCCATCAACCATCACAATCCTTTTATAGGGATGCATCATGTCTCAAAGAGATGGATGTGGCACCACTCTCTTTTGTATAAATGGTACATCTTTCAGGTTTGACAAGATTTTGATAATGCAACACAAATTCATAGAAAACAGATTAGCTTATTTCCTCATAAGGGATATTTTTGTCTAATTCTTGAGTTTATCGTTCTAATCCTAGGTTTATCAGATATCTAATATATCATACGTACATTTTTCTCTAGTCGTGGTGTTTTGAGCACATTCATATTATTACGGAGGCAACCAAGAAGATAGCAGCTTGCAAACAATGAAAATGCATCCAATTCTTGCCAAATCCATGCTAACCTTCTATTGTTGATGATGATGTTGGTTTAGTGTTTTTATCCTTGAGTGAAGATGTAGGTTGTGGAGAACCTGATGTAGAGTCTTTTGATCGTATTTCTATGTTGGAAAAATTGATCTCTTGCCTAGCTTTACACACTTGAAGCTTAGATAAATACCACGTCTTCAACCAGAAAAGCTTTAAAGGACCAATATTTGCATTCACCCCATGTAACTGATGAGTGCTATACACTACAAAACTGTTATAGCTTGGCACACATGCTACACTTGAAACCTGCAATAAACCGAAAGAGATAAATTAGAGATGGAATCCAATTCACTAAAATTTCCTACATTAAGCCATAAATAATAAAGAGAAAATGAACATAAAGATAATAAAATAGTATAAAGGTGATTGAGTGTGAAATCAAAGCAGAAAATCTTCATGATAACTATAAATATACTAGCATGCAGAAAACCTTCATGATAACTATAAATATATTGACAAGCAGAAAATCTTCATAATAACTATAAATATATTGGCAGCATGGTAAACTAAGTTAATAGAGATTGTTTTCACACTAACGAACTCAAAAAATTTAAACACAATCAGAGACAAAAGCATGGTAATATACAACGCCATCAAAAGAGCAAAAACATCCGTTTACTGATTGTTCTACTTTTTTATTTTGATGGTACAACATCATTAAATAAGGTGTGATAGTTATACTATGGTATGCTGCCTTCTTACAATATACTAGAGAAATATTTCACAATAACTGCAAATGAGAGGAAACTGCCATACCTGAGGACCCTTAATCAATAAACAAAATAGAAATATGCTAATTTTACAAAGTTGGCCTAGGTAATAATAACATGCCTCTTAGACACTAACATTATAAACTCTAACTCTACATTGTCACTTCTAGACACACTCAAGGTACTAACCTAACGTAGCAATTAACCTCTAGTTACATAGCAATCATTCTCTTGGACAGCAAGAAAACTTTCGAATTTCTCAAATTTGTTTTTGTTCAAGGAACATGTAATATCACTCTAGAGAACAAATGATTTAATCAACTGAGTGTTATGATTGCAAGGAAAATCTCTTCCTACATAGGAAAGGAAAGAAAGCATTTTCGCCCACACCTCAACAGAATAAAAATTCACATCCTCCCAAAACCACTCAAGCTTAGCTTTCACAATCAAAGCCAAATCTTGTCTAAATAGTCTCATTTTCCCCATACTGAGTGGGAGGCATTTTCCTGACAAAGTAACTATGCATCTCCTCCTCCAATAGAAACTGATCAATGCCAAGTGAATTGTATTCCATAAAATCTTGCAGTTGACTCCGACCATCCAAGAATCCCCAAGAAGTGGCCCTCACCAAGTAAAAGAAAATGAATTAAGCTTGTGACCATCCCAAAACCATCTAGCTATTGAAAACATCCATAAGGTATGATCAACTTTATCCTCTTTCCCAACAATGCAAAAAGCATCTTCAGTATCAACTTTGCTCAACCGTGCTTTGAAAACCACACCTTCATGCATTACCAACCATCCCAATACCTTTTGTTGGAAGGAGGTTCTTGCTTTCCAAATGACTTGACAATGTCATTGCCATCTCACTCCAGGTTCCTTGACCCATCATTGTTTGTTCAATCATGGGGGAATAGCATTAGACTGTCTCATTTGATTATATAGGTCCTTTTGTCTTATAGTTTACAAGGTTCTGATATTTCTCCACTTTGAGTCTCTCCAACTCATGCCTAGACACTCAAATTGCAATTTGAAAAGACAAGGTTCAGGAATCATCTCGCAAAGTTCTTGAAAATCTGGTTTGCTTTTTCCAAATGTGCCACTTAATACCTATTTTGGTCCTGCCAGGTGTGCCACTGCTGCACCTTATAGTTTCTAAAATCTCTTCAACAAAACAAAGCCCTTCCTTGCCAACCATTTTTTCCCACAAAAAAGGCAACATTGTAACTTGTCCACATTACCAAGTGAAATTCCAAATGGGTAGTTAAACTAGATCCTAAGCATCCCATTGCCAAGGAAGTAAAAATGAGAGAATCTTCTAAGTAACCTAGATTCTTTTATATTGTATTAAACTAGCAATCACAATGCTCTGGGATTTATAATTATGTCACAGAGATGGGAGGGCCCCCTAAATAAGGACCATCCACAGAGTGTCACCCTCTACTACTCTTATAATCCACTTCCCTATAAGAGTTTATTCCTTGTGCTCTTATGCCCAGAATCCTTAATTCCCCTTGCTCTTGGAAGAGTGCAAATATCCTAGGTGACAAGAGGAATATCTCCCCCCCCCCCTCCTTGATTTCCCCATAAGAAACTTTGCACTTTGTATGTCTCTTGGGAGTGTAACAAACAAGAGAAGTAGAACATATGTCCTACTTCTAGAATTTTTTCAAAAATCATTTTCTTCCCGGCGAGGGTAAGATCAAGCTTATTCTAGATTAGCAACTTCTTAACAAAAAGAAAATCCAACACCCAATGCCATTGCTCAACCATAATGAGTTGGATGTCAAAGAGAATACAAAAATAACAAATAATTTCATCCGATTCTATGAGTTTCCATCTTTGGTTCAGCATTTAAGGAGAGTCATTTTTCCCAATGAGTCGAAAAAAGAAAAAAATCCTTCAATTACCATTGCACCGGCCACTTCAATAAGGGTATCCAAACCAAAAAATGTACATAAATTTGTCTTTATTAAGATCCTTGGTAAAGATATTGTTGTTCGTTCTTGAGTGGACAGTAGAACAATTCAATTTCTTCATCTTGGACTAAATGTCAAATAAAATATTGGTGCACCTATGTATGTTTTGTCCTTGCATGAAAAAATAGATTCTGGTTGCTAACCAAGTAGAGTATTTCTGTTTTTATCTCAAACATTCCAAGACTCACCTCAACCATAGTGCCCCACATGCTGCCTGTACTATGCTGTATAATCTACTTTGGTTGAAGAAATTACTACTGCAAGCTGTTTCTTGGTGCCACATGAAATTGCTGCAAAACCAAGTGAAAATATATAACCTGTTGTGGATCTTCTATCTGTGGGACAACCTGTACAATTTGAATCCAGATACCCAACCAATGTGAAATCATATCTTTTCTACATTGTAAGTTGGAATTCTGTTATCAGCCAATTTTGACTCCACTAAATTGTTAAAAATAATTAAAAAATGAAAAATTAGAAAATTTTGAAAAGTGTTACTTTGCGTGGTTCATTGGACTCATCACGATCGTCTTATTTTTGTGATCATTTCGGTCTTCGTTTCATGATTTTCGGGCGAGAACTCTTCCCTCGAAGCTTTAAAACACGTTAAAATACATTAAAATAATTAATTAATATTTAATTAATTAATTGCTCCTTGTTTGATTAAATTAATTTTTAAAAATCACTTAAGGAGTATTTAATTAAATAAATATAAATTAAAGTTCATTCGACAAGTTTTAGTGCCGGGGAAGTAAGCTTTCGTTTCCAACTGTCGGGAAGCCAATCTGGCTTCCCGAACCTGGATTTCCACTTTCCTGGCAATTTCCTTCAATTTTCCCACACGTGGGGTTTTCCTCTGCCAATTGCCAAATCATGGATTGGCAAACGGGCATAAAATTCCCCAATTTCCCACATGGGGAAATTGGACGGGGATTGCCAACCCATTTTGCCATTCCCGTTGGCAATTGCCCGTTGCTTTCCCCATTTCCCCTGGCACTTAAACCACTACCCGGGAAGCGAGGAAGTGGAATTAATCCCCGTAACTTCCTCCATCAAACCCGTTGGAAAAAGTCATGCTTCGGATTGCTTCTTATTTCCTCTGGAGAACATAATATTTTTATTACATCCCTCAATACTCCACACATTCATCAAAGAAGATCTACAGAACAATAAACCAAAGGCTACGTATTACCAAGAAGCTCAAGAGGACGGCCAAAGAATAAAGAAGGATTGGTTCTGACACATGGAAAAGACAGAAGGAGAAAGGAGCAGGAGACCACGTGGGGGAGAAAACCAGCTCCCACGCACCTGTCCACACACTGCGCATTGGGAGAAAGGGAAATATAAAACAGTTTTTAAATTAAAAAAGGAGGAAGATTTCCACGCCAGAGGAAGAAAGAAGCCGCCCCTAGGAAGAAGGAACAGTTTAAGCGCCTTTTGCCCAAGTCAGATAAAAACCACGCATCCTTTTAGAAGCACACGCCTTGGAAAGAAAACTGTCCTTAAACAAAAACAAATTTGTTTTGTTGTTTACCAAAAGCCAAGGGTTACGCATTGAGCGAAGGAGAAACAACGAATAAAGACAAACAAATTAAAGAAACGATGTCCGATTGAAAGTTAAGGAAGAATACAACTACAGGGATAGAACAGCAGTTCAGTTTCTACTATTTCCATGTGTTTTACTGTTACTGAAGAATTGGGTCTAGAATGGTTGCTTTCCAGCATTGCCAGTTCAGTTATACCAGGCATGGTTATTATTTTTCTACACAAGTTTGGCTTTGCGAGGATACGTTTTGAGAGTCAATGGGAGTGACATCCGGCCATGGTGGGTTTATCACCATTATTGTGCTATGTTTATGTCTCTTGTGAGTCTTACATGGGAGATTAAAGGACAGCCTAGCTGTGTCCAGAAGCAGCAAGGAGTTCGACTCTTTTTTTTTTTTGACTTGGTGGTGTCACCCTGATTTCATCCGAAAATGGGACTACCCTATACGAAAAAAATTTCGCACTTTTAAAATAATGGGTCGTTTTGTGTTTTTATTGCCTGAAAGTTCTTGTATTGCGTCAAAATATTCCCAAAGAGCCATATTAGTCTTTTTCGCCAAATACCCAGATGCCCAAAATTGTTATATTCTGTCGTCGGGATTTGTCTGCGGGAAATTTGTATTTAATTATTTTGAGCCCCGTATGAGGCTATTTGCGCTCTGTTTTAACTCTATTATGATCAAACATGTCATTATTCCTATGTACCAGAAGGGTTTTAACTTGGAATAAGTTTTGAGCTTTATTTGTGACTTTTGGCAATTTTTCGTGTTTTTGTGTTGTCCCGTTTCGTTTTCTGTGAAATTTCTCTAGAACAATTCCTTTGTCGGGTAAGCCCGATTTTTGGCCTGGAGCAGCTGGAAAACATATACGCACATTATGCCCGGAGGAAGTCGCCATCGGAGGTCTGGATCACTGGGAAAAAGCGAAGTCATGCACGGAAAAGCCCCTGCGGGGTTGGGCGCATTTTTGGAAAACAAAGGATTTAAGCTGCAATGGGAAAAATACAAGCAGCAGGCAAGGTGGGAATTTTGTAGAATCGCACTAGCAGGTACTTTTTCCCGTGATATAAAATTCACTTAAGCTGCAGTGGGAAAGTTAGAGGTCGGGCGCAGTGTGGGAATTGATTGCACCATTTTTACAGGTAAAAATTCCCATGATAAAATAAAAGGAAAGTGACTTAAGTGAAATCATGGGATTTTAGTGCCTGCCTTGCAGGGTAAATAATCTCATTGTCAAAGTCAAATCACTTAAGTGGATCATGGGATTTTGGTGCTCGCCTTGCAGGTAAAAATTTCCATGATAAAATAAAAAGAAAGTGACTTAAGTGAAATCATGGGATTTTAGTGCCTGCCTTGTAGGGTAAATAATCCCATTGTCAAAGTCAAATCACTTAAGTGGATCATGGGATTTTGGTGCTTGCCTTGCAGGGTAAATAATCCCATTGTGAAAAATTCTTAAAAATAGAATTATATGTGCAAAAAAGTGCGCCCCCTTTGGTGAGATGATGGCAGCCTTGAAGTGATTATTTTAATTAATCTATTCTTCTAAAAAGTGCGCCCAAGCTTGGAAGAAGTCAACAAGTCAAAAGGGGAATAAAAGAAATGGATTAAATGCATTAAATTTAATTTATTTAATGGCTGCCCCCTTCCTTTCAAAAAGTGCGCCCCATTTGGGAGATATTTAATGATTTTTAAGGCATTAAATCATTAAATTAATTTCTATTTTCAGTGGCTATGGTCAAGGCACACTGTGAAGCTTAAGTGAAGTGAAGTGTGAAGGATTAAATTGGATTAATTTAATTTATTGGATGGCTGTCCTTAAACATGCTATTTTTAAAAGAGAAGAGCATGATTTTTAATTAATTAATTGCCTTTAATTGTTAGGGCAATTATTAATTATAGAATTGTGAAGGTTATATAAGCATGGGCAGCCATATGAGTGAATTATTTGATTCACAGGTAAAGAATTGCAGCCAAGAGGAAAAGTGCGCCCCCATTTGAAGAAGGATTTTGCTCAGGCAAGGTGGTAACAAGACTAAAAGCTTCAGATTTGGAGCATTCTTTGAAGGAGGTTGATCTTTGTCCGCATAGGTGTTACGGTGTGCTCGGGTGTTGTTGAAATGATTCATGCTCTCTTTATGTGCAAATTAAACACCATTTTTTGGGGCAGCAAGCTTGAAAAGTGTAGATTTTTACAATTAAAATTCACTATTCATGCTCCAGTGGCCATTTTTGTCTGAATAAATTGCAGGAATTCATTACAGGTGCTTTACAAAAGAAAATGAGCTTTTATCAATGTCCAATACATTGCATATATCCTCCGAATCTGAAGAATTGTCCAGATTTGCACCAATATTGAAGAAATCCGGCCAAGTAAGAAGAAAAAGAATTATTCAGACAAAGATAGACAAAGCCATGGCGAAGAGATGAAAAAAAAGCACGATGGAGTTATGCATCGCTTCCAAACTTGCAAACCTAGGAGACACAGATCTAGGCAGGAACCTCTTTCCGATTTGATTGATAGATCCAGAGCGGGAAAGACTTCACTCATGTGTGCGGTTAAAAGCAGTGGAATTATCCGAGCTGCAGCTTTTCCATGTACAGCCCAGTTTCCAAAATTTGTTATGGAGTGCACTAGATCTTACCATACTTCATCCAGATCAATGCGTGATGCTTCGGGAAAGACAATAATTCGTTTGGACGCAGAGTTCATCAATTATTGTTTGAAGATTCCAATGTCACGAAAGGTGGTGACTTCCATTAGCCTTCAAGATGCCGACAAAGAAGTGGGAGAAGCATAGAGTTGATTGCGTGAGCATAATGAATAGCCGATACATGAAGAAGCCTAGATCTCCTTCAAAGTTCCCGAGAACTCTTCCACGGTCCAATTTGGTGCAGGAGGTAGATGATGTCGTCAAATTGCTATGCAGGATGAATGGCGAGGCGAATGCTTACACTTTCCGTACATGGATGTATGCTTTCATCAGGACCATTGAAATTAACAAGGTTGATTCTATAATCAATTGGTCGGAAATTATTAGCAACAACATTGGTGAGCAACTCCGGAACGTGAAGCGTACTTTCAACTTCAAAATGACTTCCTACTTGGTGTATGCTGCAGCTTCACAAGGTGTCTTTTCCAAGCTGGATAGATGTGTTCTTTCTAAGGACCCCATTTTCGAGTGCTACCCGCAGCTTACTGTACCTACGTGCGAGAAAGATTTCAAAGTGGTCAACGATGAATTCTTCTATGATTTCATCTGCAGGCTAGACAAAGACTTGAAGGCCAACAAGGTAAGCAAGGAAGCATGGGAAGCTGTGTCCAAGATTGGTAGTCTATTCATTCAATTTGCAAATTTCACATACCTCAGGGTTACGGGCTTTTCTGGAGGACAAATAAAGATGCCCAGGCATCCGAATGATAGATTGATCGCCATGGAGCTAAGCAGGCAACTTGTGGAGTTACACGACCTTCAGTCAAAGCGGCACAAGTCTACGGGCTTCTTCCCAATCATTGTGGGATATTACAGCTGCATTAACATTCATAGAGCTCGGGGAATGGAGGCGCATATGTTATCCGAGTATGAGCAAGAGTTCTTCCCTGCACGGCTGAACTTCGATCCATTTGGAGTAGCCAGGAAGACAATCTCCCAGGAGTACGCACATGTGCCTTCATTAGAAGATTTCTGGATGAAGTGCAAAAGTGAGTACGAGGTAAGAAAGAGAGATTTCAACAAGCTATCAAAAACAAGTGTTCGACTTTGGACTAGCGCGGATACTGCGGATCTTAAAAATGATGGGAATGTGGTACTTGACACTTACCATTAAATGGGAGGAGATAAAGCCATACCTGCAAAATAACATAGGAGGCTGCAACATAATTGAAGAAAGGTCGGAAGATGTCTTGGTGAATGCTTCAAATCAAGTTCTTGTGAAGGGATATTGCCTTGATGAAACATTGATGAATCAAGTCACGAGCAAACGGGCGCAGGAGATTCCCTCAAGCGAAAGCATGGAGAAAGCAGCAGGAAAGTCGAGAAGTTGAAAGTGCATAGAAGATCTCAATCCAAGGAGAGGATTACTTCTACGACCATGACTTTAACTTTGGTTTCTCCAAGTGCCAGACTTCACCAACTATTGCACCGCGCAGACAGGACGCTTCCATGCCTCCACCGAATCAGCAAGAACATTCATCTTCCCCTCGCCCACTTCGTCAAAGACTGCTCCAGAGGATACATTCAAGCTGCAGATGGCGAGAATTCGAAAGGGCTTTTTCCTTTGATGATTCAAAAGATGGCAGCCATAACACTGTGGCACTTTTTGACGGAGAGGATGCAGAGCGGAAGATGATAGTACACTCAGCGACTTCTCATTCTCTAAGAAGTAACTTCTCGGAATGGTTGGCTTCGCAGTTGGTTCTAGAAGCAAGAATGGAGATGAACTTAGAGGAGCATGACTTGCAGCTACTCCGAATCGGCGGAAGAGACGAGAAGGCCTAAAGTTGCCAAAGCAACTTCTAGGTTGATCATTGAAGATTCGGGAGAGAAGTTTCTTTGAGATATCAATTCGGCAGAAGGAAAGATAGAGGAGGAGCTCACGGCAGAGGATGTGACAAGAAAGTACCCTGGTCAAGCCACCACCGAAGGATTGAAGCAGACACGCAGACATTGATGGATGTTTTATTCCTTAGGCTCGAGCAAAGTGAAAAGGCGGAGAAAGAAGAGTTGCGAAGCAAGTATCTCAATTATGTGAGATCATAGCCAAGATTGCTAAACCTTCCATTCGGCCGTTTCAAGTAGCAGGTGAGTGATCATCTTATGCAGAAGAAATGGAGGACGCAAGCAATCAAGTAAAGGCTATTGACGAATGGAAGGATTTGATTATTCATCAAGCTTCTGTACAACTTGGAGAAGTGTCAGCCCGCCTAAAGGTTATGGATGATGCAAAGCAAATCAACTAAAGCAACTGATGGCAAACATAGAAGGCATGAATACAGTTGCAGAGAGTAACCTGAGTATTTTGGCCGAGATCAACAAGCTGCCGAGAGATGTATTGATTGCGGAATAGATTGTACCAGACGGATCAGTCGAGAAGGGGAAGCAGCTAGAGTTTGCAGTATCTTTCCGTTTGGAAATATGCGAGTTTTTTTTGAAGAGGATGCGAGCACTTAAGAGTAGGACATCAAACTTACCAGGAGGGGTGTCATTTCTTTCACTAGGGAGAGAGTGGATGGGAATGTCACTTCATACGTGCGATCGTCTCAAATAAGGTGCCTAATTCCTGGAAGGATCTCTTCGATGATACAAAAGAGAATTAATAAAGCTACCAAGCCTTTCACAATGAATTCTATCAAGAGTGGCCGGGGCGGCTGTGCAGCAGACGTTGCGAGGTTTGGGCCAAATTTGGATGATGTGGAAGCGTGCATCAAAGTGTTGAATGAATGGTTGCTGCAATTCAGGACTGAGAAAGAAGCAGTGACTAAAACAGATGGAAGGATGTTGAATTACATGTTCGACAAGTATATCCGATATCAGAACAAGAAAAAGACATAAACATTACAGCTGGCATAACTTCTTCTACTCTTTCTTCTTCTATTTTCTATGTTCCCGGATGAAATTGTAAAACTTCTAAGTTATTGGTTTTGCAACCATTACTTAAAGTCATGTGGAACCATTCTATTAGTTAAGTGATACATGTGTCACTTAAGGAGAAGATAGTTGAGGATGATTGCCAAATGTCATCTTTACTTGTTCTTTATGTTTCAGTTCAGTTTAAGTTTTCCATTTGTACTTTCCCTCCTACATTCTATAAGTAGGAGAAGAACCTCCGGGTTAATGATGGATCAGAATTTGTAAGCAGCAATCTTGTGTTCTAGACTTTGTGCTGGACCCTTGAGAGCAACTTGGAGCAAAGGAATACAAAGGAGCAAGTTTCGGAGAACTTTGTGTCACGGTGTACTTTGTTTCTTTCTTTTAATCTTAGATCTTTTAATAAACTTTGTGTTATTTTAGATCTCGAATCTAGAGAGCCTGCCTTTGTTTTATAATTCGTGTGTTCATATCTATTAAGTTTCTTCTATGTGCATGCAATTAGCTCTGCTATCTACTAATTGGGATGCACATCTTCCCCATTCTTCTCTCTCTGTATTTCCTTTACTTCCTTCTTCTATAAAATACTTTCTTTCTTGAACAATTGCTTACTTACTTGCTGCAGAACTTAGTTATGGTTCATGAACTAAGTGGTTAAAGTAAAACCCCTAATAGATAATAACACATTTATAATGACAAATTTGACACGGAAGCCTCACCGGTTAAATGAGGGAGATTCATCTCATTCTTGCTAGGATTTGTGCTATGCAGAAAATCTAGCCAACACTTGGGCTATAATGCAAGGTGTTGCCATGCTGCTTCAAAACAGATACCAGCGTCAGCGGTTGTACACACACATTGGAGAAAGAAACAGGCCCAAAACCCATGACCCGACCGAACCATGGGCAAGTATGTTTGAAAAAATGAATTGTTTTTGCGACTTGTTATATTCTGCATTTTCATCGGCCTTCAGAAAGAATGCGTAATATTGCATATGGATGGATCTGGGGCCCTGATAAAGCTTACAGCTTAATTGCTAAAGGCTGCAACAAATGAAGGTCACGAATAGCAAACATAATGCAGCTGTAGGCTTATCCTTATTCTGAATTCAGATCCATGGCAGCTGCAGGTATATCCTTCATGGGCATTTGCTTTCTGATCTGTTAACATGATTCTTTTACCCTTTGTAAATATGTATACAAAGCACAGTGCTGAGACCTTAAAGCAAAACTGTCAGGCGATTCCCCCTTTAGAATCTGCTAACTCCATACCTGCGGAGAAACAAATATTCACTGCCGTGTACGATGGATTGGAGTCACGCTATTCAAGGCTTCATAAAATTTCCCTGAATCAGGAGATGAAGGTTATTACGGTGCAGAATGAAACGATTCATATTGCTCAGCATTTTTCCCCTAGAAATGAATTGAATGTGAAGGCCAACTCTGAAAATACCTGGTTGGCCGTTTCGTGTACTACATCCTTGTTACTTGTAAATGGTCTCTTTGAGAAACTCTAAGGGCAATAGGCAATATTTATACCCTTCCATTATGTACATCCAATCAGACAATAAAAAGTATTCTTTTACCAGGTTCAGAGAAACTTGTTGATTGGAGCCGAGATTGCAGAATGCACTGCCAAAATACCGAGGGGCTCTTTGGCCAAGAATCAGTCTTAAGGGTGTCTATCGACATGCTGAGGGCTTGAACCTGGGTCATCATCATGGCAGCATTAGGTCTTTATTGGTAATGGCATTTTCTCATCGTTTGGAAGGTACAATTGTGCTTATTATGGCAAAGCCAAAACATTCTTACTACAAGTGTTATATAATAAGGAAGAACCGTGAGCATTGTGGTAAAACCATTCTTTTCAAAAATGTTGGGTTAAGCTCGGTATTCAAGTGAGTTGAGCCAGAAAAGAGCTCAGGGAGTTCGGTTCTGGAAAGAAGGTAAGACGACACAAAGGGCATGGATCGCCATGGAAGTCCGGATTCAAGTTGAAAATGCATGAGCTCACAATCAAGCTAGGAGCGATACGATTGAGGGCTCATTCGTGAGTTGAGTCATCTAAACACCTAAGTGAAGAAGGAGCACATCTCAAGAATTTCTCATTCCAGTCATCATTCGTCTTTGCATGATTGCCCTAATTCTTTAGGCCTAATCAACAACACAACACTATAATTCAGAGCATTGGTTCAGGCGCAAGCACATGTAATCTATATCACACAATTTCTAGAGGTGGAACTCGTTGATAAAGTACCTCAAAATATACCAGCCCAACTTGTGGAAGTAGTCACAACTTCTCAACCAAAAGTTGATGATCCGGTTCTTTACCCGCCTACATTTGAAGAACCACCACGAATGGAGAAAATGGCGACAACATCTCCCTCACAACAAGAAGATCCAATTTCAGCAACACCCAAAGGCGATCCCCTTGGCGTGATGAAGATCAATTCCCAACGAACACGAGAACCATGTATAATGAGGTACTTGGAGAGGTTCCCACCTTCTACATGATATCTTGAAGAATTGAAGAGGGTCATCAAGCCAATAGTTATAAACTTGGAAGCGATTGCGTCAATGTTAGAATCCATCACTCCAAAAAGACCAAATACTATGCTAAAGTGTGTGTCAACGAATTCATAAATCACTTCGATGATATTTCAACACCACTCGTTCACAATGGGGCAAAGGAGATGGATTTCCAAGACTCTGAAGTCTCACGAATTCTGCTCGGGAGATCAACACTTTGGGATGGTGACAAAGACAAAGGACATAACTCCAGGCAGTGAATTGCAAATTTGGCTCCTGGAAGATCTTCTCAATGGCGAAAGACCAGAGGTTGGATTCTGACAAACCAAGGTGGCGTAACGACTACGGTCTCGCGACAAACGAATAACTCACCATAGAAAGGTACTCGGAGCATGTGGAGAATTGTGAATGTGAATACGAATGAAGACAAAAAATTTCACATCCAGGATATTGCTCAGACAGAGGGGTGGATGAATTGCTCAAGTTTCAAGCTCAACACTCTTGTCATTTGGAGGATTACAGAGCACAGTCAATGAGTTCATTCCCGTACGATCGGGATAGGCGGACTCTTGGCCCAATGGATAAGGCGCGATCCTAGGTGTCTTGATCAGGTGGCGCATTCTTGACTATGATGTCTACGTGTGCATCAAAGTCATTTAAGTGGGTCCACATGTACCCATTTCTTTTATTTATGTATTTTCCTTAACTCACTTTTTAACTTTAGTGGTTTATATTTTTAGTCACTTTTTAAAAGTTGGTGAAAAAGTCAAAGTCACTAAAGTGCCCTATTTAATGTGCATTTAAAACCCTAACTACTTTGTAACCAACTTTTGGGTTATAAAAGGAAGTCAGGGGCTCATTTGTAAGGGTGACTTTGAGAGAGGAGAAGAAAATACTTTTGTGCAAGCTTTGTTTCAAGAAGAAACTTTGTGTTCTTTGTGAAAAACATTTTGGAGTTAATGGAATACGAACTTTGTGTCTCATTCATTATCTCTTGTAACATTTGATGTTCTTATGTTCATTAGATGTTAGGTGTTTTGAATCTTGCATGCAAATATTATCTTTGATCTTATTGTCAACATTATTTATCAGTTGTTCTAGTTCACAGTGATCAAGCTCTGATTATCTACTTGCTCATGTGTGTTCCCTTTCACACGTTCTTGTTTGGCTAACTCAAACTCCATTTTATTTGTGTTGGTTATTCATCTTTCCTCTTCATGCAATATTAGGCTCTGTTTTTACCTAACTCTTGCATGTTCTTTCAGTTCATTCCATTCCACTCCTTTCCTTCATTCTATTCCATTTCCCTCATTCTATTCCATTTCCCTCATTCACTTTTCTTTCCATTGATGTTCCAAACACCCCCACATACAATTTTGAATGTACAGATGTAAATACAGTTTTGGTTTTCAATAAAGGCAGCCTCACCTTCATTGAGGAGGGACTTCGTTCCCACACTATTGCATGTCATTTGCATGCGTGCAAATCCATATGCTAACAAATTCCAATGTGCCCTTAACATACTTTTTATATATTTTTTCTGCCTTCCAATGCTTCACAATTGGCCGAATTCATAAACCTTGAAACTTCCTATACTAATTTTCATTTACCTTCTTCTACCCATCATGAATTGGAACTAGCTTCAAACCTGTTTCTATGCATGTGATATGTTGACCCCAAAAAAAAGGCGCAATATCTAAGTCTTTAATCTTGCACGCATAAGTGAGACACGTGACACGGGAGAATTGATCAACGCAAAATAATTAAGGTTTTGACATGTGGTGGCGCAGGAATCAAAGAAGCGGATGGTCCGATTTTTCTGCAGGTGCTCAAGGAAGCAGGGAAGTTATAGAGCTGTGATATGCATGCCAACTCAAAGACAACCAAACATCTTGGAAGGCTCTAGAAGGGAATGTCAAGGAATATTTACGTGACAATTGGTTGTGCGGGTTGTCTGCAGATCCTATAAATACTTGTATATCCTCATTACAAAGGACTTTTAGAACATTTAGAATTTTTCATACTTTTGGTCAGACTTTTAGTTTATTTCATTTCTTTTCTAGTGTTGTAACTTCATTGTATCTTTGGTTTCTAGGAAAGGATTTGAACGATTAAGCCTATAGTTATTCATGTATTGCTCAATCTCTCGTAGCACATATTGTGTAATTCAATGAGAACAAAGAAATGTATGGAATCTTCTTGCGATTGTGGTTAATTCGGGGTTTGAATGTGTATTCTATGTAATTATCTTAATGTTTCACATAATTCTTGTTCATTTCTACTACAATTCATGATTTTGTGTTAGCCTTGTGTTTGATCTTCACAATTATCTGACAAAAGCATGAGGTTACCTTGTGTTTCTCTTTGTGTCTCGAGTGAGACCTTTAAGTGCAAGCTTGATTGAAAATGTCGATGCAAGACACATTTAACATTTAGCTAGCGCAAGATCCATCCTTAGATGTTACGAATTTCCGCATCAACATTTGGTTCTGTTATCAGGATCTCATTTGCATCGGTTATGATGATTTGATGCGAGAGCCATTGCATGGTGGAAAGGATTAGGTCAAATCGCGAGATTTTGTGGGGGTTTTGAATGTTTTTGCATTGAAACCCTAAGTATGGCCAGCTAAATTTGTGGTGTATAAAGGCTAGGCAATGGTAGGCTTACACGTGAGACTAGATATTTACGAGATCAAACTAGACATGGAGGATTTCCTTGTCAAGGAAGTATTGTTGTGTAGAAATATGAGAGGCAAGCTTTGTTGATATTTTTGCTAAGGACTCTAGAGAGAGGAAGGGTTTAGTCTTGCAGATGCCCTTGAAACCCTGTGGAGATGGGAGGCATGAGGTAAACATGTGTGGTTGTGGAACACCCTCTTGTTGTGAAGGATTGCCCAGAAATGACTTCTTGAGCGAAGAAAGTAACGAGGCAAATGGATGGGAGTTGCCACTAGAAAGGAAAGCAAGATCAAGGAGAGTCTTTCACTGAGCGTCTTGGATGCCAAAGCCTTTGCGTGTTTTTCTTTTGAGAAAACATTTCTTTAAAAATCTAGGGTTTTTAATATACACAGGCATGATTCTAATGGAGTGTTGACATGCATATTATTGAATTCTCGCACAAGGATGAGTTTAGGCGGTGAAGGAAGTATCATTGGGGTGAGCACAGAGTCGACTACTTCTACAGTCATCATGAGAGGAACATCGTGCATCTTGTGCTAACATAGTCGTTGGTTCCGCCAACACAAATGTTCTTTGATGTGACAATGAAGTTACTGTAATGTCCGAACTCCGGGATCAATGGAAATTAGGCAAACAACCAACTCTTCAAGACTCCAATCAACTGGAAATAGCAATACTCAATCAAAAACTACTTGAACCAATCAAATAGATGACCTGAATAAACCCAATAAGAGGGGTTTAATGGCCTCTAACAAGTGGCTCACTCACAGCTGAAGCTATACTCCTCAGAAATCAGATTTCTTTAATTGATTAACCATTAATAAGCTCATGCAAACAAACATGCTCTAAAATCAGCCTTCACAAGTTTGCAACTATATCAACCACAAGAGGTATGTAAATCAAATATAAATCACTACCAAAATGATGAGGAACTCATACTCCAACTCAGCTATATAAAGATCAATCATAGTGTAGGCTAGATTTTACGCATAACACAAAACCTAGGCGGTCATGAGATAAATCTCCCTCATTTTACGGCTGGTGAGGCTCCGTATCTGATTTGTCAATTTAAGTATGCTAATATCTAAATGGGTTTTACTTTAACTACTCAGTGCATGAACCATAACTGAACAGTTCTGCAGCAAGTAAGCAAGCTGTTTAAAAGAAAGGAAATATTTATAGAAGACGGGAAAAGGAATTATATCAACATAGAGAAGAAATGGGGAAGATGTGCATCCCAATCAATAGATAGCAGAGTTGATTGCATGCACATAGAAGAAACCAATAGATATAAACACAGAATTCTAAGCAAAGGTAGCTCTAGATCTAGATCTAAAATAACACAGTCTATTAAAAGATCTAAGATAAAAAGCAAGAAAAACAATACACCGTGACACAAAGTTCTCCAAAATCCGCTCCTGTACATTCCTTTGCTTCAAGTGGCTCTCAAGAGTTTCAGCACAAAGTCTGGAACACAAGGTTGTTGCTTACAAATTCTAATCATTAACCCGGAGGTTCTTCTCCTACTTATAGAATGTAGGAGGGAAAGTGCAAATGTGAAATCTAACTGAACTAGAACACAAACAAGTAAAGATGACATATGGCAATCATCTTCTACTAACTTCTTAAGTGACACATGTATCGCTTAACTAATAGAATTGTTCCACATGACTTTAAGTAATGGTTTCAAAACCAATGACTTTGAAGTATTACAATTTCATCCGGGAATGTGGAAAATACAAGAAGAAAGAATAGAAAAAGAAGTCAAGCTAGCTATAACATTTATGTCTTCTTTTTGTTCTAATATTGGATATACTTGTTGAACATGTGATTCAACATCTTCCCATCTGTTTTTAGCCACTGCTTCCTTCTCTGTCTGAATGCAACAATCCTTCATTCAACACCTTGATGCACGCTTCCACATCTTCCAAGCTTAGCCCGAACCTCACAATATCTGCCTGCAGTGTCACCAGTCTGCTAATGGAATTCATCGTGAAAGGTTTAGTAGCTTTATCAATTCTCTTTTGTACCATCAAAAGAGACCCTTCCAGGAATTAGGCACTTTGGTCGGAACAATCCGTACGTATGAAGTAATACCTCCGACCACGTCCTCCTCAGTGAAAGAAATGATATTATCTGGTAAGGATGATGTCCTACCCTCAAGTGCCTGCATCCTCTTCAGAAAAACTCTGAGATCTCCAAACGGAAAGATCTGCAAACTCCGGTGCTTCCCCTTCTCAACTAATCCGTCAGTGCATAATCTTCTCTGCAACCGATACATCTCTCGATAGCTTGTTGATTTCGGCCAAAGTACTCAGTTACTCTCAAGAATCGTGTTCATATCCACTATGCTCATCACCGGTTGCTTGATTGATTTCTTTGCATCATTCATAACCTTGGTGGGTTCGCACCTCTCAAGTTGTACGAAGCTTGACGAATAATCGAGTTCTTCCATTCGTCGATAGCTTTCACCGATTTCTTGCATCTTCCATTTCCTACATAAGATGATCACTCACCTGCTCTAAAATGGAAATTTGAATGGAAGGTTTAGCAACCTTGGATATGATCTCGCACAATTGAGATACTTGCTTCTGAAGCTAGTCTTTCTCCGCCTTTTCTCTGTCAAGCCTAAGGAATAGGGCATCTATCAATGTCTGGCATGTCCTACTTCAATCCTTCTGTGGTGGCTTGACCGAGGGGTACTCTGGTTACTGTTACATCTTCTGCCGTGAGCTCATCCTCCTTCCCTTCCGCCAGAACTAACATCTCAGCAAACTTCTGACTCTTTGATGATCAACCTTGAAGTTACCTTAGCAACTTTAGGTCTTTTGTCTTTCCCGCCTAGACTTTGGAGTAGCTGCAAGTCGTGTTCTTCCAAGTTCATCTCCACTCTCGCTTCTGGAACCAACTGTGAAGCCAACCATTCTGAGAAGTTACTTCTCGGAGAATGAGAAGTCGCTGAGTGCACTACTATCTCCCGCTCTGTTTCCTCTCCATTAGAAAGTGCCACAGTGTTATGGCTGCCATCTTGAATCATCCAAGGACAAAGCTCTTTCGAACTCCGCCATCTACTGACCTCAAGCGTCTCCTCCGGAATAGGTCTTTAAGCGAAGTGGTGAGGAGAGAGGATGAATGTCGCGGATTCGGTGAGAGGCATGGAAGTGTCTTCTTTGCGGTCCAACAGGTTGGTAAATCTTGGATCTTTGGAGAATTTGGAACTAAAGTCATGGTTGTAGAAGTGATTTTCTCCTTTGAGTGAGATCTTCTGTGTACTTTCAACTTCTCGGACCTTCTGCTGCTTTCTCCTCCGTGCTTCCACTTGAGGGAATCTCCTACGCCAAAGTTGTCTGTGACTTGATTCATCAATGCTTCATCAAGGCAATATCCCTTTGTCAGCAACCAGTTTGAAGTATTCACCAAAATAGCGCCAGACCTTTCTTCAATTGTATGGCAACCCCTACGTTATCCTGAAGTACGGCTCTATCTCCTCCCATTTGATGGTAAGTGTCAAGTAACACATTCCCATCATCTTTAAGATCCGCAGGTATCCGCGCTAGTCCGAAGTCGAACACTTGCCGTGCTGATAGTCTGCTGAAATCCCTCTTTCTAACCTCGTACTCACTTTTGCACTTCATCCAGAAATCCTCTAATGAAGGCACATGTGCGTACTCCTGGGAGATCGTCTTCTTAGCTACTCCAAATGGATCGAAGTTCAGCCGTGCGAGAAGAACTCTTGCTCATACTCGGATAACATCTCCGTCTCCATCCCTCGAGCTCTATGAATGCTCTGACAGCTATAATGTCCCACAATGATCGGAAGAAGCCCATAGACTTGTGCCGTTTCGACTGAAGGTCGTGTATCTCCACAAGTTATGCTCAGCTCCATGGTAATCAATCTATCATTCGGATATCTGGGCATCTTTATTGGTTCTCCAGAAAATCCTGTAACCCTGAGGTATGTGAAATCTGCAAACTGAATGAATAGACTGCCAATCCTAGATACGGCTTCCCACGCTTCTTTGCTTACCCTGTTGACCTTTAGGTCCTTGTCTAGCCTGTAAATGAAATCGTAGAAGAATTTATCATTGACCACTTTGAAATCCTTCTCACATGCAGGTACAGTAAGCTGTGGGTAGCACTCGAAAATGGGGTCCTTAGAAAGAACGCCACATCTATCCAGTTTGGAGAAGATGCCTTGTGAAGCTGCAACGTATACCAAGTAGGAAGTCATTTTGAAGCTGAAAGTACGCTTCACGTTCCGGAGTTGCTCACCAATGTTGTCACTAATAATTTCGACCAATTGATTATGGAATCAACCTTGTTGACTTGATGGTTACGATGAAGGCATACATCCATGTACGGAAAGTGTGAGCATTCGCCTCGCCATTAATCCTGCATAACAATTTGACAATATCATCGACCTCCTGCACCAAATTGGACTGTGGAAGAGTTCTTGGGAACTTAGAAGGAGATCTGGGCTTCTTCATGTATCTGTTGTTCATTATGTTCACGCAATCAACTCTATGTTTCTCCCACCTGCTGCCAGCATCTTGAATGCTAATGGCAGTTACCACCTTTCACACCGGAATCTTCAAACAATAATTGATGAACTCTGCGTCCAGCCGAATTATTGTTTTCCCGTAGCATCTGCCTCGACCGATCGGATGAAGAATGGTAAGCTCTAGCAAACTCCATAACAAACTCTAATGGCCTATCTTTGTGTATGGAAAGGTTGCAGCTCGAATAATTCCACTGCTTTTAACCGCACGCATGAGTGAAGTCTTTCTTGCTCTAGATCTATCAACCAATTCGGAAAGAGGTTCGGACCTAGATCTGTCTCTATGTCTGTGCAAATTTGGAAGTGATGCATGACTCCGTTGTGCTTTCTTTTTCATCTCTCTTTGCCATAGCTTTGTCTATCTTTGTCTGAATAATTCTCTTTCTTCTTATTTGGCCGGATTTCTTCAAAACTGGTGCAGATCTGGATAATTCTTCAGATTCGGAGGATATATTCAATGTATTGGACATTGATTAGAGCTCTTTTCTTTTGTAAAGCACCTGTAATGAATTCCTGCAATTAATTTAGACAAAGATGGCAACCGGAGCATGAATAGTGAATTTTAATCATAAAAATCTGCACTTTTCAAGCCTGCTGCCCCAAAAATTGATGTTTTATTTGCATGCAAAGAGAGCATGAATTTTTCCAACTTCACCTGAGCACCTGTATCACTTATGCAAACAATTATGCAAACACAAATCAACCTCCTTCAATGTATGTGCCAAAATTGGAAGCTTTTAGCCTTGATTTGATCTTCTTTTGAGCAAAATCCTCTTCAATATGGGGCGCACTTTTCCTCTGGGCTGCACTTCTTCACCTGTGAATTAATTAATTCACCCTTATGGCAGCCCATGCTTATATAACCCTCATAATTCTATAATTAATAATTGCCCTTCCTATTCCTGGCAATTAATTAATTAAAAATCATGCTCTTCTCTTTAACTGGTGTGCTAAAATTGCATGATTAAGGACAACCATCCATTAAATTAAATTTAATCAATTTAATCATCCACTCTTCACTTCACTTAAGCTTCACAGTGTGCTTTGACCATAGCCACTGAAAATAGAATTTAATTTAATCAATTAATGCTTCAAAAAGCATTAAATATATACCAAAAGGGGCGCACTTTTTGTCATGAAGGGGGCAGCCTTTAAATAAATTAAATTTAATCAATTTAGACCATCTATTTCCATTTCTTTTATTCCCCTTTACTTTGTTGACTTTCTTCCATGCTTGGGCGCCAATTTTAGAAGAAGAATTAATTAAAATAATCACTTTAAAGGCTGCCATGTTCTCCCTAAAGGGGTCACACTTTTTAGCATAATAGAATTCTATTTTTAAAAACACATGACAATGGAAATTTTTACCCTGCAAGGCAGCCCCGGAAATCCCATGATCCACTTAAGTGATTTGACTTTGACAATGGGATTATTTACCCTGCATGGCAGGCAATAAAATCCCATGATTTCACTTAAGTCACTTTTCTTTCACCATGGGAATTTTTTTTACCTGCAAGGTGCAATAAATTCCCGTCTGTCTTGCCTCTAATTTTCCCACTGTAACTTAAGTGACTTTTCCGTCATGGGAAAAAGTACCTGCAAGGCAAAGAGTGATAAAATCCCACACGCCTGTTGCTTCTATTTTTCCCATGATCCACTTAAATCCTTTGTTTTCCAAAAATGCGTCCAACCCCGTAGGGGCTTTTTAGTGCACGACTTCACCTTTTCCCAGTGAACTGGACCTCAATGGCGACTTCCTTCTAGCACAATGTGCGTATGTGATCTCCGAATACTCCAGGCCAAGAATCGGGCTAACCCCGGCAAAGGAATTGATCTAGAGAAATTTCACAGAAAACAAAACGGAAAACACAAAAACACGAAAAATTGCCAAAAGTCACAAATAAAGCCCAAAACTTATTCCTAGTTAAAACCCTTCTGGTATATAGGAATAATGATATGTTCGATCACAACAGGGTTAAAACGGAGCGCAAATTGCCTCAAACGGGGCTCAAAATAATTAAATACAAATTTCCTGCAGACAAATCCCGATGACAGAATATAACAATTTTGGGCATCTGGGTATTTGGTGAAAATGGCTAATATGGCTCTTTGGGAATATCTTGACGCAATACAAGAACTTTTAGGCAATAAAAACACAAAACGACCCATTATTTTAAAAGTACGAAAAAAATTTGGATAGGGTAGTCACAGATTTCAAGATGAAATCTGGGGACACCACATAGCAATCAAATCTCCCAAAAATAGCACAAATTAGTACTCCCAGCAGAGGTAAGCAAATCAGATTCAAAATGCATAAAAATCAGTCCCCAAATTATCAATACAACCCAAGCATGACTCAGCTGCAATGAAACATGTAGAACCTCCAAAACACATGCCAAACCCAATCGATATGCTTCACCAATGTTCAGACTTATATAATGGACATATCAACATGAAGGAGAAATAGATATTGCTCTTGAACTCAAATCCAGACCTTCTACGCAAATCCCTGATATATATATTTATATATAAATCTGATCCACACCACTGTAATTCATACTAACCGACAGGGGAAGCATCTACAGGTTATACCAAATACCAGTCGATTCACCTCAGGCATATATCTCATTGAAATCTGCAATCATGGAGCTATTTTTTACATATGAATACGATCTGAATATTCATCTACAGATCGCTGCGAGAGAGGAACACTTCCACACCAAATGAGCATGCAATATTATATTCAACAATTAAACCCAGATCGCTGCCTTGAGAAGTCCCAACCCACCAATAATTCATGCAATTACAAGTCGCTAGGGCTTAATAAAATTGCACTAACAGTTCGCTGTTTAGGCGATGGTCAAAACATGTACTAAATGCCCAACTTCCACCCCTAAGGAAGTCATTGTTTGAAGGAAATAAAGGCAGATCACACTAATCAAAAACCAGACCTCATTAATAAAATTTACCTTGCCAATTTTTGCCCAGAACAAATCGCTGCCAAAGGAAATATTATCATGCATTTAAACTTGATCAATCCACACCAAATGAAGTAAGCAAACAGTCCACAATCACCATAGAAGGAGTCGCTGTAAATAAGAGAGTAAATACCAGTCAAATTACTTCAAAAATGGCTCAAGAGAGTTACCACACGTGCCCAGATTGTCGCTGCACATGAGCATACAGAGATCTGAATATTTACCATTCAAAACATTCCATAAATACTCAGGCACAGGTCGCTGCAATATAAGAGTTATAAACCCAAGTCGTGCCACTTCATAATGCATTAAACAATCATAAGGAGTTCGTTGGGGTATAAGAGATCACATAACACCAATCTACTAGCAAAAGCACATGAGAATACTTCAATGAATATTCAAATCAGCTCAATAATTCCCCATGCAAGAGAGAGAGAGAATGAAACATTAATGGGCATGCATCCCAACTCCAAGCATGGAGTATCAAAATAATCTCATCATAACATGAATGTAATAATGATCCTAGCACTCCTTTTATAAGCAAGGAGGCACAAAATTCGAAATCCCTAGAGAGGGGATTTATTTAATAAAATCAGTTTATTTTTCCTAGGTGTGGCATCCCTTTTTCTAAGAGTAATTTTACCAATAAAAGCCGCCTAAATATTTAATTAATTAATTCCCATTTAATTTTATATTTTGGGAATTAAATTAAATAGTCCTCATCATAGTTGGAAAACTCGCAGATTACTCGCCGAGTCCTCGAGTAATCGCCAAACCTGAATGCAAACGAGTAAATCACCAAAATTAACTCGCCGAGTTTTGGAGAGTACTCGCCAAAACTCGAAAAAACTCTCCAAAACTCGTATGAAAGAAAACAATGGAAAAATACAAAAAGAAAACATTAATAGCAATGAAAGAAAACGCTGCAAATACACGGTTTTGGCAAATTTATGTTTTTAAAAGAAATTTGAGTATTTTTTAAGTTGCCGAGTATTCCCGAGTATTGGCCGGATATTGCCGAGTTTTTGCCGATTTTGTTTTTAGGGTGCCGAGTATTTGCAGAAAGCAGTATTCCAACTATGGTCCTCATAATTAAATAATTAAATAATTATTGCTTTCTAATAAAAATCACTCTCCAAGCAATAATATTTAATTATTTAATAAATTTTTCCCCTCGCAAAGCATCCCAAAGTCTACGGGGAAAGATAGGCTCTGGGTCTTCAAAAATGAAGGATATTACATTACCACGAGTATCATGGAATAGAAAATAGAGCTAACCACGTTCATAGATGTGAAAGCGCAAGGAGAGAAAAAGCAGACTCTCATCGAAGCAAAGCCAAGTCAATTTTGCGACAACATTGTTTGGAAGGGCACATACATTATAAAAAGTATGACCGTAACCAAACTATAGTTGATTTTGATCAGCTTAAGCCAGCATTTTTGAAGGAGTTTCATTTTTCAAAGTTTGAGAAAGAAAGTATTTCTTCATTGAAGGAAATCAAGCTAGACCCAACAGAGAGTGTGCGTGCATATGATGTGCGCTTCAAAACCTTGGTTTCAAAGATCTCCTATGAGATTCATCTGCTGCAACATGCACAATTGTTTTTAGAGGATTTTGGGCCCCTTTCTAAAGATAGTTGTCTATGCAAAATTTCAAGGATCCGTTCAAATCTCAGGATGTTACATTGTGTGTGGAAGTAGCTAGAATTTTTGACATTGAAGTTAGCCCCTCATTAGAAGTACAAATTTCTATGATGGCTACCCAGTTGAGGAAGTTGGTGTCATTGACTAGACATGTCGCGCAAGAGTTGGAGAAGTATTGCATTGATTGCAATATCATTGTACATACAAGAGGAGAGTGCATCCAACACGTGAAGTCTACAAGGAGGATCATGAGGCGTCAGATTGTATGGTTGTTCAACGTGCAAAAAGAGTAAAAACTACTTGGTGCAAGAATTGCAAAGATAATGTGCATGATACAATAGATTATAAAGCTATTGAAGAGATAAGTCAGGCTCAAAATAGAGAGGCGAGACTAGGAATTTTCCTGCATACAAGTCACAAAACCAAGGGTGTGGTGGAAGTCATTTGGTTGGAGAGGTGGTAGAAGTGGATGACAAATTCAAGGATCTTTGCTACAAGTGCAAAGCTATGGACCATTATCAAAGAGATTGCACTAATTTCCCAACTTGTGTACATTGCGGAGAGGGGCACAAGCTTGAAAAGTGCCCAAATTTGGTGAAGAAGATTAGCGAAAGTGAGAAAGCGATGGCCGCAAGTGTTGTGAAGTTAGCTCAACAAGGTAAAATCTGGAAGCGCAATGAAGTCGTATAGGAAAGAAATGATAAGGCAAAGGTGGATATAAAAACTCGGAGTGGGGTGGGTACCCAAGCCAATACCAGCCTACATTGCAAATTGATGTTGCATGCTAAAGACAATGTTGACCAATGCGCAAGAAATGATTGTAACTTTATAGGGGAAGTACAGGCTGTGCACGAGTTAGAAGAAAATATGAGGGAGCAGCAATGTAAGGGTCTTAATCCCAAGGAGGTAGGGAGTGGGGTGGGTACCAAGCCAAGACCGACCTATGTTGCAAATTGATGTTGTAGGATAAAGATGATGTTGACCCGTGTGCAAAAAATGATAAGAACTTTATAGGAGGAAAAGCAGGTTGTGGATGTGTTAGAAGCAAATATGAGGGAGCAACAACGTAAGGGTCCTACTCCCAAGGAGGTTGTAATGTCCCCTTTTCCACGCTAGTCACTATGAAGGATTTGGGCCCATCCCACCTTTGCATGGGCTTCCGGGAAGGAAAACAAGGGAGGTGAACATTGCCATAATTATAAGTGATTGTATTTTCTTATTTATTTGAGTAATAATTATGGCTTGAAGTGATTCAATTAGGTGATAGGTGAAGGACAAAGGAAAAATGAACTTCTATCTTCTCCTTCTAATGTTAAATCGCTTAAGAGCTCTGATGGAGATAAAGAAAAACTTTCCCTTTATATGAGCTCGGTCTTCTTAAGTGAAGATTAAAAGTGAACTTCTCCATTCATTAAGAGGTCGGTCATAAAGATTGATCGTCTAATTCATCCTCAAGCGTCAAAGAAGGGTACTTAATGAGGTTCAAATGGAGGAGGATGGGGATCATTATCATTCATCATTTGACATTTACTTGGATTTGGAGCTAGTGTAGCTTCTCTTTTTGCCATTGAAGGACAAAACCCCTTCCTTGCTATTTCACTTATTCTTCTTGGCCACGGGAAGATAGTGGTAAGAAGTCTTCATTTGGCATTACTTCGAAAAAGAGGACATTACACCCATGCTCCAATTGTCCCCTTGTTGGAACCATCAAATGTGGAGAGCATCACCTTCCCAAGGCATGTTGAAGATCCTCTTGTGGCGCTTGAGGTCTAGGCTTGGGCCTTGACCTACCCTTGCTTACCCCTATGAATTCGGCAAGCGAAATAGCATCACAGATCTCATTCGGAAGAGCCCTATATTCTTCATAGATAGCCACAATGTTGTGACCCATTGAATGTCGTGCTTCCACCTCCGGAATGACTTCTTTCTTTGGTAAGAACCTAGGTCACCAATCCATGTTTGTATTCTTTGTCACCACCTTGCACAAATACCCTCAGGATGGGAAGATCGATGCTTTGATACCACTGTAATGTCCCTTCTAGGGCATCAAAAAGAAAACAAGGGTTTAGACTCAAATTCCAATCACAACTTCTGATTTTTATTACAGCCACCTGTCAATCACTTCAAACCCTGGAGGAGAAAACTGAAAATTCCATTAGCAACCAAGAGCGATCTGAATATTTATGACAGCAAAGGAATTCATATGACAACCAACAATATCACCACTTAGCCCTATCAATGAATCTAACTTTCTATTTCCTAGGGCAGCGAACTGTATGGGCTTTTCAAGACAATATTCTCATGTAATATAGACTGGAAATCAATATATAAATATCTCAAAAACTTCATAAGTCTCGTGAAGATGAAATATGGGGCAAATATATATTTTAAAATTTTAATTCAAGTGCAAACACGCCTGAAACTTCAATAATTCATAACTCCATCAATAGTTGGAGTTTCAACACAAACGACTGATCAAAATGATCTCGGAGAGACCAGCTATCAAATAAAAGTGAAATCACAATTTTCCAACCACGAAAACCCTCCAAAAGTGATCCCAAACTTCTCAGGTGGGTAGATCACATGGAGGAAGGGTGTCAACACCCTTGAAAGTGCCCTAGCCAAAGTCGAAGTGCCATATGCACGAATAAACACCTTGTTGTTCTAGAAATATGTCAATGAAGTCCACTCGTGACTCCCAAATGAAGCCACCAATGCACACAAGAGGGTTTTTGTCCCCAAGTGTGATAATATTGAAGGTTTTGACCTCAATAGGTATCCAAGGAAGGAGTTTCGTCCTTCGATGGCAAAAAGAGAAGCTACTGGTAGCTCCAAATCCAAGTAAATGTTAAATGATGAATGATGATGATCCCCCTCCTCCATTCGAACCTCCTTAAGTACCCTTCTTTGGTGTCAAGGATGAATTAGAAAATCAATCTTCGTGAGTGACACATTAATGAAGGGGTAAGTACACTTTTAATCTTCACTTAAGAAGACCAACCTCATAAAGAGGGAAAGATTCTTTCTTTATCCCCATTGTAGCTCTCATGAAGACTAACCTTAATGAAGAAGAAGATAGAAGTTTCTTTTTACTTTGTCATTCACCTATCACCTAATCGAATCACTCCAAGCCATAGTTAGTAATCAAATAAATAAGGAAAATACAATCACTTATAATTATGGCAATGTTCACCTCCCTTGCTTTCCTTCCTTGAAGCCCGCGGAAGGTGGAAAGGGCCCAATGCCTTCATAGTGAGTGGCATGGAGAAAGGGACATTACACATGTGGGTAGCTTGCACTTTTAATTTTAAAGTGACTTTCTTATTTTCTATTTTAGCACTAAGTCACTTAAAATCATAGTTACTGAGTTTGGCGAACCTAAAGCAAAGCTGTTCGACCCGGAATTTTACAAGCTTCCGAAAAGATTCGATCCGGTTCGCGGATTTTAAGTCATAAAATAATATAAAAAAACTCGCAGTGGAAGCTCGAGCAAGTCAGTCGTGGTCGCACCTCGGTGGAAGCTCGCAAGTAGAAGCTCGAGCAATCCTAGTCATGGTCGCAGGCAAGTGGTCGGCAAATTGCCTTTGGGTAAGTTTTGCAGACTCACATAATATTTTTTAGGTTAGATTTATATTTTATATTAGTTTAGGTTAGTTTATATTTATAATAGTTTAGGTTAGATTTATTATATTTTATATTTTAGGTTAGTTTATTATATTTTAGGTTCGTTTATAATAGTTTAGGTTATATTTAAATTTTATAATATTAATAATCTAATTAATAATTAAATAAATTTATGTATGTTATTATTTATTTTTTAATGTTATATTTTTCTAATTTTTCGTAATATTTATTTTTTAATGTTATATACTTATATTACTATTTATTTTTTAATGTTATATTATTATTTATTTTTTAATGTTGCTTACATTGTGTTATATTTTTTAATTGTTTGTAATATTAATCATTAATAACTAAATAAAAATATGTTGTTATTAACGTTATTTTTATAACGTTAATAACTATATATTATTATTTAGTTATTAATTTAGATAATTTTATCTTTATGTTCTATATTTTTTAATATTTTTATTATAATAATATAAGTATATATATTCGAACCAGATTTTTCTGGTTTTTGAATTTTTCGAGAACTCCGGATTTTCAGATTTTTGCACTTCCGAACTTAATCGATTTCGAACCTAAGTAACTATGCTTAAAATAGAGAGTCCCCTTTATTTTAATAATAATAACGTAAGTTGCCTTTATAATATTATTTTTTGGCCAACTTAGTCATGTTATTACCTTATTTCCCTTTTCTCCACCCCTTTGGCCTACTGGAAATCATGGAATAGGCCAAGGGTCTTCTTTCGCAATTCCAAGAAGGGGGCATTATAGAGGTAGGGTTTATTGAACATGGAATTACAAGTACCCAAGTATGAATTGGGATCCAGGACATTTAGAGATGGGCATTTGGGGAAAGTCGAGCAATTGGCTTGCAATCATTTGGGACAAACAATTTTGGGAAGAGCATTTATCATGACCCCTTTTTCAAATATAGAAAAAATAATAAAGTAAATATTTTTAAGCTATCAAGTAACTCACTTTTTATTAAAAAGTGACAACTGAATATTATTTTATTCTTATAAATAAGAAATAAATGTGACTTTCCAAATCAAGCATGTCAATATCAAATTAGAAGATGGAAAGTTACTTTTGGGCTTTTCCTTGGGAAAAGTGTCAGTGAACTTATAAAAGGCGTTGTGGGGTCATTTAGAAGTGTCTTTTTGCCACTATCTATTTTTACATTGAGAGTTTGAGTTCTTTACTTCAACTTCTACTTTTGAGGAAGAAAACTCTCTTATCTTGGTGGTGACTCCATCCCAGAGTTGCATTTGTGCATCAATTAGAGATTCACAAATTTCAGCTAGGGCATCATCAAATTTACAAATTTCAACTAGGGCTATTAGGAATAAAATTTAACTTAATTCATCATTAGTTGATATTTGAATAAATGTAATAAGTTAAAGTATTTAATTTAAATACTTTAAATGTATGTCAATAGGTATTAGTTATCCTTAGTTGTTAGTTAACTAAGTGATATTGTTCTCATCCCTATGTTTGTGGAATCATGTTCTATCTTGCATATTTTGTTCCTGGATGATTTCCATGAGGGGCAATAGGGGCAATTAGGGGCAATATGTTATTCTGGATATTTGCTCGATTAGATGATTTGTTTCCATATATTGTGGTGAGATAGAAGTTGTCCAATATCTATAAATATTGCAACTCTCTCATTTGTTTGTAATGCTTGATTTCATATTAATAAAATTATGCAAGCACCGTCTTGTTTTCTGTAATTAAATCTAATTTGCAAACAAGATTTGGTATCAAAGCAAGATATTTTGATCCATACGACATGGTTAGGGGTTTACCACCTCTAAAAAAGGGTATAGATAAATGTCAACATTGTTTGGCAGGAAAACAACATAGAGCACCATTCAAACATAGTACATTTTGGGCTAAAGCAAAACTTGACTTGGTGCATACCGATCTGTGTGGACAATGAGACCTAGCCACTCTAGGTTTCAATATTTCATGCTCTTTGTTGATGATTTTTCAAGAAAAATGTGGATATATTGTCTTTCTACAAAAGACCAAGCTTTTGAAACTTTCAAGAAGTTCAAAGCCTTGTTGAAACAATACGTCTGGTAGGAAAATAAAAACACTCCGCTCAGATCGAGGGGGAGAATACACCAGCAATGAGTTCAATGATTTTTGGAAACACATGGCATTTGTCGTCAAATGGCTCCTCCTCACACACCGCAACAAAATGGTGTTGTTGAAAGGCGAAATCGTATTATCATGGATATGGTGCGATGTATGATTGATGATGTAGGTTTATCAAAAACATTTTGGGCTAAAGCAGCTAAAACGGCAATCTATTTACTAAATAGAGTTCCCACTGCAGCTCTTGATGGAGTAACACCTCAGGAAGCATGGTCAGGGCATAAGCCATCTATTTCACACCTTAGATTTTTTGGATGTAAAGCAAGTATGCACATTCCTAAGAAACAAAGAACTAAGCTTGATATGAAATCAAAAAAACTTATCTTCTTGGGATACAATGATGAAGCACTTGGCTACAAACTTATGGATCCAAAAACAAGGAGGGTATACACTAGTCGGGATGTTGAGTTCTTTGAGAAGAAAGAAGCTAGATGCTCCTTCCATACACTCACATGATGAAAAAATCATCCCTACAGTGAAAACAGAGGATGGTAATCACTTTGATGATGACAAGTGATGGGGAAGATGGTGAAATTCAACCTCCCACAAGAACCACAAAAAGTATGCCTAAATGGTATACAAGTATGATGAGAGATGCAAAATTAGATAGTGTCCCGACACATCTACCACTGGAATGAGGACTCACAGTATGGCTCGAAATGAGGTCAATTTGGCCTTAATGGGTAAAGTTGTTGAAACTATTGAGTCGTCCTCGTTTCAAAAGCCCTACAATCTAAAAATTGGAAAGATGTTATGGATACGAGAATATAAATCACTTATGAAAAATAATACATGGCAACTTACGAGATCTTCCACTAGGAAAAAAGCCGATTGGATGCGAGATGGATCTTCAAACAAACTACAAAGCAAACAGCAAAATTGATAAACACAAGGATAGACTAGTTGCTAAGGGATATGCTAAAAAAGAAGGCATTGATTATGAGGAGACTTTTGCTCCCACAGCTAAGATAAAAACTTTCAAGTTAATATTTGCTCTAGTTGCACAATTTGGTTGGAAAATACACCAAATGGATGTGAAAAGTGTCTTTCTTAATGGTGATTTATAGGAAGAAGTTTACATGACTCAACCAGAAGGTTTTGTCATACCAGGTAAAGAGGAAAAGGTATGTAAACTCATAAAATCACTATATGGTCTAAAACAGTCTCCTAGGGCATGGTACATAAAAATCGACGAGCATCTCATTCAACATGGATTCAACAGGAGTCCATACGATCCTAATCTCTATCTCAAAAAGCAAGGGGGGAGATAGTGATCGTTGTAGTATATGTCGATGATCTAGTCATCATTGGAGGATCAGTGAGGATGATTGAGTCAACAAAGAAAGATCTAACACGATCATTCGACATGACCGATCTTGGGCTTCTGCATTATTGCCTTACATTTGAAGTTTCGCAAAGATAAAATCATATCTTTGTGTCACAATTGAAATACGCAAAGACAGTGCTCGAGAAATTCAGTATGATGGATTGTAAGCCATTTTCCACACCTATGGAGACAAGACTTCAACCTGTCAGAACAAATCCATCACCACAAGTAAATGCAACTCTCTATCAAGCAATTGATTGGAAGTCCCATCTACTTGACTTACACTAGGTCGGATATCAGCTATGCAGTCAGCTATCTTTCATAGTTCATGCAAGAACCAAGGGTTTCTCACTGGAAAGTGGCAAAGCGGATACTGAGGTACATCAAAGGAACTATGGACTATGGCCTAGAATTCTTCTTGACAGGATATTGATTCGAGATCATGCACGAAACATAGATGATAGGAAATCCACTTCAGGATTTGTATTATTTTTGGGATTTGGACCAATATCATGGGGGAGTAAGAAGCAAACTTGTGTTTCAAGATCCTCCGAGAATCGAGAATATCATGCGGCGGTGGAGCTGCCATGAAGCGATATAGCTCTGACATATACTTGAAGGATTGAGAATACCACAGAAAGATCCAACTATCCTACATGTTGATAACAAAGAAGTAGTAAAACTTGTTCGGTATCCAATTTTTCATGAGCGCACCAAACACATTGAGGTGCAGGTACATTTCATTCGCGAACATGTTCAGAACACCAACATTCAACTCCAATATTGCCCAACAGATATGCAGCATGCAAATGTCTTTACAAAGTCACTTACTCGAGGTAAATTTTAAGGTTTTAGAAAATTTCTCTCCTGTTCACTTGAGACCATACTAAATTAAGGGGGGGAATGTTAGGAATAAAACTTAGCTTAATTCATCATTAGTTGATATTTGAAAAATGTAATAAGTTAAATACTTTAAACTTATGTTAATAGGTGTTAGTTATCCTTAGTTGTTAGTTGACTAAGTGATATTGTTCTCATCCCTATGTTTGTGAAATCATGTTCTATCTTGCATATTTTGTTCCCGAATGATTTCCATGAGGAAATGATAAGGCGATTAGGGATATGTTATTCTGCATATTTGCTCAGATTAGATGATTTGTTTCCATATATTGTGGATGAGATAGAAGTTGTCCAATATCTATAAATATTGGAGCTCTCTCATTTGTTTGTAATGCTTGATTTCATATTAATAAAATTATGCAAGCACCATCTTGTTTTTTGTAATTAAATCTGGTTTGCAGACAAGAAGGGCATCATCAAATTTATAGATTTCAGCTAGGGCATCATTAGATTTATAGATCTCAACTAGGGCATCATTTTTTAAGGTTGATGTCACATTTTGGGGGGCATCCTAGGGCTGATAGGCGTCGTCATTTCCAGCCTTTTTCAACTCGGACGCCACCCTTAGGAATTTGGTTGTTCGCCATCCGACATCTAGGGCATCTTTCTGGGTTAACTAGCTAGGTCTTCTATTTCTAAAAAATAAATTATAAATCCAATTAGGGTTTCAATGTGGAAAAATTCTCTAAATTGTGTCTAGTTGTTTGCAAATTAAATAAAATAAAATTCCAGTTCTTGCCATAAATTGTGTTGTTTAGAAATTCAGAAATTAAAGGTATTCTCGGTATTTTATTTCCAACCATAAGGGTTTTGCAATAAAAACAATTTTTTATTAATCATGCCCTAGGGTTTAGATGAATTCGGAAGTATTTATAAAATGTCCATTTAGGGTCATTGCATATCGTTTGATTTGGCATTCTGTGAAAGACGGTAGAGTCAAATTGCTAAATTGTCCAATTTTAGAGTAGCTAGCTGATACCCTGACAAAGGAGCTTGGAAGAGAAAAAAATTGAAAAGTTCAAGGCATGCTTGGTCTCACAATAACCCCTACAGATTAAGGGGGGATGTAATATTATCATACATAATCCTAGGAATAGTCATTTTTCTTCTAGTAGAATCTCTAAAGCCATTTGAAGATGAGCTAATTTGTTATCCCGAAGATGAATTGAATGGTCACTTCTCAATGTAATAAATATTTAATTGAATCTCATTATTTAATTAATAGAATACAACTTTGGCATGCACCAAATTAGTTTTTAGATTTTTGGCACGACAAAAGTATCACGGATGGAAGACCAAGGTGAAGACAATCCTAATCATAGTAGGAAAACTTTGCAAGTACTCGTCAGTATTAGAAAATATTTACCGGGAATATTCGGCAAATATTCGCCAATACTCGGCGAGTCCGAGCCTTATACGCAGAAAAACACATAATACACGGGAAAATGCTGATAAAACACTGAAATTTGTCCTTTTTAAGGAAAATGGAATAAAAGCCTCTAGATCCATTGTGGAAATACTGAGTCTGAGTGCAATAGAGAGCTTGAGCAATGTAGATACAAGTACCATTGGATGGTTGGCGTTACAAGTGCCAAGAGAATGACGACAATAAAAAAGAGATGACACAGGACAAGAAATATATTAATACAGAATGCTTATTTACTTTGATCTGATGTACATGGTGATACCAAACTTTACGATGTAATGAAATGATATAAAACTATTGAACTAATGAACAGATATCTAATTTCAAATCACATGTGTATGAATAATCAATTGTTTGAAAAATATGTTGGCCTGTACAATCGACGTAACAAGTTAAAGCATACTTTAATGGCTCATTACAGAGGAGCGATATCTGATCCATATAACAACCAACGATACCTTAACAACTACAAAAACCCTTAAACCTCGCTAATACTATATTGTAGTCTATGGAAAAGTGTTTACAAAATTACAAATATATGTTAAATGATCAAAGTCTAATCCATTGGGGGAAATAAAAACTGATTTCCCTTGTAACAATTAACAACCCACTTTTCCATTTTATATTTTTAACCTCACTCTAATACCAAATGTGAAATTCGGTCAAAGCTTTAAGAAAAAACTATGATAACAAAAAGATAAACAGTAGCACTTATCAGCTGGCTGTTGTATTTGCATGATGATGCGATTTTGTATTGTATTTGTATGCAAATCTAATAGAAAACACTTCTCCAACATTTTACAGACTCATTTGATACATTTTCTAGCTATATTTTGCATAAAATTTATGTTTTTAAAAGAAATTTGTCTATTTTTAAGTTGTCGAATATTTGCCGAGACTTGCGAGTCAATGTTTTTGCGGTTTGCCAAATATTTGCCGACTACGAGTTTGCGAACTATGATCCTAATATTTGAAAATGTTTGGGATGTCATCGAAGCTAAAATCCCAAAAACCCAAGTTATTATGATGCGAGAAGAAAAGTGGGTCAAACAAAACTAAAAGGCCTTCATGCTCATTAAAGTGTTAATTGAGGGCAAGGTGCTCACTCACATTCAAAACATATAGTATGCTCACGAGCCTTGAAAAAGTGAATGATTGTGTATGAGGTAAACAACAAAGCACATGTGTTATGTCCCATGGAGAAATTACACACACTTAAGGCACAAGAAGACCAAAAAACTCAAAAACAATTGATGCAGTTAACAAAAATCAAGAAACATCTACTAGAAGTAGAAAAAAAAGTTAAATATGATGACCTGGTGAAGAATATTCTCTAGGCTCTTCATACAAAATGTTTGTTATTTCATTGAATGTATCCAATCGCAAAGATACCTATTAGATGTTATTTGTTGTGCTTCAACAAGAAGTACAACAACCCAAAGTGACAACGTTGAAGAAGAAAAGACTCTTTCATCCAAAAACAAAAGGAAAGAATGTTTTCTAGCCAAAGCACAATTTCATATTTGTGGCAAGCCCCACTATACGAGAGGCAGTACAATGATTTTACATAAAAACAAAGGACATCGCCAATGACAAGAAGATACCAGAATTGGCAATATCAAAGCAATGTGAAGAATGATGATGCAAAATTCAGAAGTGTTGAGAAAAATTGCACCAAGAATAATGGTGCCAACAATGATGACAATGGTGATGAAGTCATCCAAGTGCTATCTGTTCGTAATATGTAACCAAAAATGATAAATAAATTTGGTGAATCGACTCAAGTGCCGCAAAGCACGTGTTTGGGAGGAAAGACCGATTCTCGAAGTCAACCACGGGAGATAATTCTTCTCTATAAATTAAAGGTAAAAGTGTTTTCCTCTCACCGACACCAAAAACAAATGTGAAATCCAAAACGTCTTGTTCATTCCTCGGATGAAGAAGAATATCGTTTATGACTTAGATGCTTAATGACAATTTGAAAGATTAATTTTACATAAAAGGACGCAAATTTTGTCTAATCAACGACAAGTCTAAGAACAAAAGAATTATAGCTAAAGGTTTTGAGAAAGGAGATGCGTTCATATTTGACACCACACCCACTCAAAGGCACCATGCTCGCCAATTTTGGTGAACACCAAAATTCACTATAGCATCAACGGTTTGGCCATTTGAGTTTTGCACACCTAATAGCCTTGAGCAAGAAACAAATGTTCCATGGGCTAACAAGGATCAAAGAACCTAGAAAAAAATTCTAGTTGTGTGGCTGGTAAGCAGCACACTTAAAAATTCAAAATGGCAAGTCAAAACAAGCCAAGGTTGTCCTTGACTTAGTTCATAAGCAATCCATGTGTAACTTTTTCGAATAGTTTTGATAACATTGGGTACTTCTTTTTGTTCATTGATGATTACTCTCAAAAGATGTGGGTGCTCTTCTTGAAGAATAGGTATAAAAATTTTGAGCACTTCAAGACTTTCAGAACTGTAATCGACAAATAGATTGGCTGCCCCATCAAAATCCTCTACACAAGTCAAGGGGGAAAAGTACATATGAAAGGAGTTTGACAATTTTTGTGCTCAACAAGGAATACATCGACAACTAACCACTGTCTATACTCCACAACAGAATGGACCCATGGAAAGGAAGAACTAAAGCATCCAAGAGATGATGACATGCATGTTAAAAGGCATGAACATATAGATGAGCGCTTTTGATCCGAAGCATTAAATACATCAGTACATTAACTCAATCAAGCACCAAAAAAAGCATTGAATGGCATGACACTTGAAGTATGGTCAGGGAAGAAGCCTACTATAAAGAATCTCAGAGTCTTTGGGAGAAAATCCTGTCTACATGGCGAGAAAGAAGTGAAAGAAGTTTGATGAAAAGAATGTGAAGTGCATCTTTCTTGTGTATGGTAACCAATCTCAATGCATCTTTCTTGTGCATAGAACTACATCTAAATCTTGTCGTTAGTTGATCTTACTGCAACCCAAAAGATAATAAGTAGGAATGTTGTCTTTAATGAATGATCATTGGAAATTCTTCCCAGTGATGATTTCCAACACAATTGAAAGACAAACATCAAAGATATCAAGAATGAAATTATCGAAGAAGGGGAAGTTGATTCAACTCAAGAGATTGACCTTCAAAAAGGATAATTCTAAAGAAAAAAATATCTAAAGGAGGGAGTGTTTGAAATAAAACATAATCCATGATAATCCTAAAATTCGTTGTTGACAACGGTGTGGTGACAAATATGGAAGGTTCAAGAAACTCTAGAGTAGACACCAATAGACAATACAACCTTGAAGAGGTTCTCTTCGCATTGATGAATATAGTGGCATTCCTCATAACCAACTTCAGTTAACAAGTATTTGAAGTCGAAAGAATGGACCGAAGCAATGGAAATAGAATATGACACCATCATGCATAATCAAACATGGGAGCTTGTTGATCTGCCAACTAGGAAGAAACCCATTGGATGCAAATGGATGCTTCAAAACAAAATATAAAGAAAATGGCACCAATGACAACCACGAAGATAATTTGGTTGCAAAGGTTACACTCACAAATAAGAGTTGACTATCATGAGACTTTTGCACCAACAACAAAGATGAAAACCATCAGACTTGTGTTCTCTCTTACCGCACAATTCGGATTGCATATCCACCACATGGACGTGAAAAGTGCATTTTTAATGGGTTGTAATGTCCCTTTCTAGGGCTGAAACTGAAAATAAGGGTTTAGGCTCAAACCCAAATGAGAGAAATCAGATTTTTGGAACAGCAGCTATCAAACCCTAACAATAAACTGAAAATCACACTTTTAGGGCATCAAACTCCCTTCAAAACCAGCTGGAAATAAGTGAATAAACCCCTCTATGGCAGCGAATTGTAACAGCACTTAATGGCATCAATTCCCATGCAATAACAAGCTAAAAATGACAAAGAATGCTTCCAAATAATTTATCCAACCATGAAGATATTTATCCAGCCAATATACTTCAAAAATAAATAAGAAACAAGTGATAAACCACAGCTGTAATTAATTAAATAATCAGCAAAAGTACAACTCACATTAAGGGTTGGAAATGATGATTCCAAAACCCCAAAAATACCAATGAAGTGAGAAATCAGCCTTATAAATTATGAGGAATATGAATATCAACTCCAAATGCCAAGATGTGCCCTAGAAGGCACTCAAACCCTCCTTCACCCAAGTCGCCACCCTAGGAGAGGGTGCAAAATTGATGTAGAAGACCTTGACAACTCTTTCTCCTTCAAACCCTAGCTGCAAACCAGCAAGATCACCTTCTTTGAAGCCCTTAAGAACCACCAATTGGAGAGTTTTCATTCTCCAACTTGAACAAGCAAGGGTTTCATCCTCCTTGTGTCCCACACCAAAGGATTTTCACCCTCTAGTGGAATGGAATAGAGCAATCAACTCCAACACCAAATATAAAATTAGATTAAGATGCATGCCCAAAATGAGTCCAAGCGACCCCGTATATATCTTCTTGGTGGCACCAAAGGTCAATTAGGAGTTTATCCCATGAGCGCCACTTGTGATAACCGCCACTTAAGGATGATTACTTTATCTTTTTAATTTTCCTTTTCACCCCTCTAACCCAGCTGACCTGCCTCATAAGAGAAACCATGAAAGAAAAAGGTAAATGCTCACAAAAAAGACTAAAAACATCAACAAACACTTCCCTTGTTCACCTTCTTCTGGCCCACGGAAAGTGGAATGGGCTAGAAGTCTTCAAAAATAAATTAGTTCGAAAAAGGGGACATTACAATCCTCCCTTCCCGAAATTGCTTGCCCTCAAGCAATTGCAAACTTGGATGCTCCAATAATTTGGATCTTGTACCTGTCAAATGAAAGAGCTCTTGCCAACACAAGCTCATATGCCCAAATACCATTATACCAAGACAACTAAATCCCATAGTTGTCAAGTGGAACAACTCCGCCCACAATGGTCACAGTGTCTACTCCTTCCATCACCCCTATCTATGTGCTCTTCCTCAATGAAGCCTTCTACCCAAAGCATGAGAACATCTTTCAACACAACTTGCATGTAAGCTGAAAATAAGTCATGAAAACCATAAATCACTTGGGATTCCATCCAATTCAGCACTAGGATGGCTAGGAGGAGTGTCTTCACTAGTGGAGCTTCACCATTATCATTACCATGCAAGGAAACCTTCTTAAATTGCACATGGGTACAGTTGTTCATGACTGAAAATATTGTGACCAGCAGTATAAAAATGATACAAATATGACAAACCCATGCAAGCTTCAATAATATGACTGATGTAGAGGTGGTAGGTACCCATACAAGGACTGTAAACTCTCCGTCTTCAACTGCAATCCCATATGCTCCCCCATGTGATTGGGTGAGAAACAAACTCAGTTGCTCTTTTCTTTTAATACTTGTACTTGCACATGGAACAAACTTATTAAAGAAAACAAGAGTTACCCTCATCGTTGCTTCTTCATGCCTCATGGATATGATGGCAAGTTCTTTTCAATGCTTGCAATCATCTCATATTCTCCCCTCAAGTGATGGATGTTCAAAAGTTCACTCAGGTTGTCCCAAACACAGTTGTAACCATGTGTTTTGTTCCCCAAAATCAGAAGGATAGTGGCTGGAATCCTTCTTATAATAGCTGAAAACACATCAACAATGATAGTAGATTGCAAACCCTTCAACCTCATGGCTAGATACTCATCTCTAGTTGTCAAAAGAATGGATAGGGAGCTGAAATTGTTGTGGACAGCGAATGAAACAAAAGTACAACAGTTGTCATAATGATTACCTTGGCCTCCAAAAGATGCTTCCAAGCTGCCCCAAACTAATCTCTTCAAAATTTGGCTCGGATCAGAACTTATGAGTGCTGGTATGTAAGTATAACAACCATACTTTGCTCGGAATTTCATCCCAAACAATACCAAATATGTTGGAACATTGGCCTTAATTGTTCTCAATGAGTGAACCCTCTTACACACAATTTCAAATGAAAAGAATGTCTTCAAACCTACCCCTCTATTGCTGTCCCAAGAAGATATGCACAGCCCAACAAATGAAATTGGGAAAAACATCTCATCACGGTTGTAGCATTGCATTTCATTACTCAAATTCAGAATTGTAGTGGCCAACAAACATCTTGTGAGAGTTACCCTTACCTTGTCAATGTCACTAGAAGAAGAGCACCACTTCCTTGTGATCGAAATCCACTTGGTGGTTGCAAATAGAATGTGGAACCAGCTAGAAATAATAGCCACAAGATCTAAAACAGCTCCCATAATGATTTGGGGTTCATGATCCACATTTTCCAAACTCATCTCATTCATGTTAGAAAGATGACTTACACCCCAAAGCTCCCATGGAATCCATGTCTCATTAGGCCTTCTTGCTAGGTGTGTTTTAGAGAGCCAATCCCAAACAATAGCATGATATATTACTCCACCTTGGTTCATGAAAACTGAATTATTGCATACCTTGTAGCAAGCTGAATTTATATTCCATGCGGCTGAATTTATATTTTCAGTGGATGAATTATCCATCACCTTCACATACATCCAAAAGTGGCAATCTTGAAAGTAACTTGAGTCCCACAAAACCATAGCAAGATGTTTCATACAATCTTGAAAATAACATCTAGTTTGCTTACCATCTTTACACCTTAGGTATTCAGCTGGAATTATCTTCTTTTGTCCATTCCCTACGATCTTGTCTTCATGTGTGTTAGTTCCCAAGAGTGTTCTATTAACCAAGAACATTGATCCTTCACCATGTGGTTAGAATGCACAACAAACCCTCTATGATTGCTCATAAGTTTCCTTTTAATCCAAGTGCAAGAAATGATAGTTACCTTGATCTTCCGAAGACTACCCATGCCAAAGTAATCTTGGCCTTGAATAGAAGAAACAACATGCCCATAGTTGTCTCTAACATGCTTCTTAGTGTATTTCCCATGATGACAAAAATATGGCAATGATATAGGAGGAAACAAAATGTGATCATTTTTATCATACCTTGGGCTGCCAACAAGGAGCTCACCCTTATTTTGTTGGTACTTGTTTGGAACATCTTTGGAAAAGATGCTCCTCGAAATTCCATCATTGACTGTTGTTTGGGAAATTCCAGCGAATTGAAAGTAATCATGAAGAACCGGAAGTGCCCTTCCTTCATGGACATACCCTTCCATAATGTCATCCTCATATACTTCATGCAAATCTGATTTTTCTTCATGTTCTTGCCACATGTCATCATTAGAAATCAATGAACCATTATTGAATATCAAAGGATTTTTACCTTTCAACTCGTGCTTCATGATTTCCTTCTCTTTCCTAGGCTCGTGCTTCAAGATTTCATCAAACCCTTGACCCTTCATACTGTTGTTCTGAAAATCAGTCAATGGCTCATCCTTGGAAAGAGTGATGGGTACTTCTAGGGCTTCAATGGGTTGCTCCCTCTCAATGCCCAACAACTTTGGTTCTTCTTCTTCTTCCTTGATCATGATGGAGGGATTCTTTCCCTCAAGGGTTGGAACATCTTCCGCATTTTTCTTGGGCATAGCTCGGGGTTTAAACCTTGGTCCAATTCCCATTTCACCTTTCTTCAACCCTATAAACTCAGTGAGTGACATGACATCATGAATCTCATCCGGAAGAGCCCTGTACTCCTCATAGATGGTAGCAATACTCTGCCCTACTAAATGTCTTGTTCCCACCTCCGGAATGGCTTCTTCCCTTGGAAGGAAAGTAGGCCTAGTGGCTGATCCATAAGTTGATCCTTGGGGCTGCCGTGAAGTGTTAACTCTAGATGAGCTGCCCTCACCATTATGAGGCCTTGGTTCATGGAATTTTCGTAGGTTTAGGGCCAACAAGTCCATGGTGTCCACCAATCTAACTTGCCCTTCAATGAGCTTATCGATTTTGGCTTCTTGTGAATCTTGGTGGGCCATGCTAAGCTCTTCAATCAGTTGATCTGAATTCTTCTTTCACAATGAAACCCTCCAGGCTAGGAGGATCAAAGCTCTGATACCACTGTAATGTCCCTTTCTAGGGCTGAAACTAAAAATAAGGGTTTGTCCTCAAACCCAAATGAGAGAAATCAGATTTTTGGAACAGTAACTATCAAATCCTAACAACAAAATGAAAATCACACTTTTAGGGCATCAAACTCCCTTCAAAACAAGCTGGAAATAAGTGAATAAACCCTTCTATGGCATCAAACTGTAACATCACTTAATGGCATCAATTCCCGTGCAATAACAAGCTAAAAATGGCAAAGAATGCTTCCAACTAATTTATTCAATGAAGATATGTGAAGATATGTATGAAACAAGTGATAAACTACAACTTTAATTAATTAAATAATCAACAAAAGTACAACTCACATTAAGGGCTAGAAATGATGATTCCAAAACCCCAAAAATACCAATGAAGTGATAAATCAGCCTTATAAATTATGAGGAATATGATTATCAACTCCAAATGCCAAGATGTTCCCTAGAAGGCACTCAAACCCTCCTCCACCCAAGTCGCCACCCTAGGAGAGGGTGCAAAATTGATGTAGAAGACCTTGACAACTCTTTCTCCTTCAAACCCTAGCTGCAAACCAGCAAGATCACCTTCTTTGAAGCCCTTAGGAACCACCAATTGGAGAGTTTTCGTTCTCCAACTTGAACAAGGAAGGGTTTCGTCCTCCTTGTGTGCCACACCAAAGGATTTTCACCCTCTAGTGGAATGGAATAGAGCAATCAGCCCCAAAACCAAGTATAAAATTATATTAAGATGCATGCCCAAAATGAGTCCAAGCAACCCCTTATATATCTTCTTGGTGGCGCCAAAGGTCAATTAGGAGTTTATCCCATGACCGACCTCTTAAGGATGATTGCTTTATCTTTTTAATTTGCCTTTTTACCCCTCTAGCCCAACCGGAAGTGTAAATGAAACAGCTTGAAGGATTTGAAGTTCAAGGAAAAGAACATAAACTTAAAGTGTGTTGATTGATAAAATAATTGTATGGGTTAAAGCAAGCACTTTGTGCATGGTTAAGATTGATGAACACTGACACACACATGGTTTTCATCGAAGCCTTTCAGGATATAACTTGTACATCTGTAGGGAACATGGAGAGATTGTCATCTTGATCATGTATGTTGATGATCTTGTGATCACTGGAAGTAGTGAAGAATTAACTTCAGCAGAGAAGAAGGATTTGAATAAGTCATTCGACATTACAGATCTTTTGTTACTGCACGCTTTCCTTGGCCAGGAGGTATGGCAAACAAAGAATCACCTTTTTGTGTCTCAAACAAATTAAAGGAGTTTGATTGAAAAAGCCTGAATGACCAATTGCAAAACAATTGCGACACCCATGGAACCTCAATTGCAACTTTACATATATGATGCATCCGAAAAGGAAGATAAATCCCTCACGTATAATTGATTGGAAGCCTCATCTATCTTACCAATACCATATCAGATCTAGGATATTCTTTGAACTGTCTCTATAGGTTCAAGACAACGCCTAGATAAACACACTGGATGGCAGCTAAAAGAGTACTGAGATATGTTCTTGGTACTCTACACTTTGGACTAGTGTACAAGAAGAATGACAACTTCTACTTGACTGGTTACTTAGATGCCGATTGGGCAGACTCCATAGATGATAGAGAGTCAACAACTAGGTACGTTTTCAACTTGGGATCAGTAGTAGTTTCCGGGGTAAGTAAGGCGCAGACGAATGTAGCCATTTCTTCCACTGAAGCGAAGTACAAGGTAGCACAAGGAGCTATCTACGATGCAATCTAGCTTCATTGAATTCTGGGTCATGGATATTCCCCCAGATCAACCGACAACAATGTACTGCAATAGTCAGTGTGTTTTAATGATGATGAAGAATCCTGTTACGCATGAATGATCCAAACACGTCAAGATTCATTGTCACTTTATCAGAGAGAGTGCAAAAATAATGAAATACAGATGCAGTTCATCCCCACTCCGGAACAACAAGGGCATATCAAATTTCCTCAGTTTAAGACTGGACTCTGTGTGACGGACAATGCCCACAAATTAAATTAACAAAGAGGTGTTATAAATATTACAATATCTAATTTCTTTATTAGGTAACTCTTGTCAGCTAGTTGACGATTAAGTGACGGGTTATAATAAACACACCGAACTGTTGTTGTAATGAATATCTGTTGCAGGTATACAAAGTGAATATAATATCATTTCTGTTACTTCTTTTTGTTCTGTGAATATATCAATTCCCCAGGGCAATGCAAACAACAGCTATCGTCTGACACCATAAAAGTTTAGCAGCTTGTATTGCTGTATATAATAAGCTGTAGAACCTACAAGATGCCGAGAGCACAAATTCTTTTTACTTGCTGAATTTGAAGAGAGAGGCCATATGGATAATGGAGCCGTGACGAGTCAAAGCTGTACAATATAGTGTGTTTACTTGTGGCTGTATAAAGATGTTTTCTGAATGGCTTTCAAAAATGGTTTGCTTGCATTTTACCTCAAACAATGAAATGAAGTAGACCTGAAATTTGTGAGCCCAAGAAACACTTTAATCCACAACTATATATATAGATAGCGTCCGTACCAAAGCTTTGTTCGCCCAGTTGAGAGACGATCCAGGTGGCTTCCGCAGAATGCAAGCATGATCGACTTTAAAACGGCTGCCGACGATCGCCATTGAATACACAGCAAAGGTGTATTCTTTAATGGATAAAATAAAAACATGCGGCCATCATATTTTGATTATTAATGAAGGGATTATTATACTATTTAATGGAGATTATGATTCCTATTGATTACGCTAAATCAAACGGGAAATATATTCCTTAAAAAGTTTTTTAATTAATGAAATGAACGTCTACGAAACCAACCAAATAGCCTATGGGACCAAAGCCACAACTTTAAATATTTTGAGACAGTCTTTCAATATCATACCTCCTTCAATAGATCTAGATCAGAAAACCAGTAGTCTTGCTAAGTTTTGTTTCTTCAAATAACTTGTTTAGGCTGTCGAATATCATCATAAGTTGTACATTCCATGATGAAGTGCCATTTCATTCCAATGGAATGAAATGAAATGAAATGAAATGGTCTTAATAAGGTCTTCAACAACTTTGTATTATTTATAAAATGAAATGAAATAGTTTTAATCACGTCTATAATAATTGGTCTATAAGACCATTGATTGTGTCAACCGCCTAAAGATTTGTGAGATCGCAATAATAGTACATTAGGAGAAACTTGATAACTTAGGCAAGGTTGACTTGTTTTTATCATGGGTTTTAAGACCCACTCACATTAAATTCGATATCATTATTGTTGTTTTTGGATAAGTTTAAGCCTTAAAATATAGCTTTTCACCAATTATTTGTAATTTTAGTTGTAAAAGGTTGTGAGAATGGTATTCAATCGAGTTCAAGACTTTGTTCCATAAGTCTACAACGAGGTAACGAGGTTGTAACTCTTCCTTCGCTTATTGATGTTTCGTTAAATGTTATTTTTATTGACCTATTTTTTAAATGATATAAAAATAAGTGTCTTATTGTGTACTATGACAACCCTATGCCCTTAAAGGACTCTCTCCCACCCTTGATTAAAAACCATTGAGAGAGCCCAATGAGATCCATGCCAGGAGTCAAAAACTTGGAAAAAATATTCCTTGTTTTCCTTCAAAGAGCCCTCACAAGTACAAACTCTACTCACCAATTTGAGTTGTTGGTTCTTGTAGAATACCTGCATGATATTATCTCATTTGACTCATGAATTTAGAGTCACTAAACATGTGTCCTTCAAAGTCCCCATTTGGGTCAAGCTAAATGGCCTTTCGATCTCCCTCTAGTATTTCATACCAAAGATTTTCAAACCCATCAAGTGAATTCTTTGTTAAATTCAATCATGTATATTCAACTTGACCAAACAAATGAGTTTGTGTAGAGATTGTTCTTATGAAAGACGTCAAAAATTTCGGCGATATCTAAATTGGCTTTGAATGCTTTATGAAAAAGCTTACCTATATCAACTTGTCAAAACATGCTTACATTGTCAATTTTGCAATCATAGGATTTGTGATTGTCCCCTCATGATTCGCTCTAAGTCATTCATTGGGCATTCACCTACCAAAAAGCAAGTGTTGATAGAAAAGAATGGTAGTTGGACCATAATGGCCAACAAAAATTCATAAGCTAAAAATAGGATCCCTAAAGCAACCAATGTAGTTTTTAGTGGCAAATCTCATTAAAACATGTGAAAGTTGTGAACATTCTTCCCACTCCCATTTCGATTCCCCTAGTCCATAACCCTTCGATCATCCCTGAGCCAAGTTTTTCAAGATAACTTAATATAAATGATTATTTCAATGTTGGGACCTCTTTAGTATTTGTTTCCCCATGTCTATGCCTGTGTTACATGCCTCACAACAAGGGTAAGTCACCTTGTGGATATTTTTTGTACCCACAATGCCCCCATGACATTTTGGGACCTTGGAATCAATTTTGAGCATTCATGGAGACTTTAAGGCCAAAAAAGGGATTGTGTTACAACATGTGGGTCACAGTGTGCAGAGAAGGTAAAAACTTGGGACAATGTGTTGCAGTACTCTTGGATGTCATTAAGGCCCCTCTTTTATTTAAAAATACTAGGACACAAGTCATCAACCACGATCAATCCCATCTACTTTGGAAATCTTAACATTGTCATCCCTTGTATTTTAAGTGAAACTCTTTTATCCCACATTCATTGGTTGGAGCTCATAGAGAACATTTACATTTATGGGTGCTTTATGTTATATAAAGTGAAGGATTGAATGTTAGGAAATAAGGGGTAAAATATGCAGAACAATCCCACATAGAATCACAATAGTATAAACTACTATGTAGGATAATATCACAGATCTGAAATAAAAGTGCAAAAATAAAAGAACACAACACGAGACAATATTTAACGTGGTTCACCCAATTTGAGCTACGTCCACCAAGAATCACTTGCTCAAATTTTATTACAAGCCAACTCTTTCTCTCAATACAATACCCAGATCTATTTGGAGTTGCACTCAACAAACTCTCTTGAATTCACACTTTGAACTCACACATCTTGTTATGATCCTCATGTGCGGATTTCACTAATGCCTCGAGGTTTTGGTGTAACGGTTCGTTACATTTGGTATCAGAGCGACCACCCAGGTTTGAGTCCCGACACGGGTAGCTACGTCGCATTGCAGTGTTCGCCCGGGGCTCGTATAGGGCAGGGTGTGGTCCCGCTATACGGGCGCAAATCTAGCCCGGGGTCCAGGCTACGGAAGCATGGTGGGATGTTATGATCCTCATGTGCGGATTTCACTAATGCCTCGAGGTTTTGGTGTAACGGTTCGTTACACATCTACAATGTTATTTCACCCTATTGTATGCCCAGCACGTTAATAGGCAACTACTTAAGCAATTTTACAATACCATGGGTACAAAAATCATGGGCCAAACCCGCCCCATAAACCTATGGGTTAAAATACCACCCATACGAGAAGAGAACATTTTTAGAGGTATAATGCACATTTTTCGAGGCCAAAAATGTTTCTCAAGGGTAATGGGGGCTTTGCCCCACTCGGGGCTCGACCCGACCCCAGAACCCCAGCCGAGAAAACTATAGAGAGTGTGATACTTTTCGTGTAGTGTCTTCAACACTTCCATACATGAAAACATGCTCATGACATAACATTGAAGGGGAAAACTTATGTTGGATGCATAAAATTTTGTTAGAGGGCCTTGTGGTCTATATTTTTAAGTGTTAAGCCTGTGAGCATTAATTGTTGAGCGTTGAGGGACGCGCAGCAAAGTTTTAAACTACTTAGATGCTTGGATGAAGTTGAGATCTCATGGGCAAGATGGATATGTGGAAATATCATAGAGGTGTGATGAAGTTGAGATCTCGTGGATGGGAGGGATGCATGGAATATATCAAATGTAGTATACGGTGATAGGGTTTGTGATCATACCACTTAGTAGTGTTCTCAAAGGATCATGACATAAGTAGAGCCCCATGAAACATTGAGAGCCACATGTCAAGTTTGTTGGACAAGGGAGTCACGTGGAGAGTTTATAGAAACTCACATCGTAAGGGGACTTCGTAAGTAATATAGATCCTATGAAAAAGTAGTTACCCCAAGTAAACATGAGCCACCATGTGATAGTAATTCATGACCAATCATGAGATATTATGTTGTCTAATGAATAATTAGGAGGGCTATAGTGAAAAATAAATATTTTGGAGTTCTTTTTAAAGGAGTTTGGGAGTACATGAGTATCTTCAAAGGGACATAACATTTTATTGGGAGCTTCATTGAAGTGTTCTTAGTGGCATTGGAAATATCTTTTCAAAAGCTACTTGTTGGTATAATATTTTTGAGTGAATTGGTTACATATTAAGAGTAATTTATGGTTGATACTCAAGAACTCTTTGGCCTATTACAATGAAATAGAGTTATGCAAATCCCCCAAATCAATTGAAGTTTTTCCTAAGGTGCACTCCCTTTACATTGGGATGTTTTTAGAGTGTTTGTTCCTTTCAATTTTCTACCACTTATGACTTAGAATCTTGAATAATATGCTTTCTAAAAATTAAGAAGTCACATTGGCTCCCCATGTAAAAGGAAAAAATTATGCGAGTGGTAGCCTCATTTTCCTCCTTCCTATCGATCGTAATCTTCTACACTTCTTTGGACTCTCATTGAAATTCACTTGTTTTTTTCTTGAGGCTCAATTTTACAGTGTAATTTGCTTGTTTTCTAGCAAAAATTGTGCTTCCATCCAAATTAATTTACATGATGAACACCCTATTCTTATGAAGTCTCTAATGTACCCACATGGGTCCATTTTCTTCATTCATATTAGAGATTTTCGTGAGCTTCTCATTCTTTCATTCTCATGAATTTTCCTCTACTTTCTCAATTTGGAGAACTCTTTTGTGCTCCATAAATTGATTTCACTTCGAGGAAGGGAGGGGCTCTCTTATTGCAACCTTTTGCATGATTCTTGCGAATAGGGAAAAATATTGTCTCAAAGATGGTGTCTTTTGTGTAAATAATTAGTTTTCGAAAGTATTTTTGAGTTTTTTTATAATGGTCCTAGCTCTAAATATATGAATTGTTGAAGAAATAATGGAATGTTAGAGAGTTGTGGATTGGTCATGAAGCCCTAATTTGTTGTGTAAGCTCATTGGAGTATGTAGACACCCCAATTTTGCCACTCACGGATCATTCTTAAATGGGAAAAAATCATATAAATCTCCCCTTCATCAACCAATTCCTTCATTATATTAACATGCCATGGCGATTAATCCGATTAATTGCTCATAACCACAGTTAACAGGGTACTAGTCATACATCTCCATTATCCCACATTCAAAAAAATCAACCAACATCCTCCAACAAAAACTATATAATGAACCTTCCAAAGGTACAATCACACACCTTTCTCATACAAGATTTCAATTGTTAGAAACCTAGATAAATTGAGAAATCCTCTCATGTAAGAAGCTTATCGAAGTTAGATATCCTTCCAATTAGGAAAAATCCTTATAACATCCTCTTCTTGAAAACATGTTTCTTAATATTACACAATCAACTTAAATCATCCACATTATATTGAAGCAAGTTTATACAACAATTGGAGGTTTACATTTATTTACGTTTATGTGTATAGTTTCTCTTCTTGTGATTTATCTTGAAGTGTTTGATAAATTATAGATTAAGTTCATATTGGTGTAAGTTCTTATTCCAAATCTATTATTTATGCATGCATACATTTGGCACACTTTGTGGGACACCTCTTTTTGCCTTTAACTGTGTTTTCAAGCTTTGCTTAAGGTATTTGTAGGTTTATGGTGGTTGGGTTCTTCTTACAGGAAGTATTGTTACTCTATCAAAATTCCATTTGGCCCTTAATATTGTGGGTTTTCATCATTTATTCTCGAATTTCATGCCTATTTGTAGATCAACGTATTTGGCCTATGCCACAACACATCCGTCACCGACATTAGTGCTTTTATTCATTGTTTTAATGTTTCTATGTCTAATAGTTAGTTTGAAGGTTCAAACATTTTTTTATTGTTGTAGTGTTTCTATTTTAATAGTAGAATTTATATTCGCTATTGTAAGGTTTTTATTTCTAACCTGTACATTTGCAGGTTTAAATGTTTCTAAATGTTGTAATAGCATTTATATTTTTACAATGGCATTTTTATTCATTATTGTAACATTTTTGTTTTTGACGGTTTGTTTGCGGGTTTAACATTTCTTACTATTGTTGTAGCATTTTTATTTTGATAGTGGAATTTTTATCATTATTACAACATTTTTGGTTTTGATATTCGTTTAAGTCTAACACATTTGACTATAGTTGTAACATATTTGTCTTTGTCTAACCTTTGTATCATTACTTCAACATTTTTGTTTCTAACAACATTTTTGTAGGTTTAACATTTCTAACTATTGTTGTAGTGTTTTTGTTGTCACAAAGGTGTATTTAATAATCATCATAGAAAACCTAATTTTTGACTTTTCATATATAAGTTTACTAACTCGACTATTGTTGTAGTGTTTATATTTTCCTTGTAGTGCATCTAATCGTACTCGCAACAATTTTGAATTCTCACGGTTTTCTACAGGTTTTGACATATCTATTTTTCTTATGGCACATATGTAATGTGTTATAGAATTTTTATTGTTTTAGTAGTGTATTTGATTTAGTGACTTCATTTTATATGTCATGTCATTTCTAATCAATTTTCACTAACTGCAAGTTTTTTGTTTGTTGTTTTTGTACATTTCTAACCTATTTGCAACACTCAAATCACACATCAAAGTCAAAGATCAACCAAACTTCTAAAAATTGTGTGTAGGGCTTTATAATAATGTATTGTATTTTTATTGCTTATTTTAGTTTATTTGTTTTTGTGTCTTGTTCAATCCTCATCTTGATTGTGTGTGCTTTTCCCATGCATAACAAGGTGACACTGGGAATTAGATATAGTTTAGAAGTTTTCACCTTCATATAGGTGCGGTGACTTGGAAGTTATTATCAATCATTTCAGCCAAATCATATGTATTGACAAGATATCTAAATTTATTGTAAGAGCTGTCATTTTGTTTAAGCGAGGATTTCACTTTTTGTGGTTCCTCTAAAGTGGGGTGTATAGTTGTCTCCTATACCTAGGCATTAGACAACACTCCATCGAGGTAGAACTAACATTTTTGGTGAAGCTCCACCGAATTATCGAGATTAAAGTGAGGGTGGATTTGACCCTCTAATACCACACCTTAGATAATCCTCTTCTTACACAAGATTGGGCCTTGGGTACCTATCGATGACTTCCTCAGTAACCTTGTCAAACCTAGCATAAGAACCTTCTTCCGCAATCGTCTAATAGTGCCGATAATATATAAATCTCTAAGACACTTGCCTTGTACCTTTGAGTCATATTGGTGGGATACTACACATTTGTACTCCTATTTGACTATCGTAGGTCATGATCATTGTGTTGTTTAACTCCCCATTTATGGCATACCAGTATTCAAAAAAATCAAACCATAAAACACTTGCCCAAATCAATACGAGTATTCAAAAATAAAACCATGAAATTATGGCCAAATTAATATCAAATTTCAAAAAAATCAAACCGCGAAACTCTGGAAAAATCAGAACTTTGAACAAATCAAACCATGAAACTCTTTTCAAATTAAAAAACTATGACACTTACTACATGTCATCGTATTGAACATCATGAGCTTAATCCATTTTTTCGGACCTCGTGATTCATCAAACGTTGATAATATCCTAACAAATCTAAGTGAGAATAATAATTCCCATGACTCGTTCGAAAACAACCATGCCAAAATTGATTAGTTCTTTTTCCAAAATAGGGACAACATCCTTCTCCAACTTACCAACTTAGGAGCTAAACTTCTTGCTTATTTTAGTCCTTAAATCCTAACCAATATCATCGGTGAACGTGAAATACTCGCCTTATATCCACCATCGAAATTTAGTGATCCTCTCAACATAACATAACCATTTACATCCATTGACTAAGAAAAGACTAACGCAAAAACTACTACAAAACATCCTATAAAATTTAACAAGACCACAAATTCTAGGATCCCTCGTATCAACACAATCATAATTAAGAGAAAATGGGTGAATACCTCCAACCTACTCCTTGCGAGGATAATAAAACTATACAAGATCAAATCCAACACCTAAGTAGCCAATTCAATGACCTAGCTTCTCGTGTTAGTTTGAATAAATTGAAACCATCGAGATCATACCTAATGCGGTCTAAATCGGAGGCCAAATGAATGGAAAATGGGTTCTAATAGCCAAAATAAAACACACACACAGATTGTTTTCTCACCCATTTCATATTTTCCAATACCTTTCGGTAGCCATCCGTTTGAAAATCGAATTTCCACCTTTTCTTTGGAATATTTTTACTAGTAAGCTAGTGAATTGCACTAAGCTTAGAATTTGTGGGAATGAAAGGGGGATAGAGTGTTTGAGTACTCAAAACTCTCAACATGTTCAAAATTATTCATGACCTCAACTCAACTTTGCATAGGACTTAGACTGCTATTTTTGGCCAAAACACAATTTATGGGCCTCTTTAAAGCAAAACACATACACATAAATATTGCAAAACTCTATGGGATGAATTTGGATTTCTAATTACTTGAATTTCAAATCATAAACACTTCAAATGGCCTTATTACATACTCAATAACATTTTTTTGCCAAAATAGACTATTGGATCTTACAAACACTTAGATGTATCTTTAGAGCCTTAACGCTCTCTACGCAATATGAATTTATATTGGGGGTATTTTTATGTACCTTCTACATCAAAAACCCATCACCAATGTGATTTTATATATTCCCCTCATCATATTAGTTATCCAAATCAATAACTCCCCAAAGTTGAACCTTTTTCACTTCTTTTGTGTTTTTTTATTATTGTTCCCTTTCCACTTCTTTGCTACATTTTTCCATTCCTTCGACATCTCAAAACTCTTCCTCATTAATAGATTGTAATAACCACTTCTAAAAACATTTTTGTCCTCTCATGAGTGTTCTTGGGGAAATTTTCATGCATATGTAACTCTTGGCTTGGTCTTTCTTTTCTTAGATGGTTTTGGATACAACCTGTCCTTATGAAATCAAACAAACCCATATAATTTATTTTTTTAGGTGGTGTTTCTAAATTCAGCCCCCTTTAAATTTATCAATTGTTGTAGAGAATCCTTGTGTTAAAATATTTGAAACCACTTTCATTTTGTCTTCTTGATTATCACATTGTCTAAGTTCAAGCTAAAACTTTGTTTTATTGTGATCATGGCTTCAAACTTATAAAGATCTTTGTTTCCACCTTTCCTCTATGTTGTATGCCTTAAAATTGACTAAGTTTTGCCTATAGTTACTCTGTTTTGTCTAGATCTATCCAATTGAATTCAAACTTGTCTTGTACATGACTTATTTTCCCGCAGAAACCTAACTCAATAAGCTTTAAACGCTTGTAAACATTTTACTTGTTCACTTTCTCCTTCCTCTTATAGATCTTAGACACTTGGAAGCCGATGTCATCCCCACATTCAACAAAGTCTTCTACCTTAACCTTCTTCCATGGTTTTCAATGCTCATGAGATGGATGTGAGACAAGTGTTGAGAGGGGACATGTGGTAATCATCAACTCTCTCGCATTCCATAAAAGATTACGGGACTTAACCATGTTTCAAATTTTTGGCACCTTTGATGGATGGTTGACACGTGACACTCGTCAACATTCTACACTCTCACAAACCTTAAGTCTTCACCTTAAAGTTATACACTTTATGAATAACCAATATGTAACATGTGGTGGAGAGGATACATGTAAAATCAACATCAAACATTCTCATAGAGATGCTCCAAAGTTAAGGTCCTTGCTTTAAACCTTGCAGGTAACAGATGGAGGACACGCGAAGATTCTGTACAAGTGAAAACCATCAGTGCACAAGACTATCTCAACCTTTGGTCCTTGCCTCCAAACCTTGTAGAATGCCAATGAGAGACATAACAATAGAGGACATGTGGCATAAAGAGGTATTTTGCACTATCTCAAATATTATTTCCCTACCCTCTCGTTCCAAAGGATCTTGAGCCACCGATGGAAGACAAGTGGCAAGATGTATATGTAAAAATGATAGAAGAAATTTGATATTCATTAAAATTTCATATTTTAATTGATTAAATGTGATGGTTTCACCCATTGGAAAAGGAAGCCTAAGGAAATCACAAAGGCCACATAAAAGCTTTGGTTTTTACTAATAATTTCTTCTAGAGATCTCCAAACGACATGAGACTGGTTCCATTGGAAAGGTCATTGAATGGGCTACACATTGATCTTGGTTTCAATAGAAATTGTTTATAGGTTTGAGATAAATTTGTGATAGATTCTCTAGGCATATTTTACTCATAAAGCCAAATTTAATGATTCCTAAACCACTTTAAGAGGATCTCGAGTTGTTAGAGATACATTTTAGCTAGATATTCTCTTTCTAGCTTTATCAAAAACAAATTGAGAGGTTAAACAAGTTGGAGAACAAATAGATGAGTTGTCTACAATGGTCCCAAAGGTGAAATTATGGATTTTGAGAAAATGACAACTTAATCTCCATCTATCTTTGTAGCCTCCTTTTACCTACTCCCTTTAAACCCCAAATGCGCTAGCATATCACCCAACATTAGTTGGGCACCGATAGCCTCCTTTATGTGAGCTTCGTAAGAATGTCCGCCATTAATGGAGGAATGGTTGTAGAAATAGAAAATGCACATATCCATTTTAGCAAAGAAGTCAAAACACTGAATCTAAGCATAGATGAACCATAACAAGGATGTATACATTATAACAATATAAAGGAATCAGATATGAGCCATGAGCAATATGAAGAACACAAGGGGTTTGTACCCATGAGCATAGATATTTAGAACAAAGCATCATATATTGATTTATAATTGTTTACAATAGCCATATTACGTCAAAAAGGGTCATATTAGACCTAGTACATCAATGAATGACACTAGAACCCTTTAAAACAACTCTATATAGAGAGCCTAATTATATTCTTCCATACACCTAAATATTTCTTGACTGGTCTCTTGCACCATCTCTTTACTCACACCCCTTGTTTTAGACCTGAGCATATTCATACACACATCTCTACACACACACATCTCTCTACTCGACACCCTTTTTAGATCCAAATGCATCCTTAAATAGAATCGGGATCTCTCCTTCACTACCTTAGCTTCACTCATGAGCAGGTCGCATGCCAAGTGGAATCATGCTCCTCCATGATTGAGTGCCTATGCCATCTCACCAAACCCTGATTAGCCTCCACTAACTATAATGATTACCCTCTAGAATATTCCTTTCGTGGAATATTCTTTCCTTGAGCTCCAAGACTCCAAGTTGTAACCTTATCCACTCGTCACGCCTACTCATGTCTTCACGTGTTTTCCATGTAGTACCATATCTAATGATGCGGCTAAGTCTTCAAACCCTATCTTGCTTCCGTGTGCCAACCTTTGCATGTTCCATGTTTACTCCGCCCTTTTGTTGCAACTCCTTGAACTTCCCACGTGCACTCTTATTCTCCCATGTGCCATTCCTTGAGTTCCTTTTCCCTTACTTTCCTTGCATGCGATGATTCTCTGCTCCGGGACTTAGTCACTTTTTGGGCTCAACATTGTATTCACCTCATTGGGGTTTTACATTTCTATCAATGCATCCGCATTAACTTTGAATTCGAGACTCATCAACATGGGACTCGAAGGTCCATGACAACATCTTCCTTGTGCGTGTGTACGCACTACCTCTATCAAATGACGACCAACAAAAGAGTTGGTATGTGGGCACTGTGCTCTGGAAACACGCGTGTAGGACCTTGTTTGGATCACTAACATAAGTCATTATGGGTCCTTGCACCACTCTCGTGCCCTTGCCACCAGTGCGTGCTACCTTCAGAAGCCAACCGCTATAATATTCTCCTTGTCTATGTTCCCTTCCGTTTCTTTTATTACTTCTTCAACATTGTGCTCCACCTCATGCTCTACCAAGTTCTATATGATATCTACCACCTCCTTTCCACAAAGTGTCATCCAACTTCCCTCCGACCAGGTGTGGGGTCTTCTGTGCATTCATATCCACCTCTTCACTTCCTCCCATATCTTGAGTGCCCTCCTCATATTCATTATGCTCCTCATCAAATTCATGTACATCGTACACTAGGGGATTCTCACCTTCCTCGCGCTCCTCATTCTCCTCCTCGGACTTGTCACCCTTCATGCTCTCCGTCTCCTCAGAGTCTGAACTCTATGCCATATTTTGCTTCTTCTTTATTGGTGACTCCTCTATCACATGGGACCTTTCATTTTTAGGCAAGTTCTCCTTTATGGGGGATTTCTTCCTTTGAGTGTAAGTACTTGGGCCCCTGCCTAACTCCTGCGCCCCTGTGGTTTGAACTATACACGCACTCGTTGCCCCGCTTGTTATAATTTCCTCTCTTTCTCTCTTCATCCCTTTCTTCTTTCCAACAGGGTCCTCAGGGATGGAGACATCATCCTCAACATATGCACCCTTTTCAAACTTGGGTCTTAGGTGTATATACACCCTTGTCATCATTTTTCCTACAAGTGGTAATGTTACGAGCCTTAACATATGTATGTCATTAGAGAAATGCTTCTCCACATATAGTCTATTCTTAGGATACATCAATGTCTTACGCAACGCATGCTGCTCCTAATCTATCTCACTTAAATCAAATATGAGTTTCTTGGCCTCTTTGAATTTGTTAGCTGCGCTCACGAAAATAATGCGCTGTGAAGGTAAAGGGTAGTTTACACCATGGGATTTTGGTGTCATCTATCAATGCAGAACTCCGGTACACTACAAATTCAACCTCATCCTTCACCAAGGTTGACAGTTGTTCTAGAATTCTCCACTCTGCCCCAAATGCATCACGCATTCATTTTTACCACTTCTTCAAGTGCACCTTATATGCAGCAGTCATTGTATCACAAGTGTATGCTTCAAACCTCTTAGTGGGGGAAGGGTCCTCATCAAGGTACTCCCAGACATAGCTATTCGGCCCATTGGGAACTCCAATATCCGAAAAATACAATGTAGTAAGAAGGACGTTACCATACATGATTTTATCCCCATCACGCGCGACATCTATGATATCCTCTGCAATGAAGGTTGAGAGGTTGTAGATCGTTCCCTCTGAAATCTTCTTGCAAATGTTCAACCATCTCTTATTCACTTGCATCCATCGCTCTTATCCATTCAACTTGGTGAGCAGGTGTGCGGCCATCTTCATGGTTGGGTTGGTGATATCAAAATAGAGTGAGCCCTTCTTGTATTCATATGTCATGGTTGTTTCCTTGACAACACCCTTATCACCTAATTCATCCTCCAATGATTCTCCCATGTAAATAATTCCAGTGTATTTGGAGATCAACTGAGCAGTTAAGCACATTCTCCTTCCTGCGAAATAAAAATAATCTTCGTGCATGCACGACATCACCACTGGTATAACCTTTCAAATTTTCCAAAATATGGTAACTCATAGAGTTGTAAAAGTCTAGCCTTCTCCAATGTGGTCTTCACAGAGTCATCATACACAGGTTTGTCATCATGTGTCCTTTCTCCTATAGGGTGAACTAGCTCCAACGCCATCTCTTTCTCAGTGGTGCTCATCCTATGGTTATAATCACTTATAGCCATCTTTCGTATGTGAGACACCCAATCCATCCCCAATAGAACACCATCTGGGTATTGCATCTTCATGTACCACTCCTCGTTAAAACTGGTTGATACTGACTAGTTTTCCCTTACCCTTTCCCTTTCCCTTCTTTAGTGAAGTGTTCGATCCTTTCCTTGGTGTCATTTTTCTCATCAAGCCCTTATAAGTTCTTCCTTGTGTCTTGCTTTGGCTCCACTCTTGCAAAAAAATTTCAAAACCCGTGCCCTAGCTCTGTAAACCCTAACCTAGAAAACTCTCCTTCCACAAGATAACGTAAATACTAATGGGAATCCACCAAACAATATCGTTCGTGCACGCTCATGTACTCCGTTCCACTCTAGTTCAAAAATCTGTCAAATTCTCTACTTCACACGCAACTCTTCACAAATTTTCTCGCAAGGATGCCCTAGTTCACAAGAGCTCTTCAACAAACAAATGTAAGGTAAAAAGAATAACTTACCTCAACCTTCTATTTATAGCTTTTTAATTTTCCCGCATTAACTCCCATACCACCATCATCGTATAATCACATTAAAGTCAGATTTTTCTAACGTTATCCTCCCGCTTGTTTTGTCTAGCACTTTTCCTTCACACACAAACTTGTGTGAAACTCCCACAACCTCTGGCGTGTAAAGCGCATCGAACACAGAACCTTACATGTGCTCATAGCACCGAAGTCAATCTTCTCTGCATCTTAAGCCTAGTTCTTGTCACCACCTACCTCATGTTGCTCTACACTTTTATCACCTTTGACGTGGTTTTTATAAATCTTTTGACACCAATCTCCACCCATAATCACTTCTACTATGTGTGCTCCTTTGAACCCACATGCATTTGATTTCCTCATTCGGGATGCCAATCAACATCACTCCTAGCACTTGCTTCTTACCGCACTATTCACTGAAACTCTTCTTTACACTCTCCACCCACACTAAATAGATGTGCGGTCCTCTGCGCATAAAACCCCTTTAGATAGTAACTGGCTACCAGCGTGCAAGCATGCCCACAACAATGAAACTAAAAGACAAAGCATAGCAACGATGAAAGGAAACACATATAAAGGAAAATGCATTAAGGGAAATCCTAAGCTAAATGACAATTGCCTTATTTACAAACACACAAAAGACTTATTTATAGTAGGGCTTCACCTACTCCCGCCAAGTATCTAGCAATCATGTTCCATCTAGCACTTAGAATCGACAAGCGCCTAAATAAAGTATATGGGTTATAACATACAGTCCCAACTAATGCACTTTGAGTTTCCCAGGATGGCACAAAAACTTTGAATCATATAGAAGAACCATCTACCCAACCTCAAACTTCTTGTTTTTAATATGATGATCATGCCATGCCTTATTCTTGGCTTTCTCCATCTTCTAACTCCATCTAGCAATGGCTCGCCTCTCATCCAACTCCATAAGTTTATCAATGTGCTCCTCTAATGCTTTCTCATCAGCCAATCCTCCTGCGTACATGCAATACACAGGGATGGTAACATGAATTCCATAGGCAAGAACCACCTTTGCACCAAATACCAATTGAAAAGGAGTGGCTTTGTTCAATATTTTATAAGTTGTGCAATATTCCCATAGTATTGCAGAGACTTTATCATCCCAATCCCTTCTTCTGACATCACAAATCTTAGTCAATGTGTGGCTTAAAATATTGTTAAAGGCCTCAATGAGTTCCATTATCCTGAGGGTGATAGGGTGTAGTTTTTGATGCACCACCATAAAATCTGTTAATAATATTCTAACTATCTCATTTAAAAAATGAGTACCCCTATCACTTGTTAAACTCAACGGGCATCCATATCTCTGTTGATTATATTCTCTAACCAAAGACCTCGCCAATAAGATCTTGCGCACTTACGATCGTAGGATTAGGTTTGAAGACTTAGCCGCATCATTGGATATGGTACTACATGGAAAACATGTGAAGACATGAGTAGGTGTGACAAGTGGATAAGGTTACAACTTGGAGTCTTGGAGCTCAAGGAAAGAATATTCCACAAAAGGAATATTTCAGAGGGGAATCATTATAGTTAGTGGAGGCTAATCATGGTTTTGGCAAGTTGGCATAGGCACTCGTTCAAGGAGGAGCATGATTCCACCTGGCATGCAACCTACTCATGAGTGAAGATGAGGCATGAAGGAGAGATACCAATTCTATTTAAGGATGCATTTGGATCTAAAAGGGTGTGTGAGTAAAGTGATGTGTGTGTAGAGATGCGTGTATGAATATGCTTAGGTTTAAAACAAGGGGGTGCGAGTAGAGAGATGGTGCGAGAGACCAGTCAGGAAATATTTAGGTGCATGGAAAAATATAGTTAGGGCTCTCTATGAAGATTCATTTTGTAGGGTTAGAGTGTCATTCCTTGATGTACTTGGTTTGATATGACCCTCTTTGATGTAATATGGCTACTGTAAACAATTATAAATCAATATATGATGCTTTGTTCTAAATATCTATGCTCATGGGTATAAACCCCTTGTGTTCTTTATATTGCTCATGGCTCAGATCTGATTCCTTTATATTGTTATAATGTATACATCCTTGTTATGGTTCATTTATGCTTAGATTCAGTGTTTTGACTTCTTTGCTAAAATGGATACATGTATTTTTTGTTTCTGCAACCATTCCTCCATTAATGATGGACATTCTTACAAAGCTCACATAAAGGAGGGCCCGACACCAGGCGTGCCTCGGGTGAGTGCCCAACTAATGTTGGGTGATATGTTAGCATGTTTGGGGTTTAAAGGGAGCAGGTAAAAGGAGGCTACAAAGATAGATGGAGATTAAGTTGTCATTTTCTCAAAATCTATAATTTCACCTTTAGGACCACCGTAACAACTCATGTATTTGTTCTCCCACTTGTTTAACATTTCAATTTGTTTTTGGTAAATCTAGAAAGAGAATATCTAGCTAAAATGTATCTCTAACAACTCACGATCCTCTTAAAGTGGTTTAGGAATCATTAAATTTGGCTTTATGAACAAACTATGCCAGAGAATCTATCACAAGTTTCTCTCAAACCTATAAAAATTCATATTGAAACCAAGATCAATGTGTATCTCATTCAATGACCTTTCCAAAGGTACTAGTCTCATATCGTTTGGAGATCTCTAGAATAAATTATCAGTGAAAAACTAGAGCTCTTATGTGGCCTCTGTGATTTCCTTAGGCTTCCTTTTACAGTGGGTTAAACCATCACATTTAATCAATTAAAATACAAAATTTTAATGAATATCAAATTTTGTCTATCATTTTTACGTATACATCTTGCCACTTGTCTTCCATCGGTGGCTCAAGATCCTTTAGAATGAGAGGGTAGGGAAATAATATTTGAGATAGTGCAAAATACCTCTTTATGCCACATGTTCTCTATTGTTATGTGTTTCTTATTGGCATTATACGAGGTTTGGAGGCAAGGACCAAAGCTTGAGATAGTCTTGTGTGCGATGGTTTTCACTTGTACTGAGAATCTTCACGTGTCCTCTTCATCTCAAGCGTTACCTACAAGGTTTAAAGTTAGGATCTTAACTTTGGAGCATCTTGACTTTGGTAAAAGCTCATCATATGGAGAAAGGAGGAGAACCATAGTAATGCATCTTAGCCCACCTGGTGACCAAACCTTGGTGCTTAATTTTCCACTTCCTGAGATAAGTATTGTTAATCCGGTTGGTGTTGGTATTGGTATTCGAGTAGCACCTAGTATATATAATTTTTCAATCAGTTCATCTCTGGCCGCGTAGACATTTCCTACATTTTGGAGGCATCCTATCTAGCACATCATTTTGGAAAGGTGTGGGTACCCAAAGTTTGGGTATCATATCTAGAAGTGGTTCAACATCACAAACTATTGGCACATAATTCAACACAATGGTGGGGGCGTAGATTGGAACTTCTTGAGGACATTTTCCTGCTATAGGAGGAGGATCTAGTGGATTCAGAGGAATATGAGCTAGTGGATCTAGTGGGTCTAGTGGTGGAGGAAATATAGGAAGAGGCCAAGGTACTGGACCTGGTGGATAAGGGCCTCAACCACCTCAACAAGTGTTTTTGAGATGTCTCTACATTTTCCTGATTACAAAGGTGTTGAAAATGTTACAGAGCATGTACAAAAATTTGAATTACTATGGCACGCTAAGGGCATCTTGCCCAAGAGTGGAAGGTAAGTTAGTTTGAAACTATGTTGCAAGGGTGCGCACATAGTTGGTACCAAAAGTACGACCCGCATCAAACGACAATGGATTATATTGTGCTACATGATTCCTTTTTGGTAGAATTTCATATTCTTGAGTTTGAGAAAAAGAGCATCAACACGCTCAAGGAAATTCAACAAGATATGGTAGAAAGTGTGTGGGAGTATGATGCACACTTTAAGACTCTTCTATCAAATTTGTCTTATGATAGCATGGATCTCAGACTGTTTATTCATACTTTATAGATCTGCCCCAAAGAACACATTTTCGATGTGTACACCTTGTGTGTTCTCACCCCCAATCTGAGATCCCCATCATTAATCCACTAGTAACTTGAGCAAAGCGACAGGATCGATGTGTGGGTGGGCTAACACTACCTTTTAGCGGTCCATATTGGGTCCCCGAGTGCTTGCAATGCTTAAGTGACCACTCTTTCGAGTGAGCATTACATTCGGTGGTTGCACTTGACCCTGATTTTCTAACCCTATAGATCCAAGATTTCATTCTGATATTCGACCTTACCCTCCATCCCCATGACCACATCTCGGGTCCTCTCACCCTGACCAAGGTAGAGGTCAAAAGCAGCAGGGATATCAGCCACACCCTTTGTTTGTGTGCCTCCCCTTTTCAATCCTAAGCGGAAGGGTTGGAGGGTGAGTGAATAAATACCCCACCCCGGATACTAAACAACATTTTACATGGGCCCGACTCGGTTGCCCCGCTTCTTTCCCCATTTTCCAATCCTACTCACCCTTTCATAGGGTGGGTGTAAATTGGGAGCCAACACAACCAACAATACCGTATCATTCATCTTGAGAAATTATTTGAGAGATGTAGGGAATTCAAGGTGTCTCTTAACCCCAAGAAATGTAATTTTGTATCTCTTAGGGAAATCTCTTACGCCATATTTTTTAAAGGATAGTATTTCCATTCATTTAGAAAGAATCTTATCCATTATCTCTCTTTCCTTTCCAACTCACAAGAAGTCCCTACAATCATTCCTTGGAAATATTAACTTTGTTAGGAATTTTATTCCTAATTTTACAGGATTGGTTAGGCCTATCACCCTAATGCTCAAGAAATATTCAATGTTTAAATGGAAAAAGAAGGAAAAGAGAGATTTTCCAAGATCAAACAGAAATTACTCAAGCTCCTACACTTATCAACCCTGACTATTCCAAGGATTTTATCTTATATGCATATGGAGCTAATTCTTTATTGTTGCTTTTTTTACACAACAAAACTATCAAATTTTAGAACATACGATGGATTTCTTAAGTCGACACTAAAGGATTGTGAATTGAAGTACAATCACATTAAAAAAAAATGTCTTTTCCATGATGAGAGATCTCAATAAATTCAAGAGTATTCTTGCCACTCATCCTATCAAATTCTAGTCTCACACTCCAGTGTGAGAGATATTATTATGGGAGAAAAATTAATGGGAAAAGAGCTTGATGGGTGACCAAGATTATGGAATATGACATAATCGTTAAAGCCACAAAATTGGTAAGAGGTAGAGAATTTTTTGAGCAGCTAACTTTGAATGCTCAAGATGATCAAGAAACTTCTTTCTTGGTGGATGAGGGACTTCCACACAACGTTGAAACTCGGAAGGAAAAGAAAAACTCACTCAATGGTCATAGATATATTAATGACATGAACACATTCTTATCCACTAGTGCATATCTTCCTAGCCTAAGAAAAGAAAAAATAAGGCATTTTAGATTGGTCATAAAATGTAAGGGATGTTCTTTCTTCGCTGGTAAAAATAGGTTGGTTTCCCTCCCACTTCACTGAATCCAAACAGATCATCCATTCTCCTAATAGGGGTCTTGAACTAATCAACATGATTAACCCTTTAACAAGTGATGGTCATATTTGGGTCTTGACAATAACTGATTACTTTACTAGATGGATAGAAGTTGTGGCACTTAAGGAAGCTACCGAATCATCTATCCTTGATTTTCTTGAATATTGTGGCAAGGTTCGGAGTTCCTCGAACCATCATTTCTGATAATGAAAAATCCTTCTTAAGCTCTAAAATTTCCGATTGGTTCTTGGAATTGGAATTTACTTGAATACCTCTTCCAATTAATATCCTCAAGGTAATGGTTTGGAAGAGTTTACTAATAATAACTTGAATAGAATCATGAAGAAGACAATGGATATCAACCAGAGGTAATGGCATACGAAGGTGATAAATGCTCTTTGGGCTAACAGAATCACAACAAAGAAAGAAATTGGTAATTCTCCTTTTAAACTTGTATGTGGTAGAGAGGCCAAACTTCTTTTATATGTAGAGTTTTCCCAAATGTTTTTCAAATTTTTAGTGGGCATAAGGGGGATTTTAAAGAAGAAAGTGAAAAGGGAAAAGGGCTTTAAGGGTAATCGAGGGAATTCCATAAATAAAATTCCAACTATCGTATGTACCCATTACTACATGGATAGATGCAAAGAAATGAATGGGCCTTTTCGGGAAAATGGTTTGTGGGGAAGGCTCAGGAAGACCAACTTCTAAATTCTTGACAATCCATCTTAGTACACCTAAGGCTAAATTATCCCATGTAAATCATGTTGAATAGTCTATATCAAGGTACCCCCAAGATTTACAAATCATACCCCAAATCCTACTCAGTCGCATGGATATTTTTATAGGCTTTAGAAATGACACTTTTAGGTACCCAGAAAATGTCAAATACTCACACCCTTCCTAGAAAAGAGCTAAGTAGTTGTAGGATATTTTCAAAATTGAATTACAACCACGATTCACACAAAATGACAAAAAAAGACACATTTCACTTCCACCCCAAAATCATTTTGCAACAAAAACAAATAAAAACCATACATCCTAATAAATTTGCTAGGTAAAACCCATTAAACTTAGGAAAAGACAAGGGAAACACATATTAATGCTCTCAAAGCTCATTAATGACTGTACATATGCAATCATCTTAACATAAATTCCTCGATAATTGGGTTACACAAGAAAAAACCTTCATCACAACATAGTCCCTCCTTCCTAGTTAGCAGTGCCTCTGCAAATTCCCTCCAATTTTTTCCTCAAGAGCTTCCCGCCCTTTTTCCTTCTTGCTAAGACCTCCCTCCAAGAACCACCTTTTTTCTAAAACCCTCTTTTCATCTTATATACTACCTTATCATCTCAGGGTTTTAGAGCATATTCCTCGGATCTCCCACAAACTACCACTTCCTACAACCGCTCTGGGCCGCCACGAAAAATGCAAATAATCACTCACAAACAATCGTCAATTTTTTCAATCCCCACCATGTCCTTCATACATCATCATGATGTAGCCAAAATTTTTTTCCAGGTCATGTCACATTTAATATTTAAAATTTCCACATGTGTATGAGCATGACGTGGCTCGAGATTTTAATGCGACAAGTCATTTTTGAAACGCACGGCTTTCAATCACTCTCTGGCGACACATTCCACATAAATAGTTGATCTTTATTTACACCTCACGCATACCTATAAATCAAAATGGGATATGATATTAACTGCAAAATTATGTTCTTTGCCACATCAAATCCAACACCATGCATATTTAAATGGTCTACCATCCTTCCATTCGTCACCTATCTTTTTTAGAGTCTTTTGCTTTCCACTTTGCACCGCCATCTGTGAAATTTTAGAGCCATTTCCCTTCCTATTGTCCCAGTCCATATCAGCTCTCTCAAAGAATGGTTGCATCTTCCTTGAGTGCATGTATTTTAGGAGAGGAATTGGTCCACATAGGCCAATGTTTCCAAATCCCAGAGTTGAATGAGGCCTTAATTCATCAAGTTTTTAGTGTGCTAAATATTAGAGACAATCCTAAATATTTCCCTCATTAGATAGCCCTAGTGTTGTCTTTCTTGAATTGTTTGGTTGAGATGAGTCCTTCCTTCCCTGCTTTCTAAACCTTGCACTTCCACCTAGTCTTCCTAGATTTCTATTTTAGTCTAGAGTCACCGAGGAATCACTAGTCTCACCATTTCTCGTGTGTTCACGACGACCATTGATATATGCTTAAGTCCTATTATTCCCCCTCACTGCTAGAAATAGAGCTCCCTTTTTGGCCCAAACACAGGAACTAAAAATTAAGGTCCATCCGTAGATTCTTGCACAAGCATAACAAAGGAGTGGCTTGCAGAATTAGAGTTCGTTATGGAGGATATTCAAGTTGTGGTTGGATTGCATGTATTTCAATCCAAGAAAATACATGCCCTCCTTGACGCCCAAATTTTTGACGTAACCCTAGTTCCAAAGGCTCATCTAACCAGAGGCCGATACACCAAAGCATATGAAATAGAGGGCTTGGTCTGTGTGAATGGGTGAACTCACTTGAGCAGAGGAAGGAGCTAGTTGACATTCTGAATGGGCAAAGAGTGAGTATCCTTGAGTTGCACAAAAAGGAATTTTGAGGGGCTTGGTGAGAGATATACAATTTATTTTCAAGTGCCATGGCTCGTGAGGACTTTATTCAAAGTGTCAAGACTAGTTCTCTGAAGGGTGCCCCAAATGTGACTGAAGTAATGGAAGTTTGATATACATGCCACTATATTATATGTATCTAAATGTATCTTGTTTTTCTTATTTTGTTCATACAATTATACAATGAGGGTTGGGGCCCCTTAAATAGAACCTCAATTTTTCTATTGTAAATGTTGCTCTAAGTTGCCTTTCTATTCTTTGAAATGTGTGATGTGTGCGAATATCATTTCTTGAAATCGTTCAGGCATATCTGACATTTTCTTTGTTTTCCTTTCTTGTAAACAATAAAACCCTCAAAATAAACACTCCATCTCGCATATGCATCTTCATATATCACACATTATTATACCAAATCATGGGAAAAATAATTGGGCCTTTGTCACCTTGTTTGCCCTTAGAAATTGGGAAAAATTGCCTTTCTTTACTCTTTTTGACTTCACCCGCCTAGCCAGGTCTAGAACAAAACTCACATGATTGTTTCAAATCCAAACAACAAAAATCGGGCCTTGGGCTCCGAAATATTATTTATTTTAAAAGATCAAATAAGGACCTCTTCTCGGATGTCGGGGAGAAACTACCTTTTTGAATAGTCTTGGGTAAAGCCAAAAACAAATAACACTGCATTCGTTCTTACTATGGAAGATACAACCCAGTTTAGAGTTCCGAGGGAACTTTAGGGTATACTTTTAGGTTAAGTCATATGATTTCATACTTAACCTTTGGGCTTTAAGGACAAACTATAGTCACCATGCTCACATTTATCCCAAACACTTCCGAAGTCCCGAATTTTCACCAAAATACAACTGTTTCTATACCATAAGTATGCGGAATTTTAAGAACCTTCAGTAGCAATGATAAGACCAACTGCATACTCATCCATCCGAATATAAAAGACATAATGGGAAAGAGAAATAGTCCCCAAAATTGAGCCCTCATCAATACTTCTTCTGAAAAAGGAATTAAGGGGCATAAAAGCACTGAAAATAGGATGAACATAAATGGGTACCAACATGTTTGAAAATTTGTATCCCAACTCAGACAACGATTCACGGGACAACATTCCCTCCTCTTTATGGGAGAGGCTCCCTTATTCACTAAATAAAACAAAAACCTACTTATTTTCAAATATATAATCCATTAATATTCAAATGAGGATTTTGATGCATCAAATGTATCCATATTAAATCATTATCAATATAGAATAAAAATAAGTGGAAGAATCAATTATTTGAGGAATGGAATGGTAACGCTTCCAGATATATAGATTGCAGAATAATATCCTACTCATGCATACATTAAATATCAAGGAGCACACACACACACCACATACATACACACACACACAAATGAATACAAGACATAAATGCAAAGTAGACACAAAGTTCTCAAGATCACATTAATCGAATTGAACACAAAGTTTCATATCCATATATATTAAATCCACTTTCACAGACTAAAGAACATAAATAGGAAGGACACGGGAAAAGAGAGGGAAGAAATTCTTCAGATCGATTCTTTTCTTTTGTATCTTTACATTCAAAACATCAAAATCCAAAAACCTTTTTATAATGAGAGAAAGCCTTATATATGCATAAGGGCAATTGTAAGTAAATTTCTTAGTTCCATAATCCTTTAATTAAGTGTTTCCACTCAATTAATGAATAATACTTTAGTTATATTTATTTACAATTTCAAATCTTTTTAAAATGATAAAATTAACTTCAAAGTACAATGACTAGAAAGAAGAACCTAGGAACTAAGAGATGGAGCACTTGTAGAAGGTGTTGCTGGGGTCTTCACTTTGAGTATTTGATTCCTGAATTTAACAAGAACTCCAACAATATCCATGCCTCTGGGATGGCGGTATTTTCCATAACATTTGTCCAGCTACCCAAGGAGTCCTCCATTTCCTTTCCCATATCTGCATTTTGTACTAAGCCTTTGGTTGCTTCTATGACCACATTATGCAACTCACTAATTTCTTCCACTTTCTCCTTAGTCACAGTTTCAAGCCTGAATAGATCTTCCTTGATGAGTGTTTTGAATTTTCTTTGATTTCTTGTACTATATGCCTCTTTATAGAATTGTCTTTATAAAATTGGCACCTAAGAGCTAGAAATTCAACAAGTATTGCAGCTTTGAATGCTTCTCCCTTTTGCACCATGTTCTTGAGTTCATCAATTGCTTCTTCCAGCACTTTTATCTTCCATTCTACACTGAACACCCATTTTTGGAAAGATTACTCTTTGAGTCATCAAAAATCTTATGTGTAAGGAGAATTTTCTCATATGTAGCCTTCATGAGTCTCAAATCTTGAATGCATTGTGAAAAAAGTTGAAGTTCCTTTTTAGAGCTAATGATTATTAGATTAATTTGACTCTAGACTAGAGAAATGTTGTCATATGATTTGTGTGCTTCATCAATGAAATTCAAACTAGATATTAACATTCCTCAACCATTGCTTCAATTTCCTTTCCATAAGTAGCATGCTTATGAATGTCCTTGATAGCTTGAACTTCTTCATTAGACAGGACAATGGGAGGAGGCATTGAAGTTAGAGGGGAAGGATCAAACATTTTATCACTTGCAAGATGAGATTTTATGAAGCAAGAGAGGACTTGTACTTTCTCCTCAAGTTGTTCCTATGTTTGTTTTCATTTTTCTACTCTTTTAATGACGTTAGATACTATCTCTTTTAAGTTATGAACTTCCCCCTTAAGAGTAGATTCACCCAGTGGAATCCTTGTTAGCTTCAAGTCAACAATAGTTATATATTTTTCATCCTTCTCCACTCTTGGCTTTATTATCTCCAATTATTGCCGACCTTTTGAATCAGATATCAATCTTTAAAAGTATTGACTTTCTTAGCAAGGGAGTGGAAGTTGTACTTAGGAGGGCAACTAAAACATCAAACTTAGGAGAAAGGATTTGGGAGGATGCCCTCCTTTTCCTGTTATCAATTGAGGGTTGTACCCATATGAAGGATTCACCGAGAGGTGGAGCAACAAGAGGGCCTAGAGAAAGTATGTTGAGGGAACCAAGAGTCTGAGTAGCATATACCTCAAGAGTAGGTGCTCCAACACTTGAAGAAGATACTTCTTTCATAGGTGATTTGATCTTGGGAATTCTCAATACCTCATATTTTGGATCGTGGTTTTCAATTTATTTCCTTCATATTCTTCTTTCTTAGTGCTTCCTCCTTTATAATTGCTTTCTTCATGCTCCTTTGTCCCCTTTTCTTCTTCCTTTGAAAGATAATTTTTTTCAACTCTTTGAATTTATTCTACTTGCTTTGAGAGAGAGAATGTTTACCTTTTTTCTCAATTACTTATTATGTATTTTCAGTCTTCTTCATCTTTTCTTGCCTTGAATACACTTTGAATGAGGATTCTACATGTAGAGGAGAAAGAATTGGCTGATTTGGGACATATGTGTAAGAAGTAAAAACTTCCTTGTGAGATGATGATGCCCTTGAGAAGAAGATTGAGTCATTCCTGCCTTATATGCTTTCATTTTTCTATCAAACCATACTTTGGTCCTCACCATAACTGGGTTTATTACCTCTTTAATATCATCCTTTTCTTTCTAAAACCAATTGATGGTGACAAGGGGTGTATTACAAAAAGTCTTATTATATTCAAGAGAATACAAGTCTTCATCATCATCTGTCAAGTCCTCTGGCACTTTGTAAATCCAAAAATCTTTTATTTACTACAAGGAAAAATGGCCAAAGTATCTTCTTCTCACCTCATAATCATCTAAACAATATTCCCAATAATCTTCCAAGGCAGGTGAGTGATAGAAACCCATTCTAAAGTTATTAGAGATGAAGCCTTTGATGTCAAAATAAGACCTTTTGTGAAAAGTATAAAAGTTAAATGCAGATATGGTCCTTTCTACATTCTGAGCATCTAATGTTGTCCTGCAAGTATAATTTCCCAAAGTGATTGGGAATTGAATGCGTATTATATTTTTATCCCTACATGTTCTATGCAACATATCAAGTTTCCTACAAACTTCCACTAGAACTAATTTATCATTATAGTACATGGGAAGCTTGTTAGGTGCACCTTCAAAACCAGCCAACCTAATGTATGAGAACCTTCTAAACTGGATGAACAAACTACCATAGGTTGATATCAATTATTTTTCTTCAACAAATACCCTCTCAGTTGTATTTCCTTCCAAAAGTATGATAATGTACATTGTGAAGGCATCATTGACCCTTATGAAATGATGTTTGTTGTTTTCAAGAGTCAATTGTGGGTAGTACTCATATCATTGGTGCATTATTCCTTTCATCCACTAGAGTAAGACCTAGCCATAAACTGTATGTTGCAATAGTGTACATCAAATATGAGGTCATATAGAAATATTTACTTTGTTGAACATTGACCAATTGTTCACTGAGGTTTTCACAGATTATTTCTCCCCAGTTCAGGCTCTGCTTCCCTTAACAAATAAATTTTATATGAGGACACATCTAGAAGTGAAAATCATTGGTTGAGGGAAGGCCCATGATCATAGACAAAAAAATGATTATCTCAGATAACTATTCTTTGAAATCAGCCCTATACATATTCTTAGGCAACATGGATGCTCCTTTCTTTGGAACCTTGAACCAATATTTAGCTATCATTGTTTTATACTTCTCCTTATCTTGTTCAAAAAGGCCTTGATCCTATTTCATAGTGAGAGTGTTGGAATTTTCAAAAATAGGGATTTTAAAGGCATCATTTATGTAATTAACATCCAATTTAGAAATCATTTGACCTTGAGGATCTTTGATTTCCTTTTGATCTAGATTGAAACAAGAAGCAAAGGATAAAATGGCATATGTACATTGAACTAAAATAGGGAAGCCACTATAATTATGTTAGCAAATGGAATTGCATGCATGTAAATGACACACAACAATCGGGGACAAAGTCCCTCCTCAATGAAGGTGAGGTTTCCTTTATTGAAAACAAAAATTGTATTTACATCTATACATTCAAAATTGTATGTGGGGGTGTTTTGGGACATCAAATGGAAAGAAGTGTGAATGAGGGAGATGAAATGGAATGAAGGAAAGAAATGGAAAGGAATGGATGGAAGGAGCATACAATAGTTAAGTAAAAACAGAGCCTAATATTGCATAGAGAAGAAAAAACAATGAATAACTAACTCAAATAAAATAGAGTTTGAATTAGCTAAACAAGAATAAATTAAAGGGGACACACATGATAAATTAGATATCGAGCTTGATCACTTTGAATAAGAACATGAGATTAATAATGTTGAAAATAAGATCAAAGATAATATTCACATTCAATATTTAAACACTAACATCTAATAAACATAAGAACATCAAATGCTATAAGAGATAATGAATGGGACATTGTCGGGCCGAGATATTAGATAAATATAACAACAAATGTTTACACATATATTATAAACAACTTTATAAACGTGAAATAAATTAAAGAACATTATAACACATTGACACGAAATTTAACACGGAAAACCCCTAAATGGGTAAAAACCACAGAAGATAATCCACTATAGAGAAACTTTTACAACATCAATCCAGTAACTCCTTCCTCACTTATACTCCATGTTTTTACCTAAAATCCATTGATTCACGTGATTATATTGAATATGACCTATAACCATATTTAAATAACCCGAAGGGTTATAACCTTATTAAGTGATGGGGCACACCTCCCGATTTAATTAGTTGATTAAATAATTTAACCAACCCCTAATATAAATTTTATATTTAAATAATATGAATATAGTTTATTCTATATTATTTAAATATAAACTATATATTATGATGCACTTAATATTATAGTTCTAACACTCCCCCTTAATATTAAGTGGGATCCATATGCCAACATTACCTGTTTGTACAACAAGATTTACAAATCCATAAACCCTAAAGGTTTAGGCTAGCACATGTAATTTTGAAGGAATTATAACACCTTCATCATGCTCAACTTACTTTTTGGTACAAAAGGATTTGAAATCCATAAATCAGACATATGATTTAGGCTAAGCATGATTTGTGAGACTAAATCTCACCGTTTCTCATGGAAATATTCTTATACCACATATTTAGGAGCCTTTTATAACACAAGGTTCTCCTTTACAAATAGATGCACACTGGACTGTATTTTCCCGTAAACTCTATCAGTTTACATGTAAACTCTATTGGTTTACTTTAGATCATACATGATCTTTTACAATGCTTTTAAACCATAGTAGAAGTATAGAGGAGAAGGAGTCAATCAATCATCGACCATTAGAAGGTGGCATTGCCATGCACACTCCCCCTCAATGGAAACTATGAAAGGCCAAGAATTGCATGGAACTTGCAGAACTTCACAACATAGAATGGCTTCATGAACAAGCCTGCAACCTAATCTTGAATGCGCGATTACAGAGATCTATATCACCACTGGGAACCTTTTCATGAATAAAGTGTATATGTATCTCAATATGATTCATTCTTTAATGTTGAACTGGATTCTTAAAGAAGAGTAATACAACTTTGGCTATCACACAGAAGAAGAGTACTTCCTTTAACTTCCATGTACATCTCTTCCAACAACCTTTTCAACCTCATGGCTTCTTTTGTTGCTTTCATTGTACTTCTATATTTTTCCTCAGTAGAAGAACTGGAAACTTTTGAATTCTTTTACTACTCCAAGTAATGGCACATGCACCAAAATTTAATAAATATCCAGTTGTATATTTACGATCTATCACATCACCAACATGGTCAGGATCACAATATCCATGTAAATATGAATTATTAGATGAAATATAATGTAAAACATAATTAATAGTGCCCTTTATATCACGCAAAATTCATTTTGCTAACTTCCAATGATCCTGATAAGGTTCTTGCATAAATCTTGAAGCAATCCCTAATGCATAAGAAATATCAGGTCTAGTAATAGTTAGATAAATAAAACTACCTACAAGTTTCCTGTATAAAGTAGGATTATCTTTTTCACATGTAGGTTTAGGATCAAGTTTACATCCTACTTCTATAGGAATAAACTGGTTTATAATCAAGCATATTAAATCTTTTAAGAAAATTAGTTGCATATTGTGATTGAGATACTACAATAGAATTTTTATCTTGAAATATAGCCATGCCTAAAAATGATGCAATAATCCTAAATCTGTCATCTCAAAATATTGCATTAACTTTCCTTTAATTTTCATAATTAAAGTATTAGAATTACTAGTGATAAGTAAATCATCAACATACAATACAATGAGAATAATAACATTTTATTCAATTTTAACAAATAAATCATTGTTGATGCACAGTTAGAAAAACCAATTTCATTGAAAAAACTATTAATTTTAGAATACAAAGCTCTAGGATCTTGTTTTAAACCATACAAATATTTTTTCAATTTACAAACATACATTTATCTTCAGGGTTCTTCAAATCCTTTAGGTTTGGTCATATAAATTTATTCTTGTAAATCACCATTCAAAAAGCATTTTTTACATCCATTTGATGGATTTCCCAACCATACTTGAAAGATTAAGGAAATCAAAATCCTTACTGTGCTCATTTTGCAACTGGTGCAAATGTTTCAACGTAGTCGATACCGGGTTTTGAGTAAACCCTTAAGCTACAAGTCTGGATTTGAATTTATCTATACTTCCATCTACTTTATATTTGATCTTGTATAGCCATCTAGATCCGACTATACTTCATTTTTTAGGAGGGACTAATTCCCATGTTTGATTTTTAATTAAAGCAGTGTACTCATATTTCATAACATCTAACATATTTCGTCATTAGAGGAAGCTTTTTTGAAAGATTGGGGTTCAGTTCATACAAGGTCATCAAAGCATGATATGTATGATGACTCCTGGTCATTTTCTAAAGGTTTCTTGAGTTAGAGTCTTGAATAATAGACTCAGCCCATCTAGGTCTTTTAGTTACAGAGGAACTAGGAACAATCTCATTTTCAACTATAGGTTCAACACTAGTTTCTTCATTACATACATCATTTTCACAATTTTCAAATTCAAATTCATTTTCATTTTAAACATCATAAATAATAGAAGATGAAGGAGCAGAAGAACAAAAAAGTTTTTCCAAGATTTTAACATTCCTATTTTCTATAACTTCTCTTTTTGATGGATCAAATATCCTAAGACCTTTAGTTTTTATACCATATCCTACAAAGATACAAGGAAAGGAGGTCTGATCAAGCTTCTTCCATTTTGATTTTGGAATAAAGAGAGAAGTTGGGCTACCAAATATTCTTAAATGAGATATACTAGGTTTTTGGTTTGACCAATTTTCCAAAGGAGTTGAATTTACTAAGGCTTTAGTGGGAACTCTATTCAAGATATGAACAACAATGTTCATAGCTTCTACCCAAAGGAACTTAGGAACTTCAACATAATGCATGATGGTCTTAGCCATTTTAATTGTGTAGTTTTTTCTTTCCACATCCCATTTTCTTTGAGGGGAATAGGGAGTAGTTAATTCCCTTTGAATGCCACATTCAACACAAAATGAGTCAAAATATTGACTCACATATTCTCCCCCATTGTCAGTTCTAAGCCTCTTAATTTTATACTTAGAAGAGTTTTCGACTAAAGCTTTAAATTATTTAAATTTTGACAAGACATCTGATTTCTTTTAATGAAATACGACCAAATCATATGAGAGAAATCATCAATGAAAGTGACAACATACAAAGAACCATTAAGAGAAGGAACTTCTAGAGGTCCTCTAACATCACTATGGACAAGCTCTAAAGGTTCAGAAGAGTTATCATCATGATGACTATGAAAAGGATTAGCATATTGCTTACCACGTAAGCATCCTTCACAAGTTTCATGATTTTGGGAAATAGGTGGTAGACCAGTTACTAGGTTTAGTCGAGACATGTCATACATGCTCCTAAAATTTACATGACCTAGCCTCTCATGCCACAAATGCAAGTCACTTCTTTGAGTTTTCAAACAAGAAGCAAAAGGAAAACCAGAAAAAACATACAATCCATCTCTTTGAATGCCTTCAACTATAGTAACATTATGTTCATTTTTAATAAACCATTTATCTTTTAACAATGTAACACTATAGTTATTTTGAGTTAATTGAGAACATGAAAGCAAATTCATTTTTATTTTAGGTACTAATAACACATTGTTGATAAAACTATTTGCTACTTTTGCTTTTCCCTGACCATGAACGTCGAGAATGGAATGATCACCCAAGTAGATTTGTTCATTACATTCACTAAGTTCATATAGGATATCAGATATAAAATTCATGTGCCTAGAAGCACCACTATCTAATATCCATTCATTTTCTTTTACAGTGACAAAAGCAACATAAAAAGCAATTACATTTGATTTTTGGTTATTTTTATTCTTGTTTTGATTTTGGTCTTGAACAAATTTGTTACCCTTTTGAAATTTAGGATTTTTTTTTATTTTTACATTTGCAATTGTAACGTTTTGGTCATGAATGTTACTATGATGACTTCCACTTTTGACATTGCAAACGTTGACATGTGATTTGTCTTAGGAAGGTGTATTCTTTTGACATTGAAAATCATGTTTGCAATGGATAAGTTATTACTGTCCAGAATTCATGCTTGCTATAACTTTGTTTACTTGGAAGTGAAGCCATTCTACTATGTGAAATATAAGTTGTAAATCTGTACCGTTGTTTTCACATCTTCCATATGTTAACAACACACCTTGAATCAATTCCATTGATCCAAGGTATGCTTCAGTTCTCTTTATTGTCATCTTGTTAATAGACATGCTTGAATGAAACATATTATGGAACCGAGCTATGTTTTGATATAAATTTTAAGGACCTGGCTTCAAGTATCCTTACTAGCATCATGTTGCAAATTGTAAGTTTGGACCTCCTTTATTAATGTTTTGGAACATTTGAACAACATGAGGAGATTAAGGACCTGTTATTGGTCTTATAAGGCAAATGCCTTAACTTTGGTCAGAATGGTTGGTGCTATTCGGATCTGACCTAAACTGTAATGTTTCCCTATATGGATTCTAACCTAATGGGGGGTTATGACCTAACCTAAGAAGGTATATTATATGGTTATGATTTTTGAACTAACCTAAGATAAATTCTAAAGACCTAAGAACTAAGATGGAAACCTAACTGATGCTAATGTAACCTAAACTATCACTAAGCCTAAAGAGGACCTATGGGTTACGTGGAAAATGGAAGGTTGGTGGCGGTGGTTTCTAAGGTATTAATGAGAATTAAATCTCAGTCCTTACATCTTAATTTGCCAAGTTTGGCAGAGGCAAGGAAGGTAGGTAGGATGCCTAGCTAGCATCATTGCTAAATTTAAAATACATGTTAAATTTTGAAATTCACTTCGCCAAATTTGAAGTGGCGGTGGTGCAAGAAAAGAGAGGGAATTTTCATTCAATGCATTTAATGGCATTTATTTCAATGAAGAGACCGCATATGAAAGAGGAGAAGGGTGTTTTGTGGAAGTTGTTGGTTATTCTGGTTTTTGTTTTGCATGTGGTTTTGGTTCTTCAAACCAACAAGTCTATTTTTCAATCCATAGTGATCTTGAGCATCCTCGAACTGTTTCTGAACCTGTGGAAACATGGAGGTAGCTGGGAGATTTGACTGTTGACGTTGTTTGAAAAGAAGAGATTCTTGAGAAGCTCAGCTAGAGATCTTCTACAAATCAATAAGAAATTTTATCAGGCATGATAGGATCTTCTTATTAAATAGTTATGCTTTTTATTAAATGTCTTCATTAAAAGAACTCTGCTCTCATTGAAACGAGTGGTTTTGTGGAATGCCTTGGTGTATTTTTGTTGTGATCTTTTGTTTAAGTTTGTTGTTTGGAAAAATATTGATATGGGTATTTTCTTGATGCATGTTTGAGTAAATCGTGTTTATCTTATTTGAAACTAGATTGTTGCTTAAGTCGCGTGGACTTCTGACTTCCTGTGCAAAATGGATTAGGAAAAATTGTTGGGAAAATATTTGATATAGTTTGTTTCCTCTGTTAAAGGAAAGTATAAAATGTTGTGTCTTTTGTTGAAGCTTGAGTTGCTTTGAATCTTGTCATTCCTATTGATTTATAATGGAACAAGTGGTTTGGATTCTACATTGGGTAGATTCACATTTGTTAGATGTAATAGAAAATGAGTTTATTACTTCTGAACCTTGCACACTTGAGTTGTGAATCTCTGTTAGAATGCTTTGAAGGAAGATAACCTTAGCACTCTTGAAGTAGTTTCGGTCTATGTCACTCCAGTTTGACCCTTCGCTATCATGGTTGTTGGTAGCCTCTATTTTATGGAATCAAACTTGTTGAAAATAACAATAAGGAAGTCTTATTGTGCTTGGTATGAATAAATTATATGGATTCTTGTGTATCTATTTGAAACAATTGGTAGAAGTTCTTGTTGTTCTCTTACCTGTATGTATGAAATGGTTTGTGGAAAACCTTTTGATTTACATCTGTAGATGTTGATGTGAAAATCGACTACTGTAGTGGAACGTGGAATTAGTTTGGTTTTGGTTATCTGAGGGGAAAGAGTTGGAACGTTCTATTTTACTCTCCTCTCTTTTGTTCAATTTTAGGAACCAACTTGGGGTTGAATCTCCTTTTGATTTTCCTACATCTTGTTTAAAATAGGGTTGGAATTCTATCCTTCTTACCTTTTTACTATTTCCTTAACCCCTATAAAGTGGGTACATGGCTTAGCTGTAACTTGTATTCATTCTTTTGGGCGTATAATATATATATTGTAAGTCTCTCTCTATTTAGGAATTAAGGGAACATCTGGGCAGAGGCTATCTTCACTGAAATGAAGCTAAGGAATTAGTTACTGAGCTTGTTGCTTGAAAACTTGTATCAGTTTTGTGCCATAATGATTGTTCTCTTTATTTGATGAGAATCCCTCTCTTGACTCTGTCTTGCTAGTTTCAGTTGTTTATTCATATATCGATTCGATTTCAACTGTGTTGTTTGTGTGGTGGTGGTTGTTGAATTTGGATGTTGTTAGGAAAGGATTGGTTCGACCTTCTTGGAATATTGACTATGTTTAATTTTTCTTTAATAGAAGGGATTACTGAGATCTTTTCTCTATTTCTGAGCTAGGTATGCATCGCTGTTTTTCTTCAAAATATGAAGGAGATTACATTCTATTTTCTCTCTCTGAGTTGTTGAACGCAATGTTGTTTTTGATGAACTTGAAGGATGACAAAAGTTGTTTCAATTCTTATCTGTTCACTTTTTCTCTCTTCTGCATTAAACCTAGTTGAAGTTGAGTGGGTAATTAAGGAAAAACCTACACTCCTTATTCCTATTGAATCGATAAATTGAAATTGAATTTGAATTTGGTTCAAGTGTTGGAAAGAATGGAATTCTTGTTTTAGGATGTTGTTGGTTCATTCTAAATTCCATTCTTTAAAGGTAAAATGAATTTGACCTTTTATATTAAATGAGAATTATGTTAAAAGATAAGTATTGTGATTCATCGTTTCTTTAAAATAATTCTCTTCTGAGAACTATTAGAGTTAATATTCTTCTTGAACCTTTGTTTGAATCAAGAATGAACTATAGACATTATAGTATGAAACAGATAAGTAAATTGGGATGTAATATTACTTATCTGTTGTAAATTTTCTTATGAAATTGCTGACTTAAGAATGTTGATTGATCATGATCCTTACTTGAAGTAATGTGGATTTTTCATGTGATCCCCCTTTTTGATCCTTATTTCTTATGTGATATCTATTTGAATTGCTTAAATGTTTCATAAAAGAAGAGTTATTTTTATGAGATAGTTAGTCAAAAGCACATCGTTTTAATGTTTAGTGCTTATCATGCTCAGTTCGATGAACTAACCCATGCTAGCAATTTTTGCAGATGGATTCCATAAGTGATAAAAGAAGACAAGTTCTTGTATGATGCTTCCTATGTTTACTTAAAGGCTGCATCTTTAATGAGGAATTATTATTCTTTTTGAGATGTAATTGAAAAAGGAAAAGTTGTAAATTTTACTTAATCTTATCAATGTTGATTGACATGAAAGATGTCTGAAATGTTTAGATCTATAAAATATGTATTTTGTTTGATAAATGGAAAAGGGATTGAGTGTTATTGATCTTTGATGTGCCATTATCTTTTGGGCTTACTGCAAGGGGATTGTAAACTTATTCTTATTCTCTTGTAAACATATATGTTTTGGATTATTTCAGTTGGACTCAAATGAAATAGAGAAAAAGAGTATTGATACTCTATCCTACTCTTAATTGCAACCTTAAGGTTGGCATGCATAGATGAACACTCAACTAGGTCAATATGGTTTATTCATTGACAATAATAGATAAGTAAATTACATATGGTTTTTGTATAAGTAATTGTTGCAATGGACCCTAACGAATATATGTTAAGGGAAAGACAATTAGTCTTTAAAATTAAATATTTGTTACTATCCTTTTTGGGTATAATACTCAAGGGATATTTGGAAAGAGGGAATCTATACCTCTTCTTAGTAAACCTTAATCCTAAAATAAGGTAACTGAAAATGAAAATATATATACATGAAATAGACTTCATCTTAATGAAGTCTATTATAAAGAAATCATAATCTAAGTTCAACCATGGATAAATTTGGTCAAGTTAAGTAAGTTAGTATTACTGTTGTTAAGTTGGTTTGGAATGTTATTTTGAAAATTTAAGTTAAGAAACTAAAGAATGACATACAAAACTTCAAGAAGAAGGATTGGCTACAGATTAATCTACATGACAAACATAATTCATTTATGACTAGCAACCATAATGATCGAAGAGATTAGAAAATCAACAAGGTTGTTGAAACTAAATCTTAAATTAAGAAGATAAGAAAGTATTTAACCTCTTATCTTGGATATGTACCTCTAGATGAGGGGATTCCGTGGGATGTTGGTACACACCAACTGCAATAATGTGTCATTATGAAGACGGATCTTCATGAGGACACAATGTTGCAACTGACATGTCGCAACACTCTTCCGAATCAGATCATCTAGGTTTACATAAACTTGGACTTAACTTGGTTACACTCTAGGTCATTTTAGGGACATGATTTGATATAGGGAAGGACTCTCGATGACTGAAGGTAACTAGACACATGTAATTGACCTAGGTTGATTGAGTATGTCTATGTACCCTTAGTCACCGTGAGTGGCCCTCTATACCAATCTATGTTGCTAACCCGAGTTATGGTTAAACCTTGGACAAGAGGACTGACAGGAGTTAGTGAAGACCATTCTAGATAACATATGAAGTGGGGGTGAAGGATGTATTCCATTGACAAGTATGCCATCTAGGAATATGATCATGCAAAGCATGTGAAAATATTTGGCCAAAGTATCGCAAGTTCTTTGGTTGCGTTGTCTATATCACCTAGTTTAAGAAGCAAGATTTCAGATGAATATTGGTAACAAATATTCTAGATAGGCCTCTTAAACGGAACACTTCAATACCCCGAAAAGGGTAAAATAACCAAGTATACTTAGTATACAATACATTGAATTAACATGAAGGATCGTAAGAAACCGAGTCATGAAATAAGAGATGATGAAACTCCAAGTCATGAAATGAGAGATCGACGATGCATTGAGTCATTACAAATACTACATATGGTTATCTGTTATGAGATTGGTGGCATGGAATGTGTGTTGTAAATCATGATCATTTAGAACAAAGAACATTATTAAAAAAACTTGAAACGTGTGTTCTAAATTATGATAATTTAGAACAGAGAACACTATTCAAATTTTTTTTTACCTTGTTTCTAAAGCTTTAAAATGAGAATGTTACAGCAATCCTCTTTCTTATGTCCAAATTTACCATAATGACTACATTTTCCATCAAAGATAACTCTTAGATTTCTAGGTTTTTTTATCCTCGCTAGGAGGCTTAAAGGTTTGCTTTGTGTTTTTGTTGAATCTAGAGGTTTTACCTTTTAATTTTTGAGTGAGAAGTACTTGTGCAACATTCTCCTTAGGATAATTATTTTTATAAGAGGTAAAAAGGGTTGAGGGGACCCTACCCCATACAAAATATGAAGATCCAAAACAAAAAATAGGCCAAGGGTATACCCATTGGAACCCCACAAGAACAAAAACAAAACTACAAGCTAGTGATCATACTATCCATACTAACAGTCCAACTGTACCAAACTAACAACAAGAGCCAGAGAACTAACAACAAAACAAAAAGGGGGCCTTTCCACCAAAGAGAAAAAATCCATTCATTATTTTATCAGATCTCCCACTGTATGCATGCAACCATTCCATTCCTTGACCAAGATGGCAATGGTGGACTTCCAGTACTGATAATCAGGTTCAACAATCTCCACTTTAGGCCCAGTTCCTTCCTTTTCCATTTTCTTGGCAATTTCCATGGAGTGTATCATTTCTGCCAAGAGTTTAAGATGGTGAATGGTGCTCTTAACATTGAGAATGTGGACATCCCTAATTTGCAGAATGATCTCCTTCATCTTTAAAATTTGACATTACTTGTTCTTCCCGTATAAGAAGAGAACTAAGGGTTTGCAAATTTGGAATGTCTTTTTCTGTTTGATATTTAGAATTAAAAATTAAAATGAAATTTCTAAAATTTCATGAATATTTAATTGGATAATAAAATAGAGCAATTTATCATGAATTAAATTACTACCACATCCATCTAATTGTGACTTAATATTTTTTTATTTTTGATAAATAATTAATCACATTTTCATCTCCCTTCATGGGAGTTGTCATAAGCTCTAAAACCAATTTAATAATTTTTGATAAATTCATACCTTTGTGTATTGACTCCAATTGTGTCCAAGCTTCACTAGGACTCTCTAGATTTCCTATATGAAGCAGTAAAGTCATCATGTACACCGCACAAGATAATAGACTTTACCTCTTGTACTTTATGTTGATATGTGACGAAATTAGCATCAATCGCATGTCTTCGGTAGGAGCTATCTCTGTTCCATTTACAACTGCCCACGATTTGTGAGCCATGAATTCTAATTTTAATCAAATCTTCCAAATTTCGTAGTTATTTCCATTCAACATCAGAGATTTATCAATCAAAAATTGATTAGACCCCATTTTTGCATAAAATATAGATAAATAAATGATTAACAAACAAGGATGAGAATAGGAGTTTTATATAAATTCCCACTGTCATATTTTAATCCTTGAATCGATCATGACAAATTTTATGCCACAAAAGGAGGTCCTGTTAATTAAATAATATATACACGAAAAAGTTAGAACAATATCAAAGATTAAATTGAAATGTGAGAGATTTTTTTAAAGATTTGTAACAAATTGATGATGAAAAAAGTGTATCGTTGTATGAGTATATATCATTAAAAAAATGATAATTTTACTATTTCAAAAAAGTTTTATAATTTGTCTATATTTTGAAAAAAAATAAACAAATTATTTTCCCATAATTTCTAATTTTTTTAATATATCTATATTAAAAAATTGGGGGCTCTTGCCCTTTTGATTAGATAATCAACTCGGTGAGCCATGTAACTATCAACTCGGCAAGCCATTATATTCCACATACTAACTCGATGAGCCATATAACTATCAATGCGATGAGCTATTATAGCAAACCATATTACCAAATGCCAATGGTAAACCGAATGATAATGCTAATGCCAAACCAACCAATATGCATACAACCCGCGACCAAGTTGCTTGAATAAACTAAGCACCGTGCCCATGAAGGGCTTAACAAAAAGGGGGTGGTATGACTTGAGTCACAACACCAAAACATTATGAGAATTATTTTGAATCCTTCCTCACTACCGTGTCATCCCCATGTGGGAATAAACCCACACATAGGAGATGGGGGTCGCGGTTGTAAAAAGAATGAAAACGAGATCTTACCAATCCAAGAACACAGATGTTAATCAAACACCATGATCAATAAGATGAAAGTAATTCACCGTAATAACTTTACATAAACCTTTGAAAACAAATAATCAACAATATCATTTATTATTATGGAACTCAATGAAACACAATGAGAATGGGCCTTGCTTATATAGGTAAGGAATAACAATCTAAGAACCAATCAAGGTCGTAGATCAAGCCATAAATCAAGGAAAGAACTAGTCATCAAAGTGTTAGGAATTATTTAATTAGTGCTCCATTAGTAAATAATAATAATAATAATAATAATAATATACGTATAGCGTGTGAGTGAAATAGTATTGTTAGTATATTATGTTATATGGTTGTTATATAAAACAACAATAACAATTATAAATTGGTTAGTATGTTTGTTGATATATTTTTATAACAAATGTATAAAAATATATTAGTACGGAGTAGGTTATTGTTTTGTATACTTCCTATTTTATAGGAATTTGTTCAACAACATTCCTGGCTATATAATAGCCATTGTATTAGGATGATGTATATCAAGAAGAAATATATGATTACTATGTTTATTCTGTTTAACTTTGCTGCTACTCCATTATTTGGTATCAGAGCAAGGATAATCCAAGATGAGAGTCTTTAAATAAAATCATGCATTGATAGTTCCATCTGGTCGTGAGTTCGTGATTTCATTGGCTTAATCCTACATTAAAGTTCAATTTCTACATAGTTCGGTAATGGATCGGTGATCTCTGTATTATGCTGCGAGCTCTTCAAACATTCCCAAATTTTGTGAGTCTAGTATTTTCATTTAAACCTATATACTCTGTCAGGAATTTACAGCGTTGATAGCTTTGTCTTGCGTGTGGTCAAGGTTGAGCAGTCTGTATTTTTTTTTTTCATTCACACAAAGGTCGAGCAATCGCCCATGATAGCGTATATATGGAACCTGGAATTTCCTTTGGATCTATGAAATATTGTCATTCAATTTGTGTCTTTGCAAGATCCTGATCCTGAAATAAGAGATACGGTCTCCCAGCCACGTCAAGCTCCATTTTCTAGATCTAATCTTCCTGAATCGGTCCACTGTGCAACGTACAAATATCACGTCCTCCAGTTTTCAGTGAAAATATTATTCCCATGATATGGCCTAGCTCACATACATGCTGGGTGAATTCTCTCTATCTCCTAGACACGTTTCTTCCACACTTTAATTTTAGACGTGGAAATACGTGGATGGTCTATCTATCTTATGAAGTGCTTTCACATTTTGTGGATCAGTTTTCTCGGATTCAATTGAACTTGCATTGATTTAAAATCCAGATTTAATCATTGCTCCTGAGATTAGACTCATATTGTGTTGCACAAATTAGGACTGTCGGTTTCAGCATGGTGGTGTGCCTTAGTTTGCAATAATCTTGTTTTCAATAAGTGGAAATTACACATTGAGGGGGGGAACATCATTCCAATGTTCCATTTCCAGTATGTCAGCTTTTTCTATGTATGTATGAGCAACAGATGTCAGCAGAATTTCCTATGTTATTCCCTATAGTGAGATGTGATGAGGGCTGAGAATAGTACTTGGCATATCATGATGTGGTTGTAGGTAAACCACTTGAAAACCTTCATTTGTGGTTTGTGGTAAACCAATAGCAAAACCACCATTCTTGGTTGTTGGTAATCCATTTGCAAAACCATCACTTTGTGGTTTGTGGTAAACCAATTGCAAAACCACCATTCTCGGTTTTGGTCAACCGTTTGCAAAACCATCCATGAGGTTTGTGATCATCCTGTGAAAATCACCAGATCATGAGCAGGTGCAAGTACAAAGGCAGGTTTTCCCCATGTTCGCACTAAGGGGGGGAATGTTAGGAAATATTTAATTAGTGCTCCATTAGTAAATAATAATAATAATAATATACATATAGTGTGTGATTGAAATAGTATTGTTAGTATATTATGTTATATGGTTGTTATATAAAACAACAATAACAATTATAATTGGTTAGTATGTTTGTTGATATATTGTTATAACAAATGTATAACAATATATTAGTACGGGTAGGTTATTGTTTTGTATACTTCCTATTTTATAGGAAGTTGTTCAACAACATTCCTGGCTATATAATAGCCATTGTATTAGCATGATGTATATCAAGAAGAAATATATGATTACTGTGTTTATTCTGTTTAACTCGCTCGCTACTCCATTACAAAGAACTAGTCAAGACCATAGATTTAGGAGAGAAATAGACACCAAGGATCTAGTCAATACCATAGATCAAGGAAAGAACTATTCAATACCATATATCAAGGAAAGAACTATACCTAACAACTAGATAATATCACCCTAATATCTAAATAAATAAAAAGAAATAGCCACACACATAAGTGGGTGAGGATAAATACAATAAAGGTAAATAAAGTACCTAAGTGAACATGAGCTAAGGTAAATACCTACTATAACACCCCCCTTTAAGTGAAGCTAGGGGCCAAAATAGAAGTGGCATGTCCACAAGACGAGTCCCAACAACTAGGCTTGATGAGGTACTCATGTACAAGATATACATGAAGAAATTTTGAACCAAAAGAAGGAAAGGATCCTGCTAGAAGGAAAGAGAAAGAAGAAGAAGAAGGAATATGTTCTCACAAAAACCCCCAAGAACAACTTTCAAAACCCCAAGCATGCCATGTAACTCAAGGTAGCGAGGTGATGCAAAAGGCTTCATAAAGATGTCCGCAACCTACGTTGTTGAGTTAGAATGTACTCCAAGTAAATAAATCCATCCTGAATGTGTTGACGAATGAATTGGATGTGTATCTCAATATGCTTGGTCCACTTGGTGCTCAACTGGGTTGCGAGAAATGTGAATTTCACTTTGGTTGTCACACCAAATTACATTCGATGAATCTTGTGGGAATCCACACTCTGTCAATAACCGTCGAAGCCAAAGAATATGATAACTCATTGTAATTGCTTCCCGTACTCGCCTCGAAAATGAAAGTGCAATAGTCATGTTGCTTTTTGCATGCCCAAGTAAATGGAGAAGAACCATGACAAAAAGATATACATAAGTAGAACACTGTCATCAATAGAACTTTCCCAATTTGAATTTTTATATCCAAACAACTAAGTATAACCCCTAGTGTAGTGTAGACCAAAATGGGAAGTGATGTGTAAATAGCCCAAAATCCTTTTTAAAGACCTTCTAGTGACTACTATGAGGAGAATGCGTAAAGCGAGATACAAGACCTCTGTAAATGAAATATCGGGCGAGTATGGGTCGAGTACATGAGACTTCCAACTAAATTCCTATAAAAAGTAGGATTACAAAGTGGAGTGGTACATGTGGAAGTAAGAGTAACCCTAGAATGAAAAGAAGATGGACTTGGCTTACAATCAGCTATATCAAAGCACTAAAGACAATCATGGGTGTACTTTTACCGACTCAAATGAATCCCTAAATTTTTCTAATAAATATGCAAACCAAGGAAATAATGAAATAACCCAATATCCGTCATGTCAAACTGTGTACAAAGAGCCCTCGAATAGTTTAAATGTGTGAAGAAGAGCTTCAAAGAAGTAAAAATCATCAACATACAAGACAGTATCAAATTATCCTCACCAACATGTTGGAGATACACCGTATGATTGGAGTGGTAATGAACAAAACTAGTAGATAGAAGAAAAGAATCAATCTTCTCATACCAATCTTGACGGGATTTCGAGACCGTAGAGAGACCTCCAGAGCCTACAGACAAGAGAAGAATCATGAAAAAATCTAGCAGGTTACTCCATGTATATTTCTTCTTGTAAATACCCATGTAAGAAGGCACTCTTCATGTCCATCTGCTATACGGGCCACCCTTGTGATGCAACAATAGCAAGTATAAGGCATACAAAATCCATCTTGGTAACGGGTGCAAAAGTCTCAGAGTAATCAATACCTTCAACTTGCAAAAAACCCTTTGCAACAAGATGAGCCTTATACTTGTCAATGGACCCATCAATTACGTATTTGGTTCAGTATACCCACTTACACCTAACCATATTTCTTCATTTAGGAAGAGATACCAAATCTCAAGTATGATTCTTCATCAAAGAAGAATACTCACCTTCCATCGCATCATCCCACTCCCGTATCCCACGATCCTTTGAAAAGACCGTGGATCCTCAAAAGCGCCGACACAAAAGTCGTAACCTATAAAATGTATATGATAATGCCTAGTGGGTGGAAGATCCTGTATGAAAGGTGCTTCCTCGAAACTATATTACGAGCCCACTTAGGCATAGTGATAACATTAGTGGCAATATGATCATCAAATACATCTATAACCTTCTCATCAACCTCCTTAAAGAAAGGATCCTCAAGATGAGATGAAGGAGTCATGGAAGAAGATGAAGAATCATGAGGAGTGAAACACTCATCAAACTGAACATATGTTTGAAAAAGAATGTCATGAGTATCAGAATCTAGAAGTCAATAAGCTCTCATGTCCTCATAATACCCTAAAAAGATTAAGGGTTTTCTCTTCTTATCTAAAGCTTTCCTTTTCTTATTTGGCACAAAGGCCCAAGCATGGCTCCCAAAGACTCGAAAAAATGAAACATCTGGCTTAGTGTTGGACCAAGCTTCCTCTAAAGTCAAACTCTCAAGTGCTCTGTGTGGTGTGCGATTTTGAATATAGTTAGCACAATTAACTACTTTTTCCTAGTAGATAGGAGGTAAATCTCTAGAATGTATCATACAGTTATCCATTTCCTTCAAAGTTCTATTCTTCCATTCTATTAATGACGAACAAAATTTTGGTGAATAATGCCTTGAGTTTCCAAATAATCGAAAATTCATTCCTGAAGTACTCCCCCAATTATTAGTGCGACGGTTCTTTATGCAACTAGAAGATTGTTTCTTGACCAAAGCCTTGAAGACTTTGAAGTGTGAAAAACATCACTTTTGTACTTGATAAAATAAACCCAAGTACACCTCGAGAAATTATCAATAAAGGTAAGTGCATACTTAGCTCCATTGAAAGAGGAGGTAGGAAAAACCATCAAGTCACTATGCACAAGCTCAAGTGGCGAAGAAAATCTCTTGGAAAAATTCTTAGGAAATGGATCTTGGTGTTGTTTCCTAATGCACAACCAAAGTAAAATACCTCAAGACAAGAAATTCTAGGAAGAACATCTACCATACCATGAGTTCTCAACTCCTTCAAATATTTGTAATTGAGATGCCCAAATCTTTCATGCCAAAGCTTACTTTCTGAATCTGCATGAGAAACCAATCCTTTCCCTCTAGAGGAAGTGCCATCAAAACCCTCAAAGTGATATAGTATAGAACTATAATAAAAAATACCTTGAGAAACAAGTGAATGAGGCTCCAAAAAGTTAATACTTCTTCTCCATGTGGTGTAAAAGTCACTATTTTTCCTTGACCAAAATGACAAATTTGATATACAGAAAGAAAATTTTTGGTGATGTTAGGAACATACAATGCTTCTTGGATACTACCACCATCAAGGTGTATATCACCTTTTCCCTCAACTAAAAGAAAGGAAGAATCTCCCACCTCAATTTTGGAAGTAGAACTCAAACCTAGAGAAATAAAAGAATCCTTGGAAGAATTCATGTGATGAGAAGCACCATAATCTATAACCCAACTGTCTGCAAGTGGTGAATGAGATCTCCCAACAACATTAAATGCTTTTCCATGCTGATTAGAAGGAGGTGGAGTGGAGATAGATTTTAATTGTTTCTTTACTGCATCCTCTAAGGATTGCATTCACTTATAACACCTATGTTCTTCATGACCACTACCCCTACAAAAAGAGCATGAAAGGCTAGACTTATTCTTTGATTTAAAAGACTCCTTGGGTTTAGGAGCATTTTGATATGGAGAAAGAATGGATTTGGTTTTAATTTTTGGTTTTCCCTCACCCTTAGGATTAGATTCAACTAATTCCTTTTGAGTGGTGGAAGACTCAAGGTTAGACAATTTGGATTCTTCCCTAGTAAGTCTTTCACAAAATGTTTCTAAGTTAGACATTTTAAATGTGTCACCTAAGGCATCCATGCTAGAGAAAAAGGTAGAAGCAAATATTTGGAATGGTTCTCTCAACTTGGATAGAATTAAGTAAACACACTCTTCATCTTTCTTATCTCTTCCACTCCCCTTCAACCGTGTTAACAAATGCTTGAACTTGGTAAGATAGTTTATAATTGATGGAAAATATTTTGGATTAAGAGAGGTGATCTCAATTTCAAGTTGCATCGTTCTCATGTGATCCACTTTACTAAATAAACCCTCCAATTTCTCCCATATTTTGTAAGGAGAGTCTGTCACTTACATAAGTTCCTATCAAACCCATACACTCATCAAATTTGAACTGGTAATGAAATTTCTCATATTCTCTAGTGAACACCGGTTGTTTGAAGAAGTTAAAACCCATAATCCTTTTTGCTTAGCTATTGTTTCCATTCTTGGTTTCCATGTGTCATAATTATGTGGTGTTCATGGCTCAACATGATCTAATGCGAAGTAGATTCCATTCTCAAAAAATCACCAAAATAAATGCAAGAACCAAGCAATACAATAAGACCCCCAAGCAATGCAACAAGACCCCCCTAGATTTTGGCACTTTATAATGAGTGTGTGTTACAATATGAAACTTTATAATTATAGTGTGATTCTCAAAATAAATACTTCCAATGGAAAGAGCACAAAAAAGTACTTCAAGCTTTATAAGTTTATGCTTTGTTATTTATTTTAGTTTCCACTAAAACAAAATAAAATTCTCTTTCCTTCACCACACAAATAAAATGAAAGGGGGCTGGAGTTAAGCACCTACTAGTAGGAATCACAAGATTTAAGCCCTCATATGACCATATCATATGATGAGGGGCTAAGGATTTTTCACCAAGATCAGAACAGGTGGAGGAGTTGTAGGCGGTGGAAGGGCCCGTGGGATGCATGGGTGGTGTGTGTAGTCGAGGGTACATCTGCGTGAGCAATGAGTGCCACTGGCACCAAGCTATGAGTGGGATGGTATAGAGGGGGCCGCCCATTAAGGTTTATTTTATTATATATATATATATATATACATATGTATATGTATATATACATATACATATGTATATGTACATATACATATGTATATGTACATATATATGTATATGTACATATATGGCATTGGTTTTAGTTCTATAGGATTTAGGTTAGGTTTAGAAGTTTAGGTTTATATAAACCAAAGTTTTATATATATGTATATACATAAAAACTATACATATATTTTTATAACTAAAATAATTTTTATAAATATAAAAATTATACACACACACACACACATATTGTATTTTTATAAAATACAAAATATTTTAAAAATCCATTCAACTATTATAGTTATATTAAACTATAGAGAGAGAGAGAGAGAGAGAGAGAGAGAGAAATTTTTTTATCAAGGGCCCTATTCATGACATGAATAAGGGTTTTCAAAAAACAAATGTTAAAAATAAATGTATTAAAGGGGATAATAAATTTACTTGGCTAATGAAAAATAGAAAATTCCCACACACGGTTGAAAATCCACAATACCTTTTCACTTGTGCAATAATCATCCAACCAACTATACGGAATGGGAAGGGGGGGATTAAATAATATTTCAACTACCTTCCCAACCATTATGTCCTTAGGTTACATTAGGATTATATTTAATAAATTAATCTCACTCTGGTACCATGTCAGGGACGAGATATTAAATAAATATAACAATCAATGTTTACACATATATTATAAACAACTTTATAAACATGAAATACATGAAATAAAGTAAAGAACATTATAACACAGTGACATGAAATTTAACATGGAAAACCCTTAAATGGGTAAAAACCACAGAAGAATAATCCACTATAGAGAAAAATTTACAACATCAGTCTAATAACTCCTTCCTCACTTCTACTCCATGTTTTTACCCGGAATCCATTGATTCACGTGATTATCTCGAATATGACCTATAACCATATTTAAATAACCCAAAGGGTTATAACCTTATTAAGTGATGGGGCATACCTCCCGATTAATTAGTTGATTACATAATTTAACCAACCCCTAATATAAAATTTATATTTAAATAATATGAATATAGTTTATTCTTTATTATTTAGATATAAACTATATATTATGATGCACTTAATATTATACTTATAATAGACACAAAGCTCATATTTCATTAACTTTTCAAAATGTCTTTATAAAAGAACACCGTTTTTTCTTGAAACAAAGCTTGCACAAAAGTATTTCTTCTCCTCTCTCAAAGTCACCCTTATAAATGAGCCCCTAACTTCATTTTATAACCCAAAAGTCGGTTACAAGGTAGTTAAGGTTTACATGAACATTAAATTAGGGCACTTTAAGGGACTTTTCCTTTTCAACTAACTTAAAAAAGTAACTTGAAATTAGAAATCACTTAAGTAATCAAAAGTTTGCTAAAAGTGAGTTTAACAATAACATCACTTTAAAATATCATTTTAAAACATAAAATAAGACCCAATACCTTACCCATTAAAGTGGGGTTTGCCTATCTCAATCATATGAGAAATGGACTCTCCCACTTCATTAGATACCAAAATAATATCTCCTCATCCCATTGGTGAAATTAGGATCTGCCGCCTTTTCCAATTGAAAATATTTGAACCTTTCCAATGTCTTGAACATCTTCTCTTCTTCAAGAGGTTCACTCGGTTGAAGCACAACCTCGCATAACACTTGGAATTCCAAAATCCTACCTGTCATATTATTTAGGTTGATCATTTTTTATTAAGAATCCTCAAACAGAGTCCTCAATTTGATACAATGTTCCATTGAAGTAAAGGAGAAGTTGATGGCGGGGAATGTACATGTCCGTAAAAAATTGTGATAATTATTCCTCAACATGTTTTGACAAATACCTCGATTATGATCATCCACAAGATCACAAGGGATTTCAGCTATGAACTCATGAATTGAGGCGAGTGAAGTGAATGATTCATCAGATATGCTCGTAATGAATCATGGAATCTCTGAGAAGCATCTTTTGCAACTTGAGATGTAAACACCATAGAAAGTGTGTCCCTCGACATTCAAATTCAAGGATCCCTTCAATGGATAGAATTGTAGATTTCATCCTCATCATATCTTGCAGTAAATTACAATATCTCATCCAAATTTGATATGCTAGAAGCAAAAGATTCCTTAAAAGAAAGGATTGGATCTAGGTATGCACTAATGTCCTCATGGAGCTTTATGGCCGCTTCGATTGTATTTCTCGCTCAAAGATGATAATTTCATAAATCTATGATTTAGTGACATGGCCCAAAGTGTTTACCTCCTTCGACAGATTGAGTGTTTCTACATCGGGGGAAAATACTACATCATGTACTAGAAAAGTGGAGGATATTGGATTTATCAAATGTTGAACATAATTCACCAACTGATTATTTTCCAGCCTTGAGTTGACAATTTTGAGATTTATATTTCTCAAGCCTTCTTAACACAATATCCATGGAATATCGGGCCATTACTATGTTGCTTTCCAATGTAAACTTCCCAAGTCCAAGCCTGAATACTTCATAGTCAACAGGATTCATGACATTACGCTTCTTCTCGACTTGTGGAATGGGAAGATCTGCAAATTTGTTTCCATCTCCATCCACCATTATTCTTGAGAAAACTTTAGGATTCTTGGGGATGACATCATTTGAAAGCTTGGAAAGGGAATTAAAGTCAATATTGATTGCCTTGACAACCCTATTTATTTTCTTGATTTTACAATCAACAAAAGAAGGGGTATCCTTAACTAATTCTCGCACACAAAATCTCGGAGTCCGACGCAACATTCACACCATTCTCAACATCATTGGATTCTATAAGAGTTCTTTCCACAACTTCAATCCTTAGGGAAATAACTTTGACATCGACCTCCTGAACCTTAGGGAAACCTTGAGAAACCTCTTCATGAACGAGGAGTTCATGAGCATTTTATTTTTGGACCACTTGCACTTGAGTAGAATCTTGTGCATGACATGGCCGAGTAGTATTTATAATGAGCTTACTTGAACTATCAGTAACGTGAGTAGATGAGTCTCTACTCAAAGTGGAAAACCCGAGACACATTCTCTTCCTTCAATAGGGCTAGGACCCTTGGATGTTTCTCCTTGTGACATCTTCTTTGGAGAAGTGGATTTTGGCAACCATTCTCTCCTTGCTTGATGTGTATGGGTTGATGGCACAAAGGTTGAATGAGAATAGGTTTTAGTCAACTGGAGAACTCCTCATGTTGGTAATTTCTATGGTCCTGGGGTATGAACTTGGATGGATGGTAACTTTACAAGTTCTCGCTCATATTAAGCTATGAACCTTTCTATAATCGGTTGATTCTTGCCATCAAGAGAGAATTCATATCTCTTGGTCCAATCAACTCAAGGAAATGGAGTGAAAGAAACAAAATCATATGAGGGAATAATACAATTGTCACCATCATTTACTAATGAATTTGGAGGATATTTGATGCGGAAGGAATTGATTTGAGTAAGGGTCAAGTGGGAGAATTCTCTCCTTATTACTTCGTGTTCATCCGAGAAGGAAGACTAGAATTCTTCCATGGTGGGATGGTGCTAACACTTCATTCTGAGAGCCTTTTACATGAATCCATTGATGTCAAATATGGATCTCTTCACAAATGGATGTATGGTAATGAGAGAAAACTCCTCCATGAGTTATGCACTTTGAAGAGATTCAAGCATTGGCATTCCCAATTTGGATTGGGAAGTGAATGCCGAACGATGTTTATCGCTAAGAAGACAATGAACTTGGAAAAGTTTCATCGTGCAAGCTCTATTAAAACCCACTTATCACCGACATACTTGGGAATATTCCATGGATTTCCTACAAATCCGCCCACACGAATGTAAGAAAAGGATGAGAACCTGAATGAACCATGTTCCCACCGAGAAATGACCACCATTTCATCCTTGGAGAATATTTCTGGATTCCTATTCATTGTTTTGATCACGTGGAAGATGAAAGCATCATTAACTCTCTTAAAGTGATGAGATCTATTCTTGAAACTCAATTGTGGATAATAGTGAAAACACTATTTGAAGGACCCATGATGCCTTTCATCTCTAACCCTAAAAACAACTTCCTCCTGGCCAATGCATAGGTTAGGTATGATGTCATGTAGAAATGCCTAGTCATCTTCACCTCGATCAAATTCTTATGGAGAGTGTCACTAATGATGGTGGGCCAATCTACAAATTATCTATTTTCTAGGATGATGCAAATGAACTAATACATCAATGGGTGAAAAATCCTGGCAGAGGGGAGACTCAAGACTCGGACTTAAGAGTGACCATATCACATATTTCATCCACAAATTCAATACAAGACAATTCCTTGGGAAAGCGGTCAACATGAGTCATGTTGGTCACTAGAAATTTTCATTGACCATATTGGTCCACCGAGGGTTTCTTCATCCCAAAACTCTTTTGTTGAATGTTGAGTGATGTTAAAATTTTCATGGAAATCGAGGATGTTGAGCAATTATTTGATGTGCTTTGGTGTGATAAAAAGAAAGGCAATGACTAGCTCAGGGAATTTTACTAAAATAGGAAAAGTTGCTACTTGAGGTGGACCACTATGATAGAGTCTATCCAAGAAGATGGTTTTCCCCTCGGCTTTCTCCTGATTATAAAATTGTGTCACATTGATGTGGCCAAGATCGATGTTGGTGATATTGTCATAGGTAGATTTAATAGAAGTGGGAGGAATGATCCTCAAATTAATATTTAAGTGTGGACTTGTTTGACCTTTCTACGTATTTCTTTGAATTTCTTGTAGATTTGTTAGGTTTTTCAACCATTATGATTTTTTAAGGAAGAACAAGGAATCACGCAAAATGGTGTCGGGTCTTAGTCTCCGGACTACCGTAACCGCAAGGAAAAATATGGCTCTTTATTTATTTATTATTATTATTTTTCAAATAAAACCAAGCGATTTCAAGTTACAATTTTTCTAAAATGGTAATATGAGCTCGAGCTTGGGTAACGAGCTCAACCTATACAATGAAAAACTAATCTTGGGCTATTTAGATAGTGTGTGGGATATTTATTTCCCTTTGACTTGTGTGGCTAATGCATTTGGCTTATTTTTACTTCACCGACATGGCTATGTGTAACCATTCTTTTTTAAAATAGCCTGCATTTTCTTTACCCGCGTGACAAATATTCCTTTTGGCATGTGTGGGAATGATGTATGATGGATCTCCTTTCACTTGAGTGGAATTTTTTTTCCTCCTTGTGTGTGGCCTTTGTTGCATTTAACTCGCGTGAATAATGGTGAATGCGTGGTCAACCTGTGTTACCTCCCGCAATATTGGCATGTGCATATGTGTCCACTCTGGCACAATAAAACAAAAAGAAACAATTTTAACAAAAATACACGACATGCAAAATAAAATAAAGACTAAACTCGAGTCTTCTTCTCATTATTTTGAGCTTGAGCAGATTTAGCAATGGTAATATGAGATTATGGATGCTTTATTGATCGTGAACTCTTGCAGTCCATAGATCGGTTCAAAAATGGACGAGTCGGGTCATCCATGAACAAATTTCATGAGCAGGAAGATTGGGCCAAGCACCCACCAAAGGCCATACGTCCAACTAGAAATGAGTTACCTCCTTGAGCATAGATGAATATCAAGCCGATCGGATTATAATGGGCTCGAGCATAGGCAACAATAAAGAGCTCAAACTCGATTGTGTAGGAAGGCTACGAGCAAAACCATTGACCAAACTTCCCTTGAAAACCTACACACAAGCCAAAAATGAAACCATACCTTGAATCGGGCTATGGGCATGAACTCGGTAGAACAAAATGATTTGATGGAGATGACTATCTAGAGCTTTCAAGGTTTCTTGGCTCTAGCTAATGTTTGTGTCAGGTTTCCGTATGAAAGCTAAGGAGTGCCTATGGAATGAGCTTCTCTTTATTCTGGCTTTGGATAACTACAAACTTCCCTTGCTTCTTCATCTTTCCAATTTCTCCCACTTCGAAACTCCTGTAACCATCTTCATCCCCGCTTCTCGATGAGGGAAGCGAATTATAATTTCCACAAAAATTACTCACAAAAATTAAATGCCCATGTGGAGAAAATGAGAAACTTCTTCCAAATTTGTCGAACAAACTTTTATGAGGATAAAATCAATATTTATTAATTAAAAACCCTAAAATTTAATAAATTTAATTTTATTAAATAAAAGGTAAAATATTAATTAAATATTAATTAATTAATTAAAATGATTTTTGCTACATAGAAGGAGAACCACTTAACCAAAATGAACGAAACGAAGGCCAAAATGATTAGAAGAATAAAATGATCACGATGAATGTGATAAACCATGAGAAAGGACACTTCTAATTTTTTTAAAATTTTCATGTTATAATTTTGTGAAGTCAAAATTAGTTGATAACAATTGGCTCTTATTGGGGACAATGAATTCATAGATGCAACAAAACCTGCACTCCAAAATGAATGAACATGATCCCAAAAATGACGACACACAAAAACAAGATGACAAAAGAGAGGAAACCGAAAATAGGAAATGGAAAAAACAAAACCCTAATTTACCTATGTACATATGGGGAGCAACCCGCTTTCAAATTTGATAGTGCTTGAGATATTGCCCACTATAGGGTAGAGGAAAATTATTTCCATTAGGATGTGCCAAGTAATATCTTATATCTCCACATAAATGCCTAATTTTGAAAGGGACTAGCCACAACAAATCAAACTTCCCATGATTTCCTTTTGGTTCACGCCTTTTGTCCCATAGAAGAACTAGGTCATTGATTTGAAATTTTCTCCTTAGTTTTTCTATTGAACAATTTCTTTACCTTGGATTGATGTTCCTTGATCCTATTCGCTACTTGAATTCTTTGTTCTTCAAGCTTACTTAGGAACATGATCCTTTTATCCAATGCATTGGTGAAGAATTCATCATCAACTTCTTGAGACAATCATAATGCCGATAAATCCAATGTAATGGGAATTTGAGCATCATTTCCATACAAGAGTTGAAATGGAGACATTCCAATTGCTCTTTTGGGAGTTATGCGGTCAACCCACAATGCATCATACAAATTTTGTGCCAAGTTCTTTGATTTTCTTCGACCAACTTGTGCACGATAGTAATGATATTCTTGTTACTTAGATTCTCGCTTGATTTTTTCCCGAGGATAGTAATCGATGAATGAGATAAAGATATTACATACCCATAAAAACCTACCATCTCTACATAAGAAAAAAAAGGTGGCATTTTACGTCATGATATTTTGTGGAATTTCGTAACGAACCAAAATGTTCTTTTTGATGAAGTCACAAATTACCACAGTAGATGTTTGTTTCACTGGAATAACTTCTACCCAATTTGTAAAATAGTCAGTTGCCGTGAGTACGTGAGCATGAACAACACTGGAATTTGGGTTCAAGACCCCGATGAAATCTAAACCCCATTGTTGAAAGGGTTCTTTAATGATAACTAGCTTCAAAGGCAAAGATGTCAATTTAGGTCTTCTAACAAATTGTTAACAAGCTTCGCATTTGGCTACCCATTTTTGAGGATCAAAATACATAGTGGTCCAGTAATAATGCACTCACAGAATCTTATGAGATGTTACTTGGTCTAGAGAAATGACCACTAAGAAAGAAGCATGATTATGAAAGGCTTCAAGAAAACGGGTTGTTATTCCTTATCAACACATCTGAGGAACATGCCATCAATACCTTTCTTGAATAAGGTGTTGTCCTAAATGACGTACCTGAAAACTCTTAATTTTATAGCTCTTTTTTCTTTATCTGTCAAATTCTCGTGACATTTTCCATATGTGAGAAAGTAAGCTATATCAGAATACCACTCGTTTGTGGTATTGACGAAAACTACTAGTGGTAAACTTTCTTCAATTTGGTTCTTCCTTAACGTCATTTCTTGGCTAATTCTCTCGTGATGAGTTGGCAAGAGTCCTCTTCCTTAAACCAACTTGGTAGGATTGATTTCCAAGTCATATTCCTAGATCTTGGAGACCCAATTACCTCTTTTAGATCCTAGTTCATGTTGTGTCAACATTGATTTAATTACAGTTTCAGAAACTAGGACTTTCATGTGAGAATTCAACACATAGTATTTGAAATGTTTCAAGGCTCTAACCACCACGTACACATGTTTCTCAAGGGGAGTGTAATTAAATTCATGTTTATTGAATCCAAAAATCATGAATGCAATATGAGATTCAATTTCCTCTTGATTGTGCTTTGAGTTAGGATGTCAGAAATCATGTGTGGGGAAGCATATCAATAGACTATGAAATCCTTTTTAAAATTGGGACACACCAATATAGGAGATTTTGTAATAGCATCTTTGATTTGTTCAAATGTTTTCTTACCTTCCTTTGACCATTGAAGGATTCTTTGCCCTTCATCATGTCAACAATTTCATTGGTTAGTTCAAAAAAATCTAGCATGAACCTCCTCAAAAAGTTCACCTTCCCAAAGAATGAGTGGACTTTAGGCTTACTTGTAGGTAAGGAAATATTATTGATAGCTTGAACACGTTCAAGATCAATCTTGGTTCCTTCTTTAGAGACAATATGAACTATAAGTTTCTCTTCTGTAACTCTAAACACAGACTTATTTGGATTTAGGGAGATTCTATGAAGTCTACATCTTTATAATTTTTTCTCCAAATCTCTTAGATGATCTTCTCACTTCTTTGAGAAAAATTTCAAGTCATCTAGGTATATTACAATGATCTTATTTTTATAATCTATCTGCCATGTCCATATCCCTTTGAAAGGTTGCGTTGGCATTGATCAAACCAAAAGGCATTCTTTTATATGTGAATGTACCCCAAGGGGTGGTGAACGCAACTTTATGTTGATCTTCCCTGGCTACTTCAATCTGATTATAACTAGAGAAACCATCTATCATGGATAGCATTTCGATCTAGTTACTTCCCGCAAAATATGATCTATGACTTCCGGTGGGTAGTTATCCTTCAAGGAAGCTTGATTAATATTGCGGAAATCCACACAAATCCTAATTTCTCCATTTTTATTGTGAACCGGGACAATATTAGCTATCTAAGTTGAATTTCGAATAGGAAACACCATTCGTGGGTCCAAAATATTTTGAACATCGTGGATTATCATCCCTATTATCTTAGGGTTATAATATCTTTGTAGCTTCCTGAATGGAGCTGCACTAGGTTTCAAAGGTATGGCATGCTCCATTTCCCTAGGTTAAAAAGACTTCAAGTCTTCATATGAGTAAGCCAAGACATCAAAATATTTGGTAAGGAGGATTACAAATTATCCCTTTTTTCTAAGAAGGCAATAAGTTTTTGGTCATCATTAAAGACTTGCCAATTTTATGCATTGTTGGGAATGCTTGGTCTAAAAATCATTTCAATGGTGTATTTGTCTTGATCAAAATTTGAATGAGGGATCATCAATGAAGCCGAGACTCAAGCTAGAGAATCTACTTTGTTATTCTTTTCACAAGGGATGGATTTTATGGAAAAAGTATTGAAGGCTTTAATCGTATCCCACACTTTATTTCTATAGTGTCTCAAGTGATCATTTTTTACTTGAAACTGATTTTTTACTTGCTTCACGATCAACTCTGTATCTCCCAAGGATTCAAATTTTTGATCCCTTTTTCTTCTGCAACTTGGAGGCCAAGGATTAACACCTCATATTACACAGTGTTGTTAGTATTTGAAAATTGGAGTTTGTAAGAACCATGAAATATTTTACCATTCGAAGTTATAAGCACCACTCCTATGTCAGAACCTGTTGAGTAACAACTTCCATTGAACTCAAGAGTCCAGATCTCATTGGGATCTTGGCAAGTGACCTCAAGCACATGAACCTTTATAATCATCATCTAATTACCCATACTGGGGTTTTGAAACATGACCTGTGTGCGAGGATCTTCATTTTTTTCTACCGTGAACTTTCCCGAGTTTGTAGTATTAGCTTCTTCATTTATCCCTTGATAGGGATCATAGCATGAGACCAGTCCATTTGAATTTCACCACCCATATCTTTGCAAAATTTCCTTCTTAACAACACACCATATGAAGTGGGAATGTCAATAACTAGAATGGTTACCTTAACTCAATTTTGAGGAAATTGAGCTAAATCCATTTGAGCGTCTTTAATATGCCCAATTAGAGGAACTTTTTTGTCTCCATGGAGTAATAAAATCGAGTGTTTTTGTGACAAGTCAAACCTAGAGCATGTGCTACTTTTGCAGGCATCACATTATTTGAAGCTCTAGAATCTATAATGCAATTACTTAATTTACATCTGTTGATCAGAAAGGACACAAAGAAAGGTTCAACCTTTTCATTTGAAGGTGTAGTGGCCACCACAATATTTAGAGTCTTCCCATCTTTGGTAGATTTTAGAATCCCTTTTGAGGAATGAATAGTAGATTCACCTTTGATAAACTGGACCAATTTCTCAAGTTGATACTTATTGGACTTCAAGTACTCATCTTGTGACATGGGAATTTTTGTTTTATTGATATGATCAATAATATTAAATTTGGGTAAAATGACCATACTTGATGTCTTAGATACATGTTATTTCAAACTTGGTGATGGCTCACTTTTTACCTATGCTTCGGGCTTAGTTGATACTGATGTGGAAGAAGAAATTTTCTTCATAGCTGATTTATCAAATGATTGACTTGGAAAATGTTCTCCTTTATTTGAGATAGATTTGACATTGGAAACTCCAATGCCTTGGAATATTTAGGAATCTCGGTCATTTTAGATTCTTGAAGTTTCCTTAGTTTTAGATTCTTTAGAACTTCCCGGAGATCTTTTTATCTTCCACCTTAGTGGTACTCTGCTCCTATTTATGAGAGCGTGTGAAGACCACGAAGGATTGACTATTCATATCTTGTACAAGTTCTTCGTATTTATCTTCTTCTTCCGAATGGCACTAAAAGAAATGAGTATTACTTTCCTCTTTAAGCTCTTTGACTTTAGGTTTAGATGTCCCAAAGTCCGGCTCTTCTTTGTCAACCTAAAAGATATCAACTTCGTCATCACTTTCCACAACGACATCACACTTTGAGTTAGTTATGAGAGATGCTTAAATAGAAAGCCTCATGAGCACCTGTGATTTTGGATTTTTTGGAACGTAGCCTTTTCTTGTGATGTCTTTGTAAGTAGTTGTTAGGTTGTGGAGCTAGATTGCTTCACAGTTAGCATGCAATGGAAAGTGACTGGAAATACAACGACCCATCATCGGTCAAGGGGGAACCGACACAATCACCTAGAACCATCATCGGTCAAACATGCCTCGACTTCGGTTAGAGCAAGTGGGAACGCGACCTGTCATTGGTCAGACATGATAGACATCGGTCAGAGCAAGTGGGAACCGTCCGCAGTTAGGTCTAACTTTGTGCGGTTACTTGTGTGATGTGTTTTATTTTAAGTCACGGGATTTAAATATAGATTTTGTTTTAAAGCAAATCTATTGGATGTAATTGCATAGCTAAGGTGCCCTAAGTTTATATATTTTATATATAAGCATGAAAGTTAGGGCTTAGGTGGAATAATGAGAAGGATCGGATTAGATCCTTGATTCTCTAAGACCGAGAGGATGAAGACAAAGAAGAAGAAGAGGAAAAAGGAACAGGTTACATGAAGATAGAGTCTCCATGGAGAGGAGATGGATAGAAGGAAATAACAAGTACATTTGAATGGTGAGAAGAGGGTAACATCTTCTACTGTGTTTCCTCTGTATTGTTTAGTCTCATGTAATGGATTGCATAGTATTGTTAGCATATGGATTTGCACGCATGCAAATGACATGCAATAGTGTGGGAACGAAGTCCCTCCTCAATGAAGGTGAGGTGCCTTTATTGAAAACTAAAACTGTATTTACATCTGTACATTCAAAATTGTATGTGAGGGGTGTTTTGGAACATTAATGGAAATAAAAGTGAATGAAGGAGATGGGATGGAATGAAGGAAAGGAGTGGGATGGAATGAATGAAAGAACATGCAAGAGTTAGGTAAAACAGAGCCTAATATTGCATGAAGAGAAAAGATGAATAACAAACACAAATAAAAGCAGAGTTTGAGTTAGCCAAACAAGAACGTGTGAAAGGCAACACACATGAGCAAGTAGATAATCGAGCTTGATCACCGTGAACTAGAACAACCGATTAATAACGTTGACAATAAGATCAAAGATAATATTTTCATGCAAGATTCAAACACCTAACATCCAATGAACATAAGAACACCAAATGTTACAAGAGACAATGAATGAGACACAAAGTTCGTATTTCATTAACTCCAAAATGTTTTTCACAAAAGAACACAAAGTTTCTTCCTGAAACAAAGCATGCAAAAAGTATTTTCTTCTCCTCTCTCAAAGCCACCCTTACAAATGAGCCCCTCACTTCCTTTTATAACCCAAAAGTTGGTTACAAAGTAGTTAGGGTTTTACATGATCATTAAATAAGGCACTTAAGTGACCTTTGACTTTTTCAACAACCTTATTAAAGACAACCCAAAAATAGAAATTACTTAAAATAACCATTGTTTCCCAAATAACAACACCTTTTAAAATATACAATAATAACCAGTGCCTTATCCATTGAAATGGGGTCCGCCTATCTCAAGCGTATGAGAAATGGACTCTCCCACTTCGTTAGATACCAAGAAAATCAACTCCCTGCACCGCCGGTGAAATTAGGATCTGCCACTTTTGCCAGTTGAAAGGATCTAAACCTTCCTAAAGTTTCAAACATATTTTCTTCTTTTGGAGGTTCACTTGGTCGAAGAATAGCCTCACAAAATACCTACAATTCAAGAATTCTACTTGGCATATCATTTAAATTAACAATTTTGGATTGAGCATTCTCAAATAAGTTCTTTAATTTGATGCACCGCTCCATGGAAACTGACGAAAAATTGTTGGCGGGAGTATACATTTCCTTAAACAATTGTGAAAATTGTTCTTCCACCTCCTCTAGTGAACACCTTTGATTATGCTCATTTCAAATTTTCCATAACTGATGTTACAGCCACTCCTGAAAGATCCCAGAATACTCTTCTGGAATAAAGATAACCACTCCTGAAAGATCCCATAATACTCTTCTGGAATAAAGATAACCACTCTTGAGACCTGTCGTGAACAAGATTTTAACAACGTTTGCCATTAACTTTTAATGATGAATGCTTTGCCATTAATAATGTTTTGTCGCCTAATGCAAAAGAGAGACAGATTCGCTTAGCTCAGATCTGGGTAATACACTATATGGCCTCTAAAGCCTGTAAGATATCACTTTCAATGTCTTCAAAATCTTCCACACCACAGCTAAAACGAACTAAATTGTCCTTGATACCAACACGGGCTCTCTCTGTAGGGCTCTGGTCCCAGTAAGAAATAATGGTAGGCTGTTCAACAAGGCTTTCACAGCCTCCTAAAGAAGGGGCTATATAAGGAATTTTTAAAGAATCAATAAAAAGTGATGTAACCTGCAAGTCTCCGGCAATCTCAAAACGGACCACACCACCAAATCCGCTCATTTGTCGCTTGGCAATGTGATGCTCCAGATGACTTTCAAGGCCAGGATAATGCACAAGAGAAACCTTAGGATGTGCCTCTAAAGTTCGGGCAATCCGTAAAGCTGTCAAATTCTGTTGTTGTACACGCAGATGCAAGGTCTTTATGCCGTGAAGGATCAAGTATGCAGCATTCGGACTCAGTACACCTCCTATAACATTGTGCAACGCACGTATTACACCAATAACATCATTCGAACCACTCAAACTGCCTGCAAGCACATCATTGTGACCGGAAATATACTTGGTCTCTGAGTGCAATACAATGTCTGCACCAAGTCCCAAAGCCTTCTGGTTAACAGGCGTTGCAAAAGTACCATCTATACAAACCAATGCACCCTTTCTATGGCAAATCTTGGAGACTAGCTCAACATCGATACATCGAAGATAAGGGTTCGTAGGAGACTCAGAGAAAAATAAAGAAACCTTATTTTTCTCCAATGCCAGTTTGAGAGAATCAATATCAGCAGGGTCAATTACCATGGCTGTGACTCCCATTTTAGGAAGTACTGTCTGGATGAACTGCCTGGTTCGCCGATAGCAATCAGTTGTAGTAATAATGTGTCCCCCAGCTGGTATCAATGCCAGCATCATGGTTGTAGTAGCACACATACCTGATGCCAACAACAAGGTTGTTTCTGCCCCCTCAAGTGCACTGATTTTTTTTTTCTCCTCTGCAACCTGTGTGGTAGGATTCCCATAGCGTCCATATTCATAACTTTTGTGTCTATCCTCCAAGGCGTGGAAATTTTCTTTAACTTTCTCCAAGGAGCGACTTATCTTTCTTTGCGTGGAGAATTTTCTTTGACTTTAAATGAATTTGCTGTCTTCTTTTTGGCGCGGCTTTTTGGGCAAACTAATAATTATTTGGTGGCCAACTTTCTGTTAGATCCTAGGTAGCAAAGTTCAGAGATCTCCATCAAAGTAGGCAAACTAATAATTATTTGGTGGCCTATTTGTTGCGGAGAATACTCGTAAGATAAGGGGGCAACGAAAAGTCTTTTTACGGGTTCTGAAGGTGTCGGCATTTTTGATTCCTAACATTGCTTTCAAGATCGTTGACGAAAGTAATATCCAGTGAGTGAGTAGCGCGAGGGTTACTGATGGGCGCGAGGGTTACTGAGCGGCGCGAGCAGTGCGAGGGTTACAAAGATGCGGGTGTGGGTTGCGGGTTGGGGGGCAGGCGGGGCAGTGCGGGCTGGGCCGTGGATTCAGTGGGGGGCGTGGTTACAGCAGAGGCGGGCGCGGCTGCGGGTCAGGGACAAGGCGGGTCGGCCGGGGATACTGATGCGGGCGGGGTGGTTATAGTGCGGGCGGTGAATGCGGGTTGATACTGCGGCGGGCTAGGGATACAGTGCGGGCTAGGGAGGTGGGCCAGGGCTGCGGGCCAGGGACAGGCGGATATAGAAGGGGACAGATCTGCGGGCAGGCTGTGGTTATAGATAAGCCAGTTTCTCAGTTTCTCAGGTAGACCCTCCAAATCTTACCATTCTTCGCAATATTCTTTAATATTTTCTGTCAAATCTGGTTTCAACAAGACATGCAAACCATGGTTAAGCATGAGGGTTTCAAAGATAACCCAAGTATGACAACACAAGGATCTATTATCTCAGAAACTCATACAGCAATAGAAAACAAAATTTGGGGAAAGGCAGAAGTCTTCCAAAATCATACAGCGGGTATAGCTAAAAAGTTGGTATATGTGAATGCAAAACAATACAAAGGGATTTTACGGCGTAGGCAAGCTAAAAAACTAAGAAGAAACCAGAAGAAAAACCTCACTTTGATTCTACCGAAGGCAACAAACAGCAAAGAGAATTTTGTTTTCAGAGAACATAAAATGGAAGAAAAACAACCAAATCAGAAAGATAATAAAAAGGAACCAAAGATGAACAAAATCGACGGAACTGCAGCATACAGAGAGGAAAAGGAAGACGGAGTCCAGGACTCTAAATACCTATACAGTCCGACCTCAACCCCTCTTTTATGGTCTTCAGAACTATATGTGAAGGAACTCATGAACATGAAGGAAAGGCTTGGAATTTTAGAAAACCAGAAATTGAAAGAAAACAGTGAGAGGAAAGAGCTCACAGAAGTCAGATACAAGTTAGAAAGAGAAAATAAAATTCTCAAAGAACAGGTTCTAAATCTTCAAAACCTCATGGAAAGAGGGCAACAAGAGTTAACCATGATAAAACAAGATCTAGGACATATGAAAACAGGGGGAGAAAAAAGAACTGAAATGGTAGAAGAGAAGGAAACAATTCAGATAGATGAGATACAATCAGCAATTAAAGACATGGAAACAAAAGAAAATCAACTAAAGGATCGGATAGAAGAAGCTAAAACTTGGTCTCAACTAGTAAGTGGATCATCAAATGAACAAAGGCAAGTCATGGAGAAACACATCAAAAACACGAGATAAAAGAAGAGAAAGATCAACGAATGAGCAAAGTAAATTTTATTATCAAAGGGCTAAAAGATTTTGGCGAAAATGAGAGAACTGACATATTGGCAAGAGACTTTCTTAAAGACGAATTGAAGTGGACAGGTTACATACAACAAGCAAACAGGATTGGCAGGAGAACAGAGGGAGGAAAGGACAGACACGTGCGAGTGGTTATGAGAAAAATAGAAGACAAATATGCTATCCTAAAAAACAGGGGACTCCTTAGAGGCACACACATATACCTAGATGAGGATTTGACATTCGCTCAACAAGAAGATCGAAGGAAAGAATGGGAAAAAGTGAGAAAAGCAAGGGAAGCAGGAAAATGGGCACAGATGAGAAATGGGAAAGCCCAAATCAGTGATCATTTATCAAATAGGAAATAGGAATTAGGGGCCCCACGGGAATTCATGCACATAGTAAGCTGGAATTGCAGAGGATATCCATGGAGAAGAGGACCGGGTTTGGGGCCCATAGCAGAAGGGAAAGATATTATCATTCTTACGGAAACACATGAGCACGAAGGTTGCAAGGTTCCTGATTTTGAAGGCTACAAAAAAATTTCAGTTTGGAATGAAGGGAATGAAACAGGGAAAGGCCACGGCGGAATCACAGTGTTAATCAAGGAAATATGGCTCGAAAATGTCAAAGTTGAAAAAGAAGATCCAAATAAACAATACATATGGCTGAAAATAATCAGATAGCAAGACAACAATCGATTATTTGCTGTTACTTTTGCCGAAAGGATCAAAGACATATAAGAGAAGAAAGCTAGATAGCGAAGATCCATACGCTTCAATAAAAAAAGACATTTCTGTTTTCAGTACATCCGGAGAAATAATTCTATTGGGTGATTTCAATGCAAGGACTGCCAATAATCAATCCCTTCAGTTGACCAGTTTAGAAGGAGGTGAAGACAATCCGTTGTGGCTTAAAGAAGAAGAGAACAAGTTTTGGGAAAGATTATCTCAGGATGGCAGTGGAGGGGTGTCACATTTTGGAGTTGAGCTTCTAGGCCTATGTAGCTTATACAACATGGTCATTTGCAATGGCATGAGAGCTTGGCCCAGGTCAGGCAACATCACTTGTAAAACATACAATGGACAAAGTGTAGTAGACTATGTAATTTGTTCTCAAAGTTTTATCCCCACGCTTCTTGAGTTTGAAATTGGAGATTGTCCTATCGAATTAAAGTCAGATCATAGTCCTCTCTTGGTAAAGCTTGGGACCGTCTTCAATCAGCAACAAAGGAATCAAGCTCATCACATGCAAAAGGCATCTCAAAAACAGGGAAAAATCATTCTCAGTAAAGAGAATCAGGGAATATTTGTTGCAGCCCTTAAACAACAATTGCAAATAATGAGGAAAGATACAGAGAACACGACGTCGAGGGCCGAGTGGTTATATGCGTAGTAGTATGATGATATCTTTAATACAAAAGGCTCTCGTATGTGAGAGATCTAAGCCTAGAAAGAGAGTGGCAAATACTTTTCCGACAAATCCGTGGTATGATGAAGAGTGTAAAGTTGCAAGAGAGCTCAAAGAAAATGGGATGAACAAAGAAAATAAAAAGATTTATGAGAGATTGGTACAACACAAAAAAGAAAGCTATGTATGCAAGAGAAGGACAAAACTAATTTCTCTTGGAAAACACAATCCCAAAGGTTTTTGGAAGGAGCTACAACAAAAGAAAAAATACATAGAAAATAATATCACAGGTGCACATTGGTTAGAATACGCGAAGACCCTTTATGAGCGTCCTCAACAAAAAGATGTCCCTCCCATAATTGAGACTTCGATTGAGCTTTTCTCGGTAGAAGATATCAAGCAGGGCATAAAGAATCTGGCAAGTGGTAAAGCTCAAGACATCGATGGTCTGCAAGCTGAATTTTTAAAATGGGGTTTGAGGTCCTCACGCCGCACATCAAAAAAATATTCAATGATGTCAACCAGAATGGCTTTCCAACAGAATGGACGACTAGCGTTGTTATTCCGCTATTTAAAAGTGGTGATGTTAATAACCCGTCCAATTATCGCACCATTATGATCAACCCTCTTCTTGGCAAATTATTTGGAGGCATGATAGAACAGAGAATCAGCAACTGGGCCGAAAGAGAGGGTAAAAGAGCAAAAGGGCAAGCGGGTTTTCGACCTAAGCACTCAACAATTGATCATTGTATCACTCTTAGGCATTTGATTGAAAAAGTTTGGGACACCCAAGGAGAAGAAGCTTTTTGTTGTTTTGTTGATTTCAAGAAGGCTTTACACACGGTGCCGTAAAGAAACTTTGGGATAAGATGGAGGAACTTGGGATTCCAGATGAGTTTAGAGCAGCAGTTCATAAATTGTATGAGCAGGTCGAGCTAAAATTAGAACCAGAGAAGGTATGTCCGAATGTTTCGGTAGCAACATCGGTGTCAAGCAAGGATGCCCTCTTTCTCCCACGTTATTTGGGTTATACATTGACAAGCTTGAAGATTGGTTAAACAAAACTGAGGGAGGAGGTATTCAGTTAGCAAGTTATGTGGTGAAGTTACTTCTATATGCTGACGACCTTATCCTAATTTCAAAAACAGCCCAAGGTTTGAGGGAACAGTTAAAAGCGCTAGAGCTCTTTTGTCAAGAAGTCGGGATGCAAGTGAACACCAGCAAAACAAAAATCATGATTTTCACCTTGAAAAGGAATGAGAGACAAAACGTCTTCCTTTTTGAGGGGAGCCCTTTAGAAATAGTCAATGAATACAAGTATCTTGGGATTGACTTTCACCACAAACTTAGCTGGGAGACTTGTAAAGCAAAAAGGATACAGGGAGGTTGGAAAGCTTCTTTCCTACTTCAAAACAAAGGTGAAAGTGAACTTTGGGACTGGAAAACTAAAAAAACCCTTTTTGGTTTGTTGGTCACCCCGGTTGTTCTATATGGCTGCGAAGTTTGGGGAAGTAGCATGTCAAATCATGGGTGGAGACAGATAGAAAGAATCCAGAAACATCTAATCACAAGCTCCCTTAAAGTCAAATCAACTGTTCCTTATGAGATCTTGTTGGCGGAAGCGGGTTCTTTCTCGCTGGAAGCATCGGCAATAGCTCGGATGATAAGCTATCTGAAAAAAGTTGAAAACATGGACAACCTTCGCTGGCCCAAAATGGTTGTAAACGACACTTTGGAACGCAGAAAGAAAACATGGATGAATCAGAATACTAAATGGATGTACAAATGGGGCATCAACATGCAGGAGTGTCCTAACAAACAACAGGAAATAAAAAATTATGTGATAGAAAAGTTCAGGACTGCCATGTGGACGGGTCAGATTGGTCGGAAGAAAGCGCATTATATTAGAGAATTCAATCTCACTGGGGAACATGATGAAAAAGCTTATCTAGGGACGGTTATCAAGGGTAAAGCAAAAATTCTAGTGGCGCAGTTAAGAACTGGATCACATCATCTTCGATGTGAAACTGGTAGATGGACTATTCCAAAGGAAGATTGGGAAAGGAGAATTTGTCTCTTCTGCAGCAAAGGGGTCGTCGAGACAGAATGGCATTTTGTCATGGAATGTTCAGCATATGATGATATCCGTATTCAGTATAAAAACAATCTAAAGGTGGACAGACTGGAGGAACTCTTCGAAGGAACAAAGCTTTCAAATGACAAGTGGGCTTTATCTTCAAGATTCACAGCCAAGAGCGGATATTGAAAAGAGTCGAAATCGATTAAATTATCAAGCTTCTGTGGTCCCATAGACTCTTTAGTCTCGTGGATGTCATTAAAATCTTTCATTTCATTTCATTTCATTTCAAAGCATCAAAAGTGATCAATTTGAGTGAGGATATTTTTGCTGGTTTTAATTCTACTTTACGTCAAGGAAATGTAACTCATCATGAATATATTCAAGTTGGTAAGGGTCGTGATGTAGGACTAAATCAAATTTCTCTATTTGAGGAAAATATCGCTAATGGAAATGGGGAACAGATGCTTAGCCATGATATATATCACCTTGGCTATCGTTTTGACCTTTTCCGAATGATGTCCTACTACTTTACAACTGTTGGATTTTACTTGATACTTTGTTATCATGTGTTTACAAAGTGTATATATTTCGTATGGTCGCTTATATCTGGTTCTCAGTGGACTTGAAAGAGAAGTGATCAAACAAGCGGGTATACAACATAATAGGGCTTTGCAAGCACCTTAGCTTCACAAATCATTGTACAACTTGGATTTTTAATGGCCTTGCCTATGGTAATGGAGATTGGCTTAGAATGGAAGATTCTGCACTACTTTGAGTGATTTTGTCGTGATGCAGCTACATCCGGCTCCTTGGCGTGGAAAAGCGTGTCTTTGGGCTTCTTGCTTTGTCCTCTCGCCTAATGCGTAGCTTTTGATGTGAGAGAAAACCAAACAAATTTTTAGGACAGATTTCCTCTTTTATCCCCGGTGCCTCCTTTTCGGCTGCGGCCTTTTAAGTCTTTCTGCATTTGCATGTGTGTGGAGTCCGATTTTAACTTTTTTTTAAACTGTTCTTTCTTCTTTCGTCTGCGTGGAATTCCTCCTGGGCTGGGCACGTGGTGGTCTCCTCTAAATGCGGGAAAGCGCTTGAAATGCGTGGGAATTTTCTTTGGACTGTTTTCCTTTCTTCCTCCCAAGGCATCTCCTCCTTTCCACGTGTGGATTGTTGTCTTTGCAGTAATGATCTTTCCTCTTTGATCTTGTTTGAAGCCTCATATGCGTGGACAGCTGCTTTAATTTTTTAAAAACTGTTCTTCTTTCCTAGATTCTTCTCTCTCCTAGGCGTAGAGATTCCTTCTTGGTATTTTTAAAACTGTTCTTTAGAAAGTGTTGTTCTTTCCTGACAAATGCATGGAAGATTGTTGGATGTGACAAAATATTATGTCCTTCAGAAGAAATAAGAAGCAAAGTTTCGTACCACTTTTTCCAACGAGTTTTATGGAGGAAGTTATGAGGATTAATCCAACTTCCTCTTTCCTAGGTAGTAGTGGGCTTAAGTGTCGGGGAAATGGGGAAAACAACGACCAATTGCTAATGGGAATAACAAAGTGGGTTAGTGATCCTGTTCAATTTCCCTATGTGGGAAATTGGGAATTTTCGCCTGCGTTAGCCAATCCATGATTTGGCAATTGGTGGAGAAAATCACGTGCGGGAAAATTGAAGAAGATTGCCAGAAAGGGGAAATGCGGGTTCGGGAAGCCAAATTGGCTTCCGTGATTGGAAGCGTAATCTTACTTCCTGTAATTTAAAATTTGTCGAATGAACTTTTAATTAATATTTATTTAATTAAATACTCTCAAGTTATTTAAAAATTAATTTAATCAAACAAGGAGCAATTAATTAATTAAATATTAATTAATTAATTAAATATTAATTAATTAATTTTAATGTATTTTAACGCATTTTAAAGCCTGGCGGGAAGAGTTCTTCCCTAAAAGGATGAAACGAAGACCGAAACGATCACAAAAATGAGACAATCGCAATGAGGGCAATGAACCACGCAAAGTAACACTTTTCAAAATTTTCAAAATTTTCATTTTTTTATTTTTAAACAATTTTGCGAAGTCAAAATTGGCTGATAACAAGTATGCAAAGCACATAGGGTTTCTTCTTGTAGATCCACATGTTGGTGAGATCTTGTATTATAGATATATGTAGATCTAGTCTTGTATTGTAGATCCATGAGATCATATTGTATTGTTGATCCATGTAGATCTAGATATTGTAGAGGTCTAGTTTGTAGATTCACAATACAGTGAGACCCTGGCTGCATAGTGGCACATGCAGGTAGCCAGTGTGTGAGATCTGGTGGTGTTTCAGAGGCATGGTTGTAGTGCACTCAGGTAGATCTAGTTAGAGATCTAGAGGAGACACAAGTGGTGGTATGGAGGCATGGTTTAGTGTACTCATGCAGATCTAGTTGGAGATCTGGGAGGAAGAGATACTCTTGTAGAGATACATGTACTCTTATGCAGAAGAGTTGGTTTGTAATCTCTTGTTATATATATATATATATATATATATATATATATGAGATCTCTATCTTTGGGGACGTAGCCCACATTGGGTGAACCACTATATATGCTTGTTATGTGTGTGAAATTTTGTGTGAATTGGATTGTTGATCAGAGAAAACACTTAGTTGAACTTGCACACAGAGTCCGCGTGGAAGAATAGCATAGGAGCAAAAGCGCGAAGGTATAGGAAGGCGTCACGCGCGGAGGTGTAGAGTCAAACTCTCAAGGACTTAGCCAATTTTGGGGATCATGTCTATTCTTAGATAATGGCGTGCGGAGCACACAAAGCAATGCCGAGACTTGCGCGCCACTCTTCATGGATATTTTGAAGGACATGTCAACTCAATCTTGCATGGGCATAAGTTAAGAATAGATCCATCACTTTAGTTAACTATCAACAATCTATAGATAACATACTTGCATGTATGGCTATAATTGTAAGAAGGCGTGTGGCTATTATTAGCATGCGGCCTATTTCTAGTAGAGTTAAGTGGTGAAGGGCTAGTTCCCCACCCTATATATATGCAATGAATTACTTAGAAAATATATAGACACATATAGAGATACGGATGGAAACATATGCTTTGAAGAATGGGAAAACATGAGTACATGCGATTGGATAGTTATAACAGATCCATGTGTGCATGCCTGGTATTGTATGAAGTTTCTGTATTGTTGGTATGATGAATAGATAAAGGAAATTGGCTGAACAAACAGTGTTTGATGTGTTTTATCAATGCATGTTATTATTTTCATGATGATTTACCTTTAAGTGCTTATAGATCTGGTTAAATATAATGATGAATAGATGGATTAGTTCCTAAAATATATGTTTATTGCTTTATCATACCACCATTCTACTACTACAAACCTTAAAGAGGAACCCGGTACCTTTGCGCGCTTCGGGTGAGCGCTCACCTAGGCTGAGTGATGTGCCAGCGTGACTAGGTGTTAACTAACAATTCTAGGCTGCATCATTGGTTCCATTCTGCCGGACCTCTTTTCAATTGTTTCAGAATGGTTCGTGATGAAGACATACTGGCTAACTTTGGCGAGCGTTGAAGAATGGATTCATGATCTGGAGGAAGAATACACACAGAGGTTTGACACTGGATCTGGATTTAGCGCACGTACTTGGGTAGAGCAGAATCTATATGACAGTTTATATGAAAGCTTCTTTGCTATCTTTCCAGTAGAATTGTATGAATGGTTGACTACATATGCATCTAAGTGGAATTGGAGGTATCACACACTTGTTTGGACACGGAGGAATTTCAAACACTATATGATCTTTGACTTTGAAATGGACTCGCGCAGTAGATACCTGGTTTCACGGTGTCCTAAACAACTATATTTTGGAGTATTCAATTTCGACTTATTCGTTCCCGAGAGGTAGTAGAGTTCCAGTTTCTACGGTATCCTAGAGGGATGTATTTGCAAGGTATTCTACGTTGGCAATCAAAATACTAATGGTAACGTTGAACTTGGAAGCTAAACCCATGGAAAGCTAAAAGAATCTCCACGCATGAGGCGGGAACAAGATGGGTGAAAAATGGCAGACCTAGCGAAGTACAACAAGGGGAAGAAAGACAAATTGAAGTATGATGAGGCACACGAGAGGGAATTATGCAAGAAACAAGAAATTGCAGAATGGATGGTGTTGTGGAGAGAGATGGCTCATGAAGGATTTGAGGCTCATGGGGAGGAAGAAGAGCAAGAGCATTAAGAACTCCCCCATCTAGGAAAGCATGACAAAGAACCCTCTTCGGCCTCACATGGAAGCGCACCAGTAGATATGACCTAGGCCGTGGGTGCGCATCTAAGCCAACCTGTTGACCTAGCCCTTGCACTTGGTTTTCCAAAGATTCTAGTATAGCAGGTAAAAACAGTTTTAATTTAGGAAGTGAAAGCACAAAAATAGGTCAGATAACAAGTACATCAATGGCAACACAAAAAGCTTCATTATTCTTTGGGGGTATGTTTTCAGGCTCATCATCTGCACAGAATATGAGCACGCCTAGTGTGGGATTCACCTCTGGAATAAGGAATGCTTCTCAGACTGTCAGGGGTCCAAAGTATAGTACCACTATTGGGGCACATGGGAGTGCATCCATCGGCCCTATTCCAAATTCTAGAGGAGGATCGGGTGGTATGGGAAGTTCTAGTTCCGGTGGTTCGGGTGGTATTGGAGGAAGAGGAAACCAAGGAGGTTCTGGGTCGGGTGGTCAAGGCCCGCAACAACCCTAGAACATTTATATGGAGATGTCCCTTCGTCTCCCATAGAATACAAAGGTATCGAGGATGCTGCTGAACATGTTCATATGTGTGAAATATTGTGGTGCGCAAAAGGTATTACGGCCTCTGAGCGCAAGGCAAGTCAGTTTGCTACTACATTGCAGGCGTGCACACACAACTGGTATAGGAAGTTTGATCCCAATCAAACTTGTATTGACTATGCAACATTGAAAGAAGCTTTCTTGAAGGAGTTCCACATCCCAGAGTTTGAGCAGAAGAGCATAAGCGCACTCAAGGATATAAAGCAAGGCACTACTGAAAGTGTACGTGAGTATGATGCACATTTTAAAACACTTCTATCCAAAATCTCTTATGACATTCATGCAAGTCAATATGCACAATGGTTTATCAGGGGATTGATTACCCCATTTCAAAGAGCACTATCGCATAAGACTTATACCGATCCACGCGAAGCATTAGAAGTTGCTTTACATGTTGAAGCAGTTGGGAGTATTGACACTAGGGTTAGTCCATTTTTGGAAGCTTAGATAGCAGCTATGGAAAAATAGTTAGAGAAATTATCAGCAAACTCAGCTCATGAAACACGCTCAGGAATCTGGTGTATAGATTGTGAAGTGGAAGGGCACACTAAGGATAGTTTCCCTCGCAGAACTATACGTTCATTGTTATTAGACTGTGAGATTTTCCATTTGAACCATGATGCTAGTCACTACCCCCTACTACAACATGCGATCAGGAAGAATGTGTCCTCCTTTTGTAAAATTTGTAGGTCCACAACCCATGATACTGAGGACTGTAGATTGATTGGCTAGATCCATGATGCCATTGATATTGGGGTCAGACAGGGAGTGTGGCTGATAATTCTAAAGGGAAGAATGAGCATCAGGATAGGGATTATAATAAAACCCGCTATGACAGGAATGACGGAAGGTTTGAAGGGGTTCGTGAAAGGGGACAAGGATATCGAGGTGGATATGGAGGACGAGGCCGAGGTGGAGGAAGGAGTGAATTCCCTCGAGGAACTTGCTATACATGTGGTTCACCTGACCATTATAGGCACGAATGCCCGCAGAATATTTCCTGTTCATTTTGTGGAAAGGGGCATAGTTATGAAGAGTGTCCAGGACTTGTATGAGCATCTCAGTAAGCAACACAAGCAAGAAAACAAGGGCGCGGGGATGGTTAGAATCTAACACGCTATAGAGAACTAGTGGATGCCAAAGTTAACACCAGAACCTGAGGCGGTAACAATCAAGATAACCACATGAGCTGAGGCATGCGCAAGAGAGGTGTTGCAACAAAATTGACAATCACTAGGGAGGAGGTTTTGCATGCTAGATATCTAGATCTAGCTCATCAGAAAGAAGTCTATCAGGAAATGATGGAGGTCCTTAGGAGCCTTCAAGGTGAGATACAAGGTTTAAAAGAGTAGTCTCAAAAATTGGAGCACAAGGATACAGAACAAGCCCCGTCGGATATTGATGACATCAGAGAGGTATGTAGAATGTTGCACCAGGAGAATATTATTCCTTTATTGGGAAATTGATTGAAAGGGAATACTCCACACGCGGAACTGAGTCTAAGAGACAAATACTTCATGTGAATCTTCCCCCCGATAGCATTGACTAAAACAAAGAGATCACTTTGAATGTTGTTGTGGACGGATGGTTGTTGAGAAATATCTTGATTGACACAAGTGCGGAAGTAAATGTACTTACATTAGATGTGTGGGAACAAATGGGGAGACCCCCATTGCAGCCATCATCTAATGTATTGTTCATGGCAAAAAAAATAAAAAATACTCCCATAGGAGTTTTGAAGGATGCATCTATCACTATATAAGGGGCCAAGTTCACATGAGACTTTGAAGTGCTAGCGCTTGCAGAAGCAGATAGTTTCCCAGCTTTTCTTGGGCGCCCTTGGTGTTATGCGAACAATGCTGATTTGAGGTTTAACAAGGGGTATATCAGTTTCGAGAACAAGGAGGAAAGGGTCATAATACCATTGACAGATGGGAAATCCATGCCATATGTGGAACCTTTAAGTGAAGAGGACTTGAACAGAATCTATATACGTGCTATTCGAGACCTAGAGGTCAATGATCCATCTAAGGAAGGAATCCTTCATTGGGAAGATTCTCAGTCAATCAGTGATACTACTAGTATTGCTTGTGATAATTAGGCTCATGACACTTATGAACTGGTGGGGCGTGAAGTTAAGCACGTGGTTACTTGCAAAATGGGTTTTCGCTGTTCGATGTATAGGTTACGCAATACCCCGCTATACTGGATCTGAAGATTTGGCTGGATTTTTATAGGTCATGGAAACAAACTAGGTTGACCAGCTTAAACGATGAGATATGTTGTCATATACTTTGGGGGACAGCCGCCCACTGGTGGGTAGTCCATAGGGATAATCTCTTAGAATGGGGAATGATTGGGACCACCTTATCAACCAGGTTTTCCGAAGTAATGCACCTACAAAAATAAGCCCTTATCATGGTGATCAACTTGCTCAACATCATATCCAGTAGTGTGAGAGACTCTAGATAGTAGGACAGGAAGCATTACCGCCCTCACTTTGGGTGCATCGGTTTTATTCTACTCTACAAGGTTGCGCGCATGCTTGGTATGTCTATGCTGAATTACATCACGACACTGGCAATTGGAAAACTTTGACAATAGGATGATCCAAACTTTTGACTTCTTTTCATCTATGCCACCAGTGAACACAACTTTAAGCTTTATCAAGCACTTAACTATGGGAGACAGTGGGAAAGCGGAAGAACTTGTTCAGGAATTATTTGGTGAGATAGAGACAGGGGTGCATTTTGCGGATGAAGAAGATGATATCATATTACTTGAGCATGCTTCTCTGGAAAAAGATAAGGGGAAGATGGTTTACATAATTGATGAGGAGGAAGTTGAGCACTTGGATGTGGATCATTCACATGGAACACGTGAAGTGTTATCCAATGCGGATGTAGATGCGCGTGCATATCATGAACCTATGAAGACAACAAAGGTCAATATAGGCACAGAAGCTGACCTAAGGAGGTGATAATTGGGGATTACTGGTCAGAATCAGAGGTAGCAAAGATCATAGAGTTACTTCGAGACTATGAGGACTTATTCCCAAGAGGATACCATGAACTTAAAGGCGTGCATATATCACTCAAAGAAATGAAGATAAAGCTCAAGGAAGGTGCACGCCTGTTAGGAAGCGACCATATTGGATGAATCCCAATTTGCACGAGAAAGTAAAGGAGGAGATTGACAAGATGTTGAAATCTAGGATCATTCGACCATTGGATGAATCAAAATGGGTCAGTCCTATGGTGATAAGCATCAAAAAGGATGGTAGGATTCGAATTTGTGTTGATTATAGGGAGTTGAATGCAACATGTGTTACAGATCCCTTTCCTACGCCATTCACGAAGGAAATATTAGGAGTGGTTGGGCGTGAAATATATTCATTTGTAGAAGGGTTTTCGTGGTATCATTATGTTAGGATTGCCCAGGAAGATCAAGATAAGACCACCTTCATAATTGAATGGGGAAGCTTTGCTTATCTTTGTGATGCCCTTTGGATCAAGAAGAATGCACCTGTTGTATTTTCAAGGATAGTGGTACAAGCCTTCAAGGATTTTATTCATAACTTCTTACAGGTCTATCTTGATGATTAGACCGTTTATGGGCTGATTAAGGATCATTGTGATAATCTGTGCTTGATGTTTGAAAGATGTCGACAGTTGAGTATCTCATTAAACATCAAGAAGTGCATCTTTGCTACTCCCTTTGGCACACTTTTAGGACATATTATCTGCAAGGAAGGGTTGTTGGTTGATCCAGCTAAAGTTGCAGTCATCATTGGCTTGAAAGCGCCGGCTAGTCAGTGCGAGGTGCGTGGATTTTTGGGTCATACAGGGTATTACAAGAAGTTTATAAAAGGGTATGTAAAATTTGTCGCGCCCTTGGAAGAATTGCTCCAGGGAAAAGGTACATTCTACTGGGGGAGTCACAGCAGCACACGTTTGAGATATTGAAGGAAAACTTACTGCCATCTTGCGTTCCTTCATGGGATAAACCTTTTCATGTTCATGTGGATGCCTCTGGCATAGCCATTGGTGTTGTCTTAGCTCAACCAGGAGAAGGTATCATTGATCATCCCATTTTCTTTGCTAGTAGGAAGTTGACCCCTACAGAACAAAATTATACCACTACAGAGCACGAGGCCTTGTCCATGATCTATGCCTTGCAAAAATTTCATTAGTATTTGTTGGCTACACCATTTGTGTTTTATACAAATCACATGGCATTAAAATATTTGGTGAACAAGCCCGTTTTATAGGGGCACATATGCCGATGGGTACTTTTATTTCAAGAGTTTGACTTTACGGTTGTGGTAAAACCAGGCAAAAGTAATTCTGGACTGGATCACTTGTCTAGAATTCAATCAGGGGAAGAGGCACAAACAATAGAAGAGACCATGCCTGATGCACAATCTGTATAGGTTACAACGCACACCATCAGAATTAGAGGACATTGCTGTCTTTCTAAAGACTGGTATGGCGCTAGACGACATGAAAGCTTTAGAGAAGAAGCAACTTGCTATTCATGCGACACCATTCATGTTAATTAGTGGTGATTTGTACAAGCTAGGTAGAGATGAGGTGTTACGCCGTTGTGTCTTGGAGCATGAACAAAAGGACATAATGGAAGAAGCACATGGTGGTATTGCAGGTGGCCATTATGCAGGTGATGCAACAATGCGCAAGATCCTACTTGCTGGGTTGTGGTGGGAAACATTGTACAAGGATTGTAAAGAGTATTGTAAGACATGTGACCATTTTCAACGTCTCTCGACTAGGACAAAGGGATGAGATGCCCCTATGACCAATAACAAGTGCAAAACCCTTTGAGAAATGGGCAATTGACTTTTTCGAGCCTATTTCACCAACCACGCACAAGACTGGATCACGCTATATCATCACTTGTACAGATTATCTTACCCGATGGGTAGAAGCAACACCTACAAAGGACTGTACAACGACTATAGCAGCACAGGTTCTTATGGGAGAATGTTCTTACAAGGTATGGCTGTCCTTTAAGTTTAACAAGTGATAGGGGCACACATTTTTTAAATGAGACAATAAGAATTCTTTTAGATGAGTTTATGGTTGCCCACCATAAAACTACACCCTATCACCCTTAGGAAAATGGGACTACTGAGGCTTTTAACAAGGTTTTGAGCCACACATTGACCAATATTTGTGATGTTGGAAGGAAAGATTGGGATGATAAAGTATTTTCTGTTCTTTGGGCTTATAGGACAACATACAAAAGATTGAACAAAGCCACACCTTTTCAATTAGTGTTTGGTGCGGAAGTTGTTCTTCCTCTAGAATTTATGTTACCTTCTTTGTGCATTGCACGACGGGCTAGAGGTCTAGCTGATGAGCAAGCCTTGGAAGAACGGATTGCAAAGATGGTTCAACTAGATGAGCGCCAAGCCATCACACGCTGGAGTCGAAATAAGAAAAAGTGCACCAAAAGGCATGGCATGATCGACACATCAGGGATAAGAAACTTGCGGTAGGCCAAATGGTACTTTTATATGACTCCAAGTTTCGTGGCTTGCATCAGGAAAGCTCAAGGTGCATTGGTTGGGGCCATATGTTATCACTCATATACTTGAGTCAGGTGCTTGCTAGTTGGAAAAAATTGATGGCACGAGGTTTCCTGGTTTCTTTAATGGGAGTAGGTTGAAGCCCTACTATAAATAAGTCTTCTTGGTGTTTGTAATAAGGCAGTATTGCCAGATACATTAGGTTTCCCTTTATGCATTTCCTTAATGTATTTCTTTCATTGTTGTTATGCTTTGTCAATTTTAGCTCTTGTTTGTGTAATAAGCGCACTTGCGCGCATGAAGCTAACTACAATATGAAGCATGTTGATGCATAGAGGACTGCACATCCTTTTCATGTGGGGTGGATTGTTGGTGACTCTCAGGTATATGTTGTGAAGATGTCATGTTGTGGGTGTTGAGAAAGAAGGTTGCTAAGGGTAACTGACAAAATATTTCTTCTCAAGATAAGAAAGGATGAATATGGATAAGGTAAAGTATAACGCGAGGTAAGCGGCAGCCATGGTAATTACCAGGAGATGGTGCAGTGATGTCAGGCGCTAGAGTGCGCACTAAAGAGAAGTTTGTGTGAGAGGGTAAAAAGGTTTAGAAGGTTATAGCTTTGGTGCGAAAATATACCATGTGGAAATGATAAAAACGGGTCATAAATGAGGAGAATTTGGTAGGTGGAGGAGCAATTAATGCAGCAAAAAGTAGAAATCTATATAAGGATGGGATGTGATTTCATTTTTACCCTTGCGACTACGAGAATTCGACAAAGAGCCTACATGTGAAGAGCATAAAGCTAACTAATTCAAGGTACGAAGCAAGTGAACCAGGCATGGAGAAGAGATTTGTTTATTAGAAGGGCTTGGATCCCCTAGGAAAAGGGTTTGACAAAGTAGAGTAATAAAACAGAGCTAGGGTGTGCAAGTTCATGATTACAAATTAGGGCACAGAAGAATCGGGTTAGGGTTCGAAGCAAATTACTCAAAACACACAACAACTGATCTACAAAACAAAACCCGAAAGAAGAATGGCACCAAAGAAGAAAGCAACATCGGTAAAAGAAAAGAAGAAAGTGGTGGTGGAAGAAGAGGAGGAGATGGCCCCGGAGAGCAATTTCTCCAAAATGTAGTACCCTGAAGAAGTTATTGTGGGGCAGGAATGGAATACCCACATAAGATAGAGTAAGATAAGTGAATACAATCACCGAACTAGTGAAAACCAAAAAAAATTAGACGACCTGCTCACTTCTCAAACGAACAGGCACACTGAGGATGGCATGTCAATATATGATGATGCTGGGGAAAAGTTACTCAAAGGAAATGATGTCTACCAGCTTTATGAGCTTCCAAACTTTGGAAAGTATGCACCCTTGTACATATGGCTGATGAGCCGAGTCCATGAGGACTTCTTCTACTCGCGGCAGACGAGAGGGTAAGACCGACACCCATCCTTATTGCCATTCATCGGATTACGGGAAACGGGCAAAGACATTAAGACCAACTTAGCTGACAAAAGTGCCATTTTAGAGACACAGAAGGTGTTGGGAAATCGAGAAAGGACCGCGGGATGGACATTAACAAATTGAAAAATTGTCCAAAGAGTAGTCTTCATTGACACTAAAATTTTCCTCCATAATTTCTATTTCATTAATGTATGTATTAGGAATAGGATGTTGTTAAGTATAATTAGTAGTAGCGTCTGATAGAAGATAACGGCGCCGTCAGTACGGTGTCGCCAATAATGTGGAGTATGGTAATAGTCAAAGTACAATAGGAATGTTGTAAAAAGTAAATATTTGTCATAAGTGGTCCGGTAATGTTAAAATGTCAAAGTTTGGGTAAGTAGAGAAGTAGGGTCTACATGATTAGGAATTAGAAATATTATATTGGTAATAAGGACAAGGAGTGAGGTCATAAATATTTTGTGTATTTTATTTGTAAAAAGTCTAAAAATGTGGAACCCATGTAAAATGATAAGGTTTATCTTATCTTAAGAGATAAGCTTACATGCTGAGATAAGAGTTAAGGTATGGAATATGATTCGCCGTAGTAGATTTCTTATCCTATCTTAGAGATAGGATGGATAAGCCTGGAAGTTCTATAAATAGAGAGGCCACCCCCTCATTTAGCATAGAAAGAAGTAGTGAGAAATATTGTAGGAAGTGTGCAAAGGAAACCATCGATTAAAGGTGTGTTCAAGAAGCCATCGAGAGGTGTAATTGTAAAGTTTCTCCCATTGTCTTGTTCAAGTACCTCATGGGTAAGATTGTAACAATTTCATATTAATATTATAATTTACTTTGATATTTCAGATTTGTCATCATTCCGTCTTATCATAGTCGATGGTATTCTTGTGTTTGGTTGTTGTTTTGTTTTCCAGATTACATCCACCAAACTAAAGGCATGTGCATTAGTAAATAATCATAGACGAGGAGTTCCGGTGAAGAATTATCATAGTGCCGGATTGGTGATGAAATTTTGGTTCCGTTGTGGGACCATTCCTCGTTGGTGGATTTTCTGGAGAGATATTCCCACTTAGTCAAAAATCAATTGGAGGGTAACCTTGTTTTTACTGTGCATAGTAGTTACCATGGTAAAGTCATTTTTACCGTGAATAGTAGTTACCATGATAAAGTCATTTTTGCTGTGAATAGTATCTATATCACAAGAAAGTTACTTTTTACCGTGAATAGTATTTACCGCAGTAACTTCACTTTTTACCGTGAATAGTGTTTACCACAGTAAAATCAGTTTTTACCGTAGTAAGTCAAGTTTTACCATAGTTTACCGTGGTCATTTCTATAGTAATTCCAATTATTTGTGCACATAAGTCTTGTTGATTGTACTTGTGGGTTGGTATTTCATGGTGGTTACTTTTGAAAATGGGAAAGATTCCTATTTTTTCAGCTCAATCTAATGAAGATGCTTCTTCTTTCATTCAAGAGTTTAAGCGATCTTGTATTTGTAATGGCCTTATAAGAAGGGAACAATGGACTAAATTTTTCCTACCTTTTTGGATGGTTCAACACTTAGGTGGTTTGAAACACTAGGTGATAATGTGAAAAATTCATGGGATTTATTAATTGAAAGTTTTCTTGAAGAATTTGGTGAACAACAGAAATATGCAGATCTCATGATCGAGATCACAAAGCTATCCCAAGGAGAGAAGGAGAAGATAAGGGATTATCATGCTCGTGTTCTAGAGCTAAGGAGGAAGCTCGATGCCCAGATCCGGAAGGAAGGACTAGCAGATGGGTTGATGAATGGCGTGGATAATATCCTTTGTAAGCACTTCATTCTTGGGATGAAGCCAGAGATCAGACAACGAGTGAAGTATGACCACCCAACTACCATTGAACAAGCAAAGGAGATTGCAAGAAGGTAAGAAGAAATCATGGAAGAGGAGCCCAAAGAAATTGTTGTTAAAGTAGAGCCTACACAGCACCTTTGGTCCGTAATCCACAACCACTCCGGTGAGCACAAATATTTCTCCTAGTACATCTACTGAGTATGAAGATCTGCTTAGGAAGATGGGCCAGTTAACTATTAATCTTCTTCAAGGAAAGGAATTTAGTTCTCAGGGAGGAGATAGAGGTCTAAAAAGAAATATTTCTGAAGTTTTTTGTTATGGTTGTTATAAAAAGGGTCATTATAAGTATAATTGTCCAGATAGAGCTTCTACATTTGGTACAAGAGATAATGATAAAGGAAAAGCACCTGTGAATTCTCTTGATGTAGTAGATAAGAGTAGAAATAATGAAGTAGATGTGTTTGTAACAAAAAGAAAGAAAGAAAAAGATAATCAAGATGGAACTGATCCTAAGAAGATGAAAGGAGAAACTAGTAAGAAACATAGGAGAAGAAAGTTGGGTGTGCAGGATTTTTTGATTTCACAGGGGCAAGGACCATACTCCATCTTGGAAGATCTGTCTAAAAGGCCTGCAAATATTACATATGGTCAACTCTTGGCTATGTCTTCTGAGAAGAGGCGGGAGTTGCGAGGTGGACTCAATGCTCGAAGAAGGAAGGAGGTTGAGGTCCCTGTTTTGGAGGCAGAGGCAGATCCCTATGCTCCACAAGCTGAGGTATTATGTAATGGTATTTCAATTCATGATGTCTTAGTTGATGGAGGTGCTGCAGTTAATGTAATGACCGAGTCTGTAATGAATATGTTGGGTTTAAAAATTGATCGCCCTTCAACACTTATGTTAAGGTCATTAAATAAAGGAAAAACTAAACCAGAAGGTGTAGTTTCAAATGTGGCAATATCTGTTATGGGTGTGGTATGTGTGGTAGACTTTCGGTGATGAAAATGGTGCATTGCGCGTATGCACCCAATGCCGGGAAGACCATGGCTAAGGAGAGTTCATGCAAGAAACTACTGGAATGAAGGTTTCATGACACTTGGACGTGGTAGAGAGAGGGTGAAGATAAACGTGATCCTCGACATCATAAAGCAGAACTCGTGGATTCAAGTGATGAAACTGATGATTGGACATCCTCTGGATTACTCTAGTACAAGTGAAGTGGACATGGAAGATGAAGAAAGTGAGGTGGATGTTTCAGTCATGGATATTCTTCCATCACACCAACCCATGACCCCATAAAATTATCTGAAGAAGAAGTTGATGATCATCTCCAACAAATAAAGATTGGTGATGCTGTGATGGAGAGTGAGAAGGAATCCTACCTCTAGCTCTTTCGAAGGTACATACACCTATTCACTTTTGATTACAAGGAACTCCGTCAAGTAAGTTGGGTAGAACATTGTATTGAGCTGGTAGATGGTGCTAAGCCCATAAAGCAAATGCCATATAGAATGAATCCTAATTTTTTCAAGAATTGTAAAAGAAGAAATAGATAAGTTGCTTGATGCAGATTCATATTTTCGTGGAGAATTTAGAATGGGTTTCTCCCATTGTGATCTCAATAAAAAAGAATGGGAAGCTATGCATTTGTGTTGATTACAGGAAGCTTAATAAGGCAACAAAGAAGGATCATTACCCTCTTCCATTTTCAGATCAGATCTTGGACGAAGTAGTGGCCAGAGTGCTATAGTTTGTTGATGGATATATGGCTACAACCAAGTTTGTATAGCAGAGAAAGATCGGTGTCAAGACCACGCTCACCACTCCTTGGGGAACGTTTGCTTATAGAGTTATGCCTTTTGGGTTGTGTAATGCTCCAAAAACATTCCAGCGTTTGATGAATAGGGTGTTCGAACCCTACATTGGGACCTTCATCAGAGTATTTCTGGATGATTTTTGCATCTATGGGAGCAAGTTGGACCACCGCACTGTGATGGAGACAACATTTCAAAGGTTAGATGAAGCACAAGCCTCACTAAACCCTACAAAGTGTGTCTTTGGATGTTCTAAAGGTGTTTTGTTAGGGCATGTTGTATCCAGAGATGGTATTGGTACTGATCCTGATAAAGTTTCAAAAATCAAAGATTTACCATTTCCTATGAATAGAAGTAAGTTGAGATCATTTTTAGGCCATGTGGGTTACTATAGAAGGTTCATCAAGAATTTCTCAAAGATTGCACAGCCACTAACCTAGTTCTTGAAGAAGGATGTTACTTATGAACCAGAAATAAGGTGCATGAAGCTTTTGGACAATCAAGGAAGCCCTGGTGTCTTCACCTGTTTTGAAGAATCCAGATTGGAGCAAGCCATTCATGTACACCGATGCCTCGGATGCAGCACTAGGAAGTACTTTGAGCCAAAAGGATGAAAATGGGAATGAACATCCAATTTACTTTGGGAGAGCGAGATAAATGAGCAAAAAGGCTGAGGTAAACTATACATCGTGAATCGAAAAAGAGGCTCTCGCTATCATTTTTTCTTTGAAGAAGTTTAGAAATTACTTGCTAGGGCAGAAATTTATAGTTGTAATGCAGATCATCGAGGCTCAAATATATTGTCAATAAGTCTAACCCATTAGGAGGATAGCAAGATGGATAATTTTGCTACAAGAATTTGAATTTGATATTATAGATAGGCCAGGAAAGAAGCATGTCAATGCAGATGCACTCTCTCGAGCCTATGATGGTTTAGGATCATCTTGTGATGATGATGATTTTCCCGAAAGATTGTTCTCCTTGACACAATCCCTAGTGAATACATAGATATTTGGAATTATCTGAATGAATTCAAGTTTCCTGATGGTGCCAATGCAAAGACTAAGAGAAAGATTACTCAAGCCAGTCGTCCATATTCTATTCTGCATGGAGCATTATTTCGAATAGGACCTGATGGACAGTACAAGAGGGCAGTTGGACGTGATCAAGGAAAGGAGTTGCTAGAAGAATTCCACAATGGTACATGTGGAGGGCACTTCTCTGGACAACTTACAACAAGAAGGATCTTGGATGTAGGTTATCACTGGCCCACTCTTTTTAAAGATTGTTATAATTATTGTAAGACATGTGATATTTGTCAAACACATGGTAACCGTAAGACTTCATCAGCTCCATTATGTCCTATTCTTCCACTTGGTCCCTTTGAAAAGTGGGGAATAGACATTGTAGGTCCACTTCCAACTACATCACGCCAAAATAAGTATATTGTAGTTGCCATAGATTATTTAACCAAGTGGGTTGAAGCTAGGCCATTGAAAACATCTTCCATGGATGAAGTGGAAAGGTTCATATATGAACGCATTGTCACCAGATTTGGTTGTCCATTAGAAATTGTAACAGATCAAGGAAGCCACTTCATTAATGAGGTGGTAGAATCCCTAGTCAATAAGTTTTCTATTAAGCACAGGAAGGCAACAACATACAAGCCAAGCACAAATGGACAGGTGGAACGAACAAATTTTGTGTTGTGTCAAATTCTAGCAAAAGATGTAGCCTTACAGGTACATAAATGGGATAAAAGGATTCATGCAGCATTGTGGGCATATAGGGCAACATCAAAGTTAGCAACATGATACTCCCCATTTCAGTTGGCCTATGGCATTGATCCAGTTCTTTCTATTGAGTTTGATATTCCCACTGTGAGAGTTATGAAACATGAAAGGATGGATGAAAGTGATTCAGTAAAAGAAAGGTTGGTACATCTTCATTTGCTAGAGGAAATGAGGGAAATAGCAAAGGATACAAGCCATAAGAAGAAAATGAAGCAGAAGGAATACTTTGATCAAAAGATCCGATGGTCTCCATTTCATGTGAATGACTTGGTCCTAGTATATGATTCCAGATACAAAAAAAGAAGACAGAGAAAATTTCTTCCAAAATGGATGGGGCCCTACAAAATAGCAATTGTGCATGAAAATGGTACGTACCGACTGGAGGAATTGGATGGCACTCCCATTACGAAATGGGTCAACCACGACAAGTTGAAGATTTTCCAAGCACTGAATAGTCTACTCAGGACGGAGTAGAAGCTAGGAAGGGGGAAGATGTCGACACTAAAATTTTCCTCCATAATTTCTATTTCATTAATGTATGTATTAGGAATAGGATGTTGTTAAGTATAATTAGTAGTAGCGTCTGATAGAAGATAACGGCACCGTCAGTACGGTGTCGCTAATAATGTGGAGTACGGTAACAGTCAAAGTACAATAGGAATGTTGTAAAAAGTAAATATTTGTCATAAGTGGTCCGGTAATGTTAAAATGTCAAAGTTTGGGTAAGTAGAGAAGTAGGGTCTACATGATTAGGAATTAGAAATATTATATTGGTAATGAGGACAAGGAGTGAGGTCATAAATATTTTGTGTATTTTATTGGTAAAAAGTCTAAAAATGTGGAACCCATGTAAAATGATAAGGTTTATCTTATCTTAAGAGATAAGCTTACATGTACAGATAAGAGTTAAGGTATGGAATATGATTCGTCAGAGTGGATTTCTTATCCTATCTTAGAGATAGGATGGATAAGCCTGGAAGTTCTATAAATAGAGAGGCCACCCCCCTCATTTAGCATAGAAAGAAGTAGTGAGAAATATTGTAGGAAGTGTGCAAAGGAAGCCATCAGTTAAAGGTGTGTTGAAGAAGCCATCGAGAGGTGTAATTGTAAAGTTTCTCCCATAGTCTTGTTGAAGTACCTCATGGGTGAGATTGTAACAATTTCATGTTAATATTATAATTTACTTTGATATTTCATATTTGTCATCATTCCGTCTTATCATAGTCGATGGTATTCTTGTGTTCGGTTGTTGTTTTGTTTCAGATTAATCCACCAAACTAAAGGTCATGTGCATTAGTAAATAACCATAGCACGAGGAGTTCGGTGAAGAATTATCATAGTGCCGGATTGGTGATGACGAACAGTGCAACATTGCATCTAACCACAAAATTGAATGACCAAGAACGTTGGTCATAAGTTAATTCTATGTGGTTGCATGTGGAAAAGCACATGTTAAAAGGAACCACTTATAACATTGTTGGCTTCATTGCAGAGCGGATAGTCGAGGAAGCGCGCAAAGGGAGTAAGATAAGTTTTGGCTGCGGCCTACTAAGTCTGGTCTTCATGGAGATTGGGGTACTAGACGGCCCAAAAGAGAACATATGGGAAAACCCCTTGAATCATAAGTCTCCAGTTGAGCGATTTAGCAAGTATCTTTGCAAGGGGTCGATGATGGAGGAGGTGAAGGAGCATGCTGAGATGTGGTATGATAGGCTCAGGTGGCGTTTGGAGAAGAGTGGCGCATACCCAAGGATTTTCCTCGGTCCTTGGAAAAAGGTATAGTTTGCGGTGTACTAGCACTTATGCATTACATGCTTTCCAATGGTAGATGGGTCTTAGAGCCCCGGTGTAAACCGCCATATGCATTTCTCTGCAGTGCAAGACTTCCAAGCTGCAGTTCATCGGTTCACCAACACACGAAGGTTGGTGTTTAATGTGAATAAGGTGGACTGTGAGTATCACACCTTGAGGAAGACTTATGGATATCCAGGGAGGAATGCATACAACGAGAATAACATCTTAGAAATCTTAAGCATTAAGCCAAAGACAGTGGCCATTGTGGATATCGGGGCCGCGCTAATATACCTCCAACTGAAGCCTAAAATGGAGAATAACAAGTACGTGGAGAATGAATTTGCGCTTCTAGGGCCACCGAAGGGAATACATATTATGGAAAACATTTTGGCACCTAGACCCTCTGAACTCACGCAAGATGATGAGGAAGAGGATGAAGAACATGAAGATAGTGGTGGCCTGGTTCGAAGGGGGAAGCAACCATCGGCCGAGGGGGAGCATGAGACAACTTCCAGGAGGAGGAGTTACGGGGAGGAGCAGGGGTGCACAAAGATTTTAAAAGGTGTTTAAGCACATAAGGGCGCAAGGAGGAACCCTGCAAGTGAAGGAGCTAAAGGATAAGAAATGAAGAAAACTCAGGCTAAGCAAGGAAATAGAAGAATCTGAGGAGAAGGCGCCTTCATCTCCAACTGAAGAAGAGCCTCAACACAAGGAGGAGAAGATGGAAGGAGAGGAAGGGGGTCAATCAGAGACTACACAAGATAAGGGTGGGGAAACATTTGGTATTCCTAACCTTGATGCAGCCATTCCAAGAGGACCTTGATCCTGTCGAATAGGGGAGGATGCCAAGGCACATACCATGAGGTATGCAAAAGACCCAAAGATGATCATTCGCGCTCAGTTCCAGAGCACCATCGAGCAGAAGGATTTATTTGGATGTGCGCTCATGGATGAGGACAAGGAGACTCTGCACACAAAGAAGCATATTTCATGGTCTATGCACATGCACATGGATGAGCCCGAATTTGATGTCAGTGAAGAATCGTGCGCGTCAAGGTGGTTGAAGAAGGCACCTCAAACGCGCCACATGACAATCAAACCAACAATGATGTTAGATGAGCATGTGAGCAATGCTCTAGTAAAAGTATCCTTCGAAGTAGCAAGAAGAAACATAGATAAATCTGCTACCATCAAGGTGCTGACAGAGAAATTAAAAGCCAAAGATGTGGAGATAGCGCCTAGTAAAGGAAAAGGACTTAATCAAAAGAAAATATGACACTTTTGTCAGTATGGTAGAGGAAATTAGAGATGATGTTCTAAAGGTACACCCACATCTGGAATCTTGGGTACCAAAAGAATTTCCTTCTGCAATGCATTATGTCAAGACAATAATAATAGTAGTGTTGGAAGATGAGAAAGCGTGCGTATTGTCACAGCCCAAGGACTCCAGGGAAAAGATAGAAAAGGCACAGGCTGCAGTAGCCACAAAGATTGCTACTTATGAAGGCCTATTGCAAGCCACCCGTGACAAAATAAAGAAGGTCGATCATGCACTAACAATATGCACATCCCCAGATGCACTGATCGTGATGAAAACATTGGAGGAGGAGAATGAGGTCCATAAGGCAATGAAGGATGCTTCCCTAGGCCATGCTAAATGCTTAGTTCTAGTAAAGCAAAAGCGCGAGGCACTAGCTACGACATAGGCACCACATAAGGAGAGGTTGGAGGAGCTAGGAAAGTTCATTGCTTAGAAGATGGATGTACTGGAAGGGGTGTAAACCTCTATGTCAAGCGTAATGCTTGTGATACAAAATGAGCAAGGGAAACTCGCATGGAAGAGCTACAGTCCATCATTACAGACGTGCCTAAAACAGTAGGAGTAGCGCTAATGGTGTGGGAGAACCTGGAAGCAGATATCAAAGAAGAATATCTAGAGTTGTTGCTTCAGGATGAGACGGAGGGGCCTGAGGCTTAAATAGTTTTGTTAGTTGTGTATATCTTCTTCAAAATTCTTATTCAAGATTCCTTATTCAAAATTCTTTATTCAACTATTCTTTATTTATCCATTCTTTGTATAAGTTTTGGACATTTCCATTGTCAGGGTGACAATGAGATTAGTGTGGGGTAATGTTGATAAGAGAAAACACTTAGTTGAACTTGCACACATAGTCCATGTGGAAGAATAACACAAGAGCAAAAGTGTGAAGGTATAGGAAGGCGTCACGTGTGGAGGTGTAGAGTCAAACTCTCAAGGACTTAGCTGATTTTTGGGATCAGTCTATTCTTAGAGATTGGTGTGCGGAGCACACAAAGCAATGCCAAGACTTGCGCGCCACTCTTCGTGGAGATTTTTGAAGGACATGTCAACTCACTCTTGCATGGGCATAAGTTAAGAATAGATCCATCACTTTAGTTAACTATAAGCAATCTATAGATAGCATACTTTCATGTATGGCTATAATTGTAAGAAGGTGCGTGGCTATTATTAGCATGCGACCTATTTCTGGTAGAGTTAAGTGGTGAAGGGCTAGTTCCCCACCCTATATATGTAATGAATTACCTAGAAAATATATAGACACATATAGAGATATGAATGGAAACCTATGCTTTGAAGAATGGGAAAACATGAGTACATGCAACTGGATAGTTGTAACAGGTCCATGCGTGCATGCCCGGTATTGTATGAAGTTTCTGTATTGTTGGTACGATGAATAGATAAAGGCAATTGGCTGAACAAACACTATTTTATCAATGCATGTTATTATTTTCATGCTGATTTACCTTTAAAGCGCTTATAGATCTAGTTAAATATAATGATGAATAGATGGATTAGTTCCTAAAATATATGTTTACTGCTTTATCATACCACCATTCTGCTACTGCAAACCTTAAAGAGGAACCTGGTACCTTTGCGTGCTTTGGGTGAGAGCTCAGCCTAGGCTGAGTGATGTGCCAACATGACTAGGTGTTAACTAAAAATTCTAGGCTGTATCATGGATTATTCTAGTTTATACTCCTATTCTTTGTAGATTTTGTGGGGATTGTTTAGATCTTGTGTGCATGATTTTGTTGTCATTAAATCATACCACTATTCCATTGTCCCCTAAATCCCAACAACCGGTATCGAGTAGGTTTTTTTTTCCTGATGAGAAGATCACAGGAAGAGATTTAATCTCAAGTGGGAGCCGGAAGAATAATTTTGCTAGAAGTTACTGGGGTGACGTGGTTGGTTGGTTCGAGTAGCCTAGTTATAAACAGAAAATCACAGATATGAAGAAATGGAAAGATACATATAATGTATCTTGTTTGTTGAGGTGTCCCAGTTCTTGAGAGGCACAAACATGTTGGTCGATTGCATATCTAGTTATTGAGGTACAGTTTTAACTTGGTATTGCAGTAGTGCTTATATTATTTTAGTTGCACATGCATGCTTGGGACCGCATATCTAGATCCGAGAATGAGAGAAAAAGGAGTAGTTATGCATCCTTTGGTGCAGTTAGATGCATGGGCTTTGGTAGAGAGGTAGTAACACAGAATGAAGACAGGGCTTCCATCAGAGAAGCATGTACTTTAGTTGAAGATGTAGTTGTGGTGTCATCAGATTTCACCATGAAATCTAAGACTACCCCATGTTAAAAATTTCATTTTTAAAAATAATGGGTCGTTTTGTATTGTGTCAAGATATTCCTAGAGAGTCATATTAGCCATTTTCACCCAATACCCGAATGACTAAAATTGTTATCTTCTGTCCTTGGGGTTTTCCTGTGGGAAATTTGTATTTAATTATTTTGAGCCCCATTTGAGGTAAATTGTGCTCCGATTTAACCCTGTTGTGGTCTTACATGTCAATATTCCCATATACTAGTAGGGTTTTAACCAGGAATGAATCTTGGGCTTTATCTGTGACTTTTGACAATGTTTTGTGTTTTTGGTGTTTTCCCATTTTGTTTTCTGTGAAATTTTCTCTGGGTCAATTCCTTTGTTAGTTTGGTCTGATTCCTTTCCTAGATTATTTAGATATCATCTATGGATGTTATGCTAGAAGGAATTTGCCACAGGAGGTCTGGTTCTCTCTGAAAAGACGAAGTCATGCACGAAAAAGCTTCTTCTGGGTAGGTCGCATTTTTGGAAAAAGAAGGTTTTAAGCTACAATGGGATTTTTGGTAGTAGCAGGCAGGTGGGAATTTTGTACCTTCTGTAAGGGTACTTTTTCCCATGGAAGCAATGCCACTTAAGTCACAATGGGAAAATTAGAGGCAGCAGGTAGGCGATAATTTCTTACCTGCCTTACAAAGTGAAAATTCCCATTGTGAAATAAAAGAAAATCATTTAAGGCATTGGTGGGATTTTCTTACCTGCCTTGCAGGGTAAATAATCCCATTATGAAAGTCAAACAACTTAAGTGGATCATGGGATTTTTGGAGCTGCGGTGCAGGGTGAATAATCCCATTGAAAATTGGCTTTTAAAAATAGAAATGACTTATATCAAAAATGCAACCCCTTTTGGGATAGAAGGGCAACTTTAAATGTATTAATTAATTAATTATTTCTCCAAATTTGGCGCCCAAGAATGAGGAAAAGTCAACAAAGGAAAGTGGATAAAGGGAAATTAGAATTAGAATTCTAAAATTAAATAAATATTATTTATTTAATGCGGTCCTTCATGTCAAAAAGTGTGCCCATATATGGAAGAGGAATAATACCTTTTTAAGTATTAATTGATGTAATTAATTCCTATTTTGGGTAGATGAGGTCAAAGCATAATGTGAGGCTTAAGTGAACTAGAAGTAGAGAGCTAAAATTAAATAAATTTAATTTATTTAATAGCAACCATGAGCATGCACAAAATAGGCGCCCCATTTGAAGAGAAAAGCTTGTTAATTAATTAATTAATTGCCAGGAATAGGAGGGGAAATAATTAATTATAGAATGATGAGGGTTATATAAACAAGGGCTGTCATAAGGATGAATTAATTAATTCTTTAGCAAGGAAGTGCAGCCCAGGCAATTTTGGCGCCCCATTTGAAGAGGAATTTTGCTCAGAAGAAGGTTTAATTACTGTTGGAAGCTTCAAAATTTGGCACCTAGGTTTAAAGAAGCTTGATTTGTGTCTGAATAATTTTCTGCATAGTGGTACATGTGCTCAAGTGAAGTTGATAAAATTCATGCTTGCTTTGCATGTAAACAAAACATCAAATTTTTGGGGCAGCAGGCTTGATATATGCAGATTTTTATAATTAAAGTCCATTGTTCATGTTCCGGCTGCTGTCTTTGTCTGAATTAACTGTAGGAATTCATTATAGGTTATTTTATAAGAGAAATGGAGCTTAAATCAATGTTCAATACATTGAACATATCCTCCGAATCTGCACCGATTGTAAATAATTCGACCGAATAAAGAGAAAAAGAATTTCTCGAGACAAAGACAAATTTAAATTTGGCCATGGAAAATCAGGTTGAAAAAGAAAGCACAACAGAGGCATGCATCACTTCTAAGTTTGTTGACATTAGAGATATAGATCTAGGTCAAGAACATCTTTCCGAATTGATTGACAGATCCAGAGCTGGAAAGAATTCCCTCATGCGTGCAGTCAAAAGCAGTGGAATCATTCGAGCTGCAACATTTCCATTCATAGCCCAGTTGCCAGAATTCATCATGGAGTGTGCTAGGTCTTACCATCCATTATCCAAATCCAGATCTCATAATTGCAAAATCTTAGGCAAAAATTCATCCTCTTGTTTCTCGACGCAACCTATGTAGAAGTTAGTGCATGGATAATTCCTTCTAGGATCTTGTGCATGTGCTTCTAATCTTCCAAATTGAAGACTTCATTGAATTTGCATTCACCTGGAGTGCTTTCCAAAAATTTTAATTGCTCATATGTAATTAAAAATAAAAATGATGAGTTATTTACGACAAACATTGCACTGATGCATGTACTAGAGAAGAACTACAAAAGATTCAAGGATAAGAGGAAGACATGTCAAAGGAAATACCCGCAAGCAAATCACAATCACCGATCCAAATCCAGCTTTCTAGATCTAGATGCTTCTAGATCTAGTATGGTGAGAATCAAGGGCAAAGAATCAACTGCATGCAAAATGTGAAAAAGAACAAGATTGCAGCTTTCCTCTTTCTTCTTCTTTCTCTTATTTCCTCCGACAAAGTAATTGAGTGATAAATTAAATTATAAAACTTAAGTGATTGGTTTAAAATCCATTACTTGAAGAAGTCAACTACTTGGAAATAGGTGGTAGACATGCAAAATAGAAGGTTCTATCTTCAGTTGTAAATCATGCATGTCATGCAAAGAGGAATTCTAGGAGGGAGATTGCCAGTTGTTTCCTTTCTAACTTCCACATGTGCCAGTTCAACTAAAAGCTTCCTATTTGTAATTTCCCCTCTACATGCTATAAGTAGAGGAAGAACCTACGGGTTAAAGGATTATAATTTGTAAGCAACATTCTTGTGTTCTAGACTTTGTGCTAAAACCCCTGATAGCTATTTGAAGCAAAGGAATACAAAGGAGTAGATTTCAGAGAAATTTGTGTCACGGTGCATTTTGTTTCTAGCTTTTGTTTTAGATCTTCTTATAAACTTTGTGTTATTTTAGATCTAGACATGAAGTCGTCTTTGCTTATAATTATGTGTGTTGATATCTATTGGTTTCTTCTATGTGCATGCAATCAACTCTATTATCTATTGATTGAGTTACACATCTTCCCTATTTCTTCCCTGTGTTTTATTATTCCCTTCTTCTCTAAATATTTCCTTTCTTTAAACAACTACTTACTTGCTGCAAAACTATACAACTATGGTTCATGAGTTGCATGGTTAAAGTAAAACCCCCATAAAGATACTATCATATTTTAATTGACAAATCTGACATGTGAGCCTCACCGGTAAATGAGGGAGACTTATCTCATGACTGTCTAGGTTTTTTTAGCTATGCGTAAAATCTAGCCAACAGCTTTTTTGCGACTCCACTAGGGAACAACACAAATTCACTGCACTCAAAGCTTTCCAAAGTTAGAAATTGCAGATCTAGTCTTTCACCAGGAAGAAGAGTGCAAACACATCCAGATCCGGATCATCTTCAGCATAATTTGGCAACTGGAATTATTCATCAAGTCTATTCTCAAAGAAGATGTGCTCCTTTCATGATGTAGAATCAACCACTTGCCCCTGCAGCACTTGTTCCATGGGGTGTAGCCTTTGGACCTCTGAATTTGACTCCTCCTATGCATGATCTACCTAAAGGGATGAGAAAGAATTTTTCAAAATTCTTTGGAGATGGAAAGTAGAATCCAGATGACCACTTGGCTGCGTTTTTCATATCCTGTGGAGTGCTTGCAGTCGAACATGAAGATGTATCTGTCAGACTCTTCATAGAGACTCTGCATGACTTGGCTAGAGAATGGCTCTACCGGCTAGCTCCTGGCACCATAACCAACTAGGCTACTATGTGGGACACGTTCCTTAAAATATTCAAACCAGATGAAGATTCCAGTACCTTGATAACTCAGCCCACTCAGTTGAAGAAGGAGCCACACGAGCTCATGCAGGATTTTATTACAAAATTCCAAAGATTACTATACAAAATTCCGGCTTCTACTTCTCTGAATGACAAGAATCAAAAGGTATTCTTCATCAATGCTTTACTTCCTGAAGTAAGCTATCAACTGCGAAGAGCACATCTTGCTGATTTGTTAGTAGCTCAAAACATGGCGGTTGAGATTGAAGACGACCCCATCATGGCTGGAAAGATAAAGAGTAGCACTTCTAGAGCTGAAAGTTCATCCTCTGCTACTACCTCCGATTCACTATTGTAAAGGTTAGAAAATGAGATGTTGTAGATAGAGAAACAAATGACTCAAATGGCTCAGGGCAATAACACTACCCCTGCTCAGAATTTCAACAACAACAATGAACTGGAACCACATTGCTGGTTCCCAAATATTAGCAATTGAAGCTGCTCCCAGAAACAACATGGAGATGAATGAAGAAGACCTAGAAGTTGACGCTGATCAACTCGAGAATGATGATTTTATAGGTCCTACTGGCGACTCCAACATTAATTACCTAAACTACAAATATGAACATGAGTATGAGGAGCTTCTTGAAGATGATCATGGTCATGCATATGCAGTACTTACAAGATCACAAACTTACCAAGCTGAGGCATTAGCAGATGAACAAAGAAGGGGCAGCCCTTTTCCTTCTTCCTTAGCTCCCAGAGATAAGAATGTGAGTTCTTCATTTCAACCACAGAAAGAAGCTCAGGTATCTATACCTTCTTTTGACATTATTGATCATGCCAAGAAAACTAGAGTTCAAATGTCAGAAGCTGAATACTTGAGAGCCTTTCCTGAGTAGTTAAATAGGCTAGTCAAATATGTGCAATCACTAGGACCATCTAATGCATCAAAGGGCCTTTTGCCTAAGCCCAAGGATACTCCTCCCCAGAACAACACTGCAACTGTTAAACCCTCATTATCTTATGAAAGAGTAGAACCTTTCTATGTCTCCTTATTGCTTAATGGTTTCAAGTTAAGCAATTGCATTCTAGATTCGGGTGCTTCTGACAATGTCATGCCAACTAAAGTTATAGATTCTCTTGGGCTTACCTTTACAAAGACCATAAAAATGTGTTATTCCATGGAGAGACAAGTCCCTTTAATCAGAAAAATCAAAGATGCACAAGTTGTTCTGGCGGATTTTCTAGACAAAATATTAAAGATGACAATTTAGCTATAAATATTCCTATCTCCCACGGGATGTTCTTTGCCGAGTAGAAACTTTTGTAAAGAGCTAGGAGGAGAAGTAAAGATGAACTAGTTATGTGCACATATTCCTCTCAAAGGGATTAACCATAAGTTGGAGCCGTAAAAGAAGTCCAGTACACGGTTACAAAATCGAGGATCCTAGATCTCGATTCTTTTCGTGAAATACGAGCGTGGGGTCTATTTCTTAGAAATAGATAAAGGAATTCCAAAGCCAAAACTTTGACCAGAGCAGAGCCAAGAAAAGATGAAGAAAATTTTTGGACTTTGGAGTTTAAAGGCACATGTTGTTCTTTTGGATCTGGAGCCGGCGTTTTACTAATATCTCCAAATCATGAGATATTTCCATACTTCCACAAGCCGATGTTCGAGAACACCATCATACGACGGAGTATAAAGCATTGCTTCTAGGAATGGAGCAAGCTAAAAAGAAAGGAGTAAAAATCCTCAAAGCCCAAGGAGATGTTGAACTTCTAGTAAAGCAGGTTCGAGGGAAAAATCAAGTCAAAAGAGATGAATCAAGCATTACAGAGATAAAGTGTTTTCTCGCGCACACATAGGATTTTACAGCCTTCTCTATCGACTTCATTCCAACAAATCAGAACTCCAAGGCTGATTCTTTGGCAGTCACAACTGCACTATTGAATTCGGATAGACCACCGTCCATATTTAGACAAGGAAACTATAAAGTGGAGATGGTCTACAGCCCCAAAGCCCCTGAACAAACATCTACATTTCTGGAACAAGACAACTTTGACAGAGTGTACGTTGAAGGGAGTAAATCACCACCATGACAAATAGTCATAGGAAAAATTGATCCAAGTTATGGTGATAGTAGTGGAATGATCCAACCAAAAGGTAACAAAATCCCCAAGGATTTAGTTTTCTTAGTTTCAACAAGCATGATCAGGACCTGAAGAAGAACAAAGAATACGGTGACAATTCTTTCTTCGAAGTACAACCAATGAATCTGGGAACGAGAGAAGTTGATGCAGGATTATCCACCACATAGGGAAGAAAGGATGAGCCACCACTAGATGAAGTTGATGAGGACTTGCCCAAGATATTTGACAAGAAGGCTAGAGAAAGGAAGTTCAAGATCGGAGACTGGGTACTCTGGTGGGACATGAGACATGAACCAAAGGGCATGCATGACAAATCTGATTCACTCTGGAAAGGGCCCTTTGTGATCAAAAGAGATGCTATAATGGACACTTTCTTCTTTTCCTACCAGGATGGAATTGAGTTACCACTGCCTTTCAATGGGCAACATCTGAAGCTTTTTCGGACATAAAAAAGTAGGGTAAAACCTGTATGTATATAAATAAAACTTTGTTTTTTTCCTTTTCTTTTTGTTGTGTTGTTTTTGTTTTCCTAACCCTGAGCCCAATGGAAAAGACATGAAACCAGAGATGCTGGGATCTCATCTTCACTCCTTTCATTTTGAAAGAGCTAAAGATGTCCACAGACGAAGCCGATCAAGGCCCCAGCATTTCACCCCGAAACCGAGACTACCCCATGTTAAATTTTTTTGTTCTTTTAAAATAATGGGTTGTTTTGTGTGTTAATTTCTAGAAAGTGTTTGTATTATTTCAAGATATTCCCAGAGAGTCATATTAGCTAATTTCACCCAATACCCAGATGCCCGAAATCGTTATATTCTTATTGTTGGGGTTTACGGGGAAGTTTGTATTTAATTATTTTGAGCCTCGTTTGAGGTAAATTGTGCTCGGTTTAACCCTGTTGTGGTCTTACATGTCAATATTCCCATATACTAGTAGGGTTTTAACCAGGAATGAATCATGGGCTTTATCTGTGACTTCTGACAACGTTTTACGTTTTTGGTGTTTTCCCGTTTCGCTTTCTCGTGAAATTTCTCTCGGTCAATTCCTTTGCAGTTTGGTTTGATTCCTTTCCGGATTATCTAGAGATCATCTATGGACGTTATGCCGTAAGGAATTCACCACAAGAGGTTTGGTTCTCTCTCGAAAAGATGATGTCATGCATGAAAAATATTCTTCCGGGTAGGCCGCATTTTTGAAAAAGAAGGTTTTAAGCTACAATGGGATTTTTTGCAAGAACAGTAGGTGGGAATTTTGTACTTGCCTAGTAGGGTAATTTTTCCCAAGGAAGCAACACCGCTTTAGTCACAATGGGAAAATTAGAGGCAACAGGCATGCGGGAATTTCTTACTTGCCTTGCAGGGTGAAATCTCCCATCTCGAAATAAAAGAAAATCACTTAAGGCATTGATGGGATTTTCTTACCTGCCTTACAGGGTAAATAATCCCATTATGAAAGTCAAACAACTTAAGTGGATCATGAGATTTTTGGAGCTGCGGTGTAGGGTGAATAATCCCATTGAAAATTGGCTTTTAAAAATAGAAATGGCTTATGTCAAAAAGTGCGACCCCTTTTGGGATAGAAGGGCAGCTTTAAATGCATTAATTAATTAATTCTTTCTCCAAATTTGGCACCCAAGCATGAGGAAAAGTCAACAAAGGGAAAGTGGATAAAGGGAAATTAGAATTAGAATTCTAAAATTAAATAAATATTATTTATTTAATGCAGCCCTTCATGTCAAAAAGTGCGCCCCATATGGAAGAGGAATAATACTTTTTAAGTATTAATTGATTTAATTAATTCCTATTTTCAGTGGATGAGGTCAAAGCATACTGTGAGGCTTAAGTTAACTGGAAGTAGAGAGCTAAAATTAAATAAATTTAATTTATTTAATGGCAGCCATGAGCATGCACAAAATAGGCACCCCATTTGAAGAGAAAAGCTTATTAATTAATTAATTAATTGCCAGGAATATGAGGGGCAATAATTAATTATAGAATGATGAGGATTATATAAGCAAGGGCTGCCATAAGGATGAATTAATTAATTCTTTAGCAAGGAAGTGCAGCCCAGGCAATTTTGGCGCCCCATTTGAAGAGGAATTTTGCTCAGAAGAAGGTTTAATTACTGCTGGAAGCTTCAAAATTTGGCGCCTAGGTTTGAAGGAGCTTGATTTGTGTCTGAATAATTGTCTGCATAGTGGTACAAGTGCTCAAGTGAAGTTGATAAAATTCATGCTTGCTTTGCATGCAAACAAAACATCAAATTTTTTGGGGTAGCAGGCTTGATATATGCAGATTTTTATAATTAAATTCCAAAGTGTTCATGTTCCAATTTACCATCTTTGTTCTGAATTAATTACAAGAATTCATTATAGGTGTTTTATAAGAGAAAGGGAGCTTAAATCAATATCCAATACATTGAACATATCCTCTAAATCTGCACCGGTTGTAAAGAATTCTAGCAAAATAAAGAGAAAAGGAATTGCTCAGAGAAAGACAGATTCGCCATGGCAAAGCGGGTTGAAAAAGAAAACACAACAGAGTCATGTATCACTTCTAAGCTTGTTGACATTTTAGATACAGATCTAGGTCCATAACCTCTTTCCGAATTGATTGACAGATCCAAAGCTGGAAAGACTTCCCTCATGCGTGCAGTCAAAAGTAGTGGAATCATTCAAGCTGTAACATTTCCATTCACATCCCAATGTTGCTGTGGATTTTTCATGGAGTGTGCTAGGTCTTACCATCCATTATCCAAATCCGTATTCAGATCTATATTTCATAATTGTAAAAGCTTCGCAGAAATTCATCCCTTTTTTCCGACGCAGCCTTGTATAGAAGTCATGCATGGAGAATTCCTTCCATGATCTTGTGCGTGTGCTCCTAATCTTCTAGTTCAAGCCTTCATTGAATTTGCATTCACCCAGGGTGCTTTCCAAAATTTTTAATTTCTCATATGCAATTAAAAATAAAATGATGAGTTATTTACGACAAATATTTCACTCGATGCATGTATCGAGAAGAACCGTAAAAAACTTCAAGGATAAGAGGGAAGACATGTCAAAAGAAATACCCGCAAGAAAATCACAGTCACTAATCCAAATCTAGCCGCCTGGATCCAACTACTTCCAGATCCAGTATGGTGAGAATCAAGGCCAAAAGAATCAACTACATGCAGAATATGAAAAAAGAACAAGACTGCAACTTTCCTCTTTCTTCTTATTTCTCTTATTTCCTCCAACAAAGTAATTGAGTGATCAATTAAATTATAAAACTTAAGTGATTGGTTTAAAATCCATTACTTGAAGAAGTCAACTACTTGGAAATAGGTGGCAGACATGCAAAATAGAAGGTTCTATCTTCAGTTGCAAATCATGCATGTCATGCAAAGAGGAATTCCAGGAGGGAGATTGCCAGTTGTTTCCTTTCTAACTTCCACATGTGCCAGTTCAACTAAAAGCTTCCTATTTGTAATTTCCCCTCTACATGCTATAAGTAGAGGAAGAACCTACTGAGTTAAAGGATCAGAATTTGTAAGCAGGATTCTTGTGTTCCAGAATTTGTGCTAAAACCCCTGATAGCTATTTGAAGCAAAGGAATACAAAGGAGCAGATTTTTGGAGAATTTTTTGTCACGGTGCATTTTGTTTCTAGCTTTTGTCTTAGATCTTCTTATAAAATTTGTGTTATTTTAGATCTAGATCTGAACTTGCCTTTGCTTATAATTCTATGTGTTGATATCTATTGGTTTCTTGTATGTGCATGTAATCAACTTTTTTATCTATTGATTGAGTTGCACATCTTCCCCATTTCTTCCCTTTGTTTTATTATTCCCTTATTCTCTAAATATTTATTTTCTTTAAATAGTTGTTTACTTGCTGCAAAACTATATAGCTATGGTTCATGAGCTGCATGGTTAAAGTAAAACCCCCATATAGATACTAGCATATTTTAATTGACAAATCTGACACGGGAGCCTCACCGGTAAATGAGGGAGATTTATCTCATGATTGCCTAGGTTTTTAGCTATGCAAAAAATCTAGCCACAAAGTTGAGTGTCTTGTTGCTAGTAAGGTGATGTGTTTCATCTTGATGTAATTTATTACATGGACTTGCTGTTAAGTTTTTGTATGAGATTTGGATGCTTCTTGAAATGACTGGCTCAGCTCAACTATCGTCTTCAGTAAAAGTGGGCACCTGGTGTGGTGTGCTATGCCAAATTGTGTGGCATTGGGTTTGTTCCAACAGCATTGACATCAGTCTGAGAACCAAGGTCGGTCACAGAGGAACCGATACTGGTTAGCTAACCATGGTTGGTTAGGGGATGACCGTGGTTGGTCTTTGTGGCAACTTATATGTACAAGGTTTTTGCAACAAGAGAGGGCAGATGGTTTAGTGTCGTATTTTGGAGGATTAGGTTTTCGCACAACGGGTGTACAAAAGTAGAAACCATGTTGATCACTTCAATTGTTTGGATCAGAAAGAGGATAGAGTTGGCTCGGTTAGTCCATTGAGACTTTAAGTCAGGTATCTCTATATGGTTCATGTTTTATTTCTTTCATTTGGAGCAACTGATATTATGTTTGGACTGTGTGCACAAATTTACACCATGGTTTCTTGGTGTTGTTTGAATTTTATTTCCTAGTTGTGTGGAATCTTGAGGACAAGGGTTTCTAGTCTAAGGATGAGATCCTCAATGAAAAGTCATGGTTAGACACAGTTGCAGGTAACGAGAGATGTTGAGTACATACGGATGGAAAGAAGGTGATTCACCTACTTCACAAGAAGTCCAAACTTCTGTGATGTAGAAGTATTCTCAGAGAAGAAAGGGAATCAATTTTATAGGTCTTTCATCTGGTTTTATTTCTCATTGACGTATTAGCAGGCAGTGCAGGGGATTTCATGTTTAGTGGGAGCAAGCCATGGTTGTTGGCATTGCAAGATTGGATACATGATGCACATGCAGAGTGAGAGGAGATTGCTCTTTTATTCAGAGTGGCAGAGGCACTAGTTGGTTTTGGAGGACAATCACGGATTTGTAGGTATATTGAGTTTATTGCTTTGTGATGTCACTGGTTTATTTTGTGGTGCTGGATATCCCTATGGGATTACAGTTGATGGTTAGATTCAACTGGGTGAAGATGATAGAGAATTTTTTTAGAGTTTTAAGGGTTAAAAGAGAAAATATGACTATTACAGAGACCAGTGTCAGTTAGGATTAACCGTGGTCTATCAGGTAGTGATCGAGGTTGGTTAGGAAACCATGGTTGGTTTGGTCATAGGTTTAACAATAGTGTTTATTTACCATTTTTAGATGGTGCCCTTGTTTTGCTTTCATCTTGGTTGATTTGTATAGTATGTTGATGACATGTATGCTGATATTTGCACTTGGTATTAGTGGCATGGTTCAACATGGATGTTTGTTATTGACATTGATGAGCACAAGATTCATATTCGGCTTTGGAGTTAGTCGGCAAGTGACTTGCTTCAAGAGTGGTGATATGGATGGATGTACATGGTGAGTTTGTACATGTTGGATAGATTCAATTTTGTGAGTCTATGATGATGCAAATGTTTGATTTGCACATGGATGCCTTGAGCATGAGTAGGGGATGTTTGTATTTCCTCTTGTTACTATGTTACTCCTTGAGAGATGTTATCTATAGATGGTTGTCTTGGACATGCTAGTTGTTTATGCAGAGTTGGATTTACAGATTGCAGTGTTTGGATTCTATTGAGTTATGCAGGTTTGTGGATTGATCACCCACTATTGCAGGTAGAACTCATGTGGGCTGTCTTTACCCAGGATCTTGTTTTGCTTTCACATATTCCAGTTTGACCTATCTTGGTCAGTTGCATTAGCGGTTGCATGGAGACATGGATAGACGGATGGAGAACATGGTTGGTTTTACAGGTATGGCTATGGATGTGATTGAGGCTCATAAATTTAGTTTGAGTGGGAGCTCTTGCAGGTGTGTTAGTCATGATGGCTTGTTACATGAGGATATAGGTTGTCTTGTTTGGTTGATACCAATAATTGGCTTGGTGTCACAGCACAGGCCAGTAGCTTCGTGTAGGTTTGGTAAGTCATGGTTTTATCTTCTTGGTTTGAGAAGATGGTTTTGATCTTCCTAGTTTTATTTTTTGAGAGAATTGTTGAAGGAAAGAATAGATGGTCTTCATGGTGTGTAGAGGATAGTGATGTATAGGTACATGTACAGAGATTCAACAATTTATCTCCAAGTGGGAGATTGTTAGGTTGTGGAGCTAGATTGCTTCATAGTTAGCATGCAATGGAAAGTGACTGGAAATACAACAACCCATCATTGGTCAAGGGGGAACCAACACAGTCACCCAAAACCGTCATCGATCGAAATGCCTAACTTTGGTCAGAGCAAGTGGGAACCGCGACTGTCATTGGTCGACATGATAGACATCGGTCGAGGAAGTCGGAACCATCCACGGCTAGGTCTAACCGACATCTGGATACACAATGCGATGTGTTTTATTTTAAGTAAAGGGCTTTAAATATAATTTTTTTAAAAGCGAATCTATCGGATGTAATTGCATAGCTAAGGTGCCCTAAGTTTATATATTTTATATATAATCATGAAAGTTAGGGCTTAGGTGGAATAATGAGAAGGATCAGATTAGATACTTGATTCTCTGAGACCGAGAGGATGAAGATGAAGAAGAAGAAGAGGAAAAATGAAAAAGTTACATGAAGATAGAGTCTCTATGGAGAGGAGATGGATGAAGGAAATAGCAGGTACATCTGAATGGTGAGAAGAGGGTAACATCTTCTACTGTATTTCCTTTGTATTGTTTAGTCTCATGTAATGGCTTGCATAGTATGCAAAGCACATAGGGTTTCTTCTTGTAGATCCACATGTTGGTGAGATCTTGTATTATAGATCTATGTAGATCTAGTCTTGTATTGTAGATCCATGAGATCATATTGTATTGTTGATCCATGTAGATCTAGATATTGTAGAGGTCTTGTTTGTAGATTCACAATACAGTGAGAGCTTGGTTGCACAGTGGCAGATGCATGGTAGCTTGTGTATGTGAGATCTAGTGGTGTTTCGAGAGGCACGGTTTTAGTGCACTGTAGATCCGGTTAGAGATCTGGAGGAGACACAAGTGGTGGTATGGAGGCACGGTTTAGTGCACTCACGCAGATCCGGTTGAAGATCTAGGAGGAAGAGATACTCTTGTAGAGATACATGTAATCTTGTGCAGAAGAGTTGGTTTGTAATATCTTGTTATAATATATATATATATATATATATATATATAGACACACACACACACACACACACATACATACATATATATATATATATATATATATATATATATATATATATACATACATACATATATAAACATACATATATATATAAACATACATATATATATATATACATATATATATATATATATATATATATATATATATACATATATATATATATGTATGTTTATATATATATATATATATATATATATATATATATATATATATATATATATATATGAGATCTCTATCTTTGGTGGACGTAGCCCACATTGGGTGAACCACGGTACATGCTTGTTATGTGTGTGTACTTTTGTGTGATTTGGATTATTCTAGTTTATACTCTCACTGCTTGTAGATTTTTTGGGGATTGTTTAGATCCTGTGTGCATGATTTTTTTGTTATTAAATCATAGCACTATTTCGCTTCCCCTAAATCCCAACAAAGAGTAGGTTTACTACTTTGAGAAACTTACTTTTTCAAAGCTATCATATCATTAGCCAACTTAGTGAGTATGGTCTCGAAGCATTGGGGTTTTTGACTCTTTCCCTCGAGGGAATTTTTCTTTAATTTTCTTGCTATGATTAGGTCATCCTCAATTTGTATTACCATGGATTGAGAAAGTTCCAAAGTATCCACTATAGCCCTTCTCACTGATAACACACTTCTTGTTGTTGTGCATTAATAAAGATTTTTTTGTCCGTTAGGGTTTGGGCGAATTTCGGTAGGAACTTTGTTCACCATTTTTTGAACTTAGCCATGAAATAACTCACGGGTTCTATTGTCTCTTTCTTCACCTAATATATTTAGACTATAAGAACACGTACATATTCTTCCATTTTGAACTCGTATTCAAACTTACTTTTCATATCATTCCAGTTTGTAATGCATCCATTTGGGAGATGATGAAACCAATCCTTAATAATGTCCCGTAATGATTTAATGAAAAGGTGAACAACAACATCTTCATATTCCATAAAAAAACTACACATGCAACAAAGAAGATGGAAATGTGGTCATTGGGTGAAGTCTTACCATCTCCATTGAACTTGGGAAGAATCTTCATCGATCCTCTGTAAGGTCATGTCGAAATGTGGTAAGGCCAAAGGGCCTATGTCATTCCCCATGGTACGTTAGCAACCATCCTAGGAAAGGGTGTTTATGAGGCTAGAACAACATGAGAAAGAACAAGTGCTTTACTTGTAGTTATTCCCCCTTATTTTTTAAGGACTTGATGCAAGGCTTACAAATTTATGAAGAGTGTTCCTCCTTAGAGGATATAACTTGAAACCAAACTTTACTTGAAAATAAAAAATTAGATCAGATTGACCTTTTACTTTTTCTCTTCACGTAAACCTCCTTCCTACCAATTTGAAATCTTTATTGTGAAAGGATCATTGACACGTTCCGATTAGCTCTAGCATTTTCTCTTTTCTCTCTTTCTTGATCTCTTTGCACCTTAATAACTCTAGCAACTCTCACAACTTTATTTTCTTTGTTATCCAATACTAATGTGGCAAGATGAAAATGATAGTCATTCATTTGTTTTTCCCAAATAGCTTGCCTCAAATATGATGATATGCATTCTTGAGTATATGTAAAAAGAATATTTGGTTGTAAGATAGGCGAGTTACCTGTAATAGTCATACAAATTATTTCCTTCATGGAAGAGATCCACGTCGATGAACAATGATCAACACGTGTCTAGGAGGTCTTCTAGCCACAAGTGTGGATTCTCTTCTTCTAAGGTTTTTAGTGTATATTTATCTGTCAATGGCTCTATAAAAACCACAAATTTTTGTAAGATTTTTCGGTTTTCCCAAGCTACTATTTGAAGGTTCGCAAAAATTTCTCCTTGAAAATATTCGTTGGGTATAAGATTTAGTTGAATAACTAGAGCTTGTGCAGAGGGGATAATCATAAAGATTTAACCAAGTAGTGGTTAACAGTTCTTGAATCCCCAATGAAGTCACCAAAAATTTTTAGAAAATAGATTTTCATGCATGCAAATGACTTGCAACAGCTTAGGGGAAAAGTCCCTCCTCAATGAAGTTGAGGTTGCCTTTATTGAAAACCAAAACTGTATTTACATCTATACATTCAAAATTGTATGTTGGGGGTGTTTTGGGACATCAAATGGAAAGAAGTGTGAATGAGGGAGATTAAATGGAATGAATGAAAGAAATAGAAAGGAATGGATGGAAGGAGTAAACAATAGTTAGGTAAAAACAGTCTAATATTGCAAAGAGAAGAAAAAGAATAAAGAATAACTAACTTAAATAAAACAGAGTTTGAATTAGCTAAACAAGAATAAATGAAAGGGAACACACATGAGTAGGTAGATATCAAAGGTTGATCATTGTGAACAAGAACAACAAATTAATAATGTTGACAATAAGATCAAATAGAGTATTCACATGCAAGATTTAAACACTAACATCTAATGAACATAAGAACATCAAATGATACAAGAGATAATGAATGGGGCACAAAGTTCATATTTCATTAACTCTTAAAAATGTCTTCACAAAGGAACACAAATTTTCTTTCTTGAATCAAAGCTTGCACAAAAATATTTCTTCTCCTCTCTCAAAATCACCATTACAAATGAGCCCCTAACTTCCTTTTATAACCCAAAAGTTGGTTACAAGGTAGTTAGAGTTTACATGAACATTAAATTAGGGCACTTTAAGTGACTTTGCCTTTTCAAATAACTTTAAAAAGTAACTTGAAATTAGAAATCACTTAAGTGATCAAAAGTATGCTAAAAGTGAGTTTAACAATAACATCACTTTAAAATATCATTTTAAAACATATAACAAGTCCCAATGCCTTATCCATTATAGTGGGGTCCGCCTATCTCAATCGTATGAGAAATGGACTCTCCCACTTTATTAGATACCAAAATGCTATCTCCTCATCCCATTGGTGAAATTAGGATCTGTCACCTTTGCCAATTGAAAATATATGAACCTTTCCAATGTCTCGAAAATATTCTCTTCTTCAAGAGGTTCACTTAGTTAAAGCACAACCTCGTAGAACACCTGCAATTCCAAAATCCTACCTGGAATATTATTTAGGTTGATCATTTTCGATTGAGCATCCTCAAACAAATTCCTCAATTTGATACAACATTCCATTGAAGTAGAGGATAAGTTGATGGCAGGAATGTACATGTCCTTAAACAATTGTGAGAATTATTCCTCAACATGTTCTAATGAACGCCTCTGATTATGATTGTCCACAAAATCATAAGGGATTTTAGCTATGAACTCATGAATTGAGGTGAGTGAAGTGAAGGCTTCACTGCATATGCTCTCATAATGAATCATGGAATCTTTGAGAAGCGTCTTCCGTGACTTGAGATGTAAACACCATAGAAAGTGTGTCCTCGAAGATTCAAATTCAAGGATGCCTTCAATGGCTAGAATTGTAGATTCCATACTCGTCATCTCTTGTAGATTAGGCAATATCTCATCTAGATTTGATATGCTAGAAACAAAATATTCCTTAAAAGAAAGGATTGGATCTAGGTATGCACTAATGTCTTCATGGAGCTTTACGACCACTTCGATTGTCTTTCTCCCAAAGATGAGAATTTCTGAAAGCCAAGATTTAGTGACATGTCCTAAAGTATTTACCTCCTTCGACAGATTGAGTGTTTCTTCATCGGGGGCAGCCACTACATCAGGTATTAGAAAAGTGGAGGATATTGGATTTATCAAATGTTGAACATAATTCACCAACTTATTATTTTGGCCTTAAGTTGAGAATTTTGAGATTTATATTTCTCAAGCCTTCTTAACACAATATCCATAGAATCTCAGGCCATTACCATATCACTTTCCAATGTAGACTCCCAAGTCCAAGCTAGATACTTCATAGTCAGTAGGTGTCATGACATTACACTCCTTCTCAACTTGTGGAATGGAAAGATCTACAAATTTGTTTCCATCTCCATCCACCATTATTCTTGAGAACACTTTAGGATTCTTGGGGATGACATCATTTAAAATATTGGAAAGGGAATAAAATTCAATATTGACCACCTTGAAAACCCTCTTTCTTTTCTCGATTTCAAAATCAACCCAAGAAGGGGTCTCTGATCAATTCTCTACACAGAAGCCTAGAGTATGAAGCAAATTTCACACCATTCTTGACATCATTGGATTCTACAAGATTTATTTCCAAAATTCAATCCTTGGGGAAATAAATTCAACATCAACCTCTTAAACCTCAAGGAAACCTTGAGAAACCTCTTCGTGAACTAGGGGTTCAGGAGCGTTTGATATTTGGACCACTTGTACTTGAGTAGACTCTTGTGCATGACATGGCTGAGTAGTGTTTATGATGAGCTTCCTTGAACTATTAGTAATGTGAGTAGATGAGTCCCTACTTAAAGTGGAAAACCTTGAGACACGTTATCTTCCTTCAATAGGATAGGACCCTTGGATTTTCTCCTCGTGACATCCTCTTTTGAGAAGTGGATTTGAGCAACCATTCTTTCCTTGCTTAATGTGTATGGGTTGATGGCACGAAGGTTGACTGAGAAGAGGTTTTAGTCAACTAGATACCTCCTTGTGTTGGAATTTTTTTGTGGTCCTGGGGTATGAATTTGGATGGATGGCAACTTTACAAGTTCTCATTCATACCTGGCTATGCTCCTTTCTAGAAACTGGATGATTTTTTCCATCAAGAGAGAATTCATCTCTCTTGTTCCAATCAACTTGGGGCAATGGAGTGAAGGTAGCAACATCATATGAGGGATCAATCAAATTATCACCATCATATACTAGTGAATCAGTAGGATCTCGATGCATAAGGCCTTGATTTGAGTAAGTTTAAGGTGGGATAATTCTCACCTTCTTACTTCATGTTCATTTGAGTAGGAGAACCAGAAGTCTTCCATGGTGTGATGGTGTTGGTACTTCACTCCGAGAGCCTTTTGCATGAATCCAATGATGTCAAATTGGGATCTCTTCACAAATGAATGTATGGTAATAAGAGTAAAATCCTTCTCCATGAGTTGTGCACTGAAGAGATTTAGACATTGGTATTCCCTAATTTGGATTGGGAAGTGGATTCCTGAATGATGTTTTCTGCTGAGAAGACAATGAACTTGGGAAATTTTTCGTGTAAGCTCCATTAATGCCCACTTATCACTGACATACTTTGGAATCTTCCATGGAGTGCCTATAAATCCACCCATGCGAATGTAAGAAAAGGATGGGAACTGAATGAACCATGTTCCCGCCGAGAAATGATCTGCGATGGAATCCTTGGAGAATCTTTCTTCGGATTCCTATTTAATGTTTTGATCACGTGAAAGATGAAATAATAATTAACTCTCTTGAAGTGATGAGAGATATTCTTAAAACTTAATTGTGGATAATAGTGAAAAACACTCTTTCAAGGACCCATGATGCATTTTGTCTCTAACCTTAAAAACAACTTCCTTCTAGCCAACACATAGGTTAGGTACGATGTCATGTAGAAATGCCCAATCATCTTCACCTCGATCAACTGCTTGTGGAGAGTGTCACTAATGATGGTGGCCCAATCTACAAATTATCTCTTTGCAAGGATGATGTAGATGAAATGATACATCCATGGGTGAAAAATCTGGCGCAGAGAAGACTCGGTTCGAAGAAGAGTGATCATATCACCGATTTCCTCCAAAAATTCAATGTGGTATAATTCCTTGGAAAACCGGTCAACACGAGTCCTCTTGGTCACTATCCAATTGTTGATGACCGTCTTGGTCCACTGAGGGTTCTTCATCCCAAAACTCTTGTCTTGATTGTTGAGTGATGTCGAATTTTTAGGGAAGTTGGGGATGTTGAGAAATTATTTGATGTGATCAAAAGGAAAGGCTCGTGATTATCCTTAAGGATTCCTCACCTTTTGGGATAATAATGTTCCGTGTAGGTGATGACTATCTAAGGGCATTGCATTGAAACTTAAAAGCTACAAGCTTGAGGTAGACTACTACGATAGAGTCTATCCGAGAAGATAGTTTTCCCCTCGGCCTTTTTTTTCGATCGTAAAATTGTGTCACATTATGTGGCCAAGATCGGTGTCGGTGATATTGTCATACACAAATTTGATAGAAGTGGGAGGAATGATCCCTTGGAATTAATATTTAAGTGTGGACTTGTTTGACCTTTCTTTGACTTTCCCGTAGGTTTGTTTGGTTTTTCAACCATTACAAATTTTTAAGGAAGAACAAGAAATCACGCAAAATGGTGTTGGGTCTTAGTCTCGGACCACTTTGTAGTCACAAGGAAAAATATGGCTCTTTATTTATTATTATTATTTTAAAAAAATAAAACCAAGCAATTCCAGGTTATTATTTTTCCAAAATGGTAATATGATCTTGAGCTCGGGTATGAGCTTGAGCTATACAATGAAAAATTTATCTTGGGCTATTTAGACAGCTGCGTGGGAGTTGTGTTTCCCTTTGACTTGCGTGGCCAATGCGTTTGGCTTATTTTTCCTTCACTAACGTGGCTATGCATGGCTGTTCTTTTTTTAAATAGCCCACGTTTTCTTTACCCACGTGACAAATATTCCTTTTGGCATGTGTGGGAATGGTGCATGATGGATCTCCTTTCACTTGAGTGGATTTTTATTTCCTCCTTGTGCATGGCCTTTGCTTCCTTCAACTTGTGTGAAAATGGTGAATGCATAGAAAAATACGTTACCTCCATGCAATCTTGGCATGTGCGTATGTGTCCACTCGACACAATAAAACATAAATCTTTAATAAAAATACATGGTATGAAGAATAAAATAAAGAATCTTAAACTTGAGTATTCTTCTCGTTATTTTGATCTCGAGCCAGATTTAGAAATGGTAATACGTGCACACTATAATGATAGAGAATTCTTGCACAGTCCATAGATCAGTCCAAAAATGGACGAGTCGGGTCATCCGCGAACAAAGTTCATGAGTAGGAGGATTGGGCCAAGCATCCACCAAAGGCCGTATGTCCAACCGAAATGAGTTACCTCCTCGAGAACCGATGAATATTAAGTTGGGATGGATTATAATGGGCTCGAGTGTAGGCAATAATAAAGAGCCCAAACTCAATTGTGTAGGAAGGTCATGAGCAAAACCATAGAGCATACTTCCGTTGAAAACCTACACACAAGCCAAAACAAAACCATACCTTGAATTGGGTTGTGGGCATGAAATTGGAAGAACAAAATGATTTGATGGAGAAATTTATTTAGAGCTTTCAAGGTTGTTTAGCTCTAGCTAATGCATGTGTCAGGTTTCCGTATGAAAGCTAAGGAGTGCCTATGGAATGAGCTTCTCTTTCTTCTAGCTTTGGATATCTGTAAACTTCCCTTGCATCTTCATCTTCCTAATTTCTGTCGCTTCCGAAACTCCTTGTAACTATTTTTTCTCAGATGAGGGAAGTGGAATTATAATTTCCCATTGCAATTGCTCATGAAAATTAAATGCCCACGCAGAGAAAATGAGAAACTTATTCCAAATTTTTTGAACAAACTTTTATGAGGATAAAATAAATATTTATTAATTAAAAACCCTAAACTTTAATAAATTTTATTTTATTAAATAAAAGGTAAAATATTAATTATATATTAATTAATTAATTAAAACATTGTTTGCATCATAGAAGGAGAACCACTTAATCGAAATGAACAAAACGAAGGCCAAAATGATTAGAAGAATTTAACGATCACGATGAAGGTGATAAAGCTGTGAGAAATGACACTTCCTTTTTTTTGTAAATTTCATGTTATAATTTTTGAAGTCAAAATTAGTTGATAACACATTAGTAATCCCACTATCTTTGGTACACTGAGCCATGAGAGTGGGGTTTACATCGTAAATGGGCCGTAAGTCGTTCAGTCAATATGTCATACATCATTATCTCCTATGTTGGGCATTGACATTTCAAGGGATGAAATATGTTCATAACCCTTGTAATGGTACTTCATGATGGCTAGGTTAGGAAATCGAAACTTAGAGGAACAAAAAATCAATGATAGTTTTGGAGAAAACGGTGTGATATGGCACAAAAAATAGTTTAAGACCACAACCTCTTGTAAGAAGCCTAAAAAACACCAACCTTGATTTTAGGAAGAATGATGCTCCTCTAAGGATCACCGTGCAATTTAAATTTTTGAAAATGGATGGAGAATTCTCAAGTTATAGCCAAAAATGGATTTGAGGGCATGGGAATGGGAATACCCATGACTCAACTATAATTTTGTGATTTGAGATGGTAAAAATGACCCATTTTACCTCTTTTTATACTTTCCCGTTTAAAGTAGAATCGTTAGATGCATTAGATAGGGGTCCCTAGTATATTTCGAGAGAATGGAGTGAGTCATGACATAATTTACCGACTTTACCATTCATATTGCAGTTATGACAGAGATATGGGGAATATGAGGCCTAAGGAATGAGGGACACAAAGGACTCGAACTCTTAAATGTATGCAATGCATAAGATAAGCTTAATGTGTGGCAAAGGTGAGTCTACGGAGAATAGACAACCAGGATGTACATGGGACACAAATTCTTGGAAAAGATGACAATTATTCCGAAAAAGGAAATGAAGCAAGTGTGGGAGAATCGGGCCAACAGAGCACACAAATTTGATGGGACATGGGGATGTGAGTTCTCTCGAAAAACCTAGAATGTCTATAATACAAAGGAATACTTAGCCAATTTTGATGATTTTTTTTTGGATGAGTAATGAGTGTGGACAACATAGGAATGTACGGGAATGAAGACCGGAAAGCACAAGGGCCACAAGTTATCGAGAGAAGCCTCAAAGTCTACAATATAAAGGATGAATGCAAAGCTTATGGAAGTAAGGAAACTATGGGAAACAAAAGGATGTGAGGAACCAAGACTCAGGTAGAAAAATTCAACGATGAAAAAAATCCCATAACAAAGGACTTAACAAAATGCGGCAAAGACGGGGTTGTGGAGAACTAGAGGCCCTAAGGAACTAGGGACATGAGTACTCATAATACTCGAGATTGCCGCAATATAAAAGAAAAGACTTAAACATTCAAAATACTTAAAAAATGACTGAATGTTAGGATCATTTCTCTTCCATAAGACTTCATAAAGGTAAATAAATTTGTCACAAAATTCACTTTACCAATTTTTTTGAAAAATACACACATTTTCTGGGTAAGTCACAATAGATGCTTTTTTTTTTGGGGGTTAGACTGACTTGACACATAGTGAAAAAAAGATAGAGTAAAGACCTCCATAATCTTGGTTACATGACAAGCGCCTTATCTATTGGGAAAAAAATACCGAAGAGAGAAATACGTGAAGACACAAGAACCAAAACAAAGACAAACCAAAAACAAAGACTACATAAAACATATTTACAAGACTATTTACAAAGGACTACTGTAATCTTCAAGACTAAAACAATTTCAAGTATTGACCACTATATGGTAATGGAAGTGAAGTTCCATCCATATAGCTCAAGTAGTATGAATTTTCACCAGTAAAATGTCTGATCTTGAAAGGACCAAGCCAGAGAGAATCAAACTTACCATGACTTCCTTAAGGTTCTCACCTTTTGTCCCATAGTAGGAAAATATCTATAATATGGAAATATATGGATATGGATGTATTTTCAAAAAAAAAAATCACCTTCTAATGGTGTGCATAGATTCTATCAACCACCTGCAACCTATCTTCATCTAGTTTCGTAGGTAGATCAATCTTTTCTCCATGGCACTAGTGAAATCCTCATCCTCAACAAATTTAACAAAATGCAATCCAAGAAATTCCACTTATTACTAGAAACCGAAACTGCTCCATACACCAATTAGAAAGGAGACATTCCAATAGCTCTCTTTGGTGTAATTCTATCTGCCCAGAGAGCATCATAGAGTTTCTTATGCCAATTTATTTGTGATTCATCAACAAGTTTTCTAATAATTGTCACCATATTTTTATTAGTTGATTCTACCTACCCATTCCTTGTGGATATTAATCAGAAGAATGTGCAAGGGAGATTCCATATCCATAAAAAAATCAATCAGCTCATGTGAAGAAAAATTTGGGGCATTATCTATGACAATTTTGTTTGGAATTCCAAACCTAACCAAGATGTTTTCTTTGATGAAATCACATACTACTTCAGAAGTGGTTCTTTTAACTAGAATGGATTCTACCCACTTTGTGAAATAGTCAGTGGCTGTCAAAACATGGGTGTGACCTACACTTGAAGTAGGATTAAGGGTTCCTATGAAATCTAGCCCCATTCGTTGAAAGGGATCTTCAATCACCACTGGTTTGAGAGGAAATGTGGCCAACTTGGGTCTGCCCATGAAATTTTGACAAGCTTCACACTTTGATACCCACTTTTTGCATCCTTGAAAAGTGTTGGCCAATAGTAGCCTACACGGGAATTTTATGAGCCATTACCGAAGACGAAATGTGGCCTCCACATGCTTGATCATGGAAAGCTCTCAACAATATTTTCTATTGCTCCCTATCCACACATCGAGAAATATTCCATCAATTCCTCTCTTGAACAATGAATTATCCCAGAGTACATACTGTGCAGATCGCAACTTAACAACTCTTTTTATTTGGTACTTAGATGTGTTAGACATTATCCATAAGTAAGAAAATGAGTGATGTTTGCATACCATTCATCTGTTGAGATGAGGAAAAGAATAGTTGGGACACTAGCAGCTTCTTCTTCTAATGATTCATTCCTAGAACCACTAGCAAGTAATTCACAGAGGCCTTTACCTCAAACAAGCTTGGTTGGCTTGATGTCAAGGTCATACTCCTAGAATTTTGCTACCCAGTTTCCTCATTTTGACCCAAATTCCTATTGCATGAGGATTGATTTTACTATCAGATCGTATAAAAACACAATAGAATGAGAGTTTAGGATGTAGAAGCAAATCGCACTTGCGCTTTACCACAATAAAAGCATGTTTCTCCATTTGAGTATATTTCATTTACGAGCTTTCAAGACATAAATCATGAAAGCTATAGGAATTTCACATCCTTTAGAACTCTTCGCACTGGGATAACTGCCAAGGTGTGCTTAGAGGCATAACAATAGATTATGAAATCTTTATCACAATCAAGACAAACAAGAACAAGAGTATTGGTAATATCCTTTTGATGTTCTCAAAAGAACCCTTCCCCTCAAGAAATTCAACAAAAATATTGCTTCTCTTTCATCATTTGGGCTATGCTCCTAGTTAATTTTACAAAATTAGGGATAAATCTTCTTAGAAAATTAATTTTCCCAAAGAAATAATGCACACCTTTCTTGCTTGTTGAAGAGGAATATTCTGAATGGCCTAAACCCATTCTGGATCAATCTTGATTCCATCCTTAGAAACAATGTGCCCAAGCAATTTACCTTCGTGACATCAAAGATGGATTTATTTGGATTTAAAGAAATTCCATGGTCTCTGCACTTTTGAAGCACAACTCCTAGGTGTTGAAAGTGATCTCTCTTCTTAGAGAAAACAGTTAGATCATTGAGATAGATCACTATGCATTTTCCTTTCAAATCACCGAAGGCCAAATCCATTTCCCTGGAAAGTTACACCTGCATTGATAAGATCAAACAAAATTCTTCTATAGGAAAATGTTCCCTAAGGAGTCATGAAGGAAGTTTTGTGTTGGTCCTGGATGTCTACCTCGATTTGGTTGTAGCCTGAGAATCCATCGAGCATAGATAACATTTATTAACCGGTGAAAACTAACAAGATTTGGTCCATCATGGGGAGAGGGTAGTTATCCTTAAGAGAGGTCTGATTTAATTCCTAAAATATACATAGATTCAGATTTCACTACTCTTCTTTCTTACATGAATAATGTTGGCTACCCAAGTTTAATGGTGTATGGGAAAAATTATATGAATCTCCCCGATAAATTGCATCTATAATTTTAGGATTATATTTCCTTTAATTTTGGCAAAATGGTTTGATTCTTTGCTTTAAGGGAATATACTGCTACATTTCCCTTGGTTTTAAGGTTTTCAAACCATCATATGAATAATCTAGTACATCTACATACTTATTTATTAATTCAACCATTTTATTCCTCTCTTCCTTAGTATAACATTTTCCAATGTTGACAAACTTGGGCTTCTCTTCACTCCCTATGTTGAATTTCTCATACTCATTTGATTGATGGGCTTCATGTGATACCTTAGCTTTGATATACCTATCATGTTTGTCAAATAGATATTCTAAACTTACTAGACCTTTAGGTATCTTATTTCCTTTCAGTTTTATGCAACCATCTTTATCATATTATTCTTCAACTCCTTTAGACACAAAAGATGAAACAAACTCACAATAACTAGATTCACTTACAACCTGATTGAAATTATATTTGAGTTATAGGAAGGAAATTAGGTGTTGATCATCATTGAATACTTTCCAATTATTCACATTATCTGGGACACTCGGTCTATGTATCATCTCAATCGTGAATTTGTCTTGAGTGAAGTCTGGATGAGGAATGAGTAATGACCCAGAAACTGCTAGAGCATCTGCTCTTGTGTTATTTTCTCTAGGTACAATGTTGATAGAAAACACATCCAACAATTCAATAGAATCCCAGACCAAGTTCCTATAGTGCTTCAGCCTTTGGTTCTTCACTTGAAAAACTCCTCTAACTAATTTGACGATAAGCTCAACATCTCCATGAGAACAAGGATTCTTGATTGCCATTTCTCTTATTCTTTTGCTAAGCCAAGAAGAAAGGCCTCATACTTAGCAACATTGTTCATGTTTTCAAATTGAAGATTATAAGGAAATGGTGGGATTTACCTTTAGGATAAATCAAAACAACACTAGCTCCGTAATCTGGTCGTGAAACAACTGCCATAAAATTTAAGGGTGCAAACACCGTTAGGATCATCCATAACCACCTTAGGAACCTTAGCCTCATCTTTTGACATGACCATATAGTTTCCATGACCAATATCTTTATAAAGGATCTATGCCTTGGGATCATTAGTATTTTGCACAATGTATTCAACCTTTCTTTCTAGAAGCAACTTCTTCATTTTTCCATTGATAGGAATGAGAGCATGAGACCAATCCATTTGAATTTATCCTCCAAATTCCCTGTAGAAATTCCTACTTAAAATCATGCCATAAGACAAAGGGATATCTACAACTAGGATTGTGGCCTTGACTCTTTTTTTAGGGAATGCAACAAAGGCTACTAATGCATCTTTAATCCTTCCAACCAAAGGAACTTCTTTAGTTTCCATGGAATAACAAGAACCAAAGGTTTGAGTTAAGGTAAGACCAAGGGCATGGGAAAATTTGGTGGGAATTATATTATATGATGCACTTGAGAAAATTACACAATCATGAGCCTATGATAAACTACTAGTAGAGTGACATAGAAAGACTCAATTTTCTCAAATGTGGATGTGCAAAGGCCATCAAATTTTGTGGGTAAGGGGAATGAGGATTAGTCAAAAGACCTTTAGAAGTGGTGGATGATTGGCTAGGATTGGACTTGACAAATTTTACCACTTGAGCAAAGGCCTCGGGATGGGTTTGGTAAAATTCAGCCTCAGAAATCTGAATTTTGGTCTTTTTATATGATCAATGATATCAAAATATCCTGAGGTGGATGGGGTTTTTGGCTTAAAACCTCAGAAGTCTTGGGCTTGTCAACTTTTGTGGTTGAAGGTGCTTTAAACATGGGAGTGGAAGGTACATTATCTTTTTGCATAGAAGAGGAAGTAGAAGGGATGTTAGATGAAGTATTAGTACTTACCTTCTTTTCCACAGTGGTAGGAATAGGTTCTCCTCTCCTTGTAACCACTGGGATGGTGACTGGAACTTCTTTAGACTTTTCTTTCTTTGAAGGTTGTACCACATCCTATTTCTTATTTAGTTATTCCTTGGTCATGAAAACATATGACTTGTTGTTCATATCGAAACCACTTCATCATCATCATCATCATCATCATCATCATCATCATCATCATCATCATCATCATCATCATCATCATCATCATCATCATCATCAACTTCTTCAATGGTAAGAAAGTTGACCTGGGAATCACCAACATATTCTTGAACTTCTTCAAGTTCCTCTTTAGGTTCTTCCATCTCCTCTGCTTCCACTTCATTTTCAGGCTCTTCAACTTCATAAGAAGCATTGAATGGAACCTTAAAAGGAGGATATTAAATTGTTAGCTTAGGCAGAGTGGGAGGTAGATGGTTTCAAGGCTAAAAATATCTTCCTTGTTATATCTTTACAAGGTGCATTTTTAGCTAATTGATTTTTAATGGAAATCAAATTGTTGGCCAACTTTTGAACTAACTGTTCTGAATTAGGTGTGCCAGAAGTAGAAGCTTTAGCTTTGGGTGGTTCTTTCTTCAATTTTCCTGACATTATCAGGTCATATTCTACACTAATGACTAAATGTTGATCAACATACAAGGTAGCAATATTGGCTCTTCTTAGTTCATAGCTCACTTATGAAAATTTAGCATTCAAGAAGAAACAATTTTGAATTTGGTTAATAGGGCAAGTAGCTGCTAAAATTTTATTTCCCAATTTGTTGAACCATGCAACAAATTCACATATAGGCTCATATGGTTCCTTCTTGATTTGAGATATCTATGCTAGAATAACATGCACATCTTCAACATGCTTGAACCAATTTTAAATTGATTTTTCATAGTATCCCAATTGGTAATGACACCAACCGGGAGATGGTAAAACCGGTTTGCATAAAGCATTGTCTTGTAATGTCTCAACAAATAGCATGATAGAGAAATCTTTGTGCTCAACTCCAAGCACTCCACAAGAAACAATAAAAGAAACAATATGCTCATCTAGATGTACCTTTCCATCACCTTTGAATTTGGGAAAATTCTTTCTATTTCCTTTTGGAAAATCATGTAATGGTTGGGGAAGAGCCAAAGGCCCAACCCATTTACCCCAAGGAAAAGGTGCAACAAACATTATACAAAATATGGTTTGTAATGAGAATTGAAACTCCTACCAATACCAAAGATTAAGTGCTAAGAATTTTTTGTGGCTGAGTATCAACATCCACTTGAGAAGATGAACCAATTCTATCCTTTGTAGGAGGAGTGCTTGTAGACCTTTGTCTCTACCTCTTCTTTCTGGAGTTAGTTGAAAGCCTTGTTGTTCTAGTAACTGAAAATCAAGATCCTCAATACCTTGGGATCTTTGTCCTCGTGTATATCTTCTCTCCACCAGTGTTCTATGAATTTTGGTTCACTTATAGATTGTTTCTATGGGAAGCATACTACGGGCCCCATGGTGGGCGCTAAAAATGTTGGTTGGAAATTCTGCATCCCAACTTAGATAATAGTTTAGGGGATAGGAGTTCCTCCTCTTTATGGGAGAGGTTCCTTATTTACCAAATAAAAGAAAAACCTACTTATTTACAAATATACAATCTATCAATATTCAAATGAGGATTTTGATGCATCAAATGTATCCATATTCAATCATTCTCAATACAAAAGAAAAATAGGTGGAAGAATCAATGATTTGAGGAATGGAATGGTAACACTTTCAGATATATAGATTACAAAATAATATCCTACTTATGCATACATTAAATCTCAAGGGCACATGAATACACACACACACACACACACATGACATAAATGTAGAAGACACAAAGTTATCAAGTATCACACCAATCTGAATTTAACACAAAGTTTTATATCAATATATATAAAATCCACTTTCATAGACTAAAGAACATAAATAGGAAGGACATGGGAAAAGAGAGGGAGGAACTTCTTCTATATTTATTCTTTACAATTCTCTATCTTTTACATTCAAAACATCAAAATCCAACAACCTTTTTACAATGAGAGAAAAACCTTATATAGGCATAAGGGTGGTTGTAACTAACTTTCCTAGTTCCAAAATATTTTAATTAAGTGTTCACTTAATTAATGAATTTTACTTTAGTTAGATTTATTTACAAGTTCACATATTTTTAAAATGATAAATCTACCTTCAAAGCATAATGACTAAAAAGAATAACCTAGGAACTAGGAGATCAAACACTTGTAAAAGGTGTCGCTGGGGTCTTCACTTTGAGTATTTGGTTCCTGAATTTGAGAAGAGATCAAACAATATCCATGCCTATGAGGATGGCAGTATTTTCCATAGAATTTGTCTAGATGCCCAAGGATTCATCCATTTCCTTTCCCATATCTACATTTTATACTAAGGCTTTGGTTGATTCTATGACCACATTATGAAACTCACTAATTTCTTCCACTTTCTCCTTAATGTGATTTCAAGTCGAATAGATCTTCCTTGATGAGTGCTTTGAATTTTTCTTTAATTTCTTATACTGTGTGCCTCTCTATAGAATTATCTTTATAAAATTGGCACCAAAGAGCTAGAAATTCAGCAAGTATTGTAGCTTTGAACACTTCTCCCTTTCGCATCATGCTCTTGAGTTCATCAATTGCTTCTTCCAACACTTTTACCTTCCATTCTACACTGAACACCCATTTTTGGAAAGATTACTCTTTGAGTCATTAAAAATATTATGTGCAAGGAGATATTTCTCATTGTATCCCTCATGATTCTTAGATCTTGAATGCATTCTAACCAAAGTTTAAGTTTCTTTTCAGAGCCAATGGTTACTGGATCAATCTAACTCTGGACCAGAGAAATGTTGTCATATGATTTGTGTCTTTCATCAATGAAATTCAAACTAAATATTAACATACCCTCAACCATTGCTTCAATTGCCTTTCCATAAACAACATGCTTATGAATGTCCTTGATAGCTTGAACTTCTTCATCAAACAAGACAATGGGAGGAGGCATTGAATTTAGAAGGGTGGGCTCAAGCACTTTATCACTTGCAAGAAGATATTTGATGAAGCCAAAGAGGACTTGTACTTTCTCCTCAATTTGTTCCTGTGTTTGTTTTCCTTTTTCTACCCTTTAAATGAAGCTAGATATTGTCTCCTTTAAGTTATGAACTTCCTCCTCGGGAGTAGGTTCACCCAAAGTGGAATCCTTGTTAGTTCTAAGTCAACAATAGTTATATTTTTTCATCCTTATCCACTCTTAGATTTTCTATCTCCAAGTATTTCGACCTTTTGAATCGACATCAATCTTGAAGCAGTCTTAAATTTATTAGCAAGGGGAGTGGAAGTTATACCCAAGAGGGAAACTACAACATCAAACTTAGGAGAAATGATTTGGGAGGATGCCTTCCTTTTCTGTTATCAATTAAGGGTTAAACCCATGTGAAGGAGTCACTAGGAGGTGGAGCAACAAGAGGGCCTAGAGAAAGTGTGTTGAGGGAACCAAGGGTCTACGAAGTAGATACCTCAAGAGTAGGTGCTCCAACACTTGAAGAAGATACTTCTTTCATAGGTGATTTGAGCTTGGGAATGCTCAATACCTCAAACTCTAGCTCTGCACTTTTCAATTTATTTCCTTCATCTTCTTCTTTCTCAGTACTTCCTCCTTCATAATTTCTTTCTTCATGCTCCTCTATCCCTTTTTATTCTTCCTCTAAAATATCAACAATTTGTTCAACTATTAGAACTTCTTATGTTTGATTTGGAGAGAGAGATTGTTTACCTTTTTCTCAATTACTTATTCTATCTTTTTAGTCTTCTCAGTCTTTTCTTGCCTTGAATACACTTTGACTGAGGATTCTACATGCAGAGGAGAAATAAATGGCTGATTTGGGACCTCTATTTGTGAAGAAGAAATTTCCTTATGAGATGATGATGCCCCTTGAGAAGAAGATTGAGTCATTCCTGCCTTATATGCTTTCATTTTTCTATCAAACCATACTTTGGTCATCACCATAAACGGGTTTATTATCTCTCGACGATCATCCTTTTCTTTAGAAACTAATTGATGGTGACAAGGGTGTATTCCAAAAGTTTTATTTTATTCAAAAGAATAAAAGTCTTTATCATCATCTGCCAAGTCCTTTGGAACGTTGTAAATCCCAAGATATTTTATCTACTACAAGAAAAGCCGACCAAAGTATATTCTTCTCACCTCATAATCATCTGAACAATCTTCCCAATAATCTTCCAAGGCAGGTGAGTGATAGAAACCCATTATAAAGTTATTAGAGATGAATCCTTTGATGTCAAAATAGAACCTTTTGTGAAAAGTATAAAAGTTAAATTCATATATAGTCCTTTCTACATTTTGAGCATCTAATGTTGTCCTGTAGGTATAATTTCCCAAAGTGATTGGGAATTGAATTTATGTTATCTTTTTTTACCTACATGTTCTATGCAACATATCAAGCTACCTACAAAATTATACTAGAACTAATTTATCATTGCAGTACATGGGAAGCTTGTTAGGTGCACCTTAGAAACCAGCCAACCTGATGTATGGGAACCTTCTAAAATGGATGAACAAACTACCATAGGTTGAGATTAACTATTTTTATTCAGTAGATACCCTCTCAACTATATTTCCTTCCAAAATTCTTACAATGTACATTGTGAATGCATCATTGACCCTTATGAAATGATACTTATTATTTTCAAGAGTCAATTATGGGTAATACTCATATACTAGTGCATTTTTCCTTTCATCCACTGGAGTAAGACCTAGCTAGACCCTATATGTTGCAATAGTGTACATCAAATATGAGGTCATATAGAAATATTTACTCTGTTGACCATTGAATAATTGTTCATTGAGGTTTTCACAAATTATTTCTCCCCAATTAAGGCTCTGCTTCCCTTCACAAATGATGTTTATATAGGGACACATATGGAATTTAAAATCATTGGTTGAGGAAGGCCCATGATACTAGACAACATAGTTATTATATCGACAAATATTCTTTGAAATCAGCCCTGTACATATTCTTAGGCAACTTGGATGGTTCTTTCTTTAGAACCTTGAACCAAGATTTAACTATCATTGTTTTATATTTCTCCTTATCTTGTTCAAAAAGGCCTTGAGCCTGTGTCACAATGAGAGTGTTGATATTTTCAACAATAGGGATTCTATGTAATTAACATCCAATTTAGCTATCACTTGACCTTGAGGATATCTGATTTCCTTTGAATTCGGATCGAAACAAGACACACAGGATAAAATGGTATTTGTACATTGAAATGAAATAGGGAAGCCACCAACATTAGAAATCCCACTATCTTTGATACATTGATCCATGGAAGTGGGGTTTACATCAAACACAGCCCGAAGTCATTGAAGTCAAATGTTGGGCATTGATGTTTCAAGGATGAAATATGTTTGTAACCCCCATAATGGTACTTCATGATGGCTAGGCTAGGAAACCAACACTCAGAGGAATCGAAACTCAATGAAATTTTTAGAGAAAATGGTGTGATAGGGCAAAAAAATAGTTTGAGACTAAAACCCTCACAAGAATCCTTAGAAATACTAACCTTGATTGTCGGAAGAATGACACTCCTCTTAGGATCACAAAGTGTAATTAATTTTTTTAAATGTCTAGAGAATGATCATGATACAACTAGAAATGGATTAGAGGGAATGAGAACGGGAATGCATAGGAATTAAGCGTAATTTTATGATTTGATATGGTAAAAATGACCCATGTAACCTCTTTTTATACTTTCCCATTCTAAGTAGAATTGGTTAGATACATTAGATAGGGGTCCTTAGTATATTGTGGAGAACAAAGTGACTCATGACACAATTTATTGAATGTACCATTCTTATTGCGGTTATGATGAAGATATGGGGAATAGGAGGCCCAACGGAATGAGGGACGTAAGGGATGCGAAACTCGAAATCTCCGCAACACATAGGATAAGCTTAATATATGAAAAAGGTGGGACTACGGAGAATAGACAACCATGATGTACATGGGACATGAGTTCTTGGAAAATTTGAAAATTCCACAATACAAAGAAAACCAAGAAAGTGCAAGAGAATCGGGCTAGTGGAGCACAAAAGTTTGATGGGACATAGGGACATGAGTTCTCAGAAAACCCAAAATGTCTGCAATACAAAGGAATACTTAGCCAATTTTAATGAAAACTTTACATATGGGTAATGAGTGCGGAGAACATGATAATGTAGGGAAATGAAGAACAAAAATCACAAGGGCTACAAGTTCTTAGAGAAGCCGTAAAGTCCACAATATAAAGGATGAATGTAAATTTTGTGAAAGTAAGGCAAGTGTGGGAAACATAAGGACACGGGAACCAAGACTTGGACAGAATAGTTCACCAATGAATACAAAAACCCACAATAAATGACTTAACAAAATGTGACAAAGGCGGGGATGCGGAGAACTTGAGGCCTAAAGGAACTAGGGACATGACTACTTAGAAAACTTGAGATTTCCGCAATACAAAGGAAAGACCCAAACATTCAAAATACTCAAAAAATGACTAACTGTTAGCATCATTTATCTTCCACAAGACTTCACAAAGGTAAAACAATTTATCACAGAAGTCACTTTACCATTTTTTTTTTTGAAAAAATACACAAATTTTCTTAGTAAGTGATAACAGGTATATCATCCAAATAAACAAGGATAAAATCATTAATATACCCTTTTATGGAAATTCCCATTACTCTTTGTAATGTGACACCTGCATTTGATAATCCAAAGGGTATCTTTTGATATGTATATGTTGCCCACTTGGTTGTAAATGTAGTTTTGAATTGATCCTTTTCTTTAAGTTTGATCTCGATTGAAGCCGAGTAGTCATCAAGCATGGAAAATATTTCCATTCTTGATACGTTTGTAAAATTTGTTCCATAAAAGGTAGAGGATAATGATCCTTTAGGGAAGCTTTATTCAAATCCCGTAAATCCATACTGATTATGATTTACCCATTCTTCTTTCTCACTAGAACCAAATTTTCCACCCAAGTCAAGCATTTGATAGGAAATATTATTTTTAACTCAATTAGCTTGGATAATTTCTTCCTCATGAGGGGCACTATCTTAGGGTTGACAAGCCTTAGTTTTTACCTAATTAGATTAACATTAGGATCAAGATCTATGGAATGTTGGATAATGTCATGGTCAAAACCCCTAAGATATTCATAGTCCCATGAGAATAAATCATTATATTTTTGGCATAAGGAGATAAAAGCTTGTTTTTCATCTTCATCACATACCTTTCCCAACAATAGCTCCTTACCTTGTGTAATAATGATTGGTTAACAATATACTTGACTTGTTGTTATGTTCTTTTCTTCTCCCTAGAATTCATCAGCAGGACTGAAAATATGCTCAAGAGTGAGAAATCCTTTAGGAAATATGTTTTTCCTTAGCTGAATAATTTGATCACCATAACTATCATGTGAATTAGATTACATTTTTAAGGATAATTGAGCTTCATTCTAGATAAACCTGAATAATTTGTTCATCACTATCAAACACCTACTATATGACTTCATTATCTGGAATTGATGGCCTAGCCATCAAATTAACATGTTGCTCACTTCCTTGGGTGAGATCTTCAACCAAAGTGAAAACTTTGGTCCAAGGGCTTACATCTAGTCTACTTCTTTGTTCAATTTCCTTGGCACCACTTATAGATTAACAACATCAAATATCTCCAAGAGATCCCAAAATCTATGCTTATAAGATTTCAGAAGCTTATTCTTGGTGGCACATTTCCTCTCGCTTGGTGCATGATGAATTCTGTCCCCAAAAATAGGAAAGGATTTTATTTGTCTCTTCTCCACAATAAACAAGCCATGAAACAATGCCTCATACTGTTACATTTTTAGAACATGCAAACTGTAATCTATGAGAAAATAATAATTTCTCATTCATTAGAGAAATCAAAACTACTCCCGCCCTGACTCCATTTCTTCTTCGAGAACCATCAAATAATAATTTCCATAATATGGAAGCATGATATTCTTGCTTGAGTGACATCGGGGTGATGAATTCTTCTTCGTGAATGCAGTAAGTTCCAATCCTAGTTTCCATAGTTTTGTTATAGGGTTTGAATTCATAATTCTCCTTGGCCCATTCATCTAATAACATATAAGGAATTGAAGGAAGGGTAAGATGTTCAATTAAAACTAACTCATGCTCTTTATCTTTATGTTAAAGACAATTAGATTAGAGGGGAGTAGGGTGATGATCCTTGTTAACTCCTATGTAAATCCCTTTTGTGTTTCATCATTTTGTACTAAGACTGATATTAGCATTCTGTAATTAATACTTTAATATATTTAAAAGAAGTTTTGTGCATAAAACTTGTTCATTTTCATCTTATCTATGCTTATTTGAATGATTTGAAATAAATTTGTATATGTGCTAACAAATATGAATGAAGGACCTATCTTAACCCCTGCATGATGAAAAGAGCATTGAATGTGTATTATCATCTAGTCATCATGCCAATCACATAGATTATGAGAGTCCAAAAAAACATCAAGTTCGATTGAAAAGTGGAACAAATGGAAAAAACAAATTGGTAGTCACCATTATTCAAGGGATTCGAATGCATGAGCTTTGAAATCCTCTAAAATTGCTAAATCATCTCAGTTGAGTGTTGATCAAGGACTCCACTTGGAGTTAATAAGACAAAATCTAATCCAAGTACGAAATGAACTTGTTCTTTCAAACTTGTAACTCCTTAACAAGAAGTTGTTCTCATAGAAATCTATTAGTTAATTATTAGTTAGTTATTGCAAATAATTTGTTTTCTTCTAGAGTGATAAGGAGTGCACTTGTTATAAAAATCATTTGTATTATAATTAGTGTGGTTGGTTGTTGATGAAAGGAAGTATTGTATTACATTCAATAAAGTGCATGATTCTGAGTTAAATAGACGGTGTAATTTTCAATCTTGAAACTAGATAACATGGAAGGAACAAGGACCACTCCTCCCCAACGTGAAGGGAAACATTTCTTGTTTGTTCAAATCTCTATTTATTCATCATTTTCTTAATTACAAGAATTCCAACACTTTCAGCATTTCAATTCATGAATTTAGTAATCTTTGTTTCATCATAGAAGTCATTTCTTAAACATGTTTAAAAATAGTATTAATTGAATCTATTAGTTAATGCATGCTTAGAACAATTTCAAGTATCTACATTTTTACAAACAACCATTGACACCACGTGTGGATTGATAATCATGAAATAATTAAAGTACGAGTATCAACGACACTCGTCACCTTTTTGGAGTTTTTCTAGGGATTATTTTAAGGTGTTAGAAAAGATACATGTTCTAACTTGTGTGCTTCTACGATATCCTAGTACATTTCTGTTTAGAAATATCTTTTACATACTCTTTCTTTCAAAATAAAAGACCTTGTCATGACAACAAGATTCTTTTCTATGCTTTGGAGTATGTGGAACACAAGAAATCAGTTAAGCACTTATAGTTAGGAGATTTTTATTAAGCATGGTAGGATTTTATGTTTATACCTAGAGACCATAGAGGTAGATTTATTAGAATAAACTTACAAAATACCCCTCAAAATCAACCTGTGGAGCAACTTGACCAACAAGGAAGGATGGATGATGGAGTGGAAAATCCCAATGGTGTAAACAATGGAAACCCCCACTAGGAAGGACATTCACCTATCCCATAGAACTGGACCCTAATGACCAAACCCCATGAAGAAAATATCTCCCTCAATTTTACCAACCTCTAGGGGAGTATTCTCATAATATCCTGACCAATTTTGTTTAATTTCAAAGTGTTGTTCCATAATTATGACTATACCTTAGACACTCAGAAGTTAAAGTTATTTCCCTCAACTCTAAAAGATACAACCATGAGGTGGTTCATGGGCCTAAACCCCAACTCTATCCATACTTGGGAAGAGATGGAAACAATATTCTTGGATAAATACCAAGATTACTATAGGGTTAGGGACCAAAAGGAAGAACTCTTTAGGATACAACAAAAGGAGGATGAAAGTGTTGAGGACTATCTTGATTGATTCCTCTTCCTTCATAGGAGGTGTGGTACAAGTCTTGATATTAATCTTCTAAAAACTCTATTCCTTAAAGTATTGGATGAAGACACACAAGAGGCCTTTAATCTAATGGGAAAAGGAGACATGAACAAGTTGGAATTCACTGATATCATTGACCTCTGTAGAAACTATTCCTTAACTCACGTAAATTTTGAAAACAAAAAGGCAAGATTGCTAATGGTGACATATCTAAACTAAGAGAAGAGATTGCAAATTTAAGAACGGATCTCTTAGTTCAACTTAACACAACTATGGATAGAAAAATCTAGGAATACAAAGCCATTGTTCATCTATTGTCCAAGATGTAGGAATAAACATGGGATTAAAGGCTATTTATTAGATAAAAAATAAATTTTCCTTGTCTTTGATCTAAAGCATGCCACTGACCAATGTGAACTATTTCCCTTGCTAAAAAATCACTTAAAACATAATACATAAAGTGAATCCAAGGTTAATTACTTAGCTTCTAGGTAAGGAGGGAATATTCCAGCAAACCAAAACCACTCCTATGCACCAAAAACACAATGGGTCCCAAACCAATGGAATGCACCATAGTCATACCCCTAACCTTGGGTTCAACAAGTTCCATAGGAATGGAATCCTCAGTGGAATTAAAAACCAAATTATTATTTGTAATTATGGACTCCAAACTTGAACATTCCACCATTCCAGTAATTCAAACCTCAATTTCAAAAACTATGGAATGAACCCAAAGGATTTGGTCAAGTAGTATTATAATCCAAGAATACCCTAGGGAAAAAAATATTTGTTAACTCACCCTACAAATTTTTCTCCATCTAAATAACCCACCCAACCAAAAATTCTAGCAGAAACCATGACAAACCCAAAGAATGTAAGACAGGGTAACCCAAAGTGTACACCGTTGAATCGAAAAGATTCCCATGATGAATCATGTGGATTGTAGAAATATACTATTATAGTCAGGGAAGATTACTTCAAAAAAAATCATCTTCAATTATATAAGAAGGCCCCAAAGATAGAAAAATCAGAAGAGACACAACCCAAACCTTTTCTTGAAGAAACATCTAAACCAAGTGCAGATATGTCATTTCCATCTAGACTTTTGGAAAAAGAAAATATCTGTAACCCAAGAGAGACCAGAGTCGAGTTGATTCAAGGATTAAAAAAATTAAGTATTAGAATCCCTCTATTACAAGCTCTTAGAGATATTCCAGAGTTAAATAAAACTATCAAATAACTTTGTGTTAAAACTCCATGTAGAAGGAAAAATCAGCCCAGAACAATCCACGTTGATGGAAAACTAGCTAGCATATTAGAAGGGAAGATGACCCCTCCAAAATATGGTGACCTTGGGAGTCCAATTGTTACAATTTGTATTGGATATGTGAATATTCCAAATGTTCTAATTGACTTAGGGGATGCAATCAATGTGATGAATACTGATACATTTTCCACATTATCTCTTCTTGATCCATAATCAACTTCAATAGTGTTACAAATGGTGACCAATCTGTAGCCAAGCCCAAAGGGATCATAAAGGATGTGACCATAAAAATTGAAGCATGGGATTATTTAGTAGATTTTATGGTTATTAACAAAATAATAATAAAATTGGATATCCCTTGATTCTAGGATGCCTGTGGTTAGATAGTGTTGAAAATCTTATTGATTGTAGAACTGGAAACATGATAATTAAAAATGGACATTCAAAGCAACTATCTATATATCCAGTTGTAAAACCTTTCACCACTGAGGACAAATAATGGTGGAAGGATGATTCAAAGGAAGCAAATGATGTTTTTCATCACTAGTTATGGTTATAATTCAAGAACACTCACAATAGATCTAAAATTGGGATCTTTCTGAACTACAATCACAATGAATGGAGATAAAGGAAGATATGATAGATGAAAACATGCAACCACTAATTTATCCTTTCTTATAGAACATAGATATGACTGAGTGTATCTTACACAACATTAATGAAATCCACATATTTCTTCCCAATAAGTGCCCCTTGAATTCATTACTGAGAGAATACCCAATGGTAAATTATCTCTATCTAGACACCAAACAACTACTTATTTTTCTAAGAAAAATATTTCCAATTAATATCCAGTTGAATAATCAAGAGGAAAATACCCTATTCAAGATTCTATGCTCTCATCCTCAATATTTTGCTTAGGAATATAATAACATGAAGGGTATTCATCCCAGTATTTGTACACATCACATTTACACAAGTTATTATAGATAGTCAGAAACCGCAAAGGAGGATAAACCCTACCTTAAGAGATATTGTAAAAACTAATATTAAGAATATTATTTGGGTAGGATTTATCTATCCAATTTTAGATAATCAATGCATCTCTCCATTAGTTATAGTGCCTAAGAAGAATGATAAATAGAGGGTATGTGTAGATTATATGGAGTTGAATAAGGAAACACATTGAGACTATTTCCCTTTACCTTTTATTGACCAAGTCTTGGATAATTTATCCGGAAAAATGTATTTTTCATTCCTAGATGGTTTCAGTGGCTATAATCAAATCATGGTGGCACCGGAAGACCAAGACAAGACTACCTTCACCTACATATGGGGGACATTTTCTTAAAAATTCATAACTTTTGGCCTATGTAATACTCTGCGACTTTTAAAAGAGTTATGTTATAATTTTTGTTGATCTCACTCATGATTCTATGGAGATTTATATGGATGATTTTACATTTTATGGGGCAAAATTCTAAGAGGAAATTGATAATTTGGACAAAGTACTCTCTAGGTGTGAGAAACATCAGTTATCTCTAAACCATGAGAAATGTATTTTCATGATGGAGCAAGGGATAGTCTTAGGAAACCATGTTTTAGTTGAGGGAATTAAGGTAGATCTGTATAAGGTCAATTTCATTATGTAACTTCCATCCCCCAAAAATCAAAATAAAGTAAAAATATTTCTAGGACATGTGGGCTATGATAGAATATTCATTGCAAATTTCAATAAAATAGATTCTATGTTGTTTTCCCCTCTTAAAAAGATTATGAATTTGAATGGATAAAAACGTGTCAAAAATATTTTGACATCATCAAGGAAAATTTGAAAAATACCCCAGTTTTAAGAGGTCTAAATTGGAATTTTCCCTTTCACATACAAATTGATGCTTCCAATGAGGCAATAGGAGTTGTGCTAAGACAACAAGAGGAAGGAGAGGCAATGCATGCCATCTATTACATTAGTAAAAACCTCTCCCCTGTTGAAAGGAACTACACTACCACAAAGAAATAGTTTTTGGTAATTTTTTTATGTAATTAACAAGTTTCTCCATTACATTACATGATATAAAGTAATTGTTCATACTGATTATTCCACCATCAAATATTTAATGAATAAACCTTTAGTGCATGGCAAAATTGTAAGGTGGCTTTTGTTATTGCAAGAATTTAACATAAAGATTATTGATAAACTAGGAAAATGAAATTTAGTAGTTGAATTTCTCTCGGGATAAAATTTTTAGGTACGAGATGAGCATGTCAATGATGATTTTCTAGATGAACATCTATTTACAATCTCAATTATCTCTCCTTGGTTTGCAGACATGGCTAATTACTTAGCTACAAGGAAGTTCCCATATTTCCTCACACATAAACAAAGAAAACAATTAATTAAAAAAGTGTGATGTATACATGGTTTAATGGAATTATTTTCAAATGTGGACCTGATCATGTATTATGCAAGTGTGTAGCTGAAGATGAGATCTTTGATATACTTAGAGCATGTCATGATGAACCATCAGGAGGACACTATTTAGTCAAAAGAATAATCCACAAAGTTCTGGGGGCTGGGTACTATTGGCCTTCTATGCATAAGGATGTCAAAAAGTATGTATGGCAATGTGATCAATGTTAATGGATGGGAAAACCAACACTTACAAATGTGATGCCACTTGAGAGGTGGGGATTGGATTTCTAGTTATAGATCCATTTGAGAGGCGGGGATTGGATTTCATCAAACCAATTGACCCACCTTCTTAAGGAAAGGAGTACATCTTGGTATGTACATATTATGTGACAAAATGGGCTGAGGTACAAGATATCCAATATGCAAGGGATGAGAAAGTAGCAGACTTCTTGTATGAACACATTTTCCAACAATTCAGAGCACTGGGATCGATTGTTTCATATTAGGGACCACAATTCATGTCAAATGTAGTTGTTTCTTTTGTGGCAACCTATCAACAAAGGCACAAGAAATCATCTCTGTAACACCCTTAATCCAATGGTCAAGTGGAAGTCATTAATAGGGAATTGGAGAACATTTTGACCAAAACAATAGATCTCTTAAGGAAGAATTGGGTTCAAAAACTACCCAAGGTAGTATGGGCCTACAACACCACTTGGAAGACAACCACATGATTCACTCCATATGAGTTAGTCTATGGGAAGAAACCTATATTCTCCATAGAATTTTAGATTTATACCTTAAGGACAACTGCTACATTAGGAATTGAATTTTCAAGTAACACAACATACACGAATTCTTTAGTTGAATGAACTGGATGAGATGAGGTTACAAACATTACACCAAACAGAGATAATATAACATCAAAGAAAATTGTGGCATGACAACCATATCAAGAAAAGGAAGTTTCAAAAATGGGATTGGGCTCTTCTATTTGTAAAGACTTTAAGGGAAGTTACAAACAAGATAGGCGTGTCCATACCAAATTGATGAAGTCTTCAATAATGGGACCGTGTAGCTAATCCCAATTGATGGTGAAAGAAGAGTGATGTTGGTTAATGGTCATAGACTAAGGTTATACCAAAAGCCAACATCAAAGGAAGAATTCAAGAAGATGCTATAAGATAATTCAACTCTGAATTGTTTGGACAAGGTTGCCTTGTCCAAGTCAACTCAAGGTTGAATTGATCTCTCAATAAAAAGAATAAATAGGGGATGGCTGAAAACCAGAAATGGCAACCATCTTCCTATGAAGGAGTGGTTGAAAACAATAAATGATGACCATTCCTTCTAAAAATAAAATTAAAAAAAAAAAAAAGAAAAAAACATTTGAAAAAAATGTAGGTGGCTAAAAACCAGCAATGGCGGTCACCTAGGAATCATGTCATGAATAAATGTGTTGAGACAACATGCAGAGAGAGAAAAAATAATCTAGTGTTGATAGAAGATGTGACAAGTGATTATCAATGAGGTATGTTCCATTACTCTCCTTTAAATGTTAAAAAGTTTAATTATAGGATGTTAATTATTGCTCTTATGCAAAATGATGAATCCCCATTTCTAATGTTTCGCACACATCCCACATCCCAATAAATATTTCACCCACTCCTAATTAATCAATCCCACATTCCAATTTATTTTCCAAACTTCCCGTTATTTCATCACAATTGGTTAATTTTACCCAATTCATATTTTTCTATACATAACAACATCTTAATTCCTCTATTTCCCCCATTTTCATTTTCCACCATTGTCGTGTCACTCCTGTGCTATCACTATTTCTATTTTTGTGCTCTAGTATTTCTCAAACCTATGCCACTACCAATTTTTTTTCATACCAAAAAAGGGGAATAGGATTCACCACGAACCATCAAGCCCGATCAAATTTCTATTAGACACAAAATCAATGACATTGTTCGAGAAAGAGGGATGGCTAGATTTTATGTTTTAATATGAGGAATTCAACCCCAAGATGACAAAGGAATTTTTAGCAAACCTTGTGGAAATACACTCAAGAGTAAAATGTATAAAAATATTATCTAGTACCTCAATTATTAGTCAAATTTATGGTATTCCTAGAGGAAGGGAAATTGGTCAATTTTAGGACTCCTTACTCTGAAATCATTAAAAATGTTTGATGTGGGAAAGAAAGAAAAATTGGAGTTAGTTTTTGACAACAAAGGGAAGGAAAAGGGCATAAAAATAATCACTTTCCCTTATCCGTGGGCATATGTGGCGAAATGGGTCATAAAATATTACACTTGTGAAGGCCAATATGAGGTTATGCTTGGCCCGGTCTTGAGAATTATCATCCACCCACGCCATAGAATAAAAGCAATTAATCTCCCACAATTCATGTTTGACTCTGTTTCCTCTTCCATCGATTTTTTTTGGGGTTCCCCATATATAAATTTCTCTTTGTCAATAGAAAATTGACTGAAAAATGAAGCAACCATTTTACCTATGGCAAAAGGTTAAGATGGAATCGAACCAACTTTAATCATGTAGGATACTTGATAAATTCTTAGTGTTTAGGGTGATTTGTATCTTAAGTCATTCATAGGCAAATAAACTTAAGATTCTGGGAAATTCTTCAATTCACTTAGAAAAAGAGTTTACACAAATAGAAAGAAACATAAAAAACAAAAAAGCAAACTAGAAAGAAAAACATTAAAGAAACAAAACCCACAATCTGCATGTAATCAACCCTATCCGACTAGAGTGATATCTATGAACTAGATAACCTATTGAAGGGAAGAAAGTAAGCTAGCAACATCCTTCATACATTGATTTTTATGTAGTTACTTAAAATCATAATACTTGCAACAATACAATCTGAAATAAACCCTTTTGACTCCTATTTTGGAAATGTCCTTTTCACTCCATTTAAAATAATATTTGAATAAATCATTTTAAATCCAAATTTAAAAATAAGAATCAAATATATTCCTTTTAAATCCAAATTTCAAATGTGTAGAGCAGAATGCAAGTAAGAAATTAACAAAATTATACACCATGTACAAAGAAATACAAGTCTTTAGAGACCAACATCATGTTTATATTAATATGAGAAATTGACTTACAAATGAGAAGTATAAAAATCACTGAAATCAACGTGACCAAAATATGATGAATACAATAGCCAAATGGCAAATTATAAACCCCAAAATGCTTATAAACCTATGTAAACAACCTTCATAAACCCTTGTATATGCAGATTTAAATCTGTTGCATTAAATGTTTACACTTAGATCCTCAAATATTAGGTCACCAAACCCTTTGTGTTCCTCCGTTGAAAATGATCCCTTCATCTTCTTTTATGATATCCTCCAATAAAGTAGTTATAATCAACATCTTTATAAAATAAAGATACTATAGAATAGGAGACCATTTAATAGAGATAAATCAACTTGACATATATCGATTGAATTCATGATGAATGATTAAAAATCATATCATAAATTTAATATGGAAAAATATTAATAACATTCAAATATATAGGGGCGGGGTACCCACTTACATTTAAATAAAACATTAATCCAAAAATCATCCACATAACCATAACATTTGCATTAATATTTCTAAACCATAAAAATACACATTAAACTATAAAGTTTTAATCTTTTCTAAAACATTTATATTATAACAAACATATATATAAAATGTATTCACATCATAATATATATGTCTAATTGAATCAAAAATATGACTAATTCATAATGCTAACTAGTCCACCGAATCATTTTTTATTCTGTCCCAAAATACCAAATTTCCAAAGTCAACATAAAGCATTATGTTTTAATCATCCCCATCATATCAAGAACTATTTTTCCATCCACTTTCATTAGCTCTGTGTACTCATATGAATCCGTATTCAGCATTGTATGTGTCACAGTACCAAATTCAACATCTATTTCTAATTTAACATGCTTGATGGGACGAAATATGTCGGTATGGTTAATGAGGACGTGCATAAATGAAAATTGACACGTGACCTTCAACCGCACTTGACTCCCCGAGGTCGTGCCGAGGCATATGATGTAGAAATGTGGATGGCTAATTATAGGAGAATTAATGACTAAGATATATTAGTGTGAATTCCTAGTAGTTGAATCGACAAATGGGGAATTTAGTGGCTATGAACAAGTAGTGTAAATTCCCTATGGCTTGATTGAACCTAAGTGTTAAACTATGTTGAAGTGTCCATTTTAACCAAGATGAATTTTGACAATATAATCTACTTGTTTGAAGGGAAACTGATTAAATAAATCAACTGAACTAAACTATTACAAACAAAGACAACAAATTGCTTATATTCTAAATAATTAAAGCTACTTCTAAACTAAAACTAAACAAGTAAATAACCCAGTGTGTTTATTCACATGTGCTAAGTGTATCTAGTATATTTTAATTAAATGAAAGCTTCACTTTAAACTATGGATGCAAATCTAACCCTCTACTTTGCCTCAGAAGCATGAGAAGAAATCAAAGCTTCTTAGAAGCTTTTCTTCCCTACAACTTCCCCAACAAGAGTAAAGAAGACTTCTATGGAGGATTTCCTATATGAATTGATCTATTGTAACTATTGAATGATTGTAACAATGGAAATGCTTCTTTTCTACTCTATTTGATATAAATGTATGCATATGATTCAGAAATAACAATGTAAATAATTGAAAAAACCAATATCAAATCCAACCTGGAAGCATAGAGTAATGGCAAATCCAATTGTTTTGTTCTTTGTCCCCTCATCTTGTCTTTTCTTTCTCTTGTGTTCATGTGAGTCCAAGGGATTGGGAATGCAAGTAAAGAAATAATGAGAAGGCACTAGAGAAATGGTAGCTTGATGGCAATGTGGAAACAATGCAGGTGGAAGAGAGATAACACAAGTGAACAAAGCTTGGCTATGCAATTTCCAACAAGAATGTGGCAACTCAACAATGCAAGAATACACAAAATGATCTCTGGCCATTTTCTTGAAAATAAGTGATCAATTTATAGAAAGTTGGTTGTAGAGTGCACAAGCACACTTGGCAGCAATGAGATGCCAAATCATCACATGAAGAGGCAATTAACTATGCAATCAACAATCATAAGTGAAAGAGGAGTTAAGCATGAACAAATCAAGCCTAAATTTAGGAAAATTGATTGATAAATGCATCCAAAAACTGAAATGGAGTTGAGTTACACGCATACAAAACACGAGTGAACATTATAGAAAATGTGCACAAATCGACGCCTTGTGTAAAATGGTGATTATAGGACCACCACCTTGCTTGGGTGGCGGTTACAAAACTACCACCCAAGCAGAGCGACGATTTTGACACTAAAGGCCAAAAAAAAGGAAAAAGAAGTGAGAAGATGGGATAAAGTATGTGGAGGCTAAGTAAGACATACTAGGCTACAAATATAAACTGAAAATAGGTTTAGGAGCTTGAACACCTTCTGAAAAGATATGAATCATCGTTGGGGATTTTTAACCATTTTCTAAAAATGTAGCATGTGAAAATTTTGGTGAGTACATATTACCCCCTCAGAGAAGCATTTTAGCCATGAAGAGGCATTCCGAAAATGGGGAGTTAGAAGCTATACCTAACATACACATGTGTTGAAAAGTTACCATCCAAGCTCCCACTACATGCAAAATGAAAACAAGACTCAAGTGCTAGATAGATATGATATCAAAAAATAAAAACTAAAATAAAATGAAAAGATGACTTACCTTTTACATGGGGATAGAAATATACCTGCGCCAACGATCCATCCCTATAGACACATACACTCAAAACGAAGTTAAATACAAAGCATATATATATCAAAACAATTCATTTTTGAATTCATTTGCACATATCCTATTGGTGATTTTTGAGCTCACGGACCCACGATAACTGTTTTGAGCAAGAGTGTAGTCAAAATGATTAGTACAATGACATGATCATGACTTCGCGAGTGAGAGTGTAGCCAAAAACTAGTGCGACAAGGTGATCATGGATTTGCGAGTGAGTGTGTAGCCAAAATGACCAGTCTGCAATGAAGCTATCATGGCCCTAATACTTGAGAGAGCCAGTAGCATGGAAAAAGGTTAGTATTTTACATTTGTTTGTTTGAAACCTAAAATGCAAAATGTTGAAAAACTACACCTAAGGGGATAGGCCATAGGATTCTTTATTTCTTTTGATGCCATTTTGTGAGGTGCATATATGATTTTTTGTGATTTTTTGCTCCTTGTGAGCGTTTTGACCACACATATGCATGTGATGGCATTGTACTGAAATTTTATTCCATGATATATACAAATATCTCTTTTTGGCCTCGGTTATTCTTCGCACAGAGTTATCTTCACTTATGGTTTACTTCGCATGTGTACTCTAGATGTTTAGAATCTCTATTTTATATGATTTTCAGAATGCATGCAGTGGATGATAAATGCTAACAAAATGCTTTTCTTTTTGTTGTTTTTATGTTGATATGTGATGATTATGCAAGTACAATGTAATTTAGAACTTTGGTTTTTCAAGAAATATTTGATACCTCCTTATTGTTTGGAAATATGTGATGAATATGGTATGATAATAAGATGAAATCACTCCACCTCTAACCCCATGCAACCAGTGAGATGCGAGGGCTCAACATTAAGAGTCAAAAGGGACGTGAGTTGTATGAATTTTTGAATGAGCATGATGAGAGAAAGACAAGGTTTTGACAGAAACCCAATTGAGAACCTATAACCTAGTTCTACACAAGTTTGCTACATAGTTCAAAGTGTAATTAATTTCTATTTTATCTAGAATTAGATCCGTAGATGGCCACTTGATTGACAAAATCTAGTTTAAGGCTTAAAAACTCTCTTGGAACTTAGACATCTAATTCACTTTGTTGGGATTTATGATTTCAAAGCACTTTTTATTGAATGAATTGCTTTTAACTTATTAATTTATTTGCATAGACCCCTACACCTTACCCCATGCTACTAGTAGGAAGTATGGGCTCATCACCAAGGAAAAGGCATAGGTGAGTAAGGGCACTTCCTTCCTTTCCCAACCTCATGCCACCAGTAAGAAGTGCGGGCTCAACACTGAAGATTGGTAGGGCAAGGAAGTGTGTAAATGAAAATTTTGTATTTGATTTTGACTTGATATATATACTTTTTTTTTTTAGTTTATTTAACTTTAAGTTGTGATTTTGGGAGGGATATTTTTCCCTAGCCTCAACCCCACGTAACTAGTAGAATGTGAGGGCTCAACACCGAAGGTTGAGATAGGAAAAAAATGATCTCGGGTAAAATTTTTAGAGTGTTTTGTCTCCAAAGAGGTGTGTATGGGATAGATGTGACACCAAGAAGCTTATAGAAGAGACTATAAGCAAAGACACCTAAGCTAGAAGAAAACTAAGAGTAGAACCAAGTATGCAGGCCTTGGTAGGATTAAGGTCAAAACTTTGTCTTAACTTGTTTGAATTGATGACATGATTCAAAAATGTTTGATGATAATATTGCGGATAGTTGAAGAGATATGATTTGAATGATTGTCAATGTTTTCAAAAGTGTTTAAAAGTTTCTTGAAAGATAAGTTCTTTGATTACAAATTTTACAGAATGAGCTAGTAGATGAGAATGCAATGTGGATGCAATAGTATACATGTGGATATGTAGGTGGAATACATGATGGAATGTCTAAGGTGAAGAGAGTTGAAGGATGTAAAAATCCTCACCCCTAAGAGCACACTGAAGAAACACGATCTTTGAAATTTCCATTCTTTTGACAAGGAATTACTATCTGGGGTTTAAACTTACAACCCCTACCCATGATTGTGTATGTATGTTTATCCAACTTGTCTATTTGAAGGAGGTATTCAAGAACCTCTCTGTCGTATCCTTGATATATTGTGTGTAGGTGAGCATGACTATGTTGCTCAGCTTGGTGAAGTATAGTGACTTCACGTGACTTTTGTTGCGCTATGGGATCACATCCCGTGGAGATGACATACTTGACTTCTGATACATTTGTATTAAGACCAAGGTTCAGGATGGAAGAATCCCTAGAGATGGATTTGATGGGTATCATTTCATTTTTAAATCCCTCTTCTTTTATTATTTCGATCATGTTTACATTCAGACCAAGAACATTGATAGGAGAGAGGCTATGCCAAGGAGGCTACCCATTCCTTGTGGTTCAAATGGGAGGAAGATCGGCTCACTACTCTCTAAGAGTTTCATGATTTCTACTGTGGTTTTGGTGGAAACCATTTCCATGGATACCGATTTACCCTTATATTTATTTGTTATCTTGAATTTTTTTAGTCATCGACCTTAGCCTTTAGAATGCTCGGGGTGGTCATGACCATTGTTGTTGATGGAGGCAATTTGTTTAATTGGTTATGTTGGCTAGATTTTTACGTATAGCACAAAACCTAGGCAGTCATGAGATAAATCTCTTTCATTTAACCGGTGAGACTCCCGTGTCAGATTTGTCAATAAAAATGTGTTATTATCTATCGGGGTTTTACTTTAACCACTTAGTTCATGAACCATAACTAAGAATTTCTGCAGTAAGTAAGTAAATTGCTCAAGAAAGGAATTATTTTATAGAAGAAGGAAGTAAAGGAAATACAAAGAAGAAATGGGGAATATGTGCATCCCAATTAGTAGATAGCAGAGTTAATTGCATGCACATAGAAGAAACTTAATAGATATGAACACACATAATTATAAAACAAAGGCAGCTCTAGATCCAGATCTAAAATAACACAAATTTTATTAAGAGATCTAAGATTAAAAGCAAGAAACAAAGTACACCGTGACACAAAGTTCTCCGGAAACCTACTCCTTTGTATTCCTTTGCTCCAAGTTGCTCTCAGGGGTTCATCTTAAAGTCTAGAACACAAAATTGCTGCTTACAAATTCTGATTATTAACCTGAAGGTTCTTCCTCTACTTATAGAATGTAGAGGGGCAATTACAAGTTGGAAGCTTTAGTTGAACTGGCACATGTGGAATTCGGAGGAAAGAAACAACTGACATTCTCCATCCTGAAATTCCTCTTTGCATGACATGTATGATTTGCAACTGAAAATAGAACCTTCTATTTTGCACGTCCGCCACCTATCTCCAAGTAGTTGACTTCTTCAAGTAATGGCTTTTAAACCAATCACTTAAGTTGTATAATTTAATTGATCGCTCAATTACTTTTTTGGAGGAAAGGAGAAGGAAGAGGAAAGTTACAGTCTTGTCCTTTTTCATGTCTGCATGCAGCTGATTCAAATTGGATATGGAAGAAGTTGGAAGTGGATAGAATTGACTAGATCTGGAATTGGAAATGACTGGATCTGGAAACAACAAGCTGGATCTGGAAACAACTGGATTTTGCCTTCGCCTTGTCTTCTCTTTTATCCTTGAAGCTTTTGCAGTTCTTCTCCAGTACATGCATCAATGCATTGTTTGCCATAGATAACTCATCATCCTTATTTTTAATTGCATATGAGCAATTAAAAATTCTAGAAAGCACTCAGGGTGAATGAAAATTCAATGAAGGCTTCAACTGGAAGATGAGAGCACATGCACAGGATCTTGGAAGGAATTTTCCACGCACTGACTTCTTCACGGGCTGCATTCGAAACAAGAGGATGAAGCCTTTGTGCCGGAAGCTTTTGCAACTATGAGATCTGGATCTGGATCTGCATATGGATTTGCATCTGCATCTACATCTGCATCTAGATATGGATCTACACCTGCATAACAAACTTTGGCAACTGGGCTATGGATGGAAAAGTTGCAACTTGAATAATTCCACTACTTTTAATCTGCACGCATGAGTGAAGTCTTTCTTGCTCTGGATTTGTCTATCAATTCAGCAAGAGGTTCCGAGCCTAGATCCGTGTCTCCAATATCTGTAAATTTAGAAGTGATGCATGACTCCGTTGTGCTTTCTTTTTCATCTCTCTTCGCCATAGCTTTGTCTATCTTTGTCTGAATAATTCTTTTTCTTCTTATTTAACTGGAATTCTTCAAAACTGGTGCAGATCTGGACAATTCTTCAGATTCAGAGGATATATGCAATGTATTGGACATTGATAAAAGCTCCTTTTCCAGTAAAGCACTTGTAATGAATTCCTTCAATTTATCAAGACAAAAATGGCCACGGAGCATGAATAGTGAATTTTAAGCGTAAAAATCTGCACTTTTCAAGCCCACTACCCCAAAAATTGGTGTTTAATTTGCACATAAAGAGAGCATGACTCCTTTCAACAACACCGAGCACTTGTAACACTTGTGCAAACAATTATGTAGACAAAGATCAACTACCTTCAAAGCATGCGCCAAACTGGAATCTTTTAGTCTTGTTGCCGCCTTGCCGAGCAAAGTCTTTCTTCAAATGGGGGCGAACTTTTCCTCTTGGCTGCAATTCTTTACCCGTGAATTAAATAATTCACCCATATGGCTGCCCATGCTTATATAACCCTCACAATTCTATAATTAATAATTGCCCTAACAATTAAAGGCAATTAATTAATTAAAAATCATGTTTAAGGACAACCATCCAATAAATTAAATTAATCCAATTTAATCCTTCACACTTCACTTCACTTAAGCTTCACAGTGTGCTTTGACCATAGCCATTGAAAATAGGAATTAATATAATCATTTAATACTTTAAAAAGTATTAATTCCTTCTCAAAAGGGGCTGCATTAAATAAATTAAATTTATTTAATTTTGGAATTCTATTTTTAAATTCCTTATGTCCACTTCCCTTTGTTGACTTTTCCACAAGCCTGGGTGCCAAAATTGGGTGAATAAATATTAACAAATATTTATTTAATGCATTATTATTCACCCAAGGTGGGTCGCACTTTTTTGCACATATAATTCTATTTTTAAGAATTTTTCATAATGGGATTATTTACCCTACAAGGCATGCAATAAAATCCCGTGATTTCACTTAAGTCACTTTTCTTTTATTTCACCATGGGAATTTTTACCCTTCAAGGAAGACAATTAATTTCCACCTACCTGTTGCCTATAATTTTCCCATTGCAGCTTAAGTGAATTTTCTATCATGGGAAAAAGTACCCTGCTAAGCAAGTACAAAATTCCCATCTTCCCTGCTGCTTGTATTTTTCCCATTGCAGCTTAAATCCTTTGTTTTTCAAAAATGCGCCCAACCCCGTAGGGGCTTTTTGTGCACGACTTCACTTTTTCCCAGTGATCCAGACCTCCGATGGTGACTTCCTCCGGGTATAACGTGCATATATGTTCTCCAGTTGCTCCAGGCCAAAAATCGGGCTTACCCGGCAAAGGAATTGTTCTAGAGAAATTTCACAGAAAACAAAACGGGAAAACACAAAAACACGAAAAAATTGCCAAAAGTCACAAATAAATCCCAAAACTTATTCCAAGTTAAAACCCTTACAGTACATAAGAGTAATGACATATTCGATCATAACAGAGTTAAAACGGGGTGCAAATAGCCTCAAACATGGCTTAAAATAATTAAATACAAATTTCCTGCAGACAAATCCCGACGACAAAATATAACAATTTTGGGCATCTGGGTATTTGGTGTAAAAGGCTAATATGGCTCTTTGGGAATATCCTGACACAATACAAGAACTTTCAGGCAATAAAAACACAAAACGACCTATTATTTTAAAAGTACGATTTTTTTTTTTGAATAGGGTAGTCACAGATTTCAGGATGAAATCTGGGTACACCAGTTCGTGGGGCTCATATTCGAATGGAATCCTCTTTTCTTCTTGATATTCTCTAAGTGTATATCGAAGGGATTAGGATCCCTTGGGCGATGAAGAATTTTCCCAAATGGAGGAATCTAACTTCCTAGAACAAGGTAGAAGGAATAGCCTTCATTCGATGAATCCAAGGTCTCCTAAGGATCATGTTATAATTTTTTTCCTGTCGATGATGTAAAAATCCATCAAGATTGTTTTTGGCCTAAGGGTGATAGGAAGAATTATGGTTTTGATCGAAGTGACCTTAAGACTGTCATACCCTCACAACGTATTTCTTGTAGAGGAGAAATTAGTCTCTCCATATCCTATCTTTTGAAATAAAGAGAAGGAAACCACATTTACAATAGCCCCATCATCGATCATGGATCTCTTAATGCAATTGTTGTAAACCCAAACTGTAAATATAAGGTAGGATCGCCTCTTTGGGCTATTTCAGTGTCAAATGACATCTTGTCTATATCGAAAAAAACCCAGTATCCTTATCACTTTGTCTCGGAGGATGTATGTCTAAGTCTATATGATTTATTTGAGCGCTAGGAGGTGACGTAACATGTATTAGATGACCAAGACCTAGCGCATCAAGCAATGTTGAATGATGCATAGGGGAATTCTTCAATAAATATAGGAATGAGATGTGAGAAAAGGTCTTATTCAAATTTGATATTAAATCATAGGATCCTACTGGTTTTGAGATTGTAGGAATTTCACCTTATGAGAAGGAAAGAGTAGGTAGGGGTTGTGAAACATATTCCCTTGTCCAAGTTATTGCATTAATTTCTAATTCAACTTATAGCTCAACTAATCCCATAATATTTGTATTGTTGTTTAAACTAAGGTTGAGGAAACTCGATAGTTGTCAGAAGTTGAAGCTTCATTGTTCATAATAGGAATGCCCTTGTTTATGTTATGAGGATTCACCTTGACATTTTTAGGATGTGTAGGGAGTGGATCCCAAAAGATTCTCACATTAGTGTTTTGAGGAGCTATGGGTCCTGTATAGTTTGGATGTGAACTTGTTTAGGGTTTGCTAAGAACATATCCACAAAGAGTTACCTTTGATTTTCAGGGAGCCTTTGTAAAAATTTGTTGCAATCATGACAAGTTCTATCATCATGACCTCAAACCTTATGGAAACCACAATATAGGTTAGGATCATAATTTCTTGGCCTTTGATAAGCGTCTTGCTATTGTTGATTATAACCTTGATTGTAGTTTTGAAATTGATTTTTATAACCATGATTCATTGCCCCTTGGACAAAGTTTTGTATGTTGGTTCGGGCCTTGGGTTTGACTTTTATTTTGAGGGGGATGATTCACATCAACCGTGTTGATTGAGGATACAATGTTAGGGCCTCTTTGATTACCCATGTTTTTGTTGTTGGTGCTATTGTTGTTTATAAAACTAGCATTCTTGGTTTGATTAGTAACACCATTTGTGGTAACACCATGATTTTGATTCACACCCTTAGATCCTTGGTTGTTGGCCCCATTGTTTTGGTTAGAAGATACCAATTTCCCATTGAGACCATAAGTCTTACGCCCACTATCGATAGTGGCTTGGTCGATTCGAAGCGCACCTTCCAATACTTCCTCATAACTATGGAAAGGAAACTTCTGGACTTCTTCTTTAGTCTCTCGATTGAGTGAGTGAAGAAATAGATCACAAAGTTCCATTTGGTCCATGTTGGGTGCACTTGCATAGGAGTAAAGAACTTGACACCATCTCTGGATGAAATGAGAGACATATTCATTCTAATCCTCTCTAATATGAAGATACTCCCTAATCTTGGTACGCAATAACTTTTTCATGTCAAATTCTCTCATGAATTTAGAAACAAGTTGTTTAAAAGAATGTATGGAGGCTTCTAGAATATGATAATACTAATCCAATGTGATTCCTTCAAGATTCTTCAGAAATATTTTAGCTACTACAACATCCCATAGAAGAAATTCCCTAATATCGGTAACATAATCCTTGATATGAGCATTCGGGTCTCCTTCTCCCTTAAATTTTGGAAGATCAGGAAATGGGCACATAATTATAACACCACTTATATTGAAGTCAAGGGGTTATTTTAAGTACTTAACATAAGTACCCATTGCGTAGGATTCCACCATTGAATATCCTTAATGAGGAGGTGGAGGAGGAGGATCCGAGATAAGCTGCATTATAGGCATTGATGGGAACATATGGAGCCCCTTGATATAATGCATATGGAGCGGGGATGAGAATATGGGTCCATCTGGGGGGACATTGAATACATATGGAAGTAATTTGGGGTGATACCAGGATATGGACTAACGGGTGTAAAACCAAGGAATGTCACATTTCCTAAAGGAGTGACATTCAAGAACAAACTTCCGATCAATCCTTGTGTAGGATAAGTTTGAGAAGGATGAGGACCCATCCCTAGTGTGTTAGATCCTATGAGAATATCACCCGAATTCGATTGAACCAGATAACCTTGTTGCACAAGATGTTGCATTGGTTGTTCATTGGTAGGAATGTATCCCTTGTTATCTACTAGATATCCCATGTTCTACCCTACTGCATGAGTTGGTTGCGATGGTTGGGAACTCTCTAGTTCTCTAATCCTCCCTACTAAAGTAGAAATGAAATTGTTGGGAGAGGATTGAGTCCCTTGTTGAGGTGCCTATGGTGTAGGGTTTGGTTAAGAAAGATCATGATACCCTGTTATGAATTATTTGGTATTATAATTCTTGTCTTCCTTAGAAATAGGAATCTTAGGATAGGTATTCGACATCTCAGAGGTTGTAGCCTTCATTCTATCCAAAGACTTTGACGAAGAGGATGAGCTATTCATGAAAATGTCATCTTCTATTGATTGCATGGTAATGTGAGGTTTTGACAAGACTCTAGGGTAAGGACCTATTCTACTTGTGATAACAACATGGTTTACATTGGGTTGGCAGTATTGCATGTTTAATAATTGATCAACCTCCTCCATCCTTACAGAGCTAATGTGGGGTTTGAAGTGTAACTAGGGGAGGTTTGAACGCTTCTTATGTAATTGTTATCCCATTCGGAAAGGGAAGGGGACTATTGTGGGTGAACGTTGGTGCAATATCTATCATAGCTAAATGGCCCACCAAACTCTCTTCAAGACATATTTTAGAAAGTATAGAATACCTACCAAAATAGGGGAAGAAATGGAGAGGCAAGGTAATAGAAATGAAAGAAAAGGAACCAAGAAGGAAGTAATCCTTCACGATGGGTTCACATATTTGTACTGAGATGAAAATTGACATGTAAAATTCAACCACACTCAAATCCCTAATGTCGTTATGAGGAAGTTGATGTGGAAATGTGGATGGATAACTATAGGAGAATCAATGACTAAGATTTGGTAGTGTGAATTCCTAGTAGCTGAGTTGGCAAAGGGGAGATTTAGTGGCTATGAATGGGTAGTGTAAATTCCCTATGGCTTGATTGAACCTAAGTGTTAAACTACATTGAAGTGTCCATTTTAACCAAGATGAATTTTGACAATCTAATCTACTTGCTTGAAGGAAACTAATTAAATAAATCAACTAAACTAAACTATTACAAAAAAAGACAACAAATTGCTTCTATTCTAAATAATTAAAGCTACTTCTACACTAAAACTAAACAAGTAAATAACCCGGTGTAGTTATTCACCTGTGCTGAGTGTATCTAGTCTATTTTAATTAAATGAAAGCTTCACTTTAAATTATGGATGCAAATCTAACCTTCTACTTTGCCTCAGAAGCACGGGAAGAAATTAGAGATTCTCAGAAGATTTTTTTCCCTACAACTTCCCTGACAAGTAAAGAAGACTCCTATGGAGGATTTCCTATATAAATTGATACACTGTAACTATTGAATGATTGTAAAAAGGAAATGCTTCTTTTCTACTCTATTTGATATAAATGTATGCATATGATTCAGAAATAACAATGTAAAGAATTGAAGAAACCAATATCAAATCCAACCTAGAAGCATAGAGTAATGGAAAATCTAGTTGTTTTGTTCTTTGTCCCCTTAGCTTGTCTTTTCTTTCTCCTGTGTTCACGTGAGTCCAAGGGATTGGGAATGTAAGTAAAGCAACAGTGAGAAGGCACCAGAGCAATAGTAACTTGATGATAGCGTGGAAGTAATGCAGTGGAAGAGAGATAACACAAGTGAACAAAGATTGGTTATGCAATTTCCAACAAGAATGTGGAAACTCAACAATGCAAGAATACACAAAATGATCTTTGACCATTTGCTTGAAAATAAGTGATCAATTTATAGAAATTTGGTTGTAGAGTGCACAAGCACACTTGGCAGCAATGAGATGCCAAATCATCACATGAAGAGGTAGTTAACTATGCAATTGACAATCATAAGTGAAAGCGGAGTTAAGCATGAACAAATCAAGCCTAAATTTAGGAAAATTGGATCGACAAACGTGTCTAAAAAATGAAGCTGGATTTGAGTTAGATGCATACAAAGCACTAGTAAACACTCTAGAAAATGCACACAGGACCACCACCCTACTTAGGCGGGAGGCTAAGTAAGACATACTAGGCTACAAATATAAACTACAAATAGGTTTAGGAGCTTGAACACCTTATGAAAATATATGAATCATCATTAGGGATTTTTAATCTGTTTTCCAACAATTTAGCATGTGTAAATTTGGGTTCGTATAAGGACCTAACCCGTTTAGGAGAATCACAAGGCCCTTCAGCAAAATTTCCTAAGGGAGGCTTAGAGGATTAGATTCTGCATTGAGTAAAGGGGGATCAGAATAGATTAGCCTTTAAGAAACATAGTTTGCATGATTAGAGTTTGAATGCTGATGTGCATGTGGGGCATTTACTTCAGGAAAAATGTGAGCATACTGAATAGTTTGGCAATCAATCAGTTGCAGAACTTCGTGAAGGATGGGATCTCTAGAATCAAAATGGATGGAAACATAGGTATGACCACCTCGGAGGACAACCGTACCATGGACTTGAAATGAATTATAACCTCTTCTTCCACCACGAGGATAATTTCTCTATGGTGAGAATCTGTTATTTTCATGCCAACTCCTATTGGATTGAGAACCCTGTGGAGTTCCCCATCCACTCCATCTAGACTTAGGTATCTCGTTGACATTTATCATCATGATAAATATCATTTTCAAAAGTAGTTCATCCAAAAAAAAAAATCAAGCATATATAAGCTTATATCATTATTCAATATCCTTTACTCACAAAGAGAACCATCATTAACCACTTTTTAACTCATGTCAAACATCCGAGAATTATATCCTTTGTTTATATCCAATCAACATCATTATCGAAACCAAGAAATTAAAGACAAATATCTTGAAGGAGAAGTCCATTATTATCTACCAGATCAATCTTATGCCACAGGAAAAATCAAAGCACATAATATGTGTTTATACAAATCACATTTTGTAGATACCCTTGCATTTTAAAAACAAAATATTCACAATCGAGAAATTATAGTGACCTCACTAAACAAACATTCTACAGAGCCAAGTGAATATTTATAATTACTTCGAATTGGAATCTACATAATTAATAATAGGCAACCACACAGAAAGGGTTTCCTTCAAGAAATGAAACAAACATATTCTCAAAATTCTACTTAAACTACCAATTTACATGCAAATATTTTGAATATTATTACAAGTAACATACATTATCTAGCTCAAACAAATATTTGTCTAATTTTTTAACCAAAACAAGTAACACCCAACACCCTATACATTATTGAGAGAAAAAAATTCCAATAATTCTACATAGTTTCCATGATAAACCATACTCATTCACGGTAAAACCAAGGTTTCAACTAGAAATAAGCTTTAGAGAGAAACAATATCCTATGAGCAAGACATAGACCTATAAATAGTCATCAACAAAGACGAACCCTACAATCTTATTCCCTAAAACTGGCTGTGACAATTATTTTCTATTACCCACAAGGGTTTTAACAAAATCTTTCAATTTTAAAGCCTGCAAATGTAAATATCAATTTATGATCTAGCTCGAAAAACAGAGAACAAGTTTCCATACAAATTTCAACCTCGAGCCTTCAAAAAACCAAAAAATATATCTTCATGAAATATCACTAAACCATAGCCATTCTCAAAAACTTCAAGGCATAATAAACTATGAGCAATAAAGCAATATTTTCCCAAAGATGACAAGCAAATACCCTTTTCTCTCTAGCTCAAACTGAATCTTTCATCAAATAGAAAACATTATACCTCCAAATGTTCTATAGGTGAGCAAGAAACCAAGCAACTAAAACTAAATAAAAAGTGAAAGAAGCATGACCGAGAGAAATATAGATTCACCCACTTCATCTGAGTCCCAAAAACGATCAAACCCATCTCGTAAATGAACAAAAGAAACTCATAATATACGGAGGTAGAGATATACAATATCATTAAATCAACACAATCTTCAAATGTGATCTTAAACTTGTGGAAATTGAATAACCATTAATAATATAGGTGCTAAGCATACCTCGAGAGGCGAGATAGGATACAAAAATTGGGCTCTTAAGAGCACCTCGATGGCAACAACAAGTCAAAAATGGAGGATAACCAATCCAAAATAATTTTGGTGAGGACTTAGCCATTGGAAACAAAAATAAAATAACATACAAAAATTTGCAATGACGGTAAAATAATGGGCTCAAGGTAAAGCATTCAATGCTCGATGTACCTCGAGTCTTGCACCATTAAAGCTCACACTGACAATCATAAATAACCGAAAACTATGCAACCCTTTTACCTATCGCAAAATGTTTAGACATAATCAAACTGACTTTAATCGTGTAGGAGACTTAGAAAAATTCTAAGTGTTTAGGGTAGTTTATATCTTAAGTCATTCATAGACAAATAAACCTAAGATTCTAGGAAATTATTCAATTCACTCAAAAAAAAGAGATTACAAAAAAGAAACAAAAAGAACAAACAAGAAAACCGAAAGAAAAACAATAAAGAAACAAAACCCCGCAATCTGCATGTAATCAACCCTATCCGACAGAGTGATATCTATGAACTAGATAACCTCTTGGAGGGAAGAAAGCAAGCTCACAACATCCTTCATACATTGATTTGTATTCAGTTGCTTAAAATCATAATGCTTGCAATAATACAATCTGAAATAAACCCTTTTGACTCCCATTTTGGAAATGTCCTATTCACTCCATATTTAAAATAATATTTGAATAAATCCTTTTAACTCCAAATTTAAAAATAAGAATAAAATATATTCCTTTTAACTCCAAATTTTAGATGTGTAGAGCAGAATGCAAGTAAGAAATTAACAAAATTATACACCATGTACACAAACATACAAGTCTTTAGATACTAACATCATTTTTATATTAATATGGGAAATTGACTTACAAATGAGAAGTACATTAATCACTGAAATCAAATTGATCAAAATATTATGAATTCAATTGCCAAATGGCAAATTATAAACTCCAAAATGCTTAGAAATCTGTGTAAACAACCTTCATGAACCTCTGGATATGTAGATTTAAATCTACTGCATTAAATGTTTACACTTAGATCCTCAAATCTTAGGTAACCAAACCCTTTGTGTTCCTCCATTGAAAATGATCCCTTCATATTATTTTATGATCTCCTCCAATAAAGTAGTTATAACCAACATCTTTATAAAATAAAGATACTATAGAATAAGAGACCATTTAATATAGATAAATCGACTTGACATATATCGATTGAATTTATGATGTTATATTAAAAATCATATCATAAATTTACTATGGAAACAATATTAATAACATTCAAATATATAAGGACGGGGACCCACTTACATTTAAATAAAACAATAATCCAAAAATCGTCCACATAGTTGTAACATTTGCATTAATATTTCTCAACCATAAAAATCAACATTAAACTATAAAGTTTTAGTCTTTTATAAAACATTTATAATAGCAACCATATAGATCAAATATATTCACATCATAATAAATATGTCTAACTGAATCCAAAATATGACTAAGTCATAATGCCAACTAGTCCACTTTGAATAAGAATAGAATCTATCCCAAAATACCAAATTTCCAAAGTCAATATAAAGAATTATATTTTAATCATCCCAGATCATATCAAGAACTATTTTTCCATCCACTTTCCTCAACTCTGTATACTTATATGACTCCATATTCAACATTGTATGTGTCATAGTACCAAATTCAACATATATTTGCAATTTAACATGCTTGATGGGATGCAACTCCGTCATTACGATTGAGAAGGACCTAACCCATTTAGGAGAATTGCGGGGTGCTTCATCAAAAATTCCTAAGGCAAGAGAGGATTAAATTATTTATTGAGTAAAGGGGATCATAATAGATTGGCCTTCGGGAAACAAAGTTTGTATTATCATTTTGTGAATGTTGATGGGCATGTAGGGCATTTACTTTGGGTAAAGCTGAGAAGGATGAATAATTGGGTAATCAATTAGTTATAGAAATTCACAAAGGATGGGCTCACTAGAATCAAAATGGATGAAAACACGGGTAGGAACACCTCGGTGGAAAAATATACCATGGCCTCGAAACAAGTTATAACCTCTTCTTCTACCACAAGGATAATTTTTGTGTGGTGAGAATTTGTTATTGTCATGCCAATCCGTATTGGATCGAGAACCCTGCAGAGTTCCCCATCCACTCCATCCAGACCTAGGCATCTATTGACATTTGTCATCATGATAAATATCATTTTCAGAACTAGTTCATCCCACAAAACCAAAAGTCAAGCATATATGAGCTTATATCATTATTCAATATCCTTAACTCACAAAGAGAACCATCATTAACAACTTGTTCACTCATGTCAAACATCTTAGAATTATATCACTATTTATATCCAATCAACATCATCATCTGAAACCAAGAAATTAAATACAAATATCTCAAAGGAGAATTACATTATTATCTTCCGATCAATCTTATGCCACAAGACAAATCAAAGCACAAAATATGTGTTTATACAAATCACATTTTGCAGATACCCTTTCATTTTAAAATCAAAATCTTTACAACTGAGAAATTACAGTGACCTCACCAAACAAACATTCTACAGAGCCAAGTGAAGATTTATAATTACTTCAAATTGGAATTTTCATAATTAATAATAGGTGCCATGCGAGAACAAGTTTCCTCCAAGAAATGAAACAAAGATCACCTCAAAATTCTACTTAAACTACCAATTTGCATGTAATGATTTTGACGATTATTACAAGTAATGGACATTATCTAGCTCAAATGGATATTTTTCTTAATCTTTTTACCAAAACAAGTAATACCCAATAACTTGTACATTATCAAGAGCGAAGTGAAATACCAAGAATTCTACATTTCCATGATAAATTGTACTCGTCCATAGTAAAACCTGTTATCAAAATTCCCCCCCCAGGGTAAATTTCGATAACATGCATCAAAGGTGGCAGAAAGGCAAATAGGTTGATTCAAAAAAAAGTGAAAAAATTGGCTAAGTCCTGCTAAAGGGAGCAACTGGGACATTTGGGACGTCAAGGCGCGGATCGGCCGAAAAGCCTCCAGGCGGCCCAAATTGCATTTGGGACAATCGGGCCAGAAGTACGCGAAAGGCGCGAAAAGCCGATCCGGCCGAAGGAGGAGGAAGAAATTGGCTAAGTGTTGCTCAGGACGTTTGGGACAGAAAGGCCGAACCGGCCGAACCGGGTGAAATAAGCACAAAGGGCCCAAAAACAAAGTGGGACAAGTGGTACAAATGGGCCCGAACCGGCCAAACCGGGCGAAATTGTCCCAAGCGGTCCAAAGGAAAATGGAACAATCGGGCCAGAGGTACGCGAACCGGCCGAATCGGCTGAAATTGTCACAAAGGGTCCAAAATCAAATGGGACATCCGGGACAGATGGACGCGAAGTACGCGGAAGACCCGGCAGGCCCGAGAACCAACCAAAAGACGCCACGTGTCTCAAGGAGAAAGGTTAAAAAGTCAAAGGGGCAAGGTTTGAAGCGCTGGCCCGAGCCAATAGGAATTGGACACGTGTCCAATAGAGCAGTAAAGTGCGGAGCTCGGGAGGAAGTTAGAGAATTTGGTTGAGTTCCCCAAAAAGGCTAAAAGTAAAGGAAGCCCCGCGCCCTGTCCTCCAACAAGATCACGCCACGTGTCATCCAAATGGCGGGAGCGCGGGAAAGGGGTGAAAAAAGTCCCAAAATCATCAAAAAGTCAAAATTTCAAAGGACAGTCCGCCGAAAAGACGGAGGAGAAAGAATTGCTCGTCCAATCAGAGCGTGCCACGTGTCATCCAAGTGGCAGAGCGCGGGAAGAAATTCAAAAAATCCGTTTTCACCTGTTCCGTGCCCTAAAACTTCAGATCGACATAACTTTCGATCCAGAGCTCAGATTTGCGTTCTTTATATCAACGGAAAGCTTGTGAGATTCTCTACACGTTTCCAGGGTCAATCTTGCATTTTGGTTTAGTTTGAAGAAAGAAAATCAGAAGATGCCTCTAGCACGAAATAATAAGCAGAAGTGATGCTCAACTAACAACTTTAATGCAGCAGACAGTTCGCCGCCTCTGCTAGGCAGCTCGCCGTTTTGCCAAGATCCACCGCTTCCATCATTATGAGATGAGTTAAGTGCATTCTGGAGGTGGTTGGGGCAGATTTCGAATTCCTCTCTCTTTTCTCTCTCATTCTTCCTATAAATTGTAAGGAGGGGCTTCTTTCTAATGTTGGACATTTTTGTTTTGCAACCCCTCCCTTCTCTCCTGCTTGTAAGAGAATTCGTGGAGTTTTCAAGCCTCCCACATAGACTGTAATGCCATTGTGCCTCTTGGCCATTGCAATGTATTGAATCGATCCTTTGAGCAATATATATGTCTGTGATTGAATTTAAATCCTCTCATGTATTCATTGTTGTCATTCTGATCTCTCATTGCATTTCGGTTACCTGTGCATGGTGTGGTATTGCATCTATATGGTCTGTGTTTATGTTGCAAAGCTTATGTTCTTCATTCCTCGGTGCATCACCTCCTTAGCTTAGGTTTATTTATATGCATTTCTCTCTCCCTGTCTCCTTGGTAGTTAGTTTAGTTTTTGGTGAACCTCTGCGTTTCATTGGTGCATCTGAACAGAGGAATAGGAACCAGCCTTTCTCTGGAGAATCCTTTCTCATTTTCAAGTCCCACACTTGGAGGAAGGATTCAATGTTATGCAATCACACCTTTGGACGCATGAGCATCAACCTAAAAATCTGATGTGTAACGGGGTCTTTGTGATTTTGCATCACGGTTTTGGCACGCCGGTGGGACCTAGAGGTCTCATTTTTATTGCAGCAAAGTTGATATGCATGTTGTAATTTTCTTGCTTAAAAAGAGCTATTATTTGCATATCTGGCGACTCAAGGGAAGAATCAAGCTGGTTTCAGCGAAGAGGCCTAAAAGCTTATGAGAAGAATCTGAGGTCAAAAGTTGGAGAAGAGGAAGTCTTTGTTTGAATACCTGCAATTATCTCCAAGAAGAAGGCAAAGAGGAAGAAGGATTCAAAGGTCTCCATCTCCACCAAACAGAACTCTCTCAACTCCTCCACCTGAGCGGCCTTTCTTTCAGTATACAAGGGTTTTAAGACCAATCAGAATGGCGCAACCAGTAAACCCCTATGTCAACTTCACAGGCAGCAGCCCACTTGCTCTCAATGCACAAAATCCAATCCCAGTAGCAGCATTGAAGAACATTCCATATTTTACTGGAGAAAATCAGACCACTCCTGGTGATCATGTCAAGGACATTGCTAACATTTGTGCAATCCATGAGATTAATGAGATGCAAGTAGCTGTCAAATTGCTGGCGTCTTCATTCAAGGGAAAAGCATTGCAATGGTTTAGGAGCCTTGAAGCTGGCTCTATCACAAACTGGAATCAGCTGTGTATTGCACTTCATGATCAATTTGGGGAGAAGGGAGACAACTTGTCTCTTTTGGAGCAGCTGACAACCATCAAGAGAGCTCCCAATGAGCAGCTAACCGACTTCAACTTCAGATTTCAAAGATCTTGGGATAGAATTCCGGTGGCAGTCAGGCCAACAGCAGAAGGTGCTTTTCTATACTACCTTAAAGCTTTAAATTCTGATATTTCTATGTTAGTTCAATCTATGGGAGGCACAACTATCCCTGCTGCTTATAGTATTGCCATTAGAGCTGAAAATTGTCTGATTCAAGCCGTGCAAGCTAGCTCCTGAGGCCTCGATGCCATTATATCCAAGTTTAGAGAGCCCAAGTACTAGTCAAGCACCTGTCTTAGCTCCTATTCCCACTCCTAGGAATCAGAGTTCAAATGAAGCTTCCACTTCATCTCCAAGTGCCCCAAATGAGCTTCAAGAAGTCATGAAGCAGCTGCAAAATTTAGGTAATGAGCTGGTCACTCTAAAAAGACAGCAAGCTCAAGGTTTTAGACCTTCGTATCAGCCTCAAGCTCAACCTAATAGGCAGCCATATCAGCCTCAAAGGCCACCTAATCCAGCTGCAAATATGAATCAAACAAGGCCTCCTGCCAATAGACCATTCCAGCCCTATAATCCAAATGCCATATCTGCCTCTAAGGCATTAGTACCAGCACAAAACAACATTGCCCAGGAGTATGAATGGTGTTTTCCATGTAATGAACCCCATAATCAATCCATGTGCTTCAATGGTGCTTTGACCCAAGCTTTAATGGTAACAACTACTGGTGTGGAGGGTGAAAGCAATCAAGAAAACAACCAACAACAAGAAACATTCCAACAGCAATCTGCCCCAAATGACACCACATTGGTAAATTGGCAAGCAGAGGATTTCTGTGGCATGAATCAGGTAGTTTCTCAAGGTGTTGCTGCCAACACAAGGTCAAAAAGGAGAAATTTGGGTGAAGAACAGCCATTAGCCCCAGCCAATCCACAACCTTCCACAGCTCCACAAATGATTGGCAAGCAAAACCCAGTTTCAAATGCACAAGGGCAGCAGAAACAGCCCCTAGGCCAACTCAAATGCCAGCTGTTGCTGCCCACATACAAGGAGCAAATGTGCAGACCAAGGGACAGCAGAGAGATCCTTCATCACCATTTAGTATCATTGACCAGATGAAGAAGACAAATGTCAATATATCTATGTGGGAATCCCTATCCATCCCAGGCCAAAGAGATTTGCTGAAAGCTGCTATGAAGGATTGGCCAACTTCGAATCAGCAGATCCAAATGCAGGAGAAGGTACTCACAAATGCTGCCCAGCCTCAAGGAAAACATGCAGCACAACAAGGTAGAATGCTGAAGCCTCCCCCCTTTTATGTTTCGTTAATCATTGGAAATCAGCTAGTGCATAATTGCATGATAGATTCCGGGGCAAGTAGCTCAGTAATGCCTAAACAGATAGCTGATCAGTTAGGGCTCCAGTATGAAATAACATCTAAGGGAGTAGTGCAGCTGGATGGGACAGCAATAGCAATAGTTGGAGTGATTAGAAATTTGAGCCTTACCTTGCATGCATGTCCAAATGTTGTTGTCTTACAAGATATATCAGTCATAGACCTTCCACCACTCTTTGCCCTCTGTTTGTCAAGGGACTTTACTGCCAAGATTGGGGGATATTTGTCTGCTGATTGGTCACACATGCTGTTCAGAACGAGGTATGGAACTAAAGCTACAATTAGGTCAGAACCTATTGCAGATTTCCACATTGAGCCCTATACTCCAAGTCATATTAATACCAATTGCTCAGCATTTGATCAAGAAGATCACCCTTGCTTGATGAAGCCGACACTAAGGTTGGAAGTATCCCAGATTTGACTCTTGATGAATGGGCAAGCAAGGTGCATGCTTTTGATCCTTATCAAGAAGTAGAAGAATCTGAGCTAGGGGTCTATTGTATACATGAAGAAAGTCAACCTATTCCTAGCATCACCAAGCCAAACCACAAGGATGACAACGAGGTATGGCAACTGTTTTTTGATGGATCAAGGAGTAGACAAGGCGCAGGAGGTGGAGCCATGCTTATTTCACCTCAAGGAGTAAAGTATTATTCAGCTTTTAGATTTCAATTTGCATGCTCAATAACAACTTTGCTAAATATGAAGCCTTGGTGCGAGGATGCATTGGGCAATAAAGAGAAAAATAAAAAACTTGCAAGTTTTTGGGGACAGTGAGCTGATTGTAAATCAGGTCAAGGGACAACATGCCGCCAAAAATAACCTACTCAGGTGCTACAAGAACAGGGTATGGGACCTCATGGAAGATTTTGAGGGTTTCGGCATCAAGGCCATTCCCAGGAAAGAGAATCAAGCTGCTGACAGGCTTGCAGCAGTAGGGGCAGCCTTTGACATTATAGAAAACATTCAACAAAACAAGGTACAGCCAAACATCCACGTGATTGTGAGGCCTTCAGTGCCGGATAACGATGTCAATTGGCAAGTATTCGAGAATGACCAGCAAATCATCCACTTCTTACAGGAAGAAGCTGAGTTCTCAGCTAAGAATCAAGAGAAGTTGGAACAACAATATGGTGACCAGGTGATACAGCTGAGAACTGACAAGCTGCCCAAGGGACTTATCACTTTGGAGTCCATTTTTAACCCCAATGATCAGTTTAGAAAGGAGAAAGCAAACATTCAGGCCAAGAGAGAAGATTCGGCATCCATCTTGGTAGAAGAGAACAAGCCACTGCAAATTGGAAAGATGACAACTGAACAGGAAAGGTATGAGTTCATACAGCTATGTCAAGAATTCCCTGATGTGTTTGCTTGGAGCTATGAAGACTTGAAAGGGTTCAATCCCAACTTAGCTCAGCATACAATCGAGTTGGATCCAAATACTAAGCCTGTCAGGCAGAAACAGAGACCAGTCAATCCACACATGGAGCCTCTCATGAGGAAGGAGCTGGACAAGCTGATTGAGTCAGCAATTATATTCCCTATCAAGCATTCAAGCTGGGTTGCGAACTTGGTTCCGGTCAGAAAGAAAAGTGGAGAGATCAGGCTATGTGTTGACTTCAGAGATTTGAATAGAGCCTCTCTCAAGGACCATTATCCACTCCCCTCCATGGAGCAAATATTGCAGGTCGTAGCTGGGTCAGAAAGGTTTTCGCTACTTGATGGTTACTCAGGCTTCAATCAAATTATGGTGAAGGAGGAAGACCAGTTCAAGATAGCCTTCACAACCAAATGGGGCACGTATGCTTACAAGAAGATGCCATTTGGACTGTCGAACGCAGGAGCAACATTCCAGCGAGCTATGGATATGGCATTCAAAGGCTTGATCAATAAGATAGTGCTGATATACCTAGATGATATCACTGTCTTCTCAAAGAATGCTGCAGACCATCTCTTTCACCTCAGGCAAGTTTTTCAGAGGTGTAGAAAGTTTGGAGTGTCTTTGAATCCTAAGAAGTGCATCTTTCTTGCACATGAAGGGAAACTCCTTGGCCATATTGTTTCAAAGGAGGGATTAGCAATTGATCCAGAGAGGGTTGAAGCCATAAGAGCTCTACCATTGCCAAGTCACAAGAAAGCCCTTCAGAGTTTCCTGGGAAGGATAAACTTTGTTCGGAGGTTTGTCCCAAACTTTGCAGCCCTTGTCAAGCCCATCACCAAAATGTTAAGGAAAAGCATGGCTTTCAAATGGACGGCAGAAGGCAAGGAGAGTTTTGAAGCAATCAAAGAAGCCATCTCCCAGGCACCCACTCTCATCAACCCGGACTTTTCAAGGATTTCATCCTCTATGCATTTGGAGGTGATGACACTATTTCGCCATTGCAGTACAATGAGAACAAAGATAATGAGGAGCAGCCGATTGCTTTCTTGACGAGCCTAAATGAATGCGAGGTGAGGTACTCTTTTATTGAAAAGCATGTGCTTGCATGTAATCGAAGCTTGAAGAAATTCAAGCATTTAGTCTCAAACAACAAGGTCGAGTTATTGGTCTCACATCTTTGGGGTTAAGGACTTCCTCCTCAACAAGGATTTGAATGAGAAAAGGCGAGGATGGATCACCGTGTCATGGAGTATGACATTGAGATCAAGATCACCAAGTTGGTAAGAGGCAAAGGTTTGTGTGAGCAGCTCGCTTCCAAACAACCAGACAGCCCAGAAGATGAAGAAGACGCTGTCCTGCTATTACAAGAAGATCAAAAATAGGAAAATGATGATGTGTCCACTCCCTGTTGGACTCAGAATATGATACATTTCCTACAAACGGGCATGTGCCCTCCAGAAATGAGCAAAGCGAAAAGAAGGTACTTCAGATTACAAGCAGTTCCTTATGTGCTTGTTGATAATGTTTTGTTTAAAAGGGACATCAACGGTGTTCTATTGAGATGTATCGGGACAGGTCAGATCGAGAGGATCTTACAGGAGTTCCATGACGGAGAGGCAGGAGGCCATTTCACCCCACGAGTAACAGCTCTCAAAATCATGAAAGCTGGTTACTATTGGCCTACTGTATTCAATGATTGCTACTCATGGGTTAAGAAATGCAAGAAATGTGCATTCTTCACAGGGAAAGGAAGGTTAGCAGCACTTCCCCTTCGTCCAATTTCAGTAGATCATCCATTCATGCAATGGGGATTGGACTTCATTGGAGTCATCAATCCCAATTCGAGTCAAGGCCACAAGTGGATTCTTACAGCGACAGACTATTTCACCAAGTGGACCGAAGCAGTAGCGCTCAAAGAGGCAAGTGAGTCTAGCATACTAGACTTTTATGAAGGATAGTAACTAGGTTCGGTGTGCCGGCCACCATCATATCAGATAATGCATTAGCATTCATAGGTTCAAAAATTACAGAATGGGCTGTCAAGAATGGAATCTATTTGAGCACCTCTTCAAATTATTACCCGCAGGGTAATGGACAGGCAGAGTCCACAAACAAGAATTTGCTAAAAATCATCAGAAGGACTCTGGATGAAAATCAAAGAACATGGCATACAAGGCTAAAATCAGCGTTATGGGCTGACAGAATAACACCAAAGAGGTCTACAGGTAATTCTCCCTACAAGTTGGTCTATGGGAAGGAGGCAGTATTGCCTATATCATTAGAATTGCCAGCCTTGGAGCTCATGAAGCAGCTTGAGTTATCTGAGTTCGAACCAATGGAGGTCAGGTATGCGGAATTGATGGAATTAGAAGAAATCAGAGAACATGCAGTTCAGACGATTGAAAAGGATCAGGCCGTAGTAAAAAGATGGTTTGATAAGAGAGCTAGAGCAAGAACCTTCCAGGAAGGGGACATGGTTCTGAAATGGGATGCAGATCGGGCAAAACCGGGGAGACATTCCAAGTTTGATGCCATCACGGAGTGGTCCCTACATGGTCACGGGATGCAAAAATAGTAATGCTTTCCAATTATGCGCATTGGATGGAGAGGAACTTGAGATCCGGTTAACGGAATCTATCTTAAACATTGCTACTAAGAGAAACGTTTTGCCCTTGTAAATATTAGTTTAGAGTTTTCTTAATTCCTCTAAGTGCGTATGCACATTGTCCTGTTGTAGTTAGGTTTCTATTTCCCTAAGTGCTTTGCACGAGTTTCTTGCTCTCGGGTTGTTTTCTACGATTCGAGTGTTCTTTGGAGAGGAAGTTGCAGTATCAGGCTTGTTTCAGGTTAGTGCTTAACTCCATGCCCAATGGACCGCTAAAAGGCCACTGATCTTCTACCTAGCAGGCAGGTGACCCCGCTGAGTCGTCAAAACTGTTATCAAAATTCCCCAGGGTAAATTTCGATAACATGCATCAAAAAGGTGGCAGAAAGGCAAATAGGTTGATTCAAAAAAAGTGAAAAAAATTGGCTAAGTCTGCTAAAAGGAGCAAGCCCTGGGACATTTGGGACGTCGAGCGCGGATCGGCCGAAAAGCCTCCAGGCGGCCCAAATTGCATTTGGGACAATCGGGCCAGAAGTACGCGAAAGGCGCGAAAAGCCGATCCGGCCGAAGGAGGAGGAAGAAATTGGCTAAGTGTTGCTCAGGACGTTTGGGACAGAAAGGCCCGAACCGGCTGAACCGGGCGAAATAAGCACAAAGGGCCCAAAAACAAAGTGGGACAAGTGGTACAAATGGGCCCGAAGCCCAAGCCAAACCGGGCGAAATTGTCCCCAGCGGTCAAAGGAAAATGGAACAATCGGGAGAGAGTCGCGACCGGCCGAGAATCGGCCGAAATTGTCACAAAGGGTCCAAAATCAAATGGGACATCCGGGACAGATGGACGCGAAGTACGCGGAAGACCCGGCAGGCCCGAGAACCAACCAAAAGATGCCACGTGTCTCAAGGAGAAAGGTTAAAAAGTCAAAGGGGCAAGGTTTGAAGCGCTGGCCCGAGCCAATAGGAATTGGACACGTGTCAATAGAGCGATAAAGTATGGAGCTGGGAGGAAGTTAGAGAATTTGGTTGAGTTCCCCAAAAAGGCTAAAAGTAAAGGAAGCCCCGCGCCCTGTCCTCCAACAAGATCACGCCACGTGTCATCCAAATGGCGGGAGCGCGGGAAAGGGGTGAAAAAAGTCCCAAAATCATCAAAAGTCAAAATTTCAAAGGACAGTCCGCCGAAAAGACGGAGGAGAAAGAATTGCTCGTCCAATCAGAGCGTGCCACGTGTCATCCAAGTGGCAGAGCGCGGGAAGAAATTCAAAAAATCCGTTTTCACCTGTTCCGTGCCCTAAAACTTCAGATCGACATAACTTTCGATCCAGAGCTCAGATTTGCGCGTTCTTTATATCAGCGGAAAGCTTGTGAGATTCTCTACACGTTTCCAGGGTCAATCTTGCATTTTGGTTTAGTTTGAAGAAAGAAAATCAGAAGACGCCTCTGGCACGAAATAATAAGCAGAAGTGATGCTCAACTAACAACTTTAATGCAGCAGACAGTTCGCCGCCTCTGCTAAAGCAGCTCGCCGTTTTGCCAAGATCCGCCGCTTCCATCATTATGAGATGAGTTAAGTGCATTCTGGAGGTGGTTGGGGCAGATTTCGAATTCCTCTCTCTTTTCTCTCTCATTCTTCCTATAAATTGTAAGGAGGGGCTTCTTTCTAATGTTGGACATTCTTGTTTTGCAACCCCTCCCTTCTCTCCTGCTTGTAAGAGAATTCGTGGAGTTTTCAAGCCTCCCACATAGACTGTAATGCCATTGTGCCTTTTGGCCATTGCAATGTATCGAATTGATCCTTTGAGCAATATATATGTCTGTGATTGAATTTAAATCCTCTCATGTATTCATTGTTGTCATTCTGATCTCTCATTGCATTTCGGTTACCTGTGCATGGTGTGGTATTGCATCTATATGATCTGTGTTTATGTTGCAAAGCTTATGTTCTTCATTCCTCGGTGCATCACCTCCTTAGCTTAGGTTTATTTATATGCATTTCTCTCTCCCTGTCACCTTGGTAGTTAGTTTAGTTTTTCTTGGGTAAACCTCTGCGTTTCATTGGTGCATCTAAACAGAGGAATAGGAACCAGCCTTTCTCTGGAGAATTCTTTCTCATTTTCAAGTCCCACACTTGGAGAAAGGATTCAATGTTATTATCAATCACTTTGGACACATGAGCATCAACCTAAAAATCTGATGTGTAACCAGGTGTTTGTGATTTTGCATCAACAAAACCATGGTTTCAACCAAAAATAATCTTTAGATCAAAAGAATATCCTATGAGCAAGACATAGACATGTAAATAGTCATCAATAAAGTTGAACCTGTAATCATATTCCCGAAAACTATGACAGATATTTTCCATCACCCATAAGGGTTTTAATTAAATCTTTCAATTTTAAAACCTGCAATTGTATATATAACTTTATAAATCTAGCTCGAAAAATAGAGAAAAAGTTTCCATACAAATTTCAATCTCGGGCCTTCAAAAACTAAAAATGTATCTTCATGAAATCTCACTAAAGCGTAGCCATTCTCAAAAGCTTCAAGGCATGATAAACTATGAGAAATAAAGCAATATTTTCCCAAATTTGGCAAGCAAAAACCTTTTCTCTCCGGCTTGAATTGAATATGTCATCAAATAGACAACATTTTAACTCTAAACGTTCTACATGTGAACAAGAAACCAAAAACCAAAAATTGAATAACAAGTGAAAGAAGCATGTCCAAAGCAAGATAGAGTCACCAACTTCATATAGTCCTAAAAATGATCAGACCCATCTCATAAACGAACAAAAGAAACTTAGAATATACACAAGCGAGAGATATACAATATCATCAACTCAAAACAGTCTTAAAATGTGAGCTTAAACTCATGGAAATAAAACAACCATTAGTAATATAGCTCCTAAGCATAACTCAAGCGAGGGGTTAATTTTAAGAGACCTCTTGGAAATTGGAGGTGGGAAATACATAATGAATATCCTAGGAACCGTTTTCTTTGAAAGGAAAATTTACCAATTTTTAGAACTAATTTTTCACCTGCTTGTTTTTGAGTTAGAGAGATTGTAGAGTTGCAAACATTGGCGTGTGGTTGACATGCGTCAACAAGCCTTGTTGATGCATGTCAAAAATCCTTATTGAAGCGCTTCAATAAGCCTTGTTGATGATGCTGCGTCAATAAGGATCGTTGACACGCATCGATGAGCCTTCGAAACCCTGGTTTTGTCCTATAAATACCCTCATGCCAATCATTTTCATGTTTACATTTTTTGACTCTCGAATTTTCTTATATACATGAATCCATTATCCAGGTCCGGTACAATCAAGCTCAAGGACAACTACAATGTCGACTACAAGTGCATCCTAAGCTCAAGACAAAAATCAAGAGGAAACTCCACTCAACCCACAAGCCCTATCCACGAGAAAGATACTCTACAGGAACTCTTTGTGCCCCTACATCTAGACTATTTTACAAATGAATTTGGAATATAAGGATTTGATCGATGCATGTGAGTTTGGTGGGCTCGTTAAGATGCCCTATTTTGAAACAAACCATGATATTTTGAACGACCTTCTCTCCTCGTACAATCCAGAGGATGGCTTGTTTAATGTTACTGTGGATGACAACCGATTGTTTCAATTCAAGATCAACCCGGATGATATTCATCGGTTTACAGGCTCCCATTCAAAAATTTACCCATTGTTACAACAAAGGCACCACTCATCGAAGATGATAAGAAATACCTCCAATCGACTTTCAGTTTCCATGTTAATTGTAATTGTAATTTTTTTTCATTCGTCATTTTGTATTCATTTTTTGATTTTGATACAATTCAAATTTATATTAATTCCAACGGTTTTTTGGCATTTACAGCTCATGTCAATAAATCCAGAAGTGGTGTGGATACGCAAGGAATTACACACCACTTTATTGCTATTATGATTTCCTTCTTTCAATCTAGAATAATTCTGCAGGGTTGGTAAACAAATATACCAAACTGGGCCATTGCATACATTCTTACAACTATCGCAAAGAAAAATTTGATTGGTGCACCTTTTTATCAAAAAAAAAAGAACTAACATTATAAATGCAAAGCTTTTAGAAAAACTAGTCATTCACACCACAAACTATCTCCTTGGCTTTTATTACGAGACTCTTTTAAATTTAAAAGACAAACCAATTACCACTTGCATGAGATGATGCGTTGAATTTTTCAATTCCATTTCAAGAACAACAGGTATAAACTATAAAATTTGTATTTTGAAATTAGGTCGACAATGTGTATTAACTATTTCTGTTTTCAGAGAAGAGTTTTGGAGGTCCTTCCCCTGAAAAAAGGTGGCATAAAGAGGAAGAGGCCAACAACATGCTGAGGCATCGGGAGATTCACAATCTAAAATGGAAGATCACTCATCTCCAAACCACCAATAGTTTGAATTCGTTAAATTCCGAGAAGTAATACCCTTACATGTATTATTTACAAATTCCAAATTTTCATTTTCATTTTCCCATTTAAATTTTACCATATTGAATTGATATAAAATTGTATGTTTATGACATTGTAGGGACTTTGGACCATACATGTGCTTCTCAAAGTCAACCGTCTTCCCCAACTCACTCAGTTCAGTCGCATGCATTTGTGTCTTCTCAACAACCACCTCAGCAATCCCAACAATAGACAGCTCAAAAACCACCAATTACTACTCCAACACAGCCACCTTAAGCACCACAACAAGCTACCCCTCAACAATAAGGTACACATTTTGAATAGTACTTCATTTAATTTCATAGTTTTTGCATAGTTTTATAGAACTTTTCATCACATTGCAGTCCTCTACCTTCCGTACAAACAACAACACCGCCCCTCCTCCACCAATAATATTCAAAATGCCAACCAGAGGATCAAGAAAAAAGAACATTGGTAAACACATGCCAATTCCTCCGGCCTGTAGTGGGACACTAAACATTGCCTCCTCATTTCAAATTCCAACCCTCTCACTTGGTGGCTTGCCCAACGCAATGGGCATATTGGTTTTAAATAATATAAATTTAGATGAAGATTACTTGGGAATTGATAGAAATGACCCAACAGGATTTTTCAATACACGTGAGATGATTCAAGGCCAACAGGTATACTTCTATTTCAACATAATTTATTTAACTTTCACTACATTTTGCTTTAGATTTATTTGTTTGAGTATTGATTTATTTTATCACAAATAGGATTAGGCCACCCAAAGGTAGAAACAAGTAGCAGTCGATCAACGTGAAAGCCCCCATACCTCTCCAACGAGATCATCATCTTCAGATTTAGATGGTGAACAGTTGCTACCTTTTCCTTTAGAGAACTTAATTGGTTATGATTGTCAATCCCATGTTGATGAGTTTATTCTACCTCATATCAGTCAGCTCATAGAATGGGAGAGAAGGGATAAAGTACTTATCAATGAGATAATAATTTGTTATGAAAATTATTGGCAAAGGGATAGTTTATACACTGCCGTCCTAAAATCAACTTGTGAAGATGGATTCCTTACTTACCCAAGTAAGAAGTGGGATTGTCACGTATAATAACAACTATAAAGATGAAATTTTGGATAAAACATTAAACAAATTGGAAAATATTAGTGTTGAGGCCGAAATATTTTAACAAATGGTCTAAGGACAAGGATTTGGTAGCGATTGCAAATGCCGAGAGAGATAGAGCAGTCATAAGTATTATCACTTTCAAACAATATTTTTTGTTAATTTGAAGTTTTCTTATTTTAGTAATATGTTGAATTGACATCACTTTTTTTGTGCAGTTGAAATATGAAAATTTGAAGAGTCAAGCAAAGGTTTTCCAAGTTCACTTGGAAACCACAAAGAAACAATTTATCCGCAATGAAGAATTTGAAGGAAAATATTGTTTTGGTTAACAAACAAAACAATACACTGAAGTGGATAATTAAAGAGCATGGCTTCGACCTTGAAATTTTATTCAAAACCAAGGTAGCTGTTGATCCAAATTTGCTATCCCATGGAGATGCGACAAAGCAAGAAGAAAGAATTTTAAAGAATCTAGATAGTGTTGTGGAAGATCTCATAAGTTCTGGGATTATTTATACCATTGGGGAAAGGGGTACATGCAGAGAAGCCATTGGGGAAAGGAGTACATGAGTGGAAAGGGGTACAAAAAATTGAGGGTTGAAAAATTTCATTATTGAGTGTGGAAACTTGAAAAATAGAATCTATATTTGAAAATTTGAAACATTGAATGTGATGGTCATGGCATTTGAATTTTATTATCTGTATTTGAAATTTGAAACTTGAATTTGATAGCCTTTGAAAATTTGAAATACTATACAATCTTTAATTTTATAACTTCCTATATATTATGTATAGAATTTCTAGATTGTATATGGTGTTTATGTTTCTTCTCTACTTGTAATGATGATTGCGTTAGATGTGGTGATGAAATTACAATAGAATCATAGTCTCATAGATATGGATTATCATAAATTGATTGTAGACGTAGATTTAGCTTCAAGAACAATCATGGATTCTACGGATGATGATAATGGATAATTGTTTTAAGAAAATTCTCAAAATCTTCTTCTCTATACTTGTAATGACATGATGACATTAGAATGGATATAGATGATGATGAACAATGATAATGGATAATTGTTTTAAAAAAATGGAATGTGTTAGACAGAGACGTTTCTGCATATTTAAAATAGATAAATAATTGTTTTAATAATAATTGGAGTGTCAGGATTATGATAATGATATGATGAATTTAATAATAATTGGAGTGTCAGGATTATGATATGATAATGATATGATATATATGGATGATGATGAATTTTATGTGGACGTAGATTTAGCTTCAAACATGATTATGGATGATGAATTGTATAATGGATCGTGGATTATGAATTGTATAATATGGAAAAATCTTCCTCTTTGTAAAATTTGATTGTGTGATTTTATCCCACAAAGTTTAAAAAATATATCAAAGCATTTTGCAAATATAAATATTATTAAACATAATTGTAAAAAATCAAGAAGTCATATGATAGGGTTTAAGTTACCTCTAGTGTTTTAGATGGCTATGAAATCATCCTTCATAGTGTGCTAGATCTTTGATTTAAGAAAACTCAACACAAGAAATGGATTAGTAGATAGATGGGTGAGTTTCTTGACATTGTCAGTCCCGAGAAGTACGAGCTTCCTCGGATGGATGTCAACCCACGTTTTAAAAAATATGAAATAATAGTATTTAAATAAATTTAAATATATATACCTATAACATCTTTAAAGATAAAAAGAGCTGAAAAAATTTAAGGTGACAAACAATAAAAGTAAGGTGAAGGAGATACCTATTTTAAGTTGAAATAATCCATTATCAATAGCTTCTTTAAACTCAATGTTCTCTTCGTAGAGTGAGATGATGCACCAATTCCACTCTCATCGTTGGGAACAATTGTACAGTAGTTGTATTACTCACACCTATTCTTTCACAAGGGGAATTCCAATGCACAATTTCTCTGTCGAAAGGAAAGGTTTCCATGGAGTAGTGAGATACATAACACCTCATGCAACTTTCCATGTTTTTATCCAACTTGTTTCTCATTTTTTATTTTATAAATGATAAAGAGCTGAAAACCCTTTCGTCCTCTCTGGACCTCAATATAATTTTTGCCATAACTCATATAATCTGAAATATTCATTAATGTCTTCTTGTAAGATAGAAATTTGATAGATTCCTCGCCACAGCCTTGTAATAGCACCACTTTCAGAAGGTTCATCTAAATTTTTATATTGGTTCCTAATTGTTGCAAAATTTGTTGATTGAAACCGTAATAAATCAACATTTAGTATACCTTTAATTTCCATACCCTCGGACTCTCAAGTCTTTGTGAAATGTTCCATTATTGTACCCATGGATTTATGGAAATGATTTCTTACAAAGTCTGCATGACCACCTTTAGTATTCAAAAATTAGGATTCATCACACCCATTGCTTCAAGAATTTTATCTTTGGAGAAATGTTCTCTAATTTATGATGATAAGGATTTTGAAAAATTTTTAAGCTTTATTCTTGTTTCAACTATAACAGACTCAAAGAGATTATGTGTCACAGGAACATCTTCTTGTTCTGATCCTGTAATATCTTGACATTTTTACAAAATGTGTAGTGGTATGTTCCTCCAATTAGAAATGATGCGAGAGGTGATTGTGGATATTAAATCTCAAATTGTTACAAGGATTTTAAGATCTAATAAAGCTTTCCAATTATCGAAAATAGGTGTATCAAAAATATCTTGCGAATAGTACAAGATATCAAGACTTTTACAAATCATTTTTCTCATTTGTATAAAATCCACAATATAGATTAATATCCCTTGTGCATGCTTCATCAATGTATTGATCTCATGTAACATTGGAAGAATACTAACCAATGTAAGCAATGCCTCCAAATCGAGTTAAACGAAACAACAAGTCCCTCACCCTATCAACTTCATGACAATATTTGTGCATGAAACCAACCAACGAAGGATACTCCTCATGAACTTTGCATGCAAGTTCATACAAAGAGATCCATCTCGTCTCAACATCTTTTAGAAGTTTTTGCCATCTGTAATTCCAATTGCAAATTTATAGAACTCAAGAAATCACTTTGGGCTGCTTTCCATATAGGCATGAAGTTCTCTTATAAGGTCTTCTAATTTAGCAACATTTTTGTAGTTGCTTACCATTTTATACACTAAATTCATTCTGTGAGCCATACAGTGAATTGGTAGCATATATGGGGCCACTATTGTTTGTAATCTAACACATAGCCATGTTCGGTGACCCTACATGACAGATGCACCATTTGCTCCGACGCATACCAACTTCATAGCAATTTCATAATCAATCATTCTAGCAATATCTTTCAAATGAGAAACAACTATTTTATGTAGGTTTTCAACATTACAGTTTTCAACCATTTTCATAACACCTAATGATGAGGTGTCCTTATATGATTTTCTAAAGTATGGATGTGGATACATACCCATGCGGTGTTATCATCTTGTCACTTCATCAATTGAAAGAGAGATAAACTTTGATTTTTTACATTCTCTTTAAAATATTCCTTCTCTATCATTGAAAGGCATTTTTCCATTTCCCATCCACTACTTTCAGACCAATGAGATTGAGGTACGTTTGAAATTCCATTATATTGATACAAAACTTTGAAATCGAGGAAATATGAAATTGGTCTTCCTTTCTTTAGTATGTGAAATAAAGTAGAGAACTGTATGAGTTTTGCATGTAGATTTGTTTGATTCATCTTACCAATTTGTGATGTGATCGTTCCTCCCTTTTCCATGAGATGTCTACGTTTTTTATGCTTTGCTTCATAATCTACTGCGTATTTAACATGCATGCATTATTTTTTATTTTTCCACCTATGTGTTTTGATTTTCTATCCATCCACCCTGTTACAATAAAATATTGTTTTCCACAATGTTTTTCTATAGTGTCCAACTTCATTTGCATTTTCTGCCGCTTACCCAATTTCCACGTTCATATTATACATGTACATTTAGATGGGATCTCTTCTAAATTAGATGATTGTACGAGTTTGATAAATGGAAATTTTCCAGCCCAATCAAACTTGTATGTCCTACCAATGGTCCACATATTATTGTTCGTTTTCAATGTTTTACTTTTTGAGTAGAATTTTGAGCAATATCACAATCACTTGGTTTCCTCTTTTGTGAACCAGAATTTGAAATTTATTTCTATGTTCCATTTTGCTGATTATTTATATGTGTGATATTTTGATGCACTCTGGTTGTACCCCAACATGAAGAATATCTTCAAGATCTGGCATATTATCGTAGGTGTCATTTGTTTGATACTATGCAAAATGCATGTCCACCTCAATATTACCTTCCACATAGTTAGTATTCTGATTCTTTCTAGTGGCAGCTATATGGTTATTGGTAGTTGCAATATCTATATCAGTAGAGTTTCCAAAATAATTGAATAGGGACTTCTGAGATTTCTTAGTTACTTTTAGGGTCTTCGCATTCTAAGGACTAAGCACCTTCCATTATTCTAAATAGAGTCCGTGTCGTGCAAAAGAACCAAGTTGCCATCGAGACAAATTCCTATTGCATGTCTACAATACCTCCTTGTCACACATCAACAACTAACCCCCTTTTCACGCATCTCGTAATAACTCCTTGTCAAGGCAATCAGCGTATCCCCTGCCGCACATCAACTATATCCTTATCACGCATCAACAACTAACCCCCTTGTTACGTGTCAACAACGCATCAACTATCCCTATCATGCATCAACAACGCGTCAACTATATCCCCGCCGCATGTCAATAGCTAACCCCCTTATTGCACGCGCCTGTAATATCTCCTTGTCACACATCAACAAACCCCCTTGTCACGTGTCTGTAATATCTCTTTGTCACGCATCAACTATATCCCTATCGCGTGTCAAAACTAAACCCCTTATTGCACATTTGCAATACCTCATTGTAGTCTATCAACTATATCCCTATCGCGTGTCAACAACTAACCCCTTTTTCACGTGTCAGAAAATTCAATGGGTCACATGTCAGTAAATATCATCTGTCGCCTGACTCTAAACTACTAACAAGGCTAACAACAATCTCTAGTGCTTAGAGTATGCAAGTTCACGGTATTGGTAAGCTACTGGTGGTAGTACCATAGTATACTACCTGACAAATCACCTAGGTTTTTATAGGAGATGTTTTCAAATGTAGGTGAAGCCAACCCTAAAAAAATATATATACTGTAAATTTTAGGTGAACAGACACCGACCCACTCCAAAAAAATCACCTTTTCAAATTTTCCTAAAATGAAAATTTTGCCATATTACGAATATTCACCACTAAAATTATCCCTAACCTCAAAAGGAAAACATGATACTAAAAACAAGATCCTAAGATCACCTCGATGGCAACAACAAGTCAAAAATGGAGGTTAACCAATCCATAAAAATTTGGGCGAGGATTTTTCATTCGCAAACAAAAATGAAATAACATACAAAACTATGTAATGACGATAAAAGAATGGGCTCAAGGTAAAGCATTCAATGCTGGAGGTACCTCAAGTATTGCACCATTAAATCTTACACCTACCAATCATAAGTTACCATAACCCAAATCTCCGCCCCATTACCAAAAATCCACTTGTCATTTTGCCAAAAATCAATGATGGGAACATATCAACTACCAAATCTGCCATGTGATGTCCTTAAAATTTGGACACTAAGCTAAGCAATTGAAATAATTCTTTATAATCTAATGTTCGAATGATTTTTGAAATAGAAGGAAAAAACATATCACCCTGATCCAATAATCCAAGCTCAAAATGGAGTGTTAAAATGTGACCTTATAAAAACAACTTGGATCAGACATTAGACACCCTGGAGTCCCAAACAATGCTACCATGATATCACAACAAGAATTCACGAATGTTATCCAAGAACAATACCGTCCAAATTAATCATATTTGATGTCACATAATGCAAACTTAGGATAGATTAAAGAAAATGACACTTACCGATATCAGTTACTTCCAAAAAGGGAAGAAGATATAGATCAAAACGTGAGCTTGGAAGCTGAAGATAGTTAATGTAAATTGAAACTCAAATGACATCTTTAATGAAATTGTGACCATCAATCTGTAAAGTGTCCAATGTAGCAGATATATCAATGTGAATACTTAATCATATTAATGTCAAAATGCAAATGTATCAGAACCACTTTAAACATGAAATGATAATCAAACCAAAGTTTTTAATTAAATAAAGTGGCCCCCACCATATATTGACAAATTTTAATGTTATAAGGGACAAAAGGAGGACGCTTAGATGTGGTGTCAAAATTTTAAAGAGGGTTACGTAAAATTAAGGTATAACAAGTTCCAAGGGCTCATTCACCTTATTTGTAGGCATCACTTCATCAAGAAGTGTAACAGGATAAAAAATTGGATTAAATTTCAAAATAAATATTCCCTTGAACATGCCATAACTCTAGAAACAAGGCCCTCCTTCCAAGCCACTCCAAAGAAAAGAATTAGGTCATCTAAGCCAACTCGGACTATAGAGGAGTAGCAAACTGAAAATTTCCTCTCATAGGAGGAGTAAAATGAAACATCCACAATTAGAACCTTAAACCAAACACCTCTTTCTTTTCCATATGTCTTTATATCCCCTCTAGACCATGTTTATGAAGAATACATTTTGAACAAAACAACCATTGCTAAAGAATCTCTCCTTCTTGAAAAAGGAAAGGCACCTATATTTGAAGGTCATCCTAGCTCGCTTATTGATACTAAAATTTTTATCCCCCAAGTTTTAGCCATTTCCAAAGTGGAATATGAGTTATATCAAGCTCAAGAAAGGCTTAACTAATTGTAACTCACCCTGTAAGTAAAATATTCAAGCATTTCTCAATTGGAGGCAAATAAAGATAAGATAATTCAACATTGTAATGTCCCTTTTTCCCACTTGAGAGCTGATATTTGGTCTTCTTGTCATTCCTTCTCCATGGCAAAGAAGCAAAGATGAAGGAGGAGAACATTGAGCATCTATATGATATTTTTTTACTAATATTTTTATATTTTCTTTAGTGTTTTCTTTCTTATACAGGTCGGCCTTTCCTTTTTGTACTTTGGCGCCAATTGAAGGATATAAAAGGAGATCTAAGGCATCATTTGCTATCTAGACTTTGGTGCATTTTATCTTATTGGATCATTGCATGAGCTAGGAGCTTCTTGTTTTTGCATTCGAGGAAGAAAATCCTTCTATAGGTTGAGTGAAGGATGGAAACCCTTCAACTTGACTTGGGGATTGGTGTAAAGGCTAATTTGACAAGAAAATTTTCATTTTCATATTGTTATTGATTTATTTCTAGTGGAGAAACCTACTTTGAGTAGGTTTTTGGAATTTGGTGAAATATATGTGAAATTTTGGTTGATAATCTGATTTGCAATATTTTTAAGGCCGGAATCTCAAGTTTGGTGATTTTTGGGGTTTTTAGGCCCTAGATCTACATTTTTCTTATGGCTGCAATTAATCGGTCATAATTAATTCCCAGCAAAGTGTATTTCTTGATATTTTCATTGATTTTGGCTCTTGTCATTGCATTATATATATATATATATATATATATATAGTGAATCTCAAGTGTTCATGGTGTTTTGGTATATTTTGTTAAGAGTACAATTCACTAATTTTTGCATTTTCATCTGTTTGCAATTAAAAATCAGATTTGAATATTTTTGGATGTTTGGATAAATTAATTTATTTGTGGTTTGAACCCTTGAAAGGGTCATTACAAGCACCTCAAAAAACATTAGAGAAAAAAATTTGCTAACAATAAAACAACTTCAATGTATGTAGAAGAAAAAGAACATAGAATTCAACCAATACATTATAGAACTAAAAATCATGTCTATTGAACTTGCACTTTTACAAAGAGAGAAGGAGAAAATAGAGATTGTGAAAACCACTGACCAAATTATTCAAATAGATTCTTGTATTTCCACAAATTATTGTATTAAGAGGGATGGTTAAATGGATGCAACAGTGCTATGATCTCATGACATTAGTAGATGATAGAAAGATATTAAGAGAAGAAAAAAATACTCTAAGATAATATGATTGTTCTCTACCATTTGTATGAACAAGCCCTTTCTTGTAGAGCACCCTCCAATTTTTATGCTTTATTCCTGAAGGAACAATTTTTCAAATGGAAATCCTCTAGAATCTAATCCACTTGAATATCCAAAATTTGAGAATGAAAAGAAATTCATGGGAGCATATACAACATCTGATATAGTTGGGAAAAATTTGTTATGTGAATTTTATGTTCACAAATTTTTTCTCCTTGAACAGGTAAAAATACCAATTAACTTGTATGTAGGGGAGGTGCAATTAAGATATTTTATTTCCACATTGAGGCATCAATCCATATGGCATGATCAAAGGGGATATTACACAAAATAAGAAACTAATGTAGGCCTCCTAATGAGGCATGATCTTCTAGCACCATAAATATTCTTAAGGAAATATAGTACCCAAATTTATTTCCTACAACTGGTGGACAAATATAAATAAAGCATCTCAACTTGTGTGTCCAACTTTAGGGGTTATGTACTTCCAAATTTTAATATGTCTTTATTTGATTGCCAATAACGCTATGGATTACTTCAGAAGTCTAGAAAAATAAAGAGGTTATATCTCCAACTAACCTTCGGTGGTCAATAAAGAGAGAAAAATAAATATGCAAAATCATGCTAGAAATGCAAGAAAACTGGGTAGGTATGAGATTTTGACCACCACTGATATTATCACTAGTGCCCAGATGGAATTATACATAGGACTAACCAACTAAGAGATACAAAATATGGAAGTAAACAATATTTAAATTTTCTGGGTTCTATAATCTAGAAGAAGAAACATGGCTCACTTTCACTAATGAATATAATTGCACATGGATTGCGAAGCCTTGAACAAAATCCTGTAATAGGAGGACTTGTTAATCCCTAAGTGTGGGGGAGTGATGAGCCTTGTTAATTCCTATGTAAACCCCATTTTTGTTTCATCATTTTGTACTAAGACTGATATTAGCATTTTATAATTAATACTTTAATATATTTAAAAGGAAGTTTTGTGCATAAACCTTGTTCATTTTCATCTTATCTATGCTTCTTTGAATGAGTTGAAATAAATTTATATATGCGCTAACAAATGTGAATGAAGGACCTATCTTAAGCCTAGTACAAGACTCATACATATCCAGAGCACATGTAACTCACTTAAGCATTAATGCAGACTCACTTTGGAGTGCAAGATTCATATGAAGGAAGAAAATGAATTAGAAAAAAGGAGAAGATTTGATCTAGTCAGCACATGGCTTGCATGATGTAGATTATGAGAGTCCAACTTAACATCAAGTTTGATTGAAAGCATGGAACAAATATATAACACAAACCGGTAGTCATCATTATTCAAGGATTTAATGCATGGGTTTTGAAATCATCTGAAATCACTAAATCATCATAGATGAGCATTAATCAAGGTTTCCACTCAGAGTTAACAAGAAAAAATCTAATACAATTGTGACATACACTTGTTCTTTCAAACTTGTAACCCATTAACAAGCAGTTGTTCTCGTAGAAATTTGTTAGTTAATTATTAGTTAGTTATTACAAATAATTAGTCCTCTTTTAGAGTGACAAGGACTACACTTATTATAAAAATCATTTGTAGTAGAATTAGTGTGGTCAAGTTAATGATGAAAGGAAGTATCGTATTACATTCAATAAATTACATGATTTTGAATTAAATCATTTGGTGTGGTTTTCAATCTTGAAATCGGATCGAGAGGAAAGAGCAAAGGCCACTCCTCCACAATGTGAAGGGAAGCATTTCTTGTCTGTTCATTTCTTTGTTTATTCAACATTTTCTTAGTTACAAGAATTCCCACATTTTCAAAGCATTCCAATTCGTGAATTTATTAATCTTTGTTTTATCATAGAATTCATTTCTTAAACACATTTAGAAATATTATTTGATTAAATCTAGTAGTTAATTCATGCTTAGGAAAATTTTAATCATCCTCTTTGTTACTGGCTTTTGTGGACACCGCCTTGGATTGAAAATCATGAAATAATTAGAGTATGAATATCAACGACGCTCGTCATAGGCTCATAAGACTCAACATCATAGGAAACTACTGGCTCAACTTGGATGGTAAATCTAACACCATATCTAGTTATTAGAAGCATATAAGACTGATCCAAGGATAAATAACCACCCAATTTAGTTATGAAATCTCTTGATAGGAAAATATAAAACAAAGGAAACAAATCAATGACTGAGACATCTTGAGTTATGGTTAGGCTTGGAAAAACATGAAAGGTTAACTCAAGATATTTGATCATTCATAGGATGTTTATAGTTGAACCATCAAGTTGTAATACACCTTTAAAAATGGGGTTGTACTCAAGACCTAGGATATCAATAATTTTCTTAGGCATTACAAAAGTACTAACACCTGAGTCAATCATGCAATTATGAACTAAGTGTCTTCCCAATATTAAAGATAGATAAAGGGTGGAGTTTTCTTAAATTTTCTTACTTTTTTTTTCCTTTTCTTAACATAAGTTGACTGCAAGATGAGCCTTTTGAATAGTTGGATCAGATTGAGGAATCTGCTTCAAAGCTTCATGTAGGATATCTCTCTATGATGGAATAACTAGGGAATCCCACATTATAAAATTCGCATGTATCTTATTCATCTTATTAACAATGTTAAATGGAATGCCAATGGATTTATTCATTATAGGTGTTATGTTCTCCTTGATTGTTCCAATGTTGAGATAGGTACCTTTAGTTGAGAAACAATCTCTTTTTTCAAGCTAGGTTTGCTAAGAATGTCGTAGTCTATTCTTACTTGAATCTTCCCCAATATTATTTTCCTTATGAAGAGGATCATCTTGATTAGAAGAAGATAAAGGTTGAGTATCCAACACTCTCTTATTAGATCTAGATCTTGTATTATCAACAACATGATTATAAGGTCTATTACAACTACCCACAACCTAATTCATTGCACAAATTTACATAGCTAAAGAACATGAGATTGGTCTCATGATTAATTACTTGAGATGTTTCCATATTGGAATTGACTACTTCCATCACTGGTTCATGTTGATTGGAAGATTTTTGAACCATGATGGCTTTGAGTTTGCAATGAATTGGTGAAAATATATTGATTATATGGTTGATTGCATGGAAAACACCACTTTATTTCTTGTATCACATTATTTTACACTGGAACATGAAGTGGTTGGGTAGAACAACTGTTTGAAGAGGAAGGTCCATATTTTAACCTTGCAATCTATTGTTTTACTGATTTTTCCCATATCTTTGATTTGGATATTGGTTTTTATAGGAATGATAATCTTTATTAAATCCTTGGTTTAAAGATTGTCCTTGGTTAAGACTTGGGTAATTTCTATAAGATTGGGCTTGTTGTTTCTCCAAGGATATAACTTTATTTGATAAATTTATGATCAAGGCCTTCATTTCATCATCATCCTTTTATTTTTGGGGAGAATAAAACGTGGAAGAATTATGTTGGGAGTCCTACTTAGGAATGGAAGAAATGGAGGGATGCGAAGCTTGAGGAAATTATGGAAATAAGGGCATAGGTAATCTAGGGGCTATTTTTCCATCTTATATCAAACAATTTTATGCTATAATGGATATTGGATAATTGGAAAACACCCATAGATTGTATCGTTACAAAAATATAAAAATTTATAGATCTTAAGAAGTAAAGGAAAACATCTTGTAGAACGGGTCTCAAGAGAACTAAAATTATATACTATGTCTTCGGAATCTGATATTAAAATCAGCCATAAGCTCATTGGGATACCTCTTGATAGCTATCAAATTCTCTAATAGAGAAATGGTTTCTACCTTTTCCTCAAAATGATTACATAGAGCTGTGCCAAACTCATCCCAATTGTGAATGGAAGAAGGTCTCAAAATTTTATACCATTGAAGTGCTTTACCTTTCAGTGAAGAAGAAAGAAGCCTAACTACAACATCATCTTTCATAACTAGATGAACTAAACACACATTAGAAATATATTGAATATGATCAATTGGGGTAGTATGGTTTTCACCAATAAAGAAAGGGATAATTTTAAGTGCATACACTGGTATATCATGTTATACATTGAAATCCAAAGGGCTACCACCATTAAAGTTGACAAAGGGAAAATTTCTCTATTGTACCTTAATAGGAATGGGTTTTAAAACACTAGAGAATAGTGAGAAGGGATTACCAAGAGGAGGAGTCGAAAGAGTTATATTTGGAGGAGATGTTCATCTTTGAACTTTTATGCCTCTTCTTCTCTCCCTGGTGACAACTAAAAATATTCAAAAATTTCACTACTTGTTAGACTTTGTCTTGTCTGTATTCTTCTCATGAAAATGGGAACTTTAGTCATTAAAACTAGTAGATTTGAAATTTGGAGTCTCCCGATATGTTGAAAGATGACTCAAAGGATGAAATCACCTGAGTCACACACTAAAACTCAGTAATAATATAGATTAAGTTTATAAATGTTCTACCAAGTATGCCATAACTATTGGATCTCAAATATGCTTATAATTTAAACTTTAAACCTTTGGCTCAGAGTTAGATTTAGAACAAACTCTAGATTAAGAATCTGCTTCCTAAAGTTAATATCTTTTATTGGTTGACTACTCAGAATAAGATTCTTACTTAGGAAATTTTGAGAAAAAGAGGTATGATTATTCCAAGTAGGTGTATCCTTTGTGGTCAAGAAGAGGAAAACGTGAACCATATGTTCATTCATTTTTACTTTTCCTTAGCGGTTATTTATCCTTTGGTTGGCCTATTTAATATTTAGTGGATTATGTCAGAGTCTATGGATGGTATTTTCTCTCAATGGGTTTGTCCATTCAAATTCCCTTTACTTGTGGCTGCTTGGGACATTTCTCTCCCTCATTTCCTTTGGTGCCTCTAGAAGGAAAGAAATGGGAGAATCTTTAGGGATAAGTTTTCTTTAGTCAAAAAGGTTAGTGATCATATTTTGTCTTCTATTAAGGAGAATTTGAGAATTTTCAAGTGTAAGATTAAAGCTCCTTTTCCTCAAGGAGAAGCTATGGTTCTTAAACATTTCATCTCTAGTCCCCCTATTAATAGACAGTTTCCACAAGTTCACACTAAGTGGATTAAACCTGATGAAAATTAGGTGAAGTTGAATTTTGATGGGGCTTCTAAAGGAAACCCAAGTGATGTTGGAGGTGGTGGTATTCTTAGAGACCATGATGGTAGATGTCTATTGGCATACATTGGTCCATTAGGAGTTAAATCAAACAATTATGTTGAAGTCATGACTACCTTTTGGGGAATAAAGTTGGTTAAAGAGAAAAGGTTCAGAAGAGTTCATATTGAAAGATATTTCCTTAATATTAATCATATTCGAAGGGGGAAATGAACCAAAATTGGTTCCTTAGGAATATTATTCATGACATTAAGGAGTTGTTGAAAGTTCTTGATAATTTTTTTTTCCTTCATACCCTTAGGGGTGTTAATAAATGTGTTGATGTCCTTTCCAACATGGGAGTGTATAGTAATGAGTTAAAGGTTTGGACGGAGGCAGATGAGTACCCCAACAGGATTAACACCCTAATTAATGATGAAAAAGGTATGCGTTGATTTGAGAGGCCATTTCACCCCTCTCTTAGCCTTGATTTATTTCATTCATGGTAGCATGAGGAGCAATATTCTTACAATGTGTGATCAATTTAGAAATTATACCATTAATATTCGGAATTTTTTTACCAACTACCCTGTTACCGAGTTTCTGTTTCTTTCTAAGTTTAAGTGGGGGAGGAAGATTACAAAATAAACCCTCTTTTTTGTTGTGCTTAAGGTGAACCCATCACTCTAGAGGATTTTGAGAAAGGGTGGCTTCATATTTTCATCTCTCGGCTTACATGTTCAAACCCTTTTCGGCACTATACTTTGCTAGGGCTTGGGAGAATATGCAGATGGTGATTAAAGGGGTATAAATTCTTGTGTATGAACATTATATTTTTGTGGCCTTAGGTATGGAGATGTATATATTTTTAAGAAATAATGCACAATAATCATGAGATTCAGACTTTCTTTATTGGTAATGAGAAAGTCTATTTCCTTGTGGATGGCATAGCATGTTATTACATTCCAAGTATTTGGAATATTATGTGCTTGCATATCATGTGGTATATCACGCTTGAAGGTAAGTTTAGAAAAATCTACACTCATCATCTGTTGATGTTGAACATGTTTAGACATAATGTGGACATGATCCTTCCATTCTTCCTCTTCATGTCTTTGTCAACTTCCATTAAAGAGTTTAAGGATGGCAAGGTTGAGACCCCTCTACATCATGGGCTTATCTTGATCCTTTTTACATGGTAAACATATTATTGCTAAGGATCTAAATCCTGGTTCGGTGATTCGAGATGATGATTGCACTTTTGCAGAGCATCCGTCTAGGTTACAAAGGATCAAGTGAAGTGATATTGAAGGGGAAAGGAAATATTTTCAGGTGGTGGTGGTGACTCTTTCGGGCATGAGGGGGAGAGATCCTCTAAAGGGAAATAAAATTTGGAGGCCGAGAATTGGGGGTTGGGTCTGGAGAAGGTTAATCTTCATGTCAGGTAGGTTGCGAAATATGTGGAATCATTGGGGGAGGCTCAAAATCGGGCCATAGTTTGAAGGAGTGTATCATGACCTCCATGAGTGTTTACATACTTAATCACACCCTCAAAGATGATTTCAACCATTTAAAGCATGTGGTGGAGACTCAGTAGGAAATATTGAAGTAGTTGGAGCGGGGAGAAGAGAGAGGTAGTTTTAAGTTGGTCCTTAGCAACCAACTCTAATAATGAGGAACAAATGGAGGTTAGAATTGTCCCTCAACCAATCAGGGAGAAAAGAGAAAGAGCCATGATAACTTGGAGGTTGGATTGTCTATATGTATGAAGGTTAAGCTTAATATGGGGCAGGAAAAGACTTTTGAATCTGGGCTAACTATTCATGACATTCTTTGTTCTTTGGGGGTGGGGTTCCTCTCTATTTTTGGGGTTTTCTGTTAGTTTTAGTTTGGCTTGTTGGATCTAGCAATGTCTTTGTTTGGGTTTGGTTGTTAGGTTAATATTTTTAACCTCATGTTGGCCTTGTTTTTGTTTTGTTACTTATGGTTTTTACTCACGATGTATATTTTGTACGACCCTTTGGAGCCATAATCCAACCTTATTACCTTATCTATTAAAAAAATTTTGAGATAAAAATTGCACCATGCCTTGAATCAACATGAGAGACCTAGGATTTTGAGGCAACATGGAATTATCTCTGCAATTTGGGTTTCGTAAAAGTGATATCAACCTCTGCGGAGAAGGGTGAATCCTCTACCTATTATAATGCTAATCCTACTCCTACTTGCTATATAACTATATAATCCTAATGTAAGCATTCATAAGGACCAGGAGAGATGGAGATGCATAAAATGGAAATCCTAAGCTAACAAAGGTGATATCACAAATAAAAGTGGAAAGAAACTCTCAATGAGGAAAAAGTGGGATGAAATGATGATGAAGAGCGCATAAATGAGTGCCACAGATCAAAACAACACCTTACCTTCCACTTCCATGCAAAAAAAAACATAAATAAACGTTGTGAATGGAGAAACATATACAATATACCTACATTGAATGAAGAGACAAAAATTGCAATAAAACAAAAGCTAGAGAAAATAATAGCCACAAAACATGAATTTTTTTGCCTTATAAGGATGTACATTCCATTATAATGAAGGAATAAGGTATAGTCATGATGCAAAATTTAAACCTGAGTCATGTAACTCATAAAGAATTGTGTAAAACTTTAAAATGATTTACTTGTTTCCTTAGGGGGTCCAACCTTTACAAATGAGCATCATTTTCCTATATATAGAAGAAGGAAGAGAGAGAGGAGGGAAAGAGGGAAAACTATATTTCTTCCTTCAACCACTAACAAGATGCATTTCAATATATGAAAATAATCATGGGCACCTTAAAAACCCCATTTTTCCATCTCACATTGCTTGCGCATGAGAAGGTAAGTAACCATACTTCACTAAATCCGGTAGTTGAGTTACCTAGAAATGCATTTAACTAATGGGGCTATTATTTGGCTTTTTCACCCATGTTACTCCACCAACCTCTAAATTTTATGACTTCAAAGTGAAAATCATGATGATATATTTCCAACAAGACTAATTTTGTAAGATTTGGAGTTATAGGGATAAAGTAATGGCCAAGCAGATTTCTGGAGCTCGAGAGGAACACGATAGTGTTCCCTCTGGGTCATAATAGTTTAACTATTTTTTTCTGAGGCGGAGTAAATCATCTGGTCACAAAAATTTAAATTTTATTATATTTTACCTATTCCATTGATTTGGAGTCCGTAGAACACTATTTATCGATGATCCCATGAAATGATTCCATGTGTTTCCTTTTCAATGTAAGTGGTTGAGGTTCTAGAACCACCCCTATCAGGTCGATGACCCTACAAAACTGTTTCATAAACCCAATATAATTATTTGGGTTTTTGACCTTGTTTTACACCATGAGAAACCCGAAACACTGTAAGGGGATTATACCCCGTCGAACACCCTACAAAGTGTGACACAAATGAATTAGAGAAATAAACCCACTGAGAAACCCAAGAAGCGACATAAAGGTTAAAATAATATTTTAGGAATCAAGAAGTATTTTACATGAGACATGTTGACCTAATTTGATGTCGTTGACTCGTAAAAACTTGAAATGTTAAAGGAAGTTAGGTTTAAGGAATAAGGTGAGCATGACATGGAACATGCATTTGGGTCATGATGTATCAATGCATAAGGGCCCAAAACCAACACAAGTCAATTCTCTAGGATTCAAAAGTAGGGAACATGTGACACATGGCATGTTGGGATGCATGGAGAGCCCAAAACCGGCAGTCTTAAAATGAACTCCCAACTTTGAACTAGTGCAAATCTGCCTAAGTATAGAAATGAAGATGTGGGTTGGAAGAATAACCCTGGGGAATTTTAGATAACATGTGTTTTTGAAAATAAGTAGAGGAAGAGAAGTTGGAGGAAGCTCACAATATTTCTCAATGAAAAAAATGGATGAAGTAGTAACTTCTTTAAAATTGGTCAAGTTTAATCTTGAAAGATGAAATCCCATCAAACACCATGTTATTTCAAGAAATCAAACTACGTTTCCATCAATCTTGTTTTTTTCAATTAATAAAGGGAAGAATTATAGAATCAAAATTTAGTTAGACACATCCAAGTACAATTTTACACTTGACAAAATATTTTTTGAACAACTCTTGTATTCTTTTAGAAAATATTTTAGAGGTTTGTCTTGTAGGTTATGAAATAGAGTTTCTAAGTAGTTGAGCTAAAGTTAATGCCCAATTTGGGGGTATTAAAATAAATATTTCAATGATTTTAGGGACAAATTCCATGCCTAATGTATTATAAGGTCACTTATCCTCACATTTAGTAAGTAAATTCCACTGCGTGTCACTAAAAATGTTTCCAAATTCAACCCCTTTTAAATTTCTCAAACATCACAAAGAATACTTGTGTTAAAATAGTTTGAAACCACATGAACTCTATATTTTTATGATAAAAATGTCTAATTTCAAGCTAAAACTCTATTTTTTTGTGATCATGGCTTTAAAGTTATCAATCTCTTTGTTTCCTACCTTTCCTCTATGTTTGTTTCTTAAAATCGGCAATTTTGGCCTCTAGTTACTCTATTTTGTTTAGATTTGTCTATTCAAACTTGTCTTAACACCACTTATTTTCTTGAAATTATCAATCTCTTTGTTTCCTACCTTTCCTCTATGTTTTGTTTATTAAAATTGACTAAGTTTGGCCTCTAGTTACTCTTTTTGTCTATATTTGTCTATTCAAACTTGTCTTAGCACCACTTATTTTCTTGTGAAATCCTCATTCAATAATCTTTAGAAACTTATGAACTTTTAACTTGTTCACTTTTTACTTCCTCTAATGGATCTTAGACACTTGGTGGTTGACAACATCCCTGCATTTGGAAAAATATTCAAAATTAACATTCTTCCATGGTTTTCAATGCTCATGATATGGATGTGAGATAAATTTCAAAAGGGGACATGTTGAAATCATCATCTCTTTTACATTTCATTAAATTTTGTGGTACCTAACCACATTTCATATTTTGGAACCTTTAATGGATGCTTAACAAGTGGCACTCATTAGCATTCTATACTCTCATAGACCTTAAGTATTTTCCTTAAAGTTATACAATTTATGAAGCACCAATGTGAAACATGTGGTGGCAATTTACATCCAACATTCTCATAGTGCTACTCGAAAGTTAAGTCCCTTGCTTCAAACCTTTCAACCACTGATAAAGGACACATGGAGATTCTAGATAGGTGGAAACCATTAGCACACAAGACTATTTAGGCCTTGGTCCTCACCTCTAAATATTGTAAAAAATTTATTAGAGACACATAGAAATATTAAAAATGTGGTGAAGATCAGTATCATACACTATCTAAAATATTCTTTCCCTACCTCCTTGTTCTAATGGGTGTTGAGCCACCGATTGAAGACACGTGGCATTATGGAAAATATTAATTGATGTGAGATTCATCAATAATTCTTGTTTCACTCAATTAAATTTGATGGTTTCTCTATGGAAAATGAAGCTCTGGGATGACATTAAGGCCACAATAGAGCTATGATTTTCACTCGATAATTTCTTCTAGATATCTCCAAACAACATGAGATTGATACCGTTGGAAAGGTATTTGAAAGGGCTACACATTGGTTTTGATTTTAAGAGGAATTTTTGACAGGTTTAAGAGAAAATAATGATAGATTATATAATAGTATTTTACTCATAGAGATAGATATAATGATTCCCTAGACCACTTTTAGAGGATCTTGAGTTGTTAGAGATGGTTTTTAGATTGATATCCTCTTCATGGCTTCGCTAAAAAAGAGTTTAAATAAGTTGGAGAACAAATAGATGAGCTATTACGTTGCTCCCAAAGTTAAAATCCTGGATTTTGAGAAAATGGAGATTAACCTATATCCTTTTTCCTTATCTCATGTGCATGCATTGGTGTTTTCCTATAAAACCGGTTTGAGAACAAATATGTGCTTATTCCTCGCAAATGAAGGAACATAATCAAACAAAAATAATATCACTTGGAAAAATATTAAAGGCTTTTGTAGATAAGGTTTGTTGCAACCTTTCCCCAACTATTCATGGTTATTGGACCATCATTGTAATCTGAGAGATATGAAATATTCCAAGAGGTTGTTTTGAGGTGGATAAGTTCGGTTAAGCATTTTTGAAGCTTCCTAATATTCTGGAGGAGATAAGGATGTGAAAAGATATATACTTGAACATATTTTTATCCTCTTGCTCTCTTTTCCCTCTTATATAAATGTAAACAAGATCTATTATAAAAATTGATCCTCTCATAAATGTAAGTTTACTCTTTACGATCGGAGTTCCTAATAATTCTTAGTTGTAGACCTTTTTTTTTTGAAATTGTGGAATGCATCAAATGATTTCCCTATGATTGTAGAATAATGTGCATATTTCCAAGTAGTAATATCATGTTTATTATGAATTTTTTTCTTCCCTTTGGATTATTTAATTACATTATTTCATTTTTGTTCTATTATTGCATGATGTGTGTGGGTTATATTTGCATGTTTTTATTTCACTGTGTCACTAATGCAAAGAGTGATAATATGATTTAATAAAAACTTGGTTATGGCTTGTAAATTCCCTTTTTCAATTTATTTTCCATCTTTTTATTCCCTTAGGAAGAGTGATCCCTTTTATTCGATGCATCACCATTTATGTATAAGATTTTATTACCCCCTTTCCCTTGAAATGTTTTATCTAGTTGTAGATTATTGATAGCATTAGAGTAGTTTGGAAAGTAAGTCAAACTTCTCAATAGGTCTATCCTAAGGATCCAAGGTCACACATATTAGGGACATTCCAATGTTTTATGTTGAGGTAGCCAAGTTGTTCAAATTTGGTGATCTTAAAAAGTGCACATATCATATATCCAATAGGTGCCCCAAAAGTATCCAATTAATAAAATGCATATAACAAGTGTTTAAAAAGTTCTAGAAAGAGAAAATAAACCAAATTTTAATTTATATTCATTATTCTAGTTTTTTGGTTATGTAAGATTGTGTGTAATCATGAATTCTCATGGATTAGATACCCGAGGTTTGAAAAATCATGATCTTTAGATCATGAAGGTAGGAAGAATAGTAGAACCATTCTTTTGGTCAATGGGCTTGACTACATTTTCCCCTTCCACCTCATTAAGTACCATTGATTTTTGTTCTTTTCTTTCTTCCTCACTTTCTAGTCAAAAAATAGACCATAAACCTTCTTCCTCAACATATTTGTATTCACCTTTATCTATACCTACTCATTTTTATGCATCATCCATCTACTTCTTCCAAGATACTCACTTTTTTTTTTTCCTTCCAACCTCTTGTGGGATTTGACCCATTGCATTCTCGACTAGCATCACCAAGTATATTCAATACCATTATTTCTAAATCCTTCATGGGATTTTAACCAACCACATATTCCTAAAATATAAGTGTGAAGAACATGTTCCAACTCAAAACATATTTTATTCTCTTATTCTATCATAGATTTATGGCCAAAGAACCTATCACATACACTCTTCAACATATCTACAAATAAATCACATGATTTTACTCTAAAGGCCCATTCAAATGAAATCTTATTATTAACACTCTTCTCTACTTCTATGCATTCACTAATACCTGTAAAAAATTACTTGAACAAAAATTTAGAGAATCAACCATTTTCATATGCATTAGCCCATTCAATACCACCACTACTCTAACATCACTTTTTAACAACTCATCTTTAGTTGAAACTTGTCTTTACATGACCTCCATATCTCTCAAATTCTCGGCGTAATAAACTTAGGATACATGGTATCATGATAATTTGACATTCTAATACGTATCTTGTCCAATGTCATCTCTACTACAAATTTAATCTCCTCTTTCCTTTTGCTCTCATTTCTATATCAAATAATATGACAATTTTTTTGGCAATTTTTCTTCTTCCACGTTATATCCATATTCAATATGTCTTCAAAAATATCACCTATCTCTATTTGGAATGTTTTCCCAACTAGTCTCTCTTGATCCTCTTCTTCACCATGTGCTTCTAGTGCTTGTAGAAGCATATTTTTAACCCCACCATTCTCCATTTACATATTTTTTGCAATGTTGATATATATTGTTCACTCAAGGATTCTTGCAAAATACCACGTTCCTTCACTTTCAAATCCTTCTCTTCAATGTTCATGTCCTCTAATATATATAATTCAGTTGCAACATCATACTTTGTTATACATGCTTTGGATAAAAACAAAATCAACTCCTCCATCTCATTCACTTACCCTTCTTCTATTATCAACTCTTTTAAATAAAATCTAGAACAATTTATACCCCCTTTCTTCATCTTCATTTTCATCACATACGTAACATGTGCACAAACTTGTACCCTATTTTACAATATGAAAATAATGCAATATTTAAATCATAAGAGTTTCATCTTCCAATCCTATGTGGGCTTCCCCTACAAGTGTAACAATAGGAATGTAATTAATTTCTCATAGTCGAACCATATCTAATACCTATATCTCACTATTTTCTTTCATGCTAAATGGGTTAGAAAATTCCTCTTTATTTTTCCAAATGCTTTTTGGATAAAATTCTACAAACAACCTATGAAACTTGTCTTCTATAAATTCTTTATCTACCCTTTTCTCAAACTGAAGAATGCATGCATACCTTTCTTTATCCAGTGTTTTCCTATGGAGAAATTGTCCATATTGCAAACCATTTTCCAAGATCCATTAGGAGATTTTTCTCTCCTACATTTATGCTAAAAATGTAATCCCACTTGTATATTCTCTCAAAGAAAACCTAATCCGGAAGAAAAATTTTCCCTCTCTATGGCCTTAATATTATCTTGAAGATAACCCACTGTTGTTGTCCTATTTTCATTAAAAATATTGCTAAAAACTACAACAAAACATCTTCTTGTACCACTAGAAATATTTCTAGAAAATACAATATCTCAACCTCATTCCAACCATCAATAAATTATGCTTCTTTACCTTTATTCCTCGCACATGATTAACCCATGGCTATTCATGGCCATCATCTTGTTTCTCATTTTTTATTTTATATCTTCCTCAAAGGAAGAAGATTCTTCTTCTTCAAGTTCATTATATGTGACCTCCATATCCTCCTCTATTAGGATATCATTTACGAGTTGTTCATGTACATGAGTTTGATGCATTGAACAACACATTTTCACCTTCCTTTCCATCTCCTACATTGTTAGATTTGAAAAACACATTTTCACCATCCTTTCCATATCCTAAGTTATTAGATTTGCACATATCACATATATCATAAAATTTATGGTAATTAATATCCCCATAGTTACTTTCATTACCTATATGCCACCTTAGTGACATTATTTATCTGTCTAATATCTTTTGCTTGCCTTTGTGAGAGTTTTATCTCTAACCTCTAGTTATTTCAAATGAACTCCCTTTTGTATTTCCTCTTGATAAAATTATTGTACCATCATTTTCTTAGTCTCTTTTGTCTGCATGATAATTTGAATAAAATATTATTCTATTACCACATCCTTACCAACTAGCTCTTTAACTCTGTTGTTGTAAGATTACCTTCTTATTCTACCTCTTCAATTTTATTCTCATACATATGAACATACTAGAATGAACCAATTTTTTTTTTTTTTAATTATATTATTTACCTTTGTGGGACATATACATTGAAAAAAACATTAAGGGAATAAATATTTCCCATAAAAACTCTTTCTATCTCTTCATCATGCCTTATAGACATGATGTATAACTCTTCTTCATCACTTACATTCTTCTCACAACTTGTGCTCACATGATGAACTCCAAAGGTCCATTCTCAAAAACCTCCATGGTTATTTTTCCTCATTCTTCATTTTTTTTCCCTCTTCATATGCACAATATTCAACCACACATAACTCATGTAGACTATTGTGCATTTTATCCACATCCATTGTTTCCTTCATGGAAACATGAAACTCTTCTTTGTTGTCCTCAAGCCTTCTTAATTTCAAAAGATAAATATGAGATTATTATATTTATATTTCAATGAAATAAACCTATTCTCAATTAAGGGATTCTAAAAATATCTTTCCCATCATCAAATAATGTGTCTCCTTCTTTACGCTCACAAATAATCACCTCTACATCCTCCATGAGGATTTCACCTTCTACAATATTTTCATAACGATCTTCCTCTCTAAATTCCTACAAAATAGACTTGGGTTTCCAACATGAAAACCTCACTCTCTTGTTACCTTTCAAGGTAACCTTGTTCTTTTCACTCTTCATAACATAATCTAGAAGAATATATTTCATTTCTTCATCTTTCTTGTTATTTTTCAAAATAAAATGGAGTTGATCACATTAAAACTTCAATATCTCATTTCTGCTCAATGAAATCTTATTTTCTCCTCAAACTCAAGCCTAAATACTTGAAGCTTCTTCAAACATTATTCTCACATTCTAGGATGTAAAACATTACCCATCATCTCGAGAACCATATGTTCCCAACTCTTTATATTTTTATTCCTTTCTCTTTTTTTCCTCTCATAGAGAATTCTCTAATACATAAATACAAGTCCACATAACCTAGTGCTCATGGCATCAACCCTCATGAGTTTCTACATACTTTTTATATTAGAAAATCTATATGGTTTGTTAATATAAATGTGCTTTAGTGAGGTTAGATTTACACTAAATGGATGTAGCTTAGAGTACGAGTGGTTATTTTGACTAATTAACTTCCAACAATTCTACAATATAAAAAAATGTTTTAAATCACATGCAATAAAATATACAAACTTTAAAACACAAGAGGATGAGTAAAATTATCTTGTTACAAAATATTCTACGAAGTTATGGGAATGAGAAACACTAGAACATGGAGATCGAATTTGGAATTACTTTGAAACTAAGATCAGTAAATACAAACTATTTCAAGGTAGGACCATACCAATCCGACAAGGCCATATCATATGGTCTTAACCATTTTCTATGGTCTTGGACCTTATTTGTCTCTACTTCTACAAAATTTTGTGGTGATTTCCTACCTATAAATTTTTGTCACTGTCAAACCTTAATTTTTGGTCATACAACAAAGATCTCCAAACATAATGAACATCATCTCAATCCTTATCCATAAATAAAGAGTCATATAAAACAAACATTAGTTGGGTTTTGGTAAGCCTCGTGCACCACTAATGTTGGCACCACTCCAAAGAGGACTCAAATTGCACACCTTTCTCACATAGCATGTGATATTTAAATAGATCAAATATATTTGGCAACTTCTTTGACAATGTTTGCTTTGACTTTGGATATTTCTAAAATACTTTGAAGAGGGATGTTTGAGTGCTTTTAAATGAGAGATAATATTGTCTTGACCTAGTAATAATCTTCAAACCTGATGCGAGTGTTACCTTAATGATGGCTGCAGATGTACTATTACAAGATTTAGGGAGTTGTGAGTTCCTTTTGTAAGTGTAGGAAGTGAGTGTATCAATGTATTTCCATAGGATTTCCAGGCTATAAAATGAGGTAGTGTTTAATTTTTTATATAGGGATCCATAGATCATTTATCTAAGAAAAGAAAACCCAGTTGAAGTATAAGAACCAACAAAAGATATCAATTTTAAATTATAGTTAGAAGACATGTCAGTCAAAACTATATTGGTTGTCAAGAACGGATAAAAATTCCCAACCAAATTATATGACCTTAAATGGGGATAGAAATCATGCAAAATGAAGTTTGGAACTTGTAAATTGATGTTTTTCTATGGAATTTTTACATTATATTCTTAGATTTTGTCGACATGTCAGTGTGCAAGGATAAACAAGCAAAGTGAGAGACTTTGGAAAGTGATAAGGGGAATGGAGATATGTTATTTATCATAAAAAGAGTGCATTGAAAAATCAAGGGTTTTCAAACTACAAATTGTCAAATTCGAGTGTTTACATTTCCCCATTTTAATATGAAATGAAAATTTTACGCTTAAAGGAAAATTCACCCAAGTGTATGAACACACTTTTCCTTTATTTTTTTACTGAGTTATCCACGTTGTGCTTGGTGTTGGCATGATCCATGATGAAACTTGTAACATAGAGTGTAGTCAATGCCTATGATAAAGAATTGAAATTTAACTCAAATATAAATTGTAATGTGAAATATTTTCATTTACATAAAATTGAAATGAAAAGATGTAAACAAGGAAGGAATACACATGTTTTCTTTGTAGAAGAAGAGAACATCATGTTTTGCTTATGCTTGGAGTTTTGTATAGTTGAAACTTTTTGAAGGACTGGGGATGATCAGTCCCCAATTTTTGCTAGGGAGAAACCAAAGTGTAAGGTGCATGTAACCCAACATAGAGATGTGATAAAAAAGAAGAATAAATAGTTACAACTACACCCATGTGAAGGAAGAAGACCGTGTATCAAAGTTATTCAATAACTCTGATATCTTCCCCTTTGATTATAAGAAGAGAGAAAGGGTTTCCTAAAAATACCTCGGTTGATTCAATACCTTCCATAACCCCATGTGTGACACCATTGTAGATGGATCTAGACCCATTTTTTTAAATAAGTACATACATTATAAGAGAGGATGGGTGTCCCCACACTCTCCCCATATGCCACACAACTAAATAAAATATGAGTAGGAACTGAAAAATGTGTTAGAATGTTGATAAAGGAGGGGGAACCATGCCCCTAAGATCCTTGAAATTGTAGTATCAATTTAAATTTCATGGTGAAGGAGTGAATTAATTCATGCCCCTGTACTAATATGAAATTAGTGAACTAAGTGAATTGAGTATAAAAATATGTCAAAAACTTGAAATGAAAATAAAAATATGAAAATGATGATAAAACAGATGTTTTCACCACTAGGTGAAAACATATGGGAAGGTTAGGACTGTACCATATAGTCTTGACCTAGATGTACGATTATGAACATGTGAATAAATTACTAAAAAAATTTGCTTGACCATATTTCTAAGTGTTTTTACTCTATTTGAAAATGTGTCTCCCTTCGAAAAATATATTTATGTGTCCTATAAATGTAGAAATAAACCCAAATAGATACCCCTCTTTTAATGTATGTTCCAAAATCATGTTGATCATGTGGCTCAAAAGAAATAGATGTGTGTTAATGGAGGAGATGTATGATAACCGATAGTAGAGTGTAAGTGTTGAAGTAGTTACCACCTAAAATAACATGTAGCTACAAAAGAGAAGGTGTTTGCACATGTTAGAAAGCATGAAGCGAAATAAAATAAATTATATAAATTGATAGAAACCACATAAATGATAAAAAACTAGTCTTAATGCATGTAAAGATAGTAATAGTTTAGTCAATTGCAAGAAATATGAAAACAATGGCACACAAAAGGTGTAAAAACTATAAATATGGGACACCCATGATATCATGAGACAATCAAGGCCTTACAACCTAAAAAGAGAGAAAGAAATAACAAACAAGATAGACATGATGTCAAAAATGGGATACCAATGATGTCCCAAGGAAATCAAGTCACATAGGCCAAAAGCATTGAAAACAAGCAAGTAGTACTATGCACCCACAAGCAAGTATGCGAGAAACAAGAGTGGAAAATGTGATAGTGTGATATAGTAAATATATGTGAAATATGTTAAGAAAGATATGTCAACGTTGCACAAGACATGTGTTATCCTATTAGTTTAAAAAATAACAAGTACATAATGTATGTAATTGAGCATAAATGAGGAAAGAGAAAGGAACTATAATGGAACAATGGTACCTATATGAAATAGACAGATTACCCCAAGATAAGAATGTAAGGAGCAATATGTTCTCCTATAAGTGTGTATCAATTTATGTGCCCTCCATCTAGCTCAATATAGGTGAATGCATGTGTGTAAAGAATAAAACATGATATTGATCAAACCAAAGTGATACACAACACATCTAATGTAAGGTGCTAACAACTCAAGTAAAATGCACAGGTCCTAATTTTATATTTTTACAAATATTTGAATGTTTTGTATTATTATAATGTATAGCTATGTATAAGAAGTATGAATTAAATACAAACTATCCAATGAGAACCTATTAAAGAGGTTGAGAAACTGTTAGGGAAGATAGAGGATTAGGCCTCAATTGTGATCCAAATACCGGTGGTACTGTAGTAGTAATATGTGCAAAAGAAGGATGAGGAGGTAGAGTAAATTAAAAATTAGCATTGGAATCCTAGTTTTAATACGGTGGACTAAAATAATGAGTGTTTCAAGTACTATGATACATTGGAAAATATGTGTGAGTAACATGTGTAATATAGGACAATGTAGGATCTTAGGGAGTGAAGATGGTGAAAAGTTGTGCATGAGGCTACGATCCTATGAGAATACCTCAAGCCATGAGATGTAGTGTGTGCAACCAAATTCCTATGAGACCTTAGATAACTAGTGTGATTAGTGGCAAGATGAAGTATGGGCATAGGAATAAGCCTAGGGGTGTTAGAAACATGAGAGGTAATTTGTAAAACCAAATACCTATACATAGATGTAATAAAAATAGGACAGATAGGAGGGGAAAACTCAAGGGGAACACCTCTAAGTGTAATGAACTCTTTATTATGAATGAACTTGACACATCAGTGGAGTATCAATGGAATATCCCTAAGAGCACATAACCAAGGGGACCTAACCGTAAGACACCGTAACTAAGAGTAGAATAAACGAATAATGAAACTCGATGCAATGATAACACTAACAATGATATGTAGAGTGATGTGCCAAGTAGAGGATTAGTATTAAGCGTAATATTTTATGTGGGAATGCCAAGAGACTAGAGTAACATGAGGGATCATACATTATCTAATCAACCAAAATATCATAGATATGTACTTGATTAATAGAGACAGGATGGATGAATAACATGTTTGAAATAAGTGATCATATATATCAAAATTTTCAAAACTAATAAGTGGTATAGAAGATAGTGTGTAAGGGACAACATTAATCATTTCATATAAGGTTTGATCATAAGAGGGTGGTGGAGGTACCACATGATAAGTATTGTGCACATAAAAGTAGATTTATCAATGTCATGCTTGGGTAGTGGACCATGAAATATTTTTAACTTAGTATTGTCATTGATTGGCTTGGAAGATTCAGTGGGCTCATCCCATTCAATAGCTTTAGAATTGATAAGATATTGAATAACATGATGAATCTGTAGATATTTATCGTGGGATGACCAATACATTGATGATAATCATAGTAGGCATTGGCATCAAAATGCTTACTTTGAGGCTTACTCATATCAACCTCAAACAAAGAAGGAGAGATATGAAATTTCATTCGAGCATTTTTTTCAATAAAATGTGAGAGGGCTTGGAAATTGAGTAAATTTGGATTGTATACAGTTGAATTTGAAAATTAATAGGTTGATAAACAACATTTATTGGTTCATTAGAAACAATCTTAATGTTATTAGTATTTCCTTTTAATTTTATTTTGCTTGAGTATTATCAATGTACTTGAGCTTGTTCATATGTAGTATTTTAGCTTCACCCTCTTTCAAAGTATAACATAGGTTCTCAAAATATTTAAACTTGTCAAAAATAACCGAGTCTTACAAAGGAGAAAACAATATTTATGTAAATTATTCTTTCAAGATAACACTAACATTGTTCATTTTGGTGAGCATATGAACTTGAAAACATAAGAGGACAAGTGCACTTATTCGTTTCTAACATTGTTAACTTATCTAGCTTAATTATATCTAAGCTACATCCACTCATTTGGTGAGCATATGAGCTTGAAAACATAAGAGGACGAGTGCACTTATCTTACGAGTGCAATGATAACTTGATAACATTGTTCAAGATAACACTAAAATTGTTCATTTTGGTGAGCATAGTCTTGTAGACAACACATAATCATTGATAGGTTCATTAGACCCTTGTCATAGTTTATCTAATTGTGCATAAGATATTTTTTCCCAATGTTGATAGAAAATTGTGCCAAAAACATATTTTTTGAACCATTGCAATGTGAAGTCTTGAAGGCTTCAAGAAAAAATCTTGGTGAACAAGATGTCATTAGAATCATAGTCGAGCAAGCCATGTGAAATAAGAAAAAATTCTCAGTTGGATCCCCTTGGCCATCATATATAGGAATATTAAGAGTCAAAAAAATAATAGTAAAATGATAAGAAACCACTTCAAGTGAAATTTGATTGTGAAGAAATTGTGTAGAATCCACGGTGTAAGAAGAAATGGATGTACCTTGTTGTAATTGTAAAATTTGTGCTTGTAAAGTATGAACAAGGGATTTAAGGGCTTGTGTGCTAGAATATGATACATGTGAACCATGAGGAGTAGATGTGGGTTACATGGTGACCATTATGGTTGTAAGGATATTCATATAAACATTGGTTAGAGTTTGATGAGGTGTCCTCAAAGAGGTAGGAACCACCGATGTGGGAACAATAGGTGTGGGAAATATGGAAGAAGGTTATGGCTTCCCAATAAAGAACTCTTCACTAATATTTGATCATGAGAAAGATTAGAGTGAGAAGGATTTTAATGATAGGATAAATGTGATGATGGTTTTGACGAAGTAATCATAGAAATTAGACATAAGTTGCACTTGATCATGGTCCATAATTTTATCATCATCATAGTCATAGTCATAATAATTTCACACGGTGGGTTTCAAATGTCATGTAGCAGGACTTCATTAATGGGGTAAATTATGGCTGAATTGATTTAAATATGCATAGGAGATGAGGCCATGAGGTTATAATTCTTGCGAATATGAGGAGAAATCTCAATATTTTCAATAATTTGATTGGAAAGTCGAAGACTACAATGAAAGGGCATAAGAGGAAAGCATATACAATCTGAAATAATATAAGATAATGAAGAAATAATTACAACATAACCCCTAAGATAACTATGGTTTTGAAATCAATATGCCTAAGGAACTAATAAGATCCCAAATTAGGCTAAGGGTTTTATTAGAGGTTGGTTCACCAAAATGTTTACACCCTTTATATGTTAAATCAAACTATATGATTTTCTAATCTAATTTTTATTTAGTGAGGTTAGTTTTACACTAAATGGATGTAGCTTAGATATAAGTGGATATTTTTATTAATTAACTTCCAACATTAATTATAAAATATTAAAATAGTGTTCTAAATCATACAATAAAAGATATGAACTTGAAAACATAAGAGGACGAGTGCACTTATCTTGTTACCAAGGATTCTAGGAAGTTCTATCACTTTGTAATGGTGAAATAGGGATATCCGAACATGGAAGTGCCTTGAATTTGAGACTATAATTATAAATTATCCTAGTACAAGACCAGTACCAATCCTCCAAGACCATACTTTACCCTTCTATATAGTCTTGGACCTGTTATGTTTCTTCTTCTACAAATTTTAATGGTGGTTACTGCTTGGATTTGTATATCATTGTCAAACCTTAGTTTTTGATCATGAAATAAAGCTCTCTTAACATATTGAACATCATATCAATACATAGACATATATAAAGAGCCTTGTAAAAAACATTAGGGTTGTGGGCATCTTTGTACACTACCAAATTTGGCACTACTACGAAGGGGCCTCAAACCCCACGTTGTTCTCCACCTATCATGTAATACCCGGATAGATCAAATAGATTTGGAAAATTCTTTGAAAATGCTTCCTTTGACTTTGGCTCTTATTAAAATACTTGGAGGAGGGATGTTTTAGTGCTTACAAATGAGATGGAATGTTCTCTTTACCTAGTAAGAAGCTTCAAACTTGATGTGGGTGTTGTCTTAATGATTGTAGATGTGCTATTGTGATATTTAGGGAGTTTTGCATGCATTTTACAAGTGTGAGAAGTGATTATATTAGTGTGTTTCCATAATATTTCTAGGTTAGCAAATAAGGTAGTGTTTTCTTACCTATATAGGGATCCATAGATCATTTATCTAAGAAAGGTCGACCCAGATGAAGTATAAGACCCAACAAAATATATTGATTTGAAAGTAGAGTTAGAATACATGTCGGTAAAAGACTATACAAGAAGACGAGGAATGGATACAAATTACCTAATAAAATGGGCCCTGATTTAGGGATATAGATCATGTAAAATGAAGTTTGGAACTTGTCAACCATTGTTTTTCTATGGATTTTGTGCATTTCACTCTCATAGTTTGTTGTCATTTCAATGTGCAAGGATAAAAAAGATAAACAAGAGACCTTAGAAAGTCATAAGAAGGAATAAAGAGATGGTATATATCGTGACAAGAGTGCATTATCAAATCAAGGGTTGTCAAAGTGTAAATTGTCAAATTTGAGTATATACAATGTGGTCTTCAATATTCTCCTCCTGAAAAATAAATTCTAACTTTTTTATCCATCTCATGATATCATTTGGGATCTCTTTACTACTAAAAAAAAAAAAATTGTAATTAGGATTACCTTTTTCTCATTGACCTTTTATCATCTCTTTCGTATGCTTTCTAAAATTATATTCAAAACATCCAATTTGGACACCATTTACCCTACAATTCTCTCCATTTCTATAATGTGTGACTATGAGTCACTTTTCTTCTCTTTCTTAACAATTTTTTAAGAAATATTTTCCTGTTTTCTCTTTATCGTTGTCCAAAATAACACCCCATCCTATTCTTAATATCTCATCCAAGTTTCAAACATAGACAACTTCATACTGAAGACCCATGGAATAAAGAAGTCAAAGGTTTAATATTCCACAACATGTGTGAAAATAATAGTGTTATGTGGACTTGGAAAATATGGAATTCCAAATATTTGGTTAATTCCACAAAACAAAGCATGGAGTCCACTCAAGAGAAGACATGATGTAATAAAGTTCCACGAGACACTGCAAGGAAAAAACATAAAGGTTTGAATGCGACTAAGATTGGAAGCTACGGAATAGGAACTATGTGTTTCATGGGTTCTTTAAGAATAAAGGGACATTTTTACGGGTATAAAATCCATGACGAAAAGAATTAGAATGCCACAACATGTGGAGAAGGAATATTGAGTGTGGAGTAAAGGTCAAAAAGTTCAAGAGTTGTGATGAAGCTTGGGGAACATAGTGAATGCCATGAAACAGGAAGAAGGGCTCGTGAATGATATAACACATTGTGGGTGTTGAGTGTTGCTATTGGATCTTGACGAGAGGTTGGAAATAAATCCACAAAGTATGAAAATTTTATAAATGAAGGAAAAATATATGGATCAAAGTAATAACATATAAAGTCAGCGATTCATGATAAAATTGTGCTGTTTTGAACAGGGCACTCAACCACTTCACCAACCTAAATTTCATTTTGAGTGGTGCCATCCTCCTACACTGTAGATATGATGGAATGTGATTGAAGTGATGTTATGTGTCCATACCTAACCTATGAAATATATGGAGATTACTCCTTGGTGTTGGCATGTGGTTGATTTCATTAATCACTTGACGTAACCAATTTCTTCCCCCTTTTCCTCTCTCAGTTTCTATAAATGTAAGTGCAAATGCATAATATGGGTTGTTTTCTATTAAGTTTGGGGATCTACCTTTTAGCTAGAAAATCCTTTCTCATAAACTCTATAACTCACCTACATAGATTTATTTCCTTGGCCTTATTCCTGTAACGAGTTAAGCTTTGATATTGATGAAAATGTGGCTTTGTTCCTCTAAATGCTCTAAATTTAATGTGAACATATATGTCCTCTTACATGAATTCATTATTTTCTAGTCATTCTTCTTCAAATCTATGTGCATATTTTAGATCTTCACTTGTGTGTTTACATTGGTCCTCCTTTGCGATCCGAACCTGGTGGTACTGTCATCACCAATCCGGCACTATGATAATTCTTCACCGGGAACTCCTCGTGCTATGATTATTTACTAATGCACAACCTTTAGTTTGGTGGATGTAATCTAGAAACAAAACAACAACATAACACAAGAATACCATTGACTATGATAAGACCGAATGATGACAAATTTGAAATATCAAAATAAATTATAATATTAACATGAAACTGTTACAATCTCACCCATGAGGTACTTCAAGTGTTATTGACTTCACTTGCCTTTCACCAAGACTATGGGAGAAACTTTACAATTACACCTCTTAATGGCTTCTTCAACACACCTTTCACTGATGGCTTCCTTCGCACACTTCCTACAATATTTCTCACTACTTCCTTCTATGCTAAATGAGGGGGGTAGCCTCTCTATTTATAGAACTTCCAGGCTTATCCATCTTATCTCTAAGATAGGATAATAAATCCACTATGACGAATCATATTCCATACCTTAACTCTTATCTGTACATGTAAGCTTATCTCTTAAGATAAGATAAACCTTATCATTTTACATGGGTTCCACATTTTTAGACTTTTTACAAATAAAATACACAAAATATTTATGACCTCACTCCTTGTCCTTATTACCAATATAATATTTCTAATTCCTAATCACGTAGACCCTACTTCTCTAATTACCCAAACTTTGACATTTTAACATTAGGACCACTTACGACAAATATTTACTTTTACGACATTCCTATTGTACTTTGATGTTACCATACTCCACATTATTGGCGGCACCGCATCGATTTACACCGTTATCTTCTATCAGACGCTACTACTAATTACACTTAACAACATCCTATTCCTAATACATACATTAATGAAATAGAAATTACAGAGGAAAATTTTAGTGTCGACATCTTCCCCCTTCCTAGCTTCTACTCCGTCCTCGGAGTAGACTATTCTGGTGCTTGGAAAATCTTCAACTTGTCGTGGTTGACCCATTTCATAATGGGAGTGCCATCTAATTCCTCCAGTCAGTACGTACCATTTTCATGCACAACTGCTATTTTGTAGGGCCCCATCCATTTTGGAAGAAATTTTCTCTGTCTTCTTTTTTGTATCTGGAATCATATACTAGAACCAAGTCATTCACATGAAATGGAGACCAATGGATCTTTTGATCAAAGTATTCCTTCTGCTTCATTTTCTTCTTATGGCTTGTATCCTTTGCTATTTCTCTCATTTCCTCCAACAAATGAAGATGTACCAACCTTTCTTTTACTGAATCACTTTCATCCATCCTTTCATTTTTCATAACTCTCACAGTGGGAATATCAAACTCAATAGGAAGAACTGGATCAATGCCATATGCCAACCTGAAATGGGAAGTATCTGTTGCTGACTTTGATGTTGCCCTATATGCCCACAATCTTTGCATGAATCCTTTTATCCCATTTATGTACTGCAAGGTGCATCTTTTGCTAGAATTTGACACAACACAAAATTTGTTCATTCCACTGTCCATTTGTACTTGGCTTGTATGTTGTTGCCTTCCGTGCTTAATAGAAAACTTATTGACTAGGGATTCTACCACCTCATTAATGAAGTGGCTTCCTTGATCTATTACAATTTCTAATGGGCAACCAAATCTGGTGACAATGCGTTCATACATGAACCTTGCCACTTCATCCATGGAAGCTGTTTTCAATGGCCTAGCTTCAACCCACTTGGTTAAGTAATCTGTGGCAACTACAATATACTTATTTTGGCGTGATGTAGTTGGAAGTGGACCTACAATGTCTATTCCCCACTTTTCAAAGGGACCAAGGGGAAGAATAGGACATAATGGAGCTGATGAAGTCTTACGGTTACCATGTGTTTGACAAATATCACATGTCTTACAATAATTATAACAATCTTTAAAAAGAGTGGGCGGTGATAACCTACATCCAAGATCCTTCTTGTTGTAAGTTGTCAGAGAAGTGCCCTCCATGTACCATTGTGGAATTCTTCTAGCAATTCCTTCCCTTGATCACGCCCAACTCTCTTGTATTGTCCATCGAGTCCTATTCGAAATAATACTCCATGCGAGAATAGAATATGGACGATCGGCTTGAGTAATATTTCTCTTAGTCTTTGCATTGACACCATCAGAAACTTGAATTCATTCAGATAATTCCAAATATCTATGTATTCACTAGGGATTGTGTCAAGGGATAACAATGTTGCATTGGGAAATCATCATCATCACAAGATGATCCTAAACCATCATAGGCTCGAGAGAGTGCATCTGCATTGACATGCTTCTTTCCTGGCCTATCTATAATATCAAATTCAAATTCTTGTAGCAAAATTATCCATCTTGCTATCCTCCCTGATGGGTTAGGCTTATTTACAATATATTTTAGAGCCTGATGATCTGTTATAACTAGAAATTTTTGCCCTAGCAAGTAATTCCTAAACTTCTTTACAGAAAAAATGATAGCGAGCCTCTTTTCGATTACTGGTATAATTTACCTCAAGACTACTCATTTTATCGCTCCCAAAGTAAATTGGATTTTCATTCCCATTTTCATCCTTTTGGCTCAAAGTACTTCCTAGTGCTGCATCTGAGGCATCAGTGTAAAAAATGAATGGCTTGCTCCAATATGAATTCTTCAAAACAGTGAAGACACCGGGCTTCCTTGATTGTCCAAAAGCTTCATGCGCCTTATTTCTTCTAATAATAGGAAATGGTAAATCTTTGATTTTTGAAACTTTATCAGAATCGCACAATACCATCTCTGGATCTGATACAACATGCCCTAACAAAACGCCTTTAGAACATCCAAAGAAACACTTTGTAGGGTTTAGTGAGGCTTGTGCTTCATCTAACCTTTGAAATGTTGTCTCCATCTCAGTGCGGTGGTCCAATTTACTCCCATAGATGCAAAAATCATCCCGAAATACACCGATGAAGGTCCCAATGTAGGGTTCGAACACCCTATTCATCAAACACTGGAATGTTGCTTTGGAGCATTACACAACCCAAAAGGCATAACTCTATAAGCAAACGCGTTCCCCAAGGAGTGGTGAACGTGGTCTTCAAACTGATCTTTCTCTGCTATACAAACTTGGTTGTAGCTGCTTATATCCATCAAAGCAAAGCGTAGCACTCTGCCGCCTACTTCGCCCAAGATCGATCTGAAAATGGAAGAGGGTAATGATCCTTCTTTGTTGCCTTATTGAGCTTCCGTAATCAACACAAATGCATAGCTTCCCATTCTTTTTATTGAGATCACAATGGGAGAAACCCATTCTCGAATTATCCACAAAGAAATATGAATCCTGCATCAAGCAACTTATCTATTTCTTCTTTTACAGTCTTGGAAAAATTAGGATTCATTCTATATGGCATTTTCTTTATGGGCTTAGCACCATCTACCAGCTCAATACAATGTTCTACCCAACTTACTTGACGGAGTTCCTTGTAATCAAAAGTGAATAGGTGTATGTACCTTCAAAAGAGCTGGAGATAGGATTCCTTCTCACTCTCCATCACAGCATCACCAATTTTTATTTTTGGAGACGATCATCAACTTCTTCTTCAGATAATTTTATGGGGTCATGAGTTGGTGTGACTGGAAGGATATCCATGACTGAAACATCCACCTCACTTTCTTCATCTTCAGTGTCCACTTCACTGGTACTAGAGTAATCAGAGGATGTCCAATCATCAGTTTCATCACTTGAATCCACAGGTTCTGCCTTATGATGTCGAGGGATCACATTTATCTTCACCCTCTCTCTACCACGTCCAAGTGTCATGAAACCTTCATTCCATTAGTTTCTTGCATGAACTCTCCTTAGCCATGGTCTTCCCAGCAGCATTGGGTATGCAACAATACCATTTTTCATCACCTGAAAGTCTACCACACATACCACACCCATAACAGATATTGCCACATTTGAAACTACACCTTCTGGTTTAGTTTTTCCTTTATTTAATGACCTTAACATAAGTGTTGAAGGGCGATCAATTTTTAAACCCAACATATTCATTACAGACTCGGTCATTACATTAACTGCAGCACCTCCATCAACTAAGACATCATGAATTGAAATACCATTACATAATACCTCAGCTTGTGGAGCATAGGGATCTACCTCTGCCTCCAAAACAGGGACCTCAACCTCCTTCCTTCTTTGAGCATTGAGTCCACCTCACAACTCTCGCCTCTTCTCAGAAGACATAGCCAAGAGTTGACCATATGTAATATTTGCAGGCCTTTTGGATAGATCTTCCAAGATGGAGTATGGTCCTTGCCCCTGTGAAATCAGAAAATCCTGCACACCCAACTTTCTTCTCCTATGTTTCTTACTAGTTTCTTCTTTCATCTTCTTAGGATCATTTCCATCTTGATTATCTTTTTCTTTCTTTCTTTTTGTTACAAACACATCTACTTCATTATTTCTGCTCTTATCTACTACATCAAAAGAATTCACAGGTGCTTTTCCTTTATCATTATCTCCTTTACCAGATGTAGAAGCTCTATATGGACAATTATACTTATAATGACCCTTTTTATAACAACCATAACAAACAACTTCAGAAATATTTCTTTTTGGACCTCTATCTCCTCCCTGAGAACTAAATTCCTTTCCTTGAAGAAGATTAATAGTTAAGCGACCCATCTTTTAAGCGAGATCTTCATACTCAGTAGATGTACTAGGAGAAATATTTGTGCTCACCGGGAGTGGTTGTGGATTCTGGACCAAAGGCGCTGGTGTAGGCTCTACTTTAGCCACAATTTCTTTGGGCTCCTCTTCCATGCTTTCTTCTTGCCTTCTTGCAATCTCCTTTGCTTGTTCAATGGTAGCTGGGTGGTCATACTTCACTCGTTGTCTGATCTCTGGCTTCATCCCAAGAATGAAGTGCTTACAGAGGAGATTATCCATGCCATTCATTAACCCATCCGCTAATCCTTCCTTCCGAATCTGGGCATCGAGCTTCCTCCTTAGCTCTAGAACACGAGCATGATAATCCCTTATCTTCTCCTTCTCTCCTTGGGATAGCTTTGTGATCTCAATCATGAGATCTACATATTTCTGTTGTTCACCAAATTCTTCAAGAAAACTTTCAGTTAATAAATCCCATGAATTTTTCACATTATCACCTAGTGTTTCAAACCACCTAAGTGTTGAACCATCCAAAAAGGTAGGAAAAAATTCAGTCCATTGTTCCCTTCTTATAAGGCCATTACAAATACAAGATCGCTTAAACTCTTGAATGAAAGAAGAAGCATCTTCATTAGATTGAGCTGAAAAAACAGGAATCTTTCCCATTTTCAAAAGTAACCACCGTGAAATACCAACTCACAAGTACAATCAACAAGACTTATGTGTACAAATAATTGGAATCACTATACTAGAAAGTGACTTTACACCTTTCTACAGTAAAATAGAAATGACCATGGTAAACTATGGTAAAACTTGACTTACTGCGGTAAAAACTGACTTTATTGTGGTAAACACTATTCACGGTAAAAAGTGAAGTTACTGCGGTAAATACTATTCACGGTAAAAAGTGACTTTACTGCGGTAAATACTATTCCAGCAAAAATGACTTTACCATGGTAACTACTATTCATGGCAAAAATGACTTTACCATGGTAACTACTATGCACATGAGTAAAAACAAAGTTACCCTCCAATTGATTTTTGACTAAGTGGGAATATCTCCGGAAAATCCACCAACGAGGAATGGTCGAGCAACGGAACCAAAATGTCATCACCAATCTGGCACTATGATAATTCTTCACTGGGAACTCCTTGTGCTATGATTATTTACTAATGCATAGCCTTTAGTTTGGTGGATGTAATCTGGAAACAAAACAACAACATAACACAAGAATACCATCGACTATGATAAGACCGAATGATGACAAATTTGAAATATCAAAATAAATTATAATATTAACATGAAACTGTTACAATCTCACCCATGAGGTGCTTCAAGTGTTATTGACTTCACTTGCCTTTCACCAAGACTGGGAGAAACTTTACAATTACACCTCTTAATGGCTTCTTCAACACATCTTTAATTGATGGCTTCCTTCGCACACTTCCTACAATATTTCTCACTACTTCCTTCTATGCTAAATGAGGGGGGTAGCCTCTCTATTTATAGAACTTCCAGGCTTATCCATCTTATCTCTAAGATAGGATAAGAAATCCACTCTGACGAATCATATTCCATACCTTAACTCTTATCACGTACATGTAAGCTTATCTCTTAAGATAAGATAAACCTTATCATTTTACATGGGTTCCACATTTTTAGACTTTTTACAAATAAAATACACAAAATATTTATGACCTCACTCCTTGTCCTTATTACCAATATAATATTTCTAATTCCTAATCACGTAGACCCTACTTCTCTAATTACCCAAACTTTGACATTTTAACATTTAGGACCACTTACGACAAATATTTACTTTTTACAACATTCCTAGTGTACTTTGATGTATTACCATACTCCACATTATTGGCGGCACGGCAGACGTGCATCGACGGCACCGTTATCTTCTATCAGACGCTACTACTAATTACACTTAACAACATCCTATTCCTAATACATACATTAATGAAATAGAAATTACGGAGGAAAATTTTAGTGTCGACAAAGATTACCACGAAAATCCATCCGTAAAGGAATAGACTTTGCATCGACCACTCCTTCCAAAATTTATTCAGTGAAGGGGCTTGGAAAATGATCGATGATAAAAACTGCATTCAACTCCCTATAGTCTACACAGATCCTTTTCATTCCATCCTTTTTGATACTAATGACCATTGGACTTACCCACTCCAACTTTTCAACTGATTCAATGATGCTCGACACTATCATCTTATCTATTTATTCCTTGACCTTTACGCATAGGTTAGGATTTATTTGGTATGGTATCTTCCAAACTAGGCACGCATCCTCCTTCAACTTGATCCTCATTTCCCCCAAGGAATGGTGAATGCCTTTGAGTTCATGATACCCGCGAGGGAATAAATCCTAGAACTCACATAATAGATCAATGATCTTAGAGACCTCCTTCTCCGACCAATAATCCTCGATGATGGCCTCCTTAGGTTCCTCTTTTGTACCAATGTTAACCTTTTTTATCTTTAACGGTTCATGGTAGGCACATACCCATTCATCAAAGCACTATCTATCACTTCACGCATCCCTACAGAATGGTTAACATCCAAGCTTTCCGCTTCCTCCCCATCAATTACATACACCATCTTCCCTTTTTATTTTTCCATGCACGCGTGCTCAAGTTGTATCTCTTCTGATTCTTCTTCCTCAAAGCATGCCTCCAAGCCAGGTTCACCTAGCAAATCTTGTATTCTATCCTCTGCCATAGCACTATCCCCCATCATAAGGTGCTTGATTACCTACAATACCTTATCCATTGATGGATTTGTACTTTGATACTCAAATGCTTGAATGAGATCAGCCGTCAATTCTTTCCAATTACTAGTCTGGCGGCATGTTTCGAATGGATATACCACGCACACACACAACCTTGTAGTGTGGAATATAGCTTATGTACCCATAATGATGGTGGCAAGGCTTCATGCACCTCCTATCTAGGCCTTCTCACATGCTTGGATATGGAATGAAGTGGTCTCTTTACCATGGTAGTCTTGAATGACCATGGGTGTGTTACTTCTGGAAAACCTTATAGAGAATGTGATTCTTACCTCGCACCACTCTAGGAGGCTCTCCCGATGTGTAGCCCACCAGCACGTTGTAGTCCTAAGTAGGTTGTAACTGAGCATCCCTCTTCTTTCATCCTCATTTTTCCATTGAGCTTCCATGTCTCATAAGAAAATTTCAGGGTATGTCCCTCTAGAGTAACTTGGTAACTTCTTCCCTCCTAGGCATTTGAGTGAGTGCAATTAACTCCACACTACAAGGTTGTGTGTGTGAGTTAATTGGGTGACATACCCTCAACCATCATCCAACTAACTCATAGGTCCTGTGCTCCCAATTGTCACATGCCATACTTGTGGTATCACTCACAAATTGGGCATCCTCAAATTAGATAACTCCTTCTATAGGGTGAATTATCTCTAGGTATCGATGGAGCGCACATAAATTCTATCAAGGACCTCTTCTCCCAAAGGTTCAGTGTAAGGTGCCAACTTCCCATCCATCAAGAGGGATGATGACCCATTCTTCCTTGTTTTTGAAACTGATATATCCTTTGTTGAACCTTAGGTCAACGTTGTTCTTATAGCACCATGGGCACCCAAGCAATGCTGGAAAATTGTTTGCCTCGGTGAGTGCAAGACTTTGAAGTCTCCAGTAAACTTGTCCCCATAAATGGTAATCACTTGCATCCTTTAATACTCAATGGGAATTTCCTTAGTTTTTTTGCCATATACATCACATTCAAAGATGGTTGTAATGCGGGCCTTCCCATTTGATGTCAGGAATCAGTGTAAGAACATTGACTTTTGCTCCCGTGTCAATTAATATGTTGCTTAGAAGCCAACCATCCACAACTATGTTCAGTGTGATTTCTTTTTCATAATCAAGGCTATGGGGAGGGAGGTTTGCATGCAACACTTTCCTTTCGCACTCCGCTCCGGTGCATGGCATATTTTCTCGTAGCCATTCTCCTAGCAAGGGAATAATATTCTCTTGCCTTAACATTTTGCATACTTCCTTGACCTCATCCATGTCCTTTTGTGGAGCCTCAACATTCCTTCTTTTCTCCTACTACATGGAATTTGCTCCTTTAGAGACCGGATTTCTCCCTACAAACTCGAATGACATCCATTGTCTCTTGATACACCTCCTTCTGGTGGGCAAGGTTTGGATACTTCTCGTGCACCACTTCTTCTCTTGAGACTAGAGTCTTTTTCCTTGGTACTTATTTGACATGCATAACCTTTTCTCGTGTTGTCACCAGAACATGTTCTAACCCTGACTCATGCTTCACTCTAGGAATCCATGGTGTGTCGGCCTTCTTTATACTCACCATCGTGGTGCCCTTGTCTTTCTGTTGTTATTGGCTCATGTGCTCAAACAACTCAGGGAACTCCTCATACTTGTGATTCTTTCCACACCATGAGCACTACAATAACCTTGGGCACTTGCACCTATAATTTTTTGTAGATCCAAAGTTATTGAAAGGAACAATAACTAGATCATACCAAGCCAAGAACACGGATGCTAATCAAACACCATGATCTATAAGATGAAAGCAATTCGTCAGAATAACTTTACATAAAACCTTTGCAAATAAATGAGAAGCAATATCATATATTATTATGGAACTCAATGTAATACATTGAGAATGGGCCTTGCTTAAATAGGCAAGGAATAACAATTTAAGAACTAGTCAAGGTCGTAGATCAAGCCATAAATCAAGGAAATAACTAGTCAATACCATAGATCAAGGAAATAACTATACCTAACAACTAGATAATATCTCCTAATATCTAAATAAGATAAAAAATATCCACACACATAAGTGGGTGAGGATAAATACAATAAAGGTAAATAAAGTACCTAGGTGAACATGAGCTAAGGTAAATACCTACTCTAACACCCCCTCAAGTGAAGCTAGGGGCCAAAATAGAAGTGGCATGTCCATAGTATGAGTCCTAGCAACTAGGCCTGATGAGGTACTCATGTACAATAACTGGGAAAAAAGGGACACCATAAGGTACCCAAAACTAGTAACAAAGTAAAGAGAGTAAAAACCCGCTCCAAGGCATCCCAAGAAGCTCGGCTCAAAAAAATCGTACAATGCTGAAGAAGTTTGGTCTGAATCCACTGCTCGATCATAGAACTCAAAAACAATTGACACTGGGCTTCACCAGAATAGCTCCATACAAGGAGATTGTCAACGGAGTGATGTCAAAAGTGTAAAAAAACACCAAACATAATTTGACCAACTACTGCAAATAGGTGTGCCATGATCTAAGAACAATAACCAAAGCAACAAGGCAAGGACACAAAATCCACAGTGTCATGATCTAAGAAAAGCCAAGGTACCAAGGCAAGGACATGAAACACGAAGAAGAAAGATCAACACCACACCCTCCCATACTGCTAAATGGGTGGAGTGGCGCTACAAATCTGTATGAGTTGTCAAAATAATGAATCAAACACTGACAAACTAACATTGGGCTCCACCAAAATAGCTCCCCCATAAGAGAGACTGTCAACATGCCAAAAGTGTTGAAAATATAGATACAAAATCTCTCAACAAACAAGAGAGATACACTACACCTGCTAAATAAAAATTCTCAAAACAAGAAGCATCACAAATGAAGGTATAGAAAGTGGAGCAAGAGGCCTAATGGTGGAGGAGCCATGCCTATAGAGTCCTCTCAACGAATGCCTATGTTGCCACCACGAGTGATCAGATATCCACCCCAAATCAACACAGATGGATGAAGAAGATGCCTGTATATGACTTGGTGCAAAATTCACAATGGGTGCATGTAAAAGAACATCAAAATGTGTGTCAGGTTGATCATGTCTGATAGCTGAAATCTTAGGTTTCTCAAGCTTGAGTGAAGATGTAGAACTCATGTGTTGCTCATGATCCTCAAAAAGAGTCGAGCAAACAAACAAAGGAGCTCTATCAATGTGTGATCCCAATGAAGTATCTGCTCAAAAACCAATGTCATGACAAGAATTCCACTTAACATGTGGAATAGAGGAAACAATACCCTATGAATGTTTTTCAATGACTCTGCTAGTGAGACCCATAGAATGGAGCATGCGAGAATGGAATGCAGTGGTATGCTTCTCAAAAAAGCCATGCAATTGAGTAGAAGTAGGATACACAACATGTGGTATTGTAATAGGCACAAATGTGGAAGAGCATGCAGTAACAAGCCTCACAGGTTTAGAAGCATCAACAGTAGGTTCAGGCTCAAAGATTGGCAGATCAATGTCAGTGGGTCTAAGAGAAACAATAGCAAGTGGACTAGGATCATGGATATGGTTGTCCACAATATGATGGTGATCTGTAGGCTAGCAAGTTTGTTCTACGGGGGAGTTTATTATTGTATCCTTATCATGAATGAGTGATTATAGAAGAGAATTTTGCTTCTTGAGTGATCTATTTTCTTCCACAAATTTTACAATATCCTCTTGAAGTCCACATACTTCATAGAAAATCATATCATTCTCAGAATCCATGATAGGTACAAACTACAACTCCCAAAAATTTAGGATGTCGGGCTCAGCCAAAATTGCATCCACAATTGATTACAACACTCCTCCATATTTGGAACTTTATAATTATAGTGCAAGTCTCAAAATAAATATTTCCAATGGAAAGAGCATGAAAAAACAAGAACTTTTGCAAAAACGGCACTCAAAACCGAGTTACCGATCAAAAGTTACAAGCTTTTTAATATTTTGCTCTATTATTTATTTTAGGTGCCACTAAAACAAAATAAAATGTTGTTGCCTTCACCACACAAAAAAAATTAAAGGGGGCTAAAGCTAAGCACCTACTAGTAGGAATCACAAGCTTTAAGCCCTCATATGACCATACCATATGACCAAGGGCTAAGGATTTTAATGGGTGTTTTCTGGACTGTGTAGACAGTGACCTTTATTGCCAAAAATAGCAACCTACGGATTTGCCCAAAATAGTAAAAATGCGCATAGCGTCCGTGGACCCTGCCAAAAAGGAGGCGATCGAGAAAACCTTCTTACGCACAAACCGAGACGAGATACGCTGCAATGAAAAAAAACCTAGTACAGATCTTGATAAATCCAACAAACCCTAATAAATAAAATCACGTGTTTTCCTTTCCTTGGCTTGAATCCCAAGGCACATCTGTGTGCTTGTCTACAAAAATAGAAAACCCACAAAAAAATGCTGCCCCTTAATTGGCCGAGTTTATAGTCGATCTTAGGGTTTTCACACCTTCAAATCAATGGAAGCCTCTCATTTTGCATAGAAATGCACGCAACAACAAAATACAACCAAATACAAAATATATGAATACACAAATAATTTATTTGCAAAATAAAACTTACATATGGATGTCAACAAAGCAATCTCCATCTACGATACCATGAAAGCAACAATAACCGAGATCACACCAAGCTAAGAACACGAGACGCTAATAAAACACCATGATCTATAAGATGAAAGCAATTCGTCAGAATAACTTTACATAAAACCTTTGCAAATAAATGTGAAGCAATATCATATATTATTATGGAACTCAATGCGATACATTGAGAATGGGCCTTGCTTAAATAGGCAAGGAATAACAATCTAAGAACCATTCAAGGTCATAGATCAAGCCATAAATCAAGGAAATAACTAGTCATCAAAGAACTAGTCAAGACCATAGATCTAGGAGAGAACTAGACATCAAGGATCTAGTCAATACCATAGATCAAGGAAAGAACTATACCTAACAACTAGATAATATCTCATAATATCTAAATAAGATAAAAGAAATATCCACACACATAAGTGGGTGAGGATAAATACAATAAAGGTAAATAAAGTATCTAGGTGAACATGAACTAAGGTAAATACCTACTCTAACAGTTATAGCAGGTCCCTCATGGGAACTCACTTCATCCTCCTATATGGTTACTATGACCATGGAATCCTCCGCGAGAACCTATCCCACATGCCCCTCCATCTGTGTGTCCTTCATAATGGTGATCATCTTCCTTAGATCTAGTGGCAAGGCTGGTATGGTGCACACCATGATCAATGGCCTCATGGATCTGGTCAATAAGCCTATAATCCTTAGTATCATGGGTTGTAGAGGTGTAGATCTTACAATAGCAAGACACATTCTTCTGAATTGTGCACTGTAATAAGGGGCATCTACTCACATCATGGTCCCCGTGACAAATTTCACAATCTACCGCTATGGTACGTACTGATTTTCGGGGGAAACTATCCTTGGCATGCCCTCTACTTCACAATCCATGCACCAAAGACCACTACGAGTCTCATGTGTAGAGTTTGCAGACAACTTCTCCAATTGTTTGGCCATGGTAGCGATTTGAGCCTCTATAAAAGGGCTCACACTAGTGTAAATGCTCTTAACTTCTTTAGCATGTAAGGCAGCCTTTAGAGCCTCGCGTGGGTCAGTAAATGTTTTATGAGACAATGCCCTCCTAAATGGAGTGATCAACCCTCTAACAAACCATTGAGAATGTTGTGAAGGGTGAATTTCATATGATAACTTTGACATGAGAGTTTTAAACCGTGCATCATACTCCCGCACACTCTCTGCCATTCCCTACTAAATCTCCTTTAGAGCGTTGATGCTCTTCTGCTCAAACTCAGGGATGTGGAATTCTTCTAGGAAGGCATTTTTCAATGCGGTGTAATCTACCACCATCTGATGGGGGTCATACTTCCTATACCGTTATGTGCATACCCTTGCAATGTCATTGCAAATTGATTGCCTTCCATTCGGGGTTATGATCCCCTTTGCGTGCCATATAAAATCACACTTGTGAACATGCTCTACAACATCCTCTATGCCCTAGTAGTCTGGAAAGTGTAAAGACATTTCAAAGATTACCTAAGGAGGTGGTTGAGGCCCCTGTCCTCCTAATCCAAATCCTTGGTTTCCTCTAGTGTTCCCTCCACTAGATCCATTGGATCCACTAGGTCCTGTGCCTCCCGATCCACAGTTTCACCTCCAGAGACACCTCCGGGGCTAGTAATGGGCCTGAAGTGGTCGCGCCTAGTGTCCCAGGCATCCCAGCATTTGTACTATGCACCAATGGTATGTGAAATTTCTCCACTATCAAAAGTGTATCTTGCGCCACTCTCAGACGCGTTGCCTAAACCTTGTGTACTTTTACTTTACCCAAAAATTCCTCCAAACAATGGAATGGTATGTTCATCCATCGATTTCCCAAATGAGAAATTATACCTCTTGGGAGTAGATCAGTCATTTCCACCTATACAAACTAGGTTACAAATACTTCTCCCTTGATCTAGAAAATCAAGCGCTAAGGTCCGGTCACTAAGTGGGTTCGGATGCATGGCAATGACTCTTATTTCTCCATGCGATAGACTCTAATCAAAAGATGAAGGGGTCTCTCTCCCACATTTTCCAAGATGGGGTAGCACAGACTCCTCAAGGTCCACGTCCTCTACGTGAGCCTCAACTCCTTCCCATAACATATCCCTCCATAAATCCATCACGATTCAACCTCACGTTGTCTAAAGCAATCTCCCTTTCACGTGCTTCACTATACTTGAGTCATCTCTCCTCCCTTTCTTTCTTAGTCGCAATGTCTTCCATCCTCCTCCACCCTATCTTCCTCACCTAGCACTCAGAAGGGTTTATCCGGCCATTAGAAATGCCTCTAAACTCAAGGTAATGATCAATATCTTCATCACCAAAGGAATAACGTGTAGAAATGATCCTCTGGGCTCCCTCAGAAACTCAAACTCAACAACTTCTAGAAAAGAGTATGTAGAAATGGTGTATTCCATATTGTAGCTATCCAAAGACTCCCTTCCACTAATAATCCACAACATGAGTCCACATCGGATCTACATCTTACTGACCTCTAGTAATCATCTTAGGTCCATACACGTGCTCTATAGTACCAGCTTGATCTAGACACATATCTTTGAGAGCCATTCATACTGAGATCTCACCGGGAAGAAACAAAATAAATTTTCATATAGCTCATGGTAGAGGTTATCTTCTACCTATCTACGTGCATCAAACTTAGGTCCAATGTTCAATCCTGAGAAAATTCATCCTCCATTCTCTTGAACCATGTTTCAACACTTTCTAAGGATAAATGCTCTTTCATCACATAAGTACGGAGACAAAGATGAATACCATTTCTTTACAACTTCAAAAAGAGGTCCTAGCAACAGAACTAAGATATAGTCAATTTTTATACCCCTTAAAAAATAATGACAATCCCATGCACGTCGGCCTATCACCTAGTAGGTGTTGGGCACTCACCCGAGGCACAACCAAGTTCCGAGCCCTCTTTTATGTGAGTTGTGAAATAATTTAGCATAGATGTGTAATTTAAAGATAGAAGAAACTCCTTATTTAGTGAGAACTTTGAGTAAATGCTACACTAATGTATCCATTTAGACAAGAAGCACATTGACAAAAGATAGATATGAACCATGAGGAAAGAGGATGCATAATGATTATACTCATTCATATGAAACACACTAAACATAACAAAAAGAGATATGTATGAGTGTGAACCACATATATTCATATTTGAACATGTCCAATAATCACATTACATCTATCAAGGTCATTATAGACCAAAATGATAGTGCATATTAGAACCATATAGCAAGACTGGACTTACGTCCCTTACAATGCAAAAGAAAAACATGTACCCATCCCTTAATACACCATTCTTCCTACAGATCTCCTAGCCCAACCCATAAATCTCTTCATGTATTTCTACAGAGCTTCACCTTTCATCTACTCTCTCCAATCCCCTCTATGTGTATCTCTATGTCCGTTATTTTTCTTCTACCGAGCGCTTGTATTTATAGCCTTTCTCAACACATTTAAGCATTTTCAAGAGTTGTAGATCCATTGCCAAGTGTCCAAGGTGGTCCTTCATGGGATCATGCTTCTTCAAGCTCGAGCTCTCCACTCTTTACGATGATGGCCTTCTAGAATCTTCCATCGCAAGGTATATTCCTTCCTAGGTCACTGTTGCTAGGTTGGCACCTTATCCACTTCGCATGCACAGTCAAGTCACACTTTTCTCGTGTTCTATCTGATATGCCAAATATGGATAAGTCACAAAACCTTTGCTCTACCTTGCGCGCATGCCACTTGTTCTACTAAACCCTCCTAGAACCCTGTCCTACGTGCTTTCTTGTTGCGTGCCATTCTTTAAGTAGGTCCTACGTGCCCACATCCTTCTTTGTACTTAGACAATAAATTAGGGGCCCAACATTATGCAAGTGTGTTTTTATTTCCTACAAGTTTGATTTCCTTCATGTAAGTGTGATTTATTTCATGCAAACTTTATTTCTGCAAGTGTGCCTTTATTTTTGCAAGTGTACCTTTAAATTTCTGCAAGTGTGATTTATTTTATGCAAGTTTGGTTTGTGTTTAAAAGAGTTGTTTTCCAAATATCTTTTCTCTTAATGCATATAGCCATCGGACACCAGCCCTAGATTGACATTATTAATGGTGAGGATTGACGACCCTCATCATTAACTAAGCCACAAATAAATTGATTAGGCTATAACTTCATGTCACATATCACACAAGGTAAAAGAGGAGGCATATTTAAATGGCTAATCCATTCCATTCGTTACAAATTCCTCATTCAAGGACAATACATCCATGGAATTAGGAAAAAAATGTAACTTCAAATAGTAATATTTGAACACAAAAATCCTACAAAACACTATAGATCTATGAAACAAGGAAAATATGCCATCCAAAGTGTTACTTCTATTGATGGAGTAAATAAGAAAAGAAAAATTTGTAACTTTGATGTATAAGTATGTGGGTATCTCCTTCAACATTTTTGAATAGATTAAGAAGACAAATCTAAATGTGAAAATGTGGGATGCCTTATCTATCCCATCTCAAAGGGATAATTTATAAGAATCCTTGAAGAAACTTCCCAACCTAAGCCATCCATGAAAAAATAGATTATGCGGTCCACATATGCCATCCAAAGGAGGAACAAGTAAGAAATGATAAGAATCCTCCACCCTTTTACATGTATCTAATTGTAGGAAAACATGTAGTGCATAGTTATATGATAGACTTGAGTTCTAGTACCCTGTAAAGCCCAAGAAAATTGTTGATATTTAAGGCATTGAGTATAATCCAATTTCTAAAGGTGTCCTACAACTTGATGGCTCAACTATCAACATATTATGAGTATTCAAAGATATTAAGTTAACCCTCCATGATTGTTTAATCCTAACCATATCTCAAGATATCTCGGTAATTTACTTTCCTCCTTTATTTTCCATTTACCTATGGAGAGACTTCACAACTAAAGTGGTTGGATATTTTTCTTCCGACTGGTCTCATATGCTTCAAAGGACTAGATATCGTATAATATTCACCATTAAATATGAGCCAATATCTTCTTATCATGTTGAGTATTATGACCCTATTCCTCTCTTATCAAATTACAGGGTGCATGAAGATGAAGAGCGTGAATAAGTGTCAATGTAGAATCTTACTCCTCCTCCTTGTTAAGTACCTGATATTTTATTAGATGAATGGGAAAAGGAACATTATGAGTTTGATCCTTATAATATAACGGGGAGACTATTTTAGGAACCTACTATACTCATGAAGAATAAATCACACCCTCTATGCCACTCAAAGGAGATAATGACAATTTTGGTTTATGGAAGATGTTTTTGATGGATCAAGAAGAAAAAAATGGAGCTAGGGAAGGCACAATTCTCATTTTTTTGGTGGAAAAGAAGGTTTTCTTTGTAAAGTAGACTAGAATTTTCTTGTTCAAATAATGTGGCAAAATATGATGCATTGATCTATGGATTAATTTTAGTAGATAAGAATAATATTAAGGCCTTGTAGGTGTTTGGTGATATAGAGCTAGTTATTCACCAAGTTAAAACAAAATTTTCTACCGAGAAAAATATTTTAAAAGCTTATAGACAGAGAGTTTGGGACCTCTTAGAAAGTTTTATGCTATAAACTTGTAAGTGGTGCCAATGAAACTCAACAAATAAGTTGATCACATGATGACCGTTGAATCCAAATTTTCCCAGGATGAAGACCTCATCCAAGGAAATGAGAAACATGTTAGAATGGTTGTGAGGCCATCAATCCAAAGAAATGAACTCAACTGAAAAATATTTGATAGTGATGAACAAATAGTTTAGTTTATCCAAAATGAAGTTGAGTTCTCCTCAAAATTACAATCTAATTTGTAAGATGGTTATGGTGAGAAAATCATTTAGCTAAGAGAAAAAAAAATTCGTAAGGGACTGATCACCATACAATAAATATTTATCCCTAATGATGAAATCATAGGGAAGGACAAAACATGAAAATAAGACAAGATGATTACCAATTAGAAACCATTGCACAAGAAAAGGAGTTATTTCTTGGAAAGATATGTAATGAGGCTGAAAAACAAGATTTTATCTCCTTATGTCAAAAATTTAATGATGTCTTTTCATGGAGTTATGAATATCTTAGAGGTTTTGACCCCAACATTAACAACACACCCAATCCAACTAGACAGAAATGAAGGCATGTAAATCCCAAAATAGAGACCCTCATGAGGAAGGATTTAACCAAAATCATTGAGGCTAGAATTATTTTCCCCATCAAGTACTCCTCTTGGGTGGCTAACTTGGTCCTTGTTAAGAAGAAGAGTGGTAAATAAGGATGTATGTGGATTTTAGAGATTTGAATAAGGCCTTTTTGAAGGATCATTATCATTTTCCCACTATGGAATAACTTTTTGTAGACAATATCAGGATCTAAAAGGTTGTCTACGATAGATGACTACTAAAGTTTCAATTAGATCGGGGGTTAGGAACGAACATCAACATAAGACAACCTTTAGAACTAAATGGGGAACATATGCTTATGATAATATGTAATTTGGCTTAACAAATGTAAGTGCCACCTTTCAAAGATCCATGGATATTGCATTCAAGGGCTATATAAATAACTTCATTCTCATATACTTGGATGATATCAAGGTTTCATTAAGATATAGTAAAGATCATTTCAATCATCTCAAGAAAGAGTTTGAGAGGTGTAGAGAGTTTGAAGTGTCTCTTAATCCCAAGAAGTGCATTTTTTTGTTCCATGGGGTATTATTTTCATTCACATTATTTCAAAGGATGGTATTTTCAATGGAAATTAACATAGAATAATATTTGTTAATTTATCTCTCATTGCAATATTACAAGAAGACATTAAAATATTTCCTCAATAAAATTAAATTTTTTAGGAAATTCATTCCTAACTTTATAGGAATTTTGAAGCCGCTTACCTTGATGCTCAATAAGGATGTGGCTTTCAAATGGACCAAATAAGGGAAAGAACTCTTTGTAATCATTAAGCATGCAATTGCTTAGGCTCCCACTCTTATCAACCCTAACTATTCAAAGGAATTAATTATATATGCTTATAGGGATGAGGATAGCATTAATGTGGTGTTGACACAATAAAATGATAAGGGTTCAGAGTAATCAGTGGCCTTCTTCAATCAAAAATTGAAGGATTATGAATTAAAAAACAATTATTTAGAAATTTAGTTATTTTCCGTCATGGTAGCTCTCAATAAATTCAAGATCATGTTTTCCACTAACCATATCCAAATATTAGTCACATACCCCAATGTGGGAGACTTCATAATGGGAGCATAAATTAGTGAGAACAAAGTTTAACGGGATAAAAAGATCTTAGAGTTTGATGTGACTATCAAGGCCAAAAATTTGGTAAGAGGTAGAGAAATTTTTATAAGCTTGATTTAGACACTTAGGATAATCAAGAAACCTCCTATTTTTTCAAAGAAGAATAGGGGAAACCTATCATGATTCGTACAATAAGAAAAATTGGATTAACATGCTGGATTGGGGATATATTCTTGTTTTGCGGGCATATACCCTCTGGTTAGAGTAAATCTAAGAGGTGACATCTAATATTACAATCTATTCCCTATTCGTTAATTATCGGGGTTATTTTTTAGAAAAAACCTTGATGAAGTGTTGCTAAAGTGCATTGAGGGTGAACAAGTGAACAAGGTTTTGGTGAAGTTCCATAATTCTTTCTTTGGCGGACACTTCTTAGCTAAGGCCACAATGATAAAACTTCTAAAGGCATGTTACTTTTGGTCCACGTTGTTCATATATTCTCATCAATGGGTCATAAAATGCAAGGAATGTGATATCTTCATTGGTAAAAATAATACGGTATCCTCCCACTTTATCCTACTTAGGTGGATGAACCCTTTTCCTAATGGGGACTTTATTTTATTAGATCGATTAATCTTACATCAAGTGTGGGTCATAAATGGATCTTGACAACAAAGGACTATTTTACTAGGTGAATGGATGTTGTGGCGTCAAGGAAGCTACTTGAGTCAACTACTCTTGAATTTCTTGATGATATTGTGACAAGGTTTGGGGTTCCCTAAACCATCATTTATGATAATGCAAAATCATTCTTAGGATTTAAAATATTTTATTGGGCTCTTAAACATGGAATATACTTGAAGACCTCTTCCAATTATTACCCTTATGATAATGAATTAGTAGAATCTACTAACAAAAACCTCGTCAAACTCATTAAAAGGAAAATGGATATCAACCAAAGGAAATGGAACACTAAGATAAAAAATTATCTTTGGGTTGATAGGATCACATCAAAGAGAGAAGTTAGAAATTATATTTTTTTCCTTGTCTATGGTAGAGAGGCTAGGCTTCCATTGTCTCTGGAATTACCCTCATTGGATATGCATCAATAGTTAGATTTTAAGGGTGATGATAAAATAAAAATTAGAATGGAGGATTTGTTTGAAGTTGAGGAATTGAGGAATTCCTCCATTATCATATTATAAGATCACAAAAGGTAGACCAAGTAGTGGTTTTATCAGATATCCAAAGCACAAGCTATCAAAATAGGAGATCTAGTCTTGAAATGGGATGCCGATATAGTTAAAATAGGGAAACACTCTAAGTTTGATGCACTTTGGAGTGGGCCATACATCATCACTACATTCAATAGATCCAAATCTTTTGATTTTTCTAAGCTTGATGGGGAAGAACTTAAAATCCCATTTAATGGGATTTAGCTTAAACCTTCTCTTTAAGTTGGTATCTTGTATCTTGTACATACTTGTTTTTCTTTGTTTTCCCTTTCCTCATCATCATGTTTGGAGGTTCCCTCCTTCTATTGTGTGATGATAAATTATTGAGTTACTTTTCATCAATCTTTATGATGATTGTCTAATTAAGTTCTTGTGCACACTCTACATGTTTCACTTGGAGTATGTATGATCTTAATATTTTGTATATAGGTTTTGGGAGTCCATTGCAATTGTACACATGTGATTTCGTTTTACACCCTCCACGGAAGAAAATCAAGAGAATTTGGTGAAATTTCAAAGTGATCCATACAAATACCCAAAGGATTAGGTTCATAATAGAGTTTCATATCAGTTCCAAACAAATTCCAAGTTCGGGGTTCTACTGATTTTAGGGACTGTTGTATAATTTTAAAATCAATTTTTAGGTTCATACTTGACTCCATGCCTAATGGATATTCCAGGCTACTAATTTTCACATCTAGAAGGTATATATCCTCTGAAATTCTTTGAACTATTGTCCAAACTAACACACTATCCTATTTTGAATAACTCATCCAAGTTTCAGAATTATACGACTATAGATTGAAGACCCGTAAAATAAAGAAGTCAGCGGTTTAATATTCTCTAGCATGTGTGAAAATATCAGTGTTACATGGACTTGGAAAATATGGAATTCCAAAAAGTTGGCTAATTCCATGTAATAAAGCATGTGGTCGATCAAAGCGAAGTCGTGATGCATGAAAAAGTGTCACAGGATACTGTGAGGAAAGAATAAGTAGGTTTGAATGTGACTAAGGTTGGAATCCATGGAATAGGAACTATGCATTCTATGGGTTCTCAAAGAAAAAAGGGAAATTGTTTTTGGTATAAAATATGTGAGGTAAATAAGTAGAATGACTTGACATGTGGAGAATGAATATTGAGTGTGTAGTAAAGGTCACACAAATCCAAGAGCTATGATGAAGCTTTGAGGAATATAGTGAATGTCATGAAATAGGAAGAAGGGGCCACGAGTGGTATAACACATTACATGGTTTGAGTGTTACTTATGGATCTTGGAAGAGGCTAGAAAAAATATGTGGAGTAATAAAATATGCTAAATGAAGGAGAAAGTCATGGATCAAATAAGAATCATTTAACGTATGTGAGGCATGAAAAAATCACACTGTTTTAAACCAGAACTCAACCACTTCACTAAACCCAATTTAACTTTAAGTGGTGTCATCCTCTTGCACTAGATATTTTATGGTGTGTGATTAGAGTGATGTCGGGAACCCATACGACCTGTAAAAGCTATGGTGATTGGTCCTCAATGTTGATGGGTGGTTGATTTCATTAATCACTAACTTGACCAGTTTCTTCCCCTTTTCCTCTCTTAGTTTCTATAAATGTAAATTTGAAAGGCATAATATGGGTTATTTTCTACTGATTTTGGGGCTCTACCTTTTTAACTCAAAAATACTTTCTCGTGGCCTCTATAACTCTCATGTAGATATTTCTTGTCTCGAATTTATGCCTATAAACGGTTAATATTTGATATTAATGGAAGTGTGGCTTTGTTCCTCTAAAATATATATGTTTAATATAATCATACCTATCCTCTTACATGCCTTCATTCTTTTCCAGTTATTCCCCTTCGAATCTATGTGCATATTTTAGATCTTCACTTGTGTGTTTGCATCTATGTTTTTAGAGCGGGACCATTTTCTAGTTTGGTGCATCACCTCCCTTTTTTTTTTGGTTTTCTCTCTCTGTTAACCATGTTTCCTTGGATTTTTAGTTTAGGTCTAGATAATGTTAGAGTAGAAGTTAGTTAGTGTAGTTGCAGTGAACTGGGGTGAGAGGATCCAATGGTATCATTTGATTGATTGAACATATGCCTTCAAGATATCTCATTATATCCTTGAAATGTTAAATCCATGATTTGGAAAGGGTTTTAATTTCAATGAGAACACTTCCTATCAACAAACAATGGAGAAAAAAATTATCTTCTTTTTCAAATATGGGTTACCTTGTGATTTCTACCCTAGCCTTCCTCTACATATTTATTATCAACAAAAAAATTCCTCTTTTAGTCTTTCCTTTTATAATATTTGAAAATAACTCTTCATTTTAAACTTTGGGTGTTTTATCTTTGTCTTCTCTCGCATATTCCACATCTTTTTTACCTTATGCAATCTCCATAACATCCAATATTTATTTTATTTCCTTAAAAATATTTTTCAAGTCTTCTACCTCTGGTGATCTTCCATTTTTGTGTGTCATATATTCTCCTTAAAAATTCTTCTCTTTCACAACCTATGATTTTCTCAAGAAGATTTCTCTTTAACAACCTATAATAGAATCATACAAGATTCAATTTTATCTTCACACACTTGAAATAATTCTCACACACCTTCTATAAAACTCACTTTGACTATAACATATCTCTTAACACCTTCTACCCAACCCCTCTTCTTTGTTGGAAGATGTATTCTCTTGTTTTCTACCCTAAAAATGTGGAAAACAAATCTTAATAGGTTTTAACCCTAATTTAATAAAACTTGATGTAGTCTAGGTAAGGAAACCAAAATATAACTTCTCAATGGATTCATGACCCATTTTACGTTATCTAATACATTGTGGTGGTCATCCACTTTAAAACTAAAATATCCATTTTTAATAGAATTTATTAACTAGTAAGCTAGTGAACTGCACTAATATTAGAATTTGTGGGAATGTTAGAGGAGATATGGTATTTGAGTAATAAAAATGAATCTCTCATCCTTTTAAATCACATTTTTAACCTCAATTCTACTTTGCGAGAGGACTTAGATTTTTTTTTTTCCAAAACATTATTTATGGGCCTCTTTAAAGCAAAACACGTAAATATTGCAAATGTATATAAGATAAATTAAGATATCTAATTTCTTGAATTTTATATCATAAAAATTTTAAATGACCTTATTAAATACTCAACAACATTCTTTTTGGGATAAAAACGGTCTATTGGAGTTTATAAACACTTAGGCGTATTTTTAGTGCCTCAATGCTCTCTAAATAGTAGGAATTATTTTAGGAGTATTTTATTGTACCTTGTACATAAAAAAACCAATCAATAATTTGATTTTATATCTTCCCCTTATTTTCTCATCTATCCCAACCAATAACTCCCCAAAAATTCCCCTTTTCCCTCTTTCTTTCACTTGTTTTGTGTTTTTGTTGGTTCTCACTCTCCATTTCTTAGATGCATTTTTCCCATCACTTGGGCATCATAAAACTCATCTTCATAAAGAAATTTTAACATCCAATTCTAATTGTTTTTTTTTCCTCTCACAAGTGTTCTTGGTAAATTTTTCACGTAGATGTAACTCTCGACTTAGTCCTTTTCCCAAATAAGTTTGGCTACACCATGTCCTTATGAAATATACAAACATATAATTTATTTTTTTAAGGTGTCGTAAAAGTCTCTAATCAATAACATGTGTATGCCAAGTGTTTAGTGACATTCCAACAAGAGAAAATGAGCCAAAATTTGAAATTTCTTTATTCTTGTATTTTAGTATGATGATGCAAGATACATGTAAAACCAAATGCTCCTACATCAAAAACAAAAATATGATAATCAAGGTCCTAACCCCAACAAATCCAAATTTATCCTACCACTATCAACACCACTTCATGGCACATCATTCACCCAAGAATGAAAAACCATGAAGAATATATTACATTATAAGAGGACAAACGTGTTCAAAATAAGAATTACAGGTTTGAGGAGTTATGTCCTTACCCTTTTGATAGAGATATGTTTCATGTCCCTTTTTTTCCTTATTTAGATCATCCAAAATTCAAAAAATATAAAGGAAAGGGTGATCCAAGGGAACATATCAAGGACTTCTTCATGTCATGTCAAGAAGTTGCATACATTTATAACTATCTCCTTTGGTGTTTCCCCCATAACTTAGGTGGGAAATCTCTAGAATGGTTTCTATACTTCCCATAAGGTTCCATCACCACATTTTCTAATCTATAATATACATTTGTATGAAATTTCTCCTTTTAACATTAATAAAAATATTATCATGTTGGATTCATCCAATTCTAAACAACAAAATAATGATAGCTTCCCTTCATTCTTTAATGGTGGATCAATTTGTTTCCCTTGCTCCATCATAGAAAAACAATTGGTTAGAATATTCATGCCTAAAATCCATCCATAAATCACCTTCCATCTTAAAATAAATTATGGTGACATATTTTAGGAGGTTATAAAGAAGGTAACTCAAATAAAAAGGCCCTCCTCATGAAGGGAAAACTAATTTTTTTAACAAATATTAATATGATGAAAAACAATATAAAAACCCAAGTTCTTTCAAAGAACTAGAATATTGTGAATGACGGAGTTACTAAAACCACATACATGTGGTCCAAAATCCCTCATCTTATTATCTTTCAAGGACCACCTGAAAAAGAATAAAACACAAATAATATACACTCTTGGTTGAATCATTGTTTGTTGTTTTCTATTACCTCAAAATGGATAAAATTATCACATTTCCACATACAAGGCCATATTTGAGACCAAAATAAACCCACATGGTACAAATAAAATGAATACTATAATTAGCATCACATCAAATTTTACTCAACATATGGATGTATGAAATCAAAAACTACATCTAAGACTTGATTCATAACGGGGATATTGAACTTGATGGACTTGAAGTCAATAAATTTCCAAATCAAAAACTTAGAATATGCAAAGGCCCTTTCCCAAGCATGATAGTAAAAACAAAGGAATGGTCGATTTAAGATCTTACAAACCAACAACACCAACCATGTTGCCAAGAAAGCTTCACCCACATATGCCTTTCTCATTAGATTCTTTCTCCACATTGAACATCATATAACAACCATTAAAATTAAAACCCAAAATTATATCATTACAACATGATGTAACAAAATCATTTTCCCATGACCTCCTCTACCTACTCACGAGGTTCAATACAATATCCTTGAATAAATTTAGAATAATCATGTATACATATCCATCATGGATATTATCAATATATACAATACCCACAAGGAAATCTCTCTGTAAATTCTTTAGGAGTCAATATTCCCAACAACATTGACCCTTCAATATTTCAAGCCTTGGTAACAATTATCAAACCCAACCAACAAATCATATTCAACCAATGTGACATACTTGAGTGTTTACACCCTAAATATATAGAGAGGGAGATGTTATGTGGAAATATATAGGATGTAAGGGTTTCTTATAGGATGTTATTACAAAATAGATTAATTTATAACTAACTATCCATAATTAGAATAATACAAAATACTTGTAACAATAATAAAGGATATCTCAATAAAATAAGAGGAGATCGAGACTTTGTTGTACAAAGTATATCATATTAGATATGGGTGTGATAACTAGGTAAATAAGTTGGTATAAACTTGAACATGCTTCATTTTTTATAGTATAGTCAGAATATGTTTTTTTCAGGACCGTATGGTCCTACCCTTATTTTAAATAATTATACCTTATTCTATATGGTCTTGGACCTAACTATAATGGCGTTATGTAACTTTATATTCCCTTACTTTGTTTAGAAACCTATATCACTACATGTCGTTATAGCTCACATAATCTTGACACAACCTATAATGAACCACAACAAGTAAAAAGCCTAAATAACTACAATACCCTTCATCAAAGTGTTAGATAACAAAAGGAGAAATCAGTGTGTGGATAAAGTTGGACTACCCTTAATAGTCAACCATATTAAACCAATCTAAGTGTTATACTATATTCCCTTGATTGGGATCAACATCATGTAGTTCTCCTAGTGTATGTATAAGTTTGATTGGGATCAACCTCATGTAGTTCTCCTAGAGTAAGTATAAGTGTGAATGTGATCTAAGTCAACTCCTATGTGCTCCCTTGTGTATATTGACACAAAGATAATGGGATAACTATACAGTAGATAATTTATCTAGTGTTCTAATATTGTGATGTGGTGTCCTTTATTTACTAGAATAAACTAGTTTATTCCTTAAAGATATTTGATAATGCTTTTGCAGTGACTTGCTCTTGTTAAGATATGGCTTTAGGACATTTGATTTCTTAAAGATTAAGGAAGCTAAACTCCTTGACCAGTTAAATGCTCCATCCTTATAATAGTGACTTCTCTAAATGATATGCAACTACTTTAGGAATATTAAGGAGAGCCTTGAGTGCTTTTGTGTTGATATTTATAATAGGAGCTAATGAAACTTCCAAGTGACTTATGAAATGATATTTACTTACTTATATAGGAATATTTTGGTGAAATGACATTCTAAGGCCAAACCTAAGAAGATGAAGTGATACATATAAGAAAATAAAATTGATAAAAAGTAATGATATAAGAGGGAGAATGAAAATATAAGTTGATTATGATCGTACTCCATTATGGTCTTGAGTTGTTCAATGTCACCAAAGTATATTACAAGATGAGAACTAAATTTTGGGAATGATGCATGGAGATAAATGGATGATTTCATTAATAATTTTTACTAGATGAACAACATAAAAAGTATATATAAACAATTCAATATATATATAACAATATGTGATGATTGAGCTTAAAATGTGAGCATTTTTCTTAGAAGGAATAAATCCAAACTTGTGATTTATAAAGGATAATTTACCAAATTTGAGTGTCTAAATTTCCCTGTTTAAACGTCTAATTGAAATTTTCATGCTTAAGGGAAAAACATACATGAGCGTGCACACACACCTTATCTTTTCTTATTAGTTGGTGTCTTAAGAGTTGGTGTTGGAATTCTCAGTATGGTGAAACCTACAACAAAGAGTGCGATTAATGTTCACAATAAAAATTGAACTATGGATCAAATGTAAATAATGCTTGTAACTTTGTAAAATTTAACTTGTACAAAGTAAATTAAAAGATATGTAAAACATATGAGGACTATACCTATTCATTTTTAGAGGGAGGAGTTCCCATTTTTGTTGTACTTTGGAGACTTAGAGTTATTTTTGAAATGACAAAAGATTGGGGTGATCAATCCTTAGTTGTTACGAAGGATAAATTGGAGTGTTTTGTTCATGCAACCCAACACCTAAGAGGAGAGATATGTACCATAACACCATGTTAAGAGAGAATTTAATGGATAATATTAGTGTATCAGATATTTTTAACCTTGATATACTTCTCCATAAATGTGAAAGAGGAGAGGAAATGCAACCTATGAAGAACTTATCTTATCGATACCTTCCAAAACCCCATGGACCACACCCTTTATGCAGACATATCTAGGAAAAAAATTGTAAATAAACCACACATTAAAAATGAATGGGTGCACCATAACACCACTACGTGTTATATAGTTGAGTATGAGTATGTAAATTCTAATATAATGTAAAGGAGAAGGAACATGCCCCCAAATCCTATTCTTGTAAGCTGGATTTGATTAGTGCGATAGAGAAGGAATGAATTAATCATGACCACTTTATAATGCTCTAAACTATGTCATATGTATCTAAATCTGTACCAAAAGTATGTAAATAGTTGTAAGAGTATAAAAATATTGGAATTTTGGTGTGCATTTTCCCACATATTGGGAACATCTAGTAGGGTCTAACTATACTACGGTCTTGACCTAAAGTGTAGGATTTTTATCGGTGTGAATTTCTTTCACTTTTCTATATGTGAACCTATTTATGAGGATTTATATCCTATAAAAAATATATGTATGCTTATTGTAATGTACTTATATTGGTTCTAGATGTAGAATATATCCTAATGAATGCTTCCTCTGTTGAGGTGCATGTAATAGAGACTTATAGCATTTGGATAAAAAGAAAATATGTGTACCCATGTAATATAAGTCGATAATTTTTATTTGATCACATAGAATGTTGTAATGGTGGACACCGTTGGGATATTCTTCTGTAAAATGGGTTGTGTATGGTGGATACCATGGCACACAAATAAAGTAATATACAACACACAACAAGAAAGAGTGTGAATAATACACGTGTATAGAATAAAGTAAGAACAATAGTGAAGAGACAATCAATCAAGATAATATAAGAAAAAAACATTAAAAATAGTCACATGAAGGTATACATCCACAAACATGGGATTTGGTTACACCCTAATTAGATTTAACATGAAACCTAATTGGTTTTAGTGAATTAAGTACACTAAAGGATGTAAGGGTTAGTAACATGTGGATATTTTGATTAATTAAATTCCAACATTAATTATCACAATAAAAATGCTTTTATACTAGTAATTGATATGTTAGATAAGATATGAACTTGAGAATACAAAGGAATGTGCACACTTAATTGATTACAAATGATTCTAGAAGGTTATGGGAATATGCACTATAATGACATGGAATTATAAACTTGACTAAGATTCAAGATAGAGACTGTAACTAGAAATAAACTTGGGGCAAGACCGTATAACTCTACCAAGGATGTACCATATGGTATTGACCCTTCTATATGGTCTAGGACCTTCTCATATATGGAATATGTAACTTTTTGACACTATCAGTTGTCTTAATATATCTATTCTATCAAACCCTATTTTTTAATCATCATGCAAAGCTCTCTGAATACTTTGATCATCATCTAAAACCCTATCCATAGATGGGAAGTGTTTTTGCAGGATCACAGCACCCCTGGATGCACATCAGGCTTCTAGGTTGATGTTTCGGGCATCCAGTGTGATTGCACAACATGGAAACCTCTCTCCAAGTGTGGGACTTGTGAAACTAAGAGAGGAATCTCCAGTTAGAGGTGGTTCCTCAAACTCCTCCTCGATTTAGATCTATATTTGCACAACTACGAGAGGTTCGAGATCCTAATCCTACTCTAAATTGCAAGGAGACAGGGATAGAAATGCAAAAATTGAAACTAACTAAAGATGGTGATGCACCAAAAGGAGTGGTGAATATTTTTTTCATGCAAATAGACACAAACCAAAGATTGCAACATAAAACATACACAGGCTGATAAGATATAATTTAGGATCTGAAATGAAGCAAATAATACAAACAAAGGACTGAAACCCATTCACAAAGCTTGCATTATCATTTCCAATGTCAAAACCATTGCATTACAACCTCAGAGAGGTAGAAAACCTGTTACTGAGTCTTTGAAGAGAGTCGATTCTTGCAAAAATCACTTGCTGGAGGTGAAAGAAGAAGATTGCTATGCCAAAAGTGTTCCCTCATTAAGAAATGAGCCAAATATGGCTTTTACATTGCATGGGTCGAGCCCAAGAGAGAGAAAACGTACAAAACATGGGAGCCCATTCCTCCTTAACTAAAAATGCATTAAAATGGAATGGGGGACCTTACAGACCCATACCTGTCATTTTTGACCGGGTGGAGGAGAATGCGACCCATTACGCATTAAATTCGGTCGTTGAAATGTCACTTCTGGCCATGAACACGCGTCGAGCCATTTCTTAAAATTCTCTCTCTAGACTACACCAAAATTCAAGATTAACCCCAGAATCATGTAGATAATTTTATAAGCTTTCCAATGATATAAAGAATGTGCAAATCGAGCTATGGATTGAAAGATATGGCGATCACGAAGATTTAGGGCACAACATAAGCAAAAATGGGTTTTGAAATTTTTTCCCGCGCTCCGCCACCTGGACGACACGTGTCGGGCGCTGATTGGATGAGAAATTCTCTCTCCTTCCCTTACCCATGGGTTTTCCTTGAAAGTTTTGACTTTTTGTAACTTTGGAAAATTTCCCATTTTTTCCTGCGTCCCCACCACTTGGGACACGTGGCATGATCTGGTTGGAGGACAGGGGCGCGGGGTCATCCTTTACCTTTTAGCTTTTGGCCAAAACTTTTCCAAATTCTCCAAGTCCTCCCGAGCTCCGCACTCCCCTTCTCCTTAGGACACGTGTCCTATGTCTATTGGCTTGAGCCAACGCTCCAAACTTTGCCTTTGGAAACTCGGCAAAAGCGTTAAGTAAAAACTCACCTTTCCTCCTCCGCTCCGATCCACGAAGACACGTGGCATGTTCTGATTCATCGGTGGCTCTTTCGGCTCCCCGTGTCCATCATGTACTTCTGGCCCGGATGTCCCAAACTATCTGGGACACATTCCTCCAAACCGCTCGATTCGGGCTTTCCTGTCCCTCTTTGAGGCAAAGACACGTGGCGTGATTTGATTGGCTCTCGGCTCCTTGGCTTCTGCGTCCCTCGCGTCCATTTGTTCCAACTGTCTCTGACTGTATGCGGGACAAATTCTTCGAACCACCGAAATGGGCTTCCTTTTCCCCATTTGAGGTGAAGACACGTGGCGTGATTTGATTGGCTCTCGGCTCCTTCGGCTTTCCGCGTCCCTCGCGTCCATTTGTTCCAACTATCTCTGGGACAAATTCTTCCAAACCACCCAAAATGGGCTTCCTTGTCCCTCTTTGCGGCCGCTTCGCCTTTTCACGTCCTTCGCGTCCTTTCGGCCCAGATGTCCCAACCTTATCTGCACAACAGTTAGTCGGTTTTCCCACCTTCGGCCGGTTCGCCCTTTCGCGTCCGCGCACCCCCATGGCCCGGATGTCGCTGCTTTGCACGGACCGCTGGCGGCCTTTCGATAGATTCGCACCCCGAGCGTGCTAAGCTGTCCCAACTGCTGCGAGGACTAGGACTTAGCCAATTTTCATGTTTTTTTCTGCCCCAAGCTTGCTTTTTGCAACTTTTTCACCCTTTTTTAGAACTTGCTCTTTTCTTCTTGGGACGGAGAGTTAGAAAAAAGCCGAGGGGGCCCGAAACATGATTTTTTCCTTGAATCAATCTATCTGCTTTCGGGATGAAGAATTTAATGCATGTTATCAAAATTACCCTGGGGGGTGAATTTTGGATAACAATTTGGTGACTCAGCGGGGTTATCTGCCTACTAGATGAAAAGACCAGTAGCCTGAAGTAGTCCATTGGGCATGGAGTCATCAAATATTCTTCTTAGAACCCTAACCGACTCAGTATGTGCAAGGAGGAAGATGGAATATCACCTGATGGAAGCAAGGACTGCAAAACATCTCCATGGACAGCAAGTTGTGCCAAAGCACTTAGGGAAAACAAAACTAACCTACAACAAAAAAATGTGCACAAGCACTTGGAAGAATGAAAATATAATCTAATATTTACAAAGTAGTGAATTTCCCTCTAGAAGCAATGCTTGAGATAGATTCCATTGACTGGAATCTACAGTTCTTCACCATCCAATGAGGCCAATTGGAAAGCATTGTTGTTCTTGCACTTCGTGACCATGTATGGGCCACTCCAAATGGCATCAAATTTTGAATGCCTTCTCGGTTTTGCTCTATCCACATCCCATTTCAACACTAGATCTCCAACTTGAAAAGATCTATCCTTGGCCTTCCTATCAAAGGTCTTTTTGATCAAAGCTTGATCCTTTTCCATTGCTTGGGATGCCTGATTTCTGATCTCTTGCAGCTCCATCAACTCTGCATACCTCACCTCCATGGGCTCAAACTCTAGCAACTCCAGCTGCTTCATGAGTTCCAATGTTGGCAACTCAAGTGACATGGGCAAGATTGCCTCTCTTCCATAGACAAGTTTGAATGGAGAGTTACCTGTGGATCTCTTGGGAGTTATCCTATCAGCCCATAAGGCTGATTTCAGTTTGGTATGCCAAGACCTCTGATTCTTGTCAAGAGTCCTCCTAATGATCCTCAACAAGTTCTTGTTTGTAGACTCGGCCTGGCCATTACCTTGAGGGTAATAGTTTGATGAAGTGCTTAGGTAAATACCGTTCTTGACAACCCACTTAGTCACCTTAGATCCAATGAATGCCAATGCATTATCAGAGATTATTGTAGCAGGTACACCAAATCTGGTTGTTATCCCCTCATAAAATTCTAAGATGTTAGACTCATTTGCCTCTTTGAGTGCTACTGCTTTTGTCCATTTGGTGAAATAGTCTGTGGCTTTCAAAATCCATTTGTGCCCTTGACTTGAAATGGGATTAATGACTCCAATGAATTCCAAACCCCATTGCATGAATGGCTGGTCAACTGAGATTGGATGTAATGGAAGGGCAGCAAGTCTCTCTTTTCCTGTGAAGAATACACAATTCTTACACTTCTTGATCCATGCATAGCAATCACTGAAGATTTTAGGCCAATAATAACCAGCCTTCATGATTTTAGAGCTTTCAATCTTGGTGCAAAATGACCACCAGCTGGTCCACCATGAAACTCTTCCAACACCCTTTGAATCTCGATTTGTGCTAATGCATATCAAAGCACTCCATTCACATCTTTCTTGTACAAAACCCCATCAACAATGGCATACGGGACAGCCTGCAATCTGAAGCATCTCCTTTGGGTCTTGTTCATCTCCGGATGGGATAGGCTTGTGCCTAGGAAGTGTATAATACCTTGGGTCCAGCAAGGAGTGGTGGCAGCATCGTCTTCTTCTTGATTGCCACTTGGCTCATGGCTGTCCTGGACTGTCAAAACAGCCTCTTCTTCATTGCATACTTCTTTTTGCTTCCCCAAAACCAGCTGCTCACACAATCCTTTCCCTCTTACCAGCTTGGTGATCTTGATCTCAATGTCATACTCCATGACACGGGTGATCCAACCTGCCCTTTTCTCATTCAAATCCTTGTTGAGGAGGAAGTCCTTAACCCCAGCATGTGAGACCAGCAACTGGACCTTGTTGTTTGAGACTAAATGCTTGAATTTCTTCAAGCTTCTGATTACTGCAAGTACATGCTTCTCAATAAAAGAGTACCTCACCTCATAGTCATCTAGGCTCCGGCTGAAGAAGGCAATTGGCTGCTCATCATTATCCTTGTTCTGTTGTACCAAAATGGCAGAAATAGTGTCATTACCTCCAAATGCATAGAGGATGAAATCCTTGGAGAAGTCTAGGTTGATGAGAGTTGGTGCTTGAGAGATGGCTTCTTTGATTGCTTCAAAACTCTCCTTGCCTTCTGCTGTCCACTTGAAAGCCATGCTCTTCTTTAACATTTTGGTGATGGGCTTGACAAGGGCTACAAAATCTGGGACAAACCTCCGAACAAAGTTTATCCTTCCCAAGAAACTCTGAAGGGCCTTCTTGTGGCTTGGCAATGGTAGTGCTCTTATGGCTTCAACCCTCTCTAGATCAATTGCTAATCCTTCTTTGGAGACAATATGGCCAAGGAGCTTTCCTTCATGTGCAAGAAAGATACACTTCTTAGGATTCAAAGACACTCCAAATCTCCTGCACCTCGTGAAGACTTGTCTCAAATGAGAGAGGTGGTCTGCTGCATTTTTGGAAAAAACAGTGATATCATCAAGGTAGATCAGCACCACATTGTTAATCAAACCTTTGAATGCCATGTCCATTTCCCTTTGGAAGGTAGCACCAGTGTTGGACAGCCCAAATGGCATTTTCCTGTATGCAAAAGTTCCCCATTTGGTTGTGAAGGATGTCTTGAACTGGTCCTCTTCCTTCACCATAATCTGATTATAGCCTGAGTAGCCATCAAGTAGTGAAAACCTCTCGGAGCCAGCCATAACTTGTAAGATTTGCTCCATGGAAGGGAGTGGGTAATGGTCCCTGAGAGAGGCTCTATTCAAGTCTCTGAAGTCAACACACAACTTGATCTCTCCACTCTTCTTTCTGACTGGAACTAAGTTGGCAACCCAACTAGAATGCTTGATTGGGAATATGATCCTTGACTCAATCAGCTTGTCCAATTCTTTCCTCATGAGAGGCTCCATGTGTGGATTGACTGGTCTTTGTTTCGCTGATGGGCTTAGTGTTTGGATCCAATTCGATGGTATGCTGAGCTAAGTTGGGATTGAAACCTTTCAAGTCTTCATAGCTCCAAGCAAACACATCAGGGAACTCTTGACATAGTTGTATGAACTCATACCTTTCTTGTTCAGTTGTCATCCTTCCAATTTGCAATGGTTTGTTCTCTTCTACCAATATGGATCGAATCCTCTCTCTTGACTGAATGTTTACTTTCTCCTCTCTAAAGCGATCGTTAGGGTTAAAAATGGACTCCAAAGTGATAAGTCCTTTGGGCAGCTTGTTAGTTCTCGGCTATACCACCGATCACCATCTTGTTGTTCCAACTTTTATTGATTCCTAGCTGAGAACTCAACTTCTTCTTGCAAGAAATGGATGATTTGCTGGTCATTCTCAAACACTTGCCAACTAACATTGTTATCCGGCACTGAAGGCCTCACAATCATGTGGATGTTTGGCTATACCTTGTCTTGTTGAATGCTTTCCACAATGTCAAAGGCTGCCCCTACTGCTGCAAGCCTGTCAGCAGCTTGATTCTCTTTCCTAGGAATGGATTTGATGCCAAAACCCTCAAAATCTTCCATGAGGTCCCACACCCTGTTCTTGTAGCACCTGAGTAGATCATTCTTGGCAGCATGCTATCCCTTGACCTGATTTACAATCAATTCACTGTCACCAAAGACTTGCAAGTTCTTTATTCCTCTCTTGATTTCCCAATGCATCCCTTACACCAAGGCTTCATATTTAGCAGTGTTATTGGAGCATGCAAACTAAAATCTAAAAGCTGAATAGTACTTTACTCCTTGAGGTGAAACAAGCATGGCTCCACCTCCTGCACCTTTTCTACTCCTTGATCCATCAAAAAACAGCTGCCATACCTCATTGTCATCCTTGTGGTTTGGCTTGGTGATGCTAGGAATAGGCTGATTTTCTTCATGTATACAATAGACCCCTAGCTCAGATTCTTCCACTTCTTGATAAGGATCAAATACATGTACCTTGTTTGCCCATTCATCAAGAGTTAGATCCAGGATGCTTCCAACCTTAGTGTCAGCTTCATCAGTGCTTGGGTGATCTTCTTGATCAAATGCTGAGCAATTGGCATTAATCTGACTTGGAGTGTAAGGCTCAATATGGAAGTTTGCAATAGGTTCCAACCTGATTGTGGTTTTGGTGCCATACCTCATTCTGAACAGCATGTGTGACCAATCAGTAGACAAATATCCCCCAATCTTGGCTGTGAAGTCCCTTGACAAGCATAGGGCAAAGAGTGGTGGAAGGTCTATGACTGATACATCTTGTAAAACAACAACATTTGGACATGCATGTAAGGTAAGACTCAAGTTTTTAATCACTCCAACTGTTGCTACTACTGTCCCATCTAGCTGCACTACCCTTTGGTTTATTGTTTCATAATGGAGCCCTAGCTGATCAGCTATTTGTTTAGGCATTACCGAGCTACTTGCCCCGGAGTCTATCATGCAATTGTGCACTAGCTGATTTCCAACGATCAATGAAACATAGAAAGGAGGGGGCTTCAACATTTTACCTTGCTATCCTCCATGATCTCCTTCAGGCTGGGCAACATTTGTAAGCACTTTGTCTTGCATCTGAACTTGCTGATTCAAAGTTGGCCAGTCCTTCATGGTAGCTTGTAGCAGATCTCTTTGGCCTGGGATAGATAGGGATTCCCACATTGATATATTGATGTTTGTCTTCTTCATCTGATCAATGATACTAAATGGTGATGAAGGATCTCTTTACTATCCCTTGGTTTGCACATTCACTCCTTGCATGTGGGCAGCAACAACTGGTATTTGAGTTGGCCTAGGGGCTGTTCTTGGCTGCCCTTGTGCATTTACAACCGGATTTTGTTTGCCAACCACTTATGGAACCATAGAAGGTCATGGATTGGTTGGGGCTAATGGTTGTTCTTCACCCAAATTCCTCCTTTTTGACCTTGTGTTGGCTGCAACACCTTGAGACACTGCCTGATTCATGCCACAAAAATCCTCTGCTTTCCAATTTACCAATGTGGTGTCATTTGGGGCTGATTGTTGTTGGAATGTTTCTTGTTGTTGGCTATTTCCTTGACTGCCCTCACCCTCCACACCAGTAGTTTTCACCATTAGTGTTTGATTCAAAGCACCATTGAAGCACATGGATTGATTATGAGGCTCATTGCATGGAAAACACCAATCGTACTCCTGGGCAATGTTGTTTTGTGTTGGCACCAATGCTTTAGAGGTAGATATGACATTTGGATTATAGGGTTGAAATGGTCTATTGGCAGGAGGCCTTGTTTGATTCATATTTGCAACTGGATTAGGTGGCCTTTGTGGTTGGTATGGCTGCCTATTAGGCTGAGCTTGGGGTTGATAAGAAGGTCTAAAACCTTGGGCCTGCTACCTTTTAAGAGTAACCAGCTCATTACCTAGGTTTTACAATTGCTTCATGACTTCTTGAAGCTTATTTGGGGCACTTGGAGATGAAGTGGAAGCTTCATTTGAACTCTGATTTCTAGGAGTGGGAGAAGGAGCCAAATTAGGTGCTTGATTGGTGTTTGGGCTCTCTAAACTTGGAAACAATGGCATGGGAGGTCTAGGGGTAAGTTTGCCAGCTTGGATCAAACAATTTTCAGCCCCAATGGCAATGCTATAAGCCATAGGGATAGTTATGCCTCCCATGGACTGAATCAACATAGAAATATCAGAATTTAGAGCTTTGAGATAGTAGAGAAAAGCACCTTCTCGCTATTGCTCCGACCGCCACTTTGGAATTCTCTCCCAAGTCTTTTGAAATCTGAAGTTGAAATCGGTCAGTTGCTCGTTGGGAGCTCTCTTGATGGCTTTCAATTTGCTCCAAAAGAGACAAGTTGTCTCCCTTCTCTCCAAATTGCTCATGAAGTGCTATACACAGCTGATTCCAATTTGTGATAGAACTAGCTCCAAGGCTCCTAAACCATTTCAATGCTTTACCCTTGAATGAAGATGTCAAGTAGCTGATGACAGCCACTTACATCTCATTGATTTCATGGATTGCACAAAGGTTAGCAATATCTTTAACATGATCACCTGGAGTAGTCTGATTTTCTCCAGTGAAGTAGGGAATGTTCTTCAAGGCTGCAATAGGAATTGGATGTTGTGCATTGAGGGCAAGTGGGCTGCTGCCTATGAAGTTGACATAGGGGTTGTTTTGTGCCATTCTAATTGGTCTTAAAACCCTTATTGACTGAATGAAAGGCCTACCAGGTGGAGGAGTTGAGAGAGTTCTATTTGGTGGAGATGGAGACCTTTGAATCCTTCTTCCTCTTTGCCTTCTTCTTGGAGATAATTGCAGGTATTCAAACAACACTTCTTCTTCTCCAACTCTTGACCTTGTGGTGACTCTTCTCATGAGTTTTCAGGACTGCACTACTGAAACCAGTTGATTCTTCCCCTTGGAGTTTCCAGATATGCAAATAATAGCTCTTTTCAAGCAAGAAAATTGTAGCAGATGCACATCAACTTTGCTGCAATAAAAATGAGACCTCTAGTGTCCCACCGGGTGTGCCAAAACTGTTGTTGCAGGATCACAACACCCCTGGACGCACATCAGGCTTCTAGTTTGATGTTTCGGGCATCCAGTGTAATTGCACCACATGGAAACCTCTCTCTAAGTGTGGGACTTGTGAAAGGCGAGAGAGGAATCTCCAGATTAGAGGTGGTTCCTCAAACTCCTCTTATTTAGATCTATATTTGCACAACTACAGAGGTTCAGATCCTAATCCTACTCTAAATTGCAAGGAGACAGGGATAGAAATGCAAAAATTGAAACTAACTAAAGATGGTGATGCACCAAAAGGAGTGGTGAATATTTTTGTCATGCAAATAGACACAAACCAAAGATTGCAACATAAAAATACACAGGATCATAAGATATAATTTAGGATCTGAAATGAAGCAAATAATACAAACAAAGGACTGAAACCCATTCACAAAGCTTGCATTATCATTTCCAATGTCAAAACCACTGCATTACAACCTCAGAGAGGTAGAAAACCTGTTACAGTCTTTAAAGAGGTTTGATTCTTGCAACAATCACTGCTTTGGAGGTGAAAGAAGAAGATTGTTATGCCAAAAGTGTTCCCTCGTTAAGAAATGAGCCAAATTTGGCTTTTACATTGCATGGGTCGAGCCCAGGAGAGAGAAAACGTACAAAACATGGGAGCCCATTCCTCCTTAACTAAAAATGCATTAAAACGGCATGGGGGACCTTACAAACCCATACCCTATCATTTTTACCGAATTGGAGGAGAATGTGACCCATTCTGTATTAAATTTGGTCGTTGAAATGTCACTTCTGGCCATGAACACGCGTTAGAGCTGTTTCTTAACTTTCTCTCTAGACTACACCAAAATTCAAGATTGACCCCATAATCATGTAGATAATTTTATAATCTTTCCAATGATATAAAGAACGTGCAAATCCGAGCTCTGGATCGAAAGATATGGCGATCTGAAGATTTAGGGCACAAAACAGGCAAAAATGGGTTTTGAAATTTTTTCCCGTGCTCCGCCACCTGGACGACACGTGTCGGGCGCTGATTGGATGAGAAATTCTCTCTCCTTCCCTTACCCGCAGGTTTTCCTTGAAAGTTTTGACTTTTGTAACTTTGGAAAATTTCCCATTTTTTCCCTGCGTCCCCACCACTTGGGACACGTGGCATGATCTGGTTGGAGGACAGGGGCGCGGGGTCATCCTTTACCTTTTAGCTTTTGGCCAAATTTTTTTCCAAATTCTCCAAGTCCTCCCCGAGCTCCGCACTCCCCTTCTCCTTAGGACACATGTCCTATGTCTATTGGCTCGGGCCAACGCTCCAAACTTTGCCTTTGGAAACTCGGCAAAACGTTAAGTAAAAACTCACCCTTTCCTCCTCCACTCCGATCCACGAAGACACGTGGCATGTTCTGATTCATCGATGGCTCTTTCGGCTCCCCGTGTCCATCGTGTACTTCCGGCCCGGATGTCCCAAACTATCTGGGACACATTCCTCCGAACCGCCCGATTCGGGCTTCCCTGTCCCTCTTTGAGGCAAAGACACGTGGCGTGATTTGATTGGCTCTCGGCTCCTTCGGCTTTCTGCGTCCCTCGCGTCCATTTGTTCCAACTGTCTCAGACTGTCTGGGACAAATTCTTTCGAACCACCCGAAATGGGCTTCCTTTTCCCCATTTGAGGTGAAGACACGTGGCGTGATTTGATTGGCTCTCGGCTCCTTCGGCTTTCCAGCGTCCCTCACGTCCATTTGTTCCAACTATCGGGACAAATTCTTCCAAACCACCCAAAATGGGCTTCCTTGTCCCTCTTTGCGGCGCTTCGCCTTTTCGGCGTCCTTTCGCGTCCTTTCGCCGAGATGTCCCAACCTTATCTCGCACTGCGATTAGTCGGTTTTCCCACCTTGGCCGGTTCACCCTTTCGCGTCCCCGCGCACCCCCATGGCCCGGATGTCGCTTTCTTTGCACGGACCGCTGGCAGCCTTTCGGTAGATTCGCACCCGACGTGCTAAAGCTGTCCCATCTGCCTGAGGACTAGGACTTAGCCAATTTTCATGATTTTTACGCCCCAAGCTTGCTTTTGCAACTTTTTCACCCTTTTTTAGAACTTGCTCTTTTCTTCTTGGACAGGAGAGTTAGAAAAAAGCCGAGGGGGCCCCAGAAACATGATTTTTTTCCTTGAATCAATCTATCCTGCTCGGGACCGAAGAATTTAATGCATGTTATCAAAATTACCCAGGGGGTGAATTTTGGATGACAAGAAGTCTTGCAAAATAAACATTATTTGGGTTGTGGGAACCCCCATGCACCAATGACATTGGAACTATTCCATAGATGTCTCAAACTAGATGTCATTATCCACCTAACATGTTATATTTGAATGAATACAACTAATTTTGATAGCCAACTTTTACCATTCACTCTTTGCTAAAATACTTGGGGAAGGGATCTTTGATTTCTTGTAGAATAGAGAGCTTGTTGTCTTAACCTGGTAAGAAGCTTCATATCTATAGAGATTTCTACTTTAATGATTTTATATTTACTATTGTGTGATTTAGGGAGCCTTGGATTCCTTTTTCAAGTGTAGGAAGTGAGTGTGTCAATATAGTTCCATGATATTTTCTAGGTTATAAAATAAGGTAGTGTTTACTTTCTTATATAGGGTTCTATAGATGATTTATCGATGAAAGGCCAACCCATAGATATTATAATACCTAAAAAAATTAATTTGAAATCAAATTTAGAGGACATGTTGGTCCAATACTATACAAGTCAATCAGGACTAGATATATTATCCTGGCCAATCTATACAACCTTAACCAGGGAAGGAAAACTTGCAAATTTGTAATTTGAAAGTCATTTCTTTTTTTTTGTTTATGAATTATTTGCATTGTACTCTCATAAATTGATGAAATTTTAGTTTGCAAGGATAAATAAGCTAAACAAATGACCTCATAGTGTGCTAACTAAGTAAGGGAAGGTTGCACTTATCTTAACAAGATTTCATTGTCAGAACTAACAACATTAAGAGTGAATTGCCAAATTTGGGTGTCTAAAATTTCCCCCTTTAAGTATAAAATGGAATTACATGCTTAAAAAAATATACCTAAGTGTGTCGACACACTTTATCTTTTCTAGAATGTTTTTTTTCATAATCTTGTTGTGCTTGGTGTTGGCATGATCCATTATGAAACCTACAACATAGAGTGCAATCAATTTCCATGATAAAGAATTGAAATTTAACTAAAATGAAAAGGGTAATAATAAATATTTGCATTTACATAAGAATGAAATGAAAGAGATGTAATAATTAATACACCTATTTGTTTTGGGGGAATAAAATCTTGTACTTTGTTTGTGTTGAAAAGATTTTATTTTTTTAATTTGCTAAACTTTTCCGAAGGATTGGGGGTGATCATTCCCCCAATTGTCTTTGAGGATAAACTAGAGTGTTAGGTGCATGTAACCCAAAACAAAATTCTAAGGAGAGAAGAAATAGAATGAATTTATAGAATTACCAATTAAATAAGAAGACCACGTATCAAAGTTATTCAACAAATTTGATATCTTCCCCTTTAATTACAAGAGGAGAAAAAATATACCTACGTAAGACTTATCCACTTTGATACCTTCTAAAACCCCATATACCACTTTGTTGTGGATCGATCTAAGCTCAATTTTGTAAATCGGGACACATAGTATAACAAAGAATGGATGGTCCCATGCCCTTCCCATGTGCCACACAACTGAATATAAATTGAAATGTGTTGAAATTTTGATGAAGAAAGGAGACTCGTGATCTAAAACTATGGTAGAAAATTAATTCCATATTAAAGAAGGAGTGAATTACTTCATGTCCCTTGTACTATTTTGAACTAAGTGAAGTGAGACTAAAATTGTGCCAAAAACACGAGAATGTAGCTGAAACCCTCAAAATGTTAATAAAAATAATGTTTTAACCATTGGGAAAAACATATAGGAAGGTTAGGAATATACCATATGGTCTTGAATAGTCCGTACGATTATGAGCAGATGAATTTTGTCTAAATTTTTGAGTGCTTGTACCTTATTTATACATGTATCATACTCGCAATTTTACCTATGTCGTTGTGAGTGTAGAATATATCCAAATCAATTCCCCCTCTTTTGAGGCATATGTGAAAAGTCATGTTGCGCACTTGGCTCAAAATAAATTTGTGTGTGCCCATACACAAGATGTTTGAGAATCTATAGAGGATTGTAGAATGTTGGACGGTGGCCACTTGTAATGCCCACATTTTACACACCCAATTACAACAGTAAAATACCATGATAATTTTTTTGACTTACATTGCTCACTACACACAACACAACAAGGACTCCAAGTACAGAAACTCGACTCGCATACAACAATTACATAAGCCATCGACTCACATAGACACATGAAAACAACATAGGCATATCGATGCCACACTTTTCCCAATGAATGGTTACTAGTACTGACCCAACCACAAGAAAAATGACTTCAGGAATGGCAAACCCACAACACATCATTTCTTTAATTGTATTTTAGTTATGATTAACACTCCAAGAACATTATTGTGCAAGGATAGCTTTCTCCTTTTTCCAACTACATAAACTTTAAGTTCATCCCACATATAATTTATAGTTTGACCATTTTAAGTTAGCTTCTTATTCTTTACAAAGTTTCCCATAACTTACACACTTATTTGGCATAATTCAAATGCATATAAAGTACTTAATTATCTTACTCTCATGTTAAAAATCTTCTTCTCAAACATACATTCAATGTCTACCTTTTTACTCTTACCACTCAAGTGAATGTGACTTGGTGTCCATATGGCGATATTAGGATTTTACGGAGGTTTAAAATACAAGATAGCTTTTTATCACGAAACATTCCTCGATCACGGTACAGTTATTTTCCTACCATAGTTATTCTAAATCAATGACTTAATGACTTCCTTTTTATATTTATATATATATATATATATATATATATATATATATATATATATATATATATATCTTTTTTTCTCATAGTTTGATCACAACAGTGCAATACATATTCTTTGAATCACATAAAGATATTTAATTGAGATATAAGGTCTCCAAGAGTGGCATTATTCGAACCTCAACTCTCGTTGTTTACTCTTATATGCTTTATTTTCTACGTCTCAAAAGGGTCTTATTATTAGCATTGTCTTGTAAAAGGAGTTACGAAATGCTTGACTAACCTCTTGAAGACAAAAAAATGATAAGGAGACTTGAAGCTACACACGCACCCTAAGCCAACATCCAAATCAAACGAGGTTTAGATTAATTCCCAACTTCACCTAAGGGTCTACCCCTCAACTATATATGAGTTTTAAGTGAGAGGGCAAATTTATGCTAAACCACCTTCCAGAAGGGACCAAGGTGTTAGGTTGATAGGAACCAAGGTAGCACATTTAGCTGTGTGGAGCCAAGGGGGTTCATTAACAAGAGTGCAAGGAAAAGAACAACTATATCCCAATCTCCATTTATGTCGTTTGGATCCAACAGGGATTTCATTCGATGAAGAAATTTACTTTCAAATCTATCTTTGGAAAACAAGGTAATCCACTAGGATACGAAGGAAGAGTTAGCTCTACTTACTCCAAATGAAGTTTGACTATGTCGCTCCTATCAGACAGGTTTAGGAAAATGTCACTAAACCTACTGACTAAGACGATAAACCAATTCTTGGGCTCTTGATTTGCCTAAATTAGGATGTTCCCTCGAGTGCAAAGATTAAGTTCATCCTACGGTTTTCAATGTCTTCTACGGTAAGGAGTATCGCACATGAAAAACAAGTTATGTCCCGATATTGAACAAGGGTAGAGTGTTTCGATTTAATTCTCTTTATTACATTTACAAAGTATGAAAGCACAAGATGAATCATTAAACATTTGTTGAGCACTAAATATGCACTACAAGATATTACTTCAAATTCATTTACCTTATACAAATATCAGATCTTTTACTAGGTGTACTATGAATCAAAATTGAACCTAAGATTAAATGCACATTTCCTAAATGTCCTTGAATCCAACATCTCATACATAGCATCAAAATATAAAATATAACCTTCTATAACATGAGACTACATTATACGTTTATCCTTTTTAAAATGAACTATATAGATTACAATGAAAATTAATGCATTACACAACGCTGCTATGTCATCATTCTTTCATCCTGCAAAAACCACATGAGCAAGATATCATAGATAAATCGCTAGCATGGCATCCACCCTAATCAAACATAATTATCATTTTTTAGTTTTCCCATGTACATATAATATTAATTACAATTTGAAAGTGATAGAAAAATTTAGAGACATGTATTCATTACATTTCATTTTATATCATTTTGTAACCCAGGAGAGAGAGAAAGAAGGAAAAAGAGAGAAAACACTATTTTGTTAAAAGTTTTATTTCACACAAGAAGTTACACTATAGAGTTTTAAACAGTTATTTACATGTGTCAAAAGTATCTACGGTGGTTTGGTAACCGACAAGGTTCCACAACTTTCTATTTTTATATTTTCTTACTAGCTACAAGAAAATTCAAAATGGGCTCAGAGGCTAAGAAACCACTTCCAAAAGTTGTCTTCCGATGAGAACACACACCACAATTAAATTTCTACGTGTCCCCAGATATACCAAGAGTTCATAGCAACTGACGGAATTGGGAAAAAGTGAACGGTTTGTGTTTGGCGGCTAGTTTTTTGGGGCCACTGGTCATAGTTGGCCCAAAGTGTGCAAAATGAACAAAATTTAGCTCAAGCTCTCGGAAAAACACATCCAAAACTGACATTTGGTGGATGTGAACACAACGAGACACTTCCTAAAAGTTCCTCTATATAAGGATAATTCATCAGAGTCGACGGGATTGAGAACTAGAAAACCATTTTTAAACAGCGACAAGTTTTCTGGAGCGACAAGTTGAAATTGGTCCAGTTTGACCTCATCAAACTGCGACTGGAGGCCTACAAAATGGCCTTGCCAAACTATCTAGAAAAATGTTTTTCCCCAAACTGAATGTTCCATGTAATTTTCTGGTATAAACCCTAGAGGTTTGTGAAGACAGGAAATAATTTCTCCATCCAGGTTTCAAATGGCGGTTCAAAACGAAAGCCAACTTTCTAGATTTAACAACTTTCTACTACTATACTACAGTGTAACGGGGCTCCTATAAGAGCATCAAAAGGATCCCATATGTTCGTTCGGGGTCAATCCAAAGGTCAAGGTGACTCCACGCATACCAAGGTACACGAATGAAGCTTCACATCTTGTTTTCAGAGTTACGAAGGGTACTTAATGAGTCTCCGAAAAATGCAAAAAAATAACTATTTAAATAGGGAGAAGATCAACTTTATTAATGGGAAGTCAATTTCATCTTGCCGATAAAACAATATTGAAGCGATCCAGGTGGGTAGGAAGTTTTCTAAATCACCATAGAATGAGGTTGGAAGTTCATGTTTTAATGTAGAAGAGTTATTTTGATTTTGTGAGTTACGACACAACATTTCATTGTTTTTGCAACGAGTTGATATAACATTTAACTATATTAAAATCCTAATGTTTTGAAATTCTATTAAGTTGCAAAAGAGAACTAAAACATGATAATTATGAGAGGTAAGGGAAGATGGACCATGCCTGGGAGGAACGGAGTCAGTCACACTCGTAGGCTTCGATTCAGCATCTTGCTTGGACACTTCGTCAACCATTTCATGAGCCTCGATCTAACCTTCGCAACGTCACACAAACTTCCCGATCACTTGAAGTTCTCCAACATAATACATTGCCCATTATGTTCTAAAAATTTTCTAGGGCCTGCACAAGGCTCCATTCTTGCACATGGGCTAAGAGAATGTAGGCAACGGACAGGAGGCTCTACACATGCGAGTGTAGTTGCTTGAAATTTTCTAAAGCCTTTTGAACAGATCCATTATGTGCATAACCTGAAATCATGGCATTCCCTAAGACAACATTTCTTTGAGGCATTTTGTCAAATATTTCTCCTACCCTGTGTGTATGTTTTTCTCCAACTGAAAAAATGTCAAAAGCCCTTTTCTATAATTCTTTGAAGGATGTCCATACCCAATTTAAAACACTTATTTTGGCGAGCTGAGAGGGCGTTGGAAAAAGGTTGTTAAGTGTTGCTTTACAACTGTCAAATACATCTCCTTCAAAGTTTGAAGGCCTTTACAACAAGCTCATCTATGAATACCCTGAAACCAATACTCATATCATGGCAACTACAAAAAAACTAGTAAGAAGATCCCCATTTTGGCGCAGATTGGGAGGAGCTAGCAAGGTGACATAAAAAATCAGATTTCCAATATGTTTTGATGGGCATCCTTAACCTGTGTTTGCAACTGCCACATCTGACAAAATTCCTCTATCTTTTATGCATTGACAGATGTGCATACCCTGCTTCAAAGCTTCCATTTGGCACAAGGCTGGGAGCACGCTGGCAAAAGAAAACTGATGGGGTTGGAACCCTATTTTCTGCACACGTGAAACAGTGTGACTATCTCTTGAGGAAACCCACGCCTTCTGTATGCTACAATAATCGCATTCCAGAGAAGTTGTCTCATTTTTTCATTTGGTCAAACATTAGTATAACCACATAAGCCGCCAACCATACAAATCTACCAACATGCTAAGCTATGACCACGTGGAAGGAGGTGAAGTGGTGTAGGGGGCATTATGCCATGTGTGGATGTCTCCACAAAGTAAAACATGGCCTCCCTCATGCCTGGTGGTGCGCAGACTGGCTTAGAGCCCCCCTTCCTCCATGGTGGTGGAAAACTCTCCCTCTCTCCATTCAACAAAAACAAAGGATGAAAACAAAACATAACCCATGAAACCCGAGCCCCCTTTTGCCCTAAAACCGCCCCAATTTTCATGCCCCTTTTTTTAAATTCTATTAATTAATTAATTTATTTCTTTTTGTTTGTTTTAATCTAAAAAGGTCATAAGACCCTAAAACGAAGTAGATAAATAAATAAAATATAGCTTAAAGTTAATCCATTACCAGTGATAAAATTTTGACACAAAAGCAACTGATCGTAAGTCGGCAATATAAATTATAATATTATTATAAACATTATTTTAATGATTTTACGGCTAAAATAATGATAATAATTATTAATCCTATTAATGGCGACGACCAGGAAAACTCGAAGAACCGAGAACCATATTTTCCTTTAACCGAGATAGTCATCCATGATGCTACGAGGTCCACAGTTTGGGGTGTCGACAATGACCCGAAAGGCAAGAAGGAGAGGGAAGGTGCAAAATCTTCACTGCGACAAGGAAAAAGTCAACAATGACAATGAGAGCACATGCACACAAATATCCCATGCTTAGCAAATAGGGTTGTCATGTCAGGGACTGGGGAACATCGAACGGGGCATTACACCACCTTGAATAACCTATACCTGCAAAAAAGAAGGTGTTTTTACATGGTGGTAACCATGACACATAAGAAAAGTAATGATAATTACATATATCCGAGAACATCAATAGTGTAAATGCATGAAAGATAGAACAAGTACAACAATAATGAAATAAGGTGTAAAAATTATGCAAACAAAGTCATACAAAAAGGCATAAAGCCACAAACATGGGACACCCACGGTGTCACAAGACAATCAAGGCTTTTCGGCCTACAAACAATGGAAAACAAAATTGAATAAGAAAGGCGTAATTCCAAAAACATGGGACACCCATGCTTTTGTAATAAAATCAAGTCACATAGGCCAACAATAATGAAAATGATCAAGAATTCATACACACACACACAAACAAGTATGTATAAAAAAAGAGCATGAAAACATGATAACATGATATAATAGCCAAGATATTTGAAATATGTGAACCAAGAGATGTAATCACTACAAAAGACATATGGGTTAGTCATATTAGCTCAAAATATAACATGTACACAATATATGAAATCAAGCATAAGGAGGAATTATAAAGGAACTATAATGGAACCATAACACATGTATGTAGTGTCAACTTAGAATCCCCCATATGAATAGGAAGTATATGTAAAGGAGCAAACCAACACCTATCTTCATGTAACACTATGTATATGTCTTATATCATTCTTAAAATACCTCATGAATGCAAGTGTTTAAAGTGTAAATAAACATGTTATTTATCAAACCAAAGTGACAAACAACATGTATAATGTAAAGTGTGAACAACTCAAACGAAATGTACAAGTCCTGATTTTATATTTTTACAAATATTTAAATGTTTTTATGTTTTATTTGTGTTTAAATATATACAAAAAAGAGAGGCAACACTAAATATACCAAGTGGTAATGATAATATCATATTTAATCACTTTGAAACTATAAGTTAACCAAGACCATCCAAGAGTTAATGGTATAGGACAAGGATCAAGAGTGACCCAATTTTTTTGTAATAAGGTGAAGGATGAAGGTAATCATGAGAATAATATAACCTTGGAAAGTATCAGAAGTAGAAGAAATGGGTGTGATATATAAGGGTGTTAACCTCAAGGTATTTAAATTTTCATAAGTATAAATGTTTTTTTCATATGTAAATTTAGTGGGACATGTTTCGAGAAATGAGCATGGATATAGATCATGTAAGTGAAAGTGTCACATTTAGAAGGTGGGTATAATTGTGCACTATCATGAGGAGATAAGTGCTTTATAATTGAGGATGTGGTATGTGAAATAATTACATGTCCTTGGGTCTTGAGATTATTGACTATTTCAAGCGAGGCTTGAGAGTGGTCAATGTCATGTCCTAAAATATGATAACCGTGACAAAAATGGCTACCAACTTGTTGAGAAGTATTTTTGATAGAATTATGATATTTGGATGGAAATATGACATGTCAAAGGTTTTACAACCCAACAACTCATCCATTAGCTAGCTCAATAAATAATTTAAAATTGAGGACTTTTTACTTGACTAGAGGTGAAGATCAAGATCCATTTAGAAAGCATTATAATAAAACATTTAATTTTAGTTTTCCATCAAATACATTAAATAGTGAGATGATAAGGATACTCTAAATAGTGTGGGATTCAATTCAATATTAGATATTAATCCAATGGTTTCACCATGTTTTTGTATAATGAGATTACCTTGACTAGACCATACAATCTTTATTATATCTTGGGACATTGTTATATAAGGATAATAATTTATTCTCCGATAGTATTCATGTTTTTAGACCTATGACTCAATTCCATGGGGACTATTGTTGTTTCCCCCACCTATATATTCACTCATAAACTTACAGGAAATTAATCCATAAACTTCTTGTTTTATTAACATAATAATGCAGCCATTTACTTGGATCTACGGATCGTTGGATAATGTTTCCTAGGTAACCAACTTAACAAAGGATGGTACATCCATCTAATTTAGACATTTACTAGTAGAAGATCCCTAGCCCCAATATACCATGATAAAACTATATTTACTAAATTTGTATTGCCACAATGGGGATTAAGCAATGCCAAGGAGAAATATAATTTTTACAAACTCAATTTAACCATTTCATTCCATGTAATGGGGGAGGGAAGTAATTATGTTACCTCTAATAATATGAAATGTGATAGGTTTATTATGGACTATAAGATTAAAAATCCCACAGCGTAGATCTTAGGATTCAAAAGAAACATAATCCTCTCATTTCTCGAATATAACATTTATTTTCATTTTCATTTGTGCATAGATTTCTAGAGTTATTCAAGGAGGGAAGATGAAATTCCTTTGTACATATTCCACCATCTTCATACCCATGTTCCAACCTTGGGCTTGATGGTAGGAATATTTATGTCAATATTTTAAATGTATGTTAATTTTCAACTTTTATTTCCATATTCAAAGCATGTGAAAACCCAAGTTTCTAGGTATGGATGAATCTATCTCGCATGCTGCGCGCGTGTGCACAAACACGCACACACACACGAACACACAAATAGACACACACACACATGCGTGCACACATGCATGCATGCACATGTGGCTTAAAATTAGGGTGACTAAATCTGGGCTCATACATATGACATTAGGGATATATGGCTATGTCGCGAATAGTGGTATAAAATTGTAGAGGGGAGTAAGGGATCCAAAAGTGGGAGGAAAAACAATCCCTTGAATCCATAATGGGGTTCATGGATAGGATTTGGATCCCAACATATTTACATATATATTTTATAGAGAGAAACCAGATTAAATAGTGTGTCCTATGATACGTGAGAGGATGAATGTTGGTCAGGCCCATTTAATTTATATAAAAGGTGAGATACATAGGTCTATGAGTGTGGGTTGTCCAAAATTTTGGAGCAGGGGTGTGTGGTGGGTGACCGTGCCCATACCTTATTTTTTCTATGAATTTCAACATATAATAAGCATATATATTACCCTTCTTAACTACTTTATAATAATAATGTTATATATCCCACAACTCATTTGCAAATTTATTCTTGCAACATTACTCTTAGGATTTCACCAAGAATTAAAAATAAACATTCCTACATTGAGTATAATCCAAAGCAAGACATTGATAGTTATGATAAAACATCAAGCAAGAAGATGAAATCTAGTTACGATCTATTCGCAACCTATATTAATCCAAAAATATTCTATATTTATATAGATACCCTTAACTTCTTTTAATCGATTATAAGGAATACAAGAGAGAATCATTAAAATATTCATTACATCCCAACATGAAACTATCAAGGAAAGAGAAAAATAAGAGACCCTTATATACATATTACATGTATTTTTCAACAAACTCATAAACATGAATAACAATGAGTTCCTTCACTATAATGTAAAAAAAAATTGCATTCCTCCTTTAGAAAACAACACAAAAAAATCCTCTTTACAACATGTTGGTGAAATAATATGTGGCAAGGGAAAATGAGTGGTTTTCACCAACTATCATGAGAACTAGGTCCCTCCTCTTCGGAATGGGGATGCTCCCATTTATTAAATTTTGGAAATAATAAAATATGTGGGTGGACGTTAGGTTAGGGGGATCACATAGGAATAGTCCACTAAACTTATAGAAAATTTCTTGTGTGGGATAAAAGGGGAATTTTCTTAGAGAGAGGTAAAGAGGAGATATGAGAATAGGGAGAGGGTTAAGGTTGTGAATAGGCACTTGCATATTTTCACAAACATTAACCAGAGGTATTTCTAGATTCAACGAGAAGAAGAAAATTTTCTAAGCAATAACAAGATTAAAAAATCAAATACACAAAGATCTTTTTTGGTTGTTCAATATTACAAAGCTTGAAAAGCTATACAATAGGAAGTAGAAAAACATAGACAAAGAGATAGAATAAATATCTTCTTTCTTATAGCAAGAGAACAACATCTATCAACTCTTTAGAATGGAGAATATGTCCCAATATATAGCCTTACAAAATGTCTCTTCGTCTCCCCCAAGTGAATTTTCACATTCCTACCACTTGTGACCTTTCATATTCCTATAGGAATAAAGATGAGTCCTTTTCTTATTAATGAAAAAAATATTACAATGTAAAATTAAAAGGTCACTTGAGTGAATAAGAAGAAAAACCTAGAAAGTATGTTCCCAACTAATAATTATAATATATATAGAGAGTGAAGAAGAGAGAGAATAAGAGTGATCAATTTGAGGATGAAGATGCTTCCAATGATGAATAACTTGCTCTTGGTGACCTCTATGGAAATAATCCAAGGATGAAATCCTTTTCTTTTACCTCTTTTCTGAGCAAAGCCACTATGATTGTAACTTTATTCTCTTATAGGATACTCTTTCTCACCAAGGAGTGAGAATAAAGACAACTCATCTCGAATATCAAGGGGGAAACACTATCCCAATGGGTTATTTCTTTCTCGATCTCAACCATGTCTAGCTTCACTTTTTAAAAATAGTGAAATCAAAATTGAATAGAGAGAGGATCTCAGGTGATAATAATTTCCTTTTTCAATGATCTTCTCCACCCATCCATCCATCATTGGCTCAAAAACTGAGTATTTGATCTTCATGATGATGAAAGCTAGTGAAATGGACAAGAGATGGATGGATATGAACAATTTGACCAAAATCCCAACACTTACTATTTTTATTAGGTCCTACCCCACGTGTATATTTTTAGAAAGAATTATTTTTAATTTTGGAATGATATGAGAGTGGTCTCAAAAGTTTTTTTCATTCTAGGATGTTTTGCTCAAAATTTTAAACAAATATATCTTCCGGATCAAAGAGAAATTGAAAAATTCATCGAAGACGAAAGAATATGAGATAAAAAATGGTCTTATATATCTATAAAAATACTCCACTTTATCATGCAATAAATGGCTCAAATGAAATTTTATTTTATGAGGATCATCTGCTCCTAAATTCAAGCAATTTGGCTGTTGTATCATCTATAAAATGTAAATATATTCAAAGAGGGTAGAATAATGAGATAAAAATTAGTCCTTTATATCTTTAGAAATAATCCAAGTAATCATTCAAGTAATGTGTCATATGAAAACTAATTTTATGAGGATCATCTACTCCAAATTTTAAGTAATTTAGCTTGTTGGATCATTGGGAAAATGCAAATACATTTTTAGTTGTTCTAGGAAAAAATGGAGTTCTTGGCTGGAAAATTATTTCTCAAATATAAAATAAATCATGCCATGATATCCCCAAAGTGATATATCATCTGAAATGAATTTTCAAATGGAGAATTTTGGCAAATTTTCAAGGTTTTTTACCATGGGATCACCGACAATGAGCAAAAGACCATTTTAGAAACATAGAGCATGAAGCTGGTTTTAATGGCTTCCATGGAGGAAAAATATGAAGTTTCAATGGATTTACATGTTAAAATTCATCTATTTTCATGTTGAGGTTCTCTTTTGGGGGGAAAAACTAATTTCAAAAATGACTTAGTGTTGGAGTTTTAACCCTTTCTTTATTTTTAGCACTTTAACTCACCATTAACCCAACATGGCTTAAATTGGGTTAGTTAAGGGTTAGAGGGTGATTTTTACCCATGAAAGTAGGGGGAAATTGAGGTGAGGGGACAATAAGTTTCACTTTGCACCAAATTATGACAAGTGTCACCATGTAAGTACATGTGAGGAAGATGGAGGGGCTCAAAATAAAATTTCGTGGAGTTAAAATGAGGTTCCGTACATGATGAGAGGGCTAACTCCATGAGCTTGGGTAAAATTTGTGTCCCCACTATCCCCTTAGTTGTTGGGAAAAGGGACAAGGGACATAAAACCTAAAAAAATGTGCCATAGGTCAAGATTCATATGGGGGTCATATGAGTGAGAAAACAAGTTTATTTTACCTTCATAACAACCTAAGTTGTCATTTTAAGTGACGAAAATTATTCAAACATAAAGGGAGTGCATTTTTGTGTCATCGTTGTCCCCTTACACTAAGGTAAAAGGGACAAAAAGAGTGAAAACTTACACTAAGGGGTCATGTTTTTGAGTTGTAAAGTGGCCTAGGGAGCAATTTATCAAGTTTTAAGTGATGTAACTTAACTTCTCAATAGGGGTGAAATTTTGTGTCACTATTATCCCCTTGCACTAAAAGAGAAGGGAAAATGGATAGATGGGGCTGAACTTTTTCTCAAGCTTATAAACTATGTTAAATTCATCCCGGAGAAAAACTTAGAGTTCAAGGCCAAACCCTACATGATTTTCAATAAAAAAACACATGATGAGTAAATTCCAACCATTTCTAAGAGCCAATTTTTCTTGTAATTTTATTTTCAAGCCTAATCACTCTTTTAGCACAAATGAGTAGCACCAATGACTCATATTATCACGGAGAGTGGTGTGGAATTGGACAAAAATGATGTATTCACCATGTAGTGGACTCTAATATATTTCCATTGATTATTTTTTTGACTTCCAACTCTTCCTGAAACTCCCAGAATCTCCAAAAAAAGTTCACTTTCTCCATTGAAGCTCATTTCCCTGAATCTGCAATGACTTGGTTTTGCTTGAATGGTATCTGAAACCGTATGCCTTCACTAAATTTTATGAAACTACCTTGGATATATTCAATACTCATTTATAAAACCTCCATATGGGTTGATATTTTTCCATTATGCTTTGGAGGGTATTCCTTTGTTGTAAAGTGGCTAAAAATAGCCCTTTTTATACCTCCGAGAACAAATATTCCAAATTAGAGCTAAATATCTTCATAAATCCATTTAGATATACTTCCCTACACGTGAAACACACTTTAAAACCATGTTATTATGTTCCTCTCAAATAGAGTGAGGATGACACAATTGATAGGCTGATTTGATGAAGGGTTTACAATGACCAAAAAAGAAGGTTTTCAAGTGGGGGTTAGGTTGTCATGACCAAAATTTTAAAGCTTTCATGCTAGACATTTAGCATGACAACAAAACACAATGAATAAAGGTATTTCTCCTTACACCATTGTAATAATTTGCTTTTTGACACAACTTATAAGAAGAGTGAAGAAAATAAGAACCTCATTTATTTTAAACCCAACAAGATTTATTTTGTGAAACAAAAGTGAAAAATATCCTTGTACATCACATTTCCTTATCACTTATTCACCATTCAAGAGACAAGGTTTGAAATAATCAGTCCTTATCATACTTGAGTAGATCTAACTATGAATTTAAAGTGCAAAACCTTTAAGAGAGGTGTGATTTTCCATTTTATTATTGAGGGAATCCAATGAAGACCAAAATTATAAGTTCATACAAGGTCAAAATAAATCCAAAGTAAACAAAAACTCTTTTTTAGTAAAGATAATCCACCTTATTCTTTTCCACACAATGATTTATATAAGGAAATAACAAAGAAGTTTTCAAATTATTAACAACCTAATGAAAGAAAAAAATTACATATCTTCTCTTCTTTTAGATTTAAAATAAACTTATAAAATATATTTAAAATCAAGTGGAAAATCCTCCATAAATATGGAACAACATGTTGAAATTTACAATAATTTATACATTTTCTCCATACAATACTCTAAGATCACATTCCTCCTTCAAACGAGATTAGTCCAACATAGGAGTGATGGCTTGGTGGTCCACCTAACCTATTGGCATCATTACATGCCATCTACATAAGTCGATGACATGTTATCATCTCTCTAATACCATGGGCGTGAGAGGTTGCATGCATCCAAGATGCACAAAGTAAGGAAAAGAAAGAAATGGTTTCAAACTCACACACAACTCCATAACCAACAAAGCTAAATACCAAAGCATAAGAAAGAAACTCCAAGCTCCTTAAAAATGGGTAAGAGGGGAAAAATTTCTCATTACAACCATTTTAAACAAAAAAATCATGTCTTGCTAATAAAACATCATACTCCAAAGCTGTTTATATCATCCAAATCCAAAATACTCCAAACCTCTTCCTTGCAAGGTTTTTCAAATCTTGGAAGATTTCATCGGGCAAGGAAGGGAGATGATCTTCAATTCATATGAAGTCTCTTCTCCTCGTCAACCATATGAAGGAGGAAATAAATAAAAATACCATCATGGCTTACTCACCAATCCATGTGGGCACAAGAGGGGTTTCGTCCCCTCTTCCCCAACACTCTGAAATCCATATCAAGTGAGATGGATAGAGAAACAAAGGAAGAAAACATTAACATTCATCACCCAACACAAAAATCATAATTTATAATAATAACAAACATTGCATTCCATAATATTCTACACAAACATTAAAGAAAAAACAAAAATATGATAGGCCTACCTCTCAAACTAAGAAAGACAACTTCCAAGTGCAAGCTAAGCTCCTAGCTCCTCCAAGCTCTCCACAAAACTCCCAAGTGCAAAATGAGGTAAGAAGTCCTTACCCCCTCCAAAGTGGAGGAATAAGAAGAGGAATATAAAGTATTCTCACCAATGAGAGGGTGACATGTGTCACCCATATCCCTCAAAACAAGACACCCCCATGTCCCCATCACACATAAGATAAAATACTTAATGGAGGAAAATCCCACAAAATAAAAAATAAATAAAACAAAATCTCCTCTAAATTTCAAAGTGGCTCAAAACAAGTTCATTAATTTGGATGTGGACATTATAGGCTCAAATGGGAGATAAATCCCCATTTGAACCTTGAAAAGGTCCTCCTACCCATAGGTAGGGTCCAAGGGGTCCATTTTAATGTAAATGAGACCCCTAACAAGTAAAGCACCTCTTACAAATTCCACTTTTATCCCAAATTCGGGTTTGGGAAAAGTGACACACTTTATGAGGTGGTGGGGCCCACCTAACCCATGCTTAGGTGGTCCCACACCTCCTTAAACATGATTAATATAAAAATACATATAATACAAGTAGGGATCATTAGACCCTAAAAATGACTTTAAACAAGAGGTTAAAATAATTAGCACTAAAATGAGTCCAAGGAGGCAACAACCCAAAGTTGCCATAACAAATGAAAAGCATACACAAGGAGAATGGTTTTCTCATATCCACTCAAAACCAAAGACAAACAATAAAAACCCAATCAAAAAAAGAGTGAGGATTTGGCCCATATGGATAATTGTGCAATCTTGGAGGTGCAACTCTGAGTCCCACATTCTCCTATGTGAACTTATAACCTACACACTCGATTCACATGTCATCATACCCACTCGATACAATAAACCAAGTTAAATAATACCAAATACATCTAATAATTAAATAAATTATGGGTTAAATAATCCAAATCGGGAAATAAAATATTATTCATAATGAGATAATTAATCCAAAATGACATACATCCATAGTATATCAAAAATAGAATCTATCTAAATCACATCATGATAACATCTATAACATCATCACCATATCTAGTAATCAAAATAATTATTCAGAATGACATACATCCATCATATACCAAATAAAATCCATCTAAATCACATCCTGATAATATCCATAACAACATCACTAAAAACTAGCAATAAAAATCACAACAATAGATTGGCATCATGTGCCTCATACATACTTTGTGTCATAAAAGAAAACCACAACAAAACCATATGATGTCCAAAATAGTACTATATCAATGTAACTACACCAATTCATAAGGTGAATCAAAAATGAAATAAAGTAGTAAACTTGTGGGCACTACATCCCCTTCTCCTAAAATTAGACTTCCTCTTAGAATTCAATGAAATATATTGGGATATCGAGTCCGCAATGGTGTCACATCCTCCCAAGTGGTAGTTGTCTCATCATATTTGTCCCACTACACTCTATCCTAGTCCAAGTCTCACCCCCAAATGAAAAATCTCCAATGCTCTAGAATATACGCAAGATCCAGTGTCCACTTCCCTTGAACCTCCACGTACAAGGCTGGCCAATCCAAAACATGAGAAATATATGGCACATACTTCCTCAATACTGAAACATGTAAAATATTTTGGGCACAAGATAGGCATGTTGGAAATGCTAGGTTGTAAGAAATTATCCCAATGACCTCCAAAATCTCAAATGGACCCACACATCAAGGGGAAAGCTTAGAGACTTTCTTGAAATAGATTGGAATATTGTGCGGGTGCACTCTCAAGAATACCTTGTCACTTATAGAGAAGTGACGATCAAACCTCTTCATGTCTGCATACGCCTTTTGGCATAATCGTGACTGCTCAAGATGTTGTCTAATGGTGATAACCTACTTCTCTATATCTTACAGGAAAGATGGGCCAAGAAATTCTTTGTCATCTAACCAGTCCCAACTCAAAGGTTTCTTGCATGACCTATAAAAATTTTGATAAGGGTCCATACCAATCGAGATGTGATAGTTTTTATTGTATGAAAACTCAAATAGATAAATTTAATCCTCCCATTTTCTCTGCTAGTCCATAATATACATCCTCAACATATCCTCTAGCAAGTGATTCACCCTCTCAGTTTGTTCATCTGTCTTGGGGTGATAAGATGAACTAAAATTAATTTACATACCCAAATCCAACTAGAATGATGTCAAGAAGTTTGATGTATAAATAAAAAACCCACTCACAAATGATTGTTTTTGGAATCCCATGAAATCTCACAATATCATCAATAAATACTCGAGAAATGGTGATTGCATCATATGTGACCTTGGTAGGTGATAAGTGGGTAAACTTTGTCAAATATACACCATCACCATGATGGCATCATGGTAGTACGATGAAGTAGGAAGACTAACAATTAAATCCATGGAAATCACGTCCCACTTCCACTCTAGAATATCATGTGGGTAAATAAGGCCTATCGTGAGAGACTACCTTAACCCTCGACACTTAAGACAACATGATACGAAATCAGTAATGTCATGATGTATCCACGACTAGTAATATAATTGTCTCAAGTTTGCATGCATCTCATTCACACCCCTAGATGAGTTACATATGGGGCTTGATAAGCCTCGAAAGAATAAACTTGTGTAAATCCCCTACCTTGGGCACATAAATGCACCTCTAAAATTGAAGGAGACCATCTTCCTCTAATATTCAACCAATGTATTTTCCCTCTAAGGTCCTTTGTGTCTCAACATCATGTCTATAACCCTCATGAAATCTATCACTCAGAAGGTGTTGAATTATCCTACCTCGTAGGTATGAACAAAGAGTCAATTCGGCTAGTTCATGTCGTCGTCTACTAGAAGTATTAGTGACCACATTCTCCTTTCCCTTAATATATTAGATATCCATACCATACTCATAAAGGATCTCTATCTAATGTCATTTATTGGCATTAATATTAGGTTTGATAACAAAAATTTAAAGACTTACATGATCTATCCTCAAAACAAATGGTCCACCCAAAAGAAAGTGTCTCCTATGGACTAAGGCATGAACTACTACTACAAGCTCAAGGTAGTAGGTAGGATAATTAATATCAAAATCCTTGAGCTTGCATGGATCAAATGCAATAACATGTTTCTCTTGCATGATAACTACCCTAAGTCCCTCCAATGAACCATTTGTACAAACCAAAAACTCTCCCAAAGTATCCGGTATTACAAGAATAGGTACCAAATTCAAATTCTTGTTGAGTAACTAAACTTCCTACTCACACTTCTCTAACAAATGAACCTCTTCCCTTTGCATTGAAGGGAAGTGATAGGATGTGAAATCCTAGAGAAGTCTGAAAAAATATGAAATAATACCGTATAAATCCCATAACACTCCTAACATATATAACTATGGTGGAGGATGTCTAATCTAAGATATCAAAAATATTTGAGGGTCTACGGAGATACCCTCGTTATAAATTATGTGACTTAAATATTGAATATCGACTAGAAGAAGGAACACTTCTCCAAGTTCCCAAAAATATTTTCCTCCCGGGAACCTATAAGAATTATCTCAAATACTTCTCATGCTTCTCCATGAGTATGAATATATCAAAATATCATTGAGAAACATTGAGACAAACCAATGCAAAATGTCCTGAAAAATCCATTCATGAGGATCATGAAAACTCCAGGTGGATTGATCAACCCAAAGGGAACCAAGGTGAACTTGTAGTGTCCATAATGATTCCAAAATGTTGTATTGTGAATATTTTCCTCTGCAATCCATAACTAATGGTGCCCTAACTTAAGATCAATCTTGGATAACACTCTAGCTTCCCGCATATGATCATATAAAATAATCTACCCTCCTGAATGGGATAATGGTGCTTTACCATCACCTTCTTCAACTTCCTGAAATCAAAACATAGGTAAAAGGATCCATCTTTATTCATAAACATAATAGGTGCACTCAAGGGGACACACTAGGGAAGATGAGACCCTTCTCTAACAAATCCTCTAACTGAATATTGATCTCATGGAGCTCATGATTCTTCATCCTTTACGGTGCTCAAGAAAATGGAGCTACACTTGGTACCAATTCAATCATGAAATCATCCTCTCTATGTGGTGGAAAACTATAAATCTCACTAAGAAACACATCTACATAATCTCTTAGAATGGGATGCTCATCAAGTGGTAAACTAGATGGAACATCACTAGACACGTGATCATTGATCGTGATGTCATACATATGGCATCCCTTATGCATACTCCAATTGACTTGCATTGTGGAAATCATACACAAGGAAATAGGTCTTTGAACTCCGATGATTGCTTCCAAACTACCCAAATCATCCTCGCAATTAATTTTTTTACAATCTACATTGTCTCGATGAGAATCAATCCAATCCATACCCAAAACTACCTTACAAGATCCCAATGGTAATTTGCGAGAGGTCTAAAGTGGTGGGAAAACCACCAAGATCAAGTATAAAAATATCCATACGGTTTCCATAGCAAGTTTGGCTCTAGTATCCAACTCGTCTACCATTTTTATAATTTCCTAGAAGCTACCAACCCACACCGCTCCACTATAAAGGGTGTAATAAATGAATTAGAAGCACTAGATTCAAACAATAATGAAACATAAATACCCATGATGATACTTGTAGTCTTAATAACTATGGCACGGTGCTCGACTTGAAGGTTCTCTACTATGGTGTAGACATGATGAGCACATCTTAAGTTTCCTACTATCTTTCTCGACACTAGTGATTTTTTCTTGTCGGAAAAAGGGTCTTTAAGGGCATATGTGGGCGTAATTGTCTAAAGCTCCATAAATGAAACATCATGTTGTCTACCTCTATGTAGGTTTCCCACTTGTACTCTCTTGAGCTAACCCTATGGTACCAACTTTGTATGGTTGTTGAGTACGAGGTGGATGGGCCTTTTATCCACCATGCATCCTATCTCTACCAAAATATTGGCCTACTCGGCCTTTACCTCTCTGCATATCCTAAATGGGCCATGATATTTTCTATTGATGAGGTTGATGTTGTGAGTATTTTATGGATGTATTGGAGGCATTGAGGCTTCTTGAATGGTCCTAAATCCTCCTCTCATGGGTGGTTCAATTCCCCATGATCTTTTATCCCAAAGTACATGAATATATTCCTATAACTTATTCTTGTTCCTATCATAGAACTCTTAGGCCTTACCCAAGTTCTCCTCATATAAATAGGTATTGTCCAAAGTCGAGGATATAGAATCCTAACTTCCCCATCCAAATCTGCATTCAAGCCCCTAATAAACATGTGGACCTATAATTTCTTGTCATGTAAATAATCAACATCTGTAATAAATATAGAAAATAGCTCTCGTACTATGTTATCAAGATCGAACCTTGTTGGAGATCATAAAACTCATTTATCTATCACCGAATCAAGTGCTCTAACATGTAGCAAGTTAAGAAATACTCCTCAAATAACCCCAAGTAACTACATCATGTGTCAAATGGATCTTCCACTCCTCATTCCTCCACCGAGATAATTGGTGCATTACGAGAGAAGGTGAATGGCTAATCGGTCCTTGCCATTATTCTTGTATGGGTGTAACCCAAAGTAGCTATCAAGACTAAGGAGCCATGACTTGGCTCTAAATCCATCTATCATACCTCCAAAATTAGGTAGCTATAGTGGAAGTAAGTACTTGATGACATTGTCATTCCCTTAGCCCTTTTAAATAGGCTCAAAATATCTTTCTCCATGTGATCATGGAATCCTCTCTAAAAATGGTGGCTAGAAAATGCTTTGTGAATGACCGAGGCACTACAAAGTGACCCTCTCCATCGACATAAATGGGATATGAGACCACACGCACCACTATGGATCCTGTTGACATGGTTGGGAATGAGAACTCTCCTCTGTAAGGGTCTCTTCCTTATGTCGTGCAATCTCCTCATCCATCTCTCACTATCTCGGATGAAAATATTGTAATACCCCTTCACCTACTACAACTCTTCTAATATCTATGGTCTGAAATCTACTACCTTTGGCACCATAGTAGGGGATCTAAGACCTTGGGTCCTCATCACTCACTGGTCAATTACACATCTCGACATCTTTGTGTGTTGAAAGTGATGTATTAGGTTTAGGAAAAAAGATAGTAGTGGTTGTTTATTAAATCAAGTTGTAAAATTTTAGTTTCCACAATTTCCCAGATTTCCTAGTGTTGAACCTAAGTTCTAATACCATATTTTTTTCCCAAGTTTTTATGAAAAATAACTCATCCATTAGCTAGCTCAATAACTAAGTAACATTTTAGGATTGTTTTACTAAGCTAGAGGCGAAGATCAAAATCCATTTAGAAAACATTAATGTTAGTTTTCCACCAAATACGGTAAATCATGAGATGATAAGAATACTCTATGTAGTGCAAGTTTTAATTAAATATTAGGTATTAATCCAAAGGTTTCACCATGTTTTTACGTATAACATGATTTCCTTAACTCAACCATAGAGTCTTTATTTTATCACAAGACATGGTTATACAAGGATAATGGTTTAACCTCTAATATCATTCATGGTTTTATACCTATGACTTGGTTTCTTGGGGATTATTTTTATTTTCCCCACCTAGGGATTTAATCATAAACTTACAAATGAAACTAATCCATCTCTTACTATTTTATTATCATAATAATTCAACCATTTACTTAGATGTATGGGATGTTTTGATAATGTTGCCTAGGTAATCAACTTATTAAATGAGGTTCCATCCATCTAATTTATCCATTTATTAACAAAAATCCCTAGCACCAATATACCATACTCAAACCAAATTTACTAAATTTATATTACCACAAAGTGGATTAAGTGATGTTAAGGAGAACAATAATTTTTACAACCTTAATTTAACCATTTCATTCCATGTAATGGGGAGAGAAGTAATTATACCACCTACACTAATATGAAAGGTTCTAGGTTTATTATGGACTATAAGATTGGAAAATCCCATACCATATATATTAGGACTCAAAAATAAACCTAATCCTCTCATTTCTCTGTTATAACATTTATTTTCATTTTCATTTGTTTTAATTTGTGCACAAGTTTTCGGAGAGCTTGAAGGAGGGAAGATGAAATTCCTTTGTAGACATTCCACTATCTTCATACCCATGTTCTAATATAGGGCTTGATGGAAGGAATATTTATGTTAATCTTTTGAATGTATATTAATTTTCAAATTTTCTTTCTATATTCAAAGCATGTGAAAACCGAGGTTTTCGGGTATGGATGAATCTATCCATATACATGTCTACACACACACACAATCACACAATGTGCCTTAAAAACAAGGTAGCCATATCTAGGATTATATGAACAACATTAAGGAGAGAGGGATTTGTTGCAAATGGTAGCATGATAACCTAGATGGGATTAAAGGATCCTAGAGTGGGTGGCTAATCATGACCTTGAATCCAAAGTGGGAGTCACATATAGGTTACAACCCCTACATATTAATATAGAGCATTCAAATTAAATAATGTGGCTCGTTGGCCGCACCTATTTACTAGGGACAAGAAAAGTTTAATGTGTATAAAAGGTGAGATCCACAGTCTAAGAGGGTGGGTCAGCTAATTTTTGGAGTAAGGGTCTGTGGTGAGATAATGCACCCATAGACTATTTTTCTCTATGAATTTCAACACATAATAACCATATATATTATATGAATTACCCTTCTTAACCACTTTATAAGAATAATGTTATATATCATACAACTCATTTACAAAACTATACTTGCAACATTACGCTTAGGATTTCACAAAGAATGAAAAAATAAGCATTCTTACAATGAGTATAATCCAAAGTAAGACATTGATAACTATGATAAAACAATAAGCAAGAGGATGGAATCTAGTTATGATATATTGCAAGCTATAATAAGCTAAGAAATTTTTATAGTAATATAGATATCCTTAACTTCTTTTATTCCATTACAATGAATACAAGAGAGAATCATTAATATATTCATTACATACCCAACATTAAACTATCAAGGAAAGAGAAAAATACAAGATCCCTTATATACATACTCACTACATTTATTTACAACAAACTCATAAACATGAATAACAATGAGTTCCTTCACTATAATGCAATTTTTTTACATTCCTCCTTTAATAAACAACACGCAAAATTTCCTTTTTCAACACAATGAAGAAAGGTATTTCTCCTTATAACATTGTAACAATTTCCTTTTGGACACAAATTATAAGAAGAGTGAAGAAAATAAGAACCTCATTTCTTTTAAACCCAACAAGACTTATTTTGTGAAATAAAAGTGAAAAGGAGCCTTTTACATCACACCACCTTATCATTTTTCAGCATTCAAGAGACAAGGTTTTCAAATGATCTTAAAACACAAAATACACCACTAATTATAACAATACTCAGTCCTTAACATACTTGAGAAGATCTAACTATGAATGTAACTTGTAGATATTTGTATAACCTTTAAGAGAGGCGTGATTTTCCATTTTAATATTGAGGGCATCCAATGAAGACCAAAATTAGAATTTCATACAAGGTCAAAAGAAATCCAAAGGAAACATTTTTTTATGAAGATGATCCACCTTATTATTTTCCCAACAATAATTTGTATAAGTAATTAACAAATAGTTTTCAACTTATTAACAAAAATAAATAAAAGAAACATTTTACATATCTTCTCTTCGTTTCGATTTACAAGAACCTTATAAAATATATCAAAAGGAAAATGGAAAAGTATCCTTAAATAGGGAACATCATGTCCAAATTTACAATAATTTACACATTTTCTCCATACAATTAATGATCCATATAAGACTCTAAGATCATGCCCCCGATTTGAATTAGATTCCTCCAACACGGGAGTGGCGGCTTAGTTGTCTAACTAACTGTTGACATCATTATATACCATCTCTACAAGTGGTGGACATGATAGCCTCCTTCCAATCCCATGTGATAGAGAGGTTTCATGCCTCCAAGATGAAGAAGGTAATGAAAATAAAGAAAAGGCTTTAAATCCACACACAACTCCATAACCAACAAAGCCCCATTTAGCCACAAAATCATTGTAAATTTTATCTTTCTTCATCTAAATTACAAATTTGTGTGTCCTTTGCTGAATCTTAGTGATCTAGTAATTGATTGGCATAGGAAAAAAATTTATTATTTTTATTATTTTCAAGGGGGTTTTAAAAAGTGTCTTTAAGATTTCCTGGCCAAAGCCTTATTAAAGCTAAACTATAAGAAACTTGCTGAAATAAAACACATTTTGAAATAAATAAATAAATAAATCTTTAGAATTGAAATCGAAATAAACACTCTTTGCATAATGAAACAAATGGAAATAAACACACTTTTTCAGAATGAAACAAATTGTTGGAAATAAACACACTTTTGAGAATGAAACAAATTGTTGGAAATAAACACATTGTAGAATTAAACACACTTTGCTTGAAATAAACACATGTTTGAAAATGTTGTTAAAAATTCTTGCAAAGAAATAAGAGTTTAATCTACAACACCAGGAACAATTACGTAACAAATTTCAACTGAAGAATCAAAAGTACTTACAAAATTAATACTTAATAGATTTACACAAATTGCTTAAAAATATAAATACCAATAAAATAAAGGATCATGTTTCTTGGAGGAGTGGGCCCTTGCTCCACCTTGAATCAAGAGTTGACAAAGTATGATACTCTCAAAATGAAATGGCTATCTTATTATTGAAATGTTTTGTCTTACAAAAAACTTATATATATATATATATATATATATATATCTATATTTAATCTATCTTTAGGTCTTTATATATATTTCATCATCCGAAGATGCATTTACAATCATAAGTGTTCAATAGTTGTCCATCCATCTATAGGTTCTAGTGAAACAAAATAGTGCTCAAAGTAGATGTGAAATTTAGAAACCTTGCTGGACATATAATTGTTTGGTCTTACATAAGTATTTCTAGAGTATGAAGAATCAAAATTTATTGATTTGTTCCTGATTGGAGGGCCCATTAATTTCTCTCACCAGATTTTGTCAAAATAAATAGATTCCCATTGATTAGAACTTTGGAGAAGTTTTGGAACCAAAGGGAAACATTCTAGAACTAACTGTGAAAGTTTCGGAGCTAAGCAGGAGTTCGAACTAAGTGTTGGAGTTCTAGAACTAAGTCTAAAGGTTTCAGAACTAAGTGATAGAGTTCCTTAGCTGAGTGATGGAGTTTGGAACTAAGCCTGAAGGTTCAGAGCTAAGCCGCATTGAAGCCAATGTCCTCAAAAAGGTGTTGGTTGCTTCATACTTTGCTTATCTGACCAAATGTGACTTGTTTTATTCCAAAAACTGAATTTCCACACACTTTGTTAGGAATTATAGAGTTTTTAGATGTTAGAACTAAATCAAACAAAAGATGGACAATTACATCCTAACTTATACTAGATCAAACAAAAGCCACAAAATGCAAGTCAAACTTGATTAAAAGGAGAGTAAAATGAGATCATTTATTGCACATTGATGAGGCATATTTTGGCTTATCATCTCCCCCACACTTACTTGTTTGTAAGTCCTCTTACAAACTCTATTCTTCAAAACTGGGATTGTGAATTCTACATTCCAATTGACTACTAAGGTCAAATGGTTGAAACTGAATATCCCAAAGTGCTTCTTTAGAAGTGTTGTATCATGATCCCTCCTCTATTTTTCTACCACTCCTCAAAGTGAGTGGGATCTTAAGGCTCTCTATTTTTCCATGGAGACATGGGAGTGAGAAGGAGAGGAGGCCTTGTTCTCATCCCCATCCACATGCCCCTACATTTTTCACCAACTTGAGGGATGAGTGTACACAAAGCTCTAGCTCTTTCCAGACTCCATATTAAGTTTGTGGGAGATATCACTTCTCTTCTTCTTAATGCAACAATGAGAAACTCCCATCTCTTCAGAGCATCCATCATAAATATCTTCAATTTTTTTCTCTTCATAAGAGGTGAAGGCATCAATACTTTTTTGCAAAGATGGCAATATAATGTGCCTTGAATCGATTCAAAGGCATGGGATCTGAAATGTATAGCAAAGGCAGATGGTTTTCCATAGTGAGCTCTCATGCAGAGGCCAGATGAACTAGCCTTTAATAAGTGTTCAAGTATCCCTCTCTTTCCAAGCTATCTAATTTTGGAGTATAAAAACAAATGCATTAAGCTAGATTTCCCCTACATATAGATTAATCATGAAGCCATGTATTCTTTTCTAACATAAAGTTGTAGAGATAAAATTTCACAGAGAATTTTTTTTCTTCTCGCACTGGCTAAGGAATATGTTGTCATGAATTTTGATTCATCCTTTATTTCATGTGGAAGACCACATGAAATCCTTGATAGTTTCCAATGGATAAATTTCTCTTCTAGAAAGACATTGTATGTAGGAGAAGGTCTCCTACATGTGAGTAATCTTTCACTCATTATACAGACCATTTGTATCTTTTCCAGACATTTAAATTTTCTTCCTCCATTTTGTAGAATTTTTCTTCCCACTCTTTCCTTGCCTTCTTCTCCTCTTCCATCTTGCTTCTTAGTTCTGATTTGATATTTTGAACTCATTAAGCTTTTTGTAGGTATCATCCCATAACTGCTTAAGTGGCTAGTAAGTTAGCTCAGTTTTGTACAATTTGATCCATTGAAGATATTTTTGTCATAGCACTCTGTTTACTAGCCAATTGACATTCTTTTTCTTTTTCCACCATTTTTGTTTGACTAATGTCAATTCTTCATTCTTATCTGTGAGCTGAGTTTTCAGTTGTTCAATGAGCATTTCTATGCTCCAATTTTTTTTGAGGAAGTTTAATTCCTCATCCTTCTCCCTAATGATAAGTTCTTCTCTAGACAAGAACAAAGCTTGCCTAACTTGTTGTTTCTCCTCTTTTTCTAGAAGTTCCTTAGGGAATGAGCATTCTCTTCCACCAAAGGGGATTTCCTTTTTGTTTCCAAGATGCCAATTCCTCTTCCTCATGTGACAATATTGTTGAGTCACCCATCTCCTGAAAATCCTGCTCTTCAAATATTTCATCTTCTTTCTCCAATTCCTCAGTTTGACTTGGTAGAGGAGGAGACATTGCCATGCTACCAAAATATCAAAAACTTCTTTCTCTAAACCCTCATGTACTTCAATATCCACTGGAGTTTCCCTAGACTTCTTATGAACTCTTTTTCTTTGAGGAGCTTCAACATTTCTTGAAGTGGGCTTTCTCCTTGAACTTCTTCTGATTTTTACTTCATGGTCCAACTTGGGTGAACTATCATTATCAGAGACAGGTATTAGTTCTTTTGGTATTGTTGCAGAGGAAGGAGTTTCTTTTGAAGAACATGGTAGGTTTTACAGCTTTGATCATCCTTTCAGATCTCCTCCTCTTTGGCACTTTAACCCCACTTATTTCCTTCTTTTTCTCATAGGGGATCAATTTCCAAGTTACTTTTAGGAGAGAAAGGGGTTGGTATTCCCCTTCTGATAATATCAGGGCTTTTTCTGAACTTATTGAGGAATTTTTCCCATGCTTCTTCTCCATTTTTCTTTGAGAGAAAATGGTGTTGACAGACCAGATGGACTAATCCATGGTGCCTAATTGTCCCAACTCCCCAAGAATATCTCTGAGCCATTTTCTGGATGGAGTCAAAGAGGAAACTAGGAAGGTTTACTATATACTCTTGTTTTTTTGCCCCATACCTAAGATATATCAGCATTTTAAGGACCTCCCTTCCCACAGTCCCATATTGGCCATCGCAAGTTAGGTACTTAACTACCCAAAATGCTACTCTATGTCAAAGGGTTTGGGTAGGCTAGCTCTTTTGACCCCCTTGATGATCTTCTTAGTATTATAAATATATGGGTTTAGATTCACCCTCTTGTCTTAAGGTTTCCACCAGTTCTTTTAGGGTTCCCTTTATAGATTTGGAACATGTACAATTGGTACCCCAGATACATTTCTCATTGTATTAATAGTAAAGGGAATTACAATGCTTTTAACCTTAGTTCTGGACTGCTCTAAATTTACAACAAATTCTCTTACCAGTTTGTCATTGTATTTTGAGAATTTCTTTAGAAACTCCAACCAACCTGCTTGTTCAAAAATGGTTGCTACTTCTCCATCTGCAAGAAGTTGTGTATCATCTTCTGGCTCTGACTTCTTTTTGATACCCATGGAAAAGAGGATGATTCAAATTATTTCTTCTTTCAAATCCTTACTTTTCTGTCAGAGATAGCTATGGAACTACTAGATTTGGTTGTGGAACTATTAGATTTGGCTATGGAACTGCTGGATTTAGCTATGGAATTTCAAATATGATTCTACTATTTCTTCCTTGAATTTTTCTACAACTACTCTCAATTTTCATTTATTCCACCCAAATGATAGTTCATTATTAATACGCCACCACTTTTACTTATTTAGTTCGACATCACCCTCATGATTACTTGCTTTTAATCATAATGTACAATAAATGACTCATTATACCACCTACTTAAATCAAGTCTAATCACACATGCAAACTTTTAATTTAACCTTTAATAAGATCAAGACATAATTACCATCCTTGCTGATGTAATCCATCCACCTTGATGACTCATCATTCCTAAAAAAAGTGAAAAAGAAAAATGGTTAGAAAAGACAACTGGAATTCCAAAGAAGTTCCTTTTATTTGAATTAGCCATTTATTGAGGAGACCAACCACCATTTCTAGTTTTCAATTGGTCTTTGAGAGAATTTTTTTTTGGGGAAGAGAATGCCATTTACTGGTTTTCATTCCCTTCCTTTTTTTTTTTTTTTTTTTTTTTTTTTTTATTTTTTTTTTTTTTGGGGAAGAGAATGCCATTTTTCTGGTTTTCATTCCCTTCCCTTATTTTAGATCCTTGCATTTGATTACTTGATCATTTTGGAAGAACTAGGTTCTTCCATATGATCAAATTCCTTTTCTACTTCAATTTGCTTCAAGAATTCATCCTTGGTAGGAGGCTTCCTATAGAGTTTTAGCCTGTGTCCATTGACCAAAAGTGTCCTTCTACTACCATCAATGGGAAGTAGTTGAATAGAGCCATTGTCATATATCTTCTCAATCTGATAAGGTCCTAACCACCTGGTTCTCAACTTGCCTTTGAATTGTTGGTACTTGGAATCAAACAGTAATGCCCAATCTCCTACCTTGAATTGTCTTTCCTTGATATGTGTATCATGCCACTACTTCCTTTGGTCTTGGATTATCTCTGTCTATTGTTGAAGTGCTTCCAATCTCAGCTCATCAATTCATTGAGTTGTAGAATTCTTTCCTTTTGTGTTGTATCCAATTCAATACCCAATTTAGTTGTTGTCCTCAATGTTTGTAGTTCAAATTCAATGGGTAACAAGGGATTTTTCCCATAGACTAACTCATATGGTGAGAACCCTTGTTGTAGTCTTCCAAGTTGTGTTATAAGCCCAGACAACCTCAAGTAGCCTCTTCACCCAATCTCTTCTACTGCTTCAACTGTTTTGGTGAGAATGTTTTCCAATTCCCTTTTTTGTCACTTCTGCTTGTCCATTTGATTGTGGGTGATAGGGAGATGACTTCCTATGATTGATCTGATAGTACATTGTGAAGGCCTGGATCATATTAGACATGAACTATGGACCTTGGTCTAAAACTATACTTCTTGGTGCACCAAACTTCATCATAATTTTGTGCCAAAGGAAATCAACAATTGCATCTTCATTAGCATTTGTTAAAGCTATCGCACCTCTTCCCACTTTGTTCACATAATCAGTACATACAAGAATGTGCTCTTTTCCTTGTGAAGGAGGACTAAAAGGGCCAAAAAAATCCAGCCCCCACCTTTCAAATGGTTCAATCACTACTTGAGGTTGCAGAGGCATTTCACTAGTGAAAGTTGGTTGTCCCATCCTTTGACAGGATCACACTGCTTGATGTATTTCTTCACATCTTTATACAGAGATGGCCAATAATATCCAGTGCCAAGTATTTTGTGGGTTGTTCTTTTCACTAAAAAGTGTCCTCCACTTGGTTCATCATGACATGCCCTAAGTATGTCAAAGATTTCATCTTCTCTCACACACCTACGTAAAACCAAATCAGGACCACATTTAAATAACATTCCATTTAACCATTTAAATTGTGCACTGGTTTTGATTAATCTTTTCATTTGTTTCTTAGTAAAAAAGGAGGAAACTTCCTTGTTGCAAGATAATTTTCCATATCAGCAAACCATGGTGTATCAGCTGAAATAGCAAATAATTGTTCATCTGGAAAGTTGTCCTTAACTGGATCTTCTCCCCTGTAGTGGTTAATCTTGACAAGAAATCAGCTACCACATTAGATTTTCTGGATTATCCACAATGGTAATATCAAATTCTTGTAAAAGTAATAACCATCTAATTATCCTACCTCCAACCACTGGTTTGTTCATTAAGTATCTAATTGTTGAGTGATCTGTATGTACAAATATTTTGTACCCTGTAATATAATGTCTGAACTTATTAATTGCATAAATCACAACAAGAAATTATTTTTTTAGTGGTGGTGTAATTTCTTTCAGTGGGAGTAAGATTTTTACTAAGGTAGTAAATAGCATACATTTTCCTTCTTCATCTTTTTGTCCCAAAACTGCACCAATTGAGTTATTTGAGGCATCTGTTTGGATGTGAAAAGGTTTCTCCCAATTAGGTCCTCTTAATATTGGGGAAGTGATTAATTTTTCTTTAATCTCTTCAAAAGCATGTTGACACTTTTCATCCCAATGAAATTCACAATCCTTGGTAAGCAAACCAAACATGGGGGCAACAATTTTACTAAAATATTTGATAAAACACCTATAGTATCCAACATGTCCTAAGAATGACTTGATATCCGTGGGGGTTTGAGGAACAGGTAAGTCTGAAATAATCCTGATTTTGTTTTGGTCAACTTGAATTCCTCTTTTTGAAATGTGGTGTCCTAGTACAATTCCCTCATCAACCATCATCAAACATTTCTCATGACTAAGAGACAAATGGTGTTGCTCACATCTTGTTAATATTTGTCCAAATTTTTCAAGGCATCATCAAATGTTTCTCCATGCACAAGTAAAATCATCCATGTATACTTCCACACAATCATTGGTTAGATCTACAAAAATTGCTAGTACAACCCTTTGGAAGGTTGTTGGAGCATTACATAGTCCAAATGGAAATACCCTGTAGGAAAAGGTACCCCATGGACAAGTAAAGGTAGTTTTTCTGATCCTCAGCAGCCACCCTGATTTGATTATATCCACTAAAGCCATCCAGGAAGGAAAAGTATTGTTTACCTGAAAGGTTGTCTAAAACTTGATCTATGAATGGTAAGGGAAAATAATCTCTAAGTGTAGCTTTGTTCAATTCCCTATAATCAACAAAAATTCTCCATTTTCCATTATTTTTAGGCACAATCACAAGAGGAGACACCCACTGACTATCTGAGATGGGGTAGATAAAGCCTACTTGCAATAGCTTTTCAATTTCCTGCTTGACTATGTCCCTCAAGGTTGGGTTGATCCTTCTCTGAGGTTTCCTAACTGGTTTAACATTTTTAGTATAAATGTGATGGGTAAAATACTTGGATGGATTCCTTTCATGTCTTTATAGTCCCAAGAAAAATCTCTAGTATGACCTTTCAAGACATCAAACAATTTAGCTTCTTGATCATTTTCCAACCAATTGTTAATGTTCAAAATTTTACCTAGTTGAATCTCAATTTGTTTGGTTCCAGTGTGTGATGAATTGATTTGTTGAAAAGGTTCCATTAGGGTGTTTAGTGGACATGAATGTGGTAACAACATATGATATGCAACAATGTCTCTAAAGTTCCCTTGAGAAAGAAATATTGGACAAAGGACAAGTAGGCAGAGTTATGATACTTATCTTGTCATTGGTCAAACTCTCCTCATCACTGTTGTTTTCCAAACATTCTCATTGTTCCTTGATATCTTTGAGACTAAAGCTACTGATTCCGTAGCTATTTCTTCCCTCCCGAAGAGAAATCATGTTCCTCCGGAGTGAAATTATTTACATCTGCATGGAATTGTTGTGGTTCTAGAGATAAGTATGAATGAGAACTAAGTATGAAGGTTTCGAACTAAGTCCGAAGGTTACAGAACTAAGTCCGAAGGTTCCGAACTATCCCGATTGTTCCAAAGACAATTGGTGATCATTCAATGGATGATTAATCATATTCTCTACCTCTCCCATACATGATCCTGCAATGTTATCATAGCCAAAGAAGAATTTTTTTGTTTATTAGTATCAGGATCATCAACCCATAATTGTTCTTGATTATCAATAAAAGGTCATGTAGAAGGATATAGGGAAATTTTCTTAGAATTCTTACCATTTGAGATAGTCATATCACCTGATCTGCAATCAATTAAGGAAGCAACAATATAGCTAACCATGGTCTACCCAAAATAATGGGATAACCAAGTGTTTTACCTTTTGGCCGTAATATAAGGAAGTCCACTGGATACTCCCATGACTCCACCATAACTGCCACATCTTCAATGATCCCTTGGTTTTTCTACTGAATGATCTACCATCTACAATATGGTGCTAGTAGGTTGTATACCTATCAATGGTAATGTTTTCAAAGTGTCTATTATCATCACATTTATAGCTGCTCCCAAATCAACCAAAACATTATGTATATGTTTATTTCCTATAGAGATAGAAATAACAGGGCTTCAAGATCCCCATATTTGGGAAGTAAGAGTTTTCCTGCTAATAAATCAACAAGTTTCCCATCTACCTTAATAGTCCTAGGGTACTGCTTCTTCCTTCCAGGTCTTTTCAAACATAACATTTTGATTAATTTGTTTAATTCAGGAATGTCCTTGATTCTTGCAACAATGGTATTTCAATATTTAGTTTCCTTAATTCTGCACTATTAGATTCCTTGGTCTCAATAACTTCCTTAAATCTTTCTGGAAATGGAGTTTCAGTAGAGTTGTTATCTGGTTGCTTCTCTTTTTCTTTTTCATCCTCCTTAGGAATAACTGAACTAGGGTTTCAGTTTCTTCTATCATCTCAGTAATTATAATAGGTGGACTATTAATTATTTTTCCAGATCTTGTTTGAATATCCTTACAGTCCATGGCATTAAGATCAACTGGTTTTTCTTGCTCTATTGTTCCATAGACAAGGGTTGTTTGTTTGTTTTTGGGATTAGCCACTGGTTGTGTTGGTATTTGTGTTTGAACCACATTTTCAGTTTGTGAACCTTGTGTTGGAGAACCCATTATGGCCTGTTGATGTTGGTTGGGATATGTTTTCCCTTGAGCATAGTTATTAGGGTTCCACCTAGGTTGTGACCAAGTATAAGGGTTACTTTGACCAAGACCATGGTTGTTGGTGTCCTTGAGCATACCAAGCTTGTCCTGCCCAATCCTGGGGATTCCATGTTGGTTGAGGGGTCCAAGGTGGTTGTCCCCAATTTTTTGGTACTATCTGAGCTACCCATGGCATCATCTAGGGATTAGGAACAGATCTTGGTATGAACTACCCCTGGCTAGGTTGTCTCTGGACAAATTTTTACTTCTTTTGTAGTGGATGAAGTGTTGGTTTGTTTAAGCTGATTTTTTATGAATGGAAGAAGAGAACAAACATTAACTTCATGTTCCCTAGATTCACAAATAAGACACATTTTATTTTATCCAAAGGACAATCTCTTATTGCATGCTTCTTTCTACATCTAGGACAATACATAGCTAATGGTTCAAGTATTAGCATTTTCTTTGGCTTGTAATCCATCCATGGTGGAAGTTAATTGAACTAGGATATCTGTTTTAAAGTTTTTCTAGTTCATCCATAAGTTTTTCATGTCTTGATTTGCACTTTTCATAGTTTTTCCTTTCCTAGGTCCACCCCTTGTTCTTGAATAACTTCTACAAAGGTCTTTAATATCATTCATTCTCAATTGATTGATGTTTCCACCTCCCATTAAATTAAGGGATTCCCTAGATTCATCATCCAAACCTTTAAGAAAAATGGTTTTTCTTAGCTCTTCTTGAAGTACAAATCCACACCTTTTACTTACAAAGAGGAATCTATCTAAATAATCTTCCATATTTTCATCCTCTTCCTGTTTGATCCTAAAAAATTCTTCCTTCCTGTTTCTCCCTCTACATAGTAGTCTTGATATTTTTCTAGGAAGGAAGTTTCCATTTTCCCCAAGTGGTAATAGAATTGGATGTTAATCCCATAAACCACCTCATTGTTGCATCTTTCAGAGTAGATGGGAACAACTTGAGTTTTTGATTTTCTATTTTGTAGTCATAGGTCTGACACAATACTTTAAATTCAAACAAAAATTGGTCAAGGGTCCTAGATGACATCCCTCTAAATGTAGGAAAGTGTGTAGGTGAAATATTCTTCATAGGTGTATCATCATCCTCCAACTGAATTGGATAAGTAAAGGTCCTATCAGGTTCTCTTTCAGCTTCTCATGCCATATTTCTAAAAATAGTATCTTCTAGATATTTTTCCCAATCAATGTGGTATGTGATCCACTTTGGTGAAGGTGAGAAGTCAAGAGTAGGAGGTTGACTACTCAATTGAGAATCAAAACTTTCTCTAAGTGGGTCTTGGGATATAATCCTTCTCCTAAAAGTTCCACTTCCTTCTGGTGATTGATCCAAAATTCCAAAGGTGGAAGTTTTGCTTCTTGTCTAACAGGGGACAATGGTGCTTCTAATTCTTCTCAACTTCCTTATTTGAACTAGAGGATGCTGATAATTCTTGTTGAGATATTTTTGGGAGAAATCTACCCTTTGAGTCTCTTGGTCTACTCATAAATTTTATGATAACGTAGGGAAGATTTTTCAATTACTAGATGTATGATTGTTTTTCTCTTGTTGACACCTAATTAGACAATTCTAACTAGTGGGTCCCAAAAACGGTGCCAAAAATGATGGGTGTCATTATTCCCTTCATTTAATCAACTCTTGGTTGATGTCATATTCAAACCAGGGGTGTGTCTGAAGCTATATGCAACAAGAAGAATCTTAGTGATCTAGTAATTGATTGTAGGTATTTATTATTTTTATTTTCTAGGGGGTTTTAAAGTGTCTTTAAGATTTCCTGGCCAAAGCCTTATTAAAGCTAAACTATAAGAAACTTTCTGAAATAAACACACATTGCTGAAATAAATAAATCTTTAAAATTGAACGTACTGCTAGAAATAAACACTCTTTTATAATGAAACAAATTGCTGGAAATAAACACACTTTTGCATAATGAAACAAATGCTGGAAATAAACACACTTTTGCATAATGAAACAACAAATAAATTTACATTTGAAATAAACACACTTTGCTTGAATTTAAAAATTTTTTAAAAATTAAAAATGCTTGCAAAGAAATAAGAGTTTAATCTACAACACCTGTAGCAAGAACAATTACGTAACAAATTTCAAATTGAAGAATCAAAAGTACTTACAAAATTAATACTTAATAGATTTACACAAATTGCTTAAAAATATAAATACCAATAAAATAAAGGATCTTGTTTCTTGGAGGAGTGGGCCCTTGCTCCACCTTGAATTAGGAGTTGAAAAAGTATGATACTCTCAAAATGAAATGGCTATCTTATTATTGAAATGTTTTGTCTTACAAAACTTAACTATTGTATATCTATATATATATATATATATATCATATATATATATATTTTATCTATCTTTAGGTATTTATATATATTTCATCATCCGAAAGATGCATTTACAATCATAAGTGTTCAATAGTTGTCCATCCATCTATAGGTTCTAGTGAAACAAAATAGTGCTCAAAGTAGATGTGAAATTTAGAAACCTTGTTGGACATACAGTTGTTTGGTCTACATAAGTATTTCTAGAGTGTGAAGAATCAACAATTCATTGATCTGTTCCTGATTAGAGGGCCCATTAATTTCTCTATCACTAGATTTTGTCAAAATAAATAGATTCCCATTGATTTAGAACTTTGGAGAAGTTTCTGGAGAACAAAGGGAAACATTTGAACTAAATCAGAAAAGTTTGAGAGCTAAGCAGGAGTTTAAAACTAAGTGTTGGAGTTTCAGAACTAAGTCTGAAGGTTCCAGAACTAAGTGATAGAGTTCCTTAGTTGAGTGATGGAGTTTGGAACTAAGCCTGAAGGTTTCAAAGCTAAGCCGCATTAAAGCCAATGTTCCTCAAAAAGGTGTTGGTTGCTTCATACTTTGCTTATCTGACCGAATGTGACCTGTTTTATTCCAAAACTGAATTTCCACACACTTTGTTAGGAATTACAGAGTTTTTAGATGTTAGAACTAAATCAAACAAAATATGGACAATTACATCCTAACTTATACTAGATCAAACAAAATCCACAAAATGCAGTCAAACTTGATTAAAAGGAGAGTTCAATGCTACAAGGAGAAAATTAACTCTGTAGTTTTGCATTTTGTAACTTCACACGAGTTGTTGCAATCCTTCATATTTCACTTTGATCTTTGAAGCATGATGGAAAAGACATTTGGTATGATCTAATAGTAGTTAACAAGAGGGGAAATTTCACAGTCCTATAGTTGACAAATTTTTAGTTTTTACAATGTTGTTAACTAAACTTCTTTCTTCAAGGCTTGACAAGAGGGACACATGGCATCATGTGGTGGCATCATGTAATGAATGAAAATTTTCAGCCCCGTAGTTGGAATTTTTACAAAAATTTACTATTGTTAACTACTCTCCTACCCATGTTGACCTGAAGGAAAGAACATGTGTCAATGCCTCATGAATCATAAAAGGAAAAAAAAATGCTTAAGCCATGTATAAAGGTCTTAAGGACCATTCCAATGAGAAAATAACATGGCATTTAAGTAAATATAATGTGGACAATCTATCCACATGTAAGGCCCATATTAAAACACAGATTATAAGATCAATGGTGGAAAATTCAAAAATATCTATGAAGTCATGGCCGTCATTAAGGAGAGCTTGTGAAGGGCACTATATGGTTGAATTTTGTGATAATTCTTACCCTTTACAATCAAATTTATAAGTTTTTGAATCCCTAGAAGAAGAAGAAGACCTAATTTCTACATTTGATATGTGAAAGATTTCTTTTGAAGCTATAACTTTGTTTTCGGTGATCTTACTAGTTTAAAAGAGAACTGCGACTAATTTTTATGCAAGTAAGTTCTTATACAAGGTATTTGTGTTCTTTTTGGTAGTGTGAAGTTGTTTCGAGCATTAAATAAGGGTTTTCATACATCCAATTTGTTATTAGTCTATAATCGAAGGAAATTTTATATCCTCTTTCCCTAAAATAATGAATATCCAATTAATCGGTGTCCCAACCTTGTCTTATCTTCTTGTTTACATGGACAAGATCATGGATATAAATTTAGGAAATACATATTTGGGTGAATTCCTTCAGATGATGCATGTAGTTGATAGAAACAAATTAATGGAAAAAATTGACAGAAGTTCCATTTCCTATTAGCTACATTCCCTTCATCACTCAATATCCAAAACTAGTATGGACCTATGCACAAAACTATGACCCGAGAAGTGAGAAGTTAGAGATGGGAATGGTGTTTTTTTATGTTTGACCTCTAACATTTTTGATGACATGTTAGGGCTCCCAAGTTTTGACCAAGTTTTAGATATTTCACTTGAGAAAGTAGAATTTTTGGAATGCCAACAATGCAAACTATTCCAAGATATTAAACAACCAAGTGGCTTGAGAATCCAATGATTTATGCTACTATAATCTCCAATAAGCTGAGCAAGGCTAAATTTATTAAATAAATTAGGGACATTATCATCCTGTTAAATAAGATTGTTGGGAATGATTTTGTTTATCCTTACCATGATTTGATGTTCAGATTCATCCAAATTATGAATGGAAAGACACCTATCTTTCTGGGAGAGATCATAAGTGAATCCATCCATTATCATCTCATCAAGATGACAAGTGTAGATTGAAGGAGATTCTATAACCAAATGTGAATTCTACATGACCTCATATCTAGTGTACAACATTACATGTCATAGATCATTCCCGAGATCTGGTGAAATCTAAGAATTTTTCTCAATTCAAGGTATGTGATGTATACCCATAACTCAACTTGTAGAACTAGAAGAATAATTTCATGTTGTTCCATGATGTATTCTTTTCCCCTATTTTTTGTTTATTCACACCTTAATAGGAGTTCTATAGGATTTCATTTAGGGAAATAGAAGGGGTTACTGAATACGGATGTGATTTCATCTAATTTATATTTTTCACTTACATTAGAGTAAGTGTCTTACAGGGAACACCCTACATGTTGCATAATTACTTAGATCACAAATGGGCACTTCTAAAACTATTAAGGAAAATGGTGGAGGTTTACAAGCTCATTGCATGGAAACACAAAATTAATCTCAAAGATCCCAATCACTATTGGGAGATATACATGCCCTAAAATGGTTAAGGCCAAACTCCTAGAAGCTAAAATGAACAAGGTTATCATGCATAAGTTTTGGGCTAGGAAAAACTATGACATCAAATGGATAGTACAAGGAGCCCTTGGAAATACATATGAGCATGAGCATCATTACAAGGACTACTAGATTGACTCTAGGGATGAGGAGGAGGTAAGACTTAGAGACTACTCTAGAATGACCCTCACCCAATTCATTGACTATAAAATTGCAGTTGTTCCTAAGGGCTTGGTGGATGAAGGAGATATGGTGAGAAAGTATTACACATATAATAACATTGCAACACAGTCTATTCCACCTATCAATTGGATTACACTAAATACTATGTCCTTACATGAAAGGACCACTCATATCATCAAGAATACTCTATTTTAGTTGATAGAAAATTTTATAATCGATCCCTTAAAATATTATAGTTTTTAGAGAGTACATGGCCACTTGGGCAATCAAGGATATACTTCCACCTTTTGAGAAGGATACCACAATTTTAGATCCCCTGAAGGTAAAATATCCATATATTTTCATTATGGTACCAACTACTAAGGTAGTGGAAGAGATAAGTGCAGCCGCCAACAAGACACACACATACGTATGCAATTGACACATATGACTAAAGAAATATTGAAGAAAATAATGAAGGATGTCCTAATTGGTGAGGTCACTCTAATCCAATTTGTCCCCCATCCCACTTCTAGACCCAAGGTGACTGTTGCTTAAGGAAAAACCTAAATAGTTTCATCATCTTCAATTCTAGAAGGATCACCTAGCAAAGGGAAGAGGATGAGAAAAAGTGTTTCACCAAGGCAACTCAGGATGAGTCCAATATTGTAGCACATCCCCGAGGAAGTGGAAGAGGGACCAATTACCAATAATTTTGTAAGGGTTAAAAGGGAAAAGGTGGCAACAATTGCTATACAAGTAATTATCAATGCACCAATACAATGAGCTACTTCATGCCTTGAAATACTTGCTAAAGTATCAAAGACCCCAGAGGTAGTTAATAATACCCAGCTCCTATGTCACAATAGGTTCATGCCTCTATCCCAAGTCAAGAAATATAAGTGTAAAGTGTCCCTAAAGTTGTGGGACAAAATAAGTAAGATCCATCACATGAGCATATCTTCACTGATTTATTGCATGGATTAGGCCAATATGCTAAAGCTAACATTTACCCAAAAAATGTCCAAATTACATCTGTTCAAGTTGCATGAGTTGAAGAAAAGGGAGGAAGTTCAACATATCATGAACAATCCACCATAAAAGAGGCTAAAATGATAGAAAAAAATAACTAAATGTTGGAGAAATTCAATTGGAAAAGGTTGAATAACCAAAAACCATGGATCTTCTTCAATTATATCTTGACATGGTGGAGAGAATAATGCAACTCTTGAAGTTGCATAGAAATTTGTAGAAATATAGGCTCAATATCAAACAAAGATACAAAATAATATAGTCGGGGAGCCTTCTCCATCTAGGAATGAAGGTGTTGAGACTGAAACTACAAGACTTATAGATGCAAGTGCTTAACATCCTTCTTCTAAAATGAAAGAAAAATTAAAATAGAAAGAGGTAGAAAAGGATGAAACACAAGTAAAGTCATTTTAAAATTTGGATATACTACAAGTTCAGGTTGATGATTCCAGCATCACACTCTTTGAACCACAATATATTGTAGTTGTATTATGTGCCTCCCGGAATAAAGGACAGGGGGAATGCATCACTCTAAGTGAAGGATGGTTGGGAGAAGCACAACCAAGAAAGAGAAAAATAAAATTTCAGGTGGAGGAAGAATACATTGAAATAATCATTTTATTGAGGCCATCCAAAACACAAAATAAATCCATGATTCTATCAAGAACAATGGTAGGACATCAAAGATAATGGTTTGTAAAAGTTTCCACCGCAAACCGATGTTTTAAGGGATGAAGCTTACCCATCATATTACTAGATCTCTTAGGTCACATTGGGGAAACAGACTAAAAATGTTCTTAAACATGAGGTTACTATGATAATGGGAGGTCTCTTAAAATGGATAAAAATAAAGAGACCAAGAAACAACTTAGGGATAAATTTGACATCTTATTGACTTATGTGCAAAATTGGGTGCAGCCTCCCTAGATAGTCAAGATATTTCCACAACTATCACTATATAATTGATAAAAATGCTAATGATTTGAGATGTAGGGGAATCCGCCAAGGAGTGGAAGAAGAATTTAACAAGCAAAGCTAAAAATTTCACTAAATAAATAATTTAATGCTACAATCCAGTTGTCCAAACAAATTGAAGCAAGTAAAGAAATGATTGATAAGTATCAAGTAGAAGTTGAATATTGGGAGGGATCATTCTCCAAGCTTTAAACCATCACAAGCATGGATGATGAAGTAGTGGAGAAGGAAGAGATAATTCCCTCAAATTTCCAAGGAAAATAATATGAGTATGAAGGGGATGTCAAATTAATAATGGACACCTTGGGGGGTTGCATAAGCAAGATTTAAGACATAAGGAAAAAAGTAGGGAAGTACCTAGATGATATTGGTTCCAAAATTGAAAGAATGCTTCCCCTCACAAATACTTACACTCCAAAATCTGTAGAAGCAGATAAGATAATGGAGATTATTCAACATATTATAGGGGAGTTAGAGTCTCCAAAGGATTTCAATTATTCTTCTATTCAAAAAATTTGGAGATTTATATTAATAAATTTTCCAAGAGAGTCAAGAAAAAGAGGGCTATTTATGATTATTTTGATATTTTTTATCTAAATAAGAAATAGTCTTTCTTATCATGCAGGGCTTGATGAAGATCCCATTTTAGGGATGTTTGAATGCTTTGACAGTACATGAATAAATTAGAAGAGAAAGAAAAGAGTAAACAAATTGACTTTAACCCTCCTTAGGCATTCTCTTTATTCTTTATCCCCCTCCACATTATTTATTCATTTCTATTCATTATTATTTCAAAAGGAAATCAAATCATTTGATTACAATGCATAACAAAATCTTCCTTGGATCATACATGGAATAATTAGGTGTAAGAAATGGACTAAAAGAGTTTTCTTACAATAAATGATATTCTCCACTCCTCCATGGGCTCAAACATGACTCAAAACCATTGCAACATGGTGTATCAAAATGGAATATTTTCAATTAGAACAACTCATCCATCTAGTTGGTGGATCAAGGATCAAATCCTTGTGGTTTTCTTGATTTTAGTGATCATGGGGGTATATAGGTATAATCCCTTATGGGATTTTTTTGTATAAAAGTGAAGGCATGTATTCACTTGTAAAAGTTATAATATTTGGGATTTTACTAAGTTGATTGCATTATATAGTCATTTGTAAGCATTGAGAACATTTCCATGACTTCCTTATCGAATTGAAGTAGTTATAACTGTTTTTCATACTTGCTTAGGAATTTTGGATTGTAAATATGAACATAGTTAAGGAATGTATTCTTTAATGTAATATTGTATCTATTGAATCAATGAAATATGAAGAATTATTTATTGGTTATTGTGTGAGATTGGTTATTGAATGAATATTGTGTTGTAGTGCTACTTTAAAATGTTTATTTATTTATAAAAATACTTTCTACAATATTAATTGGAGGTGACTTCTTACATCCCTTGATTGTATTTTAGGTGTTATGGAGTGATGAAGTGAATACTTTATTAAATTTGTATGCACAAGTGTTTGTGTTAAATATTTAGAGGTTATGTGGTAGTTTTTGCATGAATTTGGTATCAATGAATTAAAATTCCCCTTTGAAGATTATGTTATTTTGATTTTTGTTATTTTACATTCTTGAAAGTAATATGCTGAAATGGCGAGCATGATACTTCTTCCCATTAGATCCACCTCCCTTTCATTTAAATAAGTACCATCCTATCCTACCCCTACAAATCACATTATCCTTTCTTATTTTACGTGTTTATTGTAAAATCACACATATCCCTCATATTTCAAGTGTATTTGCCATGATCTATGAAGTTTATCATCTCAACATCATCATACCCCAAGTTGTTAACAGTTTATGTAGAGATGATGTTTATGATCATATTTCATCTATATTTTAGTGGCTTTAGTCTAATGTATCAAGTGTTTGCAATGCTTGTGTGACCATTCTTTTGAATGATCATTGCATTTTATCTAATATTAAGGTTCCAACAAGTCTAAGGGTTTTAAATATAATATCTACCTCTCTCTTTCAAACCATCCCTCATATTCTCTCCCTTGGTCTAGGCAGAGCCATAAAGTAGTAGGATATCAGCCACACCCTTGGACATGTACCTCCATGTCATTCCCATAAGGCATGGTCAAAAGAGACAAATAGATCCATCTATGGCTAAAAAATGACACATCAACAGGTCTATATTTTCTCCTTGCCCTATTTTCATTGTTTCCTTATTTTGGGGTGTTAGATTTTGAACCGACATGTAGATGGTGTCATTTTTGGGGACTTAGTTGTCTCATATCAATTTTGAGACCGTTTTTAGGTTTTGAGCATGATTTGATAAGTTTTTACCAAAGATTCTTCAAATTTTATGAGTTAAATTATTATTAGATGCTATATTTTCCCATCAACAACATCATTTCTTGGTGAATGTACTTTGGGGACTTGAAGAAAGGTTTATTAGTTCCTAGAGTTTAAGGGAGGTGTATCCACTTTATGCTTTCCTCGTCTCAAATATGCATTATACTTGTTTTATTCACATGGGTTTATCAATTCATCATCTATTTTTGTTTTTGGAGTAGTATTGAGTTCATTTTTAAGTTTATCCATCATGTCTATAGTGTAATCTCTAGTGGCAACTCCATTATGATTTTTAGGTCTAACCAATGCTATATTATTTACTATATTTTTTTGGTGAATCTAAATTTACAAATCGAAAGGATTAATATTATCATTATGATAATATCTTGCTAGGAAACTTCTTCCTGAGTTGAATTCATTTGCAAAAAGAAGGAAACAATTTTGGAATCCAAAGAAGAGATCAAGGTTTTAAAGGTAAGGACATTTAGTATTTTGATTTTTGTGATTCCCCTTTGATTGAGGATTATTCTAGTTCTTCGATAGTTCTAAACTAAATAGCCCCTGAATACCAACTTCACTCCTTTTTTTAACAAGGTTATGTGCCTAAATTTACTGAAATCTTCCCTAGGCCCACCCATTTTCTTACAATTGATAATAGAGCCTTTGGTTTTGAGTTTTCTCCTATGAGAAATATCCATAATATTGACCATACCATTTTGGTTTATAGACCACTTGTTCAAAACCTCGTTGATCATCCTCCTAATAACCTTGTTAATAACAACATGGATCATCCTCCTCCACATGCCCCTTTTAGAGTTAATTCCTTTAGACCTATCAATTTTAGGGACATGCCTAGATATCCAAATAGGTTCCTAATAAAATCAGGAATAGGTTATGCGAATCCCAAGGGAATAATGTTATCATTAGTCATCAACATCTTAATATGTTCTTAAATATTATGGATGATTACGAAGTGTAATATGGAGATATTTTCTTGAAATTATTTATGCACACTTTAGAAGAATATAAAAGAGAATGGTTAAATTCCTTGCCTCTTGGTTCAATTTATTATTGGGGTGAAATGGGGAATGCTTTTAGAATTCAATAGGGTGATAGGATAGACCTTGGGTTCCTCATATTTGAATTTGAAAATATACAAAAAAATACAATGAATGTGTACAATATTTCAACATAAGGTTTAACAGAACTTTGATGAGATTACCATCTAATTTGAGACCCAATTATGAGTTTTGTTTAATCAAATATTTTGATGCATATGATAAAAAGGTAACCTATTAATTGAGATACAATAACTCCGTCATTTTGAGATAAGCATTTAGCATGGCTATTAAAATTTAAAATAACATCAAGGCTACTAGAAAACCACCTAAAAGAGAAGGATTTAAACTTGTCAATCCTGAAAAACAATAAGAAAGCAAGCCAACTGATTTGGAAGAAGTGGTTAAGACCTTAACATGGATAGTTAAATAAATATCCAACAAAATGGCAAGAGATGAGAGAGGGTTGTCTTTAGACCTTCAAGTTCAAAATCAAAATCCAAATAAAAACAAATTTAGAGGAGATCAAAAATAAAATGATAGAGGATAAAGACCTATGGGTCAAAATTATAGGAAACATCTATTCAGAGACAATAAATTAGTCTCTGATCCATTAGGGGTAAAAATTATAGTAGTTAACAAAGATGACATCATTTGTTAGTGTGAAAAATTATCCTTGTAGGAATATGTTATTAGATCATACTTTGATGATGCATGTGTGTTTGATCATCAAGTAAACTTTGAACAAGGTGCAACCTCTACTAACCTTCTATGTGATAAAAATTTTGATGATTTTTGGGAAATTGTAAACAATATATATTATCTTACTCTTGAAGATGATGATGATATTGAAATGGCTAAATCTTTTAAATTTCCCAATCATGATTTGATTACTTAAGAGATTTTATGATAAAAATATATAATGGAGAAGCCCTTTCTAAGGAGGATAGGGAATTATTGGTCAATGAAATTGTTACCTAGGAGAAAGAGTACAATCTAAGAAGTAGGAAAGTGAAGAGTCCTACCCCATCCTCAAAAGATAATATGTCGATCTTGACTAATTTTTCTAAAGGTGCCCCAAGAGGAATATACCATGCAAAACTCATGTTGTTGAGCCAAGTCTAGGTATTCCTCCAGATGTTCTTGTTTTGAAATAATGTATACCATCTAAAAAAGTGATCACTCTCCCATCCATTGCATCCCTTCCCAAGTAGAATGTTTTGATATGGGATAAATCCTAATCCAAATGAAGATAAACGTCCCTTTATTAGATTTTCTTAGGATTATTGAGCATAGAAACATGACATTTGAGTATTTGGGATTCAATGAGGGTGTTATTGCAAACAAATATACCCCTCCCCTTGTTGCTGAAAATGAGATTGAAGAACCTTAAGAGATCATTGACCCATCCCCTAAGGTATATTTGGGTACAACCCTAGTTGAGATCTAGTTAGATGTGGATCCTTTTTACACTACACTAATTATAAATGGTTGGCTCCTACATAATTGTATGTTTGACTTTCGTGCTTCTTAAAATATAATTTCATTGGTAGTCATGAATATACTTGGTATAAATATACAAATACCTATGGAAGATGTTATGCCATGGATTCAATATAATTTCGTGTTATTGGATGTATCAAGGATCGATTATACAATTTGCATCTCACCATGGTAAGTACTTGACAATAAATGTTGTTGTTGATTACCCTGCCAAATGGGAATGCTATTTTCAAGAAAATGGGAAGAAAGTGTGGGAGATATAATGTAAATAGACATTTCTTATGTCACTATCCATTTGGAAGGAAAGTTGGTGAATCTACACAGAGAATATAATTTTATGCATTTGATAGAGGACCCTATGAATGAATCATATGAAATTTTATATACATATATGGATTTAGGGAACTTTTTGGTAATGCAAACTTTTAATATCAGTGCCTTGAACTTGAAATTCAGTTTGAAAACCTCACTTCTCCTTGGACTATGTATTTTGATGGAAAATGTTCTAGTCTTGGAAATGGAGTAGGTATAGTGTTTTTTTCTCCTAACCAAGGATCCTTTAATTTTTATTTCAAGTTATGCTTTGAGTGTACAAATAATATTTTTGAATATGAGGCACTCATACTTGGTTTGAGGATTTCTTGGAGACATGGGATAAAGGACTTAATTGTAAAAGGTGACTCTGAATTGGTTGTTAAACAAATCAAAATATATATATAGCCAAAAGTTAGAGGTTGAAACAATATAGAAATGTAGCATGGGATTTAATTGAGATGTTTAACTCTTTCAACATTGAATATCATGAAATAATTCAAAATCCAACAACAGATAGATTTATAGTGTTGTCTTATCGTATTATAATCAACTTTTATCCCCATACTATAATTTTGAATTTGAGATGTTTTTAGGCCTTCCATACCTAACAACATTAAACATTGGAAAGTATTTGATGATGAATCTCACATCATGAAATTCCTAAGTTGCAAAGATGAGTTTTCTAATCAATTCATTGATCTTGATCCTATGATAGAGGTGTGGTGTGGAAAAGAGATTCTATTTGGGAAGGCGGTGAATCAATTGAAAACTAACACAATCCCGGGAGGATTGGTCGACTTTGAATCTAATTTTGATGTTATTGATAGAGTTGTAAGAAATTACACTCACACTTCAAGAGATGTTACTAAATGCAACCTAGGAACTTACCAAGATCCAAGAAAATTTTGGTTGGGTAGTAACTAGGATGAATATGAAAAATAATCCTATACTAAACTATTAAGAAAATATCAAGAATATTTGGCTTGGTCCTATTATCAGTTGAAATCTAATAGGAGGGACTTATGTCAACATGTGATACTCTTAGAGCCTCATCGAGACTTTTAGGAAAAATCAAAGGCCAGTGAACCCCGTCCTTGCAACTAAAATGCAAGAAGATCTTAAGAAACTCAAGGATGGAAAAATCATTCAACCCACAATATATTCATCATGGGTTGTCAATTTGGTCCTAGTTAGAAAAAATAATGGTGATATCATATTGTTTGTTGCTTTAGAAATTTAAACTAATATTCATTGAAATATAACTACCATTTTCCAAACATGGATAACCATTTGCAAAAGGTAACAAGGTTAGAAATGTTTTCAATTTTGCATGGTTTCTCTACTTACAATCAAGTGGTGGTTAAAGAATTAGAACAATACAGGAATTCTTTCACTAATCCATGGGGAACCTATGTCTATGTCAGAATACCATTTGGTTTGATGAACACATAATCTAATTTCTAAAGTGTAATGGATGTTTCATTAATGAGTTTATTATGGTTTACCAAGATGATATAATAGTCTTCTCTAAGAATCGAAATGATCACTTACAACACCTTGAAAAAAACTTGATCAAGTGTAGATAGTTTGGTATCTCATTGAATCCTAGGAAATTCCATTTTGGTGTGCAAAAGAAAATATATTGGGGCACATTATGTCTCAATAAGGAGTTATGATTGACCTTGAGAGGGTGGAGGAAATTGATAAAGTACCCATTCCCCAATCTAAGAAAGGTATACAATATTTATTTAGTCAAATTAACTTTGTAAAAAGTTTTATATATAATTTTTTTGATATCACTCGCTTATAACAATTATGCTAAAGAAAGATCATATTATAAAATGGGGAGATGATTAAGTACAAGCATTAAAATGAGTGAAATATACATTAAATACCAACCCTATGTTGGCTAGTCTAGATTATAAGGAGTTTCATATTTTCTCCTTTGTATCTAAATTTATCATTTCCTTAGTTTTATTGCAAAAGGATGATGAATGCCATGAGAAACCAATTGCATTCTTCAGAAAGGCCTTACAAGGATCTGAATTGAAGTACACAATCATAGAAAAGCAAGATTTTTCTTTGGTAAAGGCCACTAAAATTTTTAGACCTTACATCTTGAGCTCAAGGTTGTTTCCTATGTGCCACATACCATGTTTAAATACATTCTAACACAAATGAAAGTTTTAAAAAGAGATAAATGTGGGTTAACAAACTCCAAGAATATGACATGGACATTCAAACCACCAAGTTGGTAAGAGGCCTTGGTTTAGCAAGATTGATGGCAGATGTAAATCTGTAAGTTGTTGAAGTGAACAATGTTGTTGTTGATTTAGGTGGTCCCCATGAAAAGGTTTGTGCATATTCATGGCATAAGCACATTCTGTATTACCTAGAAATTGAATCGTATTTTGGGCATAGACAAGAATCAAAGAAGGAAATTAAACTTAGTTTCCCAAAAATACATTTTTAAAGACTTTGATATAGCTTGGAAAAAACCCAAAAGGGTTCTTGTTAAGATGTATAACTAAAGATGAAGCTCCTATACTGATTGATGAGTTTCATGGAGGAATGTTTGGTGGTAATTATGATGTTAAAGTAACTGATCATAGCATTTTAAGAGTAGGTTATTGGTGGTCATATTTGTTTAAATATATTGCTCAAATGGTGAGGAAATGTGAAGACTACCAACATTTCTTTAGCACCATGGTTTTCTTGTGGTTATTTGGAGATGGTGGGTTCGAGTGGATATAGGATCATATGTTGTGGTGGTAGAGGAAGGTTCACATGTGGGACTTTTTATACGTTTATATCCATAGATCATTACCAACATGAGTGTCTTGAGAACTAGGTTTGCTTGTATTGTGGAACGAAACACAAAGTTGAAGATTGTCCATACCTTTATGAGCATATGTGTAATGACAAAAAAGAAGGAAAAGGCACAGGGATGATCAAGGTACATTTTGTAAATAATGAAAAATGGACACCGAAGAAAGCTGATCCAGAGCTTCAACCTTTGCTATTGACTACTCACGCAGAAGCCACACATGTGCGGGAGCCTCTTGAATCAAAGCCACTTATTAGGAGAGAGGAAATTATGTATGTTAAATATTTAAATGTTTCTCATCAAAAGGAAGTATATCAGAATACCATGGGAGTGATCAAATATTTGCAGAGGTGAGATCCGGCTCCTAAAGGAGTAGGTGCACAAGATGGAATGTGTGAATAACATTGAGCTCCCACAAAAATGTGTAGATGATATTAAGGAGGTATGTATGATGTTGTGTTAAGAGAACATCATCCCATTACTATGATAATGGTTTCACAAGAATGTACCGCACACAAGAGTTGAGCGTGAGTTTTAGATCCTCCCTACAAATTTACCACCGCAAAACCATGAGTATGGCAAGGAAATCACACTATATGTAGTAATTGATGGTTGGATGGTGAGTAATATTTTGATTGACACATGTGCTGAGGTAAATGTTCTAACTTTGGGTGCATGGAACTAGATGGGAAGGCCACCATTACAGCCATCTTCTAACATGTTGTATATGGTAAATAAGACAAGGGTCGTATTACCTATTGGGACATTGAAGGATGCTTCAATTAATATTCAAGGATCCAATTTTATAGGATATTTTGAAGTATTAGAGTTGGATGAGGCGTAAAACTTTCCCACATTTCTTGGACATCCTTGGTGTTATGCAAATAATGTAGACTTGTACTTCAACAAAAGATATATCAGTTTTGAGAATAAGAAGGATCACGTTGTCATACCCCTGGATGATGTGAAGGATGTACCCTACATTGAACCTATAAGTGAATAATATATTAATAGGATCTATGAATTTATATTATGTGGCCCTAAGAACATGGAACCATCTAAGGAAGGCATTCTTCAATGGGAAGACACGTAGTCTTTTAGTAATACTACTAGTGTTGCTTGTGACAATTGGGCCCATGGCACATATGAAATGGTTGGATGCAAGGTAAAGGGAAGAGTCACTCAAATGATTAGGTTGCACATGATTAGGCATTTGGGTAGAAATCATTTACCAAAGTATACTAGAGAGGAAATACATGATTCTTTCTTGTGTGTCATGGAAGAAAAGTGGAAGAACAAGGGAGATAGAAATAATATGATTATCTATACATTATGGTGAATAGAAGCATGTTGGTGGGTGACACAAAGAGATAATATTTTGGGCTGGCATGGGATAAGGGTATCCTTTTTAACAAGGTTTACTCAGAGAAATGTTCCCTCCCTTATACATGAGTATGATGGTAAGACTCCTACTTTAGTACACATCCACAACTGTGAGAAACAATGGACGTAGGGCTAGGAGGATTTATAACCATCTCTTTGGGTACATAATTTCTACTCTACTCTATGAGGATGCACATGCATTTGGTATGTCCATGTTGATTTTTATCAAGAGGCGCATATTGGTGAGATATGACCAAATGTATAGATCACACTTTTATTACTTATCTAATAAGCCCTTAGTACATAAGGCCTTGCAAATAATGAAATGCATCATGCTTGTAGATAGAACCAAGGCATAAGAACTCATAGTGCAACTATTAAGAGATCCTAAGACCAAGGCACGCAAATATGTAGTGGAAATAGAAGAAATATAGCTATGTCACGCGTGGAAAGAGAAGGAAAAGGGGAAAATGGTATACCTCATTGATGATGAAGAAGAATATAACCTAGATATTATCCATACTAGAGGGTGTACGTGAGGTAATGGACTCGCAAATGAAAAATCACACATGTACCATATTCATATAAAAATTAAGAAGGTTAATATTTGCATTGAGGATGTGCCTAAGGAGGCTATCATTGAAGACTATTGGTTTGAACCAGAGGTTACGAAGATCATTAAACTCTTTTGTGACTTTCAGTACCTCTTCCCCAAAGGCTATCATGAGTTGAATGGTGTGCATCCCTCATTGGGAGAAATGAATATTAAGTTGAAATAAGGTGCACATCCATTTCGGAAAAGGCCTTATAGGATGAACCGAACTTATGTATGAAGGTTAAGGAAGAAATTGATAAAATGCTTAAGTATGGGATCATTGAACCAATTGAGGAATCTAAGTGGGTCAACCCCATGGTGATTAGCATCAAGAAGGATGGTTGGATTAGGATCTATGTTGATTACAAGGAACTCAATGCTTCATGTGTTATAGATCCTTTTCCTACGCCATTCATAGAAGAGATCCTTGAAGGAGTTACGGGGCACAAAATGTATTCATTTACTAATGGATTTTATGGTTAGCACTAGGTACACATTACACACAAGGATCAAGAGAAGAATAAATTCTCCATGAAATGGGTAAGTTTTGCATATACTATCATGCCCTTTTGGTTGAAGAATGTGCTAGAGTTTTCTCATGCATAGTTTTGTAGGCATTCCATGACTTCATTCATAAGTTCTTGCAGGTTTATCTAGATGATTGGACCATTTATGGGCTTGTTAAATATCATTGTGATGATTTAAGATTTATTTTAGAGAGATGTAGGAAGCTCAAAGCATCTCCCTAAACATTGATAAGTGCATATTTTCCACACCCTTTGGCACCCTTCTTGGGAAAATTATTTGTAAGGATGGATTGTTGGTGGATCCAACTAATATTGCAATGATTTTGGGATTGGAAGAACCTACCAATCAAAGTGAAGTGTGTGGTTTCTTGGGGCATATTGGTTATTACAGGAAGTTTATCAAAGGATATGTAAAGATTGATGCGCCCCTGGAAGAATTACTCAAGGCTAAGGGAAATTTTTATTGGGGTGATGCACAACATGTGTTTGAAACATTAAAGGAGAATCTTACCACTACACCAATCTTGCACTTCCCTTCATGGAAAAAACATTTTCATGTACATGTTGATGCCTCTAACATGTATATTGGTGTAGTATTGGTGTAACCAGGAGAAGGTAATTTGGACCATCCCATATGCTTTGCAAGTATGAATTTGATGTCAGTAGAGTATAACTATACAATGACATAGTTCAAGGCATTATCCATGATCTACGTGCTTCACAAGTTTCAATAGTACTTATTAGCCACACCATTTATCTTCTATACAGATCATATGGCATTGAATTATTTGGTCAACAAACCTATTTTGTAAGGGTGCATCTGTCGGTGGATAATCCTTTTTAGGAATTTGACTTCACATTTGTAGTATAGCCAGGAAAGAGCAATTTGAGACCTGACCACTTATCAAGGATTAATTCTATAAAGGACACATATATTATTGAGGACATTATTCCTTATGCATAGTTATTTAGATTGAACCATGTGCCAACATATTTGGAGGACATAGAAATATTTTTGTGCACTGTTCTTGTGCCAGAAGGAATGAAGACCTTGGAAAAGAAGTAGATTATTATATGTGTCACACCTTATCAACTCATTGAATGGGAACTATATAAAATGGGAAGAGATGAGATCTTGCATAGATGTGTTCTCGGAGTATGAACATGAAGCCATTATGGAAGAATCTCATGGGGGAATAACATGAGGACATTATATAGGATATTTGACTAAGTGTAAGATCCTTTTAGCAGGCCTCTGTTGGGAGACATTTTATAAGGACACCAAGGCATTTGTTAAAGCATGTGATCACTGTCAAATAATTAGAAATCCTATAAATAGAGATGAAATGCCCTTGAGACCTATAGCAAGTGTGAAACCTTTTGAAAAATGTGAAATTGATTTTGTTGGGTTTATTGCACCACCCATGTGTAGGATCTGGAGTGTGCTACATCATCACATGTATTGACTACTTAACAAGGTGGGAAGAGGTTACACCTACAAAATATTGCACAATAGTAATAACCACAAGGTTCCTTTGGGAAAATATTATCAATAGGTATGGATTTCCTTTGATATTTACAAGTAATAGAATAACTCATTTCTTAAATGATACTATTAGAATCTTATTAACAAAGTTTATGGTGGCACACCATAAGACTACTTCTTATCACCCTCAAGATAATGTCATTGTTGAGGCTTTCAACAAGATCTTGGGACATACATTAAAAAATATATGTGATGTTGGAAAAAAGGATTAGGATGACAAGGTATCAGTCATTTTTTGGGCATATAGAACAACCTATAAATGGTTAAACAAGGCCACAACCTTTCAATTGGTGTTTGGCGCGGACGTTGTACTACTTATGGAATTTATGTTACCATATTTGTGTATGCATGCACAGGAGGTATGGATGATGAATAGGTTGTGGATGAGTGCATTGAAAAGTTGATGCAACTAGATTAATGGTTTGTCATTGTGTATTGGAGCTAGAATACAAAAAGCAAGACATGAGGCTTAGAATGGTAGGCACATCGGGAATTTTGGTCAGCCATTGATGTATTCAATTTTTTTATTCATTAATGTTCCTTGATATTTCCAAGGCACATCAGGTCTTATGCATTGATGTATTGAGCCATGATGTATTCATCTTATTTTTATGTACATTATTATGGTTTATACATGACAATTGCATTTGGGTTGCTTGAATTGACTATGTCTAAGTATGGAATTATGGGAATTCAGATCTTGTTAATCATTCTTTATGTTGATTGAGTTTCCTTATTATATGTGTTTCTGAACTTCTATGTTTATGATGATTCTTTATGCATGAATGGATGATTTAACTATGAATATGGTGAACATGCATGCTAACATATTGATAAGCAAAGCAAAGGAGGGACATGGTTGTTGTGTGTAATTTAAGTGAGCTTCTAGAATTATCTAGATGAGGTGCTAACGCACATAGTTGTTGAGTTTGTAAAACAAAAAAACAATTGATTTTCACAAGCCCCACACTTTGCATTCAAATTTTAAAATTTCTAAGTTTTTTATAGACCTAGAGAAAGAAGAAGCCCTAATTTCTAAATTTGAGTTGTGCAACGATCACTTTCGAAGCTATAAAGGTTTTTGGTTGCTCTTACTGGTTTAGAGGATAACTATAGCTACTTTTTATGTGGGTAAGTTCTTATACAAGGTCTTTGTGTGTTTTCTATTATTGTGAATTTGTGTCGAGCATTAAAGGATTGTTTCATACATTCAAGTTTTCATCAGTCTATTCCCAAAGAGAATTATCAATCCTCTTTCCCTAAAATAATGAAGATTCGATTAATCGGTATCCCAACCTTGTCCCATATTAATTTTTGCATGGAAAATATCACAAATATAAATTTAGGAAATACGACTTGCATGACTTCCTCCGGAGGAAGCATGTTGTTGATAGAAATAAAGTAATGGAGAAAATTGATAGAAGTCATAATACCCTAGTAGCTACATTCCCCCATTAGTTTGATATACAAGATTAGTATAGACTGTGCAAAAAAAGAATGACCTTGAGAATAGAGAAGTTAGAGATGGGAGTGGTGCTCTGGTTTTATCTTTGACCTCATAAACTTTTGATGACATGTTAGGGATCTCAAATGTTGACCAAGTGGAAGACATATTAGTCGAAAAAGTAGAGAATTTTATGAATTCTAACAATAAAAATTATTCTAAGATATTGAACAATAGGTGGCTTGAGAAGTCAAGGATTTCTGTTGTGTTAGTGAAATAATTTTTCATGTTGTAAATTATGTGTTTCCACCAATGCTCACATGGTTTTTCCCCTCCTTCTTGCATATGGGGAGGCTCCCATTATTGAATTTAAACTATCCTAATTCTATCTAATTTTTGTGGGAGTGGCAAATAGGCTAGAGCTCACTCAAGAAAACTTCAATGAATCTATGGTAAAGTGTTTGTAGGGGTATAAGGGAATAATGTGTAATGAAGAGGGATGAAGGAGATAAATTAGGAAAGGGAGGGTTATCGTTGTGAGTAGGAAATAGCATATTTCACACACAATAACCAAATTAGTTCAACATTAAATTTGGAGGGAAGAAAAAATGTAGGCCATTAGCAAGACCAACAAACCATAGACACACAATTCTTTAGGTTCATCAATCAAGGACACTAAGTTCCTTACTGATTATTCAAGATCACGATGCTTTCAAAGTTACATAGTAGAGGAAAGAGGAAAACATGTGCAAAGGAAATGGAAGAAATACATCTTTTATTTCTTATGTAGTGGTGATACTAAGCTTCACAATATACAATAATCCACAATTACTATAGAAAAGAATAACTTTCAAGATCCTCTGAATGGAGAAGCCATTCCCATTTATAGCATTGTGAATTGTCCTCTCGGTGCTCCCCACATGAATCTTAATTTTCTAATTCATATTGTGACTTTACATCTTTATAGGAAGTGAAGAAATAAGTTCCCTTTTTATAAATCAAAGGAATTTTACAATTCAACATTAAAGAGTCACTTAAGTGAATGAGACACAATACCATAATTGCATACAATGCAATATTAGAAAGGGGGAAAGAAGAGGAGAAGTGGAAAGGTATATGCTAGTCTCTTGTTGATGAAGAAATTGTTGATCTAAGGCATGGTTATCACAATCTCCTCCTTCGTTAGATTCATGAGACACTTAGGATTGATTGTTTAGAAATGCTATTGGGAGACCTTCGATGTGAGTTTGAGATGACCATGGGAATTACTCATAATGATTCCTCCTTGATCTCACAATGAGAGTGAGGATAACTCTCTCACTCAGTCTTTCATGATTAACAGTTATGATCACAAACTAGATCCATGATGTTTGAACCATTTATGATTGACCACACTTCCAGGGGTTTTCTTGAGTGTTTAAGAACATTGTTGTGTAAATGTTGACAACTAAAGCCAGGACAGTTTCTCATTCTCATCTTTAAAGGTGCCCCAAGTGAAGATCACTTATTTAAATTTCTAAACTCAAGATTATATATGCTGTTTTCATACTTAAAATTTCATGTGCCTCTTACAGGAAAGGATTACCTCTTGACTAGCTCACTTGACTCACCCAACTCATCCAACACAAATCAACAAGCTCTCCCAACTCAACTCATCACTGAGATCATTAAGCTCACCTCAAATAACTCACCCATCTCACTAGCTATATGATGGTGGGTCAGTACTTGATGATCTTGTATTTTAATATATCCCTTGAGACCTTTCAAATCATTTCTAGTTGCATAATTCTTCTGAATTTTTCTTCTTACGGCTTGATATGCTCAGTTTTTCTTTTGACATAATTTGTGACAAGGATGATGCTTCAAGATCCTTGTTGAGGGTGAAATTATATTTTTTATCTATGAAACCACATTACAACCTCATGAGGATGTCAAAAATCAACAAGATGAGTGAAATCATAGCCAATCAGTAACTTTCGCATCAAAAAATTAGACTTTCTAGTTTTGGCAGGTTGGACCAAGAGCTGTTATTTTGGGATTTTTTATTTTTTGATTTAATTTGATATTATGAGTCTATTAACACACTAAATTAACCTTCATTTATGATGATTTACCATATTTATCAAGTTTATATTTTTATTAGGTCACTTTTTCCAAACATGTTATTTTGGGAAAATTGTCAATTTTACCATGCTTGTTATTTTGTATTGTTTCCAGATAATCTAAGTGATCAAAGATTGAAATTTGAGGGAATTGATATTTTTAACATGTGAAGTGGCATGGAATATCATATTTTTAGTAACTAGTAAAAATGGCATTAGTTTGCATCATAAACCTCATTTTTGAATTGAGCTCCTCGTAGGGATCTCGTGCTCCAAATTTTTGTTGTGTTCCACCCACGGAAACTCTTGGAAATCAAAAAATAAATTTTTAGAGATATGGTTTTCATATTTGAATATTTTATGGCATCCATTAATGGATTATTTTTCAAACCATATGAGGATACAGGAATGACAGTTAGTTTTTTATTCTTTTAACTTGCCTTGGTAGTCAAATTTACTCGTAGATGAGGTAGCAATAGAAGTTTCAAAGTTATGGTTTCCAATGGATTAGCATGGGGCATAGTTTTATGTCCTATTTTCCCCCTTAGAAATGGGAATAATATGTGCAAGAAAAATCACCTCATTGTGGTGATGAAATGTGGCACCGCAAGGTTGATTTGAGAGGGAAAGATGAGAAAACACTCCATAACACCTAGGAGTTGTAAATCGAGTCATTTGAAGAACCTTAAAGAGGGGATAGAGAGGGCGCATTTTTGTGTCCCATTTTTTCCCTTGGGTTTTAGGACAAGAGGGACACAAAAATTCTCCCTCTCCAAATGATGTCATGTGGCGCAACGTGGGACGCAAGATGGGGAAGATGAGAAAGGCTATTCTACAAGCACTTGGGAGTCAGTAACTTGGGTGTATGAAGAACCTTTAAAAGGGGCTGAAGAGGGGTGAATATTTATGTCCCATATCTCCCCTTGTGAATGGGGACAAGAAGTTCACAAAATTTCACCTCAATGATATTGTTCCAATTGTCAAGTAAGGATGCAATCACGGGAGGCAATGTTTAGCTAGTTTAGCACTGGGAATAGTTTTGGTCACATGGAGGTCCAAGAAGGAGAGTTGAGGAGAGGGAAAAAAAAGTTCCCCTATGTACCATTTGAAATGGGTAAAATATGGACACAAAAAATTTCCTCAAATATGTGCAAACACGTGTCCCACTCAAAAATGTCTAATTGCGAGAAGTGTACCTACAAGAGAGACAACCTAATGAACCAATTGTTAGAGCTCCTAGAGGTGTTTTCTGATGAATTATTATATTATTTTAACTCCCAAGACCATTTTTAAAAATAGGATGGCTCTAAACCTTCAATTATTCCTGAAACTCCCTGAAATGTCTCATTTTTCTTGAGGATAGTACGGTGTATCTACAAGATCAAGCTTCCATGAGAAGCCATAAAGTCTTGTTAAAGATTTTATGATTCCATAATGTAGATGTTTCCTTAATATTTCCAATGACTATTTTTTTCCTCCTAACTCCTCATGGAGCTCCAAAAATCCTCTTTATAGTTTTAGGTACTTATTTCAACCGCATGCTCCTTACCCCGAAAAACCCACTTTCATCAGAACGGTTCCTAAACATCCAAAACTTTTTTAAATATTTATAAATCGATTATAATATGTTATTCACTCTTCAATACCACCTTCTAATTATTTTAGGATTTCATTTCCTTCTTGTAGAGTGCACATGTGGCAAGAAATGGAAAGAATTAGTCGCTTTTAGGCCTACCAAGAACTAGTCATTGGAAGCACTTTGTTGGATGAGAAAGAATGACCTTGATACCCTAATTTAAGCACATACACAAGCTTATTCAAAAAAAATTGGAGTACCTACAAGATCAATATGGGAATGAAACAATAGACAAACTATCCAGGAGAGGGTTTCAAGAAGACTCGGAAATAAAATTTTCAAATTTGGCTTAGTTGTCATGCATTTAAGTTTGAATTTTTCATGTTGCACATTTGCATGAAAAAAATTGGATCTATCTTGGATACTTGTTCGGATTTACATTAAGGAGGAAATTAAAAGTATGAACTCCATAATCTCAAGACACCATGTGGACTAGTTCCTTATCCATTAGGCTATATAGAGTCACTACAAAGATACACAACAAAACTTCCTTTATTGAGCACGCACACAAAACAAAAAACAATCACACAACATGAAAAGGGAAAAAATGAGAAGGGAAACACTCAACACAAGGGAAACATGAAACAAGAAGTGAAACATCCTAAATCACCTATGTACACATGGGGGATAGCCCGCTTTCATTTAAGCACTAGTTTAGACTAACTATTTACTGTATACATGTGTCTTTGAATTCCTTTCTTCTACAAAATCGTTGACAAGTTCGCTGAAATATGAAACTCTCCTCAGTTTCTTGAGAAATCTAGCATGATTACTATTACAATTGATGATCCACTTATTCATTTCAAATCCTCTTGTGTTTTGGCATGTTCTTTCCATATTCTCATTGATTCTCAAATTTGTTTCGGTTGCTGATTTTCCATCGTTGCTATGACAAAGGGATCTTGATTACACTTGGTTTCTCATTTTCATACCAAGACATTTGTTTTTCCTTTTCCATCTAATTCATGACCACCACCTCCATGGTCTAATTCTTAGAATATTTTTGAGAAAACAAAGTATGACACTAAGGAGAGGGAACACAGAAGATTCACGCATAGGAATAAGATGCATTTGAAGGTGTGGGAGGATAGGGAAGGAAACACGTGCCATGACAAGCTGATTTGAGACTTAGTTATTTTTCATGCTTACGAGATATTTTTGGAGATAGCATGTAGAGCACATAACATGATGGATACTTGCATGACACACAAATGCTATTTTTAGGATGAGCGTCTACTAAGTGCCATGCATGAGTTTGGGATGATAATAGGATTACTATTATCGGTTAACTCTAGGAAATCTATTATTAGCCACTTGCATGTGTGCATATTATTGTAAAGGCACATGGCTATTTTAAGTATGTGACCTATTTTTGGAGGTGTGTAAGATATGAAGGAAAGTCCCATCCCCTATAAGTAGGTGTAGTTAGAGAGAGAGAATGTATATGAGATATTGTGGAGTTATGCTGCTAGAACTCATATGTGCATAAACTTATGGTACTATTTATTGTAAGAAGCTTATGTATTTCTTTGTGTTTAATACAATGGAGTATATTGGGTGGATAAAGGTTTTAAACATGACTCAGTAATGGTTCTTTCATGGTTGATTTCATTATTTTTATCGTCTAATTCATTATTCTTTAAGATCTAGATCTAGAATATGCTTTGTGGAATGTTTATGTTTACTTAGGGTTTTAGACGTATGTTTTATCTTCAACACATTGAATTCCTACACAAGCAACTCTAAAGAGGGACCCGGTACCTTTACGTGCTTTAGGTGAGTGCTCGGCTCGAGTGAGTGATGTGTCGTGCTCTGGGTTGTTCATGGTGGGTTCTAGATTGCATCGTAGCTTCCATTTCTGGGACCTCTTTTCAGTTGTTTTAGGATGGTTCATGATGAAGATGTACTGGTTGACCCTAGAAAGTGTTGAGGAGTGGATAAAATATCTAGAAGAAGAGTACGCATGGAGGTTCAAAGCACTAGATCTAAGTTTGACGCACGCGCGTGGGTGGAAAATAATCTATATGACTGTTTGTATGAGAGATTCTTTGTTATTTTCCTGGTAGAACTATACGAGTGGTTGGTTGCTTATGCATTTAAACGGAATTGGAGGTATCGCATACTTGTCTAGATGCAGGAAGAATTTCAGGCCCTGTAATATGCTGATCTCATTTGGACACGCGTTGTGGATACTTGGTTGCATGGTGTTTTGAATAGCTATATTATGGAGTACTTAATTTCCACTTATTATTTCTTAGAGGTAGTTGAGTTCCAATTTTGTACGTTATCCCAAGAGAACTTACTTGCAAGGTATTCTACCAAAGTGATCAAGATCTTGATGGTGACCCGAACTGGAAGAAAAACCGATGGCTAGCTAAATCCCACCATGTGCAAAGCGGAAAGAGCATGTTTGGTGAAATATAGAAGACCTAACAACAAAAAGGAAGAGAAAAGAAAGGTGGCTTAAGTACAATTAGGCACACACAAAAGGGAGATTGAAAATTAGTAAGATATTTTTGAGTGGATGGCGTTGAGGAGAGAGATGGCTCATAAAGGATTTGGGGTTCACACATAAGGCATGGGCCGCAGAGCATCTAGAACTCCCCATTTGGGAAAGCATGACAGGAACCCTCCTCAGCCTCACATGGGAGCATCCCTACGAGAGAGACGACTGGGCCGAAGCCACGCATTTAAATCTACTTGATAACCTATCCCTTACACTTGGTTTTCAAGTATATAGTACATCCAATAGTCACCAAGCTAATTTGGGTAGTAGGGAAGTAGGGGTAATTCACATAGAAAGTGCATCTATAGCAGGGTAGATGTCTTTGTTGTTATTTGGAGGTACCTTTTCAAGCGCATCATCAACACATAATTCAAGCGCACAAAATTTTGGACTCACTTCTAGGAGTAGTACCACCATGCAGACTGTATGAATTCAGTTTAGTACTGCTTTTGGGACACATGGAATTACATTTATTGATCCACTTCTAGCTACATGTGGAGGATTAGGGGGTATAGGTGGCTCTAGATCTAGTGGTTTCTAACAGGAAGCATAGGAAACACTTGTGGTTTTGGATCAGGTGGGGTAGGTCTCTGACAAACCCTAGAATATTTACATGGAGATGTCTCTTTATTTTCAAGGTAAGTCAATTTGTAACTACATTATTTGGGATGCACACACACAGTTGGTACAAGAAGTTTTACCCATATCAAACTTGTATAGATTATGGCATTAAAATATGCTTTCCTTAAAGAGTTCTATATCCCTAAATTTGAGAAGAGTATAAGCACGCTCAGGATATAGCGAGGAGGCACTACCTGAGAGAGTTTCGAGAGTATGATGCCCTTTTCAAAACACTTTTATCTAGCTTTCTTATTATATTCATGCAAGCCAAACATGCACAATGGTTCATTGGAAGATCGATCACACCTTTTAGAAGGGTGCGATCACATAAGACTTACACTAATCTACACAAATCACTGAGGCAGCTTTGCGAGATGAGGTAGTTAGAAGTATAGACACTGGATTTAGCCTATTCTTGGAAGCACATATTTCAGCTATGGCAAAGTAGTTGGAGAAACTATCAACAAATTTGGCACATGAGACATGCACTAGGATTTGTTGTGTACAGATTGTGAAGTTGAAGGGCACACCAAGGATAGTTTTCCCTGTAGGTTAGTGCATTCATTATTGCTAGACTATGAGATATGTCATCTGAACCATGACACTAGTTGCTTCCCATTATTACAATGTGTGATAAGGAATAATATATCATGCTATTGTAAAATTTTCCAATCCATGACTCATGATACAGAAGACTGTAGGTTGATTGGTCGGATCCATGAGGTTATAGATATTGGTGTGCGACAAACATGAGTATTAGATAACTCTAGCGCAAACGTGAGCACTAATATTTAGATCACAATCAATCATGTTATGATCAGAATGAGGGGTGCTATGAAGGAGGATTCATGGGGTTGAGGTTATGGTGGTGGATGAGGAAATTTTCCTCATATGACATGCTTTACATGAGGATCTCCTGACCACTACAGGCATGAATATCCTCATAATATTACTTGTTCTTTTTGTGGGAAGAGTCATAGTTATGAGGAATTCCCTAATCTATATGATCATCTTAGCAAGTAAAATACATAGGAAAAGAAGGGTGCATGAATGGTTAGGATACAACGTGTTGTGGAAAATCATTGGATGCCAAAGTTGGCATAAAGGAACCTGAGGTATTACCTGTGAATATTACTACACGTACTAAAGCTACGCATGCCAGAGAAGTGTTATAGCATAAGCTTACCATCACTAAGGAGGACATTTTTCATGCAAGGTATTTGGATCTTGCACACCAGAAGGAGGTTTATTAAGAGACCATGGAGGTACTCAGAAATCTTCTTGGGGTAAATACAGTGTTTAAAGGAGCAATCATGAAAGATGGAACAAAAGAAGGCAGTAGATACGGTCCAATCAAATAGTGATGACTTGAAGGAGGTATGCAAAATGTTGTGCCAGGAAAATATCATTCCATTATTAGGGATTTGGCTAAAGGGAAACACCACGTGCGTGAATATTGAAAAAGAACATCAAATCCTACATGAAAATATTCTGCCTCATAGCTTAGATTATGATAAGGAGATCACCCTAATGTTTGTTTTAGATGGATGGTTCTTGAGTAATATATTGATTGACACATGTGCGGAGGTAAATGTGCTTACTTTAGATGCATGGGTATAGATAGAGGACCTCCATTGCAGCCATCTTCTAATGTATTGTTTATGGCTAATTGAACTAAGACCACTCCTATCAGAGTTTTAAAATATGCATCCATTATTATACAAGGGGCCAAGTTCACTGGGGATTTTGAGGTTTTAGCACTTGCAGAAGCAGACAATTTCCTAGCTCTGCTTGGGTGCCCTTGGTGTTACACAAATAATGTTGATCTTTGGTTCAACAAAGGATATATAATTTTGAGAATAAGGAGGAAAGATTTATTATTCCTTTAATGGATGGGAAATATGCTCCTTATGTTTATCCTTTGAGTGAAGAAGATCTGAATAGGATTTATGTATGTGTCATTTGGGACCTAGAAGTACTCAATCCATCTAAGGAAGGAATCCTCCAGTGGGAAGATTCACAGTATATTAGTGATACCACAATTATTTCTTTTAATAATTGGGCTCATGGCACTTATGAGATGGTTGGGTGCAAGGTAAGGAGCGCATTTATGGGGAAAATTAAACCTCATTACATTAGGAGGATAGGTAACAACTATGTACCTCGGTACACTAGAGAAGGAGGCCCTATGGTATTCCTGCGCACCATGGAGGAACAGTGGATAGACAAAATTGAAAGAAGAAATATGTTAGCGTATACCCTATGTAGGACAACAACGCACTTTGGTGGGTGGTTCATAGGGATAATCTTTTATAATGGAATGATGTCAAGATTTCTCTAACTCAGTTTTCCAAGAGCAATGCACCTACTCAAATATGCACATATCATGGTAATCAACCTGTTTAGCACCACATTCAGTAGTTTGAGAGGCTCTGGATATAGGGGTAGGAATATTTACCTTCTTCGTTATGGGTGCACAAACTTTATTCCACTTTACAAGGTTACGCATGCATTTGGTATGTATATGTGGAGCTACATAGAGAGACTAGAAATTGGAAGTATTTTATTGCAGAATGGTCCAGACTTTTGACTACTTCTCTACTAACCCTCCAAGTGGAAGAGGCATTAAGGGTTATAAAGTGCTTAACCATGGGAGATAGTGCAAAGGTGGAAGATCTCATTCAGGATTTATTTGGTGAGATAGACTCAAGGGCGCACTTTGATAAAGAAGAAGAAATAGATGTCATGCTACTTAAGCATGCTTGCTTAGAGAAAGAAAAAGGAAAGATGGTCTACATAGTGGATGATGAGGAAGTAGAAGATCTAGATATAGATCATTCAACGATTATGTTTGAGGTGTTAGATAGTGTGGATAAAAATGTGTGCGTCTATATGAAACCATGAAGATAAAAAAGTGAAATATTGGTATGGATGCTTAACCTAAGGAGGAAATAATTGGGGATTATTGATCTAACTCGAAGTGGCAAAAATCATTGAGTTACTATGTGATTTTTAGGACTTATTTCCTAGGGGCTACCATGAATTAAAAGGAGTACATGAATCATTAGGAGAGATGAAGATTAATCTTAAGGAAGGTGTGTGCCCGGTCAGGAAAAGACCTTACAGAATGAACCCTAACCTACGCGTAAAGGTTAAGGAAGAAATTGACAAGATGTTGAAATATGGCATCATCAAGCCCCTAGAATAATCAGAGTGGGTTATCCACATGGTCATCAATATAAATAAAGATGGTCAGATTAGGATTTGTGTGGATTATAAAGAACTGAATGTTGCATGTGTGATTGATCCCTTTCCTACACCTTTCACAGAGGAGATATTAGAAGGCATTGTAGGGCGCAAAATCTATTCTTTTACAGATGGATTCTCTGGGTATCATCAGGTCAAGATTACACAGGAGGATCAAGAGAAAAAAACTTTCACCACTGAATGGGGAAGTTTTGTGTATACGGTGATGCCCTTTGGTCTAAAAAAATTTGTCATTGTGTTTTCATGCATAGTTGTTCAAGCATTCCAAGATTTTATTCACATTTTTCTGAGTTTATTTAGATGATTAGATTGTATATGGACTTGTTAAGGATCAATGAGATAATTTGTGCTTAATGTTTGAAATATGTAGACAATTAATCATCTTGTTAAACATAAAGAAGTGTGTGTTTGCTACACCTTTTGGAACTTTGTTAGGGTACATCATCTACAAGGAATGTTTGTTAATTGATTTAGCTAAGGTTGTAGTTATTGTAGGCCTAAAAGATCCTACCATTCAAAGTGAGGTTCATGGATTCTTGGGTCACACTTGGTGTTATAGAAATTTTATCAAAGGATATGCTAAGATTAATGCACCTTTGGAAGAGTTACTAAAGGGAAAATGGACATTCTATTGGGGAGAATCGCAGCAGCGCATATTTGAGGCATTAAAGGAAAGGCTTACTACAACACCTATTTTTTACTTTCCCTCATGAAACCAACTATTTCATGTACATGTGGATGCCTCTAGCACATCCATTGACACTGTGTTAGCTCAACCTGGAGAAGGTATTATAGATCATCCTATCTATTTTGCTAGTAGAAAGTTGACTCCTACATAGCAGAATTATACAACTACTAAGTGTGAAGCCCTTTTCATGATATATGCACTGCATAAATTCAGATAATACCTACTAGCAATGCCATTTGTATTCTACATCGATCACATGGCATTTAAATACTTGTTAAACAAGCTTGTTTTACAAGGTGCATATGTCAATGGGTGCTCTTATTCCAAGAATTTGATTTCACAATTGTGGTAAAACCAGGTAAAAGTAATTCTGGCCCAGACCATTTATCAAGTATTCATTCAGGGAGGATGAACAGATAATTGAATATACAATTTCAAATGCACATTATATAGGTTACAATGCACACCTTCAAAATTGGAGGATATTGTTATATTTTTACGCATATGTATGGCACCAAAAGGAATGAAATCCTTAGAGAAGAAATAACTTGCAATTCATGTTATAGACACATGTTGAAATATGCTTACACTTAGCATTTCCTCCAATTCAACCAATTAACGACACTTCGTTAATCAACCCTTCTTCACTCCATTCTTAGATGCCCATTTATGACACCTTCTCGGTTGTATTCCTCCTATAATCAGCTTATTTGGCTAATATGTCTCTTATTAGCTAAACACTCCTCCTTTCAACCATTTAGAACCTCCCTAGTTCTCTCTAGACCACTTCTATTGGCTTCGTAGGCTATCTATCAATCACAATTGGTTATCCAGACCCCTCCTAACTCTCAATGAGTCTCTAATCACTTGCTAATCAAGTTTAACTAGCCTAAACCCTAGTTAACTAAGACTAAAGCATGTTTATCCTAATATAATCCTAAAGTGCTTTTTAGACTTTAGTCCCACACACACCCAAAGTTAAAACTCTTCCATTTGGAAAACTATAAATAGAAGGGTCGCCCCTCCTCTCAACCTTACACCTTGTTTTCATAACAAATCTCTCATATTTGGAGATATTGGCATTAGACCTCATTTGCATTAGCTAAGCTAATAGGTATTTGATATTGGCTATCCTCCATTGTTGAAGCTCCTCCACCTTGCATCCATAACTTCATAGTAGGTTAGTAGGAGGGTATCTAACTTGGTCTTGTAGCCATTTTAGAGAGACCTCTTCACCTCCATTGAAGAAACAAAAAATCTAATTTTATTGCTCATAGGTTTAACTAGGTTCAATTTATGTTTTAAGTAATCATAGAGTAGTTAGAGATAAAATGATAGTGTTTTAGTTTAATTCATTATTGTATAAGTTATCTTGTTTAGCACTCATCTCATGATACATGGATGAGTTAGCAAAGCTTTGAGGTTATTTATCCTCATTCCATAGCTTTTGTAACTTTCCATTGTATACACATGCGGCACCTTATATGTTGATCAGTGGTGACCTATAAAATTTAGGCCAAGATGAAGTATTGTGTCGATGTGTACTAGACCACAAGCACACGGATGTTATGGAAAAGGCTCATGGTGGTATTGCGGGTGGGCACTATGCAGGTGACACCACTGTGCACAAGATTCTACTCATTGGATTATGGTGGGAGACCCTCTACAAATATTTTAAATCATATTGTAAGGCATGTGATCACTATCAACTCATTGGTAAACCTGGGTAAAGAGATGAAATGGCCTTAAGACCTATTCCTAGTGTAGATCCGTTTGAGAAATGGGCTATAGAATTTTTGAATCCTATTTTTCCAGCCACATGTAGAACTGGATCATGCTACATCATCACTTGCATATATTATCTTACAAGGTGGGCAAAGGAAACACCTACCAAGGATTATACAAAACCTACAGAAACCAGGTTCTTATGGGAAAATTTTCTTACAATATATGGATGCCCGCTAAACTTAACAAGTTATAGGGCTACACATTTTTTGAATGAGACAATCTAGATACTATTGGATGAATTTATGATTGTGCACTATAAGACTACACCCTATCATCCTCATGCAAATGGGACTTCGAGGCCTTCAACAAGATTTTGAGCTAGACATTGACAAAAATTTGTGATGTTGGAAGGAAATATTGGGATAATAAATTTTCTGCAGTGCTTTGGGTGTATAGAACAACATACAAGAGGTTAAACAAGGTCATTCCCTTTCAGTTGGTGTTTGGCGCAGAAGTAGTTCTTCATATGGAATTCATGTTACCTTATTTGTGTATTACGCGTGCTAGAGGTCTAGATGATGAGAGTCACCCCATAGGACATTGGATTCAAAATTAGGAAAAGGCCAGGTAGAAGGCATGGCATAATAGGCACATCAGGGACAAAAATCTTGAGATTGGACATATGGTGCTTATCTATGATTTTAAGTTTATGTGTCATACAGCAAGATTAAATTACATTGTTTAGGACCGCATATTATCACTCATATACTTGAATCAGGTGCTTTCCAATTAGAGATGCTTAATGGAATATGGTTACCTGATTACTTCAATGGGAGTAGGATGAAGCCCTACTATAAATAAGTCTTCTTGGTGTTTGTAATAAGGTAGTGTTGCCATTTTGAATAGGATTTCATTTCTATATTTCCTTAATGTATTTCCTTTTGTCACTATGCTTTGTCAATTTAGTTTGGTGTTTTTGTAATAAGCATGTTTACGTGTTAGAAGCTAATTACCATTTGAAGAATTTTTATGCGCAAAGGACTACACATACCATTGGTGTGGGGTGGTTTACTCACAACTGGGTACACATGAGAAATAAATGGTTACATATGTTATTTAAGTGTGGAAAGGAATTGTTAGAAAGGAGATTGCTCTAAAAATATGACCGTAGATGGAGATAAATGAGTGAACAATATAACATGAGGTAATTACCATCCGTGGAGACTACTAGGGGAAGGCACAGTGGCAAGGTACTCAGGTGCATGGAAGTGAGTTGAGAAGTTTGTAGACAGAAGGTAGGTAGGAAGGTGCACTAGAAGTTTATAGCTGGGGCATGAAGATGTACCACATGGATATTGTGAAAATGGTCAATTAATGAGAGGATTATTGGTAGGTGAAGGAGAAATAAATGCACTAACTTGTTGACAATCTATATAAGGATGTGATGCGGGTTCATTTTTACCTTTATGATCACAAGTGTTTAAACGAGCTAAGTGCGATCAAGCCAAAGCGATTCATGTTGAGGTGCAAGCATTGTGAAACCAGACTGGAGATCAGACTATTACATGAAAGAGGCTTACATTCCCATTAGTGAAGGGTTTGAGTGAAGCAGAAGCATTGAGAAGGAACTAGGGCATGTGGTTTCAAGCTAGGGAACACATATTTGAGCTAGGGTTTGAGTTTTTCATTCATTACAAAAACAAAAAGGTGGGAATTTTATGATGGCGCCAAAGAAGGCACCTATAGAAAGCAAAAAGGAAAGAAGAAGGTAGAAGATGAAGTTGAAATTTCTCCCGAGAGTAATTTTTCGGATATGCAATACCCAGAAGGAGTAATAGTCAGTCAAGAGTGGCATTCCCACATCTATATATGCAAAATAAGTGACTACAACCACCATACCTCTTACAACAAGGGATATTTGGACGCATTATCAAATAAGAATACCAACAAGTACACGGTGGAGGATATGTCAGTGTATGACGATGTTGGGGAGAAATTACTAAAGTAGGTAGGAGTTTACTAGTTATATGAGCTCCCGTATTTTGGAAAATATGAACCCTTATACCAATGGATGATGAGTAGAGTCCATGAGAATTTTGTTTATTTCACCGGATGAAGGGTTAGGATCACAGAATCCCTTGTTTCAATACTAACAAGATTGAAGGGTACATGGGTAGACCTTGTTAATGATCGACTAATAAAAGTGGTCATTAAAACAAGAAAGGAGTTGGGGTATATCAAGGGTCAATGTGGAATGGACATTGATAAACTAAAGAAGTTTCATGTGGTGCAAGTAGCCACGCATCTGCTAACTAAGTTGAATGACCAAGAGAGATGGTCACAGGTAAACACCATGTGGATTCACATTGCAAAGAAAATGTCTGAGGGATTAGTATATAACCTAGCAGGCTATATTACAAATACCATTGTTGAGGAAGTGTGCACAAGAGAAAAGATAAGTTTTTGCACTATCCTTCTTTCTCTTTTGTTTTTAGAAATTAGAGTGCCCAATGGGAAAAAGAAGAAGATCTAGGAGTACCCCTTGGAATATAATTCCCTCACGGAGAGGTTTGAAAAATATTTATGTGAAGGATCAATGAGTGGGTTTTTAAGCAGAGGGCGAAGATGTGGTATGACTGAATTTGTGTGGCATTTGAGGAGGAGTGGTGCATTCCCAATGAGCTACCTTTAGTAGTGGGAAAGGTAGTACAATTCACGGTGTACCAACACTTTTACATCATGTAGTTTTCTATGAGGGATGGGACATGGAGCCCATGGTGAAAACTACCCTATGCCTTCACAATGCACTACTTCCAGGCCTCAATTCACATATTTACTAATGTGCACCATCTAAACTTCAATGCAAACAAGGTAGATTGTGACTACCACACCCTTAGGAAGACATATGTGTATCCAAAAATACTACCTACATTGAGAGGCTCATCTTAAATGTCATAATTATGAAGCCGTGAAGCTTGGTCTATTAGGGATAGTGGAGCCGCACTCATATACCTTTAGCTTAAGCATAAGCTGGAGGATAACAAGTATGTGGAGAATAAGTTCATGCTCCTCCTACGGCCACCTAAGGGAAAGCATACAGTGGAGAATGCGCCAGCTCCAAATCATGTTGTGACTTTAAAGGTATATGAGGAGGAGGAAGAACAAGAAGATAGTGGTGGCTTATATCATAGAGGTTGGAGGTAGCCCACAGATAGAGTGGATACAGAGCACACAGATACTCCACCTTAGGTGCAAGAAGTAGACGAGGAATTGGATGTGGAATCGATCCATGAATAGTGCCATTTTAAGAGGATATTCAGAAGAACAATAACCTAAGGCGCGGGAACTCCACATCCTGTAAGAAGATCACCATGACTCTCCCCTCAGAAAGAGGAAACTGAGAAGAAGAGGAGAAAGATAAATTTGAATGAGGAGGTGGAGGAGTTTACATAGAGTGCACCTGGAACCCCAGCATGCAGCCTTAAGATATCAAGGGGCCCAAATATGAGGACGTGAAGGATGAAGAGGAAGGTGAAAAGGAGGAAGAATAATCAAAGCATGAGTAGCCTCACGTACATGACACTTCTCAGGATGTCAAAGTGCCAACTCCAAACCTTGGCGCTCAAGTCCCTAAAGGACCAAGAACAAGGAGAACAAGTTAAGAATATGTTGTGGAAAGTATGGGCTATGTTGAGGACACAAGAAAAATCATTCATGCCCTTCTTCAAAGCATAGTGGACCTGAAGGAGTTATATGGGTGGGAGTTGATGGACCTAGACATGGTCACTAAATGCATAGGAAACAGTTGTCCTAGTCCATGCATGGAGACTCACATGGACAAGCCAGATTTTGATGTATGTGAGGAGTCTTATATGTCAAGAAGAGTGAAGAAGGCACCTTAGAGCAGGCACATGACTATAAATCCCACTCTCATGTTTGATGAGTAGGTGAGCAATGCCTTGGTTAAGGTATCTACATAGAGGTGGCACGAAGGAACATTGATAAGGATGCCACTATTAGAGTGCTACTTGAAGATAATAAGGAAAAAACTATATAAATAGTGTGTCTAAAAGGAGATAAGGATATAGAGAAGAAAAATAATGAGGCCTTCATCAGCATGGAAGAATAAATTGGTGACTATGTCTGAAAGAAAGACCACATCTAGATTCTAAGGTACCTGAAAAGTTTCCTTTGGTTATGCATTATGTGTGCACATTAGTTGATTTGGTGCTTGAGGATGGACCAATTTGAATGCTAGTGCCGAAGGATCCTGAACAAGAAGAAGAGAGAGCCAAGGCCTCCATGGTTAGAAATATTTCATCTTACAAGGCATTGCTCCAAACTTTACAAGATGAGTGAAGAAAGCAGATCAAGATTTGAACATATGTGCGGATTCAAAAGCAATGATTAGGATCAAGACTATAATAGAAGATAATGAAGTTCTGAAGGTAATGAAGGATGATACTTTAGGGTGCATAGAGAGATTGGCATTAGATAAGCACACAAATGAAGCCCTTGCAGCTAGCACAAAACCCACATAAGGAGAGGTTAGATGAGATTGGGAAGCTCATAGTGCAAAAGATGGATCTTCTGGAGGGAAGGATTTCTGTTATGGCCAATGTTGTCCTAGTAATGCGAAGGAAAATGGCGATATAACCTAGGATGAGTTAAAAGCTATTGCCACATACGTTCCAAAGAAAATGATAAATGTGCTACATGACCGATAAACATTGGAGGCTAAGATTAAAATAGAATATCCAGAGTTGATCCTCCCAGTTGAAGCAGAGGGTGTTGTAGAATAGAATTCCATTCTTTGTACAGTAATTCTTTACATTCTTTCCATTCTTATTCTTTATTGTTTGGGAACATCGAAAGAAACCCCATTTTGGGGTGGAAATGTAGTTTAGTGTGGGGTAATGTTGAGCAGACAGAGTATGACACTAAGGAGAGGGCACACAAAAGATTCATGCATAGGAATAAGGTGCATTTGAAGGCACGAGAGGATAGGGAAGGAAACGCGTGTCAAGATAAGTTGATTTGGGACTTAGCCATTTTTCATGGTTACAAGATATTTTTGGAGATAGCGTGTGGAGCACACAATGGGATGGAGACTTGTGTGACATGCAAATGTTATTTTGAGGATGAGAGTCTATTAAGCATCATACGTGAGTTCGAGATAATAATAGGATTACTCTTGTTAGTTAACCGTAGGAGATCTATTATTAGCACGCTTGCATGTGTGCATATTATTGTAAAGGCGCGTGGCTATTTTCAGCATGAGACCTATTTTGGGAGGTGCATAAGTAGTGAAGGGAAATTCCTCACCCCTATAAGTAGGTGGAGTTAAAGAGAGACAATGTGTATGGTCTATTATGGAGTTATGTTGCAGACCTAATATAAGCATAAACTTATGGAATTATTTATTATAAGAAGCTTTTGTATTTACTGTGTTTAATATAATGGGGTATATTGGGTGGATAAAGGTGTTAAATATGACTGTAACTAGTTATTACATGGTTGATTTCATTATGTTTATCATCTAATTCATGATTCTTTAAGATCTAGATCTGGAATATGCTCTATGGAATGTTTATGGTTAGTTAGGGTTTTGGATGTGTGTTTTATCTTCAACACGTTGACTTCCTGCACAAGAAAATCTAAAGAGGGGCTTGGTACCTTTGCGCACTTCGGGTGAGCGTTCATCTTAGGCTTAGTGATGTGCTAGTGTGCCTAGTTTGTTCATGGTGGGTTCTAGGCTACCTCATTGGTTCCATTGTCGGGACCTCTTTTTCAGTTTTTTTAGGATGGTTCACGATCAAGATGGACCATTTGACCCTAGAAAGTGTTGAGGAGGAGATAAAATATCTAGAAGAAGAGTACACACAGAGGTTCAAGGCTAAATTTGAGTTTGACGAATGCACATGGGTGGAAAAGAATCTGTATGACTATCTGTATGAGAGCTTCTTTGTTATCTTCTTGGTAGAAATGTATGAGTAGCTAGTTGCTTATGCATTTAAACTAAATTAAAGGTATCGCACACTTGTCTAGATGCATGAAGAATTTTAGGCCCTGTATGATGTTGATTTGATTTGGACATGCATTATGGATACTTGGTTCCGTGGTGTTTTGAAATGCTATATTATGGAGTACTCAATTTCCACTTATTCTTTCCCAAAGGTAACTGAGTTCCAATTTGTATGTTATCCCAGGGGAACTTACTTGCAAGGTATTCCACTAGCAATCAAGATCTTGATGGTGACCCTGAACCTGGAAGAAAAACAGATGGCTAGCTAAACCCCACCATGCGTAGGGGCAGGAGCAGGTTTGGTGAAAGATGGCGGACCTAGTGGCAGAAAGGAAAAGATAAGAAAGTTGGATTAACTATAATGAGGCACGCAAAAGGGAGATGGAAAATTAGAAAGATAGTTTAGAGCAGATGGAGTTGAGGAGAGAGATGGCTCGTGAAGGATTTAGAGGTCACACAGAAGGAATGGAGCCAGATCATCTGGAACTCCCCCATTTGGGATAGCATGATAGGGAACCCTCCTCGGCCTCACACAAGAGCACCCCTATAGATATGACCTATGCTACGGGTGGGCATCGAATCTACCTAGAAACCTATCCCTTACGCTTGGTTTTCAAATATCTAGTACATCTAATAGTCAGCAAGCTAATTTGGGTAGTAGGGAAGAAGGGGTAAGGCGCATAACAAGTACATCTATGACAAGACAGATGTCTTCGTTGTTGTTTGGAGGTACCTTTTCAGGTGCATCATCAGCACAGAATTCAAGTGTGTAGAATTTTGGACTCACTTCTAGGAGTAGTACCACTATGCAGACTGTATGAGTTTAGTTTAATACTACCATTTAGACACAGGGAAGTACATCTTCTAGTCCAATTTTTGCTACATGTGGAGGATCATGGGGTATAGGTGGCTTTAATTCTAGTGGATCTGGTGGTTCTGGAGGCAGAGGTAACACAGGAGGTTTTGGATCAGGTGGGTAGGGTCCGCACCAACCCTATAATATTTACATGGAGATGTCTCTTCATCTTCTAAAGTATAGGGGCATAGAAGATGTTGTTGAACACATGCACATGTGTGAGATATTGTGGCGTGTAAAAGGGATCACAGCTTTTGAGCACAAGGCAAGTCAATTTACAACTACATTATAGGGATGCGCACACAATTGGTATAGGAATTTTGACCCAGATCAAACTTGCGTAGATTATGTAGCATTAAAAGATGTTTTCCTTAAAGAGTTCTATATCCCTGAATTTGAGCAGAAGAGTATAAGCGCACTCAAGGATATTAAGCAAGGAACTACTGAGAGTGTCTAGGAGTATGATGCTTATTTCAAAACACTTTTTATCTAAGCTTTCTTATGATATTCATGCAATTCAAAGCATGCACAATGGTTCATTGGAGGCTGATCATACCTTTTAGAAGGGTGCTATCACATAAGACATACAATAGGAAGTCTAGAATTAGCCTACAATTGTTCTTCAAATGTTGCATCAACGATGCCACCTAAATGACCAACCTAGGTCTACCTTCTTTCTACCAGTTTGATTCAAGTACTTAGAAAAGGATGAAACTTGAAAAAGTGTAAATTTCTCAACAGGCTTGCAAAAAAACTTTTGAGCATATATAATATTTTTAATATTTTTAGTTTTTTAATGGTTTTTCCAATATCTGATTTTTGTATTTTCAGAGATCTTTATGGGTGAAAAAGGTAAAATCTCTCCCTAGAGGAGTCACCAAAAATTTTGGTGAAATAATTTGTTGTGTTACAAATTATGTGTTTCCACTAACGCTCACGGGGCTACACCCTCCTTATTGTGTATGGGGAGGCTATCATTATTGAATGTAAACTATCATAATTCTATCTAAGTGTTGTGGGGGTAGCCAATAGGAAAGAGATCACACAAGAACACTTCCTTAAACCTGTAAAAAATGCTTGTATGGGGTATAAGGGAAGAATTTGCAGCTATGAGGGGTAAAGGAGATAAATTAGGAAAGGGGGGGCTATCGTTGTGAGTTGGAAATGGTAGAGTTCACACATAATAAGTAGAGTAGTTCAAAATTCAATTTGGAGGAAAGGAATAATGTAGGCCATTATCAAGACCAATAAACCATAGACACATAGTTATTTAGGTTCATCAATCAAGGACACCAAGTTTCTTCTTGGTTAGTCAAGATTGTTATCCTTTCAAAGTTGTAGAGTAGAGAAAAGAGGAAAACATGCGTAAAGGAAATGGAATAAATGAAAATTTTATTTCTTATGTAGTGATGATACAAAGCTTCACCATTTACAACAATCCACGATTGCTACAAAAATATTAACTTTCAATATCCACGAAAGGATAATCCATTCCAATTTATAGTTTTGTGAATTTTCCTCTCAGCTACCCCCCACATGAATCTTCATGTTCTCATTCAACTTGTGACTTTAAATCTTCCTAAGAAGTGAATAAAATAAGTTCCCTTTTTATAAATCAAAGGGACTTTTACAATTCAACATTATAGAGTCACTTAATTAAATGAGATAAAATATCATGATTGCGCATAATAAATATTTAGAAAGAGGGAAAGAAGAGGAGAAAGGGAAATGGATTGACTGATATGCTATTGATGAAGAAAATTTTGATCTAAGACATGATGATCACAATATCCTCCTTCTCTAATATTCATGGACACCTCATGTTGAGTGTTTAGAAACACTATTGAGACACCTCATGATGTGAGTTTGAGATAACCATGGGCACCACTCATGATGATTCCTCTTTGACCCATAGTGAGAGTGAGGATAAATCTCTTACTCCTTAGGCTTTCATAATTGACATTGATGATCACAAACCAAATCCATGATGTTTGAACCCCTTGATGACTGACCACATTTTTAGGTGTTTGCTTGAGTGTTTAAGAACATTGTTATGCAAATGTTGTCAACTGAAGCTAAGATGGTTTATAATTCTCATCTTTCAAGGTGCCCCAAGTGAAGATCACTTATCTAAATTTATTAACTCAAGAGTATATTTGATGTTTGCATACCTCAATTTTCATGTGCCTCTTATAGGAAAGGATGAGCTCTTGACTAGCTCACTTGACTCACCTAACTCACCCAGCTCAACTCAACCAGCTCACTGAGCTCATCAAGCTCATCTAAGTCACTTGGCTCAACCAGATCACCCAACTCACTGGAGAGATGATGGTATGTCAAGACCTGATGATCTTAGATTTCAATGGATCCCTTTACACCTTTCAAATCTTTTCGGTTGCATAATACTTCCGACTTTTACCTATTGCATACTTGATATTCCTGGTTTTACTTTTTTACACAATTTTTTACCATGCTTTAAAATCCTCATTGAGGGTGAGATTCCTTATTTGATCTATTCAACCACCTCATAACCCCATTAGGATGTCAATAAATAGTAATATGATTGAAATCAGATCCAACTACAACTTTCTGCATTAAAAATTAAGACTTTCTATTTTTGGCGATTTGAACCAGAGCCGTTATTTTGGGATATTTTAATTTTTTTCTTAAATTGGATCTTCTAAGTGTCCTAACACACTCAATTCACCTTCATTGATGATGTTTTACCATTTTTAACAATTTTCTCTTTTTAGTAGGTTGTTTTTTTGGACTGCTATTTTGGAAAAATTACCAAATTTACCATGTTTGTTGTTGTTTTGCATTGTTTCCAAATAAATTGAGTGATTATATTTGAAATTTGAGGGACTTAATAGTTTTCTCATGTGAAGGAGAATGAAATATGATATTTTAGTAAGCTGGTAAAAATGGCCTCGGTTTACATTGGAAACCTATTTTTGAATTCATCTCCTCGTTGTGATCTCGTGTTCTAGATTTTATTGTGTTCCGTTTGTTGAAACTCTTGGAAAAAAAAATCAATTTTTAGACGTATTTTTGTTGGTTTTAAGCTATTATGGAATCCTTTCATGGATTATTGATCAAATCATGTGAGGAGACAGGAATGAAAATTAGTTTTTATGCTTTTAACTTGCCCCGACAATCAAATTTACTCACATATGAGGTAGCAATAGAAAATACAAAGTTATGGTTTGGAATGGCTTGGCATGGGGAAAATTTTTCTATCCCCTTTGGAATTTTTATAAGGTGTTTAGTAAAATTCACCTCATTCTAGTGATGACAAGTGGCACCACAAGGTGTAATGAGAGGGAGAGATGAGAAAACACTCCATAACACCAAGGAGTCGTAAACGAGGTCATATGAAGAACCTTGAAGGGAAGATAGAGAGGGGAATTTTTTATTTCCCCTCTATCCCCTTTGGTTTGGGGACAATAGGGATAAAAAAATTCCCTCACTAGATGATTCCATGTGGCGTAGCTTGGATGGAAGATGGGAAGATGAGAGAGGCTAGTTATAAGCACTGGGAGCTATAACTTGGGTGTATGAAGAACCCCGAGAAAGGGATAAAGAGGGGAAAAATTTTGTGTCCCATATATACACTTTTAAATGGGGATAAGATGTGTACCAAAATTTTCCTCAAGGAGATTGTGCCAAGTTTCAAACATGCATGCAATCCTAAGAGACAGGATTAGCTAGTTTAACACTCTAGGGACTAGTTTTTGGTCACATGGAGGTCAATGAAAGCAAACTAAGGAGGGTGAATTTTTTTGTCCCCTATATTCCCTTAGGAATGGGGACAAGAGGGACAAAAAAATTCACCTCAAGGAATTTCTAACATGTGTCCCACTCCAAAAATGACTAACTGTGAGAAGCATGCCTACACGATGCATACTGACTGACGAAGCAATTGTCGAGCTCTAGGAGCTACCTTCTGATGAATTATTATTTTATTTTGACTCAAAATACCATTTAAATAATATTGGGATAGGTATCAACCTTCAATTATTACTTAAACTCCTTGAAATGTATCCTATTTCTTCGAGACAAGACGGTGTGTCTACCAAGATTAATTTGCTATGAGAAACCATCAAGTCTTGTGAGAGATTTTATGATTCAATAATGTAGATGGTTCCTTGACATTTTCAATGAATATTTTTTTCATCCTAAATCCTTACAGAGCTCTTGAAATACTTTGTATAATTTTAGGTATCGATTTTGACCGCATGCTCCTTAACCTTGAAAACCCCGCTTTCACCGCAACTATTCCTAAACCTTGAAAATTTCCTTAAATTGTCCTAAATCAATTCCAAAATGTTCTTGAATCTTCAATACCACCTTTAGATGAGTTTGGTATTTCATATCCTTCTCAGAGAGTGCACACCTACCCTAAAATGGCCTGAATTAGCCCTTTCTAAGCCTACCGAGAATTAGTCGTTGGAAGAACTTTGTTGTATAAGAATGAATGACCTTGATACCCGATTCAAACACCTACACAAGCTTATTAAAAACAGTTAGAGTACCTAAAATGTTAGGGTGGCCATGAAACAATAGATAAAATGAATAGGAGAGGTTTTTGGAAAGACTGGGAACAAATCTCCATGATTTTTAACCCCTTGATGGATGACCACGTTGTCAGTGCTTAATTGCGTGTTTTAAAATATTGTTATGAAAATTTTATCAACTTAAGCCAAGATGGTTTTTTGTTCTCATATTTCATTTTTCCCCAAGTGAAGATCACTTATTTAACTTTCTTAACTCAAGAGTATATGTGATGTTTTCATAACTCAATTTTCATGTGCCTCTTATAAGAAAGGATGAGATCTTGACTAGCTCACTTGACTCACCCAACTCACCCAACTCAACTCAACCAGATCTCCCGGCTCAACCAGCTCAGCTCGGCTAGCTCACCGAGCTCATCAAGCTCACCTCAACCATCTCACCCAACTCACTTGGCTCAATCATGGTTTTCCCATGTTTTCCTTGCCTTGTCTTGTAGAACTTGCTTCTTAGGACCTTGAACATGTAATATTTGCCTGATTTATGACCTTTGACATATTTTACACATTCCCTACAACCTCATAACACATTTCACATACTCATACTAACATGATCCACATCATACCTCAAGAAATGATGTAATCTATTTGCAATAGGTTCGGGATGAGGGTTAGAATGACTTGATTCAACCCATGTCATACTGAAACTAACATGTTCTTCAATTTTGGACACTCGCACACTTCTACCACATCACATTGACCATGTTAGACATCATAAACACTTCATAAAACCTTTGGAACGCACTCATTTGACCACACAACACCTTTCTTATAATAACTATGCATCAAGAACATGCATACACCAAGACATCATGCCACTACAACACCTCATAACATAAATACACCTTAATACTAATCAACCTTCACTCATTTCATCTTATTTGACATCAATGATAACATCATGCACTCAAGACACCCTTTGACATCAATGTTACTTGACATCAATGAAAACAACATGGCACATGTCCAACAATCTCCCCATTGTCATTGATGGAAGCCATCTTCAGAAACATTGATGAAAACCACACATGAAAACACCTTTAGGACACTTTTTTTTTTTCGAGTTCATTCTTCCCTTTGATATCTATGAAAAATGTACTGCAAGGTCACGGTGGGCATGAAATAATAGATAAACGGAATAAAAGAGGGTTTTGGGAAGACTCAGAAACAAAGATTCATGATTTTTGAACCCCTTGATGACTTACCACATTGTCAAGTGCTTTATTAAGTGTTTAAGAATATTGTTATGCAAATTTTACAAACTTAAGCCAGGATAGTTTCTCATTCTCATCTTTCAAGGTTCCCCAAGTAAAGATCACTTATATAAATTTCTTAACTCAAGAGTATCGATGATGTTTTCATAACTCAATTTCATGTGCCTCTTATAGGAAAGGATGAGCTCTTGAATATCTCACTTGACTCACCCAACTCACCCAACTCAACTCAGCCAACTCAACCAGCATTTGAACTCATCTAGCTCACCGAGCTCATCAAGCTCACCTCAACCACCAACCCAACTCACTTGGCTCAATCATATTTTCCCGCGCTTTCCTTTCCTTTTCTTGTAGAACTTACTTCGTAGGATCTTCAACATGTAATATGTACCTAATTTATGACCTTTAACATCTTTGACACATTCCCTCTAACCTTGAAACAAATTTCACATACTCATACTAACTTGATCCACCTCATACCTTAAGCTCCCCCTTGGTAAGTACTCACTCTTAACTTCAAATATTATAGATGGTCCATGGAACTATCTTAAAACATTCACACAAATCCCCCTAAGAAAATACACACCACCTTTAGGGTTCATACTAACTTGAGACAAAAATTTGGACCTTCACCTCTAACTCGAATGCTTCTTGTGACTTCACCTTGGATGAGTGAACATACATGAATCCCCCTGAGATGATGTATCCTCCTACAACACATAGACACAAAATATAAATAACTTTATACCTCTTTTTCTTCTTACCAATTATGGACCGACACCCCTAAGATCATGCACTCTGAATCTATTTCAGACCTTTCTTCAACAACTTGACTTCCTACTTTTCGGTCTTCAAACATCTTCAAACTTGGCTTGTCTTTTCACATCTGATGCAAACCTTTCTCTTGTAGATGATGGTTATTATCCTGCTCCTTATGATATTATTCTCTTCATTCATACCTTAAAAAATTTCACTTTCCTACCTTCATGCCTTTACTTATTTTTCATTGTTATCCTTTTGAGACATACAGACCTAAATAAGGTCTTACCACTATATAATCTCAACAAACTCATATCATAAACTTACTAGCACTTTAATCTAACTTCCCAAACCTATAAACAACAACACTCATCCTTTTTAGCACACTCCCCCTTCCTAAAAATCCTTCAATTCATCATATCTATAATTTCATTATTTTTCATACCTGTAGCTTTCAACTTTGATCATCATATTTGTCACTTTTGCCACCTTTACTTGCTTATGATGAAAACTCCCCCTTGATCCATGTTTTTCAAAATTTGTTACATACCTTACTCTGGTTTTCAAAAACTTAAACCATTGTTACATGTTACCCTTCCCTCTAGGACTTATAATCATCTTTGTAGACCTTATTCAAATAATGTCAATTATAATTGCATAAGAATGTGACAAACGGAGAAAACCTCTACTAGAACTAGACAACAAACTCAACTTCTTGCTAACACAATGACTTTCATGACTGGTAGAACACAAGCATTCCTTAATCAAATTTATTAAGACTTCAACATGAGAGACTTACCTTTACACAATTGTCTCAACCTTCTTAGCTTCTTCATAGCAGCTTTTGAGGAATCATCATGAATTCAACCTTGGAAAGACTTCTATCAACATGTAAACCCACACTTGTTCTTCATACTCAGCTAACCATATCTTAAACATCCTTGAGATGATATTACCATCTCTATCATTCATCCTCATATAGTTCAACCATAATATTATTTATATGCCCATAATACTAATCAAAACACTTGTTGTCTTTAAGTAATATACCCATATCTCTTAACTTAAAACTTTTTCACACATGTTAATCAGCGTTTGAGATCATAAAACACATCTACATGATCAAATACACACCTAGAACCCTCAACAAACTTTAGGAGGATCAATCAATACTTAGGGATGTATCTTCCAGGGTATTCAACCTAATAAAATTTTGTCTATAATTATACCAACAATATCTAACCTTCTTTACACCTTATCAACATATCCAACTTGTTGAGAATTGTCAAACTTCCCGATTAACAAAAATGTGACCTAAAGACATAAAAAGGGGACACTAGGATATTAGTGTTAATATAATTAGGAGGAATAAAATGTTGTACTAATTGGACTAAAATAGTACAAAATAAATGTAAACAAACTATTCTAAGTGAAATAAAACCCTGAATGTGCAAGAGAAGGGAGAAGTGGATTAGCTAATTTGAAGTGACTATCATAGGTTGTCACAGATCTAAAAATAAAATTTGGAATTGCATACGATCACTCAGGGATCCTGCGAAGACCAGATCTGGAAGATTTGAAGTGACTGAGGCAACTAGGATGGTATTGGGGTGCCCTAGTTTGTAATCTGGGTGCTTTGATCTCTATAAATGCTCAGAAAATGCTTCTAGTATGATTACAAGGTTTCTTTAAATGCTTCATGTCTATCACATTGGATTTGTTGGATGAGTTGTATAATGACCTACAATATGAAAGAAAGTATCAAATCATAGAAAAATAAAAGATGCAAATGAATGGGTTGGGTGACCTCGTCGCCAAAGTAGTGGACTTATCACCGAGGGCTACGTACATTTCAGACCCAAATGTAGTTCTGGTGTGTGTGTGCATGTTGTTCCCTAGGTGCTCTCGTGTCAGTCACACTTTGTGAAGTAGCAAGCAATAGTAACTATAGAAAATGTAAATAGCATGTGTGCATGGAATAGAATAGAATCCCTCCCCTATGCAGTGTGTGTGATGTAGATATCCTATCCTTGATGCATGGAACTATGTGGATGTAAGTGATGTAATGGATGCAACTCTAGATGGAGTGATAGTAGTGTGTAATGTTATGACCTAGGACCCTTATTATGGTCTTATAGCTTTATATTTATAGGGATCTCAAGATTAATTTCATAATTAATCTCGACAAGGCTGACTGGGGAAAAGATAAAGACAACAAATGGCTAGAAAGGCCCCAAAAAGAAGTGGGAAAGGATGTGCATAGACTAGGGCACCCAAAAGTGGGACCAGGATGCCCTAATTTTGGGCTAGAATGATGGGGCAATTACGAAATGGGTGGATAAGTGTAATAAAATATGTGGGAATGATGAAATAAAATATAAAATAAATATGGCCAAAAGGTGGGATTAATTAGTACTTTATCCACTTGAGAACCTTCTAAATAGTAGTATAAGACCAGGCTAAATAATGCCTAAAGTGCATGATTTTGTGTCTACACTTCCTTGAAAAATGTACATTATTACACAAACTATTAGACTTCTTGACATACACAAAAATTCCATCATTATTTCATGATACCAACACTTCCTCTAACCTTGTAAAACATTTTTCATGACCATGACATGAATAATCAAGTCATCACAACTTCAACTCTAACTACCACAAATTTTGACACCTCATAAACTTAATGCATCAATTAAAAACAAGATACTCTTATGGTATACCTCATGAATGATACAAGATACAAACATACCTTTTTGATTCATATTAAACCATGATTGGTCCTTCTTTGAAATCTACCAACCACCGACATCAATATCCTAACAATAACATAACATCATGATGCACTTCTACTAGCGAAATACCCTACTAATTCAAGGATAAACCATACCTCATTACTTCTTTTGGTGATGAATGTCTTCATGAATCCTAGTGAAGAAACCCCATGCTTCTTAGGGAACTAGAAAAATATGAACTCCTCAAAAGAGTCCCAAAACTCCATCTCCTTCTTATCCAATATGTAATCAGTTTTAAGGTCCTCTTGCTTCTTCTTAGGAACATTAGGCTTGATGTCCACCTTAACTTTTTCTTCCTCTATAGATTGGAAACATGTCAAATCTGATTGTTTCTTCAACTACAATTGCATTATTGATTAGGGATAACAATCCTCTTTTTCTTGTACACATATCAAAATTAGGCTTGACAATTTTGACTTCCTCCTTCTTAGCCTTGTCTATAACATTTGGATTCTTGATTGAACTTGACACTTCTTTGAGTGACTTTACAAGATCAAACTTCATGTTATGCTCCACTACCTTTTCTTTATCCTCCTTAGTTGGATCTTCATGATCATATTTCTTGATTGTCTTGACTATTTTTAGTTCATTATCTTCATATTATATTTACATAACATGCTTTGGCTCATTCTTCACTTCACTCACAAGTTTAGATATTTTGATGTACACCTTTTTACTTTTCTTCCTTCTTGAACATTCTTATTCTATCTAGATGACCTATCAAGACAAAATCTTGCTATATGACCAATATTCTAACAATTATAGCACACAACATTATCCTTACCTCTCAACTAAATGAGTTGAGGTTCCAACTACAATCCATAGCCTTATGACCATATCCATTGCATGCATAGCAATAGCCATTGAAGGAGCTTTCACAATCCCATGAGTACTCATTCCTTGAGAACCTTCTTTCACATTCCCTTGCCCTATGACAAAATTCATGAAAAGCATAACAATAACCATGAAAATACTTTTCATACCTCATTGCATTAGGTTTCTTGATAAGATTAAACTTTACATTTCTCTTGAAATAGACCTTCTTGGCATAGTGACATTATTTTTACCCTCTTTGGAACTAGGGCTTGCTTCATGACTAGGATTTACAGAATTCTTATCATCTTGTGTCCTTTTACCATTCAAGATACCCTTTAGAGCCTCATATCTCTCAAAATCCTTTAACTTTGTTGGATACCTACACCAATTGAACCTTCAAAGACCTCATTTTAAATTCAATCTCCTTGATGATTGACTCTAATTTGAGATTATTCCTTCTTTGGAGTACCAACTCTATTTTCAATTCAACTATGACCTCTATATTCCCAACTTCACATGGCTACTCATGATATTTATAAAACTTTCCCATTCGTGCTTCAATGATTTCCTCCAATCTGTTAGACTTGCTTCATATGGACCTTGCTCAAATACTAATTTTTGGAAGCACAATAAGCTGGGGTGAATCAGTCCTTTAAAAAATTTACTTTAGTTATATTAAATTTCATACAGTATTCAACACATCCAAACAACATCCATTAACCAATGTGAGCTTATTAATTATCTTAGCAAACCATCAAGCAACATATCAACCATCCACATAAGCATGAAATAAGAGAGAACACAAGAACACCATATTTAAGTGGAAAACCCTCAAGGGGAAGAAAACCCACTGAACCTTTGCATATATTACTCAATACAAAGGACTCTCGTGAATATTACACATCACAAGATATTTTTTTAGTGAGGCACCAACCCCATAAGGAACATTAACCCCTAGTTTAGTAGGGCACCAATCCTACAAGGAGCACTAAGACCTAGTTTAGTAGAGCAAAAACTCTACAATGAGGCTAAAACCCCAAGATGACAAATCACCAACTCAACCACCTAAATATGAAGATCACTTAAGTAATTGTTTCTCCACCAAATGATTTTGATCACTTTTTTAGCTCTCTTCACTCAAAACCCTCTCAAACAGCTCTCTCTCCTTCTTTGCTCATACATGCACCAAAGTGTGTTGATTAGGTCATATGACCTTGAATCCCTGATCCCCTACTCTTCTCACCTTACCATACTCTTCTTTACTCTTATCTATATGCCTCTCATCTCTCTTATACTCTCATTTAGCTCATTCAAACTTCCATCATCTCCACTAGCTCAAATCAACTTTATACCTTGCTTTTAAAACATGACACTTGTCACAAAACCTTATAGGTCAGCACAAGACCACATAACCATATAGGTCAGTATTAAACAACATAATAATACTATTACAATCATATTCAAATGATATCACATGACCCTTTAGGTCGGCATAGGCCTTACACACAAAAACTTACTCAAATAGGCATAAAACACAAGATAATGCTCCAACGGTCATAATTTGAATTTTAAAGACACGAGACAGCTTCACCATGATTCCATCAGCTCCATAAACTTTAGTGGCATCCTCTCACAACCATCTACAATATCTAGAAACTATGTAACCTTCATCTTCATCATGAACACACCAAAAGACAAACACCTTCTATTAGGTCTCAATTGCCTAATTAATGTATTCAAGAACAAGATAATTCACATATCAAATCACCTCTTCATGACTCATGTAGCACATAACTAGAAAATTATCGATGTTAAAAACTGAAAAAAATCATATAAACCTGAAAATCAAGGCATCACACCTCAAATCATATCCATCTCTAAAACTGATTAAACCAAATCCTAGGTCTTAAGATAACTAACCTCCAACACCTAAAAATTCACTTCCAACAACTTCCACCAATTGAAACACATCACCAAGGACATGGAACATCACTTCAAGCATTCACATGCATATGTCACATGAATAAATCCAAACTTACATACGTGTTCATACAAACCTCCTTGAAAATCCTAATAGGGTTGATTAGGTCATTAGGGTTTCAACATAGCATCACCTAATCTGATTACATCAAGGGCTCAAACACATCATATCAGACCTCTACCAACTATCCAAGCTAATATTACACTACTACACCATGCAAAACATCACAAAGCAACTTATACCTCCATGACTAGTTTTGACCTCATTAGGCCATTAGAGATAGGCCACATTATGAGTAAAGTTTCACTAATTTTATTCACTAAACATGTCTACTTATTTTCATGATCATCTATCACACATCCCAAAATTTCTAGAACACTTTGTTTCACTTCTTGAAACTTGTAACTCAACTCTGTAATAACAAATCTCCAACAAATTAGGATTTTTCTATACCTTATCAACAAACCTAGAACATGAAAACACCACCAAAATGAGATCTAATGAATTCTCTACAACCATGAACCTTTACATCAGCTTCCCAAGCCATTTGAAGACCATACTCATCATATTTTTCATATCACTCTAAAATTAGGGTTTAGGGGCGTTGAAACCCACTTTGCTTCTTAACAATGGTTCATAAAATTTTGACATCCATTTAACCTCATTCTTCTTGAAAACCCTTCTTAGCTCCATTCCCTAACATCCACAAAAGGATCAAACCCCATGAAAATTACACATGTATGGGTGAGCATTCAAACTTTCTGGCGAGCTAGGAATGACTTATTTGAGAGTTTAGTAGAGTTCAAAACAACTTTTCATGAATTATCTTCATCCTCTTAACCTAAAACTTGGCGCACACCTCTGTATTGAACTCCTCCATGATTGAAAACTCTCATACATCCTTATTCACCTCTGTAACTTACCATATACCATGGGTTTCCCATGCTTTCCTTGGCTTGTCTTTTAGAACTTGCTTCTTAGAACCTTGATGTAATATGTACCGATTTAAGACCTTTGAAATATTTCACACATGCCTCTGCAACCTCAAAACACATTTCACATACTCATACTAACCTTCTCTTCCTCATACCTCAAGAAATCATGCAATCTTCTTGTACTAGGTATGGGATTAGACCTAGAATGACTTGCTTCAACACATGCCACAATGAAATTGACATGTTCTTCACTTTGTAGACACTCACACAGTTATACCACATCACACTAACCATGTTAGACATCATATACACTTCATACAACCTTTGGATCACACTCACTAGACCACACAACACCTTTCTTATAAGAACCATGAATCAAGAACATGCATACACCAAGACATCATGCCACTACAACACCTCGTGACAAGAAGGCACCTTACAACTAGTCAACATTCACTCATTTCACCTTACTTGACATCAATGAACATCAATGAAATCATCATGAACTCAAGACACCCTTTAACATCAATGTTACTTAGCATCAATGAAAACAATATGGCACATGTCCAACATGAACAACCCTAGAACCTTATCCCTTGCGCATGGTACTCGTGGATTCAGAATTTCATATAGAGGATTATCATAGTGACGGTGAGAAACATGAGGGAAATTGAGGATTTCCATGTTGGGAATGTGGTATTTGTATGAGTGTATTAGTATCTTCTTAGGAAGAATAGTAGATAAAATTTGTGCACATGGAAACTACTAGTGCCACTCAATAAGCTTTGATAACCGGTCACAGACTATTAGTATTCTACTCTCTACAAGCAGTAATATAGTTGTAATGCCAACATAATATGTTTGGTATAGACAACCTCTTCTATATGCCCACATATAATAGTTCCAATAACAAGAATCTCAGAGGCTCTGGTCCTCCCCCGAGTGGAGGCAATCTTAGTGGAGGTTCAAGGTCGGGACTTGGTTCTCCCCAAGTTGGAGTAATCTAGGAAAAGGAAATATGCCACCACACCAACCCTAAATTTTGTATGAAATGTCACTCTAATTACATTGAGTACAGAGAGGAGTAGAGGATGCAGCTAAACATGTGCACAAATGTGAGCTATTATTGCGATCTAAAGGGATCACCACATCAAACAGAAGGTCGGTCATTCGCCACTAAATTACAAGGTCACACACACACACACACACACACGGTTGGTACCACAAGTATGATCTACATAATACAACAAATTGCATTACAACACTCTACATGCCACCTTCTTGGTAGAGTTCCATATCCCCGAGTTTGAACAACATAGCATCAGTGTACTCAATGATATTAAACAAGGACTATTGAAAGGTGTCTGATAATATAATGCATGGTTCAAGACTCTTTTATAAAATATTTCATATGATATCCATAAAATTTGACATGTGAAATGGTTCATGGGTAGATTTTTGACACCATTTTAAACGGTTGCTATCACATAAGACGTTTAGAAATCTACACAAGAATCTAGAGCTAACACTAAGAGCTAAAGTAGTTAGAAGTTTTGATGTTAGGGTGAGTCAATTCCTTGAAGCATAGATTACAACTATGGCATGTTAGTTGGATATTTTTTCAAAGACAGGATATGAAGTTCAACTATAGTACATGGGACAAAGTCCCTCCTCCAATAAAGGGAGGTGCCTTACTAATCTAAAACATGCCAAAATAGATATACAATATTTACACTATTCTAACCATTGGGGTTGGGATCTCATCCCAGTATATTTATTCCTTTTAGAAGAGAATAAACATAAGAAGAAAGAGAGAAGAGAAGGAGGAAGTTTATTAGAATGAGAAAAGAATAGATAAAGAATGTGTTTTCTCTTAAGCAAATACAGATCAAAAGATAATCACACGCGATTAAATTGTAATAACTTGCTGAAGATTCGATGAACTAGATATTAAAGAAAAGAAAAATTTAACGCATTGAACATAAGAACAATACCTCAAATGTAAAAGATATTCCCACAACACAAATTTTGCAATAGATATCTTTAATATTCTTTGATGAAAAAATAAAAACAAAGTCTTTCTCTTTTCCAACTCTAAGCTCTATGGCATACCAAAAATATCCAACCCTTTACAATGCCACAACATTTTACATTTATAGAGTAGGGAGGGAGAAAAATAAGGAAACAGATTAGAACAACATACTAAAAATAGTAAATATGAATAAAGAGTTCATTTGACTGGTTCTTGCACAAGGACCTAGTAAAACTTACATATTCAAAGTATGTCTCAACACTTTTGAAAAAGACATGTTGAAAGTAAAATAAAAATGACATGATAAGTCCATCATTTAAACTTTTCTTCTTTTTCCTCGTTTTAGCCTTCCGAAAAGAAATTCTTGAAACCTCTAGATCATTGTTTAGGATTCTTCCTCATCTGGTCCGCATGAGTAATGATTTATTACCTCGTAGGTTTCATATGTATTTCAATACTCCCTGGAATCTTATGATATTTCTTGATATACTTTTCCAAGTTGTTATGAACAATTTCACATAGAATCAACTTGTTGATAGCTTCTAAAGTAAAGTATTTGCCTCTGCAGATTCCCTAAAAGGCCTTGAATAATTCATCTACTGAGAAAAATATTCAAACCATCATCTAGAACTTTCACAAGGATTTTGGACAATTCATCATTAATGTCATGAGTGGCATCAATTGCTTCTTCTTTGGATTGCTGGAGTTTGCTACAAGCCTCTTGAAGGATTTTGACCCAAAATTCAATTGCTTTGCAAAAATCAAAATGTTTTTTTATGCCTTCAACAAATCCTTCATTAACAAATACATCTAATGAACCTTTTAATCTCTCTAAGAGCTTCCAAAGTCATATCCAAATTACCATTCTCTTCCAGAAGTTCATCTTTCAGCTTATCAACCTCCCTCTAGCCTTCTCCAATACATTAAACGTTTTCACCGCATCATTAATTACCATTTTTACTTACACAAGAAGACATTGAATCTAATCCTACTCTACCCTTCCGGTTGATCTTCTCCATTTTAGGTACCGAAGAGAAATCAAAATGGATTGGAGTAGGAGTGGGAGATGAGATCTAAAGCTATTTAGGATTAAAGAGCTTGAGCAGAACATCCATTAGTTGTTCAACCCTTTCTTTTAGTTCATCCTTAGAGGCCTTAGTCTCCCTGAGTTTCTTGAAAAGGTTATCCATAATAGCTTAAGCATCATTTTGAGAACCTTCAAAATGACCTTCCCAAGATCAATCTTTGTAATTTGATAGTCCACAATTGTGATAGCTTCTTTGGTTTTATCTAGGGTGGGCATGGAAATCTCAGCAAAATTTTGACTAGATGCATCAAAAGAGATACATGAGATGGTATTGGGTTTCTTGGTTGATCTAGAAGGTGTTGGCTTTAGAGAACTGAAATTGAAATCCTTAGGAGGAAAAATGATTTTCCTTTTCTTTGGTGTCTGACTAATTAACCAAGAGGGAACTAAAGAGGAAGGTGCCTCTAGAGGAGGGGCTGAAATCATTAGTGTAGAACCTAGAGGAGTGAGAAAAGTAGTGACCAGAGACAAAGGGGTGGAAATCATGGTGGTAATGATGGCGGAGAAGATGTTAGACGAGGAAGGGGGATGGAAACATGAATCCTAAAAGTAATTGGTGGAAATCCCAATGTCAGTCCTATTCCACTTGAAAGAGGGGACAAGGATGAGAAAATTCTTTCCATGGAAGATACAAGTGGTGATGAAGGGAGCGAAGGAGAGGAAGGAGGAGAAATAATAACATATACGAGATGTTTTGGGATCTACATGGTGGAATGTGGAGGAGAATAAGGAATGTGAGGAGGAGAGGAAATGGAAGAGGAAATTTGGGGATCTTTGAGTTACACCAGGAGCTAAGGAAATGACAAGGGAGGAAGAGGCAATGAGATAATCGACTAAAGTGCTCACCTTTGGTGTCTCCTTGGTAACTAATAGAGAAGGAGTGTCAATATCCACAATTGATGAGGTAGGAATAATAGATGATGGAGGGTGATACTTAACTCCACTACTAACAAACTTGAACTTTACCTTTTAGGTGGGATTCCACCTTTATCTTTTCCTCACAAGAGGGGCTTTCTTTTGACATGGATGTGATAGGTAGTTTTGGGAAGCTAGAATATTTGGGCTGAATGCCCCATGAATATAGCCATGAATTAGTGCAAATTAGGGTTTGAGCGGCCCTGTCTTAGATAGATGTTGATTCTTTGATGGACCAATCAATCGAGGGAATCCTACATTATCTCCATCCATTTTTTGTAAATAGGTTCTACAACATTCTTGTTGTCAACCGCATCCTCAAAAACATTAGCAAGATCCAACATCCTAATTTCATCCATGTTTAATTTTTTATTGTCCTTTTTCCTTATTACTACCTTATCCCTGAAATTGATCCAAATGTATTCAAGGTGTGGGACATGAAACTGTAGAGTCCCATGAGCCTTAAGAACACCTTGATAATCAAAACTTGGTCTTGGTAGCATGGTCTTCTTGAACTTATCTTACATTTCAAAGATCACATTTTTGGATTTGATAATGGAGGAACAAGTGTATCTTCCAATAGATATAGGAAAGGAAACAAAAGCTTTGTGTTTTCTCTATTGGAATTTATGGAAATCCAAGAGTTTTTGAACCAATTCCATGAGGATCCACTTATTGCTTGGATACCTAGGAAGATGCATGGGTGATCCTTGAAATACTATAACCTCGTAAATAGGTGAATTTTTTGAATCGTAAAAATATGCAACCCCATTTTGATACCACACTCCATGCAGCATCTGAGACCCTTTGCTTTGAAATATTAGGTTCCAATCTAGTGATGTTCTCATAAAATAAATCATCATAAACTCTTCGAAATGTGATCCGATTCCTTTCAGGCACAATTGAGGATAGAACTTGTAAATGTGATCAGAGGACATATTTCTAGATGGATCCAACCCATGATAATTCCTCATTTCCACCATAGCGTAAGTAACATAAGACATCATGTAGAACTTACCCGTAGATAAGACTTCTTTCATTTGGGTGTCAATAGTGTCATTGATAAATGTTCCCAATCAAATAATTGTTCATTCTTCTTTATGGTGGAGATAAACTGATACATCCACCCATGAAATTCCTTGGCATCGGGAGCCAAAAATTCTACTGAGAAGCATGATGATGTCATTGATCTCCAAGATAAAGTCACTCCTAGGAACTATTTTTGGGAACCTAGACACAGAAGGCTTAGGCTTAATCAGGTAATTTTTGTTGACATATTTAACACAATTATCCAAGTCATTATCCTAAGCCAACTGGGTCGATTTGGGATTTTTCCCAACATATTCATAAAATTTGGGAAGCTTTAGAAGTTCATCAAAATAATCAATATCTAACTTGATGACTACTGCACCTGTTTGATTTCGGATTGACCTTGAATTTGAGTCATAATGACTAGCACATGCAAGAATAAACTCAAGACATTAGGTAGAAATGGGGAAAGTATCTTTTCAGAGGTAGCCCACTTGCACAGAGGGACTACATACATGAATTCTATGAAGAAATCTACACCGTTCTCTAAAATTCATCCATGTCCACGTGCCCTAACTTTGTATCTCTGATATAAAAATTGGATTCAATGTTGGAAGGGGGCACAACTCCCTAATATTTGTACTTCATCTCTTTAGATCCTTCCTTCTTCCCTCTTTCCCTTTCCTGAATCAAACATGAGGAACTGAAGAACAAAAGTTGCAAAGCTTCCTAGAACCCTTGAAATATATTTAGGTTTATCAACCTGCAAAGCACCTTTGAAATTCCAACAAACTAGTCATATAATTAGCCTTGACATGCACTCGAAAACCTAAAACACTTTTGAAAGTTCCACCTTATTCAGAACTTCAGAAACCCGACACAAAGGGTAAAAGATATAGCTTGTCTAATAGGCGAGAAAACCCAAAATACTTGTGGAACTTGGACCTTGCTCAACAACAACAAAAAAACCCAAACACAACGGAAAATCACTTGCTTTGACATGCAAAACCCAAAAATGCATTTTCATGCGCAAATCCAATAAGTGATATTTTTCAATATGTTAAACTTGTAACCCTTACCAAGAATGAGAAAGTAAGGAACCTAAAAAGATTCCCACTTTCCCTTGTTAGGTGAAAACGATAAACTTTGAAAAATAAGGAGTAAAGAGATATTTGAAAAATGTAAAACTCCCCACTCAAGATAATACCTAAAAAGTACAAATAGAAATACAAGAAGGAGGTTTACTTACTGTAAGATGAAAACACCCTTGAAATCCAAGAAAAATCAATGAAAATGCCAAGAAAATATGAATCAAACTTTGGCAATGCAAAATCAAGATGAAAATTTGAATAACAAGAGGGAGTAAAAGGTAAAAATGACGTGGAAATCCCCCTATTTATAAATAACCTAGCATTAAATACACATAGGTTGAAATGCGTTAACCACTAACTTCCATCCTAGCATTTATGGCATTGACTTTAGGGGTCGAAGGTTGACTACATCCAACATCTTGTGTGATCATGCAATCGGGTCCCAAAACCTCGATACAAAGGAGATTATGAATGAGTCAGAGTTTGGGTTCGAGAAACATGGAGCACATGACATGTAAATCATACTCCCTAACCCGATGTAAGAAAACCTGAAAAACCTAAAGTGTGATAGTGTGTTGGGTTTTGGGTTCGGGAAACACCTCACATATGACACATGTTTCGGGGGTGGAATGTTCCGATGCAATCAAAACCCAAAATCTGAAAACATGATCCCAGTCAAGTTTGGGGGTGGAAAACACCTTGCATATGACATGCAATGTGCTAAGGGAACCCCAAAATCTAAATTGAAGAGAAAACAAGACATTTTCAAAAGCAACTCTTGGATGAGAAAAGACTCAAAAGAGGTTCATCAAGAAATTTTCAATTGGTTATCTCCATTTTCTAGATAAACTCAAAAATGAGATAACATGGCCATACGGTTAGAAAAGATATATGCTAGCTCAAAGTGCATGACACTTGAAGTGGTATATGGTGTACATATTTTGAAGTAAACGGACATACAAAGGATAGTTATCCATGTAGGAATGTGCATGCATGCCCTACTAGCATCTTATGAGATATGCCAAAAGGACCACGATGTTAGATAATTTCCACTTGTCCAAAGCACATTACACAGAAGAATATGTCACTCTACTACAAGATTTGTGACACACATACACATTATACAACTCTTTATCATTTTATTGATTACATATATATGGTTGTTCCATACTAGTGCAGAGGTAGCTCATAGGTGCATGAAGAAAAAAATAATGGAGCTAGATATAATAGTAATGGAGGCTATAGGGGAGGCTATCAAGGCAAAGAATTTGGTGATTGCAGATGTAGGTTCAGTTGAGCTACTTTCTACACTTGTGAATCACCTAGTCATTATCAATGTGAGTGCCCCAAGAAGGAAGGGTGTACTCACGTCGTCAAGGCCACGCTTACGATGCATAGTGTGTACTCACATCATCAAGGCTAGGATCACACTCTCATGGCCACACACATGATTCTTTAGATGCACCTGCTCTTCTATTGGATTTTTTCCCTTTGTGTTCGAGGCCCCACTTTGGTGATTTGAAGTGTGTGTTGGTGTTTCTCGTGTAACAACCACTTTTTTCACTTCACATCTAGGAAAAAAATAATTAATTAACTTAATGCTTCATAATTTAAATACCCATATATTTAAATCCAACATAAACCTTAATGCAATCAATTTCCGATAATTGTCATAAAATATGTATAGTTGCATGAGATTTTACATATCCTACTTGATCCCTCTCAATTCTCTTTGCAATCCAATAAAACTAGTGTATCCTTTGGTTTTTCCTTTTCAAGAAATGATAATTAAGTGATGCTCTCTAAGTGTCTACTTGGGTTCCACCACGAAATCCCACCAAGCATCCCTCAGCTTAGACCTTGGTGAAATCACAATAGTGTAATTAACATATTACACTACTTTGCACAAAGTTTTAGAGACATGTATGCCATGCTCAGTTCCATGATGGCACACTCGCCATTGGGAACTTGTCATCTCACCTAATCACTTATTCAGTTATATGGATTAGCATTCAACAATGGTGTTATTAGGTTCATTGTTAATCTTCTTAAGTAATCATTAACATTCATTCAAAATACTCTCTTAACAATTACAAGACAACCCATGATAAAGGACTCATGCAGTTGTTACCTCCTCAGATGTCCCATACCACCCAAGGGGGTCTTTATGGGTAAGAATCCCAAATCTTTCTTGACATTGCACATAAGGAATATAATGTCCTCAAAAATTTCACATACTTGTTTCCTAGTTTTATGTGTTCTAAGGTTCATTTACAAATCTTAAAGAGTTTATAATGATAACAATAAATGTATATTGTATTTAAGTATTACATACATTATCCTCTTCTTTGAGTAAATATCAACTAGGTAGTATTCAAGTAATGACAACTCCCATAAAATTCCCATACTAGTTATGAGAATTGTGATTGCAAGAATCCTAAACTAGTAATTTGCATCTCCAAATGACTCATCATAAATCCTTTCCAACTTATAAACTTGGCATTCAATTATTTTTATAGATCAGTTTACTGATTCAACTATAATGTTCATTATTCAATCTTCTAAGCTAGGGCAGATCTTGGAACATGAGCATTATAATAGCTACTAAAATCTATACCTCAACCCATGGTTTTATTTCACAAATACCCAATAGGTCAATGTAGTTCTTAGTTGTACTAACATTCCATTTTTCCTATCAAATGCAGATTTAACTTTAGCTCACTACCTTAAATCTATTTTTCCCGATATATATTGCTACACAAATATGAATCATTTCCTAACTGTGTAAATGATTGTCTCTTTATCAAATGAGTAAGTAATCAATGTTTCTCCCTTAATATTGACATTCTTAGTCCTTATAAGTTTCCAGTCACATAATCGATTAAGGAAAAGAACCGACAAGTTAATTTTATGAAGCAACTCAATACTTATATACATAATGAGTACATCTTATATCTCAAGTATTATACCTTATTAGCACAACCTTGGTTATATAATACTGCATTCACAAACAGAGTAATCCTTCAATAACTTGGCCTATTATGGCATATTAAACCATCATGCTACTATGTAATCTTTCCTCTAGATACAACCCCATAATCATTGCATTTAAGTTGGATAGATTGTAAATGTGCATATATGCATATATATGTATTTAGGATACAAACTTAATGTTTATTTAACCCATAATAAGTATCCCCATAATTACACCTCAAATAGAATTATTGATTTCACACATTACTGGGCTCTTAATTCATAACATTATAATAATATAAACACTTAAACAAGTTTCTAGTTCTTTCCCCTTCATAGAAATACTGATACAACAAGACTTAATAGAGTTCAATAAATTCCTCTTTCATTATTTATTTTCTAAACAATTACAATAGAATGTCTAATTTTTCCCTTTACAATCATATGACAAAACAATGGTACTTCAATAATTTACAATTCAAGCTATAGTATAAGCATCCTCTATCAATCACAATGAACAATAAACTCTTTCAACTTTATTCATCCTTGTAACTTATAGACCTTCGTCTACAAAACATGTTAGCAACTATAAATTCATACAAACTGAGCATGATAAGCTCTATCTACCCTATAATTGTAAATAGATAAAATTATCATGAATGAAATAAACAAACAAACATGCAAACCTTTCCAAACAACCTTACATGCGTGCAAACCTCAGATAAGGGTCTCCTATGAAACCTTGCAGAAAGAATGTTAGAAGTGTTTTGTGGGTGCTCTTGAGTGCTCTCCAAGATTTGAAGGCAAATGCTACAGACACAGTTCAACAAAGTTTTTGTGCTTCAAATTCAAGAGGATTTGAAAGGAAGGTAAGCCTACTGATTTATAGAGGCGAATTAGTTGAAAACGGTTATACACGGATAAATGAACATGCTAAAAAAAAGCAATGTGGTAGTAGTTGTAATAGTGTCGGGGCAATAATGAAATTATTTATAAAAGTTGCATCAAAAAGGTGGTTGTACATGCATTGTAATTTCCCCACCTTTCTAGGATTCTAGAAGTGCAATTAACTAAAGTAGTCAAAGTGGATTCTAAGCGGAGCTTGATTAAGTGTGAGATGACTAGGATGTGCACACACTTAATTAATTATTTATTTAATTAATAAATAATAATTAATTTAGCCAAAGGGGTACAAAGGGTACATGGGATTAATTTAATTAATCCAAAGGGGTATAATGTGTATTAATTAATCAATTTAATTAATTAATTACAAATGGGTGAATAACTAGGGTGTATTAGCATAATACTAGGAACAAGTGGAAACATGAATGTAAATTTGGGGTGTCTACAATAATAACTTATGCCATTTAGTTCTTTTATAAAGTAAATATTACAAATGCTTAATTCACATAAAGGCTAGGAAGAAGCAAAAATCAACTTTGAACATTTGGAAGAGATATTTACATACATTAAAGATCATTTCATTTATTAAACAATTTAGAAAGGTAAAACACTTAAGTATAATCTAGTAACAAGTTTAATAATCCAACTCATTAATGAATCTACTTGTTTCCTACAATAGTTAATAATATTAACTAATATGATAGATTATACAAGTATACATTCAAGCATCATCATTATTTGATTACCCTACCAAGAACACGGGTAACTTATTTACCTTTCAAACATCTTATAGCACTAGTAACATATTCAACTATCCATATCATTATCATACCGAAAGAGCTAGTTATTGAAGTACTCAACCCTCGGGTTAAGCTAGAATTCAATACACAGTCTAAACTTCTCCCCTTGTCATATCAAGAGTAAATAGACATGGTTTAATTTATGCAATAGACCCTCATGTCTATCGATTAAACAATGAAATACAATAACCAACGTAAATGTATGGTTTCTCATTTTGGCCAACTTAGATAATTATTGTTTACTTAATAACCCCAAATTTTTAATATGACAAAGTCACTTCCATTTATTACTATATCCTTAAGACAAGGATCAGCCATACTACCTTATATTGAAGGTTTGTACCTGACGACTCTGTTAAGGCATAGTCAAAACCATATAATATTTAGCACATGAAGGAAATGAAATAACGTCCTCCAAGCAACCATTCACAGCCTTCCAGAAACTAAGAACCCATTTGGGTCTAAAAGTTTAGGTAAGAAATCATTTTGATTTCTTTAAACAAAAATAATAACTCAATGCCTTAATAATAACAAGGCAAAATTTCTACAATGACGACCAAGGTGATATTATATACAGATCACGATTATACCCAAGGAAAATACAATATATTATTTTCCTGAAAAATACCCAGATTCATAATAGCTTAAGCATCACAAGGAGCGATTGTATACTTCGACATGAATTGGAATCATTCCAAGTTATCCCAAAGAAAAGAAAGTACTCAATGCCAAAACTATCTATCATTCATACCTACTAATAGGTTTACGAATACCCTGGATTTACCTCCATTTTTAAGACAACCCAAATTTTCTAATGTAAATTTATCAACTCAGAACCATATACAAAATGGGCACACATACCCCAATCGGATATGGTGATATTATTCGATAATCCAAAAAATCCCTTGAACTACGAAACCCCCAGGTCGTAGACCAAAACGATACAAGCCTCAATATTCAGCCACATCAATCATGTAATGACTACACGATAAAGAATAAAGGTACAAACACATACATGTCATAGACCTTTCAAACTATTTATCATCATACCCAGATTCATATGCATGCGAGAGATATCACAGATTCATTTTAAATAAGATAACAAAGTCTACTATCAACAACCAAAAACTCAAATAGGACTTTGTTTATGAAAGAAATAGATAGAACAAGTTATTAAGGGAAGATAGGGCCTATCATGCCTAGTCATGACTCCTCTTTTGGTTTCCAAGTTCTTCTTTGCAGCTCAAAATATCGATTCCTTAGTCCAACTATAACTTCCACCTTCTTCATGATATTTATTTAGATGGATATGAATGCAACCAAGATCCTCTAACTCCCAGAGTAACAATAGAAATAATTTGCATGCACAACTCCCATAATTGTGGGCTTGCATGCCAAACTTTCCTTCACAAAACACTTCATGCAGAGCTTCATAGCTCAATGAAATCCCATAATGAAACAACTAAACCAAAACCAACTCGTAGTTTCCAAAACCACTTTAGTGCATGCCCCAAGATCGTGGGGTGAACATTCAATGTAATTAATGCATAGATAGAAGTGTTATTTTCCCACTTAAATCTCGAGTTATCTATTTGTTTTTCAAATTTAGCACATCCTTTTCAACTAGCAAAACCCTCTTACTAACTATTAGCTAACTAACAACTAGTGGTGTTTTTAATCTGGATTATCTCCACATTAAGGTGGTCGGTGGTGCCATATTGAGGCCCATTAATTATGGAGCAGATAGTACCATTGCGAATGGGGGAGAATTAATACAAAAATCCATTTCACATAGGTTTACAACAAATTGATTTGAATAAACCTTTACCATACTAGGATCCCTTTAATATTTATTCTTATAGCTTTATAGCTTTAGCTTCCATGGTATTCACATTCGACTCCATAATATGACTTACAACCTTTAAGCCTTTCAATTTAAATTTTGAAATGAATTTATTTAATCAAACCTATCTCCATTAAATAATTACTACCCATCTTAGGGATATGTTACCTTATTGTAACATTGCACATTGTAAGGTATAGATCAAAGGGAGTTTAAGTATCACTTGTATATGAGGTTGGGTCAATGGCCCCTTAGTAAACACATCTCTGTTTGAATGATTCAAACATTCGTCCTCCACCTCAGTCACACTCTATAGGCCAAAGGTGACATTTATTGAATATACATGGTCTTATTACTTAGAATCATACTTATTACAATCCTTTTATACCTTTGAATTATAATTCGAACCCAATATAGGTAGCAACAAATATCTTGTTCCTCTAATACCTTAGTAAAGAGAATATAATCACTTTAAGCCCTCATAATAGTCTTTCATACTATGATATAATATTGTTAGTATGTTTGTATATTCAAAATACAATCGAAATAATAGCTTTACCATTAATTCAACATGCACATCAAGCACTAATACCCCAAATTACAATTTATTCTTTCTTAATACCACTTGACTTTGTGGGATGTGACACTCTAGATACATTGGCATTCAATTGACTGCTTTTTTTTTTTTGTCTCAGAGGCGTGCTCACATCATCAAGGCCACACTATTGCTCTAAAGGATGTGTTGGTGCTATCAAGGGCGTGTTGTTCAAAGGGTGCCTGTGGCGTGACTGTTTGAATTTGATACTATTTTTAAAGTTGTAAATTCTAATTTTTGGTGTTTTCTGTGTGTTTAGGGTTTCTTAACTTTTTATGTAGGTTTTCAAGAATTAAAATTAGATTTCTAACACATTTACTTAAGTTTTTGGTTTCCATGCTTTGTATGAGTTTGGGATAAATTTTGTGTATGCTCTTCTCTTGCACCTTGTGTGATCTTGAGAATCAAAAGAAGCTTTAAACCTTATTTTTCTAACCTTAGAGTAAGTGGGAAATTTCATTATTCATTTTTATGCTTAAGGGAATAAAATTTCATTTGGCATGTGTATGATCCTTTAGTTTAAGAGATTTTCATTTGATAAACAACCAAAGCTAAAGCTTGTGTATGCTCTTCTCTTGCACCTTGTGTGATCTTGAGAATAAAAAACAACTTTAGTTTTTCACTAAAAACACTTGGATTAATTGGGAATGAACCTTTATTTACAAATTATTATGGTGGTTATTTGATTTACAAGTTTTTCATTGTTATCTAGTTGGGTTGCTTGTTGTGTATGCTCTTCTCTCACATCCTTGGACAATCTTGAGAACCAAAAACAACATTTAATCCTCTTTTATGATATTGTAGATATTTTTGGATAACTACTAACTATTTATGTGTAGGACCTAACAATTTCCAAAGAAAGGAGAATCTAAAAAAAACTCTAACTACACGTGTGTTGTAGGTTGTCAATGGTGGTCTAAACCAAATTTCTTAATCCAAAAGATAAGAAAACATGCCACGCCTTTATTCATCACACTATATTGCATATTTCAGTTAAGAGCTATGGGTCATCTGCTTTGAACTAGGAGAAACTCCCTTTGGCATAAGCCTTAAGATTAGAATAGGGATTCTCCTAGGAACCCCAAATTAGTTCACGCAAGAGGGAACCTTGTGAATGAAATGGGAAAGTGCTCCACTACTGTTAGCATATGGATTTGCATGCATGCAAATGACATGCAATAGGGTGGGAACGAAGTCCCTCCTCAATGAAGGTGAGGCTTCCTTTATTGAAAACCAAAACTGTATTTACATCTGTACATTCAAAATTGTATGTGGGGGGTGTTTTAGAACATCAATGGAAATAAAAATGAATGTGGGAGATGGAATGGAATGAAGGAAAGGAGTGGAATGGAATGAATTGAAATAACATGAAAGAGTTAGGTAAAAATAGAGCCTAATATTACACGAAGAGGAAAGATGAATAAAACATGTGTCCAGGAGGTCTTCTGGCCACAAGTGCGGGTGCTCTTCTTCTAAGGTCTTCAATGTAGATTTCTCTGTCAATGGCTCTATCAACAGCCAAAAATTGTTGCAAGCTTTCGCGGTTTTCCAAAGCTATTGTTTGAAGGTTGGAAGCAATGTCTCCTTCAAAATATTTGTCGGAAACAAGGTTGAGTTGAATAAATGAAGCTTGTGCAGAGGGATAGTCATAAAGATTTAACCAAACACTTTGGTTAACGATATTTGAATCCCCAGCGGAGTCGCCAAAAACTGTTAACATATGGATTTTCACGCATGCAAATGACATGCAACACTGTGGGAAGAAATTCCCTCCTCAATGAATGTGAGGCTTCCTTTATTGAAAACCAAAACTGTATTTACATCTATACATTCAAAATTGTATGTGGGGGTGTTTTGGAACATCAATGGAAAGAAAAATGAATGAGGGAGATGGAATGGAATGAAGGAAAGGAGTGGAATGAAATGAATTGAAATAACATGCAAGAGTTAGGTAAAAATAGAGCCTTATATTGCAATAAGAGGAAATATGAATAACTAACACAAATAAAATGGAGTTTGAGTTAGCTAAACAAGAATGTGTAAAAGGGAACACACACGAGCAAGTAGATGATTAGAGCTTGATCACTTTGTGAAATAGAACAATAGATTAATAACGTTGATAATAAGATCAAAGATAATATTTGCATGCAATATTAAAACACCTAACATCTAATGAACATAAGAACATCAAATGTTACAAGAGACAATGAATGAGACACAAATTTCGTATTTCATTAACTCCAAAAAAATTTCACAAAAGAACACAAATTTTCTTCCTAAAACAAAGCTTGCACACAAAAGTAATTCTTCTCCTCTCTCAAGGTCACCTTTACAAATGAGCCCCTCACCTCCTTTTATAACCCAAAATTTGGTTACAAAGTAGTTAGGGTTTAACATGATCATTAAATAAGGCACCTAAATGACCTTTGACTTTTTCCAACCAACTTTATTAAAGACAACCAAAAATAGAAATAAATTAAGTTACCCACAGTTTTTGAAAACAAATGACAACATCCTTTTCTTAAAAATCCACTTTTTAAAATATACAATAATAACCAATGCCTTATCCATTGAAATGGGGTCTTCCTATCTCAAGCGTATGAGGAATGGACTCTCCCACTTTATTAGATACCAATAAAATTATCCCCCTGAACCTGCCGGTGAAATTAGGATCTGCCGCTTTTGCCAATTGAAAGGATCTAAACCTTCCCAAAGTTTCAAACATTTTTCTTCTTCTGGAGGTTCATTTGGTCAAAGAATAGCCTCACAAAATGCATGTAATTCAATAATCCTACTTGGCATATCATTTAAATTAACAATATTGGATTGAGCGTTCTCAAATAAATTCTTTAATTTGATGCACCACTCCCTTGAAACTTACGAGAAATTGTTGACGGAGTGTACATTTCCTTAAACAATTGTGAAAATTGCTCTCCTACCTGGTCCGATGAACACCTTTGATTATGCTCATTTACGAGGTTGCAAGGAATCTCAGCTATGAATTCTTGAATCAAGGAGATTGAATTGAAGGATTTATTACACATGATCTCATAATGCATCATAGAATCCTCGAGAAGTGTCTTCCTTGATTTGAGATGCAGACACCAAAGAAAATGTGTCCCTCAATGTTCAAATTTGAGAATTCCTTCAATGGCTAAAACTGAGGATTCCATACTTTTCATCTCCTCGCAAAACAGGGTAATATCTCATCCAAATTTGATATATTAGAAACAAAAGTTTCTTTTAAAGAAATAATTTGATCAAGATACGCACCGACATCTTCATGAAGCTTAATCACAGTCTTGATCATCCCTTGGCCTAAAACAAGAATATTTGAAAGCCAAGTTTTAGTGGCATGGCCTAATGTGTTTATTTCTTTTGACAAATTGAGAGTTTCTTCATCAGGGTAGCCACTGCATCAGGTACTTGGAAAGTGGATGATATGGGATTTATCAAATGTTGAACATATTCCACCAATTAATTTTTCAGCCTTAAGTCGAGAGTTTTGAGACTTATATTTCTCAAGTATCTTTAGCAAAATATTAATTGAATCTTGAGCCATCGCCATGTCACTTTCTAATGTAGACCTCCCAAGTCCAAGTCTGGAAACTTCATAATCAGCAGTTATTGTCATGGCATCACACTCCTTATCAACTTGTGGGATGGCGAGATCTGCAAATCTATTTCCGTCATTATCCACCATTATTCGAGAAATCACCTTAGGATTCTTTGGAATGACGTTGTTTGAAATTTTGAAAAGGGCATCAAAATCAAAGTCTATTTCCTTGAAAACCCTCTTCCTTTTCTTAACCTCGGAGAATCAACCTAGGAAGGAGTATCATGCAGTATTTTTGCATATAAAATCCTAGATCTCAAATCAATATTCTCATTGTTCTCAACATCATGAGATCCTTCAAGAATCCTATCTACGACCTTGATTTGAGAAGAAACAACCTCAATATCCACCTCCTGATTATTCGGGAGATTTTGGGAAATCCCTTCGTGAACTACATGCTCTAAAGTGTTTAATATTTGGACTACTTGCACATGAGTGGACGCTTGTTTGAAGCATGGCTGAGGATAATTTTCCACGAGCTTCTAAGCACTATTAACAATGTGGGTAGAAGAATATCTACTTGAGGTAGAAAATCCTAATACATGCTCTCTTCCTTCTTCGGGGTTAGGATCTTTAGATTTTTCTCCTTGTGACACATTACTTGGTGAAGTGGATTTTGGCAACCACTCCTTTCTTGCTTGTTGTGTATGATTGGATGGTATAGAGGTTGATTGAGAAGAGGATTTGGTTTAATGAAGGTCTCCTCGTGTTGGTAATTTTTTTGATCCTGAAGCATGATCTTGAATTGATTGTAACTTGGCAAGTTCTCTGTCATACCAAGATATGCTTCTTTCAAGAATTGGTTGATTCTTACTATTAAGATAAAATTCATCTCTTTTGGTCCAGTCAATTCGAGGCAATGGGGTAAAAGCAACTGCATCATATGAGGGATCAATGACATCTTCATCATCATTTATGAATGAATCGGGAGGGTTCTTGATGCGGAAGGCCTTGATCTGAGCAAGTGTTAGGTGAGAAAACTCTCGTCTTCTTACTTCATGTTCATCCGAACAAGAAGCCCGAAATATTCCATGGTAGGGTTATGTTGATACTTTGCTCCAAGAATCTTCTGCATATATCCATTCATATCAAACTGGGCTCTCTTCACATATGGATGGATTATAATGAGATCAAACTCTTTTTCCATGAGTTGTGCACTAAAAAAATTTGGACATTGGTATTCCCCAATTTGGATTTGGAAATGAATTCCTGAACGATGCTTGTCACTGAGAAGATAGTGAACTTGGAATAGTTATCGCGCAAGCTCCATTAATGCCCATCTGTCACTAATGTACTTAGGAAGCTTCCACGGAGTACCAGCAAATCCACTCACATGAATGTAGGAAAAGGATGAAAATTGAATAAACCATGTTCCCAATTGGGAAATGACACTCATGGCTTATTTAAAAATATTTCTCTCGTATTCGATTCAAGTTTCGAATCACACGGAAGGTGAATGCATCATTGAATCTTCTAAAATGGTGAGAGCTATTTTTGAAATTGAGTTGCGGGTAATAATGAAAAACACTATTTGATGGCCCCATGACTCCTCTCATTTCAAGTCCCAAAAATAGCTTTCTTCTTTCTACTGTATAAGTCAGATACGATGTCATGTAGAAGCATCCAGTCATCTTAACTTCTATCAATTGTTTGTGAAGGGTGTTACTGATTATGGTGGCTCAATCCACAAACTCTTTCTTGGAAAGGATGATACAGATAAACTGATACATCCATGGGTGGAAAATCCTAGCAAAGGGTAAACTAAAAACTTGACTTAGGAGAGTAATCATGTCCTCGATTTCTTCCATGAACTCAATGCGGTACAGATCTTTGGGAAGCCTGTCAATTCGAGGCCTCTTGGTCACTAACCAGTTGTTATTAACCATCTTGCTCCATCTTAAGGGTTCCTCATCCCAAAATTCTTGCACTGACTAGCGAGTGATATCCACATTCTCAAGAAATTCAGGTATGTCGAGCAATTCCTCAATGTGCTCTGGTGTGATTAAGAGGAAAGGCTCGTAATTATCTTTAAAAATTCCTCATCTCTCAAGATCATAGTGCTCAACACAAGTGATAACCAACTTTGGACACTGCACCAAGATAGGAAATGTTGTTGCTTGAGGTAGACCACTATGGTAAAGCCTATCCGAGAATATGGTTTTGCCTTCAGTTTTCACCCGTTCACAGAATTGTTGCACATTGATGTGACCCATATTTGTATCAGTTATATTATCGTATGTTGATTTGATAGAACTGGGAGGAATGATTCCTTAGAATTTGTACTTGAGTACGGACTTATTCGATTTCTCCACTAGCTTCCTCGATCTTCCTGTGGATTTGTTAGATTTCTTGGCCATTATGAATTTCACAGAAGAATGACTCAGGCACACAAAACAATGCAAGTGGGGTCGGGTCTCAGTCTCCGAAACCCCTTTAATACAAAGAAAAATGTGACTCACTTTAATTTTATTATTATTATTATTATTATTTTAAAAATAATAATAATAATAACCAATCTTGGTTATAACAAAAAAAATGCAAACACAAGCAAAATATCGAGACTAATCTCGAGTTAAAAATCAAGCAACAATATATATATATATATATATATATATATATATATATATATATAATTTTATTTTTTAAATCTCTTGATGATACTATTTCTCCGATTTTTATTTAACTTGCTGGAGAAAATTCTCCCTACTTCGTGGATAAGATTTCATACTACCAGCGTAACTTTGGTGAATTCGTGGATTGTTTTAACTGCTTGACCAATGGATGCGTGAGAAATTACCAAGAATGAATGCGTGAAATTTTTCCAAAGCACATGGGCCTATGAATGGATTTTATTTTTCTTGCTATGTTTTGGACTGATTATCCACTTCTTGCGTGAACTTTATGTTTGGCTTTGAACTGAGTGGAATAAGTACTCCTTCAGCAACATGGGCTTGTCTTCTGACTATATTATTTCATTCAAACAATGCATGGATCTCGTAAAAAGAAAAATGTGTGGGAGTTGCTCAAACCACATGGGATTTTGCTCAAAAAAATTCTTTCTTGTCTTCTTACATTGAAAATGAATGACTTCTTGCAAATGCGTGGCCATTATTACCTCGGCTATGTGATTTTTGATCCTTTAGGTGTTGTCCCCCTTTGCCAATGCATGGGAATGATCCTTATGTCTTTTTTTAATTATTACTTTGGACTGTCCTTACTCCATGCGTTGAAATTTTGAAGCTTTCAAAACCTGCGTGGAAACTTTGCAACGTGCTCTTATTCCTCCAAGGCGTGTATTAACTGATTCTCCTTGTCTTCTTGCTGTCTTTTTCCTATTTTTGGACTGTTCCTTCAAACTATGCGTTGGAAATTACTATGAATGTGTAGCCTTCTTTAATGAATGCGTGGGAGGAACTTTTGGACTGATCTCTGCCTTTTCAATATTTTATTTTCTTTGGCCTATGCATGGAGATTAGCTTGGACTGGTCTTCAAACTATTCCTTCCTATTACCTAGCTGCACATGGAGTCTTTTTGTGTTTTGTCTTATGCCAAATACTTCTGCAAAATTCCTTTATCTCCCTTGGGCTGCACAGAGATTAATTCTTTGGACTGTGTTGGCCTTTGTTTGGACTGTACCTATTATTTCTCCTTCAAAAAGGCATTGAAACTTCTTCAAATATTTCTGCATGCGTTGGATTCTTTGTGTTTTGGGACTAGTTTTATCCTTCACAATGGCGTTCGCAGTATTGTGGAATGTGATAAAAATATTATGTTCCTTAGAAGAAGTGAGAAGCAATTTTAGAAAGCTTTGTACAACTCTTTCTAATGAGTTTTTCAAAGGAATTTATGAGGGTTAAACCAACTTCCCCTCTTCCTAGGGTAGTGGAATTAATTGCCAGGGGAAATGGGGGAAGTAATGGCCAATTGCCAACGGGAATGGAAAAGTGGGCTAGAAATCTCCATTCAACTTCCCCATGTGGGAAATCAGGAGATTTTTTTCCGTTTGCCAATTCATTAATTTGGAAATTGTGAAAAGAAATCCCACAAGCGGGAATTTAAAACAATTTTTCCAGAAAGGGGAAATCCGGGCCCGGGAAGCCAATTTGGCATTCCCAACAATGGGAAGCGGAAGCTTATTTTTCCCCAGAAATTAAAATAAAAATTTTCAAATGAATTTTAATTAATATTTATTTAATTAAATACTCCAAAATTATTAAAAATTAATTTTATCAAACAAAGAGTAATTAATTAATTAAATATTAATTAATTAATTTTAACGCAGTTTAATGCCTAGTGGGAGGAGTTCTCACCGAAAAGGATGAAACGAAGACCGAAACGATCACAAAAATGAGATGGTCATGATGAAAGTGACAAACCACGCAAAGTAACAAATTTTGAAAAATTTCAAAATTTCCATTTTTATTTTATTTATTTATTATTTTGCGCAGTCAAAATTGGTTGATAACAATACCCAATTGATTAGTACACCTTGGAGAGATTAGATTCAAGATTATCTCCATGTGAACCTTGTGAAAATACAACCGAACGCATTTATTTAGTCAAGATGAATTTCTTGGCAAACCGTGCTCACAGAGATAGTTTATGACACCTAGAGAGAGAACCAAATAGGAAACTTTTGGCTTGGAGCCGTTTCACCTAGACATCATATTCTAAAGATATCTCACAACGTGAAAAGCTTGTTAGATTCAAAACCTTGTTAGTCGAGACAAGGGAGATTCTCTCAAATTTGAAACCACGTGTTACTTCATCACGAGACTTACAACGTGTTCCTTTGACCTAGATTTTCACTTATCCTAAGACAAGGCGAAACTCCTCCAAAGCTAGGCCAAGTATTTTCATTACCACTTGGTCTACCCCTTTTTTTTATTGCCCATTTGGGACAAAAGAATACCAACATACGTGGATACCGTTATAAATAATCATGTCCACCACTTTTATATTCTACTTGCATGACTAGGTTGCAATCCCTTAATGCAAGTTTTGAAAGTATGAATGGTACATCTTTATGATCTAGTAGGCCCTTTATCTCAAACCCATATTGAGACACATTATCATTGTATCTAGGTTATCTTATCATTTAATTCCTTTGATTTGTTACGCTTCCAAAGGTATTATAGTCATATAATTGTGATACTTACGTCTTGTTTCCGTTATGAAACTTGACCTAAATCTCTAAATTGTATTTTTATGTTGCTCGCACGCATAGTAACTTCTTGATATACTTAGGATTAGTTTTTAATCCTAACATTGCCTTAATTTTTTGTGAGTGTTGAGGTTACATTGTTCACATTGTGATAACACCATTTTGATACTAAAATCTTTCTTTCTTACAAAGCTTGATTAACGTGTCCAAATAGTGTTGTTACGTTGCTCACTTTTGTAACTTCCATTTTCAAAGACTTGGACTTTGTTGGTGTTTAAAATTGGTTTTAGTATACCTTATTGGAGGATCACGTCAACACTTTCTTAGTATTTAGGTCTTGTTTATTTTAAACTTGACCTAAGTGGTGATATTGTGTTGTCACTATTTTCTTTAAACCTATCTTGGAAAATAGGGAGTAAACTATTTTTGTGATTGGATTTTAGTCTTGTGCTTAATTATCTTGTCCTAGGTTCTTCTTGTCATATATTACCTTGTTAGTGTGTAATCATTCTTTATTATTTGGTATCCTTGGGTTCATATTGACCTTTGGATTTGTGAACATTTGATATTCAACATTCTTTGTGACGAATTAACGTCGTTATGCTACGTAAATTTACCTAGGGTCCATTTTAGTCAACCTTAGTGAAATATTTCATGTTATGCCTCCTATTACAAGAATGGGGCATCAGAAATTAGGAACATGTCCCTTTGAAAGTGACAATCCACTTTATGATGACAATATCATGGTGGATCATAGTGGTGGTGAGGAGAATTCTCCTCATGTGGACTTTGAGCTTCATCCCACCCACATTGATGATTATTTTTCCAAAACAAACATGAGGTTCTAATGCATGTCATAGAGCTAGGAGCAAGGTTACCCTCTATAGTTGACCCTTCTCTCATTTTCGGTATGGTTTGTGGAGAAGAAGAAGTAGAATGTCCTTCTCGAAATATTAATGACATCTTAAATCTAGGTCATGCCTCTACTTATGGACGACAAAATGATGAGGAGATACCTTTCAAAAATTATGGATACTATTGTATACCTACTATTAGATTTCATTGTGAGGACCATGAAGAGCATGCTCATCATGAGCAACCTCCTCCTTATGAAAATCATAAAGAAGTACCCACTCAAGAGGTAACTTTAGAGCAACAAGTGCAAGCTCTCACTCACCAATTGGCAAGTTTGGCTTCACATGTAAACAAGGAACAAGTGAAACCTTTAAAACAAGCTATACCAAAAATATGTGTACCACGAGTTCCAGACAAATACTCCTTATCGAGAGGAACATCAAGAGTCTTATGAGGAATTTTACAGAAAATAAAGGTGGGGATGCAACTAGACTTAACTATTTTTACAAGCCTACACCACCCACACAAGACCAACTCTTCAATCAAGAGTGGTCAACCTTCAAAATTCCCTTATAGTTTTACAAGGTAAAACAAGCAACAAAGCAAAAAGTACCAATTCGAGGAGTTATGCCCATATACCTTTGATAGAGTCATGTTGTAGGTACATTTCCTGAGTCATTTTGATTGTCCAAAGTTTGATAAATACAAGAGAAAAGGTGACCCTAGAGACTATATTAAGGAATTTTATATGACATGTCAAGAAGTTGCATATATCAATAGCTATCTCATTCACCTCTTCCCATGAATTTTAGGACAAGCATTGGAATGATTTTTACACATCCCTAATGGATCTATCTCTACATTTCTAGAACTAGCCAAACACTTTGTATGTCACTTTTTGTTTAATATCAAAAATGATGTCACCATGTTAGATTTATGTAATGCAAAAAAATATAATAACAATAACTTTACTGGTTTCCTACAACGATGGCGAGGGCTAGCTAGTCACTTCCTTGTTTTATCCCAGAGAAATATTTGATCAAGTATATTTCTACCCAACCTCCACCTTGAAATTACATTCCACTTGCAAATGCATTGTGGTAACATGTTTGAAGAGGTGATAGAAAAGGGTAGTCAAATAGAAAAGGCATTGTTAGCTAGAGGGACCTTAAAAACCTTTTCACGTGATCATAATGATTCCAAACCTAGTGACAAAAAAATTTTGTTCCCAATAAGAATAAAAATGTTGTAGGTGATGTAATAATAGACTCTAAACGAGTGCAAGTAGTTTAAAACCATGCTCCTTGAAACTTGCAAAGGGAACTCCACCTACAGAGTACAAATGTCGTACCTTCACCCCTCTATCTGACTCTATGTCATCAATATTAAAACATTTAGAGGTAGTTAACATGGTTATATATCCTAAAACTACACCTTATGGGGATGATGTACCTAAGCCATCATGATTTAGGGAAAACAAATATTGTGTATTTCACCACATCAAAGGTCATAAGACCGATAAGTGTTTAAAATTGAAGCACTATATTCAGGACTTAATCGATAGTGGTGATGTGGAAATGGATTCCACCGCCCCACCAAATATCCTAACATAAACATGGGGATCTTCAAAGAACCTTTTCCTAAGCACAATAAAGGAAAGGAAAAGTTGGATCAGGGACAGTCATCTCAAACCAAGAATGTTAATTACGTTTCAAAGATGGACCATTTTGACCATTTTGATGCCCTAATAGGTTGTGTCGATCCACTGTTGAGCATATCAACATGATTAAAATTAAATCAAGGGAGTGCACCATGGAAACATGACGAGCTCACCTTGTTATTTAAGAACCTCCTCCCCTACTCCTCAAGACAGTCATTATGACATGTTAGAACAATTAGAGAAAACTATAGCTAAGATTTTGATCTTAGACCTTCTTAAAATTTATAACATTCATAAATACATCCTTTGTAAGACATTATAGGGATCAAGAGTGTCCATTGATATCGACCCAACACGCTTCCAAGAAATGATAGCATAGATTGCTCCTACAGAGCATATGAAATTTAGTCCAACAAAATCCTAGAATAAAATCCCTTTCATAACTTACCCTTACATATTAAAGTCATAATCAAACGTAAGAAGGTAAAAAGAGTGCTTGTGGACGGTGGATCAGGTTTAAACATTTGTACTCTAAAGTTAGTTCGAAACTAAGGTACACTAAATCTGATTTAGAGAAAAAGGTCATCACCATAAAGGCATGTGACAATGAAGAATGAAAGTCATCCTGGTATGATCACTTTCTCATTGGAAGTAGGTCCTATTAATCATGATATGAAGTTCCATGTCTTGGACTTGGAGCTCCCTACAACCTATTTCTTAATCTCCCATGGATTCACTACCTTCAACATATCATCAGTTCTTAAAGTTACATCATGAAGGGAAGACCCTCACTATTTAGGGATATCCCCAACCCTTTTCTCATTGCAGAGCATTGTCGGGATATTTCCCCACCATTTACAAATTTCCTTCTACAGAGATAGTTATTCCAGTTCAATCAAAGGCCCTCACTTCACGAGTGGATCTAGATACCTTGTCTCCCAATGACAATGGTGTTTCTACATCGAGAATCCTTTTTCTACGTGGGAGATGAAGGTTAGAGAAAATGGTTGCGGAGAATATGATCTTCAAGCAGCCTTTCTAGTTCACAACCTTCCCTATCACCCAAAGTGTGTGGTAGGTCATGTTACAAGTTTCAAAGATCCAGGGAGAACTGTTGTTTCAACGATTTCACTCTTAGTGGATTATTAGCAAATGAAAATTTTCTCAAAGATATCATATCTCATCCTGAAGATGATGAAATGGATCTATGTTACTAATCACCTAAGTATTTTATCCCCAATCAAATCTGTTTACATTATGGGATATAAAGGACATGGTTGCAGTAATCAAAGAATAAGGTACCCTAGAATTTCTTCTAATACCCTATCATAGAGTGGGTAAGTATGGTATTGGCATATGTCTGTATGGGTCTCACCCTCAGAGGTTGATGATAGCTCTTCTAAACGTGAAGATAGTTCCTCCGAATGCGAAAGTGAAATAGATTCCTGATGTATTCTTTACAAAGAACTTGTTTTCTCGACACATGACCATCTTAACTATACCCCCCATCATATCCCTTACCACTCAAAAACTAAACCATATTTACCTGTCACTATGAATTGGGACCAATAACAACATGTTTTAATCGACATTTTTTAGAATGATGAAGCTATTAGTGTGTTCTTTGGTTTTCATGATAGTATTCTAGTAGGTGACCACAAGAAAGGCTTCTCCATTCAGCTCAAAGCATGCACATACTTTGGGGAGGAGGCTGAGTTGTGCTATCATTTAAGAAAAAAAACTAAGCAAGGGAAAAAGTTCCATTGAAAATCCTTGTAAAAATAACAAGTCCAAGTCCTATAGTGAAAACATCTTTGAGGAGCTTGCAGACAAACAAAAATAACAATCAACAAACAAAATAGTTGACCCACATGAAGGTGAAAATATCTTTGAGCCACCTTTAGCAAAAGAAGATATTAATCTCCCCTTGATCCTACGTGCATGGAGGATGAGTATAATTTTTTGGTGTAGGAGACGATAGATGTCAATATTGGTACAGAGGAATTGCCCAAAATATTCAAATTGGGAACTTTGCTCTCAACTCAAGAACAAAAACTTTTCTATTTTTTTAGAGAATTTGCAGATATCTTTGCTTGGTCTTATGCAGACATGTTAGGACTTGATCTTGCATTAGTGGTGCACAATCTTGTTGTACACTCGAGACAAGCAAGCCCATAAAAAAGATCTAAAATATGCATCCTTGCGTCACTTTTTTGGTCAAAGCATATCCATAAATATTATTGGCAATAGGCTTCATCAGGCCTATTGACTATTCAAATTGGATTTCAAATGTATTCCTAGTGTAAAATAAACATGTCGGTATTAAATTTTGTACCAATTTCAGATACATTGATAAATATTGTCCTAAGGATGACTTCCCTCTTCCCAACATTGAAATGATTTTTGATTCAACTGTTGGTTATGAGATACTATCAATCATGGATGGATTTTCAGGATATAACTAGATAATAAATGTTGAGGAAGACCAATATAAGATAGATTTTACCACCCCATGGGGGACATTCTATTATCAATTCATGCCCTTCGGCCTCAAGAATGCACGTGCACTACCTATCAATGGGAAATTATTGTTATCTTTCATGACATGATTAATGACATCATGGAAGATTATGTAGATGACATATTGATAAAATATAGCACTCGGGAAGATCACCTAGAGATCTTGTGATGCATCTTTCAATGTCTAAGCGACTACAAGGTTCGATTGAACCCGAAGAAATGTGTTTTTGGTGTGCTATCTGGAAAACTATTAGGATTCATTGTTTTTACAGAGAGGAATTCAAGAAGATCTTGTATAGGTTACTATTATAACATAAATTCCTCATGTAACGAATATCAAAAAACTTTGAAGCTTGTAAGGAAAGATATAAGTAATTAGAAGATTCATCTCTCATCTTGTAGACAAGTGTCACACATTTACACATCTTCTCAAGAAAGATGTCAATTTTCACTAGGGACCAGAACAGCAACAAGCATTTGATTTTCTCAAAGAATATTTGGCCAAACCCCTATTCTAATGCCGCCCATGGCAGGTGAACCATTATTACTCTACATTTCTGCCACGCACTTTACAATTGGGGCACTATTGGCCCAATATGATAAGGAGCAGAAAGAAAAATATGTGTATTACCTAAGCCGAACATTGATAGCTTACGAGCTCAACTATCTATAGATAGAAAAGGCTTACTTGACCATATTTTTTTCCTTTTTCAGAAACTGCGTCATTATCTGCTAAATAATAAGGTCAAGATTATCTCAAAAGTTGATCCATTAAATTACTTGTTGTCAAATCCCACACTCACAGGAAATATGGCCAATTGGATCATCTTACTTAATGAGTTTGACATCGAGTATGTACACCAGAAATCACTTAAAGGACAAGTTTTGGTGGATCAACTACCTGAAGCCCCACTACTAGGTATTGAACCTTTGAGTGGAACTCTCAAACGGATCCATAATGTACCTTGAGGAATATTTTATATGGCAGCTATACTTTGATGGCTCCTTTACCTTTCATGGTTCAGGTGTCGAAGTTGTGTTGATCACTCCTTCAAGAGACTTGATCCCTCAGGCATTCTAACTTAGGTTCCCATGTACAAACAATATAGTAGAATATGAATCCCTTATTGTAGGGATGAAGTTGGCTATTAAGTGGGACATTAGACAATTGAATGTAATCGGTGATTCCTTGTTGATTATAAAATAGGAAACATATGAATATAAAGTTAAAGATGAGAAACTTCTTTCGTACAAGAGAATAGTTGATTATTTGAAGGATTTATTTGAGAATATTACATTTCAAAAATCCTAAGAAGATAGAATAAGTAGTAGATGTTATGGCCACAGTGGGTTCCATGTTGAGTATCCCACCTGGGAGCAACGATATGTCATTCTTCATTGAACATATACGAATACCATCATATGACATGTTAGATTCCTATTTAATATGCGAAGTTGTTGGTCCCTTTTCCCTTGGTATAGTGACATATTTAATTACCTTCATGGTGGAACCTTTCCTACCAACATTTCATGTGCTAATAAAAGAAACCTCATCCAAAGCATATAGCCCACTATACCCTACTTGGGGTCACTCTCTTCCATCGATACTATGACGGGAATCTATTACAATGTCTCAATTTAGACGAATCCATCCTAGCAGTTAAGGAGGTACACGAAAGCATCTTTGGGGCCCATACAAACAGGATTGTCTTAACAAAGAATATACTTAGAGTAGGCTACTATTGGCCTAATATGGAGATGATTGCTAAAAATATGTAAATAAATGCTTGCATTGTCAAAAGTATGGAAATTTGATACATGCGTCGAGTGTAATCATTATCGCCTATCATGACACCTTGGCCTTTCTCAAAGTGGCAACTCGGTATTATAGGTAAACTTCACCCTACATATTCGATGGCCACTTGTTCATTATCACTACCACCGAATACTTCAAAAAGTGGGTAGAGGTTGTTCCTCTTACCTATGTCAAAGGTGCGTAGATATCTAAGTTTATAATGAACCATATAATCTGTCGATACAAGTATCCCCTCTACCATTATAGCTGACAATGGTAATTCTTTTAAAAATAAAACCGTGAAAGCATTGTGTCAACATTTTCAAATCTCTCTCAAATTTTCAACCCCTATTACCCTCAAGGTAATGCGCAAGTTGAAGCTTATAATAAAACCCTCATCCATGTTATGGAGAAGATGGTGAATACAAGAAGCCGTAACTAGAATTTACAGATTCACCCTACCCTCTAGGCATACAGAATTTTTATCCACACTCCTACAAGTGCCACTCCATATTCCCTAGTATTCGGCACAAAATCCATACTACCCCTAGATATCGAGCTCCCTTCTTTGCGTATAGAGCTATGGGATTCCTTGAATGAAGAGGAATACTATAAAGTATCTCGACTGGTAAAGTTAGATCTATTAGATGAGAAATGACTTCATGCTCTAGATCACCTTAAATTGTATCAGGATTGAGTGTGGAGAAGTTACAACAAAAGAGTGATACCTCATAAATTTGAGGTAGGAGACTTGGTGCTAAAATAAAATTAGTTCAACACCACTAAAGATAGAGAAAAGAAGGGAAAATTTGAGCCTAACTGGTTAGGGCCATATGTTGTGGTCGCTAAGTTTGGTTCGAGATGCCTACAAGCTTGCTTACTCGGATGGTCAGGAACTTTAGGAACCCATGAATGCAATGCATCTTAAATGTTTCTACGCTTAAGTGTGGGGTCCCTAAAATATCATAAAAATAACAAAAAGTATAAAAATAAAAATAAAAAGAGAAATAAATATGTCCAACAATGAAAACCACGCAATGGTGGAACTTTGGACAAGTCCTTTGGTGAAAACCGGTTTCCAGCGCCATTGGAGGGTCCATTGTTCACAAGCATTTTAGGTCTAAGATTATGATAGCTTTGTTTTGAGTTAGTCTTTCCCTACATCTGAGCTACTTTTGAGCCTATCCCTCTTAGCCTTGATCCGGTGACCCTACTTTTGAATGTGAAGAGTTTGACTTTGAATATTCCCATCTCACATTGGGGGAAACTTTGCATTGTCACTTATTGCACATAACACGTGGTATTCTTCCCTTGTACATCCCATCTAATATTAGGGGACATCCACGTTTCTTCTTTTCCTTGCACTTAGCTTTGGAAAACTTCTTAGAAAACATCAAAACATTCGTATAACTTTTTGAAAATCCCAAAACATCTAGATATGTTAGTTGGAAAACTCAAAACATTCACATATGTTTCATAGAAAACTCAAAAACAATAGAACATTGTCTCGAAATAATACAAAAACAATGAAAAATGTTTCAAAATTATCCCGCAAAAACAAATTAGTAGTTTGCTTACTTTAGTTGTTGGTTTTATAGTTTTGGTTACATTACTTTTTTATCTTGTGTACTTTAAATTGGATTCATTTTCTTACTTAGATTGATTGTTACTTTAATATGTTGTGCATTGCATTGAGTTCATTTTATCTTGCATACTTGTAGATAGTTGTGCTATTTTGGTTAGATTTGATTGATTTGTGCTTGTTGTTTGCTTATACAATTTGTTGTCATCTCATCATCATATCGTTTATCATAACATCTATACATCATATATCAAATAAGGATAAGCTCCATGATCATGAAACATGATAATTAAACATGTATGTTAAGCTAACATCATATAATATCCACAAAGGGGCAAGAGGGACCACCTTCTCGTCCCCCTCAAAAATAAACCATAATAAAAATGTGGATTAAATATGTTATCTCATACAAAAATGTGATAAGTAAAAATAATCCATCATCATCATATATCCTCATAAATATAAATGTCCATGTACAAAATCATGTGTCTTGATACATATCAGATACAAAATTCCATCATGGGCATGGATCAAAATTGTGCCTTCATCACAAGGCATAATCAAAAACAATATATAAAGTACATCTGTACAAAATAATGTGCCTTCATCATGAGGCATGATAAAAAATAGTACATATACATCATCTTAAAAATGTGTCTTCATATCAAGGTGTACATCAAAAATATACATCAAGTACATCAATAAGATGAGTCATCCTTGACTCTCTCCCATGCCTTGACTTTCGTGTCTACCACTAGATGGGGGCATCTCGCTTTGATGGACCCATGGAAGGTGTTGCACGGGATACACCGAACCATGTTGCGCTAAGGCCTTTTGTATGGAATTATATTGTACTAACCATACCGAGTGTGAGGTCCTCTGTGATCTAGATCTCAACTTGCTAATAGCTAATCGGCTAAAAGGAATAGCCTTTTGTCCCTCTTAGAATGCCTCGTGCTACAAATCCATGTAATAGGATGCCTCACCACTAGCTATCATCAAATATAGTAGTATATCATGCATCCTAACTATTGTAGATTCCCACTATAGAGAATCATGCTCTCCTGTCATCCCGGAAATATCAAAGATGAGCCTATGTACGCTTTATAGTCCATTGATTCCTCTCTACTGACTAGTTTATCCCTCTCAGTTGTGACTGGTAGTTGTTGAGACACTACCTACTGTAATTACTACCTCAAGGTAGTTATCTCACTTGTATCTTGTGTAGCCTATGGTGCTCCCCATCCTCCCCTCACTAGACTCCATGGCGGGGACCCCCATCTGTCCCTACCATCACTACCATCATCACTATCTCCCCATCTCCTGAATATGCATGCTCCCCTCCACCTCCTCCATCACACATATCTGCGGGATCCCATCTTGGTAGAATAAGTGTTGGACTCGGTGTATGTGGAAGTGATAAAGGTACCTGTAGTGGAATATACTATAACTACACCTGTAAGGCACCCAACTATATAGGAATAGCTTATGGAAGAACTTGTGGAACCTTCACCTATGGTTATACAGGTATCTAAACTTGTACCTTTGACTATGTTGGCATTTGTATCTAAACATCAGTACCAAGTCTTCCATAACCATATGCCTTTGGACCTTCTCATGTCCCTACCTATGGCCCCTGCCTGCATCGCTATCTAAGCACCTACCCGAGCTTGTGCTCTAAGATATGGCCCATGTAACCCATGTGCTCCTATAGCTACCATTGCATCTATCACTTCCTATAGTATATGGTGGGTCCTCGAAAAAAATTGTAGCATACCATCCTGGATAATCAAGGGTCACCCTGGATTTGTTATATGTACTTGTTGCACCCAAGGTTATGGGACCACCTATGTAAAACTAGTGCGGACCCGTCCTAGTCTAATCTACGGTCCAATGTGAAAGGTCTCCTCAACTTGCACTCGTACCACATCTCATCGCCAGGAATCCCCTATAAGGAAAATTTTAGTGGAAAATTTTGATAAACTCGTTAATATTCTAGTTTTTAGAAATTGGAAATGGTGAATATTCAGTAGTCGGTTGCCGTTGAATTCGCTAGAAAATTCCACCGACATGGCCTTTATGGGTCATTTTGCCTAGTATTTACACATATAAATTAACTTATGTATGTAATTTTCCAATGGTCTAGATACACATGTGCCCATATTTTCCGAAGTATATAAGGTATAAGGTATAATACAATACATACACAATCATCCAACCTTTTTGAAATCTTTTCATGCGGAAGGTGAATCGAACCCCAAATAGCCTAACCTCTTGCAGTCACTCCAAACATTTGGCATTACCGCTCAACCTAGGATGTTGAATAGATTTGTCTCAAGATCCGTCTAACATATTTGTCCAATCAAGCCATCCAATAGAGTTGTATAACTAGGTTTCCCAACAAATCCATCCACCGATCCATCTAATCAAAGTCGTTTAACCGAGTTGTCCAACCTAGCCGTCCAACTGATTCATCCAACCAGGTCATCCAACTTAGTTATCCAACAGATCCATCCAACCAGTCCATCTAATTGAGTCGTCAATAAGAATCACCCAACTAAGTCGTCTGATTGAGAGTCATCCAACTTTAAGCCTTTCAACACAAAGCCATCTAACTTTAAGTCATCCAATACAGATTCATCCAACCGAGATCCGTCCAACCGTGATTTGTCTAACTTAGAGTTTTCCAACCGACAATCATCCAACGAGATCCATCCAAAGCATAGATTCATCCAGCTGAAATTCGTTCAACTAAGAGTCACCAAATCCTATTTGTGACTTCCCTTGTTTGGTGTCATTTCCATGGATTTGAAAAATCAGAGTAATAAGGTTGTTGCAAGTTCAAAAATAGAAACAAGACATTATTTGGATATTTTGGAAACTCGCAAAAAACCACTGATGTGTCCAGATCTACGAGAAAATGTAGGTGTGTACTATCTACTAATTTAGATAATTTTATTACTATATTTTTCATTGTATGTTTCAAATACTCTTTACACTCTTTTATTTTTTATTTAGTGATGTTAATAATATAAATAATTAATACTATATCTATTACACATTTAAATGCATACATTTTTCAAACACCTTCACAAACTATCAATCTTGATGATCCTTTTGGTTTTAATGATCGATTGATCAAAACATTTGTTCCTTGATCACATCAAACTAGAAGAAGATTCATCAAATTCTCATTCAACACCAACAGAGGAAGCTTGTATTCCAGTGTCTATTTCAAAAAAAGGACATGTGAGGATAGAGATATTCCTATTGAGGAACCAGATGCACAAGTTGAAGTTGAAGAAAGTAAAAAAATCTATTAGAAGAAAGAGGAAAAATAGACAATAGGAAGGACTTTTTTAGGGCAGAAAAATATCCTTTTATTGAACCAATAGAGATGAAAAATAGTAATGATGTTCCAACTCAATGTCGATGAAAAATATGTAGTTAGAAACAAGGGAAAGACCACACAATGCAGCTAAAACTAGACACCATTGAAAAACACTGTGGGAAAATATATATTTCCCAAAAGCAAAAGGATGGGAGCATAGTAAGAACTCATAAATGGAAATATGCAAAAGAGTGCTTGCATGTAAAATATGCGAAGAATATGAAAAAGAACAAAAGCGTTTGAAAAATCTAAATGAAAAAGGTGGCACAATTGTTGCAAAATTGAGAAAAGCTATGGAGACTGAAATGCATGCAAAAGTATTCAATTTGCTATTGTATTCCATATATTGAAAAAGGGCAGACCCATTTCATATTTTTTAGAAAATAAAATTTTGTATTAGGTAATTGGCTTACAAAATGTTCCACAATCACATTGGTCAGATACCAGTGGCTGGGAAATAGAAAAATGTCTTGCTCTAGTGGAAAAGGAGGATCTGAAAGAGGCTATAAAAATGCAAAATTTATTTCCCTTTCAATTGATGAGGTTACAACTATGGAAAATACCTCATGGGTTTGTATTCATGTATACACATTTTCAAATGAAGTAAGAAATCCCCATCTCTTAGCAGTTCATAAAATGAGTGAAAATTGTAATTTTGAAAACATTTATAAGTTAGTGTTGTCAAGTTTGAAGGATGTTATAGGTATGGATGATTTTTCATTGCAACAAAGTTGGTTTGTGTTGGAACAAATGATGCAATTGTAATGCAGGGGGACATAAATGGTCTTTGTGTATGATTGCAGACAATTTTTCCCCTATATGATTGCAATCCATTGCATGGCTCACATAATGAATTTGGCCTATAAAATTGTGAGTAATTTCAAAACTGTTTCCAAAGTGGAGGAGTTGATCAGAGATTTGCATGCATATTACTCTAGCAGTCCAAAGAGATTTTTAGAATTTCAAAAAAATCTATTGGATTGACAAATGGAAAAAATCTTCTCAAAGATGTAGATACCAAGATGGATCTCAATGTATGAGCCTCGCCTAGAATATTTGAAGAATATCCTTCATTGATAGGTTTTATGTACAAATATTGCAGGGATGTGGATAAAGCTAAAGACTTATTATATCGTCTTACAAGATATCGAAACTTTACTTACACTCTGTGGAATTCTGCCAATGTTGAAGGAGATAAATGTTTTGATAAAGAATGCAAGAGCATGGAATTTACATAACAAACTTCATAAGACTTAGAAAACATGTGTGTTTGAGTTTAGATTGTTTATATTTGTCAGATGATAGTTTTAAGGGTGTTGTTTTTTTATAGCTGGAATGCATTAACAGACCTTAAGAATGCAAGTTTCTTCTTAAAATTCAATATACATGATCATTTGTGTATAACAACACATGGAAAAGAGATACCACTTCATACTTTCAAAAAGAGTAGATTTGGTTGGGTCAGAGATGGAGGAAGTAAGAGTGACACACATTTTATATGAAACAATATTATCTGAAACTCAAAATAAATTGAAAAATATTTCTTTATCTTTATCTACAGAGATCCGTGAAAGATTCAAAAAGGATAAATTACTTGAAGTAATGGGAATTTTCAATTCACGGTTTTGGAATACATGTGGTGGCATTCTTGAAACATCCATCAGTGCTTTATTTCTCAAATACATGACTAGTCTAATTAAACATTTCTACAAGTGAGAAGAGATAAATGGAGTTTTTGTTGAAGGTATTTTACAAAAAATTTGTTGAGTTCTCAGTCCCGAGATTTTGCCACTACTATGCAAGAGTAATTTCACTTTCTAGAAGAGCAGATAAAAATGATTCCATTAGAAGACTTTGGAAGAAGATTTATTCTAGTAGTATTTTACGAGAGGATTTGAGTGAGTATATACAACTATATGAACTTTTCAAACAATGATTTTGGGTTCTATTGAAGACGAGAGGGTATTCAGTGCATTGTCCTTTGTAAAGTCAAAATCTGAAAAATAGATTAGAAATTTAGAAATTTAAAAAGTTATCTAAGATTGAAACTTTCCCTTATCCGAGCACTTGCATTATGGAATTTTCTCATAGAAAGAAGAGGATTTACTAACATTTTGACTGATCCGGGGATCCGAACACACCGATTCATTAGTGTTCCAAGACATAAATGAACAAGATACATTAGGATTGTTTCAGTTGCCAAAGTTCTAATTTCTTGTATACATTCTTGACATTATTGACAATGGACAATGATTTGATACTAATATATTTCATATTCATTAATGATAATCAATTGGTCTTAATAGAATTTTTTTACTTGTAACAAATTCGTATTTTTATATTTTAGTTAATTAAATAAATAAAGACTGATTTATTTGGATCCATCTATGTGATTGTCGATTAATGTTTTATCTATGCACGAAACATAAATATTTTCAAACATACACAAACTGTGTGTCTTAAACCATCCATGATTGTTTGCATCTCCAAATAGTAACATAAAAACATTCACAGTGAGCAGAAATCCAATTACAAGTTTACATATTAAATTTTTGAAAACATTTAACAAATGCAATACAACAGTTAATATAATTCCAATTCAAAAAAGGCTTGTATTCATAATTCATTCTATCAAGAGGCGGAATACTTTATGAAGACATGTTTTCATAAAGCATTGTCGGCCAATACATATACAAAATTGTGGGTTGTCAATGGTTTTCAAAGATTTCGGAAAGTTCTATCATATAAGAACACATTACGAGGGAATCCTCTTTTTTGCCTATGATTTTGAATCATAGTTGTCCTTACATCTACCACATAGAATAAAAAAGGAAAAAAATGGTTGGCCACTATCTTTTAATTCCTACGCTCAATGTCGGAATTGTGACAACACACCTATCACATGGTGAAACTAACTAATTTTTTCAATTTTATGTTGCAGGGGAAGCTTGATCTTTTTCTTGTGCAAGAGGCAGAGGAATGTGCTCAGTTTATATAGTGTTATCTGCTAAAACTCCTGATGCCTGCAAATCTTACGTCATGCGGTATTGATATTTTGAAGAATATTCTACTCCTCCCTCGCAACATCTCCTGATGACAAAAGTGATGGATCAAAGCATCTATCTTTTCCTTCAGTAAGATTTTTGGATCCATCTTATGCTCCTTGATTATCCTTCTCAATGTATTATTTTGTTTATTTAATACTATGATTTTTTCCTTTAGTTGTACAAATGAATTCAAGATTTTGCGGCATTCTTCAAATGTGCTTCAAATACAATTGCTTCTTTCTTTAAATTTTCATATTTTTCTTGCAAAACAGAAATATAAATGTATTAGTCTATTAGATAAGTTGAAAAAATATATTGTGGTGCTTATAATATTACGATTTTTGTGTAAAAGATGACTTACCACAGCTTTTTCTTTTTTTGCATTTGTTATTAAAACATTTGTCTTGTCTTTAGCCCATTTTTGTAGTAAGAATGTGCTTCACATTAAGATTCTCTAACTTGTTTAACATTATGTCTATAATATCATCATCATAATCATTATTATATGAAATTGTGCCGACTTAACTTTTTTAGCAAAATGTCAAGCCTTTCCGGTTGGCTCTCTATGGTAGTGAACAATGAATGCCTTTGAGCATGATTATGGTTTCAGTATTTATTTCTTTAATCAAAATTTTAGCCCTCCTCTCCCAAGTGTGCACTAAATCCACATCAGACATTACAACTTCTTGAATTATGGCCCCCATACTATCTGATATCATATTTTCAAATGCAAAATGTGTCTTCTCATCATCTATTTATGGAGCTTTACTTGGAGGAGGAGGAGAGTCCTCTACTTGATGCACATGTTGTTGCAGGTTGTGTTTGAGGAGGCAAAGTAGATTGAATCATATCATGGGTTTCAAAATAGTTACTCTTTTCTACATCGCCACTATTAAAGCCCAAATACTCATTGTCAAGCTCGATGTTGTTCAAAACATGGGTGCTCGTTATACTTAAGACACCACCTAGTGAGAATCCAAGAAATTTTGTGGTTACATGATGAAGTGTTCTTGCTGAGTGTGCAAGAAAACTTATATTCTTGCTTGAAGATATTATTGTTGTTTGGACTTTACATGTTAGTGGTATTGGTGGCCTGCTTGGAAGGTGCTGAGAAGGTCTATTAACTACAAGAAGCAAACTACAAATTATTAGAAAACTAATCATTATACCCTTGGGCCTTGTAAATGCTAAAAAAAAATTGTAACTAAACAAAACATGCTAAATATTATACATTACCTTGCATGCTTGGAGACACAGACGTGACAATTTGATATTGACATTGAGAATGAGTTTGATCTTCATCATCAAAATCAGAAATTTCTGAACACAATAAATGTAGAAATATTAAAATACTATACTACTTACATAACATAGGTTGATTGTGTTTCATCATATTACCTATACTAGTAGGTTAAATTGGTTAATTATATAAATAGTAAATTTTATACTGTAGACAAATGTGATGGTAGGTGTGATGGAGGTATCGACCCCCTAGGTCATTTTTGATGAGGAACTTGTATTGGTGTTGATTCTGTTGAATCCATGTCAGAATCTGCAGAGACCTTTGGAGGGGCTTTACCTTGAGCAATAGCCTCCTTATGAGATATTGCAGCCATAATTATTCTCTGCAAAATAAAATATTACAATTATTATTGTATTCAAAAATAGTTAATGTGAAATTGTTATAACATGAAAACTTTAAAAAATAAATTATTACATGTTGTTCTTCAACAGGAGACCAATCATTTTATCATTAATTGTAGTTGGAATTTGTGTGTGTTGTAATTGGTAGAAAGCTTCTTGATAGAAAGAAAGTAAATAATTGGCAAAAGAGAATACAATCTTGGATTTATTAGATATATTCATATTGCAGGGGTGGGTGACATCTTTATTCGATTGGAAAAATATGTGCACCAATCAAATTATTTCCCTGTTAGTGTCTACATTATATACTAAACTACCCAAAACGAAATGTATGTAGATATGCCCTATAACACGATCCCCACTTGAAAAACGATACAACTGCAAGAAAGAATTTGTGTGTAATACCTTGTATAACAAGGCCTCTTTTTGAATGATTAAGAGGAGTTGCAACAATAGACAAGAAATGTTAGATGCTTGGGTAGTCGAGTAATATTAAGAAAACAAATAGTTGAAAATAATATTCAACTTACCATCAACCTACACATTGTAATGAGACTCCAAAACTTTTTCTTCATCTGTAAGGACTACCTTTGTAGTCATGGGAAGCTGGTTTTACAATGATGGTAAAAGTTAAATGATGTACGTCTATGGGATCAATTGTGAAAGAAAATGTACGATCCACAAGGAGAACAGAAAACTCTCCTCATTTCTGGTTGTAAGACACAAGTAGGTTATCAAGCATAGAAGTATTAGTTTCAAATTGGGGCATGTTGACAAGCCCCATAAATTGTATTTTTTATAGCCATTCCTGTGGTGTGTCTTTCAGTTTCATCATCTGCAATCTGTGGGCACATGAGATTTTTGTATTGAAATTTAGGTGTAGGAGTAGATGTGGTGCTTGCCATTGTTGAAATTTACAGAGAGGGAGGAAAGAAACTTGAAAGGTGCACGTAAGTTTGGCGTAGAATATTGGAGAGCTCAGAGCACTGGAAAAGTTCATGGAAAAGTGAAGAAATGAACCTCGTAGGGGTATATATAGGGCTCAAAAGTGTTTAAGTTACATGTCGCGGCTAACAATTGGTTGAGAAGTTTGAGGAAACCACCTGCAGACACTTTTGAAAGTCACCCATCCATCTTCTTACATGTGTACGGTTTACGCAATCCACCCAACCGGCCAAAGAGAACCCTCAATAAATGGTCATCCAACCTAGGTTGGGTGGCCATCCAACCTAAATTATGGTAGTTGGATATTCGTCTAACTCCGGGTTGGAATGCCATATAACCTATGTTGGATGGACGTCTAATCTATGTTGGACCAGTGATCTAGTCGAGCTTGGACAAAGTCATCTAATAACCATCCAACCATACGAAACCGTCAAAGAAAATGCCCCGCGCATTCGCCTTTGCCACAAATAAATTTTTTGAATATTCGTCACTATTTTGAAAGTCCATTTTAGAGATTCACCACCCATTTTATAATAATTTTTTGCATGGGGAGTCTTAAAATGAACCTTGATCCCCTGGATGAGACCAAACATCCGATGGACCCTTTCTACTCTATACCACTCAAGTATGTGGTCCCTACTCCCAATAATAAAATGATCATCTATTGTAGTACTCAACTCTGGTGCATCCTTAGGCCAATGATATAATCTATGGGGCCACCATGTAATCATACAAAGTTGAACCTCATCAAAATCTCACCTGTAATAGGGTGTATCTCCCATATACCCATGAATGTCATCACCATCTGGAACCGAACCCATAATAGATGGATCTCCAAGATCCTGAGCTTGGAATACTCCTGCTAGGTACCTAATGACAATATGATCCCATGCCCATATCTGAAGTAAAGTTGCGGGACCAACAGTCTTGACCACAATAAGCTATCGGTGTAAATCTAAATGTAAATGGGCTAGTATGCACTGCCCCCAACAATAAACCTCTCCTGGATGACGTCATGTATCACTCTAACAAATCCCAAAGGAAATCAAGCACCAGTCTTATCAAGTAGTAATCTACCACTGATAAGAGCCATCAAAAATACAGGAACCCATCCAAGCCAAAAGTCTCGCCATACATCTAGTAATCTCAATCGACATACTCCAACGAGGTATGTCTCATTACTCGAACATCTCGACAATACTGCGAGAATATGGCCATGGTGGCCATCATAAGTAATCAGCCAACCCTGAATAGGCACTCACAAAATCTGCCAAATTTCCTCTAAAGTAACACCCATCTCGCCTTTCTAAAGGTGAAATGTTTAGCTTTCACTCTGTCATCTCTCAGCTAAGGGTGTGAGCAAGCTATGGTCCAAGGTAATATGTGGCATGTGGGCCGCATATGAAGCTCGGTCACATCCAATGTAATCTCTAAAAATACATAATCACGTCATGAAAATGTCACCTCATAGGCCAAGAGCCTCCCATGCCGCTCTCATTTCTCTAATCGAGGTAGGCTAATCTACACAATTGAGCAAAAAGTTGTTAGGATCACTTTCTTCTACAAATCATCATCTATTTTCTCTTATTGATCATCTAAGTTTTTCTAAAAACTTCCTACATTCTTTTAAGCTCATTCAAAAATGAATTTTCACACTAGTGTTTCCCATGCAACGCCAACAGTACCCCTTTTAGCGCCAAGTGCACCCTTGCACTAAGACCCCTTTCCCATGCCAACACCTATATTTTCACACAAGCGCACACACTGTACCCCGACCTTGGTTTGGCATCAATGCATCCTTCATGTCAAAGCATGCGCATTTTAGCACTATGTGTGCACACTGTGTGTTTCCATGCCACCGCATCCATACCCATGTTCTCTCACACCAATCTTGATCCATAGGGATCCAGAAAAATACACCACTTCATCAATTCCATCAGCACCAAGAAGGAGAAATAAGAAAAGTGAAATAAAATGAGGTAAACAAAGGTTTTGGATAGAACTACCATAATGTGCATAGCGGTGGTTTTAGAATCGCGCCCGCAAGGCGGCAGTCCTGAAACTTTCAAACAGAAAAGAGGAATGGAATGTGAGTGGACACGTTCTTGAAGCGCCTAGTTGTGTCTCTTCCCTTCCATGACCTTTCACATCCTACAACACACGAGAGGACATGGGAAGGCCTATAAATACATGAAAGGAGTAAGAGAATAGGCATTCAAAGATCCCGGAGAGATCAAGAATCGAGTTTAATGAGAGCAAGTGAGCAAGATCTTTAGTCTTTGGAATGGAATTGTAGGAGCAAGGTGTAGTAAAGCAGAGCAAGCAAGTAATTGGAGAGAAGGTTTACATTGTTGTTTCTTTTCATACTTATTGTAATATGTAATTGTCTATATTAGACCAATAAAATTGGGAAGAAAGAGCATTTTCCTTCCCAACCTGGTTTTTTCCTCCTTGGAGGTTTCCAGGATAAAATTATTGGTGTTGAAGTTTGAATTATTTCCTTCTCTGTAATTTCCTTTCTATAGCACTAGATAATCAGTCACGAAGCTCTAATTTTTAAGCAATTCTGTCATTTTCCAAAGTTAAAAGTAGAACAACATAGTTGTGTGATTCATAGAGTTCCAAAGTAGAAGTTTACGGATCATTTTGGTATCAGATCTGATTATATATCTAGGACTGTGGTATTCGAATCTTTCTTGTGATTTTGTATGATAGTGAAAAAGTCCAAAGGCGAAGAATTTTCACCTTGTGAGCCAGATATTTCTACGAAGAAGTGGAAATAGAGAGTTCAAGCTCAAATGGAGGAAGATAACTTGGTCCATAGAGTCGAGATGCTAGAGACCATGATGGATAGATTGTATAGAAAACAAGAAGAGCTTTCAGATCTGCAAAAGACGGCTTCAGTTAAGAAAGATTCCATGGACTCGGTGCTTCAAGAAATAGCCGAAAAAATTGGTATCGGAAAGATCCACGAAGAGGAAGAATGAGAAGAGCGTGAAGAGATGCCAATTGTAAGCGAGAAGGTAAAATCTGTACATACACCTTTTAAAGTTGAAATAAAAGTGGAAATAAAGAATTTTGAAGGATAAGTAGATGCAGAATTACTACATAAATGGATAAAATAGTTGGAAGTCTATTCTAGTGTGCATAATGTCACTGAGGCACAAAGGGTCACTTTTGCACATCTCAAAATGGAAGGTCATGCTCTAGTTTGGTGGGAAACCCATCTAGCCACTTGTGTGAAGAAGAAACATCATATTTTCAGTACTTGGAAGGGTTTTAAAGAATTGATTAGATCTAAATTCTATCGTATTGGCCATAATACGACATGATGATTAAGTAAAAGACTTTAGATAGGGGTGGTTAAAGCGTGTAAGTCTACACTATGGAATTTTGGAGACAAGCCATGTTGCTTAATATGGACTTGGAGGATGAGGACATTCTGACCAAGTATTTGAGAGGACTTCACACTCACCTTTAGAGGAAGGTAATCTCCACGAAGCCCAAGGATCTCAATGAAGCTTGTGTACAAGCATACTACATTGATGATGAGAAGAAGCAAGGAGAAATAGAGCCAAAGGGAGACCAGTCAACAGAACAATAGGACAAAGAATAAGGGAAGACAAGTAGAGAGGTAAATGGAAAGGTAAACATGCCGCTATTGCTTTGCATACTTGTAAATATCCTAAGAATTTCTGTAATAATTGTGATGTAAATGGACATATTGATGCCACATGTTGGAAGTTGCATCCGGAATTGCACCCAAAGTACTGAACCAAGGATTACAAGAAATACATGGCCACTATGAAGACACGAGAGAGAGGTGGAGATTGAGGATGATTCAAATGTAGACTAGAGGTTGGGATGCATGGCCACTAACATGTACGGGCAGCATAAGAAGAAGATATGAGTAAGTTATTTCAAATCCAAATCCAAATCAAGAAGACTAAGGTAAACGCTTTAGTAGATTATGGTTCTTAGTCAAATTTTATTTCTGATGTGGTTGTAAAACAGCTTGGTCTAGAAACTTACATGTATCCACATCCATACCCACTAAGATGGGTGAAGAAGGGTGTAGAAATATAAGCTACAAGGAAGTGTAAGTTTCATTTTGGGATAAACACCCAATACATAGATGTATTAGAGGCTGATATTATTCCACTTTGACGTTGTCTTCAGAAGTTCTTACTTGTATATCAGGGATGTTGTGTTCACAAGGAGGGAGAACCGGTTCAGATGGGTCAAGGATGGAGTCATTTTTAACATCCTGGGCACACTAGAGAAAATCAAAGAAAGGTTGGTGAAGAAGGGTGTAAAATACAAGTTACAAGGAAGTGTAAGTTTCAGTTTGGGATAAATACCCAATACATAGATGTATTAGAGGCTAATATTATTCCACTTGATGCATTTGACGTTGTCTTTGAAAGTCCTTACTTGTATATCAGGGATGTTGTGTTCACAAGGAGGAAGAACCGGTTCAGATGGGTCAAGGATGGAGTCATTTTTAACATCCAGGCACACCAGAGAAAATCAAAGAAAGCTATGGTAAGTGCCAACCAAGCACCAAGACTTATTCAGGAAAGTCAACAATTTTTTTTGCTTTCATTGGAAGAAAATCAAAATGGACATGAGAGCATGGATATTTCTGACAAAAGGATGGAGAATTTGGATAGCACTTGTCATTTTTTACAGAAGAAGCCACCACAAGAACTGCTCATTCAAGGAGTAAAACAAACTTCCACTATGCAATCACCGTATCTACCTACAGATTCACTGGACCTGACCATGGGGCAGTAAGAAGAAGAGGAGATACAAGGAATGGTGGTGACTATAGTAGCAGCGTACTTGGAGAGGATTCGGCCAATCCATCTCAAGAGACAAATACAAGAAAGGAATAAACCACTACAAAGTATGGGACCTTCACCATACTTGAGTAGGTTGGAGAAGAAACCTTTAGGCCATACTTTATGCAAATGCACATGATAGTAAGTTACAAGAGCTTGCATCCACTAACGTCATCTATGCATGACAAAGAAGGAAAGATACAAAAGTCACCTTCCAAAGAGGATTGTACTCAATGCATTTTGAAGGAGGATGTAGCACTGGAACAACAAACTAGAGATCCACAGGAGTCTTGGCAGGTTGGATGAGAGAAGACACCAAGGCAGACCCAGTGGTACTCGAATGAGCATGAGAGGGAGTTGATTCCTCTACCACTCCCCCACTAATATTTTTTGGGACCAAAATCCTCCTAAGTAGGGGAGGTATGATCCATAGGAATCCAGAAAAACATACCACTTCATTAGTTCCAAAGAAGCACAAGAAGGAGAAACAAGAAAAGTGAAAGAAAATGAGGTAAACATAGGTTCTGGATAGAAGCTGCTCTCTGCAGCTGAGTCAAAGTTTCAGAACTATTGCCCCTACGGAGGTGGCGGTCCTAAAACCGTTGTCCAGCCTGGGCGGTGGTCCTGAGCTGCGATCTACACAGAGTGGCGGTCCTGAAACTTTCAAACAAAAAAGAAGAATGGAATGTGAGTGGATGCATTCTTGAAGCCCCAACCATGTCTCTTCCCTTTCATTCCCTTTCACATCCTCCAATGCACAAGAGGACATGGGAAGGCCTATAAATACATGAAAGGAGCAAGAGAATAGGCATTCAAAGATCCAGAGAGATTGAGAAGCAAATTTTAATGAGAGCAAGTGAGCAAGATCTTCAGTGTTGGAATGGAATTGTAGGAGCAAGGTGTAGAAATAGAGCAAGCAAGTAATTGGAGAGAAGGTTTACATTGTTACTTCTTTTCATACTTATTGTAATTTGTAATTGTCTATATTAGACCAATAAAAGTGGGAAGAAAGAGCAATTTCCCTTCCGACTAGTTTTCCTCCTTGGAGGTTTCTAGGATAAAATTGTTGGTGTTGAAGTTTGAATTATTTCCTTCTCTGTAATTTCCTTTCTATAGCACTAGATAATCAATCACGAAGCTCTAATTTTTAAGAAATTTTTTCATTTTCCAAAGTTGAAAGTAGAACAACATAGTTGTGTGATTTGTAGAGTTCTAAAGTATAGTTTTATGGATCAAGTGTGTCGTCGTGAACGCATGTGTGTCCCAAGGGCCGAGCTTGGGCTTTTGCGCAATTTTATACCTCTAATTAATACTAATAAATGAAGTGTAACATCAAAAAAATTGTTTTTTGTACCTACTGGCCATCCTCGGGAAGCCTCATGTAGTCTCAAACTTGGTCTACATGGTGTTTGTAGTTTTGAACCCTCGTTGTTCCTCTCCCGTGTCGATCAAAATTGTCAAGTAAAAATGGTAAAGGTTAGTATCAAATAAACTAACCGCAATGGTTTTACCCCCGTGGCATGGTTTATATACCCATTTTGACCCTCACATCATTTTTGACGCCCCATGTAGGCACTCTAGAGCCGTCATGGTTCTTCTAATTTCTTCTAACACTCGTCACAATGATTATTTTTAATAAATAATCATTTTTCACCCATTTTCACTACGTTGGGGCATGTTTTTGCTTCCCAACAATCCTTTCTACTACCTGGGGCATATTTTTACCTTACGGTGACTTTTGTGATGTTGTATGACTTCGTTAATTTTTCTACGTCATTTTCTTCTATAAAATTTTAAAAAAATCAAAAATCCAAAAAATTGTAAAAATTCGAAAATTTCCAAAAATTGGTAAATGGCATGCACGTAGTTGAAGCCTGTATCAAATGCATTGTCCTCGAACATCAAAATTTTTCCTATAAAAACATCTTTCTTAGGTTCTTGCTTGTTTTTGTCTCAAACAACTCATAGATCATTTTGATCTACCTCCATTAATAAAGTTGGCTTGCTTACTATGTCAGTACTCCCATGCAATAATGAGTTTTTAGAGACTATGTCATAGCGCATGAATGCTTTCCATAGGACTACTTGTGTCCTTCATTATTCCCCTCGCATGTATCCTTTCTTGGGGCACCATTTTTAACCCTTGTCGTTACAACACGAACATTCGAGAACTAAAGCTTGATAACAAAAACATTGGTGCAACTGTCTTAAACGTTGTTTGTTTGAGTAGATGTGATTGTACTTGTTTCTTTGTTAGGTTATCTAGTTTACTTTCTCGTATTGCATTGCATTATGTATGTTGCATGGAGTTACACATTTTTAGCAATGAAAAAATGTTAGTAATATAGCTTTTCATGTTATTTTAAACTTTTGTTTATTTTAATAAGGGTTGATGATTTAGATCATAAGGCCGACATGATGAAATAAAGTTTCTTATTGAAAGATTAGATACAAAATCTATTCCTATTTTCTTCACTGTCATGCCTTATCACTATTCATCTTTCTTCCAAAACACCTAGGGTGATAAAAATCCTTTGTATCACCTGTCTTATTTCTTTTATCTGTTTTGATCATATTGTTTATCGTCGATTGACTTATTCTATCACTCCATCGAAACTTGAAAGGACATCCTTCATTCTACTAATTTTTCTTCAAAATTTTACTTTTTTGCATTTGCCTACTATGTTTGAAGTGTCGTTACTTCACCTCAAACAGGGAAAATGTAGACACCTAAATTCAACTTACACAGTTTTATTGCTAAAATCATGCTAATTACTCTCATTCTTAACATTTCTATTATAATTAGTGATTTTTGCTAATTAACTAATGTTTCCCTCTATTTTGGTTAATTAACAACGCTTTGTTGATTAACTAGCCTCTATCACATTATGGATGCCAATTGATAACACATCGTTAGTTATTATCCTCTTCGAACAAAAAATTAGTGATTATTAGCTAATTAAGCCTATTTACCCTTGTATTTGGTCAATAAACCCTATTATTGGCTAAAACCCCTCTTCCAACCATTCAAAATCACCCTTTTTCCCTCCAAGACATCTCAAAAGGCTTCAAAATCTTATCATAGCCTCTTAATTGACCCTAAGTGGTTAATTAAGGCTCCTCACATGCTAATCACTTGTTAATTCACTAATCATGATTAACAAGCCTTAATCTACTTTATCTTTTTAGTCCCACATGCACCAAGATGAAAGTTTTCCTCAAATAGAAAACTATAAAAAGGACTAAGCACCTACCTTCATACTTTACACCATACTTTTATTAGTATATCATATAACAAATATGATTAAGAGCCTTACTTCCTTCTTGGATTAGCTTGCTCAATCTTTGCATCCAATATTCATGTTGGTTAGTAGAGGGATATCTAATATGGCCTTGTAGCCATTGTTAGAGATATCCTCTCACCATTTGTGGAGTAGCAACAACCATAATTTGATTGCCCTTAGATCTAATTAGGTCTATGTTAATTAGTAATCATCTCACATAGTAAGGATGTTTGTAGATTAGATGTTTGATTTCATTTAGTTTCCATTAATGCATGTTTTTAAGCTTTGATCATGATGTTTCATTCTTAAGCTTAAGCTTGGCTCTAGGATATTATGGTGTTAGCCTTTACTAGTTAGTCATATTGCAAAATTTTAGGGTGATCACTCACATCTTGTGTCTATTGTGAAAAAGGGAACAAGGTAGAAGATTTCCCAAATTTATGTGCACACATGTGTAAGAAAAAAAAGGAATGGGCCATGATAATGATACAAGTTGTGCAAGATCAATGGAAGCCAAAGGAATTGTAAATTGTAAAGAAGGAACCTTTATTGGTTACCACACGCACATAAGCTTCACACGCACAAGAGGAGATGCAAACTAAACTAATCATCTAATGAGAAGAGATTGTGCTACCTAATAAGTATCCGATGCAAATCAATAGAATGATGTATTTCATAAGAAACCGTGGGATTAATCAAATATTTACATAGGAGATATAATTCTTAAAATAGAAAGCATGGGATAAGGATAACGCAAGACATAGAAGTACCTAACAAGGATGTTGATGAACTCAGGAAAGTGTGTCGATGTTGAGACAAGATACTATCATACCCTTGCTAAGAAAATGGTTACGCAAGAAGGATTTTTACATGGAGAAGGACAGGGAAAGACAAATATTACATGTGAATATGCCACCACAACATCATGAATATGATAAGGAGATCACCTTAGATGTAGTTATCAATGGTTGGCTAGTGAGAAACATCCTTATTGACATTGGCACAGAGGTAAACATTCTTACCTTGGATGCATGGAATAGGATGGGGAGGCCACCACTACAACCTTCTTCTAGTGTGTTGTATATGGAAAATAAGACCAAGGAAATTCCCATTAGAGTTTTGAAGGGTGCAATTATCACTATATATGGGGAAAAATTCAAGGGTGATTTTGAGGTTTTGGAGTTGGCAAAGGCAAATAACTTCCTTGCATTACTTGGTCATCCATGGTGTTATGCAAACAACACAGACCTGCACTTTAATAAGTGTTATATTAGTTTTGAGAATGAGGATGAGTGTATAGTGATTCATATGTATGTTACAAGGATTGCACCCTATATGGAGCCCATTAGTGAGGAGGTTCTGAATCAGATTTATGTGTAGAATGTGTGCGATCCAGAGTGTGTTGAGATAACAAAGGAGGGAGTGCTCAAATGGGGAGATGTGCATTCAATTAAGAACACTAAAATAATTTATTGTGATAGTTATAACCATGGAACGTATGAAATAGTTGGTCACAAGTGTTGGGGGTGTGTAATAAGTGTGATCAAACCATGTACGTTAGGAAATTTGGAATAACTACGCTACTAATATATACTGGGAGAAGAAAATCTGAATCATTTTTACATGCAATAGAAGAATAGCTGCACAATGAAACAAATAGAAGGAATATGTTGGTATACTCATTGAGAGGAATGGAAGTGTGATGGTGGGCCATGCATAGGCATAATCTACTCAGATGGTGTGAGGTAAAAATTTCCTTCTTGACATGATTTATTAAGAACAACCTTCCTTCAAAGATACCAAAGATACGAGGGAAAAATGTTTCCCAAGACTCACATATAGGCTTGTGAGAAGAATTGGTTGGAATGACTATATGCGCTACCTCCATCATTATAGATCTATAAGTTTAATTCAACATTTCAAGGTTATGCATGTTTGTGGTACATACATGTAAAGATGAAGCAATATATTGTCAATTGGCAGCACATGACATCAGGTATGGTGCACACTTTTAATTAATTTTTATATAACCCTCTAGTGCATAAGGCCTTACAGATGATGAAGCACATTACTCGGAAAATAGTGCAAATGTGGAAGATTTTTGGGCTTAGTTATATGTGGATATTGATCTAGAGGAGCACTTCAATGAACATGCATGGTTGGAATCTAATGATAATATGTTAGAACACGCTTAGAGAGAAAAGGAGAAAGGAAAGCTCATATACCTAATTGATGAAGAAGAAGTTGAAGACTTGAATATAGAGCACATAGAGGGTAAGCATGAGGTATTAGATATGGAAGATAAGCAAACACACACATAACGTTTACCGTTTAAGACAAATAAAGTTAATATTGGGACAGATGACATGCCTAAGGAGGCAATCATTGGTGATTATTGGTTGGAAGCAGAAGTTACAAAGATAGTTTAATTATTGTGTAACTTCTAGGATCTCTTTCCTATGGGATACCATGAATTGAAGAATGTATATCCATCACTAGGGGAGATAAAGATAAATCTCAAAGGTGTGCAACCAATGCATAAAATACCCTACAGAATGAATCAAAACTTACGCATCAAAGTAAAGGATGAGATTGACAACATGTTAAAGGTAGGTATCATTGATCCAATTGAAGAATAAAAATGGATCAACCCCATGGTCATAAGTATAAAGAAAGATGGAAGGATAAGGATATGTGTGGATTACAGAGTGTTAAATGCTTCTTGTGTAATTGATCCATTTCCTACACCATTCATTGAAGAAATTATTGAGGGTGTAGCAGGGCGCGAGATATATTCATTCACATATGGTTTCTTTGGATATCATAAATTTTGAATTACATGCAAGGATCAGGCCAAGACTACATTCACCATAAAATGGGGATGTTTTGCATATACATTCATGACTTTTGGTCTAATGAATGCGCCAGATGTATTTTCATGCATTATTGTGCAAGATTTTCAGGACATCGTCCATAAATTTCTCCAAGTGTATCTGGATGATTGGACAGTATATGAGTTGGTAAAGGACCAATGTGACTGTTTAAGGCTGAAGTTTGAATGATGTAGATAGCTCAATATATATTTGAACATCATAAAGTGTATCTTTGCTACACCATTTGGGACATTGTTGTGGCATATCATATGCAAAGAGGGTCTTCTGGTTGATCCGGAAAAGATAGCAGTTATATTGGGGTTGGAAGAGCCAACTAACTAAAGTGAAGTGCAAGGATTTCTTGGGCATACAAGATATTACAAGAAATTCATCAAGGGCTATTCAAGATAGTTACGCCACTAGAAGAATTTTTGAAGACAAAGGTAAATTCTATTCGAAAGATGCGCAACAACAAGCTTTTGAGCAATTGAAGGAAAGATTGACCACCACACCTATCCTTTGCTTCCCAACATGGATTTTACCTTTTCATGTCCATGTGGATGCATCAAGAACTTCAATTAGAGTTTTGTTAGCCCAACCTAAAGAAAAAAATATTGATCATCTCATTTTTTTGCTATCAAGAAGTTAACATCAAGTAGAACAAAATCATACAACTACTGATTGTGAGGATTTTTCTATAGTATATGTGCTTCATAAATTTAGGTAGTATCTTCTTGCAAAACCTTTCATTTTTTATACTAACCATATGGATCTTAATTATTTGATCAATAAGACAAAGATTGCATTGTCGTATATGTAGATGGATTCCCTTATTCCAAAGTATTTTTCCTTTTTAGTAACAATGAAACCTAATAAGATAAATTTAGGACTTGATCACCTATCGTGCATCAATTCTTGTGAGGACACATAGCATATAGAAGATACAATGTTAGATGCTAAAAATTTTCAGTTGCAGCATATGCCAATAAATTTAAAGGATATAACGGTGTTTTTGTGCATAGTTATTGCATTGTAGGAAATGAATACTATGAAGAAGAAACAACTAGTTATACGTGTTGCACCTTACAAGTTCGCTTTGGAGAGATCTCTATAAAATGGGTAGAGATGAGATATTACACATATGCATTTTGGAACATGAGCACCAAAACAAGTATGGAAGAGGCACATGGAGGCATTATTGGAGGACATTATGCTAGAGAAGCCACCATATGTAAGATACTCATTGCATGACTATGGTGGGAAACACTTTACAAAGATACAAATAAGTCTGTTAAGGCTTGTGACCATTTCCAAAGGATTAGAAATCCAAGACAAAGCGATGAAATGTATTTGTACCCCATAGCATATACATAATGATTTGAGAAATGAGCTATAGATTTTTTTTACCAATTGCGCTAGTTGTGAGATAAACTACCGCATGGTACATTATCACTTATATTGATTATTTGACAAGGTGTGTAGAATTCATGCCTACCAAGGATTGTATTGATTGTTGCTACGCTTATGCGCTTTGTATGGGATAATATTTTTTATGGTCAATTTCGGCTCACTATATTATATGTAAAAATTACCAAAAATTCAAAGGATGATAGGGTTTAATGATACCTACGTTGATATATGTTGAGATGCATGGATACGAATGGGCGCAAGAGATTCCTTCTTCCAACAAATGAAATAACCTACACATATACAAATAACTGAATAAGATGGATATTAGATAGTAGGATGATGAATTACTTGAAAAAGGAAAATCATAAGAACCAAAGGGATTCCTATGAAGGGTTTCAACTCATTTTAAACAATCAAGTGATAAATGATGAAATAGATAATATGATAAAATTGAGATATTAAGATAATACAAAGATTAAATTGTAACAGTCTTCCATAGGGATGGGAAGACCTTGTTCGTATAATAGATGGCCCACCCTATGTCTATGGCAAGATTAAATTCCTCAAAATATTTGATCCAATCTTACTCAATGGTATCTTGCATATCTCGATGATTTCCAGATGATCCTCAATGTCATCCAGATTTGGTGTCAGGACAATGGCGCAAAGGCTCAACTCTTGTGTTATGTCATATTGATCCCAAACAAAGGGTTGGGAGACAATTAGAAGGTCATAAATGTTATTGATGGGATGTGCTTCACCTATAATGGTCATTTACAAACATATAACACTAGGAAATACACATATTAGCAGAAAGTAGATTTTGATAAGGATTAAAAACGTGAGATATATGATAAAGAGGTTTAAAGACAAGAATCATGGGTGATTTCAGGTAATCATTGGTGATTCATAGAAATTACTAGCAATTATCATGGAAAAGTTTGATTTTTAATAAGATGTAAGCTTGATGGTAAACAAATGACTTGATGATTGATTTGTATTTTAAAACAATGGGTGGAAAGATCAGGATGTAAAGATATGATGATATCTTACCTTAGATATAGAATGTAAATAATAGTATGTGGAGAAACCTTATTGTGTTTGTGAGATTTCCAATGGCTTTTTGTTGCTTAACGGGATGTTATGATGTTGTAGATGATGTCATTTCTATCTACAGAGGGTCGTGGCTTCACCGTAATGTCCTAGGGATCTTGATTCAAGAACGTTGATCATATTATATAGAATCACTCGTAATGTCTGGAAAAAGTAGGGAAAACTTGTTTGTAAGTGGTTGAAACCACTTTCAAATGAGTTATTTTGGGCTGGGAGTGAGTATGGATGGGGGAAATTTGTTAGAGAGGTTGAGAGGTTGAGAGGATGTAGTCTCTATTATCACTTCTTGTTTCAGCAACCAATCCCAATCACGTCGTATATCATCCAGATTAGCTTCGGAAGCTCACCCAAGGCACACTCAGGCACCGAGTCCCTCCTTTATGTGAGCTTCATGAAAATTATCCTTCTTAACATGAGGATGTAATATAACCAGAAAATAAGTGCATTCATTCATGGAATTTAAGATATAATCATTAACTCCTAACCTAATGCACCTGAGCATAGAACAACATGATCAACTTAATGTAAGTAGAATCAACCATGAGATAACATCAAGGAAACCTGTAACACACATATGAACATAAGGAAAATACACATATCAAGATCCATCACATGAGTGTTTCATAATCACTTCATTATATTTATAAGCCAAAATATGGTAGCCAAGATTACATCAAGAGAGTTCCATTTGTGGAAATTTTCACACTAGCAGAGCTTACTTTACATCATAGAGCTCACCATTACACATTTTTGCCCTCTCTCCTACTCCCTATCTATTCTTACTTATCTCCCTTCTCTCTCGATAAAACCATCATACTCATAGAATAATCATCCTCCTTCCATCTTAACCGCTCATCATTCTCTCCTATGAAATCTTGATGGAATCCTTTCATCATTTCTCTACCACTACCCAGAATGTGCCAAATGTCGCCATGTATTTCCCTCAATCGAGTTCCTTCTATTACACATGTGCTAGCTAATCCTTAACAACCTCGACTCCTTATCCTTTCATGATAACCATATTGATGCCCTGGAATATCCTTTCCTTGATCCAAAAGTCTCCATATCTTATCCACATCTATATTTGGTCACTTTTCCGTTCACTCCTATGCACGTCTTTTCCTATTGTCCAAAACTTACTAAGTCCCAACTCCATCTTGCCCAAGCACAAGCCTTCACACCCCTCCAAGAACTACTTTTGTGTGTGCCTTTACACCCTACTTTTATGCACCTTAGGTACTTAGTTACTTTAGGGGCCCAACATCACCCCACACTAAATTGGTTTCTATCTCGGAAAACCTTTGCGCTTCCTGAACAAAAAATTTGTCAACCATAACTAGCGAAAGTAAGAATGTTGCTCTAAAGAATAAAGAATAGTGGTAGAGAAAGAATATGAGTACATAATTGAATAATGGGGGGGGAATGCTACATGACCAATTGAAGGAGTTTAGGGAATTCCGTGTTTATCTCATCCTTCAATTTCTCCCAGGCCTTCAATTCTGATAAGGCCTTTCCTGGTGCTTCACCTACAATACTAGGCACCTAGTCTGGGATGATTTCTTCCACCTTCCCTTTCAACATGTTAATGGCCATCCCTAGCTCCACGCAGACACCCTTGAACTCATCCATTCATTCAGTGATGGAGTCTCGGAGCTCGCCGATTCTGAAATCTAGCTTTTCATACTTTGTCTTAATTTTCTCCTTCTGGGCCATGGTGTTGATGACCAATTATGCACATTATGCCTTATTTTGGGGGATGGTCTCTTGTAACACTTCCAAGGCTTCCTCTTCTTCTATCACTAGCATGTTGATAATTGGCTCACATTTTCTACAGCTATTAAATCCCCTATCTGCCATTATATTCACCTCTTTGAGTTGGGAGAGAAAATCTTCCAACTCTGTGATCTGGGCTTCAATTGAAACCTTGTTTTCTTCTTTTTCCTTTGTGATATCTTTAGTTATGGGGCTCACAACAACAATCTGGCACTATGATAATTCTTCACCGGGAACTCCTCGTGCTATGATTATTTACTAATGCACAACCTTTAGTTTGGTGGATGAAATCTGGAAACACAACAACAAACATAACACAAGAATACCATAGACTATGATAAGAAGGAATGATGATAAATCTGAAATATCAGAGTAAATTATAATATTAACATGAAATCATTACAATCTCACCCATGAGGTACTTCAAGTGTTACTAACTTCACTTGCCTTCCAACAATAACTATGGGAGAAACTTCACAATTACACCTCTTAATGGCTTCTTTAACACACCTTCAAAATGATGGCTTCCTTTACACACTTACTCATACAATATTTCTCACTACTTCCTTCTATATGCTAAATGAGGGGGGTGGCCTCTTTATTTATAGGAATTTAGGCTTATCCATCTTATCTCTAAGATAGGATAGGAAATCTCTTCCGCCAATCATATTTCATGCCTAAACTCTTGCCTTTACATGTAGGCTTATCTTCTAAGATAAGATAAACCTTATCATCTCACATGGGTTCCACCTTTTTAGACTTTTCCACAAATAAAATACACAAAATATTTATGACATCACTCTTTGTCCTTATTACAAATATAATATTTCTAATTCCTAATCATGTAGACCCTACTTCTCTACTTATCCCAACTTTGACATTTTAACATTACCGGACCACTTACAACAAATATTTACTTTTTACAACATTCCTATTGTACTTTGACTGTTACCGTACTCTACATTATTGGTGGCACCATACTGATGGCGCCATTATCTTCCATCGGATGCTACTACTAATTACACTTAACAACATCCTATTCCTAATACATACATTAATGAAATAGAAATTACGAAGGAAAATTTTAGTGTCGACATCTTCCCCCTTCCTAGCTTCTACTCTGTCCCAGGAGTAGACTATTCAGTGTTTGGAAAATCTTCAACTTGTCTTGGTTGACCCATTTCGTAATGGGAGTGCCATCCAATTCCTCCAGTTGGTACGTACCATTTTCATGCACAACTGCTATTTTGTAGGGCCCCATCCATTTTGAAAGAAATTTTCTTTGTCTTCTTTTTTTTTTGTATCGGAATCATATACTAGAACCAAGTCATTCACATGAAATGGAGACCAACGGATATTTTGATCAAATTATTCCTTCGCTTCATTTTCTTCTTATAGCTTGTATCCTTTGCTATTTCCCTCATTTCCTCTAGCAAATGAAAATGTACCAACCTTTTTTTTCTTGAATCACTTTCATCCATCCTTTCATTTTTCATAACTCTCACGGTGGGAATATCAAACTCAATAGGAAGAACTGGATCAATGCCATAAGCCAACTGAAATGGGGAGTATCATGTTGTTGACTTTGATGTTGCCCTATATGCCCACAATGTTGCATCAATCCTTTTATCCCACTTATGTACCTGCAAGGCTACATCTTTTGCTAGAATTTGACACAACACAAAAAAAATTTGTTCCACCTGTCCATTTGTGCTTGGCTTGTATGTTGTTGCCTTCCTGTGCTTAATAGAAAATGTATTGACTAGTGCTTCTACTACCTCATTAATGAAGTGGCTTCCTTGATCTGTTACAACTAGGAATTTTTACCCTAGCAAGTAATTCTTAAACTTCTTTATAGCAAAAATGATAGCTAGAGCCTCTTTTTCAGTTACAGTATAATTTACCTCAGCACTACTCATTTGTCTACTCCCAAAGTAAATTGGATGATCATTCCCATTTTCATCCTTTTGGCTCAAAGTACTTCCTAGTGCTGCATCTGAGGCATCAGTATACACAATGAATGGCTTGCTCCAATCTGGATTCTTTAAACAGTGAAGACACCAGGGCTTCCTTTAGTTGTTCAAAAGCTTCATGCACCTTATTTCCTGGTTCATAAGTAACATCCTTCTTCAAGAACTGGGTTAGTGGCTGTGCAATCTTTGAGAAATTCTTGATGAACCTTCTATAGTAACCCACATGGCCTAAAAATGATCTCAACTTACTTCTATTAAGAGGAAATGGTAAATCTTTGATTTTGAAACTTTATCAGATCGCACCAATACCATCTCTGGATACAACATGCCCTAACAAAACGCCTTTAGAACATCCAAAGACACACTTTGTAGGGTTTAGTGAGGCTTGTGCTTCATCTAACCTTTGAAATGCTTTGTCTCCATTTAGTGCGCAGTGGTCCAACTTGCTCCCATAGATGCAAAAATCATCCGAAATACTCGATGAAGGTCCCAATGTAGGGTTCGAACACCCTATTCATCAAACGTTTGAATGTTGTTGGAGCATTACACAACCCAAAAGGAATAACTATATAAGCAAACGTTCCCCAAGGAGTGGTGAACGTGGTCTTTAATCGATATTTCTCTGCTATACAAACTTGGTTGTAGCCACTATATCCATCAAAGAAACTATAACACTCCTGGCTAGCTACTTCATCCAAGATCTGATCTGAGAATGGAAGAGGGTAATGATCCTTCTTTGTTGCCTTATTGAGCTTCCTGTAGTCAACACAAATGTGTAGCTTCCCATTCTTTTTTATTGAGATCACAATCGGAGAAACCCATTCGAATTCTCCACAGCAAATATGAATCCTGCATCAAGCAACTTATCTATTTCTTCTTTTACAGTCTTGGAAAAATTAGGATTCATTCTATATGGCATTTACTTTATGGGCTTAGCACCATCTACCAGCTCAATAGAATGTTCTACCCAACTTACTTGACGGAGTTCCTTGTAATCAAAAGTGAATATGTGTATGTACCTTTGAAAGAGCTGGAGGTAGGATTCTTTCTCACTCTCCATCACAAAGATCACCAATCTTTATTTGGTGGAGACGATCATCAATTTCTTCTTCGAGATAATTTTATGGGGTCATGATTGGTGTGGACTGGAAGGATATCCATGACCGAAACATCAACCTCACTTTCTTCATCTTCGGTGTCAACTTCACTGGTACTAGAGTAATCAGAGGATGTCCAATCATCAGTTTCATCACTTGAATCGACAGGTTCTGCCTTATGATGCCGAGGGATCACATTTATTTTCACCCTCTCTCTACCATGTCCAAGTGTCATGAAGCCTTCATTCCAGTAGTTTCTTGCATGAACTCTCCTTAGCCATGGTCTTCCCAACAACATTGGATACGCAACAATACCATTTTTCATCACTGAAATTCTACCACACATACAACACCCATAATGAGATATTGCCACATTTGAAACTACACCTTCGGTTTAGTTTTCCCTTATTTAATGACCTTAACATAAGTGTTGAGGGGCGATCAATTTTAAACCCAACATATTCATAATGGACTCGGTCATTACATTAAGCTGCAGCACCTCCATCAACTAAGACATCATGAATTGAAATACCATTACATAGTACCTCGGCTTGTGAAGCATAAGGATCCACCTCTACCTCCAAAACAAGGACCTCAACCTCCTTCCTTTGTCGAGCATTGAGTCCACTTCGCAGGCTCCGCCTCTTCTCAGAAGACATAGCCAAGAGTTGACCATATGTAATATTTGTAGGCCTTTTAGACAAATCTTCTAAGATGGAGTATGGTCCTTGTCCCTGTGAAATCAGAAAATCCTGCACACCCAACTTTCTTCTCCTATGTTTCTTACTAGTTTCTCCTTTCATCTTCTTAGGATCATTTCCATCTTGGTTATCTTTTTCTTTCTTTCTTTTTGTTACAAACACATCTACTTCATTATTTATGCTCTTATCTACTACATCAAAAGAATTCACAGGTGCTTTTCCTTTATCATTATCTCTTGTACCGGATGTAGAAGCTCTATCGGACAATTATACTTATAATGACCCTTTTATAACAACCATAATAGACAACTTCAGAAATATTTCTTTTTAGACCTCTATCTCCTCCCTGAGAACTAAATTTCTTTCCTTGAAGAAGATTAATAGTTAACTGACCCATCTTCTTGAGCAGATCTTCATACTCAGTAGATGTACTAGGAGAAATATTTGTGCTCACCGAAAGTGGTTGTGGATTTTGGACCAAAGGTGTTGGTGTAGGCTCTACCTTAGCAACAATTTCTTTGGGCTCCTCTTCCATGCTTTCTTCTTGCCTTCTTGCAATCTCCTTTGCTTGTTCAATGGTAGCTGGGCGGTCATACTTCACTCGTTGTCTGATCTCTGGCTTCATCCCAAGAATGAAGTGCTTACAGAGGAGATTATCCACGCCATTCATCAACCCATCCGCTAATCCTTCCTTCCAAATCTAGGCATCGAGCTTCCTCCTTAGCTCTAGAACACGAGCATGATAATCTCTTATCTTCTCCTTCTCTCCTTGGGCTAGCTTTGTGATCTCAATCATGAGATCTGCATATTTTTGTTGTTCACCAAATTCTTCAAGAAAACTTTCAGTTAATAAATCCCATGAGTTTTTTACATTTTCACCTAGTGTTTCAAACCACCTAAGTGCTGAACCATCCAAAAAGGTAGGAAAAAATTCAGTCCATTGTTCCCTTCTTATAAGGCCATTACAAATACAAGATCGTTTAAACTCTTGAATGAAAGAGGAAGCATCTTCATTAGATTGAGCTGAAAAAATAGGAATCTTCCCCATTTTCAAAAGTAACCACAGTGAAATACCAACCCACAAGTACAATCAACAAGACTTATGTGCACAAATAATTGGAATCACTATAATAGAAAGTGACTTTACACTTTTCTACAGTAAAATAGAAATGACCACGGTAAACTATGGTAAAACTTGACTTACTGCGATAAAAACTGACTTTACTATGGTAAACACTATTCACGGTAAAAAGTAAAGTTACTGCGGTAAATACTATTCATGGTAAAAAGTGAAGTTACTTTGCGGTAAATACTATTCACGGTAAAAAGTGACTTTACCATGGTAACTACTATGCATAGTAAAAACAAGGTTACTCTCCAAATGATTTCTGACTAAGTGGGAATATCTCTCCAGAAAATCCACCAACGAGGAATGGTCCCGGCAATGGAACCAAAATGTCATCACCAATCCGGCACTATGATAATTCTTCACCAGGAACTCCTCGTGCTATGATTATTTACTAATGCACAGCCTTTAGTTTGGTGGATGAAATCTGGAAACACAACAACAAACATAACACAAGAATACCATAGACTATGATAAGAAGGAATGATGATAAATCTGAAATATCAAAGTAAATTATAATATTAACATGAAATCGTTACAATCTCACCCATGAGGTACTTCAAGTGTTACTAACTTCACTTGCCTTCCAACAATAACTATGGGAGAAACTTCACAATTACACCTCTTAATGGCTTCTTTAACACACCTTCAAAATGATGGCTTCCTTTACACACTTACTCATACAATATTTCTCACTACTTCCTTCTATATGCTAAATGAGGGGGGTGGCCTCTTTATTTATAGGAATTTAGGCTTATCCATCTTATCTCTAAGATAGGATAGGAAATCTCTTCCGGCCAATCATATTTCATGCCTAAACTCTTGCCTTTACATGTAGGCTTATCTTCTAAGATAAGATAAACCTTATCATCTCACATGGGTTCCACCTTTTTAGACTTTTCCACAAATAAAATACACAAAATATTTATGACATCACTCTTTGTCCTTATTACAAATATAATATTTCTAATTCCTAATCATGTAGACCCTACTTCTCTACTTATCCCAACTTTGACATTTTAACATTCTTGGACCACTTATAACAAATATTTACTTTTACAACATTCATATTGTACTTTGGTTTCATACCGTACTCTACATTATTGGCGGCCGCATCTTGTGGCGCCATTATCTTCCATCGATGCTACTACTAATTACACTTAACAACATCCTATTCCTAATACATACATTAATGAAATAGAAATTACGGAGGAAATTTTTAGTGTCAGCAGTGCCCACGCCATCCTTTATGTTAATGATGAACATCCCCATGAGGTCCTCAAGGTACTCCATCTCATCCCCATAGTTGGTCATGGCCTTGCTCACCAATGTAAGACATTGTGCTACAATGTTTTTCACAAGGGTGTCAGCTTGGTCATACACCTCTTTCATCTATGCCTATTCTCCCCTTAACCCCTAGTGTAACCTATCTATCTCCTTCTCCTTGCTCTTCCTCTCTGTGATCAAGTTCGAATAGTGGCCCCTATATCCAAACTGCGTCGGATTACCTTTGAAGACATCTTTTGCAATGCATTGCATGCCTACTCATTTGTTAGGTGGTTAGAATCCACCACTTTGTATACTTCTCCTCCCTTATTCTTCAAATGAATGGTCTTGATCGCATGATTATTGACCTTGAACTCAGTACCTCGGCATGGCAGTGCATGCTCCATCTAAGCATCCTCCTGGTCTTATGCACACCCCGTCTTGATCCATCAAATCCCAACCATGTAATTTTTCTGGTGGGAGGGTGGCATGGAATCTTGCATGAAATACATTTTTGGGGTCATCCACGGAGTCCATGTGTGGGGAAATAGGTGTCCACTTCTTCCTTGTAGCTTTTCACTTGGTTCTTTGCTTCTTCGCCCCAGGGGTGAATCCCTTATCCTCCTTTATAGTAAAGGATTCCCCTTTATCTCCCTTTTGACTTTGGCGTTCGTGGTGTAGTGGCCCCACGCGCTAGACTCTTCTCATCCCCTACAGAGTGTTCTTATCCTTCTCCACAAGCCTCTCCTACATCAGTGGTCTCCGTCTCAGCCTCATGACCCTCTAGTTCTACTTCCAATTCCACTTTGAAAGTGGTGGGGTCTTTTCCTCTCCTTCCTCTGAGCCTGTTGTGGGGCTTGATGTGTTGGGTGTCTTTTGTCTCTTTTCTTTAGGATCTTCCTTCTCTTCCTCCTTCTCCTCACACCTTGGAAATGAATCCTCAGTGCCACCATGTACCAAATTTTTGGTGCCCTTGCTACCATTCCGTCACATGTAGTACTTCCTCTTTCTAGAGGTATCTAACCTTCCTTCATCTTGTTCTTCTTCCTCTTCCTCTTCCTCCTACACTAATTTCATGGGTGGGATTGGTGTCTCCCATGGCTTTGGAAAGGGAGATTTTATAACCTCCACCTCAATCCCTCCTTATGTTTTGGGGTGTAGCTACACAAACACCCGATGGACATACCCCTTGATGGTAACATTGGCTTGTGGGTGTAAGTCTAGAAAATATGGTTCTAAAACTTCGACGTAGGTAGGTCGAGTGTCATACTTGTATGTAGCGCACAATGTGTGGACATTAGCATCCACCTTTTTGCATCAAAAATCAACTTCTACGTGTCCTTGATCCGGTTGATGGCGCACTTCATATATTTGGCTATGAATGCGAAGGGGAGTTTGCACCATGGCCCCATCTCTCCTTTGGCCATCATAAACCTTGCTAGGCAAAAGTGTTGGGTAATGATAAATTTTACCTTGTCTCCAACAACTTATGGTAACTCGTGGGGAATGTGCCACTCATTCTCAAAAGCTCCATGCAAATGCTCGAACCATATATTCATTTGAGCCTTGTAAGCACTCGAGATGGTCCCATCGTAGGTGAATTTTGTGAATTGGACTATAGGGGACACATGCACGGGTGAGTGAACCCAAATGTTCTCATCTAGTCTATCTGGGACACCAATCTCCTAGAACATGATCAATAACAGGATAGATCCCTAAGTGATATTCACTCCTACCTCATTTTGTACCCACGTCTCTTCGATAATTCCATTTGTAATGAATTGGGAAAAATGATAGTCTACCCTCTTGGATACCCTGTAGGCCACATACAGAACCTCCGATTAAAGTCCTTCCACCTTTCTGATGTGCCCAATTTATAGCTAATGATCCGGGAGGCAACTCTCAACACTTGTCTAGAAGATCCGTAATTACTTGTACCCTACCACCTTCTCCCGGTTTAGCTTTTTGCCATCTCCTCAATCTTAGCAGTACCACATAAATCAAGTGTCATATTCTCTCTAGTGTTCCGCATGCATGTAATTGTCGATACAAATGGCATGTGATTCTCATTCTTCTTCCCGCAAAGTAGAATAAATATTCATGCACCCATGACATTAACCACCTGAAAAGTGGAGCTGGTTTAGCAAAGAAGGGTAGCTCCCATAGCTGCAAAACTCCAGTATTTTACACCTCTTGTTGCACTGAGTTGTCAACCTTAGGTTTTCCAAGCTCATCCATCATCAGAGTGTCTGACACTAGGTCTACCCGCATCATCTTTTCATTATCGGATGTTTTGTGGTTGTATTTATTGATCTTCCATCTGTATAGCTTCGACCTCCACTTTTGGCCTTAATACCTTTAGGAGGGTACTACATATCTGAGTAGATCTCTATGGGATCCTCCTTTTCCACCACTAGTTTCTTTATTCGAGCCTTCTTTGGTGTCATCTTCCTCTCCTTTTTCATTCATGCCCTAGGTGTTATGTTCCTTTCTTTCGAATGCCCTAACTCGACAACTTCCCACTTCTCTTTCACGTCACCTCCTTTCTGCTATGTTGTCTTCTTCCCTCTATGCTATGTCACAAGATTTTACTACAGCTTTACACAATTCCACTGGTTCATGATAGTACTTCATGTCACTCTTCTTCGAAAAACCTTCGTCACACTTCGAGCTCGGGAGCACAAAAGAATTCTCTAAGGAAAATTAGTACATTGGCTAGATTTTTTGCACAAAGACAAAACCTAGGTAGTCATGAGATGAATCTCCCTCATTTAACCGATGAGGCTCCTATGTCAGATTTGTCAATAAAAATGTGTTATTATCTATCAAGGGTTTTACTTTAACCACTTAGTTCATGAACCATAACTAAGAAGTTCTACAAAGTAAGTAAGCAATTGTTCAAGAAAGGAAGTATTTTATAGAAGAAGTAAAGGAAATACAGAGAAGAAATGGGGAAGATGTGCATCCCAATTAGTAGATAGCATAGCTAATTACATGCACATAGAAGAAACTTAATAGATATGAACACACAGAATTATAAAAAAAAGGCATCTCTAGATCCAAATCTAAAATAACACAAAGTTTATTAAGAGATCTAAGATTTAAAGCAAGAAACAAAGTACACCATGACACAAAGTTCTCCGGAAACCTATTCCTTTACTCCAAGTTACTCTCAGGGGTTCATCACAAAGTCTAGAACACAAGATTTCTGCTTACAAATTCTGATTGATCATTAACCCAGAGGTTCTTCTCCTACTTATAGAATGTAGGAGGGAAAGTACAAATGGAAAACTCAAACTGAATTGAAACATAAACAACAAGTAAAGATGACATTTGGTAATCATCCTCAACTATCTTCTCCTTAAGTGACACATATATCACTTAACTAATAGAATGGTTCCACATGACTTTAAGTAATGGTTGCAAAACAAATAACTTAGAAGTTTTACAATTTCATCTGGGAACATAGAAAATAGAAGAAGAAAGAATAGAAGAAGTCATGCCAGCTGTAATGTTTATGTCTTTTTCTTGTTCTGATATCATATATACTTTTCAAACATGTAATTAAGTATCCTTCCATCTGTTTTAGCCACTACTTCTTTCTTTGTCCTAAACTACAGCAACCCTTCATTCAACACTTTGATGCACACTTCCACATCTTCCAAACTTGGCCCAAACCTCGCAATGTCTGCCTGCAGCGCCACCAGTCTACTGATAGAATTCATCGTGAAAGGCTTGGTAGCTTTATCAATTCTCTTTTGTATCATCAGAAGAGATCCTTCCAGGGAATTAGGCACCTTAGTTGAGACGATCCGCACGTATGAAGTGACATTCCCATCCACTCTCTCCTCAGTGAAAGAAATGACATTGTCTGGTAAGTTTGATGTCCTACTCTCAAGTGTCTGCATCCTCTTCAAAGAAAACTCTCTGATTTCCAAATGGAAAGACACTGCAAACTCTATTTGCCTTCCCCTTATCGACCGATCCATCCGGTATAATCTGTTCCACAATCAATACATCTCCCGGCAGCTTGTTGATCTCGACCAAAATACTCTAGGTTACTCTCTGCAACTGTATTCATGCCTTCTATGTTTGCCATCAGTTGCTTCAGTTGATTTGTTGCATCATCCATAACCTTTAGGTGGGCTGGCACTTCTCCAAGTTGTACAGAAGCTTGATGAATAATCAAATCCTTCCATTTGTCAATAGCCTTTACTTGATTGCTTGCATCCTCCATTTCCTACATAATATGATCACTCACCGCTCTAAAATGGGTGAATGGAAATTTTAGCAACCTTGGCTATGATCTCACATAATTGAGATACTTGCTTCTGCAGCTCTTCTTTCTCCACCTTTTCACTGTCAAGCCTAAGGAATAAAGCATCCATCAATGTCTGTGTGTCCTGCTTCAATCCTTCAGTGGTGGCTTGACCGAGGGGTACTTTGGTTACTGTCACATCCTCCACCATGAGCTCCTCCTCTATCTTTCCTTCGCCGGAATTGATATCTCAAAGAAACTTCTCTCCCGAATCCTCGATGATCAACCTAGAAGTTTCTTTGGCAACTTTAGGCCTTCTGTCTCTTCCGCCGAGATTCTGGAGTAGCTGTAAGTTGTGCTCCTCTAAGTTCATCTCCATTCTCACTTTTGGAACCAACTATGAAGCCAACCATTCCAACAAGTTACTTCTCGGAGAATTTGAAGTTACTGAAGTCGCTGAGTGTACTACCATCTTCCGCTCTGCATCCTCTCCATCAGAAAGTGCCACAGTGTTATGGCTGCCATCTTTTGAATCATCCAAGGATAAAGCCCTTTCGAATTCCACCATCTGTAGCTTCAACTTATCCTCTGGAATAGGCGTTGAATGAAGTGGTTGAGGGGAGAAGATGAATGTCACTGGATTCAGTGGAGGCATGGAAGTGTCATGCTGTTGTTGTGCAATAGTTGGTGAAGTACTGGGTACTGGAGAAACTGGAGTTAAATTCATGGTCATAGAAGTGATCCTCTCCTTGGATTGAGATCTTCTATGCAATTTCAACTTCTCGACTTTCCTGTTGCTTTCTCCTTCGTGCTTTCGCTTGAGGGAATCTCCTACACCGAAGTTTCCAGTGACTTGATTCATCAATGCTTCATCAAGGCAATATCCCTTCATCAGCAACCAGTTTGAAGTATTCACCAACATAGCTCCCGACCTTTCTTCAATTGTGTTGTAGCCTCCTATGTTATTTTGCAGTATGGCTTTATCTCCTCCCATTTGATGGTAAGTGTCAAGTACCACATTCCCATCATCTTTAAGATCCACAGGTATCCGCGCTAGTCCAAAGTCAAACACTTGCTTTGTTGATAGCCTGCTGAAATCTCTCTTTCTAACCTCGTACTCACTTTTGCACTTCATCTAGAAATCTTCTAATGAAGACACATGTGCATACTCCTGGGAGATTGTCTTCCTGGCTACTCTAAATGGATCGAAGTTCAGCTGTGCAAGGAAGAACTCTTGCTCATACTTGGATAACATTTGTGCCTCCATTCCCCGAGCTCTATGAATGCTAATGCAGCTGTAATATCCCACAGTGATTGGGAAGAAGCCCGTAGACTTGTGTCACTTTGACTGAAGGTCGTGTAACTCCAAAAGTTGCCTGCTCAGCTCCATGGCGATCAATCTATCAATCGGATGCACAGGGCATTGTTATCCAAAATGAGCCCCTTGCTCATTTTGTTGCTAACTCCCTTCATTCTTCCCTCTCTTGTGCCTCAATCATAATTTTTTTGCTTTTTAGGCACTCAAGACCTTCTGGAAATGGCACCATTGGATAGAGATTTTTCTCATCTTTCCAGAAAGGTAAAGTTTTCCTCCTAACTCCATGTATTTTTGAAGTTATGGCTCGGTGGAGATTTTGTGGGAAATTTTCCCCTGAAAAGCCCGAGCCAATAAGATGAGGCCACGTGTCCTCGGAGGGGGCAGCGGAGGTAAACTTGGAAATTTTACCAAATGTTTGGCAAGGTTTCAAAAGGAATTTTCGGCTGATGGCCCGCCATCCAATGGGAGCTCGCCACGTGTCCAAGGGGAAGAAATTAGGAAAATTTCCTAAGGGTTGACACAAACAAAATTTTCGACGCCAGGCCCGCATCCAATCACATTGTGCCACGTGTCCTTAGGCCAAAGGAGTGGCGGAGGGTGGAGATAAAATTGAAAATTTGGCAAAGTGTTTTGGTGAGAGGAAAGGAGAAATTTTGGCCCGCAGGCCCGCGAGCAAATAAGATGACGCCACATGTCTCAGGGGGCATTAGAGCTTCAGCCACTGGGAGAAATTGGGAATTTTTCCCAAAGGTTAGCGCAAAGAGAAATGTTTTCCCCCAAGGCCTGTGTCCAATGGGAGCTCGCCACATGTCCCAAGACCGGTGGAACATGGGGAAAGTTGGGAATTTTTCCCAAAGCAAAGTCGAAGGAAATATTGAAAGGGAGAGCCCGCCCCCAAAACCCGAGCCAATCAAATCACACCACGTGTCCATGTGGCGGAAAAAAAACACAAGGCAAGCCCACGGGAAAAATGAGCATAAAGGCCCACATCCAATGGGATCTCACCATGTGTCCCGTCAAGGAAAATGGTCCGGAGAAGGGTGGAGAATTTGAAATCATAATCCCACAACGAATCATGTCATGCCACGTGTCCTCAGGTCATCGGCCCGGGAGAATTTTTGGAAAATTTTCCAATGGCCAAAACGGTGGAAAATGAAGCGCAGAAGGCCCGCGTCCAATCAGAACATGCCATGTGGCACTAGGAGTGGTGGGGGCACAGATATTTTGGAAAAAAATTCCCAAATGCAAAAAGTGGGAAAATTTCAAATTTTTGGCCCGCCATCTTGTTTTGGCCCTGTTTTGCCCTAAATTTTCAAATGAGCATAACTTTCGATCCAGAGCTCGGTTTTTCGCGTTCTTTATATCAACAGAAAAGCTGGTGAAATTATCTATATGATTCTAGGCTCAATTTTGTATTTTTATGGAGTTTGGAGAGATAAAATTGGAAAACGCCTCTGGCACATGGAAATCAACAGAAATGACGTTTCAACCACCATTTTTAATGAAGAATGGCTTGCATTCTCTCCTAGCATGGTGAAAATGTTAGGGAATGGACCTGTAAGGATGCCCATGTTGTTTTATTGCATTTTGGTTGGTGGTTGAAGCTCCTCTCACGTTTTCCCACATTTCTCTCTCCTGGGCTCATTTCTTACATTGTAAAAGCCAGAATGGGCTCATTTTTTAAAATAGAGACACTCTTATAGCTCTGCAACTTCCCTTTTTCTTCCTTTTTGGAAAAATTTGTGGGAATTTTCACCTTTGCATGCAAATAAAGCACCTCTTTTGCCTCTTGGTCATTGTAATATACTGTGTTGGACCTGGAATGATAATATATGCTTTGTGATTAAAAGTTTTCTCAATCCTTTCATATGTTTATCATTGTTCTCTTATCCTCTCATTACATTTTGGAAAATTGTGCATGTTTTTGTGATGTATTTCCTCCTGGAATGTGTATGTTTTTGCAATAGCATGTGTCTATTACTCCCTTGGTGCATTACCTTATCAAGTATTAGTCTCATTTTTCTTACATTCTCTATCTTTATCCCCTTGGAATTTAGAGTAGGAATTAGGAATTTAACCCTCTCTGCAAATTTCATGCATAACCCGATAAGAAGAGTTAAGGAACCAGCCTCTAATCTAGAGATTCTTTTCCATTTTGCAAGTCCCACACTTGGCGGAAAGATTCAATGTTGTGCAATCACACCTTTGGATGCTAAAAATGTCAAACTAGAAATCGATGGGACGTCCAGGGTGCCGCCTGATTTGCACCAACAGTTTTGGCACACCCAGTGGGACCTTAGAGGTCTTCATCTTTATTGCAACAAATAGATGTGCACTTGTTGCAAATTTCTTGCTTAAAAGAGCCCCTGAATTGTACATCTGGCGACTCCAAGGAAGAAGAATCGGCTGGTTTTAGAAGTGGAGACACGAAAACTCGTGAGAAGAATCACCACAAGATTAAGATTTGGAGAAGAAGAGGTGTTATTTGAGTATCTCGCAATTATCTCCAAGAAGAAGGCAAAGAGGGAGGATAATTCAAAGGTCTCCATCTCCAACAAATAGAACTCTCTCAACTCCTCCACACCGATAGACCTTTCATCCAATCAACGAGGGTTTTAAGGCCAATCGAATGGCACAACACAATCCATATGTCAATTTCACTTTGGTAGCAACCCACTTGCTCTCAATACACAAAATCCAATCCCAATTGCAGCATATGAAGAACATTCCATACTTTCTTGGAGAGAATCGGACCACTCTGGTGATCGTCGCCAAGGAAATTGCTAATATTTGTGCAATCCATGAGATTAATGAAATACAAGATTCTTATCACAAACTGGCTGGCATCTTCATTCAAAGGGAAAGATTTGCAATGGTTCAGAGCCTTGCTTCGAGTTCCATCAAAAGTGGAACCAACTATGTATAGCCCTCCATGAGCAGTTTGGAGAAAAGGGAGATAACTTGTCCCTTTTGGAACAATTGACAACCATCAAGAGAGCTCCCAATGAGCGGTTGGCGACTTCAACTTCGGGTTTCGAGAGGACTTGGGAGAGGATTCCGGTGGCGGTAAGGCCAACAACAGAAGGTGCTTTTCTTCAATCACAATGGGTTTTAGAAGTAATGCAGGCAATTTCACACGCCCAACAAAATGTTAGCATGCTTGGCACTTGGCTACCCAATCTGCAATATCTTGAAAAAGGGTGGGCAAGTAATACCTTGCTCGAGGATCTTATGTGCGGTGACTGGCCGAGAAATGACCACCGCAAGCCATGTCGTGGCATTGTTGTAGTAGTTAATCCTCGAGCTTTATCGACACATTTGAGAAATACGCCGTCAATTCCCCTCTTGTACAAACCATTATCCCAAAGAACAAAATCTTTTGATTTTAGTTTGATGGTTCATTTCTCTTTTCTAGAAAGTTGATCTGGGCACTCTCCATACATCAGAAAGTAAGCAATGTTACTGTACCACTCCTATACCAGATCTATAAAAAGTACCGCAGGTAAATCCCCATCTATCTCATCTTGATCCACTTCTGGCACTGATGTTTTCATCTCCGTCATTAATTCACATAGACCTCTTCCTTGAACCAGCTTTGTTGGTTTAATATCCAGGTCATATTCTTTAACCTTTGTCACCCATGTGCCTCTCAACAATCCTAACTCTTGCTGAGTAAGGATAGATTTAACTACAATATCTGGAACCAAAACCACAAAGTGTGTGAGGAAAGAATATAATACCTGAATGCTTTGCATGCCTTCACCACTGCATATGCGTGCTTTTCCATGGGAGTGTATTTCAACTCATAGGCTTTAAGAGGTGTACTCATGAAAGCAATAGGAGCTTCTGCGTCCTCTTGATTTTTCTGCATCAGTATTGCTGACATGGTGTGTTCAGAGGAATAACAATAAAGAATAAATTCTTTACTAAAGTCGGGTGAAACCAAGACTGGAGATTTTGACAGGGCCTCTTTAATTTTCTCAAAAGCTTCCTTCCCTTCACTGCTCCATTTAAAATCTTGTGTCTTCTTCATCATATTTGAAATATGACAGGTTAGCTCAACAAAGTCAGGAATGAATCTCCTAAGAAAATTAACTTTTCCAAAGAAAGAGTGAACTCCTTTTTGGATGTGGGAAAAGGCAATGTTTGAATGGATTTGACACGCTCGGATCTATCTTTTTTTCCTTCTTTAGAAACAATGTGCCCTAGTAGTTTCCCTTCTGTTACAGCAAAGATGGATTTTTAGGATTCAAAGAAATACCATGCTTGCGGCACTGTATGAAAACCTCTTCCAAGTTTGAAATGTGTGCACTTCTATCTTTGGAAAAGACTGTCAGATCATCCAGGTACACAACTATGCTTATATCCTTGAGATGAGCAAAAGCTAAATCCATAGCTCTTTGAAATGTAGCACCAGCATTAATCAGGCCGAACAACATTTTCTGGTACGCAAAGTTCCCCAAGGTGTGATGAACGTCGTTTTGTATTGATCTTCCTCGGCCACCTTGACTTGATTGTAGCCTGAAAAGCCATCGAGCATGGAAAGCATCTCAGATCCAATGACCACTTACAGAGTGTGATCCATGATGGGGATGGGGTAGTTATCTTTTAGTGAAGCTTGATTAAGGTTGCGGAAATCCACGCACAACCTAATCTCGCCGCTCTTCTTTCTTACAGGGACTATGTTGGCCAACCATTCCGAATGATGTATGGGATAGATAATCTTTGTGTCTAACAACTTCTGGATTTCTGCAAAGATGGTTCCTGAAATGGTAGGGTTGTGCCACCGTAGCTTCTGCTTGAAAGGCTTCTGTTCTGGTTTAAGTGGGATGTAGTGTTGAACTTCCGCAGGCTGATATGTTTTTAGATCCTGGTAAGACTAGGCAAAAACATCCATATATTTCTTAAGAAGCTCAGTAAAAGCTTCTCTTTTGGCCTCTGAGCAACACTTACCCAAATTTACTAATTTAGGATCATTGTCGGCTCCCAAATTGAATAATTGTGTGTCGGAGGAATAACCTTCCACACTTTCTTCATTTTTCTTAAACATCTGATCATGCTTATCAAACATTTCCTCAAGAGATACCAAGCCTTTAGGAATTTTATTTCCCTTTAGCTAGATAATCTTCTAACTTCCTGAGACATCCGCATCTATTTCTCCGACAGTAGTCTACCTAGGAGGTGAATTTCTTCCCTCGTAGTAGATTTCTTCAAAGTTGTCCTTCTGTTGGAGAAACGCAGCAATCTGCGTGTCATCGTTGAAAACTTGCCATTACTAGACGTTGTCAAGAACCTTTGGGTGAAATACCATCTCCACCTTGTAGTCTTCTGTCTAAAGAATGCGGGAGGCTGATCTGGATTCAACAAGGCTGCAGTCACTACAAGCGAATCAGCTCTTGAATTTTGTTCTCTCGGAATGTAAGATACCGAGAAAGCTGAAAAATCCAGGATAGCAGAGTAGACCCGATCTCTATAGTGCCGCAGTTTGTCTTTTTGAATTGGTAGAGACCTCTTATCTGCTTAACGATCAGCTCAGCATCTCCCTTTGCGTGTAATAATTTGATTCCCATTGTTCTTGTCTGCTCCATGCCTAACAACAATGCTTCATACTCAGTTGTATTGTTAGTATTTTCGAACATCAATTTGAAGGAGTGTGCATGCACCTTCCCTTTAGGAGAGATAAGAACAACGCCTGTGCCAGATCCAAATGAACAAAGCAACTGCCATCAAATTCCAGAGTCCAAATCTTGTTGTTAAGTTGATTCGATTCTTGAATCACCAGTTGAACATATTCTTTATCCATTTCTAGATAATAGACTCTGTGATCCGATTCCTGAAACAATATCTGAGATCTAGGATCCTTAGAATTTGATACTGTGTACTTAGATTTATTCTCATGTTCCAGCTTCTGATTTACTCCTTTGATTGGTATGTGCACAAAAGACCAATCCATCTTGACTTCTCCACCCAACTCTTTGCAGAAATTTCTACTCAACAGCATGCCATAAGAGACTGGAATGTCTGCTACATGGATAGTCATTTTCAGTCTTTTATCTAGAAAAGAAGCAAGTACTACCTGCGCATCTTTGATTTTCCCCACAAGAGGGACTTTCCTTTCCATTTAATAACATCTTCCGATGGTTTTTGTCAATGTGAGACCCAAGGCATCAGCAACTTTTGCAGGCATGACATTGTCAGAAGCTCCAGAGTCCAAGATGCAATTGCTAAGTTTGTGTCCGTTGATAAGCAATGACACATAAAATGGCTCAATCCTTTCTGACGTAGCAGGAGAAGAAGTGGAAGGAGAAGAACTTGCAGCCACATTATTTGAAGGGGGAGTATTCTTTGGGCTTGACAAGATACCCCGTGAAGTATTATTTGTTGGGGGACCGTTACTTTGCACATATTTGACCAATCTATTCAACTGATCAGGAAATGCTCTCAAATACTCAGCTTCTGACATTTGGACCTTGTTCCTCTTGATGTGATCAATTATGTCAAAATCTTGACTTGCTTCAGTAGGATGTGCATTGGCTCTTTGCTGTGAATTGAAATAATTTGAATATTTATCCTTATGCGCTAATGAAGAAGGAAGAGTGCTACCTCTTTTCAAGATAGTAACATCCGGGCCAAGATCTTCTCTTTCTCTTCGGCTGCTTGTGGATGCTTCGACATTTTGGCACGTCTGAGATCTTGTAAACACCGCAAAAGTGTGACCATTAGAATCTTCAAAAGATTCATAATAGCCATCATCATATTCGTAGTCCAAGTAACCGATATTGGAGTCGCCAACGGGATCTATAAAGTCTTCATCATCGAATGATTCATCAATGCCAAGATCCTCTTCATTAGTTTCCAAGTTATTCCTTGGAGTAGCTTCTATTATCAAGCAACTGTTGTGGTTCATCTGCCAAATCTGTTTTGGTTTTGATTTTGATTTTGACCATTAAAGGTCCATGTAGGAGTTATTCTTGAGGAGGTTGCACTCCCTGCTTAAGAGATATGCTTCTTGATTTGCAGCATGTCATTAGCCAATTTCTGCAACAAAGGATCCGAAGTATTAGAAGAAGCACCATCACCTTTATGAGATGGTTGTTTGAGTTTTCTAGCCATGATCAAGTCATCCTCAACCTCCACAAGCATCATTTTGTGCTTCAAGCAGATTTCTGGTCTTGCCTATCTTAGCCGATATCAACTTCGAGCAATACGGCGTTTATAAAAAACGTCTTTTGATTTTTGTCGATCAATGCGGCAGAAGTGGGGATTTTATATAAAATCCTTTGGAACCTTGCAATAAATTCTGCATGTTCTCGTTTGGCTCTTTCTTCAACAAACATCAATTGGGTGATCAACGTCTTTAGCGTCCTCTCGCAGCTTGAATCTTTTCAAGAATTACTCACGCATAGTCACCTAGTTGGTTATGGTGCCAGGAGCTAGCCGATAGAACCATTCTCCCGCCAAGTCGTGTAGAGTCTCAATGAAGAGCCTGACTGAGACATCTTCATGCTCTACTACAAGCACACCACAAGATATAAAGAAGGCCGCCAAATGATCATCCGGGTTTTTCTTTCCATCTCCAAAGAATTTTGGAAAATTCTTTCTGGATCCCTTTGGCAGTTCGTGCATAGGTGGAGCCAAGTTCAGAGGTCCAAAAGCTACTCCCCATGGGACAGGTACAATCTGGTGCGCCATGTTGACTTGAGCACGCCTTCTCCTTATGTAAACTTGATGAATAATTCCAGTAGCAGATTATGCTTTGAAGTCGATCCAAATCTAGATGGGTGTGCACTCTACTTCCTGGTGAGAGACTAGATCTGCGGCTTCTAACTTGAGGAGGATGATTGAAATTGAATTGCTCCTACAATCTGAAGAAATGATCAGTCCTTCCTTGCGCCTTCACGGATCGGGTGAATGGACATTCAGCCAGGTTTAGATTTGTGTGGAAAACACTCTGATCTTCAATAGATAAGCTTTGATTTGTAAAGATATTTGTTTCCTCAAAGTGAGTCGCCAAAAACTATTGGCTAGATTTTCGCACAAAGACAAAACCTAGGCAATCATGAGATAAATCTCCCTCATTTAACCGGTGAGGCTCCCGTGTCAGATTTTTCAATAAAAATGTGTTATTATCTATCAGGGGTTTTACTTTAACCACTTAGTTCATGAACCATAACTAAGAAGTTCTGCAGCAAGTAAGTAGTTGTTCAAGAAAGGAAGTATTTTATAGAAGAAGGAAGTAAAGGAAATACAGAGAAGAAATGGGGAAGATGTGCATCCCAATTAGTAGATAGCAGAGCTAATTGCATGCACATAGAAGAAACTTAATAGATATGAACACATAGAATTATAAAACAAAGGCAGCTCTAGATCCAGATCTAAAATAACACAAAGTTTATTAAGAGATCTAAGATTTAAAGCAAGAACACCGTGACACAAAGTTCTCCAGAAACCTACTCCTTTATATTCCTTTGCTCCAAGTTGCTCTCAGGGGTTCAGCACAAAGTCTAGAACACAAGATTGCTGCTTACAAATTCTGATTGATCATTAACCCAGAGGTTCTTCTCCTACTTATAGAATGTAGGAGGGAAAGTACAAATGGAAAACTCAAACTGAACTGAAACATAAACAAGTAAAGATGACATTTGGCAATCATCCTCAACTATCTTCTCCTTAAGTGACACATGTATCACGTAACTAATAGAATGGTTCCACATGACTTTAAGTAATGGTTGCAAAACAAATAACTTATAAGTTTTACAATTTCATCCGGGAACATAGAAAATAGAAGAAGAAAGAATAGAAGAAGTCATGCCAACTGTAATGTTTATGTCTTTTTCTTGTTCTCATTATGGATATACTTTTCAAACATGTAATTCATTATCCTTCCATCTATTTTAGCCACTGCTTCTTTCTCTGTCTGAACTACAATAACCCTTCATTCAACACTTTGATGCACGCTTCCACATCTTCCAAACTTGGCCCAAACCTCATAATGTCTGCCTGTAGCGCCACCGGTCTCATCGATATAATTCATCGTGAAAGGCTTGGTAGCTTTATCAATTCTCTTTTGTATCATCGAGAAGAGATCCTTCTAGGAATTAGGCACCTTAGTTGAGACGATCCGCACGTATGAAGTGACATTCCCCTCCACTCCTTCCTCAATGAAAGAAATGACACTGTCCAGTAAGTCTGATGTCCTACTCTCAAGTGCCTACATCCTCTTCAACAAAACTCTATAGATTTCTAAATGGAAAGACACTACAAACTCTAGTTTGCTTCCCTTCTCGATCGATCCGTCTGCGGTATAACTGCATTCCGCAATCAATACATCTCTCGGTAGCTTGTTGATCTCGGCCAAAATACTCAAGTTACTCTCTGCAATTGTATTCATGCCTTCTATGTTTTCCATCAGTTGCTTCAATTGATTTGCTACATCATCCATAACCTTTAGGCGGGCTGGCACTTCTCCAAGTTGTACGAAGCCTTGACGAATAATCAAATCCTTTCATTCGTCAATAGTCTTTACTTGATTACTTGCGTCCTCCATTTCCTGCATAAGATGATCACTCACCTGCTCTGAAATGGGCTGAATGGAAGGTTTATCAACCTTGGCTATGATCTCACATAATTGAGATACTTGCTTCTGCATCTCTTCTTTCTCCACCTTTTCACTGTCAAGCCTAAGGAATAAAGCATCCATCAATGTCTACATGTCCTGCTTCAATCCTTCAGTGGTGGCTTGACCGAGGGGTACTTTGGTTACTTGCACATCCTCTGCCATGAGCTCCTCCTCTATCTTTTCTTCTGCCGGAATTAATATCTCAGCAAACTTCTCTCCCGAATCCTCGATGATCAACCTAGAAGTTTCTTTGGCAAGTTTAGGCCTTCTGTCTCTTCCGCCTAGATTCTGGAGTAGCTGCAATTCGTGCTCCTCTAAGTTCATCTCCATTCTCACTTCTAGAACCAACTACAAAGCCAACCATTCTGAGAAGTTACTTCTTGGAGAATGAGAAGTCGCTGAAGTCACTGAGTGTACTACCATCTTCCGCTCTGCATCCTCTCCATCAAAAAGTGCCACAGTGTTATGGCTGCCATCTTTTGAATCATCCAAGGACAAAGCCCTTTCGAATTCCACCATCTGCAGCTTCAACGTATCCTCTAGAATAGGTCATTGAACAAAGTGGCTGAGGGGAGAAGATGAATGTCGTTGGATTTAGTGGAGGCATGGAAGCGTCCTACTGTTGCGGTGCAATAGTTGGTGAAGTACTGGGTACTGGAGAAACTGGAGTTAAAGTCATGGTCGTAGAAGTGATCCTCTCCTTGGATTGAGATCTTCTATGCACTTTCAACTTCTCGAATTTTCTGTTGCTTTCTCCTCTGTGCTTTCGCTTGAGGGAATCTCCTATGCCAAAGTTTCCGTGACTTGATTCATCAATGCTTCATCAAGGCAATATCCCTTCGTCAGCAACCAGTTTGAAGTATTCACCAAAAAGCTCCCGACCTTTCTTCAATTGTGTTGCAGCCTCCTATGTTATTCTGCAAGTATGGCTTTATCTCCTCCCATTTGATGGTAAGTGTCAAGTACCACGTTCCCATCATCTTTAAGATCCACAGGTATCCACACTAGTCCAAAGTCGAACACTTGCTTTGCTGATAGCCTGCTGAAATCTCTCTTTCTAACCTCGTACTCACTTTTGCACTTCATCCAGAAATCTTCTAATGAAGGCACATGTGCGTACTCCTGGGAGATTGTCTTCCTAGCTACTCCAAATGGATCGAAGTTCAGCCGTGCAGGGAAGAACTCTTGCTCATACTCGGATAACATTTGCGCCTCCATTCCCCAAGCTCTATGAATGCTAATGTAGCTGTAATATCCCACAGTGATTGGGAAGAAGCCCGTAGACTTGTGTCGCTTTGACTGAAGGTCGTGTAACTCCACAAGTTGCCTGCTCAGCTCCATGGTGATCAATCTATCATTCGGATGCCTAGGCATCTTTATTGGTTCCCTAGAAAAGCCCGTAACCCTGAGGTATGTGAAATCTACAAATTGAATGAATAGACTGCCAATCTTGGACACAGCTTCCCACGCTTCCTTGCTTACCCTGTTGGCCTTCAAGTCTTTATCTAGCATGCAGATATAATCATAGAAGAATTCATCGTTGACCACTTTGAAATCTTTCTCACACGCAGGTACAGTAAGCTGCGGGTAGCATTCGAAAATGGGGTCCTTAGAAAGAACACCACATCTATCTAGCTTGGAAAAGATGCCTTGTGAAGCTGCAACATACACCAAGTAGGAAGTCATTTTGAAGCTGAAAGTACGCTTCACGTTCCGGAGTTGCTCACCAATGTTGTTGCTATAATAATTTCCGAATTAATCGATTATAGAATCAACCTTGTTGATTTCAATGGTCCTGATGAAAGCATACATCCATGTACTACGGAAAGTGTAAGCATTCACCTCGCCATTCATCCTACATAGTAATTTGATGACATCGTCTACCTCTGCATCAAATTGGATAGTGGAAGAGTTCTCGGGAACTTTGAAGGAGATTTAGGCTTCTTCATGTATCGGCTATTCATTATGCTCACACAATCAGCTCTATGCTTCTCCCACCTGTTGCCAGCATCCTGAATACTAATGGAAGTCACCACCTTTCGCACTGGAATCTTCAAATAATAATTGATGAACTCTACGTCCAAACGAATTATTGTCCTTCCTGAAGCATCACGCACTGATCTAGATTAAGGATGGTAAGATATAGCGCACTCCATAACAAATTCTGGCAACTGGGCTATACATGGAAAAGCTGCAGCTCGGATAATTCCACTGCTTTTAACTGCACGCATGAGTGAAGTCTTTCCCGCTCTAGATCTATCAATCAAATCGGAAAGAGGTTAGGGCCTAGATCTATGTCTCCTATGTCTGCAAGTTTGGAAGCGATGCATGACTCTATCGTGCTTTCTTTTTCGTCTCTCTTTGCCATGGCTTTGTCAATCTTTGTCTGAATAATTCTTTTTCTTCTTACTTGGCCGGATTTCTTCAATACTGGTGTAGATCTGGACAATTCTTCAGATTCGGAGGATATATGCAATGTATTGGACATTGATAAAAGCTCCTTTTCCTTTGTAAAGCACCTGTAATGAATTCCTGCAATTTATTCAGACAAAAATGGCCACCGGAGCATGAATAGTGAATTTTAATTGTAAAAATCTACACTTTTCAAGCCCACTGCCCCAAAAATTGGTGTTTAATTTGCACATAAAGAGAGCATGAATCCTTTTAACAACACCTGAGCACCTGTAACACCTATGCAAACAATTATGCAGACAAAGATCCACCTCCTTCAAAGCATGCGCCAAATCTAGAAGCTTTTAGCCTTGTTACCACCTTGCCTGAGCAAAATCCTTCTTCAAATGAGGGCGCACTTTTCCTCTTGGTTGCAATTCTTTACCTATGAATTAAATAATTCACACATATGGTTGCCCATGCTTATATAACCTTCACAATTCTATAATTAATAATTGCCCTAACAATTAAAGGTAATTAATTAATTAAAAATCATGCTCTTCTCTTTTAAAAATAGCATGTTTAAGGACAGCCATCCAATAAATTAAATTAATCCAATTTAATCCTTCACACATCACTTCATTTAAGCTTCACAAAGGTGCCTTGACCATAGCCACTGAAAATAGAAATTAATTTAATGATTTAATGCCTTAAAAATCATTAAATAACTCCCAAATGGGGCGCACTTTTTGAAAGAGAGGGGCAGCCACTAAATAAATTTAATTTAATACATTTAATCAATTTCTTTTATTCCCTCTTTGACTTGTTGACTTCCTCCAAGCTTGGGCACACTTTTTAGAAGAATAGATTAATTAAAATAATCATTTCAAGGCTGCCATCATCTCACCAAAGGGGGCGCACTTTTTTGCACATATAATTCTATTTTTAAGAATTTTTCACAATGGGATTCTTTACCCTGCAAGGCAGGCACTAAAATCCCATGATCCACTTAAGTGATTTGACTTTGACAATGGGATTATTTACCCTGCAAGGCAGGCACTAAAATCTCATGATTTCACTTAAGTCACTTTCCTTTTATTTTATCATGGGAATTTTCACCCTGCAAGGCAGGTAATAAATTCCCGCCTGCCTGCGGCCTCTAACTTTCCCACTACAGCTTAAGTGAATTTTATAACACGATAAAAGTACCGCTAAGTGACTTTAAAATTCCCACCTTGTCTCGCCACTTGTATTTTTCCCATTGACTTAAATCCTTTGTTTTCCAAAATGCGCCCAACCCCCACAGGGCTTTTCCATCTGCGACTTCACTTTTTCCCAGTGATCTAGACCTCTGATGGCGACTTCCTCCGGACATAACGTGCGTATATTTTTTCCAGCTGCTCCAAGCCAAAAATCGGGCTTACCCGACAAAGGAATTGTTCTAGAGAAATTTCACAGAAAACGAAACCGGACAACACACAAACATAGAAAATTCCAAAAGTTACAAATAAAGCCCAAAACTTATTCCAAGTTAAAACCCTTCTAGTACATAAGAGTAATGACATATTCGATCATAACAGAGTTAAAACGGAGCGCAAATAGCCTCATATGGGGCTCAAAACAATTAAATACAAATTTCCCGTAGACAAATCCCGATGACATAATATAACAATTTTGGGCATCTGGATATTTGGTGAAAAAGGCTAATATGGCTCTTTGGAAATATCTTGACACAATACAAGAACTTTTAGGCAATAAAAACACAAAATGGCCCACTATTTTAAAAGTATGAAAAAATTCGGATAAGGTAATCGCAGATTTCATGATGAAATCTGGGTGACACCGTAGTCGAAATGATGATTATTCCTATCTCTTATTTATACTTTATTGATGCCTTAGATTTCCTCGATCACGTGTCCTAATGTCATTTTTTAATGAAACACTTTATTTCACTCAAGTCAACTTTTGCGACTTCCCTCGCACTTCACAGCCTTTAACCTACTGGTGCTTCAATACTACTAAACTATAACATTCCCATTTTAAGACTTTAGAAACAAGGGGAAAAAATTATTTTTATAATGTTCTCTGTTCTAAATTAACATAATTTAGAACACACATTCCAAATCCAATTTACCTTATAACAGAAAAACCATATGGAGTTGTAAATGACTCGGTGAAACATTGATCTCTCATTTCATGATTCGGTATCATACAGATCTCTTATGTTAACTTTAAAATGTGTATACTACATATACTTGGTTCATTTACCCTTTTAAAGGTATCAAGTATTATGTTTAAAAGGCCTATCTGAATATCTATTACCAATATTCATCTGAAATCTCACTTTTTAAACTAGGTGACATAGGACAACGCAACCAAAGAGCTTGTGATACTTTGGCCAAAGATTTTAAACATATTGTTCATGTTTATATTCCTAGATGACATACTTGTCAAAAATGAATAAGTCCTTCACCATACTTGATCTGTTATCTAGAATGGTATTCACTAACTTCTATCAGTCCACTCGTTCAAATTTTAACCCTAGCCAAGGTTAGCAACATGGCCTAGTGTGGAGGATTGCTTATGGTGGTGAAGGGTATATAGACATACTTAATCAACTTATGTCGATTGGGCATGTCTATTTATCCTTAGTCAACATGAGTTGACCCCAACACTAGATCATGCCCCTATCTTTACCTAGGGTAGAATTGTGATCAAGTCAGAATTTATATTAGCCTAGATGAACAAACTCTGAAGGGTGTAGAGACATGTCAACTGCAACATAGTATCCTCGTAAAGACCCTTGTCATCATGAAGGTACTACGTTGTAGTTTTCCTCATCTAGACGAACATACCTTAGAAAGAAGGTTATATCTTATTAATTTCTTCGATGAAGATTAATTACAACAACCCTACTTGATCAACTAGGTTCCTTAACCATTAGGGTTCCAAGTTAAAACTGCAATAGATGTAGATATGTAGATAAATCTACTTCCTAACCAATTCACATGCTATGATTTATATTATTAACATCCATGAATCATATTTTATATAAAAGGTCCCAACACATGTGAAAGTGTTATTTATTTACTCACTTAATACAGCCCTAGCTTATATAAGTTCTGAGCAAGTCCTTTTCCATATTAGACTTCATTGAAATGAAGTCTAATTCCCTTTTATTTTTCTTTCCCAACATCCCTATTTTAATTAAGGAAGTCTTCCTGAGAAAGCACCCCTTTTCTAGCTATAGATAACAACCAGGGTTCATTTCCAATAGGTCTTAAGCCAAGACTATGATTTATTTCATGGAAGTTGTCTTTCCTTTCCTTTATTAAGGATTAATATCAATTCATAATCACCTTTGAACGTTATAAGATTATAATCAAGTTTAGTTCTCATAAAATCATTTGAATTAAATATAGTCCTAATGATATGGTTGAATATCAACTTAATAAGTTGCATCTTCACTAGAGAGGGTAGTACAACTAACACCTCATATCTCTATTTATTCCATTCCAAACCATAAAATTATGTTATTGATTGTAAAATAGAGTATTACTTATCATTTCCACTCATTGTATGCCAAAAGGAATTACATCAAGTACAACAAATTTCACACATCTTTTATTCAGCAAGGAGAAGTTATACATTTGTAAGTCCAACATTGTAGATATTACAAAATATCAAACAACCATACTTAATCAATTCATATACAAATTTCTTTTCCATCAAGTACATTTCAGTAATGAAACCATATCTCAACAAAATAAAGATTCAGTCTCTTTGATAAACAAATGTAACTTTCTAAAGATCTTTCTCCTTTCATCATTTACGAATTCCATCTACAAAATTGCTAGCACTAGGTTAGTTCATTGAACTGAGCATGATAAGCACTAAATCATTAAAACGATGTTCTTTTAGCTAACTATTTCATAAAAAGAACTTTGTTGTTATGAAACAGTCCTAAAGAAATTCAAAAAGACTCAGCCAAAAAGGAGATACAAACTCTAATAAAAGATAGAGAAAGAGACATACTTCAATCAAAATCAAGGTTATGACATGAAATCAACCACTTTATCCTACCATCCTATCTTTCATTTTATCAAAAGAATTTAAACAGTAAGTTCAGATAAGTAACATTTCATCAGAATCTCACTACTACTTTTATACATTTCTTTTCATATTCCCTATCTCAGTTAAACCTGTTTAACATAAGTAGGTAACTATCCTATCTATCTTTTAGGCATAGCCAAACAATAGATCATTACAACATTACCTTCCATCTCAATATTTCATTAACCAAAATTCATCCTAAGTCAGAGATGTCACTAATCAAAATTAAAAAGCATAAGAAATAAGTTTAGGATGGTCCAAACATCATATCATTAAAAGTGTCCCTGATTTGAGTATCCTAAAACTCAAACTCAGATCTAGGAACCGACTTAAGTTAAATCAATTTAAATCAGACCTCATAAAGAGGTAAGGTTATTTTAACAAGTAATAAGTTAACACTCAATTCTCAAAAATATGCACCATTTCTATCGCTACATCAAGTAAGTAGAATGATAAGGTTATAATTCAAGTCCAACTCAATACTCCATCTAAATATTCTCACTCCATGCGCAATAATCTATACAAACATTTTCAACTTCAACAATGTATTGCTTCCAAAACATTCTACTTTCATTCTATCAAATAGTAAAGGAGTTGTTAAAATGTAATCCAGAGAAGGAACAACAACCTTACCAATTTTCAAAAGATTAATTTACTAATGACTTAAACCAAACCAAACAGAGAGGATTACCCCGGTTTGATCTATAAGAACACCATTAGTCCAGGAGAAAGAAAGATAGACAAGAGCAACATCATTCCATTATCCATCATCATTCAAGGAGACGGGTTTAATAGCTTAATCACTTCCCCAAAAAATAACACGCATTTCATTATCCAAAGACTCGAGAGAGGAAGAACAAGATGAATAGAAGGATGAGTCTAAGATAGACTTCCTACAACTCAATTCCAGAAGGAAAATAAACATTTGTAACGATATAACTAAGACAGAGCAAACATTCCTTTTTGCACTGAGCTACATTTGCCTTACTTCATAAAAGAATTGCAACCACGATTATTAGCCCAAATGGGTCTAAGAATCATGCCAAACCAAAACATCAAGACAAGGTCGACAAAGCATTCGAGATGTCATGGGAAATGGCAATAAACAAGTTATAGTTTAACCAATGCTCAAGAGAGGTTTCCCCCTTTTTGCATCAAGAGCCACAAATCCATTGGTTACCTACAGACCCAAAAGAACAGTATTGTATTTCATACCTTCTTACTTGAATCACAAAGAATCAGACTACTATAAAAATGATTAATCAATTAAAAGAGTTTAACACAAGAGTCCCATCACAGATCTTCAAATAATACCTGAAAGAATTCATGCAAGTCTTAACAGACGTCTATCAATTCCCAAGAAAACCCATAATAAATTTATCCTTATAAAATAACCACAGGGGTTAGAAAATTCAAAATAGGAAGAAATACTTTGCAATAACCAAAATCCCAAATCACCGACAAGCGATAAGAATTCATACAAGTTCTCTAAATTTGAGCCTTTCATCAGTACCCAGAAGAATTTGTTTAAGCCAGAGTCGTAGAATTTATCTTCCCAAAAGAATCATGTAAGATCAAACAACAATCAAGATATTCAAACAGTTTATCAACTGAATTTTTCCAACAGAGATGAAACAAGATCATTTAGAACCAAATCCTCAAATGTATGCAAACCAAGTTTCCTATAAGATTATGTTATTTTCAACTATGAACATTCACAAACCTAGACTTTATTCTCAAGCCTCTATAGGAAAAATGAACAAAACAAGCTACTCAAGAGTATGAAACTCTTCACCCATAATACACTTTCCACATTCCAAACAAGGTCGATAAACATTCCCAAAAACAACACAAAAATCACAAGCAAAATAATCTTACCAACTAAGCAAAAACTAGATTATTCAAAAGAAAGAGTTGTTTTTATGAACATTTAAGTAAAATCATAAAACTTAATGGATAGAGCCTATCATGCCTAATAGCGCTTCGCCTTCACCGATTTGAAGTATCCAATATCATAAAACTTAATGGATAGAGCCTATCATGCATAATAGCGCTTCACCTTCATTAATTTGCAGAAGTATCCAAGCAGAGCCACAATCCTTCCTTTGAAATGCAAAACAATAGTAAAACTTTCTCTAACTCCTCCTTATAGTTTCACAAAGTGCCAACTTTTTCCCTCCATGCCATGTAAGGAAGAACAACCCATGCACACCACATTGCATGTAAAAATTGAACTGGAGGTTTGAAAAACAAATCAACTACATGCAGAGCTCAAGCTCCAAACCGAATGAATCGACAAAACCAAACCCTCTATCTTCTTCATAGGTGGTTTTGTCAGTTCCAAAATATTAAATACAGATTAGGACCGTCAGGCCTTCCTACTTTCTCGCCACCTCCATCTCCAATTTTGGTGTAGACTAATTTCAAACAAAAACATGCATTCAAAACTTTGGCAAAAATGCTAACTCACCCATCTTATTTTCCAACTTTCATTTGCCAAATTTGGTTGTGAAAAGAGATAAGGATTAATAACTCACCATTAATTCCTTAGATTCGATTCCTCCCACTTGCATCTTCCCATGTCGTTCCATAGCCTCCCCCCTTTAGGTTAGTCATTCCCTTAGTTAGGTTAAACATTAATTTAGGAATCCACATAGGTCCATAGGTAAGTCTTTAGTTTTAGTCTTAGCATCCCAAATTAATCAAAAGATCATAGTGACATAGGTTAGATTTAACTTAGGACTATAGTCACTGATTTTTAGAACATAGTTTTATTAGGTTCCACATTCATAGTAAGTTTTGAATTCTACGAACAAAAGAAGAACCAAAATAATCATCGGAATTCTAATATGAAGTAGGGGTCTAAAGATTTTATTCATGACTTAGCACAATCAAAATCAAGATCACCTGATCTATATGACTTGGTCATTATGACCACAAAGTCATGAATTAAAATCATACCTTGGATCAATGGAATTGATCCAAGGTAATGTTATTCTGAATACATAATTTATGAAAACGAAACTAAATTTCTCAATTCAAAGCAGTGAATTTATTCTGCATAAAGGAGATGGATTGCTCCATTTAAATTAAGTAAAAACATGACAAAGTGTACATGTTCAATAGATGACTTATTATCTACTGCAAACATGATTTCCCAAGTCATAAGAGTACACCATCTTAAGACAAAATCACCTGTCAATGTTTGAACTTTCTAAAGTAGAAGTCATCATAGGTACCAGTCATGTTAGAGGCGTTACATAAAGCGCCACATAACTCCTTCACACATGTTGTCATGCCGAAGTACATAACCTCTATGTCATCTACTAATTAGTTCCCCATGGTGTTTCCTACCTTATGTCATATCACTGCGATCCTTCCCTTCTTGTGGTCTTCATATTATTTTAACCCACCTTCATAACCACATGAATTTACGCACCTTAGCCATTACGTTGCTCATTCTTCTGTCTTCACGTTAATTTTTCCAATAGTCCACTATCATTTTTTTGTCAACCATGTTCAATATAGCTGCTCCATGTTCAATATAGCTACTACTTCACCCCACACAAAAATGTATGTGCATTCCCCTGTGCATAGAACCTCTTACAATGCAATTAGCCACCGATGCACCAACGCGCAACAAAAAGCTGAAAATGATGACAAAGGAAATAACCAAAAGGACTAAAATAAATCTAAACTAATTGGGAACTGCCTTATTTTTACTATACAGAAGCCTTATTTATAGTAGGGCTTCAGCCTACTCTTATTAAAGTAACTTGGAAACATCATCCCATGAAGTGATTTTAGCTAGCACGTGCCTGAATCAAGGATGTATGAGATGATGTATGGTCCTAACTAATGGACTTTCAGTTTCCTAGGATGGCGCGGAAATTTAGAGTCATAAAGAAATACCATCTACCCAAACCTCAAATTGTTTGTTTTTGATATGACGATCATGCCATACTTTTTGTCGTGCCTTCTCAATCTTCTGATTCCACCTAAAAAGTGATCACCTTTCATCCAACTATATTAACTTCTCCATGCGCTCTTGTAGTTATTTCTCATCAACTAATCCTCCTACGCGTGCAATATGCAGCATGTAGCATAAACTCTCTTTGGTAAAACAGCTTCCATGCCAAACACCAATTGAAACAATGTGGCCTTGTTCAATCTCTTATAGGTTGTCATATACGCCCATAGTATAGCTAAGACTTTGTCATCCCAATCTTGACTCCTCACAAAGCAAAAATTTTGGTCAACGTGTGACTCAATATCTTGTTAAATGCCTCAGTGGTTCCATTAGTTTGGGGGTGATAAGGGGTGGTCTTGTGATGGGTCACCATCAATTCGGCCAACAAAATCCTGACCGTCTTATTCAAAAAATGTTGGGAATCTTGGTATTGTGGTTGTTGTGAAATCCTTTGTAGGTGCTTCCTCCGCTCACCTTGTTAAGTAATCAAGTACAAGTAATGATATAGCATGAACCATTCCTTCACATGGTAGGTGAAATCATTCCTACAAAATCAATCGCCCACTTCTCAAATGGTTTGTGCTAGCTATCGGTCTCAAGGACATCTCATCTCTTCTTCCTGGTTTGCCAAGGCACTGGCAATGGTCACATGCCTTGCAAAACTCAATAAAGTCTTGGTAGATACTTTCCCACCAAATCCCTGCCAGTAGAATCTTTCACCCGGTGGCATTCTCTGTGTAGTGTCTCTTGCAATCCCACCATGTGCTTCCTCCATGATTGCAACACGCTCATGTTCTAACACACACCGGTGCAAAACCTCATCGCGCCCAGTGTATAAGTCTCCACTAATTAACATGTAGGGCACGGCGTGTATGGCTAATTGTTTCTTTTCCAAATTCTTCATTCCCTCCAGTGCTACACCCATTTTTAGAAACACAACAATAACTTTAAAGTCGAGGGCATGCATCGTAATCTAAATAGTTGTGCATTTGGCATCATATCCTCAATGCTTTGCACATCCTCTCCTAAGTTAATCCTTGATAAATGGTCAGTCCCAAATTACTCTTACCCGGTTTCACAACAACCGTAAACTCAAACTCTTGAAACAACAAGACCCATCGGCATATGCGCCCTTGCAAAACGGGCTTGTTTACTAAGTACTTCAATGCCATGTGGTCTATGTAGAATATAAAGGGTGTTGCCAATAGATATTGCCTGAATTTGTGTAGTGCATAGATCATTAACAATGCTTCGCGCTCAGTAGTAGTATAGTTATGTTATGTTGGGGTTAGCTTTCTACTAGCAAAACAAAAGGGGTGGTCAACAATTCCTTCTCCAAGTTGTGCTAAGATTGCTCCAATCGCAACTCCTAAAGCATCAACATGTACATGGAATGGCTTATCCCAAGAAGGAAAGCATAATATGGGCGCAGTGATAAGCTTATTCTTCAATGTGTCAAACATCATTTGTTATGCCTCTCCCCAATGGAATGTACATCCGTGCTTCAACAATCCTTCTAGTGGCACGGAAATTTTGGCATACCCCCTTATAAACTTTTGGTAATACCCCGTATGCCCAAGGAATCTACGCACTGCGCTCTAGATGGTAGGTTCCCCCAATCCCACAATAACAGAAACTTTGGTAGGATCCACTAGAAAACCTTTCTTACATATGATATGCCCCAACAAGGTTCCAAATGGAGTAGCGAAGAGACATTTCTTGATATTGAGGGATATGCGCAACTGCCAACATCTTTCAAACATTAGCCTCATATTGTCATAATGGTCCCTTACTAATCCATATACCATCCAATCATCAAGGTAGACTTAAAGAAACTTATGGATGAAGTCTTGAAATGCTTGCACCACAATGCCCGAAAACACAACAAGTGCTTTCTTCAATCTAAAAGGCATGATTGTGTAAGAAAATATTCCCCACTAAGTAGAAAAAGTTGTCTTTTCTTGGTCCTCCTTTGCAATCCTAACTTGATGATATCTCGAGAAGCCATCCATGAATGAATAGATCTCGTGCCCAACTACTCCTTCTAGGATCTCCTCGGTGAAAGGGGTTGGAAAGGGATCAATGACACATACCACATTCAAATCCCTGTAATCAACACAAATCCTTATCCTCCCATAATTTTTAATGTTAATGACCATTGGGCTTATCCATTCTGATTCCTCAATAGCTTCAATGATACCTGAAGCAATCATCTTGTCTATCTCTTCCTTGACCTAGATGTGCAGATTTGGATTCATTCGGTAAGGTCTCTTCCGAATCGGGTGCACTCCCTCCTTTAGTTTGATCTCGCATCTCTACTAAAGAGTGGTGAACTCCCTTAAGCTCGTGGTACTGTTATCCAATTTTTCCCCTTGGGAAAAATTTGATCAAATGTGACCTTGCACAGGAGGAAATGGAGAGGTTGGTTCAGTCATGCGAGCTCACATTTCAATTCCGAAAATCAAGTTACATGCAAGCTCGACAATGGAAATGTAAGGTTGACAAATGAATGGCCAAGGGAACATCGAAGGAAATCAGGGATCAAGAGGAAGAATGGAGAAAGGCTCAAAGTTTTCAGAATTCGTATTTTTGGCATCTCGGAGACAAGGTGGGAAAATTTTTGAAAAGAGTCCGAAAGAGGAAAAAGCCCAAAACCTAAAATTCCGAAAGTCTAAAATTTAAGACTTTTGGGTTTTGGAGTTTTGGAGAAAAAGAATGGCCAGTCGGAAAAAAGTGAGCAAAAATCTGAAATCTGAAATTCCAAAAGTCGAAATTTTGGAATTTTAGGTTTTAGAGTTTCAGAGATTTTGGTGGGTGTTAAGGGTTTAATAAGTGAAAAAACAAAGATGTATGAAACCAAAATGTTTGAAATCTTGAAAGTCCAAAATTTGGAATTTTGGGTTTCAGAGTTTTGGAGTCTTCAATGGCAAAATAGGAAAAGTGACCAAAATTTTCCGAAATCCCAAAAATTCTACGAAACCCGAAAGGTTTCTGATTTCAAAAACTCAAAGTTGGTTGGTGGTCAACACGACGACATTTTTAGAGTTTCAAAAATTCAGGTTTTAGAGTTTCGTAACTCTCAAGCTGATTTTTATGAATAGTAACTCCGACTTCAAACCAAAATGTCCGAAAATCTAAATTTCGGGATTTCAGAGGTTGCAAGCATTTCGGACTCGAAAAAGGAAGATCAAGAACTCACATTTTTTTGCAGAATGACACCCCGACCTTCAAATGGCCATAACTTTTGACTGGGAGCTCAGATTTGCACAAGAAAGGACTTTTGGAAAGCTTACAGTCTCCTCTACAAAACTACAACTAGTTATCTTAATTTAAGTGAGACTAAGTTATTCAAAATTAATAAATACAGTCCGCCATTTTAAGAGGATGTTCCAAGTTTCTCACCTACCACAATAATGAAGGTATGGGTTTCCTTTCTTTCCCAACAAGGAAGAGTACATGGAGGCATGGGTTTTATAGTAGAACCCATCATTGTTATAGGTGAATTCAATGCATTTTAGGGTGGTTAGAGCAATAATTCAAATTCTTCTCTCTTTTCTCTCTCATTCTTCCTATATATTGTAAGGAGGGGAATTTTCAAAAGGTTGGACAACTTGGCTTTGCACCCTCCCTTCTTCTCTTGTCTGTAAGTGAATTTGTGGAGTTCAAACCTCCCATCTAAACTATAAAATGCAATCTTGCCTCTTGGCCATTGTAATGCATTGTATCATCTTTGGAGCAATAATAAAAGTTTTTGGATGATTTTCAACCCTCTCTTATGTTCATTACATCTCCCGATCTCTCATTGCAATCCTAGTTATTTGTGCATGGTGGTTGTATTACATTTTATGGTTTGTGTTTAATGGAAAAGTAGGTGTTCAGCATTCCTTTGGTGCATCACCTTTGTTATTTTAGGTTTATTTTCTTGCAATCTTCTTAACCCTGTCTCCTTGGCAAGATAGAGTAGGTTTTAATAGTAGATCCTCTACAATTTGTATGTGTGCATCCGAGCAAAGTGGAATTAGAACTGCCTTCATCCTGGAGAGCTTTCCCAATCGTAAAGTCCCACACTTTGGGAAAATCTCCATATTATGAAAAAACACCAAGAGTTTTAACCCATCGAGTTACAAACATTCAGGGGTGTTGTGATTACGCAACAACAATACCCACCTAAAAATAAATCCTAAAACTCGCGCAACGGATCAATGATCTTTGAAACCTCCCTTTCTGACCAATAATCCCCAATAGTAGCCTCCTTAGGTTTTATTTCTATGCCAATGTTAACCTTATTTGTTTTGAGAGGTTCATGGTAGGGGTGCACTTGCTCATCAACACTATCTATTACCTCGCGCACCCATAGTATGGTTAACATCAAAGTTCTCCACTTCCTCACCATCTATCACATAGACAATTTTCCCTTCTCTTTCTACATATAGGAGTGCTCAAGTTGTATATCCTCTGATTCCTCCTCATCAAAGCACTCTTCTAGGCTAGGTTCACCCAATAATTCCAATATTATATCCTCAGTCATGACACTATCTCCCATAGTTAGGCACTTAACAACCTACAATGCCTCATTCACCAATGGCTTAGCACTTTGATATTCAAAGGTTTGAATCAAGTCATCTGTTAACTCCCGCCAGTTCCTTATCTAACGGCATAATTCGAATGAACGTACCATGCACGTGCACAACCTTGCAGTGTGGAATAGAACTTGTGCACCCAGAGGGAAGGAGGTAAAGCCTTTGCACCTTCCATCCAAATCCTCTCACACTCTTAGACATGAGTGAGGCGGATCCTTTCCCATCATAGACACAAATTTTAGTGGGCATGTTGCTCCTGAAGAATCTAATAGAGAGTGCAATCCTCACCTCGTACCACCCTAGAATATTTTCCTAATGCATCATCCACCAATGTGTTGTAGTTCCACACAAAGTGTAGACAAACATGCTCCTTCTTTCAATCTCACATCTCCATTGAGTGTCCATGGGTTGCAGGAAAACATTAGGGTTGTCGTCCCCAGTGTAGCTTGGTAATATATTCCCTCTCGGGAACCTAAGTGGGTGTGCCCTTATCACTTTGTTGTAATGGAGCATCTCAATTGCCAACCAATTAACTCACTAGTGGTATCACTCATATATTGAGTGTCTTCAAACTTAATAACTCCTTATGTAGGATTAATCACCTCAGGATCCCTGATAGTGCGCACATATATTATATCAAGGACTTCTTCTCCCAAGGGCTCAAGTATAGGGTGTTGACTTCCCATCAATTAAAGGGATAATAACCCATTCTTCCTTGTTCTCAAAACTTATGTACCCCTTATTGAACCATAGGTCAACATTATTCTTATAACACCAGGGGCACCCAAGTAATGCTGGAAAGTTGTCCACCTCAGCTAGCGCCAAGACTTCAAAGTCTCCAGTAAATTTTCCCCTTGGATAGTGATAGCAGCATCCTTCAAGACACCAATGGGCATCACCTTTGTCTTGTTAGCCATATACAACACATTCGAGGATGAATGTAATGGGTGCCTTCCCATTTGATGTCATGTGTCTAGGGTGGGAACATTAACTTACGTGCCGTGTCAATTAGAATATTGCTTAGAAGTCACCGTCGACTACTACATTCTAGTACATTGATTACTCACTCACTCAGTTGAAGAAGGAGCCACATGAGCACATGCAGGATTTTATTGCAAAATTCCAAAGATTACTGTACAAAATTCCAGCTTCTGCTTCTTTGAATGATGAGAATCAAAAGGTGTTCTTCATCAACGCTTTACTTCCTAAAGTAAGCTATCAACTGCAAAGAGCACGTCCTGCTGACTTGTTAGCAGCTCAAAACATGGCGGTTGAAATTGAAGATGACCTCATCATGGCTGGAAAGATAAAGAGAAACACTTCTAGAGCTGAAAGTTCATCCTCTGCTACTACTTCCGATTCACTATTGCAAAAGTTAGCAAATGAGATGATGCAGATGAAGAAACAAATGGCTCAAATGGCTTAGGGAAAAATACGCCCCGCTAAAAATTTCAACAACAACCGAACCGCATTCTTTGGTTCCCAAAGATTAGCAATTGAAGCTGCTCCTAGAACAATGTGGAGATGAATGAAGAAGACCAGGAAGTTGACATTGTTCTGCTCGAGGATGATGATTTTATAGGTCCTGTTGGCGACTCCAACATTAATTACTCCGAACTACAAATTTGACCATGACGATGAGAAACTTCATAAAGATGATCATGGTCATGCATATGCAGTACTTACAAAATCACAAATTTTCCAAGCTAAGGCATTCGCTGATGAACAAAGAAGGGGCAACCCTTTACCTTCTTCTTTAGCTCCTAGAGATAAGAATGCAAGTTCTTCATCTCAACCACAGAAAGCGGCTCAGGTATCTGAATGTATTTCTCCTTTTGACATTATTGATCATGCCAAGAAAACTAAAGTTCAAATGTTAGAAGCCGAATACCTGAGAGCTTTTCCTGAGCAGTTAAATAGGCTAGTCAAATATGTACAATCACCAGGACAATCCAATACATCAAAAGGCCTTTTGCCTAAGCCCAAAGATACTCCACAAAACAACACTGCAGTTGTTAAACCCTCACCATCTTCTGACAGGGTGGAACCTTTCTATGTCTCCTTATTGCTTAATGGTTTCAAGTTAAGCAATTGCATTCTAGATTTGGGTGCTTCTGACAATGTCATGCCAGCTAAAGTTGTAGATGCTCTTGGGCTTACCCTGACAAAGACCATAAAAATGTGCTACTCCATGGAGAGACAAGTCCCTTTAATCGGACAAATCAAAGATGCACAAGTTGTTCGTAGCTTTTCCGATAAAATATTAAAGATGACAATTCTAGTTCGCAGATATTCTGTCTCCTATGGATGTTCTTTGAGCGTAAAATTCTGCAAAGATTTGGGAGGAGAAGTAAAGATGGATTGGTCCTGTGCACATATTCCTATCAAAGGGCTTAACCATAAGCTGGAGCCAGAAAATAATTCCAAGTACACGGTGACAAAATCTGAGGATCCTAGATCTCAGATTCTTTTCAAGAATCGACCATGGGGTCTATTGCTTTAAAATGGATAGAGACATTCCAGAGCCAAAACTTCAACCAGAGCAAGTGACAACAAAATAAGAAGAAAAATTTTGGACTTTGCAGTTTAAAGGCACATGTTGTTCTTTTGGATCAGGAGCTGGCGCTCTACTAATATCTCCAGATCATGAGATATTTCCATACTCCCACAAGCTGATGTTCGAGAACACCAATCATACAGCGGAGTATGGGGCATTGCTACTAAGAATGGAGCAAGCCAAGAAGAAAGGAGTAAAATTCCTCAAAGCCCAAGGAGATGTTGAACTTCTAGTAAAGCAGGTTTGAGGGAAAAGTCAAGTCAAAAGAGATAAGCTAGAGCATTATAGAGATAAAGTGCTTTCTGCCACATTCGATTTTGTAGCCTTCTCTATTGACTTCATTCTAATAAATAAAAACTCCAAGGTAGATTCTTTGGCACTCACAACGGTGTACTTATGGAACCGGATAGACCACTATCCATATTCAGACAAGGAAACTATAAAGTGGAGATGGTCTACTACCCCGCAGTCCTTAAACAAATATCTCGCATGTCGTATCGCATGTCAAGGAGTAAATCACCACCATGACAAATAGTCACAAAAAAATTTGATCCAGGTTATGATGACAATAGTGGAATAGTCCAACCAAAAGGTAACAAAATCCCCAAGGGTTTAGTTTCCTTAGTGGAGACTTTCAACAAGCATGATCAATATCTGAAGAAGAACAAAGAATATGGTGATAGTTCTTCCTCAGAAATGTAGCAAATAAATCTAGGAATGGAGCAAGTTGATGCAGACTTACCTATCATGGAGAGAAGAAAGGATGAGCCACCACCAGATGAAGTTGATAAGGACTTTCCTAGAGTATTTGACAAGAAGGCCAAAGAAAGGAAGTTCAAGATTAGAGATTGGGTACTCTGGTGGGACAAGAGATATGAACCGAAGGGCATACACGACAAATTTGATCCACTCTGGAAAGGGCCCTTCGTGATCAAAAGAGCTGCAGGAATGGATACTTTCTTCCTTGCCTACCGGGATGGAATTGAGTTACCATTGCCTTTCAACGGGAAACATCTGAAGCTATTTAGGAACTGAAAAAGCAAGTTAAAACCTGTATGTACATAAATAAAACTTTGTTTTTTTTTCCTTGTTTTGTTTTTGTTTTTGTGTTGTGTTTGTTTGCCTGACCCGTGCCCAAAGGACAAGATACGAAACCAGAGATGCTGGGATCTCATATTTTCCTTGTCATTCTAACAGAGAAAAAGATGTCCTGAGACGGAACCAATCGGTGTACCCAGATTCCATCCTAAAATTTGTGACTACCCTATTCAAAAGAAATTTATACTTTTAAAATAATGGGTCGTTTTGTGTTTTTATTGCTTGAAAGTTCTTGTATTGTGTCAGGATATTCCCAAAGAGCTATATTAGCCTTTTTCGCCAAATACCAGATGCCCAAAATTGTTATATTCTATCGTCGGAAATTTGTATTTAAATATTTTAAGCCCCGTATGAGGCTATTTGTGCTCCGTTTTAACTCTATTATGATCGAACATATCATTATTCCCTTGTACCAGAAGGATTTTAACAAGGAATAAGTTTTGGGCTTTATTTGTGACTTTTTGCAATTTTTCATGTTTTTGTGTTTTCTCGTTTTGTTTTCTGTGAAATTTCTCTAGATCAATTCCTTTTCCGAGATAGCCCGATTTGGCTCCGGAGCAGCCTGGAGAACATATACGTACGTTATGTCTAGAGGAAGTCACCATCGGAGGTCTAGTTCATTTGGGAAAAAGTGAAGTCGTGCACTAAAAAACCCCCCGGGCAGGTTGGGTGCATTTTTGGAAAACAAAGGATTTAAGCTACAATGGGAAAAATAGAAGCAGCAGGTAGGTGGGAATTTTGTACCTACCTAGCAAGGTACTTTTTCCCATGATAGAAAATTCACTTAAGCTGCAGTGGGAAAATTAGAGGCAGCAAGCAGGCGGGAATTTATTGTCTACCTTGCAGGGTAAAAATTCCCATGGTGAAATAAAAGAAAAGTGACTTAAGTGAAATCATGGGATTTTATTGCCTGCCATGCAAGGTAAATAATCTCATTGTCAAAGTCAAATCACTTAAGTGGATCATGGGATTTCCGGGGCTGCCTTGCAGGGTAAAAATTTCCATTGCCATGTGTTTTTAAAAATAGAATTCTATTATGCTAAAAAGTGCGACCCACCTTGGGTGAATAATAATGCATTAAATAAATATTTTTTAATATTTATTCACCCAATTTGACACCTGTGCTTGTGGAAAAATCAACAAAGGGAAGTGGACAAAAGGAATTTAAAACTAGAATTCCAAAATTAAATAAATTTATTTTATTTAATGCACTTTTAAGAAGGAAATAATATTTTTTAAAGTATTAATCGATTAAATTAAATTCTATTTTCAGTGGCTATTGTCAAAGCACACTGTGAAGCTTAAGTGAAGTGAAGAGTGGATGATTAAATTGATTAAATTTAATTTAATGGATGGTTGTCCTTAATCATGCAATTTTAGCACATCAGTTAAAGAGAAAAACATGATTTTTAATTAATTAATTGCCAGGAATAGGAAGGGCAATTATTAATTATAGAATTATGAGGGTTATATAAGCATGGGTTGCCATAAGGGTGAATTAATTAATTCACAGGTGAAGAAGTGCAGCCCAGAGGAAAAGTGTGCCCCATATTGAAGAGGATTTTGCTTAAAAGAAGATCAAATCAAGGCTAAAAGCTTCCAATTTTGGCGCATACATTGAAGGAGGTTGATTTGTGTTTGCATAATTGTTTGCATAGGTGATACAGGTGCTTAGGTGATGTTGGTAAAATTCATGTTTGCTTTGCATGCAAATAAAACGTCAAATTTTGGGGCAGCAGGCTTGAATTATGCAGATTTTTGTGATTAAAATTCACTGTGCATGCTCCGGTTGCCATCTTTGTCTGAATTAATTGCAGGAGTTAGATACAGGTGCTTTTATAAAGAAAAGAAACTTATATCAATGTCCAATACATTGAATATTTCCTCCAAATCTGAAGGATTATCCAAATCTGCACCAGTTTTGAAGAATTCCAGTCGAATAAGAAGAAAAAGAATTGTTCAGACAAATATAGACAAAGCTATGGCGAATAAAGATGAAAAAGAAAGCACAACAAAGTCATCCATCACTTCTAAATTTGTAGATATTGGAGACACGGATCTAGGCTCGGAACCTCTTGCTGAATTGATAGACAAATCTAGATCAGGAAAGACTTCACTCATGCATGCAAGAAAAACTTCACTCCTGCGTGTAGATTAAAAGCAGTGGAATTATTCAAGCTGCAGCTTTTCCATCCACAAACCCGGTTGCAAAGTTTGTTATGTAGGTGCATATCCATATCCAGATGCAAATGCAAATCCATATCCAGATCTCATAGTTGCAAAAGCCTCCGACATAAAAGCTTCATCCTCTTGTTTCGAATGCAGCCCGTGAAGAAGTCAGTGCGTGGAAAATTTCTTCTAGGATCTTGTTAGAGAAGAACTATAAAGCTTTAAGGATAAAAGAGAAGACAAGGTGAAGGTAAAATTCCAGCCACTTCTAGATCCAGCTTGTTGTTTCCAGATCCAGCCGTTTCCAATTCTATCTTGTTTCCAGATCCAGCTTGCTTCCAGATCCATCTACTCCCAGGTCCAGTTTGGTGAGAATCAAAGGAAAAAGAATCAGCTGCATGCAGACATGAAAAAGGACAAGACTGCAGCTTTCCTCTTCCTTCTTCTTTCCTTCAACAAATTAATTGAGCGATCATTTAAATTATACAACTTAAGTGATTGGTTTAAAAGCCATTACTTGAAGAAGTCAACTACTTGGAGATAGGTGGCGGATGTGTAAAATAGAAGGTTCTATTTTCAGTTGCAAATCATACATGTCATGCAAAGAGGAATTCCAGGATGGAGATTGCTAGTTGTTTCTTTCCTCCGACTTCCACATGTGCCAGTTCAACTAAAAGCTTTCAACTTGTAATTGCCCCTCTACATTCTATAAGTAGAGGAAGAACCTTCGAGTTAATGATCAAAATTTGTAAGCAGCAACCTTGTGTTCTAGACTTTGTGCTGAAACCCTTGAGAGCCACTTGAAGCAAAGGAATATACATGAGCAGATTTCCGGAGAACTTTGTGTCATGGTGTATTGTGTTTCTTGCTTTTAATCTTAGATCTTTTAATAGACTTTGTGTTATTTCAGATCTAGATCTAGAGCTACCTTTTCTTAGAATTCTGTGTTTATATCTATTGGTTTCTTCTATGTGTATGCAATCAACTCTGCTATCTATTGATTGGGATGTACATCTTCCCCATTTCTTCTCTGTGTTTATATAATTCCTTTCTTCTATAAGTATTTCCTTTCTTAAACAGATTGCTTACTAACTGCCAGAATCTGTTGCTTATGGTTCATGAACTGAGTAGTTATAGTAAAACCCCATTTAGATATTATCATACTTTAATTGACAAATCTGACACGGGAGCCTCACCGATTAAATGAGGGAGATTTATCTCATGTCTACCTAGGTTTTATGCTATGCAGAAAATCTAGCCAACAATTTTTGGTGACTCTGCTGGGGAACAACTCTTTTTGTAGATCAAAGCTTATCTATTGCAGATCTGAGTGTTTTCTCATTTTACTCTCAACCTGGCTAAACATTCATTCACACGATCCGTGAAGGCGCAAGGAAGGACTGATCATTTCTTTAGACTGCAGGAGCAATTCAATTTCAATCATCCTCCTCAAGTTAGAAGCTGCAGATCTAGTCTTTCACCAGGAAGAAGAGTGCAAACACATCCAGATCCAGATCATCTTCAGCATAATCCGGCAGCTAGAATTATTCATCAAGTCTATTCTCAAAGAAGATGTGCTCCTTTCATGATGCAGAATCATCCACTTGCCCTGCAGCGCCTATTCCATGGGGTGTAGCCTTTGGACCTATGAATCTGACTCCTCCTATGCATGATCTATCTAAAGGGATGAAAAAGAATTTTTCAAAATTCTTTGGAGATGGAAAGCAGAATCCGGATGACCACTTGGCTACGTTTTTCATATCATGTGGAGTGCTTGTAGTCGAACATGAAGATGTATTTGTCGGAATCTTCATAGAGACTCGCAAGACTTGGGGTGGAGAATGGTTCTACTGGCTATCTCCTAGCACCATAACCAACTAGGCTACTATGCGGGATGCATTCCTGAAAATATTCAAACCAGCTAAAGATTCCAGTACATTAATTACTCATCTCACTCAGTTGAAGAAGGAGCCACATGAGCACATGCAGGATTTTATTGCAAAATTCCAAATATTACTGTACAAATTTCCACTTCTACTTCTCTGAATGATGAGAATCAAAAGGTATTCTTCATCAACGCTTTACTTCTGAAGTAAGCTATCAACTGCAAAGAGCACATCCTGCTGACTTGTTAGCAGCTCAAAACATGGTGGTTAAAATTGAAAATGACATCATCATGGCTGGAAAGATAAAGAGTAACACTTCTAGACTTGAAAGTTCATCCTCTGCTACTACTTTGATTCACTATTGCAAAATTTAGCAAATGAGATGATGCAAATGAAGAAACAAATGGCTCAAATGGCTTAAGGCAACAATATTGCCCCTGCTCATAATTTCAACAACAACAACCGGAACCACATTGTTGGTTCCTAAATATTAGCAATTGAAGCTGCTCCTAAAAACAACATGGAGATGAATGAAGAATACCAGGAAGCTGACGCTGATTTGCTCGAGGATGATGATTTTATAGGTCCTGCTGGCGACTCCAACATTAATTACCTGAACTACAAATTTGAACATGACGATGAGAAACTTCATGAAGATGATCATGGTCATGCATATGCAGTACTTACAAAATCACAAATTTGCCAAGCTAAGGCATTAGTTGACAAACAAAGAAGGGGCAACCCTTTACCTTCTCCTTTAGCTCCTAGAGATAAGAATGCAAGTTCTTCATCTCAACCATAGAAAGCGGCTCAGGTATCTGAATGTATTTCTCCTTTTGACATTATTGATCATGCCAAGAAAACTAAAGTTCAAATGTCAGAAGCCAAATACCTGAGAGCTTTTCCTAAGCAGTTAAATAGGCTAGTCAAATATGTACAATCACCAGGACAATCCAATACATCAAAAGGCCTTTTGCCTAAGCCCAAAGATACTCCTCCACAAAACAACACTGCAGTTGTTAAACCCTCACCATCTTCTGACAGGGTGGAACCTTTCTATGTCTCCTTATTGCTTAATGGTTTCAAGTTAAGCAATTGCATTCTAGATTCGGGTGCTTCTGACAATGTCATGCCAGCTAAAGTTGCAGATGCTCTTGGGCTTACCCTGACAAAGACCATAAAAAGGTGCTACTCCATGGAGAGACAAGTCCCTTTAATCGGACAAATCAAAGATGCACAAGCATTAGCAGATACCTACTTACATCATGATCTCCGTGGAAAATTTCACAGTCTACCGTCATGGCACGTACCGATCTCTCGATGATAATTGTCCTTTGTATGCCCCTCTACCTCACAATTTGTGCACCATAGGCCACTGCGAGTCTCATGGGCTAAGTTCGTAGATAGATTCTCCAGCTTCTTTTTCATGGTAGCAATCTGAGCTTCAAGAAAAGGACTAATGCTGGTATCCACACTTCCCACAGCCTCAGGGTGTAGGGTAGCCTCCAAGGCCTTATGCAGGTTTTTGAAAGTCTTGTGCGACAACGCTCTCCTGAGAGGTGTTATTAATCCTCCAAGAAACCATTGAGAATACTGAGAAGGGTGAATATCATAAGACATTTTTAATAAGAGATTTTTAAAATGCACATCATACTCTCGCATACTCTCTTCCATGCCTTATTTAATCTCCTTCGGCGCACAAATGCTCTTCTGTTCAAACTTAGGAATATGGAATTCAACTAAAATGGCATTGTCTAGTGTGGTATAATTCCCTTAACAACGTTGCAAATGGCGACTTGCCTTCCACTCGGGGTAGTGATCCCCTTCGCACACCATAGTAGCTCACATTTTTGTACATGTTTTGCAAAGCATCCTCAACACCTTTGTAATCTGGTAGATGCAAAGACATTTCAAAAATACTTGTTGAGGTGGTTAAGGCCCTTGCCCACCTAATCTAGAACCTTGATTCCCTCTGGTGTTTCCTCCACCACCAAATCCACTAGTGCCTATTCCTCCTGACCCACCAGATCCTCTAGATCCACCAAGTCTGCTAGTTCCTATTCCACCTGACCCACCAGATCCACCTCCCATAGTTGGTAAAGGTCTTGAAGTGGTTGCACCTTGTGTCCCCCTTTGTCGTCATGTTAAACCGTGTGACAATAGTCCGTGATATTGCACCGCTACCATATGTGTGTCCCTCACTACTTCAAAACATAATACCAAAGCTTGGTGTACCTATACTTTTCTTAAATTTCACTTCAAAAAATATACATCCAAACACGAGAAATGATTGTGTAGTCATAGATGTGCCAAAGGAAAAGCTATACCTTTTAGGTGTTGATCACTCACTTCCACCAATACTAACTAGGTTAGTAATACTTATCTCTAGATTTGGAAAACTAAGCACTAGGGGTTGGTCACAAAGTGGGTTCAGATGCACACAAATGGCTCTCTTTTCTCCAAGTGATGAGCTCTCATCAGAAGCTGAAGGGGTCTCTCTCCAATGCTTGCCAAGATGGGATAGCATTGACTTCTCATGCTCCATGTCCTCTACGTGAACCTCAATTCCTTCCCACAACATCTGCTTCTATAAATCCATCACTCATGTAACTTTGTGTTGTCTATCTAACTCCCTCTCATGAGCTTCATTATACTTGAGTCGTCTCTCTTCCCTCTCCTTTTCAACCACAAGGTCTGCCATCTTCCTCCACCCTAGCTTCCTCACCCAATGCTCAAAAGAATCTTATCCATCCATAGGAAATGCTTCCAAACTCAACATAATAATCGGGATCTTTATAGATAAATGGACAAAGACGCAAGAAAGATCCTATTAGCTCCCTCAAGAACTCAAATTGAACGATCTCTAGACATGCATACATAGATATCGCATACTCCAAGGTGTAACTCATCAACAGTTTACTCCACTAATGATTAACAACATGTGTCCAAGTCAGATCAATATCATGTAACCTCTAATACTCCTCTTGGGTCCATACGCGAGGTATATAACACCATCTTGATCTAGATACATACGTCAAAATCCATTCATACAACTCCACTAGAAAACAATAAAATAAGGTCTCATACATCTCATGATATATATGTTCTTCTCGCCCATTTATGTGCATCAACTCAGGTCCATCACTAAATATTTGAGTAAACTCATCCCCGTGCTTTTAAGCCATGCTTTGACACTATCCAAGGTCAAGTGTTTTTCATCACACACCATTCTCACAATAGCTTTGAAAAGAGGTCCCAGTAACATAACCAAAATGTAGTCTCTATTATCACTGCTTGTTTCAACAACCAATCCCAAGCGAGCCGAGATATCAACCAAATTATCCCACGGAAGCTCACCCGAGGCACGCGTAGGCACCAAGTCCCTCCTTTATGTGAGCTTCATGAGAATTATCCTTCTTAACACGAGGATGTAATATAACTAGAAAATAAGTGCATTCATTCATGGAATTTAAGATATAAGCATTAACTCCTAACCTAATGCCCGAGCATAGAACAACATGATCAACTTAATGTAAGTAGAATCAACCATGAGATAACATCAAGGAAACCCATAACACACATATGAACATAAGGAAAATACACAAATCAAGATCCATCACATGAGTGTTTCAGAATCACTTCATTATATTTATAAGCCAAAATATGGTAGCCAAGATTACATCAAGAGAGTTCCATTTGTGGAAATTTTCACACTAGTAGATCTTACTTTACATCACAAAGCTCACCATTACACATTTTTTACCCTCTCTCCTACTCCCTATTTATTCTTTCTTATCTCCCTTCTCTCTCTACAAAACCATCATACTCATAGAATAATCATCCTCCTTCCATCTTAACCACTCATCATTCTCTCCGTGAAAGCTTGATGGAATCCTTTCATCATTACTCTACCACTACGGGAATGTCCCGAGATGTCACCATTTGTTTCCCTCAATTGAGTGCCTTCTAGTACACATGTGCTAGCTAATCCTTAACAACCTTGACTCCTTATCCTTTCATGATAACTATATTGATGCCCTAGAATATCCTTTCCTTGATCTCGCAAGTCTCCATAGCTTATCCACATCTATATCTGGTCACTTTTTCATTCACTCCCTATGCATGTCTTTTCCTATTGTCCAAAACTTACTAAGTCCCGACTCCATCTTTCCCGAGCGCGAGCCTTCGCATCCCTCCAAGAACTACTTCTATGTGTTCCTTCATGCCCTACTTCCATGCGCCATAAGGCTTCATGCCTTAGGTACTAAGTTACTTTAGGGACCCAAAGAGAATTAGCTAAAATAGGTTTAGGAGGTTAGGATAGGGTAAATAAATATTTATGGGGTAAAATGTGATTTATAAGATAATGGGATAGGATTAGTGTTTATAAATGTAAACGTGAGCGGTATAGATAGGTGACCTAGGGGTACCGAAAAAACTAGTGTCTATATTTACCCCTTTTGTTGAGTAGTTTGTAGGCATGAGTTATGAGACAAAAACAAGTGTGATAGTTCGGTTTGTGTTGGATAGGTGGTATCCCTAAAACTACGGGTTATTGTGATGAATTGCAATTATCACCGGTTTGAATGGATTGGTGGATTAAAAAAATGCTTTTGTAAGATTATGGATATAACTGGATGTGTTTTGATTTATGATGCCCCAAGACCGGGTATGAAATATATTTCCACAATGGTGGGTTTATGTGACCATGAATTCAAGTGATATGAGAACCAATGGGTTCTCAACCTATAGACATATGACTTGTAGGTGGCTACAAGAAAAAATTCCCTAGAGAGTGTGAAATCTATGATGGATTTGATAAGAACATACTTTAAAATGTGTAAGTTTATGACAAATGTAAAACTAGAGGACCGTTGAATGGGTTAAAGGTGAAAAAGAGGATTGATGATCACAATGGACATTTTGACAAGTTTTGGGCATAAATAAGGATGTTTTGGATGATGGGTGAGTAATCGTTAGCAATTACATAGGGTCACTTTGGTGATTTATGAAATTGATGGTGATTAGCCATATCACCGATAATCCAAGTGGTGGGAATATTTTTACTATAAATAGCCCCAAAGGGGTCATTTAGTTTTATTGTACTTTTGAGAGAGAAAACCTCATATGAACCCTAATATACTTAATTTTTAGTGTTTTCAAAGCAATGGGAGGCAATCGGAGGTGCTCAACGATGTCGTAGACCTACCCTAGCATATGTAAGTGGAAGTTTTTGGATTTTTTATTTTTGTTTTTGATTTGTGTTTTTTCTTATAGGCGTAGGAATCGTAGGAAATCGCATATGAATTTTTATGAAATCACTAGCTATTTTAGGAAATTACATGCAATTTTGGGATTCACCTATGATTCAATAGAATATTAGGAAATTCTAGTGAAAGAAGCTTGATTTTAAATATTTTTTGTGTAATTATAAGTTGGTGTCTAATATGTTATTGGTGTTTTCATGGATGCACGCGAGACACTGTTTGACTACACAAGATCAAATCCCAAAGTTGTTAAAGAGTGTTCATGATTGGTTATCGATGAGGACTAAGATCACGTGGAATACGTAGGGTTGAAAGGGTTGTATCATTATAAATGTATCTAAAGGGATATGGTTTTATTGTTGCATTTTTGGAGAGATGAGATCCCGTGATAGGTACTTTATGATTACTGCGAGTGAGATGACGGTCACTTTAGAGGACATTCACAGGATCTTATTATTATTAGTACATGGTGAGTAGGTATTTATTATTTATGGAGGTTGGGAGGGGGCTCTTTATGCATCGTTTATATGGTGATGATGCCCTAGATTTTGTATACTCATTTGGGGGTTTTTCCTATGGTGCATTTTATAGTGATGATGATGAGGGTCGGGCCCTCATGACCATGTTGATGATTGGTATCAATTTTTATACCCTACAGATTTAGTAGGTGGTATATTTTCTTGGATGTTGAATACAAGTGGTGGTGGATATGTTGTAGAGAGGAAAATATTTTCTTGGGCTCCCACTTTCTCTGGCTCATACTTATAGAGAGTTATGGGCTTGGAGGACAAGGTAGAGATTTGGGGTAGATGTTGCATTTTTGTTGGAGTATTGGGCCTACAAATACATTATAGTGGATTGGTTGAGATAATTTCCATGTGCTTTATGGGTTACTTTATAATAACCTATTGGTTGCATGAGATGGAGATCTGATTTTGGGTTGATAGGGTATGTGAGGGGTGAGGATCACTATAGATAGATCTATCGGGATTGCGGCAGCCGATATGTGACTTGGATGCCATGCTCATGTTTCCGGTATGGTTCGTAGTGAAGGGGATATTTGAGCTATTCAAAAGGATATGTGGGTTCAAGGTTGGAGGGATAGCCACTAGGAGTTGATTATATTTGGTCACGTCGGGTGATAATTTGAGTTTATACAGGATGTTCCTAAGGCAACAATGGCTTATAGGCAAGAGGATGGGGATCTATATATGGCACTTCCGGTATGTGGGAGCCATTTGAGATGGCAGATGAGGAGAGAGTAGGGGTACAATTTGATGTATAAGGGGTGGTGGTGGGTGTAAATGACACCAGGTGACCGAGGCATATGATACTTGGTGGTAGGGTCGGGTATATGGGTTTGAGAAGTAAGTGAAGGCTCATGTAGAGGCTCCACGGGAGCGTGGTACTAAGGGGGATGATGGAGCAGCTATTTTAGAGGTAGTCATGATGATTCTAGAGGCGTAAAGGGTTGCCTAGTTGATTGAGTTGGCTACTTTAATTGCTTAAGTGAGATAGTATTATACTTGCTCGCGATGTTATTACAATAAAGAGAGATGGGTTGAGCCGTGACTCATGACTCCACATGGGGATTTTACCCAAGACATGGTGGATAGAGATAAATACCTCCATGAGTGAGAGACTCTGTGATGATATTTTGGGGTGACTAGTAGATCAACATCAGGAGAAGAGCTTGAGGCAAACATGGCATAGGCAAATTGGTATATGGGGTCACATAGTACTGTAAGCATGGCTCATTATCGGGCGTTAGGTGATGATTTGCACTACTATGGGGATATTGTGAGGCAGGGGCTACCGAGTGAGCCTAGATATGGGGATCACTTGGCTCGAAAATGACATAATCCATTAAAGAGAACCAAAAGCATGGGGTATCCTCTAAGAGTTCCAAGCGAGGGACCATCTAGAGATCTAGACATCGATTAGAGGAGTAGTTCTAGAGGGAGCATTCGATTGACACACTTACAATTTACTAGGTAGTTGTAGTCCTATTTTGAAAAAAAAATCATGTATGAGATATTTTTATGAGGCTCATTAAATCCTTTGATGATGTATAAACATTGATGTATGAGGCTCTTAGAAGCCCTTGATGATGTATTAACATTTATATATATATATATATATATATATATATATATATATATGATTTTGGTTTGGTGTTACATTTGAGTTTTTTTATGGTTTTTGATGTGGTGTGTTATAGAAATATTTGAATTGTATACGTTGTAATGTGATATTGATGATGTTATATATGTTTGTGACAAATGATGATCTTATTATATGATTAATGCACTACACAATGGATAAAAGTATGATGTGGAATGTTTTCTTCCTTATTGTTCTTAACATATATAGTGTATGATGGTAAACCGATTATATATATGACACGGCACATGCGACACGGTAATTTATGCTAGCATATGACTTATAATGGTTAGTCATACTAGGATCACGAGATGGTGTGAGATAGTTGTGTATACCTTTTCCGGCATGGTAAAGGTTTGTATGTAACAAGCATGAGGAAATGGGTACTTTTTTATGGTTCCCAAGTTTTGCCCCCTGCTTAAATATTTATTGCACAAGCTGATAAATGCAGAAATCTTTCTTGGGATGGTTGTTTTTTATTTTGATATGAGGGTTGATCAATGCAGGAAGCCCTCTTTGGTATGAGGACTGATCAATGCAAGAAGTCCTTTTTATGTATTTTGATTTGGTATCCATCCTTTCAAGGGAGAGGTATATGATTTTATTGACTTTTTGATTTTATTCGTATCCCTTATTTGAGGGAATGGTCTACAGATTTATTTGATTGTAATTTTTTTTATAGTCATCCTTCGAAGGATCGGTTTATATTTTTATTATGTTCATCATGTGGATATTTTGATTTTTAGAGCTAAGGGCAAACTTGGGTAACCATTTAGAAGGGAATAAGCAAATTTACAAGCTACACATATATCCTTAGCATTTTGTCGGTTAAGTAGATGGAAATAGTGCGTGAGTAATAATTGTGGGGTTCCCTAACGATTAGCAGGGGAAATTGTACATGTGGAATATGTTATGAATAAATTCAGGGTGCCCATATTCAAGGTCATGAGAGGTATGCTATTAGAAGACAACATAATTCCAAGTCATTACAAGCGTGATGGAATGTGTGGGCTAATGGGGTTGGATCTTATTTTGAATAAGGTCTTATAAGTTAATACGTTAAGAGGTTTCATTTCGAGTTTACCATCAAGGACTCTAGACCCATATTTATGAGTGATAATATATGGTCCAAGCCAATTATGAGACTTTCCATGTTTACTCTTTTCCATGTTAGTGACATGTTGATTTTCTTTAAGGAAAATATCACCAATGTTGAAGTCACGTTGTTTGAGATGTTTTTTATATGTTCTTTTGATTCATTCTTGATAAATGTTGATATGTTTGAGGGTAGTTAGATGACGTTCATCTAAAAATTCTAGTTGTGATAGGCATTCTTGACGATAATCCTCATCTGGGATGAAATTTTTAAGAGAAATGCGTAAGGATGGGATTTGAAATTTGAGAGGAAGAATGGATTTGGTGTCGTATACTAAGGAGAATGGTGTAACGCCCATAGGGGTTCGAAAGCTAGTTCAATATGCCCATAATGTGAATGGGATTTGGAGATGCCAATTTCTACTAGCTTGATCAACAATTTTGATGAGGATTTTGTTGAGGGTTTTATTGGATGCTTTGGATTGGTCGTTAGCTTGTGGATAGTAAGGTGTGGAAAAGCTAAGTTTGATGTTATAAGTGTCGTAAAGTTTTTGAACTTTCTTATTTTTGAATGATTTACCATTATCTGTGATGATTTTATGAGGTATACCAAAGTGAAAGATAATGTGATGATGGATGAATTTGACGATTTTATTTTCTTTAGTGGAGATAAGGGGAATTACTTCCACCCATTTGTAAAGTATTTAGTTGTTGTAATGATGGAATTGTGTCATTGTGATGAACGAGGGTTGATAAGACCAATGAGGTTGAGACCCTATTACAAAAAAGGTAAAATATCTTGATTTGGTGGAGAGTGTGATTAGGAATGTGTATAAGATTGGAGTTTTATTGATGTTTGATACACTTTTGACATAGTCACAATAGTCTTGGTTAAGTGTGGGCCAATAGTAGCCCATATGCATGATCCATTTAGCAACAACTAAACCGTTAAAGTTTCCACCACATATATCATCATGGAATTCTTGGATAGCTAGACAAGCCTCCAAAGTTTTAAGACACCAGAGGAGGAGGCCGTCAAATCCTCTTTTGTAAAGGATACCCCAAGTATGATGTAGCAGGATGCACGTTGTTCAAAATATCATTTACCGTTTATGGATAGATCAAGGTATTTTTCATGTGGAAATATAGTCATTTGTTTAGGTATACCAATAGTCAAATTTTCTATCTTCTATATGATTGACGGTTGGAAGATCAAGTTGTGTAGTGTAAGATGTTAAAGGGATGATAGAGGTGAAAGAGGCAATTATGTCTATAAATTTATTAGATGAGCGATGGGTGGTTTGGATTTCATAATGGTCAAATACTTTTAGGAGATCTTTGTAAATGGTTTTGTATTTTTGTAAGATCTCATTTATACATTGAAAAACCCTTTGATTTGATTGATAACAAGTTGTGAATCCCCATATATGTCAAGGATTTATATGTCAAATAAGGTGGCAAGTCTGAAGTCCCATGATGATATATTCATACTCCACCAAAGTTGAGTTTGAAATATAATGGAAGAGGGATGTCACAAGGGGGTATTATGACTATTCTGGTACCCCCCTTTTATGCATTTAGACCTATCAAAAAGCAAGGTCATTTTGAGAGGGGTGTTATCTTAGTCGAGGGTGTTAGTATATTTTCTAGGAATTATTCATAAGGGAGTTGATTGATAGGAAGGGGAGCTATAGTAAGTTGATTGGAAATGTCCTACCCTCGATGGACTTTTGATAGATGAATTCAAGGTCAAATTCTATTATGAGCAAAAGCTATCCTGGTTATGCAATCGTTGTGATATGGTTTGGATTACATGGATTTTAGTGGATTAAAATTTGTGAGTATCTATGATTTATGATTAAAAGAAGATAGTGACAGATTTTGGAAGTTGTGAAGTATAAGGCACAACACAACTTTTCAAATTTAGAATAATGAGTTTCGTACTCGTGAAGGGTGTGGATTATGTAGTAGACAATCTACTTCTTACCTTATATGTCTTAATGGGCTAGCATGGATCCTAATGCATGATTATTTGTGGAAATATATAGATAGAAAGGCTCCCCATCACGTGGATGTGTAAGAATTGGTGGTGATAAAAGGTATTGTTTGAGGGCATCAAGGCCTCTTGACAGTCATGGTCCCACTTAAAGTGGGTGTATTTTCTGAGAAGTGATGGAAAGGTTGAAAATGGTCGATATTTGAGAAATGAAGTGAAAGATTGATTGAATATTTTCTTAAAGGCTATATATTTATTTAAGGTTGGATGGAGGAGGCATGTCGATAATGGCCTTGACTTTGGCAGGGTCAACTTCAATTCCTCTGATAGATATTATGAACCCTAAGAGTTTTCTGTGAAAACTTTAAATACACATTTAGCTAGATTAAGGTGGAGAAAGATCTGTAAAATATGTGCAAAAATGACGTTAAGGACAATGATATGGTCTCTTCGATATTTGAATTTACCTAAGAGATCATCCACGTAGTCTTCTATAGTTTTTGGATGAGGTCATGAAAGATGTAAGTCATAGCATGATGGTAATTCGCCCCTATATTTTTCAGGCCAAACGACATTACTCTATAACAAAAGGTTCCCCATGGAGTGATGAAGGGTGTCTTATGTTGATCTTCTGGTGTGATGAGGATTTGATTATAACTTACAAAACCATTTTTAAGGGACAAAATTTCATGTCCTATTATTAGATTGACAAGTTGGTTGACGTTAGGTAGGGAAAATCATCTTTTAGGAAAGAAAGGTTAAGATCTTGAAAGTCTCTTAAAAGTCTATACAGATGTATAATTTCCCATTGGCTTTAGTGACGGCTATGATGTTACAAACCCATTAGGGGTAATTGATAGGTAGTATGAAATTTGTTGAAAGGAGGCGTTAAAGTTTCTCCTTAACTAATAGTGTGATTTGAGGATGCATCCTACAAAGATTTGTTTCACGGGCTTAGCATCCGAGATAGTGATGATATTATGGATAATTATGTTATATTTTATACCCTACATGTCATTTTAAGACCATGTGAAGGCTTGACTATGTTTGGATAAGAAGGCATTGAATTGTTAGAGTTCATGCGGGTCTAAAGCTTGACCGATCTTGACAATGTGTGATTTTTGTGATGTGTAAACATTAACATCGTGGTAGATTCATTGAGAAGTGTAGATGTATTAGAGGGTAAGTATTTTTGAAGATAGTGATCCTTAACACCCATGTGGGTTAGGATAGTGTCATTATTTTGACAAAATGCGAACGCGTCGATAGTGGGGGAATCTTCCTCTATCATATGAGGTAGTATTAAGGGAAGAGTTTCTATTTTTCCATTAACTTGATAAGTCAATGGTCCTAATGTGATAATATTGATTAAAAAAATTCAAAAATAATAGATACGGTATTGTCGTTGTTAGATGGTAAGTCGATTATGGTAATGGGTGTGGTTGTGGTTTTAATGTTGATATTGATGGGTTAGGAGATGATGCTTTGAAACCAAGGTCATATTTTCTTGAGGCTTCCTCAAGTCTTCAAAGGGTAAGTCGTGTGGACCTTGTTCATACCTACCAAGACCAAAACCTTTCCACATGTAAGTGGAGGAGGTAAGTTTCGACATACTCGGGTTTGTCTAGGAATGAAAAGTTTGATGAAAATGGTTGGTCATGAGGTTGGATATCAAGATAAGATGAAGGGTGATTAATGCCTTCCTACACAAGCTATTTTCAAAGGAATGGGGAATAAAGGGAGTGATATTTCCTACGTTAGGTTCGTAGAAAAAAATTTTCAGGTCTCCCATATGTTTTAGGCATAGGAGTGCATTGAGGGTTAGGAGGTGATACTCCCCAGCGAGAGATGTTGTATGACATCTTCAAAATATTGATCATTTGGTAGTTTGGATGTGATGATAGATGAACTTGTAGATGATTGATCAAAAGATATGGAGTTTTGTAGTGGAAGCAAAAGATCATTGGGCCTATAGGTCATGTGATATGCCTTAAAAAAATTGGATCAACGGGAAAATAATGGTCTTGCCCTCATGTTTGTACTTCAAAAAACAATATAAAGTAGATGGGACACAATGCATAGTGTGTATTCATGGACGGCCTAGTAGTATGTTATATTGGAACTCTCCTTCTATAAGATAAAAGAGTTCATGAAGACTTTTGAAACCCTGTTTTGATAGGAGTTTGACCATGCTCAAAGTAGGAGTAATAGAGTCATTAAAGGCCCATAAGATGATAAGCGGTTGAGAAATGATGGTATTAGGTAATTGATTTTTTTAAAGATGTCGATGAGATGATGTTTATACTAGCACCATTTCCAACCATAACTCTTTTAATCGAGTGTCGTTGATCTAGGCGGTGAAGAAGATAGGGAGGTCGTGATCCTCAAGTTGTAGTGACGGAATCTTAGAATCATTGAATGCGATGGTTGTGGTCATTTTAAGGGCACGATAAAGATTAGAAAATGGTTAAGGCTCATCGATGGTACAAATATTTCCTTAAGGGATTTGATCATGGCTTTTCGATGCTACTGAGAGAATTTTGGATGATTTTATAAATGGACATTTTTACAGGTGCTTGGTGTAATTGTTTGAGAATTTTATTTTCTATGGATTTTGGATTGATTATGAGGTGTTCCAAGAATGAGGACCTTGGTTTTTGAGGATGATGGATTGGATGACTTATGAGGGTGAAAAAGATAGATATTTAAGGTCGGTATAGATTATGGGCTTTCAAATATTGGGTGCACACTCTTGTGGAAATGCATATGACATCGATTTGAAAGAAAGGGGTCTTTACTGGAAGAGGTCATGCTTTATGAATAAATGAGGTGCCAAGTGATGGTTTGGGATTTTAAAAGGTAGGTTTGACTTAATGCTTGGGTGTTGTCATGTTGAGACCAATAGATAGACTATGATGGTTTTTTTTTGGGAGGATTCCTTTATTAGAGAGACTTCAAATTAGTGCATGGAGGGATTTGTAGTCCTTTATGTAGTGTCCCGAGATGTGATGGTAAGTGTTGAATGCCTAGTGATTCTACCAAGAAGGATTCCACCCTTGGGATTGTATGGCTTGATTGGTGGAAAGTTTATGGTTGTTGAGAGCAAGATTTGCTCGAGGATTTTGGTATAGTATCCTAGTGAGACAGGTTGAGATGTCGATGAGGGTGTAGGACTTTAGATGTCATTAGATGGTTTAGGAGCACCATATGTTCAAATTGTGCCTTATGTGGCACAATTAGGTTTGATTTTGGAAGCGATTTAGATTCTAATACGGTGACTATGAGTTTCGATGAGGGTGTGGCCCCAAAATAGAAGGTAAGGATGTTATATTATGTTGTGCATTTGTCTTGTGATGATTCTATGAAAGGTCAATTTTTTTGTGTGAATGGATTGCTAGATTTTGTGTCGGACTACCAAGTTTTTTGATTTGATGTTGAGAGGTTTTGTATTTGGATGTGATCTTTGTGATTTTGATAACATATTGCTTTCTTTATGATTATGAATGGATATTATCGAATATATCTATGTGAGTGGATGTAAAGGGTTTTGAAGGTCATGACGTGGATGTGCTCCGAGGATTCAATGGTAAGGGGATCTCAGAGTTGGATTGTGTGTTAGGTGTTTCAATCATGGAAAACCAAGGTACAAAGATGTAGTTTATAGTTGGTTAATGGTGTGATAATGTGATCCGTATAATTTTGGGTTCTAGGGCATTGGTCTAATTGTTTGCTTTGGAGGATGGTTTAGAAAGGGTTGTTTAAATACATCCAAGTTTTGATTAGGAGGTGCATTTGGATTGTCAAGTTGCAGTTCACCATGATCAATAATATCTTCAAGTATATTCCTAAAAGAATGACACCTTTTAATGTCATGTCCTCAGACCTAATGATATTTGTAATAGTCTTCAACTCTATACCATGATGGTTTAGAGGTAGATTCATCGATGGGTCAAATGGGGAATTTTTATCATACAAGCAACTAAAATTTTGTCAAAAAATGAGTTGTAGGACTCCCCTAAACATGTATATTTATGTGGAGGTCAAGGTCGAGATCGGTCGTCGAGAATCACGAGCAGTTCTTAAATGCGATTTTCAACACAATTGTGTTTGTTGAACCCTTGGATTTGTCAATGCTAAAAGAAGTCTTAAAGGATGAGTCATGTTTAGGTGTTTTAGATCATAATTTGACATTACCATCTTCAAGATCTCAGAGTTATAGTTTTTGGGACATGGTAAATGCCTCATCAAATGTGTTTAGCGTAAGACCGAGCAAACCGCTAGATTTGGAGAGTTAATGATATGTGTTTAGCACAAGACCAAGAAAACAAATCAATCAATTCATTTTGGGGAAGAGAGAAGGATCATTGATTGATAATTCCTCGTCATCTAGAGATAAAATCAGCAACGAACTCATCTTCTAATTGTTTGATGGCATACAAGTCTATGATAGATATTTTGTGAGCGATATTACTAGAAAAGTGTTCTAAGAATAGATGTGCTAATTGTGCAATTGAGTAAATGGAGTGTTAAGTAATATTGTTATCATAATCGAGGTCATGCCCATTTAATGACATCATAAATTTCCTTAGCATGAGATCTTGGTCATGAGCTATAAGATAGCAGGCATGACAAAAGGCCCTAATGTGTTGTTGTGGATCTTCCTTACTATAGAATTTGATGAATTTTAGAAGTTCCTAGTGAGGAGGATAGGGTTTGAAAGGAACAAATGGGTTGATAGGTTCATTTCATATGTGTTCGTAAGAGAACGTGTTTTGGTATTGTGTAAAGCTACTAACAGGAGTAGATGTGATGGGTGTCGATGTTCCCGTATGACTAGTAGTAGGATACAGAGCAATATATTCTATAACCAAATCATATAAGGGGTTGATAAGTTGGGAATGATAGAATGTGGAAGTGGTGATAGGTGGATGATATTCGGATTGGGGCAATGGATATGGACGCCTCATGAAGCGAGGTAGTTCTAAGAGCAATAGGGTTGGTGTTTAAGAGTTCTTCAAATATAGGGTCGCTATGAAAATCAACACGTGATTTACGATGTACTTGACTTCTTGAGGTCGTGTTGAGACATCCGAAGTGTAAGAGATTAAGCGAGTAATTGATAGGAAGATAAAGAATATTCAGGGGCTATGGATTGGTAACATGAAAAACTAATAGTTGAGTAGGTAGAAAGGATTAATAGTGACTATGATGGGGTAGCGTGAGTTCCCTATGGTTTGATTGTTTTTTTAATTTGGTTTCTAAACTATGTTGAAACTTGGTTTTAAATAAATAAAGGAAATAAATTTAGTTTAAATAAAAGACAAATTTGTTTAATCTTTTAATAAACTATATTCATTCCCAATTAATTAAATAAAATTAAGGAACCATCTATTTTATTTGTCTGAGAAAGAAATGAATTGAAAGAAACTAATGAAACAATCGATATATTTTTGTATTTTTAAAATAAAATAAAATAAATAAATAAACTATTCTACGTATTACATGAAATAAATTGAAATAAAATAATTCTACTTCTAATTAAACAAACTAAAATAGGGAATAGTCACATGTAGCTATACCTCTATTAAGATTGTGTGACAAAATCTATTCTAAACAAAATTGTATTCAAATGTTATTATTCAGGTAATTGGACTTATTCTAACCAAACTTCTACCTCAGGTTCTCAGGAAAGGAAAGAAAAGCTTCTCAGAAGTAATTTCTTCTTTACCCATAAACTTTCCTCGATAGAGTGGAATTGAATTACACAAATGGTAATAATGAATAAATAACAAAAGATTATAGGCACATAATATTACCCAACCTATTTCCCTTGCAGATCCACAAGGATGAGTAGGGAAGAGGATTTCAATGGAATATTTATGTAAACAATGCATAGACAAGACTTTTGTATGGGAAATGAATAAATCTTTTAATTCTACCAATTTAAAACAATGTATTTCTTCTATTCTAACAAACACAATTAATTAAAGCTTAAAGAAATTCAAATACATCCCCAACCTATTACTATTGAACTGTGATAGAATTCTAGGTGTGGTATTGCATTTTTTATCTCTTGGGATTTATTTCCTTCTTTAGAAATGATATCCAAGTGATCCAAAGGTGTACATAGTGTTGGGTGGTGGTAGGAAGATATTAAAAAATTGTTGTGGCTGGTCGCAACTGTAAAGTAATCGAAAAATGCAGTAGGAAGGAGCATGATAAAAGAGATGGTCAGTTTATGTGACTCACCTCAAAAATACAAAGCAACATAACTTTACATCCAAAATATGAAAACTCCAACCCATCATTCGGGTAAAATATGGGCTTTTATAAAACTTGAGGAAGAATGAGTCTAATATAACATGCCCAACAAGATGTGACAACACATCATAATAAGGGCAATCAACATTCTAAATATAGTAAACTAAGAAGAGAATTCCAATATGAATATAATGAACCTAAAATTAGGTGAAATGGCTTAGAAACGAGTGATAAAATCACTCCCAAAATATAAACACGCGTTAAAAAATGCATATTTTTAACCCTGGATTAAGGTGATAGGACCGCCGGTCAGACAACCCGATGATTACACAATCGCGCCATGGTGGTTATGAAACCACCATGGTGGTTGCATAACCGCCATGATGGTTACACAACTAAATCTAAAATGAAGCACAAAAGGAGCAACAGATAGCCTATAATGATAGGATGAATTCTCAAACTTCAAAACATAGATAAAACAAGTCATAAAAAGTATGCAAAAGAAAGGGTGAAGGATCTAGATTTTCACTTTTACTCTGGATAATATTTTCTTCATCATCGGAGACTTATCATGTTCTTCCATATAGACCGTGTAATCTTTGGGTGCATGTATATCTCCCGTCGAAAGAGTATTTTAACCATGAATGGGCTAAAATGTGATTTTTGAGTGTGGCGCTCCGAAATGGGAGAGTTAGAAATTTACCTTGCTTGACCACACATTGATTCAATTTCGGTAGAGTCTTCTTGTTACCTACAAAAGAGTAACGAGAATCAAGTGTAGTGTTGGTACCCAAACTTAATCTCCTTCACAACTCAAGTAGCATCATGGATTTGCACAAGACACTCAAGGGTAGATAAATGATGTGTGTGTCGTTTGTAATGAGGAACACATATATTTGACTTGTTAGGACTCAAGATGTTGAAGGAGTGGGTAGCACCTCAAAAGAATTTTGATCTAATCCTCACTATTTTAGGTTGTTCCTTTCAACCAAGGTAAGAGAACCTTTATTGCAGCCTCTGTTTGATGAAGGAGGTGGAGATATCCTTATGATTTGCACATTGTATGGAGATGGCCTTGGAAAAACATGATCAATTATCCATTATTCAAACTCAAAAGATTTTTCACTCCTAAATGATGGAAATGCTTTCAAGACAAGGCTAAGGCTCTTTATAGACATGATAAAATCGACATACTTTGTGTATTTTTGTAAATAGATTGTATTCTTTTTGTTGACACACAATGCAATGCAGGGGTAGTATGGGTTAGTTTGAATGAAATTTTGTTGGGAGATGTTGGACAAGATTAGTTAGGAATTACCAACTTCTTTGAGAACCTTTGCAAGAGATCGCACGAACACTTAAACAACAGAGATGTTTCAATGAGTTTAAAATACTCCTTCAACCAGGATATGTGCACCAAATGGAGGACTAGATCTGCACTCTTCCACACAACCTTTGATAACCTGCCACAAAAGCATGAAGAAAAATACCAACAAAGTATCGGGAATCCCAATTTGATCATGACCTAAGGTGCGCCCAAAGGTTTATAAACAATCTCAATATTCAAGGACAAGTAAAATGATTTTAAATTTGTTTATCTTCTATCGGATGAAAGCTCTTCGAATATAAGATTGCAAATGCCATTAAACCATCAATAAGAAATGAGACCCTAGATGATCAAAGAGATCTTGAACATAATATTGCAACATGAGTAAGAAACACAAATTGACATCATTCGAAACATAAGCATATGCAAATTTTGCCAAGAGATAACACCAAATAATCTAGAAAATGATCAAATATATCAATAGGGGAATGTCATGAGAACAATCTCAGATCTTATTGATGGCTTTACAACGTGAAACCAACTCAATATGATAAAATCGATACAAAACAGAATTGAAAATGGCTCTCAGGTGGTTTTCTCAAAGAAAAAGGGGTTCTTCCTTGAAAAAACTCTACATATTTTTCTCCTCTCCCACCTCTAAAAAATTCTCTCAAAAATGCATGATATATCTCATGCCATCATGGAATCTTCCTTCCCAAGCCAAGAATATGCTTAACGGATCAAATTTGTTAAAAGAACCCCTCATGATTCCATGAAAACGACATCAAACTGGAAAACAGTTCACAGGTTGCCAAGGATGCATAAATTTTTAAAATATTACATAAATTCAGATCCTTATCCATCCCAAGGTCACGTTTTTGTCATTCAAGCATGCCAGCATGCTTTAGCAATCATTCCTCACCTTTTACCTTTTCAATTTTTACCTCTACAACCTTCGATTTTTACTTTTCACATTTTTTCATGGGTTAGGGCCAAAAATATCAAATCCATCGTAGACCATCAAATTAGGTCATGAAAATAGTGCCATTACACTCAAAAGGCCGAGAGGATGCAAAATCATATAAAAGTCAATGAAATTTGATGAAGAAATGTGATTTCCAAGCTCCTTGGAGCTCCCATGGTGGCCAAAAATGAAATTACACAGTAACCGTCGATTTGTATCGACATTTAATATCAGCCCTCCACGTGGACAATGTCATTTAAAAAATAAGCTCAGAGACACCTTTTTGACCTTTGAATGGGGTAGGACACGTGTCACAACGTGATTGGATCGAACTCCCATCCTTTAGAAATGCACTTGCGACCTTTTTTACTTTTGGAAAATTTTGGAAAAATTCTCCGCTTCTCCCCTTGACCCGCCACGTGTCCACATGTGGGCCCCACCAAAAACCGCAGGATCATTTTATGAATTTTGACACCTTTTTGAAAAAGGGAAATTTTTCTTAAAATTTTCTCGGGCCTCAGACACCCGTTCTCCTCCTCGCCACGTGGCACTCTCCCATTCGCCGTGGGTCCAAGCCTCCTACTTTGCCATCGACCTCCCTGCCAATTTTACAAAATTTCAAACTTTTCCCTGGGCCCGTGCTTTCTCATTTTGCCATTTGGGACACATGTTGGCTCTGGATTGGAGCAACACAAATTTCACAAAAATTTCCATCAGTCTCCTTACATGACTTTTACATTTCCGGACACATGTCCACTTCTCATTGGCCGCGATCCTCGGCCCAAAACTTGACTTTATAGCATTTGAAGTTAAAACTTCAAAAATATTACAAAACCCGCCGACCCCTCATAATGATTTCTTTTGGCCACGTGTCGCCTCATGATTTATGGCGGAGCTTCGGCTCAAATTTTAACTTTAAATTTTTGAAGTTAAAAACTTCAAAACTCTCAGAACATCTGCCCTTCCATGCCGACTTCTCCAGGACACATGGCCACTGTCATTCGTCATGCGGGCCTTCAGGCAAAATTTTAACTTAGAAAATATTGCAAAATGGAAACAAAAATTCTAAGGCATACCCGCCACCTGCCATTCCTCTAGCCAATCACAATGTGCCACGTAGGCACTTTACTATAGCAAGCGGAACCAAGGAACAAAATTTTCCTTTTGCCAAAATTCAAAACAACAAGTTAGAAATAATTCCCAACCACCCCCGGCCAATAGGAGCCCGCCACGTTGCAATAATGTTATGATGATGAATTTGACGAGTATAATACGCCCGTATGACCGTCAAAATGCCAAAAATAGAGAGGATTCCTAGAAATCAAAATTTTGTACAAGGATGGCAGAGTTCTTGACCTTAAACCAATTGAATCATGATTTAACATTATTTTCGAGCTTGGGATCGGGAAAGCACTTGCACAAAAATGGGATTCGAATAAATGATTTGGAGAAGGAGAAACAACACAGCCTGAAAAATGAAAAAAAACTAAGGCATGAAGAGGGGCATACATGGATTTTGTTTTCAAATTAGGGCAAAACAATAACATTATGGGCATTTTGAAGCATTCAAAAAGGAGAGAGAAATTGGACCACCAAATCGACCAATGAAACATTTGTGAGCAGATTTGGATATATAAAAATGTAGGGCACACCATGCAAACTAAGTATTGGCACCAACATGTAGTAATAGAAAAATAACAACAAAATACTTTGGAATGAAAAGAAAAAATTATTGACCATACGTGTGAGGATAAGAAATCTACTTGCCATGCATGCATCATCCTTATATGAACTCACTCAAAACAATGTTATAAAATCAAATATGAGCTCTCTCTCTCTCTCTCTCTCTCTCTCTCTCTCTCATATATATATATCACTTTCTCTATTTTTAGAAATCATTTGCACTTACCAATTTAGCTAAGGTTGGAGCTCTGGACTTCCGATAAACGTTTCACTTGTGAATATAGTCAAAACAAAGAGAATTTGATCATGATGGCGGTACTAAGAGAGTGTCAAGAATACGTGAGTTACAAGTGTTTATTTGGTTTTGCCCCAAATCATCATTTTGGTTTGAAATTAGCTTTAAGAGGGGAGATTTTTAGTAAATATACAATCAAAAATTTTGTATGGGGGGCGTCTTATAGGTATTGTAGTTTATTTCAGTAGTTTTGGTCGAGTTTTTTATTTTTTTGAGTTTTTGGATTTTAAGGGAACAACCTTGATTTTGGCGATGTGATTTGTTGCGGTGGGTTCACAATCGCCGCATCAATTGTGTAATCATCACAAATTTTTACAATGAAAAGGCTAAGTATGAAATTTTAAATGTTTTTTTTTTTAGTATTTATACTATTTTTGCGAACCAATTATGAGTTTATTAGACTTTGATATGCTTTTTTTATTGTTTTTGGATGCAGGAGTGGCTTGCTAGAGTATTGATTTTATTGATGTCATCTCGAGATAGGCCTCATAGAGAGGACGTGGATAAATATATTAGCACGGATTTGACCAATTGCCCAGCAAGTCGCATTCTTTGCAACTTCTTGACATATTGAGACACCGATAAGAACACTTTCCGATTTTCGGAATTCACGGAGAGTGGACCATCACTCTAGAGGATGTGAATAGGATACTTGGAGTTCTTGTTCATGGAAAGAAGTTGGTGTTAAAGGGCATCATCTCATCAAATGAGGCCCATAGATGGAAAACTTATTTGGATGATTCATAGGCACTTGATACGAGTGCCAAACAGGGAGTCAAATTGGTTATTATCAAGGGTGACCCTATTCCCACTCTACGTAAGGCCATCATTGGTATTTTATCCTCACGTTTGATAGGGGATAAGGGCGGTGATAGGTTCCTATTTTGTTGGGCTCACGTTATAGAAAGTATTGAGCATCACGAAAGAAGATTTTTCGGGGTGGACATATTAGGAACCACCTACCATGATTTATACAGGATTTTTAGATGTGAGGCCACACCACATACAACAATGAAACTTACTACTATAGATATGGTGGCTCAACCATATCTAGGGATGATGGGATAGTGGGGTGATGATATCATTGCATTGACCACCTGCAGATCCACTGCTCAAATAGGTGATTATGGTGGCAAAGTTGAGATTCATCCGGTTATATGGGTACCCCAGCAATTTGGGTTACCCTTTTCAGATGCCCTTCATAAATTTGGTACTATTTTTAAAGGCATCAATGAGGACAGATCCGATTTCATGCGTTGGCTTAGATGGGACGATTATAGTTCCCAGTGTTACTTATCCGGACACTGCAGTTGAACTAGATCCTATTGTTGGAGATGCGGTTAAACCACGTCAAGTCCTACGAGATATAAGAGGCTCCAACAAAAAGAGCAAGGAGGAGGCAGATACACTCTAGCTCTGTGAGGAAACAGATCCTAAATTGAGCGTGGGCAGAGAAGAGTCAACGGCCGCAAGAGATAAAGAGGAGGCAAAGGAGGAGTTTATTTAGCCTAAGGAGTCGAGGAGGGGGAAGAAGTTAAGGAGGGTCCTGTAGAGGCTATGGGGGTAGTAACGGATCCAACTTGGGTCCTTGGGGATCCCAAAGTGAGTAGGTGCGCTTCTCCTTTCCTTCTACTTTCTAGATTATATGTTAGTAGTTTTTGTTACTCTTCTTTTTTATTTTTACTTTTACTAATTCACCATTACAAACTTGTCTCTTCGTGCAACCTCGGTTGATGGATGGCAAGATATTATTAGGTGAAGAAACTTAGATTTGTTATGATCACTACTAACATATCTTAGAGACCCTACCGATGCACTCCAGATCCCCAAAATATGTCGACCGCCACACCGATGTCTTTGCACCACTGGCATGCGCAGAGAGATTTCTCATTTGAAGACCGAGAACACATTTTTGACACATCGGTGAAGGATCTATAATAAATGACGAGGTAAAAATCCCTCATGTAGTGAGGCTACCTGCCAAGAGACACTCCCATAAACATTCTCACCATTCTACGAACAGAGGTTCTTAAACTACTCCTAGCCAGTCTCATCATAGGAGCCACCGTAGGAGTTCTTGCCCTTCTCCTTCGCATGGATCTCTAAGAGAGGGATAAGCCAAGGACCTTTATTGCTTTTGGGGTTATTTTTGTGTATATATTGATTTTTTTGGATTTTTAGATCATGATTGAGCGTTTTGACCTTACTTGCCCTATAATGCGATGACATTATACAAACACTTGACACACAGATTACATATATATGCATTTATCTTTTTGGCTTAATATCTCATTTGTGCACTCTTAGATGGATAGGAATTTCTAATTTTTTTGATTTTGAATGTATGTTATGGATGATAGTGTAATGTGATAAATAAAATGATGTATATGGCTACACACATGATAACAAATTGTACTTAGGAAACTTTATTTCTCAAACAATTCTTAGAATTTATATTCCATTGGAAAAATATGTTGAAGACAATATGATGATAGGATGATCTCACTTTGTTCTTGACCCCACACAACTAGTAAGATGTGAGGGCTCATCACCGAGAGCTAAGAAGGATGTGAGATGTATGATTGAATAATGTGTGAATAAGAATGATGATCAAGAGACAATAATTTTGACAAATATTTATTTAGAAACCCACAGCTCAACCCCAATCAAGATTAACTAACTAGATTCAATATGATTTCTTCTTATAGGCTCTTACTAGACTTAGATCCATGGATGGCCTACTGATTTGCAAGATCTCGGTTAAGGAATGATTATCTCTCCTAACATGCGCATCTAAATCATTTTCTTGGGAATTTCAAATTTTCAAACAATTTTCTTTCTTTGTTTCTTCAAGGTTTTTATTTTTGACATAACCCCCTACATCTTTCTCCATACTACCAATAAGAAGCATGGGCTCATCACCGAGGAAAAACATAGGTGAGTAAGGGAACCTTCCTCCTTTCCCAACCTCATGCTACCAATAAGAAGCATGGGCTCATCACCAAAGACTAGGAGGGACAGAAAATGTAGTTATTTGTAGTAAGAATATATGTATTTATTATTTATATTTTTTGTTTTATCTCACCTTGTTTCATATAGTGATTTTTGGGAGGGAACATTTTCCCCAACCTCATCCCGACACAACTAGTAATATGTAAAGGCTCATCACCAAAGATTGAGATGGGAAAACAAAAGTTCTAGGTGAAATGTTTGAATATTTTTTGTTATGGAGAGATATTTTTAGGGATAAACTGTCATTAGGAAGCTTCTAGAGAAAACTATAGGCGAAACACCCAATTGGAAGAAACCGTAAAAATGATGAAGCATGCAAGTCCTTATAATACCAATGTCAAAATTTGTCTCATGATTGGAAATAATGATGAAAATTATATGATTGAGAGTGTGAAGAAATTTTAGGAGAGTCATGATTGAGATATTTTCCAATGCTTGAAATTTTAAGAACCATTTGAAAAGTAGGTTTTGTAGTACAACTTAAACACAATGAAAATGCAAATGAAACAAATAATGAAAATACAAAAAAGTAGTGTGGGGATCCAATGACTATGTACATAAATGTTTTAGGTGACGCAAGTCGATGGATTCACCAAAATCCTCACCTTCCAAGGTGCGAGATGATAAACAATGTTCTTAAAATCTTCATTTGCATGATAAAGGCCTAGTAGTTTAGGTTTAAAATTATAACCCTTGCCCACTATTTTATCAATCTAAATGTCTAATCTTAGTAAAATATCACCCACCGATTCGGATGTTTATGATACTTTTCATTATGTTCTCGACATATTATGTCAAAGACAAACTTGATGATATCGTTTAGATTTGTTTCCTATTTAGGGAGGTGTGGTTGCATTTGATGGTTTTTGTATTAAGGGTTCATGTCTCGTAAACACAAAAAAATTGGTTTTCGGCACATTTGCATCTATACCAAGGTTGGGAATGGGAGAAGCCATAGAGATGGATTTGGTGGATATCATTTTACACTCGACATCCTCTTCTTCCCCGATATCTCAACCATGTATATGCTTATGAGATCATCGTCGGGAAGAGAGGCTAGACTAAGGAAATTTCCAACTCCTTGCGGTTCAAAGGGGAGAACGATTGACGAATCACTCTCTAATATTTTTACAATTTTAGTCATGGTTTTTGTGGATGTAGCTTCTATAGAAGTAATCATATTCTCTTTTATTTTTGCCACTTCTATTTTTGACTTGTCAACCTCAGCTCTCGGAACCCCCTTGGTGGCCACAACTAATTATTTTCAGGGAATTAATTTTTTTAATTGATTCATGGGGAGTTCATATTTAGAATGAACTTTGGGTTTCTTCTTAAGGTTCTCCAAATGTATATCGAAGGGCTTAAGATCCCCTTAAGTGATAAAGACCTTTCCCAAATGGAGGAATCTTACCTCTTAGAACAAAGTGGAACGAATGGCCTTCATCTTAAGAATTTGTTGTCTTCTCAAGAGCATATCGTAGTTAATTTACTTATCAATGATGTAAAGTTAGTCGAATAGTTTTTGGCCCGAGGGAAACAAGAAGAACTATAATTCCAATTGAGGTAGCTTTAAGACTGTCATATCCTCGCAATGTGTTTCTAGTAGAGGAGAAATTAGTCTCCCCATATCCCAAATTCTGTAAGAAAGAAAAGGGGACTACATTCACAACATCCCCATCATCAATCATGGCTCTCTTGATGTAATTATTATAGACCCACACTTGCAAGTATAATGCAGGATCTCCTCTTTGGGCTATTTCGGTGTCAGATGACATCTTTCTTATATCAAACACAAACCCGATATCTCTATCATTTTGTCCTAGAGGATGTATATCAAAGTCAATATGATTTATTTGAGCCTCGGGTGGAGGAATAACATGGATTAGATGACCAATCTCTAATGCATCTAATAACGCAAAATGATGCCTGGGAATTATTCAAAAATCTAGAAATTAAGGTGAGGAAAGGTCTTATTTAAATCTGAAATAAAATCATAAGGTCCTACAAGTTTTACAACTATATGAGTGTCATCCTGTAAAAGGGAATGAGTGGGAAGAGGTTGTGTAATGTACTCCCTTGTCTAAGTCATTGCGTTGATTTTTGGCTCAATTTCTAACTCAACTAGTCCCAAAATCTTTGTCTTATTTTTGGGTCTAGGTTAGGGAAACTCAAGAATTGTAAAAAGTTGAGGCTTCATGGTCATTGGTCCCAATAGGAATAAATTTGTTTATGTTTTGAGGACCTACTTTTTCATCTTCAAGACATTTAGGAATGGATCTCAATAGATCCCTTAATTTATTTTCGAGGTGCAACATGTCATATATAAACAAAGTTACGAAGATCCTTCACAATTTTCTAAAAACATATCCACGAAGAGTTGTCGTTGATTTTCTAGGAGTATTTGAATGAACTTATTGTAGTCTCTACAAGAGCATTCATCATGACCAATAACATAGTGAAAACCACAATATAAATTGGGATTATAGTCCCTCAACCTTTGATTTGGGTTTTGTTGTTGGTTATAACCTCGGTTGTTGTTTTGGAACTGGTTGTTATAATTGTAATTTGTTGCCCCTTAACCAAGATTTTTATATTGGTTTTGGATTTAGGCTTGAGCTAGTCGAGGGGGATGGTTGAAATCAACCATGTTGATAGAGGGATAAATTAGGACCTTTTGATTCCCGTGTTTTGCTCACCGTAGTTAATATTACCATTTTTATAGTATTAGGATTATTTTCTTGGTTGGTAACACCATCCGCAGATGACACCACAATTATGATTTGATACCTTGTATCCGTGGTTATTGGCTCCATTGTTTTGATAGTTTGTGTTGTTTTGATTAGGGGGACCAATTTTCCAATGAGACTGTAAATCTTATGCTTGTTTTTAATAGTAGTTTTATCAATTCAAGTGTGCCTTCCACCACTTCCTCATAACTACGGAAAGGAAACTTCTACACTTCCTCCTTGGTTTCTCGGTTGAGAGAGTGGAGGAATAGGTCACAAAGTTCCATTTGATCCATGTTAGGTGTACTTGCAGAGGAGTAAAGAACTTAATGCCATCTCTAAATGAAATGAGTAAGCGATTCATTTTATTCTTGCTTAATGTGTAAGAACTCTTTGTTTCCCGTTCATAACAACTTGTTTATATCAAAGGCTTTGACAAATTTGGAAACAAGTTATTTGAAGGACTGTATCAAGCCTTAGGGATTCATTAATAACATCATTTGGTGAGGATTGAGCCCTTTTTGGGGTGCATGTTGTGTGGGTTTTGGTTGAGGGGACATGTGATACCCCTTTATAAAATGTTCATTGGTTGGTTCCCCCTTTTGTGGTGTGTTTTATATCTTTGGCGGGGTTGAGCCATTGTTGTTTTATAGAATAAAATCAGTGTATGTTTTCATCCTATCCAAGGATCTATCAAAGGCATTAAGGTGGTCATTGCTTTATGCAAACCATGCCAAAATCCCATTGCTAGATTGTAGGTAAGATGGGAAGGAATCGATTGCATGTTTATTTTTAGTCTTGATAAAAGCCATGGATAAAAGCCATGTTCTCCTAGGAAAATCATTTTATTCGAGTTATATTTAAGGTTTGGGATGTTTAGGGGTTGGTAAACCTCCTCTATCCTCACATGATTGGTAGGATTTGAGATATAGCTAGGGGAGGCTTGCACGTTATTGGTGTAGTTGTCAGCCCATCCTAGAAGGGAAGGGTATCATTGTGGTTGAACAAGGGTATATTATCTATCAAAAGAAAATGGCTCATTAACTCTCTTCCAGACATATTTAGGGGAGGTATAAAATACCTGTCAAATAGGAGAAGAGAGAGAAATGTGGAATAATGGAAGTGAAACTAAAAGGAAACAAGAATGTACTAGTCCTTCACGTTGGGTTCACCAGAATTTTTACACTTGAAAATCAACACATGATTTCATAAGTACTTTAATTCCCAAGTTCATGCCGAGATAGTCAAAGTGTGTGAGATTTGTTATAATTGATAGGCAACTAAAGGATATTCAGGGGCTATGAACTGCAAAGCATGAAAACCTAATAGTTGAGTAGCTAAAAGAGATAAACAACGGTATGACCGGGTAGTGTGAGCTCCTATGGTATGATTGCTTGATTTAATTTGGTTTATAAACTATGTTGAAACTTGGTTTTAAATAAACAAAGGAAGTAAATTTAGTTTTAATAAAAGACAAATTTGTTTAGTCTTTTAATTAACTAGATTCATTCCCAATTAATTAAATAAAATGAAGGAGCCATTTGTTCTATTTGGTGAGTAAGAAATGAATTGAAATAAACTAACTAAACAACTGATATCTTTTTGTATTTTCCAAAATTAAATAAATTATTCGCATACACAAGAAATAAATTGAAATAAAATATTGTTACTTCTAGTTAAATAAACTAATACGGTGAGTAGTCGGATGTAGCTATTCCTCCGTTGCAAGAGATTGTGTGACAAAATCTATTATAAACAAAAATGTATTCAAGGTTACTATTTTGGGCAATTAGAATTCTTCTAACCAAAATTCTACCTCGAGTTCTCAAGAAAGGAAAGAAATGCTTCTCAAAATTAATTTCTTCTTTACTCGAAAACTTTCCCGACATAGTGGAATTGAATTTCATGGATGATAATAATGAAGAAATACTAGAGGATTACAAGCACATAATCGTCCCCTAACCTCTTTCCATTATAGATCCATAGGTATAATCATGGAAGATGATCTCAATGGAATATTTATGCAAACAATGCACAAACAATACTTCTATACGGGAAATGAAGAAATTTGTTAATTCTAGCAATTTAAAACAGTGTATTTATTTTATTCTAACAAACATGATTAATTAAATATTAAAGAAATTAAAATACATCCCCAACATGTTACTATTGAGTTGTGATAGAATTCTAGGTGTGGTGTTGCATTTGTTGTCTCCTCATATTTCTTTCCTTCTCTAATGATATATAGGTGATCCAAAGGTGTGCAAAGTGATGGTTGGTGGTAGGAAGATACAAAAAAAAATTGTAGATGGTTGGTTATGAGAAAGTGACTGAGAAATATGCAATAGGAAGGAATAGAGAAAAGAGTTGGTTTTATGTGTAATTCCCTAAAAAATTTAGCAACATAACTTTACATCCAAAATATGAAAACTCCAACCCATCATTCGGGTAAAATCTGGGATTTTATAAAACTTGAGAAAGAATAATTCTAACAACACGTCCAACAAGAAGTGAAAAACATCACAACAAGGGGTAGTCAACATTCTAAATATAGTAAACTAGGAAGAGAATTCCAATATGAATCCAATGAGCCCAAAATTAGGCAAAATGGTTGAGAAACGAGTGAGAAAATCACTCCTAAAATCTAAACATGTGTTGAAAACATGTGTTTTTAACTCTTGGATTAAGATGATAGGACCGTCGGTCTATCTAGATGGGAAGTTGTGTAAGCTGTCATCGCAGTTACATAACCAACACTGAAAACAAAGCACAAAAGGAACAACAAATAGCATGCAAAGATAAGATGAACTCTCAAACTTCAAAACATGGATAAAACAGGTCATAACAAGCATGCAAAAGAAAGGGAGAAAAATTTCTTCATCATTGGAGACATATTGCATTCTTCCATGTAGCACCATGTAATTTTGGGTGTTTACAATCACCACTATTGAAGAATTGTGGAATGGACGGATTGGGGATTTTTATGTCTCCGATCGGGTGTTGGGAAAGAGTGGAGGCTCCTAGGTTGTTTCAGTTGATTGTTGGAAGGGGTCGACATATTTTTAGTGTTCGAAGATGAGACTTCTACCTAGTCAAGACCATGAACTAATCAAGTAGACAATAAAGAAAGAGAAATATGGTTGTTAAGAGAATGAAAAACACACAATCACAACCAAATTTTCTTATATTATCTTAATTAACTTAGAAAGATGTGAAAAAAGTGGATTACAAAGAGATACTAAGAATAAGGTAGTTTAAAGCTAGTTTTAGGTGTGTTAAGGCTGAATTCCTTGATATACCCAAAGGTATGAGAGGCTCAAATCTGTGTTAGTGTCGATACGAGGCATGCTAATGGGGCCTACCCCCTCACTTCATAGTCCCGCGTCGATAAGGGTGATAGGTGCTTAGTTGGTATACCGCCCAAAAATTATTAATACTTGGTCGAACACAAAGTCGGATTCCCCTTTATGATGAAATCCAAGTAGGTAGACCTCAAAGGAAGTGTTTAAGCTACATATTTGATTTGTCATGTGTTTTGGTTGTGTGAGAGAGGAAAATAGTGAATGGAGTTGTTTAACCCCTATTTAAGTTAGGTGATCAAGCGAGAATGAAGATTTTTTAAGACCCAAAAAGAAAATTGATTTCTATGAAGACAAAGCACACAAGATGCAATGTTGAAAGAAGAATGAAAGAAAATGGAAAGGTGTACATGTGTTTTCTAAGCACTCCTTTTTAATTGTTTTAAGATTTTTGAGAAAGTGACCAAAGAACTTTAAACTAAAAATTTAGTAAGAAATGAAACAAGAAATGGATTTTACTATGAAAACATAAAATTTGATCAAAAGGGGACTGGAGGTCTCATTGGGCGTGCGGAATTTTAATGGTAGATTTTGGTATACTATATTATAAGTAGAAAATTACCAAAACTCAAAGGATAGAGGGTTTAATGATAATTACCTTGACGAATGTCGAGATATATGGATATAAACAAGTGCGAGAGACTCCTTCCAACGAATGAGAGAACCTACACATACACAAATAACTAAACAAGATAGATATTAGATAATACGATGATGAGTTGCTTGGCAAAGGCCAATCCTATGAACCAAAGGGCTTCCTTTGAAGGGTGTCAACTCATTTTAAATAATCAAGTGATAAATGATGAAATAGATAATATGATAAAATTATGATATTAAGATAATACAATAACTAAATCACAATCAGTCTTCTATAAGGATAAAAAGAAACTCGTTTCTATGTAGTAGATGGCCCATGTTATGTCTGCAAAAAGATAAAGTTTCTCAAAATATTTGATCCACTCTTGTTTGGCGTTGTTTTATATTTCTCAGATGATTCCTAGCTGATCCTGAATGTCTCCCGAATTTGGTGTCAGGACGATGGCGCAGAGGCTCAACTCTTGTGTTATGTTGTATTGATCCTAAATAAAGGGTTTAGAGACAATTGGAAGGTCGTAAATGTTATTGATGTAATGTGTTTCACTTGGAATGATCATCTATAAATATAGATAACTTTGAAACAAACAAATTAGCAGAAATTATATTTTGATAAGGATTGAAAACATGAGATATGTGATAAATAGATTTAAAGACAAGAATCGTGGGTGATTTTGTGTAATCATTGGTGATTCAAATGAATCAAGAGTGATTGCTATGGAAACGCTTGATTTCAAATAAAATGTAATCTTAATGCTAAACAAATGACTTGATGATTGATTTTTCTTTTAAACGATGTGTAGAAATATAAGGGATATAAAGATATGATGATCTAGCTTACCTTGGATGCAAAATATAGATAAAAATCTATGGAGAAACCTTACAATGTTTGTGAGCTTTTCAAAACCTTGTTATGGATCGACTGGGATATTAGTATGTCGTAGATGATTTTGTTTCTATCTCCATAGATAAGGGATTCACTAATGTGTTCAAGGGATCTTGATTCAAGAAAGTTGATTAATTTATATAGAATCACTAGCGATCCGAAAAAGTGGTGAAAACTTGCTTAGAAGTGGTTGAAACCACTTCCAAATGAGTTATTTTGGGTTGGGAGTGTATATGGATGGGGTGGAAATGTGTTAGGGAGGTTGGGAGGTTGAGAGGTTTAGCTAAAATAGGTTTTAGGAGGTTTAGGAGGTTAGGATGGGGTAAATAGAGATTTACGGGGTAAAAAGTAGTTTTATGGGGATAAATGTGAGTTATAGGATAATGGGATAGGCTTAGTGTTTAGAAATGTAAATTCAAGGGGTATGGATAGGTCACATAGGGGTGCCAAAAACTAGTGTTTACAAATATCATAAGTAGGTATAGATACCCGTTGAGCCTTACTGATAGGGGTACTCATTTCCTAAATGAGACCATTAGGATGTTGTTAGAAGAGTTCATGGTAGCACACCACAAGATAGTTTCTTATCACCCATAAGATAATGGAAAAATGGAGGCATTTAATAAAATCTTGGGCCATACCTTGACCAAATTTTTGATGTTAGAAGAAAGGATTGGAATGATAAATTTTCGGTTAAAGTTTGGGCGTATAGGACCTACAAGAGGTTGAACAAGGTCACACCATTTTAATTGGTGTTAGGTCTAGAAGAAGTACTACCTATTGAGTTCATGTTACCATTCCTATTATTGTGCATGTAGGAGGATTCGTAGATGAACAAATAGTAGGAGGAACATTGACAAGTTAATGTAATTGGATGAATGACATGTAATTTCTCAATGGAGCCATAAGACAAAGAAGGTGAAACAAAAGGCTTGACATGACAGGGACAATAGGAACAAATATTTTGTAGTTGGGGGATCGGTGTTTCTCTATGATTCTAAGTTTGTGCACCACCTAGGAAAATTGAAAGTGCATTTGTTGGGACCATTCAAAGTAACCAAGATTTTGGAAACAGTGCATGTCGATTCATAAGAGCTTGATGGTACCATGTTACGGTTCCTTCAATGGGAGTAGGTTGAAGCCCTACTATAAATAATCTTCTTTTACATTATGTTTGTAATAAGGTAGTATTTTCATTTAGATTAGATCTCTCTTTCAATTTTTTTTTTTATGTTTTGTAATAAGTGTGTTCATGTGCAAGAGGTGACGTATTTATTAAAGTTTGATGCACATAGGACCATGCATACTTTTAGTGTGGGGTAGCAGGAAAAAGTAATCATATACCCTTTGTGATGATGGTGCTAAATTGTATTGCTTGGTGGTGTACAATAAAGCTTGGTAATAAGATAACAAGAAGGAATTGATGTAGCGGGCGTGGTAACGCAAGGTAGGTAGTGCAGAAGAAAATTGCTTGGTATGTGGCACAAAGGAAGGAAAGGTGTTGCACAAGGTGCAAGCATAAGGATATGTATCCTAGGAAAGAAGTTGTGCATGTATAGGAAGGCACAAGTAAGAGGTTTTGCAGCCAAGGAGAGTAATTACGTGTCAAAAGGTTATGCATGCCGCATGCAGAAGGAAAACTTGGAAGGCTCATACTTAGTGGAAAAGAGTGGGAAACCGAGAAAAAGAATGAGAAAAATCATACCTGCCACCACTTACCACATTGAATGCTTGAAAAAGTATAAACCTATAAAATGGTGTGGGTAATAAGTTGTAATATACCTTAGGAATTGAATCTCTTATGAACTAGTGCAAAATTGTGATTTAGAGAACCTTGTGCTATTCAAGTAGTGACGAGCTAGGGAAATCGATTGAACCAACGACTAGTAGACTGTTCTCCCTACACCTTGGTAGAGTTGGAATCCAGGTAGAAAATTAAAATTAGAAGATAAAATTGGGGTGTTGTGTTGAAAAGTGTGAAGGAATTGGGATCTAGGGTTAAGGTTAATCAAGAAGCATAGTGCAAATTCGGGGCATAAGGGGATTGAAAGAGAAACCAAAAAAAGTGTGGTTGATAGTTGGCATCGGGAAGCACAAAGCAAGGGACTAAAGTAAGAAAGGTTGTGGAGTTAGGGCACACATCTTGCAGGGTTTGAAATTCACATGATTTCCATGTTTTAGGTTATAAACAATGGCATCGATAAAGAAAGCACCTAAAGGAAAAAAAAAAAGCGGTGGAGGATTCCTAGATGACTTGTTCTCGGAGGTGCAATATCCCAGGAGGTCATTTTTGGGAAGGCATGGGCATTGATGATATGGAAATGTAATATTAGTGAGTACAACCATCACATTGTAAGCCATGAGAGTGATATAAGGGATGACACCTTGGTAGAAATAGGCCAACACACTGAAGAAGGCCATATTGTGTTGGATGATCGAGTGTGGAAGACCTTGAAGATTAGCAGAGTACTACAATTATATGAATTGTCCTTTTTAGAAATCCCACATGATTGTTTTAATGGATAATTTCATGCATACAAGAAGAATATTTCTTTTTTATGGCCGGGAGGATGTGCATCACCACACAACTAATTGAATAGGTGTGGGGTTGTGAGATAAGGGATCATATCATGTTGGATATGCATGATAAGGTGGTGGTGGAAGAAACAAACACCCAATTGCATTATCAAAGGGGAATTTATGCTTTTAATGTCATAAACATTGCTGACCCTAGTACCAGAGCATAGTTGTGCACTTGGTAACTTGTAAACTTGGAGCTTTGGAAAGATGGACCAAAGTGAACAAAAAATTTTTACACATTGCACATAAGATGGTGCATGGCACAAAATACAACATTTCTCAAGTATATTGTAGAGATTATTGTAGAAGAGGTCAAGACACAAAGTATGATAAAGGTGAAAATATTACATGGGGCTCAATTTTTTGTTAATCATCTTTTGGGAAATTGGAGTCCCGAGATGGACCGACGGAGAGAGTGGGAGCATCTCAATGAGAAGAGGTCGTCGCCACAAATATTTGCTAAGTACACATGAGATGGCACAAGTAACAAATGTATATAAGGTGCTCCTAAACATATGGTACAAGAGGATGCGTGATGCCTTTGAAAATGAATGGCCTATACCGAGGAAGATTCCTACAGAGTTGGATGTTCAAGCAAAATTTGTTGTCATGTAGCACTTCTACCTTGCACGGTTCTTGTTACTAAATGGAGAAGTAGGTCCATAGGGAAAAATTTTATTTGCATTCGTAGAAATATATTTTAGGAGCACCATAAATAGAATCAAGGACGTGTAACCCTTTGTAGACAAAAAATCGCGCACTTTGGGTAATTATCTAGTTTTGATTACATGTTACTATTCATATAATTCCTAAGTAAGAAGAGTACTAACTAACCCATGACTTTGGCCGCTTTTCTTTTATTTTTGTTGATTCTTTCATTCTTTCACCCTTACTTGCTTAGTCTGTCTTGTTACACTCTGGCTTTTATCATCCTATACACCAATTCCCATCTAGGATGTTGGTGTTTGGTGCCCCTGTCCCCTTTGTACTTTACTTACACTTTTTGGGTCCTTTCTAGCCATTTGAGCGTCTTATCTTTTTGGTAGTCGGCCTTTTCGAGGTTAATTATGAAATACAAGAAAAGGAATCATAAATATAAAGTTATGTTATCATAATAAAGGACCAAACACTAAGCATTAGCTATCACCACCTAAGGTTGCATCCATCAAGTATCTAAGAACTCCATTTCATCCATCTAGCACCATCACAAAGAACACAAGGGTTGTTTACTTTGCATACACACTTCATAGGAGGGAAGTTCATTTTATTCCATGCACACATCTATTACATTTCCTTACATCTAGCTTATTTGCTCGCTATCAAGTGCGACAGCACAAGAGCTACCTAGGCACGATCCCACACCCACGCATATAGAGCTACATTAGGTCTGAGATGTAGTGCAATACTCATTCATAAGTTCACCATTGTCACAATTGAGGATACTATGACCCCTCATTCTGCATCTTTCTTTTTTACAATTTAATGTCTATTTGAGGGTTTTGCAGGTTCATATTTCATTGTAGGTTTCTAGTGACCTCAGCGATCTTGGTGCGACCTTAGAGTGACCAAAGGCAACTAACAATGAACATCTTACGACCAATCAACAGAGGTTTCTGAACTTTTCCATAGACCCTGTGCACCCGAGAAAAGGGCTAGGGTGCCCATGGGTTCCCATGTCCCTCTCTAAGAAGCCTACCTCTCCAGATCTGCATTTTCTAGGTCTTTGTGCAATGCTCCTACCATTTTGTTCACCTGGTCATTGCTTCGGTATGGTTCATAATTAATTATGAATCAACTAAGTACCTTTTCTCCTCTTTATAATTAGGGTTTCATAATTTATTACTTAGTTGCTTGGGTGTATTTTCTGTACTTAATTGCATATTTATTTTACTACTATAATAACATTAGATTAGGCTCTTATTTCACATTTTAGCTTAATCATTTTGGTGAACCCCACTCATGAGTGATCTTTCGATCCTTCATTGGCACATCATATTTTCTATCATGGCTCCTAAAGTTGCTCAAATTTCTTTATATGATTTAATTCAAATACATCCTAATTGCCAAGTTGTTCGAAAAAATCCTTAGACACCATGTATCTCCCTAGCGATACGATGCCACATCAAGTGAGTGTTATTTTAGATTGTCTATCTGATGACCCTATTCTTTGTGATCCTCCATCTAATTAATCCATGTTAGATTCAATTCAAGCTTTACATTATTTATTTCAAGACAAACTTCAAAGGCTATGGAATCCATGCTTATAACTCTTAAATATAAAATCCAACATCTTAAGGATGCTTCTGAGGCTCATGTTTGTTCTCCTTCTACAACTCATCCTCGTTTTATGTCATTACATGTGCCCATATCAGTGAACCTCGAATCATACCATTACGAGAGCCTCTCACCTTTGATCACAATACTAAGCAACATGAAATTTTTATTGATATCCTTAGGCATCAATTTCTCACTTTACCACCCAATCAAGGTTATCCTCCTTATCGACATGGGGAAAAATATCGGGTCATCCATATTGTAATTATCATCGAACCAATGGACATAATAAAAATTATTGCTATATTCTACAACAAAGAATTATGCATCTTGAGCGTCAAGGCTTTATCTCATTCGTTGCACAACATTCGATGCATGCCCATCTACAATTGTTACATCCCAATGGGTTCCTAAATCTGATTCATCTATGTCTAATGAACATCATGTCATTACTTCTCATGTTTCTTCTACGGAAAATCAAGCGCCACCTAAGCAACCTCCATTAAAACTCAGTCCAACACCTCCTCCTACTAAGTCATCTATAGTATTACCAAGTCCAATTAAGCAACCTCCTCTAAAGATCAATGCAAATCCACCTCTCAAGTCATCTACAATAAATAAGCCACCACTCACTATGCAAGACTACCAAAATCTAGTTAACCTCTTTCAACTTCCACCACTCAAGGCTCCTCCGACATTACCACCTCAACATCCCATCACTTTTATTAAGGAAATTACTCCTTACATTGATCCACTTAGCATCTTTGACTAGATCTCCATCGCTTACATATTTGGGGGCATCATAGTTTCTCCCCTTGCATTACTATCCAATTTCAATATCATCTCATGCACTTGACGCTTCATACTAATCTTCTAAGAATTTTTATGCACCTCTTGATACATTTGCATTGTCATTTCTTAATGACACACTCGTGTTCTTGCGGTTCTTACATTTGAGTTAAGGGTTCTCTTCCAATAAGAACCCATTCCATTTCCCCACTATATCTATCTACTACATACTCATTCATACATGCATACATTTATCACCATTTATTTTTGCATATAATACACTCTTTCATCATTTGTCACCAAACATCAACTACCACATTCATCATACATATTTTGATTCACCAATATCATCATTTCCCGATGTTGTACTCTTGTGTTATGGTTCACACTTGACTGCTAAGGGCATACTATACACATGAACCTCACACACTTCACATTATATATTTGACTTTACCTACTAGATACTTCATGCATCGTGCACCATGCACTTAGGACATCTTGTCTCGTAGTATCCATTCTACAATTTGTGTCTCATTCACTACACACTTTCACACAACATCTCTCTTACATCTACTCCTACATGTTGCAGTCATTACCCTATGATGTACTCTAGTTCCATGGTCCGTACTCGACTGCTAAGGGTATACATCTCAAATGGACCTCATCACACTCACACATTTACTCACTCACTCAATCAATCACTCACACACATATACTTTACACTTTATGCTTTGACAATCATATCTTTTTAGTACAGACATTTCAGACAATTTCTTGACAACGCACTCTTGTTTACGGTTCATTCTTGACTACTAAGGGGGCATAAATAAATAAACCTCATTGCATGCATACACATCCACTTGGGGGGAATGTGAATCCTATCATTCATACTGAATTCCATTCTACATCATCCACAACATATTACATATCTTAGTTGCACTTAGTCTTTCTTGTATTTACTTATTACATGTACACCTTATTACACATGCTAGATTGATATCTTGTATGTCATTATATTTATCATACACACATGCACATTCACTCGCTTTCTAGTTGTGATCACATATTATAAAAATCTTTTACATGTAGCATTTATCCTTGGCGTAGTACCTATTACCAGTCCCATAGAGGCTTCTGGGGGCATCCACTTTCGCACACTACAGGTGTTATTGTTTCATTATGTTTTATAGCACAATAATTTATTGGGTTAGAAATGTTGTGACATACTTTTTATCTTTTCTAAAATGCTAACGAGTGCTTCATGTGCAACATTTGTTATGTAGGGCTATTTTCTTCCATGGTTGTCTACTACATTATTTGACATTGTTTTCTCTTTGTATACTCTTGGTTACAGGATTTTCCCTTTATCTTGTGTGCGCACTTTTCTTCTTATCATCGCTTGAGCCTTGATTGTCTTGCGACATCATGAGTGATGTCCCATATTTGTAACCCATTTTTTTCGGTCTACATTGTTTTTTTGTGTGTTTACTTGTGTCTTACCTTACACATTATCGCTTAGTATACATTTTGTGTTCTAAATGCATGTTTTTATTTTCTTGTACTAACACTTGTCTCCTATCCACTTTGTTTGCATGTACCTTGGTTTCTACCAAGCACATTCCCTTCCCCCTATAGGGCACAGTTTCAACACATCGGTCAATCCTCTTTTTGTCTTTGCATACCCCTTCAACGACGTTGCATATACCCCAAATGAGGGGGAATCATTTGGGTGAATCACTCACCCCATATAATGTTATACACATCACAATACTGGTACAACACAGTTTTTAGTTTCGAACAGGGCTCAGAATCAGACTTGGGTCCTTAGCACAACGATGTCCTTCTTAGATGTCAGTAACTAGGGGGCAGATCTTCAGCATTTTTATAGTTCAACACAATTTTTGGCATGTCACAGAGGCTTTTGATAGGGAAGAGATTCCTTTAGCACTACGAAATTTACATTGGGGGCAAGTACACACCATCTATAATGGTGTTTTCATTTCAGGGAGTAGTTAAAGGTTAGAGGATGACACCAAACTTTCCTCTCTACACTACTTTTTTTTTGTGGCATAGGATCACCCAAAAACCAACATTCAAAGTGCACTCAACAACTCTAGGAAGCAGTCAAAGGTTGAAGAATGACACTAGACTTTTCTCCCTATGTTCCTTCTTTTGTGGTGTGAGATCACACAAAAAATTACCCTTCATCGACATCTTCAAGATCCTTTCTACACCCTTTTTCTCATCATGGATCAGGTGCACATGTTCCTTTTTCACATTTTCAACATTTTTACATATACTTATTTACATAATTTTTACACGTATACATGTGTATTTGACTACTTGATGCTCTTCTCTTTTGCGGGTCCATCTCGTATGAGAAGCGGTAGTCAGCATCACCAACATCATCAAATCAACAACAAGTAACATCGACATCAACAACAGGTACATCGCGACATCTATACATGTGTTTCCACCCCGAGTTCATTTTCATCACCACTTTTTGCACTTTCTCGCTCTTTAGCATCCATGCTTCACATTTTTATCACTCCATGCTTTGTCAAGTCCCTCAACACACTTTCATCATCAATCTACATGGTTATCGGTACACATCTCTATCTAATTTATGTTACTGAGATTTCGCTCACCAACATAAAGTGGTGGTAAATGTAGACACAAAATAACACACTTTGGGTAATTATCTAGTCCTAATTACATACTATTATTGATATAATTCCTAAGTAAGAAGAGTACTAATTAACCCATGTCTTTGGTCACTTTTCTTTGTTTTTTGTTACTTCTTTCAGTCTTGCACCATTATTTTCTCAATCTGTCTTATTACACTCCAACTTTTATCATCCTAGACACCAGCACCTAGCTAGGATGCCATCAACACCCACTTTGTACTTTACTCAAAAAATTTGGGTCCTTTCTAGCCATTTGAACATCTTATCTTTTTGGTATTCAAACTTTTTGGGGTTAATTATGAAATACAAGCAAAGGAATCATATAAATATAAAGTTATGTGATCATAATAAAGGACCAAACACTAAGCATTAGTTATCACCACCTAAGGTTTCATCCATCAAGCATCTAATAGCGCCACAGCGCCGTTGGATCCATATAACACCATCACAAGGGATACAAGGGCTAGTTACTCGACATACACACTTTATAGGAGGGAATTTCATTATATTCCATGCACACATCTATTACATTTCTTTACATCTAGCTTATTTGTTCGTTATCAAGTGTGACATACACAAGAGCCACCTAGGGCACGATTCCACACACACACATAGAAATACATTGGGTCTGAGATGTAGTGCGGTGATCGATCATAAGTTCACCTTTGTGGTGATAGGCGAGACACGATCGACCCCTCATTATGCATCTTTCTTTTTAGGATTTGATGTCTATTTGAGGGTTTTGCAAGTTTATATTTCATTGTAGGTTTCCAGTGACCTCAACGATCTTGGTGCTACCTTAGAGAAACCAAACGTGACTAAAAATGAACATCTTGCGATTACTTAGAGGAGGTTTCGAACTTTTTGTAGACTCGGGCACCTGTAGAAACAGGTCTAGGGCACCCACAGGTGCCCCTGTCCCTCTCTCAGAACCCAGTCGAGCCTACCTCTCCAGATATGCATTTTTTTGGGTCTTTGTGTGATGCTCCTTCCATTTTGTTCACATGGTCATCACTTGGTATAGATCATAATTACTTGTGAATTATTTAAGTACCTTTTTCTCCTCTTTACAATTAGGGTTTCATAATTTATTGCTTAGTTGCTTGGGTGTATTTTTCTACTTAATTACATATCTATTTTACTGCTACAATAGCACTATATTAGGCTCTTATTTCACATTTTAGCTGAATCACCCTTGAATTTCAATGTGGACAAGGTATATGCATAGTACCACACTCTGTGTAAGACCCATGGCTACGCGGCCAAATAGCCATATGTGGAGACCATGGAGTTGGATGGAATGGATTTAAATCCCATGGTAACTTTGGTTGTTAGAAAGGAGACATGTAGAGTTTTCATTTATCTAGGCCCAAATTTACAAGATGGAAAGGTGGTTGAGGCATATGACACATCGATCAAAACACCATATTTTGGGAGGGAAGTCGTGAGAGAGAAAAACACAAGCCTGAGCCAATCTGACAAGAATAACAAGAAGAAGAAGATGAAGGAGATGACACTAAGGGGTAGTTGGATCACAATAGAAGGAAGAGGAGGTAAACAAAACATGGATAAACTTCAACATGCATCCCTCAAAGAACACCTCCATTGATCCCAATTGAAACTACGCACACAACTAGTATGGGAGGAGAAGGGCGTGATGAAGAAACCCGAAGGATGGGAGAGGGCTTAGAAGGAGATAGGATTCCTCATGTGATTCAAATTATGGAAGAAAAGAAAGAGAAATTTGAGGAGTGCGAGGAAGAAGAAATACCACTTGATACCTTGGCACACATGGAGGAGCATGAGCAAGAGAAAGAGCAAGATAGCAAGAGGAGCGGGAATATGAAACAGACTAAGGCATATAAGAGGACACCAATCCCTCCCACTATAATGTTATGCAAGAATCACCTGCATGAGTAGTGCTCGGTGGGACCAGGACTTGGATCCTCGGTAAGAACAGGCTAAGAAGACACTCATCTCCTTGCCCTCACATGACATACATAGATGACACATCAAAAGTAATTAGGGCTAGGTTTTAAAGCTCTATGGATGTTGAATAATTATTTTGTATGTACATGCTTGATAAATTAGAATCCCATGTCTGAACATGTAAAATGTTATCCTTTATAATGCAAACTCAAATGAAGGAGTTGAAGTTTAAATTAAGAAAAGAGGCAATCGACGAGCTACAAGGGACAAAATACCCATAAAAAAATCTTCCAATTTTGGTTTTCACACATAATGTGACGCATAAGCAAGTAATACCTTAATAAAGATGGCAAATGAATTTGTGTGCATAAATATTAATAAAGGACCTACACTATGTGATGCGCAAGACAATTTTGAGGATGTATGTAGAAAGAATAAAAAGATAGCCTCATAATTGAATAAAGTGAAAAAGAGGTTGGCCGATGTAAATACTAAGGCATTCGAACTAATCACCCACATTGCGCAATCATGTACTGAAGCAGTCCTGGTGGCCAAGTTTGATAAAAATATGGAAATTGATAACTTAGAAGAATTTATTAACCTATTAATAATAAGGGAAAATAAAGGATAAGAACAAACATCATAAAGAATGGCAAGGGTGAATAAAGAAAATATTAATAGAATAATAAAGGAGTATGAAGAGTTTGGTGTGGAAGTGAAAGGAGATTCATAGAAGATCGAGAAAATATTCATCAGATTTTGAGGATATCTCTATTATAAATGCATGCCTCGAAGAATAAAAACACAAAGGAGTCACCTAAAGGCCTACTTGTATACAAGAGAAAAGGCGACGCAAGTGAAATTTTTGCAGGAGGTAGAGGAGATGAATAAAACCATAAAAAAATGTGACAAACTAGAAGTAAGACTAGGAGAGTTATAGGCTATGGTAATGAAGAGGGTAGATGTCATGGAAGAGATGACTTCGAATGGGACATCGTTTTGAAATAATTATAGGAGAAATCCAAAAGACTAACCCTAGAGGGAATTCCAAACATAGTTGAACCATTTTCGTGAAGTCACCGGATGTGTAGAAGATGCCCTGCAAAGGTTGTAATCCACTAAGACACACACCAATACTAGGGAAATATGATCAAAATTGAGCTATAAGTGACTCAAACTATCCCATCCGGCATGCCAAAAATTGTTGTTCCATGAGATTGCACTCTTTCCGAGGTCGATCTCAAAACCTCAATGAAACATTGAAAGACCTTCAAAATGTGGGACAATGGATCCTTTGAGGTCAATCCCATAGAAGATTGGCTCTTTCTATCCTAGCTCACTATGACTAATAACCAACACTACACTACTGTTATTTTATCTTGGCCTAAGTATTCCAAGGACCAAGGTGTAGTGGGAGAAATCTTGAAATAAATAAAGGTGACGCACAAAACTAGAATAAGGTTTGATTCTAACTCCGAGAGACAAAGATATAATAATACATGTAAATATCTAAGATAATGCACATATAACTTTGGACTAAATGAACATTGTAAGACTAAAGGGAAGCAATAGGACCGAAATATTCACATTTAACACTATCACATTCAAGGAAAAATATCACACTTGCATATAATATCAATAAACCTGTCTATTTACATATAATAAATTTAAGGCATGTGAAACCTTCATAGGTACATTACAAAGGTTTGAAAGCAAAAAATTTAGCTCAAAAGGGCAGAACTCTTAGACTTAGTAGAAAAAACAAATCCTTTGCATGTGTTTTCGCACTGCATATCCCTCCATGAATGAATTAAACCACCCTACCAACACCAAGGACCAATCTCCATTGATTTCATAGGCCGTACGAACACTTGACATTGCTCCAATCACATGCCATCATATCACCAGTACAGGAGGAAGACGCCATTCAAAAATTAATATCGATTGTTAGAGTGGTTGAGTGTCCGATTTGAATTAGGTATGGCTTTGTTGATTTATGCAGAGTTTTGATGTTTAGTCACCTTGATCTCATCTTTCATGAATTTTTGTGTGTTTGACAAACCTCCAATGTCCTGCTGGATTTATTTTGATCTCCACCACTATTATCTCCCTTCTTCATCTCATTATTCTTTAGTCTACAAATTATAGTACATTCCCAGAAGTTTTCCCTTCCCATGACATTTCCCTTATAGCACGGACTCTTAGTTCTGTGGAATTTTAAATTTTCCTTATGTTGCATATTTTTAATTTGATTTTTCTATGGGCATTTCAATTTACATGGCCTATTCCACACAAACTTCCCTATCTCTCTTGTGATTTACTTTTCTTCATACGAGTCTCACGTGGTCCTTTGTCTTTGTTCGTGACATATGTATCCACGGTCATGTTCCTTTGTTATGCGTATTTTGTAAAATGTGGTACATTGTATTTTCCTTTTCCACATGCTAAATTTCTTTGTTGTGTGAGTCTCTCTTATAAAGTCGCATAAATCTACAACTTGAATGAAGTTATCCAAATAACATGGGTGTTATTTTAGATAGTAGGTGCCAATGTACAATAAAATAAAAATGAAGCATTTCATGCTAGATCCCCCAAGGACAACTTCTTTCACCCTAAACATCGATATGAATTGAATATAACAATACATTACGAAGGTTTTAGTGAAGATATCTACAAACTACTCAAATGTAAGCACAAACTTCAACTTCATAGCTCCATACTAAATGATATTTCAATTGAATTATATGTGGATCTCAATGTACATCATACATTTATGCTTAATTGGGTTGTGAGAGATATGAATTGCACTTTGATTATCACACCAAAGAATAGTGGAATTGTTATGTGGAAAACCAAACTCAACTAACAAATATCAAGCTAGAGTGCCTCCTAACTACCCGAATAACACCATGATAATATGCATCAACAAAGGATAATATAATGATAGTCTTATTCTCATGTAACTAGACCAAAACCAAGGTTATAAGAAAATTTAAAGTTATATTTATGAGTATCAATATTGTCACCAAATATGAGTCTACAAAGCCCTCAATCTCATAAGATCCCTATGATTTTGAACTAGACATAGGGACATGGTTTCTAGTTAAGGAAATCCCTAACCCAATAATTAAGAAGTACACACACTACACATAAACATAGTGGAAATCTTATATTAAATAGCTAGAGATTGTAATGTCTAGCATGAGCTACAAGCCATGTTTTATTTTGAGATGCAACAACAAGATCTTTAATCTATAATGGTGAGGTCTCTCGGATGTCCTTTTACTCTCATAATGGAGGACTCTCTCCCCCTCTAGAATTTTTGTACTATTCAAAATATTCTTTCCTACCTAACTAGACTTCTAAATTTTGAGATTTTTTCTCTTAAACTAATCTACTTCTATCTAGATGCCTTGAATGTTTATTCAAAGCATGCCTCTATAAAGGTATTAAAGAAGGCCACATGTCAATTTGAATTAATGTAGTTGATAAAGATATAACACATGCCTCTAATGATCATGGAGTCAAAGGTGGTTTTAAGGTATTTGGAGTCCAATGGTCTAAAGGTTTTGATTCTTATCTATTTCTCTTACACAACCCTCAATCCTTGCACACCCGTCATGAAATACATTCTATCCTTGCACAATTTTTTTCTTTTATAACCTTTAAGCCCAATGTTTATGTTTCACACTCCATCCATTCTTTTGTGTGCAAACCAATCCTTATTCATATTCACTCATTGAGTTTGTTAGTTTCTTGTGCTTTGGCATTACATAAACATTACCAAATGTGTCTAGGTTCTTATGTTTATACATAATAAACCCTTAGTCTATTTTCATATCCTCAAAGTTCTCCATCTTTTGTGCTTCATTCACACAAATATTTACACTCCATTTATTTGTTCTCTCCTTTCAATCCTACATAAATAGTTTTATGCACATCATGCACATAGTGTGTTAGCCAAAATTATAAAGCATGCCTCCAAATCCTGCGCACTTATTCTTGTTCACTCTAAAGTTGTACATATTTGAAGGGATATATATTTTTGGTCTATGAAAAATTTCTCATTTTCCGGGATTATCCTACACCAGACTCCCATGGAAGAAGAAGATGTACAATTTGGTTTACAAGTTGAAATCCTTAAGAGTATGGCCATAACAACCAATCTTTGAGAGATCCACCATGATGTACCCTCTTTTGCACAATTATTCCGCTCCAAAGAAAAATTATTTATATTAGTTTTTATATGTCTTATTTACCTCTCTAGAGTCTAAAATAATCTTCCTTCTACTTCTTCAACATTTTTTCTCTCCAATCACATATTTATGATCCTAACTCTCCTTCAACTTGTCACTTTCTTCTCCATGGTATTTATACAAGTCTCGCCACATTAAATATGGGTGATATTTATATTCCTTGGGGAATTTAATATAATATGCATTCACTAAAAACTTGAGCAACACCTTGTGTGGTCCTATATTCTTCCATTTCAGTTTGTTATATTTCCCTCATGAAAATCGTCCCTTGTGAAAATGTACCAATATTGATTCTTCAACATCAAATTCCTTATTTTTTTGTCTCCCATCCATGTGCTCCTTTTACTATAAGTTCCTTTGCTCTAATTTCTTATGCACACCCTCGTGAACTTTGCACATAAATTTTGTGTATTCTTATGCTTGTTTTTCTTCCTTTGATTCGTCTTATTTATCTTAACTCTGTGACTCCTCTAGGGATAATATCATGTCCTAGTTTTTGATTTATCTGCGCAACCAAGCATTTCAATAAATTACCCAAACTCTTGTTCACAACCTTTATTTTCCCATCGATTTGTAGATGATGTGCATCACCGAAATTCAACAATGTTCCCAATTTCTTCCATAAGGTTCACTAAAAATAGCCTAAGAAATTGTTATCCCGGTCGAATAAAATGTTGTGTGGTATTCCATGATTTATTACCACCTCTCTAAAGAATAAGTTATAAATTTATACCACATAAATCATCTTCCTATTGTAGAAACCTAAATTTGGTAATTAGGTAATGGATGTAGACACCTTGATTCTACCACCCCCTTTATTAAATTTTTCATCTCATTTCAATCCCATAAAATCCCATGAATAATTAGATAGATATGTAATCATTGGTAATTAGTTAATCATGTTCTCACCTAAAAATCCTACACTAACTATTCATATAATAATAAAATAACCCACCTCAAATCCCACCGTATCCCCCACTTTCAAACATTATCCACTACCCTCCATTAAAGTCTCCACTCACCCCCACTATCAAATAAAATAATCCAGTCAATTCTTCATTATCCCTCACTTTTAAATATTCTCCACTATATGTAGACACAAAACAATTCACTTATTACTATTACATTACGCCTCTAGTATGTCATTATATGCATGATTCCTAAGCAAAAAAACTAGACATTGATAACACTTGTTTTGCTTTACATTGACATTGTTTTATCTTTCCATGCTTTCGTCCTCTACTAATTTGGAATCATCCCTTTACTTTTGGGCATCACACAATGTTTTATTTAGTTGAGCATTTCATGACTTATCTTTGGAACTTTCGTACATAAGTGCCCACTAGGGGACAATAATGGTCGACACTAGTGTCCCCTTGTGGGCACTCCCATCCCTTCACTTGTATCTGTATATTTTTAAATGAACCATCACATGTTTATCTTGTTTAAAATTATATTAATCACTTTGGGTCGGTTTCTAGTGTTGTTAATGTTGAAATTCAAGTAAATGAATCATGTATATTCACAACGTACTAACTATTCTAAAGGGGCACGAGGTTACTATTTTCAATCTACTTCTTGGGAAAAAGAGAAACTTAAGGAATGTATTTGGGTTACATCATTCACTGGATAGGAAGGATACAATCTGAATTACATAGTACACATAATCTTGGGGAAAAGTAGTTGTAGTTTGCTTTATCTTGGTGCAACTTCGCATAAGGGAAACATGGTTTTAAGGGACACGGTTTCTATCACATACGCACCAAAACTACATTGAATTCTAAATGTAGTGTAACACTCAAAGTGAAAACACATTGGGGTGATTACCGAGATCAATCGACTCAAGCATATGCATATTTTATTCCATCTAATATGTGTTTGAGTCTTGTGCAAAGTAGATAGGGTTTGTTTTATAGGCATAAGTGTGAATGGGAGAACCCTAAAAGTAAGTGGATGTGATGCAAAGTAGAGTGAAGATGACATTATTAGACACTTTGAAAGAACCAAATCTACACACCTTACCAAGACCAAAGCACCTGTGTGATTTTGTCCCCTCTTGAGTGATTTTGTATGGCTTAAATTTCATATCACTATTTTCAAGATAAAGAGCATACAATCTAGATCGAGCATGTTTCACCATTTGTCCAGCTCAAATCTAGTCCAAGCATTCATATATCTTATAAATCACACTTATTCTCTTGTTGGTTACACTTGATTATCATTGTATTTTGATATATTGTATGTTTTTGATATTTTTATTTAGTCCAGTCCTCTGATTAAGATTTAATTTTTGTTAATCATTTGGTGAACCCGATCATTGAACATCATATCCCTAACCCTAGTGACCTTAGGTTTCTTTCTTTGGTTATGGATTTCAATATCTTTCATTCATCATGTCAACTCTTAGGGATCATTATCAATATATATCTAGCTTTCCCACATCTCCTAGTTATCATAGCTCCCATGCATCTTCATTCTAACACATAGGATCTTGAGTCTATTGTTCATTCCCAAACAATTGTTGATAATGTTCCCCCATTGTATATCCAGTTCACATTCGTAATGTGCTTGTTAAGTGTGCTTTAGTTGATAATGGATTTGGTCTTAATATATGTAATATCTCCTTTCTCCATCAAATAGGATTTTTTTGTTGATTTAACTCCATATACTCTATGCATTCATGGTTTTGATAATACACCTAAGTGAGTGTTGGAGAAAAACTCTGCCCTTTACTATATGATCTTGCACTCTTAATGTTCTATGTCACGTTATGCCTAATAATCTCAATTATAATATCCTTCTAGGTTATCCTTGGTTACATACTATGCATGCAATCCCTTCTACCCATGTCATAACACACAAGGCCCTTGCAATACCTTCTTCCATGGATAATGCTACAATAAATTCCACACCTCATGTTTCTAATCTTTGTGATATCCTCTCATACATGATAATGAAGACACTACTTACATTACACATCATTCTCCTCTTGTGATGGACTACAATGCTACTAATTTACATGATGAACTTTTTATTAAAACCCATAATACTCCTCCCATTATGTCTCACTCTCATCCACATGATGCTCAATCCCTAATGCATATTGTTGCACATTTACCTATATCTGGAGTTTTGTCACCTATGATGGTTGCTACATATATGATACCTAAGGTGTTGGGAAACACTCATATACCCCTTCACAATGTCACCATGACCATGGATTTCAAATTTGTTTCTTGACACAACTATCAATGTAATTCTAATGATCACATGTTTACTAATTCTAATGTTATACCCTCCTCACCACAAGTAAGAACATAGTGTGTTGATTTGATAATGATTCATGATGCTCTTAACTCACTCACTTTTCAAACTTTTATGCCTTGACTCATATGCTATATCATATCTTGTTGCATCCATATGGGCAACCAATACCCCTCTTTCCACATTTATGTCCATGGTTTCTTCTATAGTTATATGGGCTATTACATATAGCTTTAATGCGTCCTCTCTTTCAAAACTACACGTGTTGCTTACCAATGTTTCACCTATTATAGTTTCTCCTAATGGACACACTCTTATTGTTTATATCATTACACTTACTACTCATGCAATTGGAATCTTAGACTCTATAGGGTTCTCCCCTCACTATGTTGACATTGTTCTATGGTAGCTCTTGTGTTGCCCTTATTACCTAATGTCATGTTATAGTCTAGGTTTAGCACAACATAGTCATGCACACTAACATATCACTCAGAAGTCCAAGTTCTCACCCAAAGTGCACGATTGAGTCGGGTCCCTTCTCGTGTCTAGTTACCAATATGTGATTCCTGCACTCATGGTTATTATAACGTACACATATACCTTATGAAGAATATGAACTTACCGTAATATGCACAAGACAATTAACCATAACAAAAAGAGAGTTGTATTTCCATTCAATCATGATGATTGACAATAATCGCACCACACTCCTTTACTAAACAAAAATTTTGTGTAAGGCAAGACTCGATCGAATTCACACATAAACCGACCTCCTCTTACTTGGATGCTTACACACACACACACACATATATTATACACACACACACAATATATTCTAGTTTTTCCCTCTGGAGTGCTACTAATCCTCCTAAAGTTGCACCTGTGCTATTTTTCCTACTAGGTATACTCTATATGTTTATGCAATCACATCATAATTAAGCATTGATGAAAATGACCTTCCCGCACCCACTATATTTATATCTTATTATTTCTTATTCATTTATTCTGGTACCTAATTTGGTCTACATAATTGTGACAATGGATACATCTCGCTTCCATTTCAATTGTGGATACATTTTCCGATGATAGCACTCGACTTGGCTTCTTAATAGAACTTGCAGACCAGAATTTTTCTTCACAAAATTGAAGATTGAATGATTATTAAATTAATTTTATTGAACTTTCAACCACTTTAGGGGAATTTTGTATTACAGTTCTATTTTGACCTGTAATGTGAAACATGCACATGAATGGATGAGACTGGTTTAGGCCTCATTTTACATCACCAGACTCTTCGTTGAGTAAGTCCATCTAAGTGGATGTTTGAGATTTTCGTTTTGTGGTTTATGTATTCCTCAGATATTTATTCTATCAATATTAGTCTTAAATTTCAAATAATGTCAGTCTTCATAGTTAGATATTAAGAACCAATTAAAATTTCATTTGATGCAACCTCTTTGAAGTTAGATGCTTGCATATTCTAGTTATGGATTGGACACCCTTTGAAGGTAATTTTTTTATTCTTCTGAAAACATTTTTGTTCATGTTGTTGAGTCTGTACACAAAAGAGAGGTTAGAGGAGAGAGATGGAGGGGGAGGAGATTATTACGACATAGTTATGTTGGTTAGTGCCTTAAAGGAACTTAAGTAATGTAATGCCCTATCGGTTAGCATTATATTCCATGAAAAGATAACAAATTTAATAGAAATACACAACAATCATGGTCACTTTGCATGAATGAAGCAAATTAATTAAAAAACTATTCTAAACTCTTTCTTACCCATGACCATCTTCATAGCTTTAGGGATTTCAAAAAACTTGGTTTTGTGAAAAATCATGTCCTCTTGTAAAGGAATTTCCAGTTGGGAATTTGGATCTAGGTCACACTTTACCTGAGTTTTACTACAAAACTAATTTTTTAATTTAATCATCACCATGACAACATTAACGAAACAAAACAGGGGTTGAAAATTATAGCAATTTTTAATTTAATCATCACCATGACAACATTAACAAAATAAGGAGTTCACATCCCTTGACAATTATGGCAATCCAGAATAAGAAATTCTCGTCACTCACAAGAATATTTACATTGTTATAGGTTATGCCAACAAGAATTGGAAATAATTTTCTTGTATTCTTGTTTCTCTGAAACAAAGTTTAGATTAACTGATATGAGTCTCTTAAGTGATGAGAACGAGTGGGGAAGTGGAGAGTTTAGAGTTGGACGAAATGTTGCTAATTTATCTCAAAAGATTCCAAATGAAGTCCAAATAAGGGTAATTTTTAGGGATATTTGTACAAATTCACAAGAATACCATTAAGGGAAACATTTCATCACATCAATGATGCAGTCATACTCCAAATATGTGGGAATGGATTGCCACCAATCATCTGGTGATGTTCTTCCCGTACACAGTCTCAGTCAAATTCCTAAGGAGGGGATTATCAGGGGAAAATGTTGCACCATTGATATGGAGTGGACTTACTCTAAACATGTGGGCAATGATGGGCACCATTGATGGTTTATAATTTTTTTCCTTTAGTTATCCTGTCCAAAGACACAAGGAGGAGATTATACAAGGAAAACATTGCACCAAATCATTAGTGGTGCAAGACTACTCCAATCAAGACATTACACCAAATCAGTGGTGCAGATTTACTCCAATCAAGTAGGAATGGATAGGCACTGTAGACTTGCAATTTTCTTCCTAGATAGTCATTGCCTTGCTTTATTGTTGTTGGGGCCCTAAAATATTGACTAAGTACACAAAGGTGCATGAGCGCGCAAGGCCTAAGTTGAAGGGTGGGCGCACAAGGAAAGGTTCTCGGAGGGTTTTAGAAGAACTCGTGTTATGCGCTAATAGAAAAAGGTCTCTGGGACTTAGCCGTATTTGGCATTTCAGTGAGAACACAAGAAAAGCGTGACCCGATCGCGCACGCAGAGTGGATAAGGTGCCGGCTGGTGACAAGCTAGCCTAGGAAGGAATATTCCTCGCGATGGAGGCTTAGAAGGCCATCACAACAAAGAGTGGAGAGCTCGGTCACGGAGGAGCATGCGCGCCATGGAGGATCATATTCGAGACACTTGGCGTCATATCTCGAGGCCACAGAAGGATGAGTTGGCACTTCAGGGGTGCCTATAAATACAACCGCTCACAAAAGGAAAAGGTGTGTGTGTGTGTGGGTGTTGATAGAGTTGGTTAAGAATATAGAGAGTGAAGCTCTGCGAAATGGCTGCAAGGATTCTGTTGGGTTGGGTAGATAAACTATAGGAGATGGATGTATCAGGGGCTTGGGGTTATAAAATTTCTTTTTGGGAGCTAAGGAATGTAGATCCAATTATGATGTATGACTTTGGTCTACCATACTGTGATGTTCTGTAATGAATCTAATAGATGTAATGAGGTTACCAACTTATTTGAATATGATCATTAATGATTCTGGTCCATCCTTATATCTTCATAGTTCTGTTTCATGTATGTTTATAAGATGAATATGAATCCCTATGCATTTTCCTTTCTGTTTTGATTGGTTCTTTAAGTCTCATTAAAGTATCTTTATCTCTGTAATGGCTGATGGTCTAGAGCCGTTCTGAGCTCTATGATGTTTGCATGTCTCATTCCCACTCACTTTCTTTAAAGTTTGGATCATAGATGATGTTTCCCCACTCAACTCACATAAAAGAGAGACTTGGTACTGCGCGTGCGTCGGGTGAGCGCCAATGCCCGTTGGGTGATAGGTCGACGCACATGGGATTCCCTTGTTCTTTGGTGGGTGTAAAAATGACTACAATTGTTAAGTTTTTACTCTTTTCATGGGCAATTCATGTTCGGTTTCCAGTGGACCTCAATACATGGTCAAAGTATTGGCCTAATAAATCCATTTCCGACCAGCTCCTGTAACTGAATGCACAACTTATGCAACTCTACTACCATCATCTTGTACAAAGAGGCTAATTCCTTGATATTGAATCAATAGCAAAATCAAAATCTCTCCTAGGATTTATGGCATACCATGTAGGCAACAACCCTACCATCATACTCGGTACAAAACATGATATTGGCAAAGTATGTTGTGTAGATGATAGTAAAGGTGTTGTCTCTCTGTGGAGTGGGCAAGGGTAATCTTCTAATTTTGTTCTTACAATTTCTATTCCTATATCTATATGATGCCATGTATAAATATTCCTGCACATTGTTGTGTAAACTAGACCTGTGCATAGCAGACATGAAAAATCCTGCAATATTACTTTTCTGAATATTCCTTTGATGGCATGTTAAATAGACTTGTATGAGATTGGATGACTACTTTCTTCAATGTGGGTTTTGTTGAGATTAGGACGAATTATTTCAATCAAGACAAACCTAATTGTGTTATTATGTTATTTTGTTAAATAACTTGTATTGGTTTGTTTATAAGTGTTTTTTCAAACAATCTGTAACTCGTTTCAAATAATTCCATGTATTTATTGTGGCAGTATATATGGGACAGAGAATCAAACTTTTTAAAATACATGTTCAAGTTTTTTTGTAAACCAACAACTATGCATTTCTAATTTCTTTATCATTATATCTCCATACAAATACCTATAGTTTTGTTAGTTCAAGTGTACATATTGTTCTTATTGTTTTCCATTCTATTTTCTTAACATAATATTCGTAACTCATTTCAAATAAATGCATGTATATATTGTGGCAATTTATATGGGACACATAATCAAACATTTCAACATACATGTTCAATTTTTCCTTCTTATTATTGCTCGCTTCTATAAGTAAACCAACAACAACACATTTCTAATGTCTTTTTCATTATATCTACATACAAATACCTATAGTTTTAAAATGCCAAAAATAACTATGCAATTTATAGCTGTTTTCATCCAAATCTTTGTACATTATATCACTTTTTTGTTGCATATAGAATTGTTTTAAGGGTTAGACTTTATGTTTTGCGCTTTTAAAAAATATAAATGAATAAGGAAACAAACTTTAGAGCTTCTCATTGTTTACAAATGCGTGTAAATTTACTTACGTCATATACAAGGTGAACAATGCAATGTGAACGCATCCTTCATTTCATGTTTGACTACACTACAAGTTTACATTTTCCACCATATATTTGTAAAACTCCCACTTTCTCGAGCATCTTTTACTTGCCATGGAAATAAATTTGACACACAAAGGCATTTCTCAATTAATTGAGGGTGGTTCTAATGTTGACCCTACATTTCAGTTACTACACTTGTCCTCCCTATGTTATGTTCTCAACCCCACATGACATCAATTACACTTGGGACTTGCAAACAATATTTTAGCAACAAGGAACCATTGCAGCACAAGTTTCATTTTGGTATTTATTGTTCCACATGCAAGATTCAAATCCTCTTATTGAGGACTGGGAACTCCTAATGTCTCACACCGACTCACACCTAACTCAACAGGAGCTCAACACTTTTAAGGACACACCACATTTGTTTGCAAAAAACGAACTAGTGGACTCCCACAACCTTCAGATGTTGAAAGCATTAAATGTTCCAATCGCACAATCCATTGTTGAAGGTAACAAACGAGCTGCAACAAGAGAACCTGATGATGATCAGTTGGAACACAAGGTTCTTCTATGCAAACAACAAAAATCATGCTTATTGCGAATTTATGGGTTGATGCAAGCCTTGTAAATGGAGCTACAAGAACAATCACCGACATTGTTTACGACACATCAATGCCACCACCAACATTACCTTTATTTGTTGTTGTCAAATTTGATAGATACAATGACCCATGTTGGGATCCCTATAACCCGTTACATATTCCGATACCCCCTATTTCAAGAGGGAATCGAAGACAATTGCCAATTAAAATGGCTTGGGGATTAACTATCCACAAGTCACAAGGACTTACTTTGCATAAAGCAATTGTCGACATTGGAAACACTGAAAGGCAAGGTCTGACATTCACAACTTTGTCCAGAGTCCCCTCACTTGACAATCTCTGCATTTCCTCTCCTTTTTCATTCAAAATGTACTAAAAAATGACACGCGTATCAACACTTGGAGCAAGAAGAAAGGAGTCAAGTCGGTGGCCTCTTCTTTGATATCACTCAACCAAAACAACCCGTCAGTAAATACTCGGCATCTTCTTTGATAACACCTCCACTACTATTTTACTCAACACTTCTTCTATCTAAAGTGGTATCAAATATATCAAATGTTTACTACAAATAAAATTCGCCACAAAAGGCTACCACTCATGATATAAAATCTGCAAATGTACAGAAGTCTTCATGTATTCTTGTTTAGTTTAAATAAAATAGTCCACAAAAGGCTACCACTCATGATATAAGATTTGCAAATGTATATGTACAAATTCGTAACACATTTGAAATATACATATAGAACCTTTCAATGTAATGCTTCATCTATATTCTTACACTTACACTATCAATCACATCTCTTATCAACATGTTAATGATAGTATAAAAAGACTTTTTCAACAAAAAAACCAACGAAAAAACCGATGCAACAACCGTCTCATACATGTTGAAACACTAACACAATTTCACCCAAATAATTTACTACCCCTCTAGATCAAATAACATATACCATTTGGCATTAAGAGTGCACTCAACACATGCGATTGCTAGTTTGCCGGTAGGCGTCCACTTTGAAGATGTCCTTGCTGGAAAGTGTCAAATTCCGGCGGCTCCAATATTTACTGTCTTGTTGGATTTTAGATATTTTAAAGGTTGCCAAATTTTAAATATTTTTCTACAGTCCTAGATATTTACTATCCTAGATATTTGATTTTGATATTATTCTTCATAAAGTAAATTCTATAGTTTACTATTTGGAAAATAATATTGGTCATATATCTTGTTCAAAGTTTTTGAGATTCAAAAGTTTTCTGATTTTGATTTTATTCTTCATAAAGTAAATTTTATAGTTTAATTTTTGGAAAATAATATTGGTCATATATCTTGTTCAAAGTTTTTGAGATTCAAAAGTTTTCTGATTTTGATTTTATTCTTCATAAAGTAAATTCTATAGTTTGCTTTTTGGAAAATAATATTGGTCATATATCTTGTTCAAAGTTTTTGAGATTCGAAAGTTTTAATAGATAAATGTCCGGTGTTTGACCAAATGATGAAACATGATTTAGTTTGGCGACTATCATAATTGTGTCTTACAAAAATATGGACAATAGCAAAATAAGAGCTTTGCAACAACATATAGACATCCAGGCAATATCAACACGAAATACAATTCAAATAAACTAAATATTGCTACTATCTCCGGCATAATTTGCAACTCATTTGCAATTGCTAGTTATAAATAAATTGAATTCAAATTGGAAAGAAACCGAACACTACCGAAGAATAAGAGCACTGAAATCAAAATAGCCACACAAAAATGCCGAGGAGCATATTGACGTGCCCTTCAAAAGACTCGAACAAATTGGAGCAATAATCCACTAGCACACAATTGCCTGTAGACAGCCAAGAGCTAAGGCAGAGGATACCGAGTTGTTCAATGAAAGCTTGGAAGTTGAAATGAAGTGTGGAGGCCGCGGATGATTGCAGTTGGTTGGGTGAATTTGGAATGGTACTAGTATTAAGATGGCGTTCTTGGCAAATCCTTTATCGTTAAGCCTTCCAGAAAGCGCATTCGAATCGTGGGTTAGAGAAAGCGGTTACCTGGAGAGGATTGACCAAGGAGGAGGGGAAGGGGAAGGGGAAGTTGGAGTTTTGGAGGGGGTCACGAGTAATAATAAACTGTGGAAGATAAATTTAAATCCGTTTGGGAAATTGAGTGCGGAGGATCTGAGCAGAGAAGCGGTGCCTTGGGCTGCACAGTTTTGGGGCCGACCCGACGCTTATTCACTCCCCACTAGCATCACGCACTTCAACTTGCGAACGGAGGAGAATGTCAAGAGATATGCGCGCAATTACATTTGTCTTTCCCTCCTCATCGTCGCTTCTTTCTTGTAATTTTTTTTTCAAATTCGTGTTTAATTTATATCCTTTCTATCTCATTATTATACGTATAAACTTCCTACGCCAACTGTACTGGAAAGTAAAGAATTGATCTATAATATTTTGGTATAATTAAGTATTCAACATGTTCAGATTTAGGATCAAGTGTGAAATTGGATTTAAAAAGCTATGAAAAAGTTCCCTCCTGCAAATTGGCCCATTATGGGCCGCCCGCTTTAGAATCTTCCTCAGATCACGGTATTTCTTATCGGCAGAGAGGCCTTCTCATTATTCCATCATATTTTAGAGTCTTTGCTAGGGTTCAGTATTCCACTCTAGCTGAGAGGCCACCTCTTCATACGGCTGTTGCATCTAGGAATCACAGATAGCCAACTCCTCTCCCACATCCACAGCGCCACATTAATAGAGAAACCATAGGGGCATGGAACTGGGTATAGTTCCAATTTTCTGCTAGACTACGGTGCAATCTACAAAGTGTAAAAATGCTGAATAATATAGAAGATGTAGCATTTCCGAAGAGAATAGGGAAAAACTATCTCCAAAATATAAATTTCTAAAATACAAGAAGGTAGATGGTAGGGGCACCTTCACACCCACGAAGGATCTACACTTGCAAATCTGTCTGAAAACACATACGAGGTCTAAGAGATGAGCCCTATGTGCTAGATACGAAGTAAAATCACATAGGATACATATGTTAGTTTTAGTTTTTCCCTCAATTTTTACTTAAGGGGAAGAAAACCCTATTTACATCAAGACATAATCCTTTTCCAATCCAAACATACTGTAACATTATATAACATAACATTTTCCCTGCTTAAATAATACGTAGACGGTGGGCCTTCGGAAAAATAGTCTGTAACATGCTCCAAATACTTATGTTGTGTCTAGGTGGCAAAATGCCCCTTTTAAAAAAAGTGTCACCAAAGCTAGTAAGAGCTCTAGGGTTAAGCCCACTTATCCTAGAGAATCACACATAGTGGAAATATATGTTGGGAATCGAACTAGTGACAACTAAGTTGGCTTCCTTTCAGTTTTCCACCTCTTTTTACTAGTTCAAAAGTCTGGATGCTTAACCAAGAAATCCTTATTTCCAAAGTTGCATCCTCTACTGGCAGCCCCTTCCACTTTATCTTCAACATTTTGATCGTCCTATTTTAGAGAACTTTCAGCTTCTCCCCAATTATATATTTCGGCTCCAAGATCAATTTTCCTTCCTCATCAGCTACATGTATCTCAGTGTATGGGACTATATGGCCTCCTAACTTGTTCTTCAAGCATGACACATGGAAAACGTCATGCAGCCTCCTTTGTTTAGGATATCCAATGCATGGGCCACTTCACCAACCTTGGCTCTTACCCTAAGGGCTTATAGTACCTAGGTTGCAGCTGTTTCTTTCCCTTCTCCTTCAATGTGGGTTGTTTATATGGCTATATCCTAACAAAAACTAAATCTCCCGTTTCAAAAGCATGTTCTTTCTTGTACAGATTCACTTGTTGTGTGATTCTGTTGACATTCACTACTAGGTTGTCCTTCAACACTGTGAGAACATTTTACATCTCCTGCAGCATGCGATGCCCTTCTGAGTTACCTAGTCTTAAGGTGATGGAAGCTCATATCCATACAGTCCCTTGAAGGGGGTCATCTTGATGGCTGAGTGGTATGTGCTGTTAAACCAACACTCATCCACATGCAACCATTCTACCCTTTTTCCCTGCTTGTCCTTTGTGTACATTCTAAGGCACCCTTTAAAACATTTGTTGACTAAATTTGTTTGCCAGTATGTTTGATGGTGTTAGGAAATACTCATGTTAAATGTCATCCTCACTAAGTTGAAGCAGTGTAGAGTTCCAAGGTTTCTATCATAGATGATGCATTGCAAGATTCCATGCAACTTTAAAATATGTTAACTTAGCACTTTTAGGGCATCGGACCTTGACTTGGTCATGGGAATGAAATGAGCATATTTAGTCAATCAATCGACACTTTGAATTGTGGCAGGCCTGAGATGAATTTCATTTATACTACTTATCACTTTTGATTGGGAGTAGCATGTGGCTGGCTGAAAGCCTGAAACAGTCCCAGGGATGGCATAATTTCAATTCTATTATGTTGACAAGTATCACATTCAGCTACAAATTCTTGAACATCAGACTTCATGGTCTGCCAGAAGAAGTTGCTGGTGATATTCCTATTGGTTTGTTGAAAACCTAAATGCAGTGTGGAAGGAGGCACACGCCCATGTTCAAGTGCCTTTTGAATGAAAGGCAAGTCAGTTTTAAATTACATGCAGTCTTTAAAGAAGATGATATTGTTCTCAACTGACCAATCCTTTCCCTTCCATTTATAATGTCTTGTCTGAGTTGGAGTGTAGCCGGATCACTTGCATAGTCTTGAAGAAGCTCCTTTAGCTAGGCAGGTTGCTAGTAGAGATGGCATGAAAATAAGGGTCTTATCTCAGCGGGACATGGCATTTGCTAAAACATTCTCCTTCTCCTTCTTATATACAATCTCAAAATCATTAGTCTGTAATGTATTTTTAATGTGTCCCTTACATTAGAAGGCGTTTCAGATTGAGGTGGTTAGTCTTAATGGAAAATCTGCTCACAAGAAGATTCTGATGCCACTTGGCCACTACATGCAAGATGACCAACAATATCCGTATCGTATATTGACATGCGCTTCTCCCTGTCTTTCAACTTCTTTCTTTCAAAAGAAATGGGATAATTATCTTGTGAAAGGTTTGCCCTAAATCCAAAGGCATCACATTCAATAATAAAGGCCTATAAAAATCAAGCCTGGTTAAAACCAGAGCAGAAATAAGATTATGCGACATCGTCAAAAGACTTTTGTGTCTCATTAGATCACCGGAAGGAATTATTCTTGGTAAAGTCAGTAAAGGGCCGAGCTATTGTCGAGAAGTTCCTCACAAACCTTAGATAGAATCTGGCTAATCCCAGGAAACCACAAAGTTTCTCAGTGTTTTTGGGCACGTGCCAATCATATATAGCCTTTATCTTTGCAGGATCGGTGTGCACCATTTCTGTAAAATGATATGGCCAAGATATTCTACGATGACTTGGAAAACTCACACTTCAATTTGCTAGCATTAAAAACTTCATTTTATAATGTGAAATTATCAAGCACATTGATTTGGAATTCTTAAGAATAGTAAAAGATTGCTACAGACCCTGATTTTATTAGAAAATGGTAGCTTTGACTAGAAAGCTTATAAATTCCCAACCAAAAACTCCTAAAGAAACAATGAAACGGCATGCAAAAATCTTCAAAAGAGGGAGAAAATAAGCTCACTAATGTGCGAGGAAACACAAGCCTGCCCCTCATATAGAGGTTGTTCTGGATCAATCTGTCTAGTCAGGTTTCTCCGAAAACTTGTAGATTTTTTAGAGTTTGCAGGTTAACTCCAGATGAAGAGATGGAGTTTTCAGGAGTTTTGAGAGTCTAATTTATTAAACAGAATTTCTCTTTGCAGATTCAAGAGTATGGATGCGAGTGCCAATTGATAATTTCATGGAAGAGTTTGCCAGATTTTGCTGGAGAGTGCCTACTAGCCACAAAAAGGTTTTCCTTAAAAAAAGTTCACTAGAAGCACCTACAAAGAAGTGAAGAAGGCTTGTACAACAGAAAGAGGAGACTGAAATCATAACTTTGATACCATGTTTGTCTAAATGTCCATTCAACCATACATGAACTTCAATTTCTACAGCCTCACATAAACACATCTCACATGGCAACCACACCTAAGAACAGAGACCAATTTGCCATGAATGGCACAATTTGTATATAATTATAACAAAGAAGCTCAATACATTGAGGAGTTGCCATATTTTGACAACATAGCCTCTACACGACTAGCTCTTTGCTATTAGACAAATGGCATGCCCATGACTCTTATGTTAAGTATGTCTAACTTTTGTCTAGATGCCTTTTATAATATAATTAGGAAAATGTGAGAAGTCAGCTTTAGTGAGAAGATAGAACCAATCAGAATTGAGCACATGGATTAGTAGGATCCATTTGTGATGGTTGGATCAGTTTTGTAGGTGCGAATCATGACCATTTATGTCATGCCACCCAAGATTGGTCTTATCCTCATGTAGATAGTAAGACAAGCCACTTGACTCCACGGCCACATAAGGTTGTCGGGACGAGGGGTGAAAAATACATTCACCAATTAATTAATTAATGTAAAGGTAAACATTATAACATAAATGTAAATGTAACCATACAAAATAAATGAAATAAACACATTGAACACATAACACAGATATAATGTGGAAAACCCCTAAATGGGTAAAAACCACGGAAGAATAATCCACTATTCGAGAAACTTTTACATCACCAGTCCAGTAACTCCCTCCTCACTTCTATTCCATGTTTTTACCAGGATCACCCGTAATCCATTTGATTTACATGATATATCTTGAATATGACCTATAGTCATATTTAAATAACCCGAAGGGTTATAACCATATTAAGTGAAGAGTACACCCCGATTTAATAATTAGTTAAATAACTAACAAACCTAATATAAAGTTTATATTTAAATAATATGAATATAGTTTATTCTATATTATTTAAATATAAACTATATATTATGATGCACTTAATATTATAGTTCTAACACTCCCCCTTAATATTAAGTGGGATCCATATGCCAACATTACTGTTTGTACAACATGATTTACAAATCCATAAACCCTAAAGGTTTAGGCTAGCACATGTACTTTTGAAGGAATTATAACACCTTCATCATGCTCAACTTACCTTTTGGTACAAAAGAATTTGGAATCCATAAATCAGACATATGATTTAGGCTAAGCATGATTTGTGAGACTACATCTCACCGTTTCTCGTGGAAATATTCTTATACCGCATCTCTAGGAGCCTTTTATAACACAAGGACATCTTTTACAAATAGATGCACACTTTGGATTGTATTTTTTCCGTAAACTCTATCAGTTTACTTTAGATCATACAAGATATTTTACAATGATTTTAAACCAGAATAGAAGTATAGAGGAGGAGTCAACAATCGCCGGCCGTTAGGAGGTGGCATTGCCATGCACTCCCCCTCAATGGCAACTCTGAAAGGCCAAGCATTGCACACACTTGCAGTATTTTATAGCACACAATGGCTCGTAAACATAACTGCAATCTTGATCTTCAAAATTGGAGATCTTTATCACCGTAGAGAACCTTCTCTCGGATAACATGCATATGAACTTCAATATGCTTCATTCTTTGATGTTGAATCTGGATTCTTTAGCAAGAGTAATACAACTTTGACCACCACATAGAAGAATACTTCCTTCAGTTTCCATGTGTATCTCTTCCAACAACCGCTTCAACCACATGACTTCTTTCTTTGCTTCCATTGTACTTCTCTGCCTTAGTAGAAAAAATGGAGACTGTTGGTTTCTTTTGCTGTTCCAAGTAATGGTTCTGCACCAAAAAACTTGAACACATATCCAATATATTTTATATCTAACACAACATCAACATGGTTAGAGTTATAATATCCATATAGACATCATAATAAGCATATAAATCTAAATCATTTATTGATTTCACTTTTAACCATCTGTAAAAGTTAAACACTAGTTGTATAACAACTAACATAACAATATGCTTAACTAACCATGTTATATTACAAATATGTTGAAAATTTTCAACATACTATTCTAAAATATATATTAGATGCAATTAGTATTGGATGTCTCCAATACAAACACAAGGGTGTCCCCAAGTGTCATTTGATATGCATATAATAATATTTTAGTAATCACATACTAAGAAATGTTTTATCAAAAACATATATATCTTCATTATCTTATTCTAAGCCTAAATGAGATTAGACTTGATAAATAACATATAATCAAGTTATACAAGAATAATCACAAAATTCACTGAAAACATAATCCACTAACTGTGGACACTTCCCATGGATTTTGCTTCAAACAATGATCATGTAAGCACTTTTCAATACATTTCAAAAATTTAAGCCTATACATGTCATATATGATCAGTTTTTCATAAAAATGAACACAATTCTATTTTTGAATAAACTATAAAAAAACGAAGCAAAATTTTAAAGCATATATAAGCCATTTTGTGTATGTTTTCAGTTGTAGCTACTTCTAGTTCTTTTTTACTAACTATCTGAGGTAATTATGAATGAAAATCAACTCCTTTTTCAATAGTATATTCAAATAAATCATATACTTTTCATTTAGAAGTAGTTTATAAAGCTATTATATTAGCACTATGATTATTCTCATCATCTTCATCTTAATTTATCAATTGAAAACTGATTAGACCCCATTTTTGCGTAAATAGAAATAAATAATTAATGAGGATTAAAAAAGAGTTTAATAGAAATCCCCTCGTCGTTTAATCCTCGTAATCGAAAAAATGATCAGTTTATGCCAAAAAAGGAGGTCCTGTCAAGTGGATAATCTATACATGAATGCATTAGTATGATATTAAAAATAAATCGAAATGTGAGTGAATTTTTTTTTAGTTTTTTTTTCATATAAATGAGGATGACAACTCTGTTGTCATGTCGTAAAAATATACTATTTTTGGAAAATAATTCTTCTCATTAAACTAATTTTCTCACCTTTTTAAAATATCAAAGAACACGTTAAATTTAATTTAATTAAATTACAAAATGAGAAAAGAAGAAGAAAGATTTAGCATACAAAAATTTGGTTGAGCATTGCTTCTATGAGGATGTTTGTAGATGGCTCGGCCGAGTTGGTTTACCCAACTCGGCGAGCTGAGTTGCTTATTTTTATGCCAAGTCGAACTCATTCATATATATATATGACCGAGCCATAATCTCCACCGGTCGTGCCTACGTAGTAGAGAGCAACGGCCACAACTTACACATTACTTGGCATTCCAACCATATCTGTTAAGCCTTGTGTGGGAAGCAAAATGGTTGATCGCGTGGCCTAAGCCACATTTAGATATTAATCCTTGCCTAGATATAAAAACTTGTAATGTGCCCAACACCTTGAATGTGGGATGAAGTTCCCAAACAAGACACTACAAATACATGGAGCCGGCGCCACTTAGCAAGGAATTAGGTCGGCTGAAGGGGGCAAGAGAGACACGTGTTATAGGTGGAGAGAATTGCATATAATATTATTTAGAAATAATGCTTTTCAAATATAAGATCATTTAGATCTTTTATCATCTCAGAAATATCTCAAACCATAACCTGATGCCTATAGGCAAAATTCCAACGGGCAGCTCTAAACAATTATTTGGATTGGAGAACTACATTTTCAATTAAAATGACAAGTTGTAAAAGCATCACATAATAACAAGACAACAACCTATACAACATGCTCAATCAAACCAAAGACTATTTAGATTTCCATAAACTTGAAACAAAATTAAAAATACCAGGGATGACAATGTAAATGTGACGGTTTGCCATCTGTTAATACAGAAGTTGCAGCAACCTGCAGGGATCTTGGGATTGTAAGAAAAATCTTCCAGTTGGCCTTGCTTTGCACCAAGAAACGGCCCTCTGATCGACCCACCATGCATGAAGTTGCCAGAGTTCTAAAGTCGATGTTGCCAGTGCCTGCTCCTAAGCAACAACTGACCCCTAGTAATAATTACAGAGGTATTTGGATGAATATGCAGATGGTAAGCACAGAGATGTTACAGGGAGCACAAGCAACACTTCTGATGGGCATTTGTTTGTGAGATTTGGTGAGGTGATTTCACAAAACACTGTTTGACTGGAATGAGACTGGGACGGTGTTGTGTCAAAAAAATGCATCCCCACGAGTCCTCTCTATCCTGGGGTCTGCTTTTCTCAATGGATGAGCCAATTTTCAAGTAAACAATGACCAATTTTTCCTTTAACAGCCCATATTTTTTTCATATTAATTCAGTCCACTCGAAACCCTTAAAACAGATAAAATTATTGATTCAGAATCACGGACAAAAAGGCTAAGGCATGAGTTAATTAGAAATTTAAGACACTGTATGTACTTGAAATTACAATCTACATGCTAATAACGAAAACATTGATTGTATTGTGTATTTAAAAAAACACACAAAAGATAGAACATAGCAGTCACTGCAAACTGTAGTGCATTTTAAATAAGACGGCTTAGAGACTTGTATCCACTGATAAGGCTCGTCTAAGCCACCCATAAATGATGTAACTGCTAGTTGCCACTGAGTATGACTTGATGTTTTTATAAAAGTCAACTGAATCTCAGCCAAAAGAACTAAATCTTGACAATGCTTGCATGCATTTTAGAAAAAGAAATAGTATACATTTCAAGCCAATATTAGTCGGTACACTAAAGGCCTCCGGTAGGTGTAATTTATTTTATGACATGTATATATATTTAGTTTAAAGTATATGTTTATATTATAAAACATATAGTTTAACACATTAAAAAATAGGTATATTACAAATACCAACATATAAGGAGGAGGGGGTCCATCGGTCAAGATTAGGTTCAAATGTTAGGATTTTAAATAAGTTATTATATTTCCACAAACAAGATCTCTTATGATCCAACCAATCACAAAATTTGATGGGCTATTTTTGTGGAGGGTTGTCTCCATCCCGGGAGACCTTCCATTTTACTCTCAAATACATTTATTTTCCTGCACATTTAAACCATAAATATTTAAATATTGCAAACTATTAAAAAACTTACTTGTGTATGAAGAGGGCCCAAGAGAATAAATTTTGCACAATATTTCCCAAGGTGGATAATTTTGAGAGTGAATTTTATTTGGCGCCATAACATGGGTCTTCACAAGAGCCAATAGGAAAATTTATTTTCCTACATTTATGGAATATTGTCTCCATATAGGAGACCCGTGTCTTGTTTTTGCTAATTTTTAACCCCATGTATTTACTTCCATTTGCACACACTTTAGAAACTGTATAAGATTAATCGAATATTTCAAACAAAATTCACCCAAACCTCGATTTTAGGTCCTCGTAATTCCTTTCATTTCGAGATTTTACGGCGGGTTGAAAATCTGAATAACTTTCCACCTGTACAAACAACATCAATCCCCCAAAAAAATTAATTCATACCGAAAGGGAACGAGGGTGGGTTAAATAGGTTCCCAACCAACTAACCAACTAACTTCCCAACCGATATGACTTTATGATTGAATAAATTATTTAACCAAAACTTTATCTTGCTCTCGTACCATGTTAGGATGAGGGGTGAAAAATACATTTATCAATTAATTAATTAATGTAAAGGTAAACATTATAACATAAATGTAAATGTAACCATACAAAATTACTGAAATAAATACATTGAACACATAACATAGATATAACGTGAAAACCTCTAAATGGGTAAAACCACGGAAGAATAATCCACTATTTGAGAAACTTTTACGTCACTAGTCCAAAGAACTCCCTCACTTCTATTCCATGTTTTTACCAGGATCATCGGTAATCCATTTGATTTACGTGATATATCCCGAATATGACCTATAGTCATATTTAAATAACTGAAGGGTTATAACCATATTAACCGACGGGTACGCCCCAATTTAATAATTAGTTAAAATAAATAATAAACCTAATATAAAGTTTATATTTAAATAATATGAATATAGTTTATTCTATATTATTTAAATATGAACTATATATTATGATGCACTTAATATTATAGTTCTAACAAAGGTAAATCACAAGTCAAGATTACGAAGGTATAATGGGTAAAACATATTACACGAAGAATAACATCTATGACCAAACAAACATTGAAGCGAAGAACCTATGAAAGTGAATTTGTTGGATCCTTTGTCCCAGTATTGCTGTTCAGTAGCAGTGAGAGCCTGAGAGATCAAAACATGCAACTTTGTGGACAAGGTTTTGAAGAATTTTGACTCTGTGGTATGCCTATAGGAGAGATCAAGATAGATTATCTCCAAGGAAAGCAAAGGAGAGATGAATATAATGTAATAGAGTAGCACTTCTCTCCATACCTAGGAGAATCCTTATTATTTTTCCCCACCAATTCGTGACATTTTTTTGCGCATATATCAATATTACATACTGTCATTCAAATGCACCTTCAACACAGAGTAATTCTCTATAACAATCATGTAAATTCTGCCCTAATACCCTAACATTCTAAGGAAAAACAGGAAAATGAATTATGGCCTATGTCCCAGCCACCATACCCAAGTTGATGGAGAGAGTGCTCTTTTACTAGGTTAACACAAGGGTGTGCTCCATTCTTAGTTCAGGCGGAGCCATATAGGTTAATATTAGCCTCACTTACATGGATGAAACAGGGTCAACCCCAGGGATGGACTCATACTCCATGATCCATTGGTATGAACAATCACATCAAGTATAGCATGAACAATCAGCGCATACGAAAATATTACTTACAGGTTTAGGAACTCGAACATAATGCGTATGAATGAGCTACCGCAGATGGCAGGAAAGCTACCATGAAGTCTCTTTGGTCTCATATTCAGATGGGTGTGTTCAGCAAGACTATTATATACGCAACAGCTGCTCAAGACAGTCCACAAGATTGCAAGAGGAATTTTAACATGAATCTTTCATCATAATCCTACCATTGTCACAGCAATACAATTTAGCCTTGGCCTTGCACCAAGCAATAATGGTAACATTTACTCTTTAAGGGTTGTTGAACATATCTTATCTTAGATTCTCATTCCACGTGAAGTACTAATCATGAGACTTGTGAACCAATTAAAAGCTTAACACATGCCTTTCTTATAAGACAAGAAAAGAACACATCTAAACAACCCATCTGCATGTTCCTGCTATCCTTTATCTAGCCTAATATAAATCAGTCAAACAAATACAATGATGCTTCTTAGCAACCATTGTTGAAAATTAAATACCTCAAAAATTCATTGTAAAAATAATTTTGAAATAGTGTAGTGTGACTGCAATAACCTATGTAGCGATCCTTCTTTCCTATTCTATTCACTGACTCCTGTGATGTCCTACGGTGCCACTTGTGCAGTCATCTCAAAATCATTATGATCATAGTCAGTTCTTTAATCCAATCAACTACAGTACCGACACATATGCCAAACCGAATATAAAGCTGCAATACAGAATTTAAGTAGTCATCGGGAATGACTGAACAATGAGCTCTAGACCTCTGGTTTGTCCCAGCTCAATTATCTAGGGCAATTACCATGCATAAATACTATAATGCATCTATATTCAGGTCTGTGATCCACAATTGTCAGTTGTTGACATCACTTACACATGCCATTCACAATTTTCGGCAACAATTCAGTGAATGCCAATACAATGATCATATTGCCACTTACCAAGCACATCAAATAATGGTTTGTCATTATGCCATAGCTATCAAAACATTAACGTTTTAAAGCTGGAAGCTTTAAAAACCACAACCATTATTCAGAATAGTAGGACTAGAAAACAACTTTTGCATATTATTATAACCAAGGGTTATATTGCAGTCTTCAAGATGTACAATGCATATATTCAAGGAGAAATCCTACTCTTTGATCAAGCACAAGAAGGGAAAAGAAAAAAGGTAATGATTTCATGTAGACATTACAGTGCTTGACACACATGGCCATAACTTCTCCAATTACATATCTCTACTCACCAGACTGCGACTTTGTGCGGGCCTATACCACTCTTGTGCATGGTGAAAATGCTCGCAAATTCCACATGTCCGACAAGCTTCTCTACAAGCTTGGAAATTTCTATGTTCCTGATGGTGCACCTTGCCAAAGACTCATCTGGGAGTTGCACTATGCCAAGATGGTAGGGCACTTTAGCATTACAAAACACTAGCATTGCTACATCAACACTTCTACTGCCCTCACATGTGCACAAACATTGAGCACCACATCGAATCTTGCATTCCCTGTGGCATTGCCGAGCTCATAAATGGGAAGCTGGGAATTTACATGTAGACATTACAGTGCTTGACACACACAGCCATAACTTCTCTAATTAGGTATCTCTACTCAGCAGACTGCGACTTTGTGCAGGCCTATACAGCTCTTGTGCATGGTGAAAAGGTTCAGAAATTCCACATGTCCGACAAGCTTCTCTACAAGCTTGGAAATCTCTATGTTCCTGATGGTGCACCTTGCCAAAGACTCGTATGGGAGTCACACTATGCCAAGATAGTAGGGCACTCGAGCATTACAAAACACTAGCATTGCTACATCAACACTTATACTGTCCTCACAGGTGCACAAACATTGAGCACCACATTGAATCGCGCAGTCCCTGTTGCATCACTGAGCTTACAAATAGGAAGCTGGGAATTTACATACCATTTCTGGTTCCCTACAGACCTTGGTAATCTATCAGCATGGATTTCATGACTGAACTACCTATGGTGAAGCAGAGAAATGACTCTGTGTATATATAAGGTTCCCTTTTTCATTTCTTAATATATCAACTAACAATCCACTCTACTTGCGCTTGGAAATCTGCCTTACAAAGGGAAAGTAGACTTAAGAGTTTAGAGGAGCTTACGTTGAGGAAGACAGGTTGAAGCATTGGGCCATTGAAGAATACCAAGAATAGGAGCTGAACCAACAAGGTCTACCCTAGTTTTTGGTGTCCCCAGCTGAAGGTTTACTTTGGTCTTCTAACCATCCATCTCGGCTTCGTTCACAACCACCTCTCACAAGGTGCCACAAGCCAAGGAGAGAGATTAATGCGCTAAAAAGTTTTCCCTGATAAAGTTTCCTAACCGTAATCTCTTTCTTTTACTTTGATTGATGGTAGTTCCTTATATCATGTATTGGATAGGATAGTGTAGAATATCTTTATCTTTTACATTAGTTATTAGTATTTACAACTCATGCTTCTGCCTAGTAATATCCCTTATGATTCTACGAACCTTAGATTAGATATAGCTTTTGCTCACTGCTTAGTGACACTCTCTCTTATCCCATAACTCTTGCTTTTGCCTAGTGACACCTCTGGATCTAGTAAGGCCCTACACCTTATACCTTTAGTGATTGTGTGTAGATTCTACTTTTGATCCATTACAACTTCCTATGCACACAACCCTTGTTCTTTAGCCCCAAACTGCTTTGTGGACCAAAAATTTATGTGTTGGCCTTAGAATGGTCTTATACCCTATCCTATTTTTGAGGATCTGTCATAGATATTTCTTGGCTTGCATACATTCTGATGAATCTGATATGGATGTTACCCTATTGTTGATTGTGTTATATTTACGTTTTCTTTTAATGATGTTGATTGAAACGTGGGATATGCACGGTGTCCTTGGTAGGGCGGATGGCATTAGCAACATGCAAACTAATTAAGGAAGAGGATAAGGGATTGAGAACCTACGCAGGCAAGTTGAACCTGATGTGGAGATGACGCAAGGTGGTATAAGGTGGTAGGAAGGGAAATGCTATAAGTATTTCTCATGAAACACTACAAGTTTGCCAACCTTGGATGCCAAATAGGCAGCCTTGCATCAGCCAAAACAAATCTAACCCTTTGAATATGTCCATCTTTGGGATTGCGCAAGAATGAACGTGTAGGAAGTTGGAAATCATGTTTTTAAACTTCATCTAAGGCATGGAGTACGTAGAACTAACTTTGAGGAAATGTTAGGGACAATTTGCAAGCACAAGAATCGAAACATGTTGGTGAGAGATTTGTGCATATGGCGCACGAGACGCTAGAAAACTCAGTCGGATGAGAACTAAGGGTAGATTTGAGAATGAATGGAGAGCATAGCAATTGCGTGCAAATTTGGAGCACCTACGTAGAGGCTGATAGAGCCCAAATTGCATAAGGAATTCATTATTCGTAAAGGCCGAAGGATCTCTCATAATGGCGCATAACAATTATAGTTGCATAGAAGCAAGGGAAAGAGTGTTTAGGTGGTAGGAAGGGAAATGCCACAACAATCTTTCACAACATGCTACAAGTTTGCCAACCTTGGATGCCAAATAGGCAACCTGGATGCCAAATAAGCAACCTTGCATCAGCCAAAACGAATCTAACCCTTTGAATATGCACATCTTTGGGATTGCGCTAGAATGTACGTATAGGAAGTTGAAAATCATGTTTTGGAACTTCCCCTAAGGCACAAAGTACGTAGAACTAACTTTGTGGAAATGTTAGGGACAATGTGCAAGCACAAGAATCAAGATATGTTGGTGAGAGATTTGTGCATATGGCGCACGAGAAGCTAGAAAACTCGGTGGGACGAGAACTAAGGGTAGATTTGAGCATGAATGGAGAGCATAGGAATTGTGTGCAAATTTGGAGCATCGACTTAGAGGCTAATGGAGCCCAAATTGCATAAGGAATTTATTATTTCAAAGGTGAAGGATCTATCATGGTGGTGCACAACGATTATAGTTGCATGAAAGCGAAGGGAAAGAGTGTATAGGTGCAAAATCTTCAAGCTTTGACATTGGAACTCTAGAGAACTTGGATTGGTTACAAAGACCTTGGAATTGCCTTGGACTCCATAACCCTAGGAGATGAATGTAGGAGACAAGCATCTACTAAAGAAATGACTACATGGATCATAATCGACATGTAGCATTCTTTCAAGCCTATTTGAAGGAGTATTAAGCCAATTATTGAGTAGTCCGGAAGATGCGGTGAAGATTCAGTCGAATTAGGGAGTGCGGGAAGACGACAAAGAGAGGTTCCCCAATTGTCTGCAGAGACCCTAGGAGAAGGGAGACCCACATAGGATTGTAAATGGAGACCTTCAATAGTAGGGTTGTCAAGGAAATCAAAATTACGCCTAGGAGAGCAGCCAACAGAGGTGATGTCAATGCAGCCGTGGTTGGAGTACTTGATGATGAAGTACTGAACGAAATTAGGAGTGTGCTGACTAGACTAGAAGTGGTAGAAGAAGACCGTAGAAGGGGTTTGCTCTAAGAGATGACTAGAGTGATCTTTGAAGGGGAAGGATAGTGTGTTGATGGAGAAGAAAATGGTGAAGGTGAAGAAGTAGAATTTGGAGAGGCTAGGCTTTTATGCGCTATCACTAAGATGGGGTGTGACATAGTCCAAAGATAGATGTTCCATGCTTCACGGTTAGGCCGAATCTTGAAGAGCTTGTTGACTAGATCACAAACATGGACGAGTACTTTGATTTTGAGGAGCTTAATGACCCACAACGTGTGAAGATTACATAGACTAAGCTTAAGGGTCACACGACATTGTGGTGGAAGGAGGTCCGAAAAGAACAAAGAAGAAGAGGAAAGGAGAAAATAGTGAAGTGGGATAGGATATTTGCAAAACTTAAGGGTTAGTTATTGTCCGGTTAGTACTAGATGGACTTGTTTAGAAAGTTGTAAAATCTACAGTAGGAGTTGAGATTTAAAGAATACAAGTTCTACAAAATCACTATTGGATTTGGCCATAGTGAGTTCGACCAAGAGAAGCTCACAAGATACTTGAATGGGTAGATGTTTTGTATTTAAGAAGAGCTAAGCATGACGTGGATCCAAATGGTGGAGGAAGCCTAGTAGTTAGTGCGTCAAGTTGAGGATAAGTTATCATGCGCAAGCAACAAAGTACCATGGAGGGAAGAGACAAATTTGTGCTTGGTGGAGGTAGAAGCAACATTGGTAGAGGCCAGCTGAAGCAATTAGAGTATAGTATTGTGCTCAACAATGTGCAAGCGCAAGAACAAGGATTTGTGCAAGGAAGTGGATCTTACCCGAATAGAGGGCGTGGAAGATTTGGCAGAGGAAAGGGTATGAGGATTCCTTGGAGCATGTTTTAAGTGCAAATAGACTAGACATTAGGAGTATGAATGTCCTAAGATACAAAATGAAAGGAGGACATATGCCAACGCACATGTAGTGTGCAAAGATGACGAGTCTTTAGGATCTGTGGAGCATTCGAAGGAGCCATAGTGCGGAGAGGCTCTCCGATAAAGAGGCTATTGCTAAAATTTGTGAAAAAGGATGAAGAAGCGCACAAAGAAAGAATTTATCTTGAACAATTTGCAAATTGAGAGGTAAGTGTTGTGTAAGATTATTGTGGATGGTAGCATGAATAACTTGGTTTCTTGCGAGATGGTGGAAAAGTTGGTTTTGAAAAATCTGTGCATCTCAAACCATATAGGGTATCATGGCTACCAAAGGGCCATCGATCTTGGTGATGAGCTAAGCTCGGTAAAATTTCAGATAGGCACATACAGGCGAAGTTGTATGCAATGTCACGATGATGTATGTTTGTCATGTTTTGTTATGAAGACCTTGGCATAATGATGAAGGGCTATGCATGATGGAAGGACTACCACTTTGTTCGCTTGGAGATGGAAGGGAAGAAGTTCAACTTGTCTCCTTTCAAGGAAAAGGTAGAAGAGGTGCACAAAAAGTGTTTGTGCGCGCTTTTGATGGTTAGTTCTGTAAAGGGATTCCTTTGAAGTGTAAAAGAAGAGAAAGCATGTTGTGGGATAGTGCCCCTAGGACAAGGCAAGAAAACATTGCGCAAAAAGGAGCTTTCATGTAAAGTGTGTTAACTTTTGAGTGAATTTGCAAAAATAGCTTTGGAGGATTTGGAAAATGGATTGCCAACCATGAGGAGTATCACTTCTCAAATAGACTTGATACTTGGAGTGAGTTTGGCAAATCAAGCAACGATTACGAGTTAACACCTCGGGATAATGAGGAAGTGCAGAAACAAGTGCAAGAGTTGCTTAGATAAAGGGTTGATCGAGAAAGCCTAAGTCCTTGTGGAGTACCCACAATATTAGCACCGAAGAAGGGAGGAGAATGGCACACGTGTATTGATTCACAAACCATTAACAAGGTAACTATCAAGTATAGGTTCCCATTGCCACGAATGGATGACTTGATGGATCGCTCGAGTGGAGTTCAATACTCTACAAAGATAGACTTGAAGGGCGTATATCATCAAATTTGTTAGTGTAGGATTTATTTTCCTCGCTTTATTTGTATTATCCTACTGGGATATTCCACCTCATTTGGAGTTTCCCTACACTTACGAGATATGCTTGCTTAGGTGTACACTTGACTACACTATTCTAGGTGTTGGTTACCACTTGACTACACTATTCTAGGTGTTAGTCACCACTTGACTACACCATTCTAGCTGTTGGTTACCACTATTCTAGGTGGAGATTGCCATGATTCTAGGAGGAGGTTACACATTCACCTCCTATATGTACATCTCTTGCATTATTCTATTTGATTTGTATTGAGTTGGAGCTATTTCGTGTTATTGCAATTATCTCTCTTGTATTTTCGTAATTTGAGTCTTGTATGCTTGCATTGTTTTGTCTTGGAACAATTCACGTCTTGCATCATTCACTGTGCATGCAATCTTCGAACTAGTAGATTTGTGACGCTTCTCCGATAAAATTCGCATAAGGGAAGGGTATGAATGAAAAATTGCGTTCAAGACAAAGGAAGGGTTGCACAAATGGTTGCTCATGTCATTCACTTGACTAATGCACTCGAGTCTATTAATGTAACTCATGAATGAAGTGTTAAAACTGTTCCTAGGAAAGTTTTTCATGGTGTACATGGATGGCTTTTTGGTGCTTAGTAAGATGAGGGAGGAACACTCAAAGCAATTGTAGAAGGTTTTCTAGCATTTGCAAGAGAAGTTGATTAATGTGAAGGAATACAACTTTGTGAAGGAGTCAATATACTTGGGTTTCGTGTTATCCCAAGAAGGATTAAAGATGGATCTAGAAAAGCGCGCGCAAAAGTTAAGTGGTTGTCGCAAGAAATATGTTTGAGGCATGGAGTTTTCATGTTTTAGTGAGCTTCCATCGGAATTTTATTAGGAACTTTAGTGAAATTTGCGCAACGATCAAGGAAGTTATGCAAGGGGATCGCAAGGATTTTGTTTGGACAAGGAAACAAAACAAAGTTGTTAGGAGTTAAAAACAAAGTAATGAACCAACTAGTTTTAGCATTGCCAGATTTTGACAATCTTTCAAGTGAATTGTGACGCAATTGCCGTAATATTAAGTCGGAAGTAAGCCTATAGCTCACTTCGGTGAAAAGTTGAAGGATGCAAATAGAAGATATTCATAGGAGTTTTATGCCATTGACAAGAGCTCAAAAGTGGAGGCACCATTTGTTGCCGAAAGAATTTGTGTTGTATACAAATCATCATGCATTACAATTCATCTATAGTCAAGGGAAGTTGAATTAGAGGCATATTGCAAAGTTACCGATTTCTGTTGAAACACAAGAGTGGTAAATCAAACAAGGTTGTACCTGCGTTGAGTCGAAGGATTCTCTTATTGAATGGGATGCAAGTTGAAGTCATGGGTTTTGACACCATGAAGGAGCTGTAAGTAGAAGATGAATATTTTTGGGATGCTTGGAATGCATGTGCAGAACGATTGAGTGTAGATCAACACCATGGATAGATTATTTTGTGCAAGAAGAGATGTTGCTCAAGGGAACTTAGTTGTGCATACCAAGAGAGTCTACGCGCAAGAATTTGACAAGAGACAAGTACAATGGAGGCTCAAAAGATCACTTTAGATGTGACAAGACTTTGACACAATTCTGAAAGTTATTTTTAGCCAAAGATGGGTGCAAAAATGTGCAATAGTGCAGAGTTTGCCACTGGCAAAAGGACGAAGTCAACGTGTAGGATTATATCTGCCATTGCCAATATTGAAGAAACTGTGGGATGATATTAGCATGGATTTTGTGCTGGGATTCCCGAGAACGCATGAGAAAGGTAACAACTCCATTTTTGTGGTAGTCAACATATTTTCAAAGATGGCACACTTTATTGCGTACAGGAAGATGAGCAATGCAACGAATATTGCCGACTTATCCCGAGAGAGGTGGTAAGATTGCATGGATTAACATGCAACATTATTTCAGATAGGGATAGCAAGTTTGTAGGCCATTTTTGGGGAATCTTGTGGAAGAAGTTGAGAACAAGGGTGAATTTCAGTTTAGTTTACCATCCACAAACCTGATGGGAAAACATAGTTTGTAAATAGAAGTTTGAGCAACTTGTTAGGATGGTAGGTTGGTGATAATGAAATATCCTTGTAGGATAATACTTTAAAATATGCAAAATACAGACAAATTGCAACCAAACAAAAATATGATTTTTGCAGAAAATTAAATCTAGGGCAGCGAACAGAAAATAATGGATAACTCCAAAAATACTTGCTCAAATCTTTTGAAATTTTAAATGGAGCTTGCTAATACAATAACAGATATTATAGAACTGTTTTTGGAATTTTTCGAATAACAGAATGCTGCCAGAAAATTACAGCGTGCCCTAAACAGCTGAAAACTTCTAAAATTAATATCTTCCGGAATATAGATGCAAAAATTATGAAACTTTGGAAATATTATCTATAAATATAGGAGATGATATCCCAACCTTCAAATCAGAATTTGAGGAAGTGGAAACCCTCCAAAACAGATCTGCAATCTTCAAAACAAGTCGCCCCACCTAGGAGATGGCTGGAAACCCTTGCAAATGCCTTCAAACTGATGCTAGACCTTGCCAAAGAGGTTGCCGTAGATCTGCCCTGAAAAACCCAGAAATCTCTCCTCCAAAAATGCCCAAAACCTCCAAAACCCTTCATTGAAACCCTCTGAAAATATCTCTAAAGAACAACCCTGATTTCAGTTCCAAAATGACAAACTAGGGTGGATCTTTCACCACTGAAGAGTGCCATACTAGCTAGGGATGGATCTCTCACCATCGAAGCTAGAGTTCCCGTGGGATCTTACTCCACAAGCTGGATATTTGCAAACAATAGTTGCACATGAAAGAAAATATAAGTGTATGCATGAATGATCTTCTTTTCACCCCTCCACTCCTTTTATAACTTTTTCCATGCCAAGGAACCCTAAAAAGCCCAAGTCGCAGTTTCCCCTAGGGAAGACCAAATTAATAAAGTAACTTAAAGTTACTTTTTCCCTTTCAAGTCGCCATGGTCCAAAAGGTGACCCCCAACGCAAAATTAGAACACTAGGGGTTAAGTGGCCCCTTCCAACGATAAAACATAACATCTAGTCCCTTCGAAAGCACTTTATATTCCTGTCAACGGAAAATTATAACAACTGGACTAGATATTCATACCCAATAGCTCACAACGTCCATAACCCCTTGGGTATGACCAAGGCCTGGACTCGAGTTGGCCCCTAGGCCTATGGCGTAGGAAAGGGGACATTACAGTCCTCCCTTCCCGAGAAATGCTTGACCCCAAGCATTATCCTGTCATGTTGCAGAAGCTGAATACCACAAAGTAAGTTTCTCCATCTCACCCTGCAGTCAACCAAAGATCGGTGTAATCCAACATAACCAAGAAACCCCATGTGGTCATCATGACCTCCATGTTGTATAGAGAACCATGTTGTTCGTGAAGTAGAATGATACCCACACCGACTCTCCACTGGTACCCACACCGAAATTGCCAATCTGTCCAATCCCTGCCAATGCAAGGTTGTCATCATGTGATCACTCGCTGCCTCTCCAATCAACTCTCGGTATGAAAATCCACTCTGAATCCTGTAGAATCCCCTGGATCAACCTGTGAAACAACTTGTATGCGCACAAATGGTGCTAACTCTCCCACATGACCTGCGCTCGTGTGACAAACCGTACATGCCTGTATAAAGTTGAGGATATCCTCCCTCAACCTATGCCATATGAACCTCTCTGACATGAACCTGTAGGTCTCATCGCAGCTCAAATGCCCAGTCATGGAAGAACAATGCACATGTCGCAATATCTCCATCCTCAACCATGAATCCGACACAAGGTACAATCGCCCGATAGAAGATCATCTCATCCTCCAATCAGATTGTCATCCTGTATGTGACCATCCAGAATCTCACAAGTGTGTCGGTTCTTGGAGTACTCAACAAGCAAATGAGATCTCCTAGTCTACCGAAACCTCAGATAACCAACATAATGATAAACTCGGATGATCTGAACCTGTAATCCCAATCTCTGTAACTGTCTCATGCGCAACACTACTGGTCACATCCACATCCATCATACTCCGCATCGATCCGCAATAATAAAACCCCTCATCATGCCGGAAAGTCCTCTCCATCCCCTCAGCTGTAACCACCCTAGGTGCTCCTGTAGATAATCCCCTCAAAATCACATTCCTGCCCTCGGACTTAAACTTCAGCTCCATCGTCTGAAAGTTAGTCCGAAACTCACCAAGAGAGTGAAGCCACTGCACTCCCAGCACTATGTTGGTCACTCCCATACCAACAATGTGGAAATCATCAGTAACTGTATAGTTACCCATCGTGATGCTCAATTGGGGTACCCGTGTGTACACCTCATAGACTCTCCATTAGCTACAACCACGTTGAAGCCCTCAAAGTCCTCTGTCTGTAATCCTCGCCTCTCAACCAATGAGGCATCAATAAAGTTGTGGGTGGCCCCACTATCAATGAGGACCACTACTCGCTGACCCTGCATAATTCCTCTAATCCTAAATGCCTTGTACATCAGTGTACTAGACAATGTGGCTATAATCTCCCGAGGAAAAGTCTCCTCCTGCACCGCATCAGCACTATCCAACGCAACTCCATCTCCATCATCCATCTCGCGAGTCTCTATCTCCTCACCTCCGTCACTCTCACTCTCCTCGAAGACCTCAATGAATTGAGCCTTCCCTCTACCTCTGCAATCATGTCCTGGAACCCAAGGTGTGCGGCAATCGAAACATAGTTTCTTTCGCCTCAACTCATCTCTGTCCTCTCGGGAAATGATGGCTTCTTAGCCACCTCCGCCGCGGTGGAGCTCCCTCCTCTGCTGAAGTTCGTCTGATCCAGATGGAGGTTCCTTTTGTTGAATGCGAGGTGGACCCTCGACTTTGGAGTGGACAACTCCAAGTCTCGAGATCTCCTAATAGCCTCATGCAAAGAAGGCTCAAATGCCTTCACAAATCCTGCTAAAATGTGTCACCAACCCTGCCATGAAGAGTGAATCAACCTCATCTCTGAAACATTAGATACCATAACTGATAACCTCTGAAAATCCACAATGTACTAGTCTAGAGAACCTGTCTGCCTCAAGTGAGTCAACTCTCTGAAGTGCCTATCTGGGTCCCTCCTGTCGAATCTGCTCATCAACCTCTGTGTAAAATCTGCATAAGTAGTGATATGCATGTGTCCCTGTGTAATCAATCCATGATGCCACCAATCATGAGCATCTCCCTCGAGGTGTAGGATAACAAACTTAATTGCATCCTCTTCACGCATGGGATTCAAGTCGAAGTAAGTCTTCAACTTCTGAATCCAAGACTGCGTGGTACACTTCTTAGAACCATCGAAGTGTGGAATAGAGATTTGTCCCAATCTCCTCTGAAACTCAAGTACTGTGTCTGATGGTCTCTCCTGGGCCTGCTACCAATCTTCATTTTACAATACTCCTGAAATGGCATGTTATCCCGAAACCCTCACTCAATGTCCGGTACCTCTCCCAACAAGATTCCTCATCCACAATGTCTGTGGGCTGTCGTGTCTGTGAAACTTCCGGATCCTTCAAAAAAGAAGGCTCGTGGAGTCCCAAGGGTCTGGTAGAAGCATGAGGGGACCCTTGTCCTGAATGTCCACTCTCACCTCTATTACCATGTTGTCCCATATTGCTAGCTTCTCCTCTCTCCGTATGAGCCTCAATCTTGCCCTGTGCTAACCTCTCAGTGAGCTGGCTCAAATAGAGATTGGTAGTCTCCTGTTGCTTCACCATATTGGTGAACAATTGTTTCATCAGATCCACTCCCATCTCTTCACTGTCTCTGTCTCTGTCTCCCATCTTTCAACCCCAACAGGCTGGAGAAACAACAGCTCTGATACCACTGAAATATCCCTTGTAGGATAATACTTTAAAATATGCAAAATATAGACAAATTGCAGCCAAATAGAAATTTGATTTTTGTAGAAAATTAAATCTAGGGCAGTGAATAGAAAATAATGGATAACTCCAAAAATACTTGCTCAAATCTCTTGAAATTTTAAATGGAGCTTGCTAATACAATAACAAATATTATAGAACTGTTTTTGGGATTTTTCAAATAACAGAATGCTGCTATAAAATTATAGCGTGCCCTAAACAGTTGAAAACTTCTAAAATTAATATCTTCTGGAATATAGATGCAAAAATTATGAAACCTTGGAAATATTATCTATAAATATAGGAGATGATATCCCAACCTTCAAATCAGAATTTGAGGAAGTGGAAACCCTCCAAAACAGATCTGCAATCTTCAAAGCAAGTCACCCCACTTAGGAGATGGCTGAAAACCCTTGTAAATGCCTTCAAACTGATGCTAGACCTTGCCAAAGAGGTTGCCGTAGATCTGCCCTGAAAAACCCAAAATCTCTCCTCCAAAAATGCCCAAAACCTCCAAAACCCTTCACTAAAACCCTTTGAAAATATCTCTGAAGAACAGCCCTGATTTCAGCTCCAAAAATGACAAACTAGGGTGGATCTTTCACCACCGAAGAGTGCCCTACTAGCTAGGGATGGATCTCTCACCACCGAAGCTAGGGTTCCCGTGGGATCTTACTCCACAAGCTGGATATTTGCAAACAGTAGTTGCACATGAAAGAAAATATAAGTGTATGCATGAATGATCTTCTTTTCACCCCTCCACTCCTTTTATAATTTTTCCCATGCCAAGGAACCCTAAAAAGCCCAAGTCGCACTTTCCCCTAGGGAAGACCAAATTAATAAAGTAACTTAAAGTTATTTTTTCCCTTTCAAGTCGCCATGGTCCAAAAGGTGACCCCCAACGCAAAATTAGAACACTAGGGGTTAAGTGGCCCCTTCCAACGATTAAACATAACATCTAGTCCCTTTGAAAGCACTTTATATTCATGTCAACGGAAAATTATAACTGGACCAGATATTCATACCCAATAGCTCACAGCGTCCATAACCCCTTGGGTATGACCAAGGCCTGGACTCGAGTTGGCCCCTAGGCCTATGGCGTAGGAAAGGGGACATTGCATATAAACCAAAATAGTGGGATGTGATATTTGCGCAAATGGAACTGGTGTATAACAATTTGGTAAACAGAGCATTGGGAGGAAGCAAGCCTCTCTCCAAATTGTGTATGGAAGCAGCCCAAGAGGAGTCATGAAGTGAGAGAAATCAGAGGAATGGAAGGAGTGCAGAAGTAGGAGACTGTGTAGATTTTGTGCGAGATACACCAAGAGGTACAAAGGAGGTTGGAGCGAAGTAGCTCAGAATAGGAGCTGCAGATGTCTGGTGTAGGGATAAGAAATTTGAAGTTGGAGATTTGGTGTTGGCTCATTTTCATAAGGAGAGATTTCTCGAGGGACATAGAACAAGCTAAAATGGAAATATAGGACCCTGCAAGGTATTGTGCAAATTCTCAGCAAATGCATATGAGATTGCATTACTTGAGGATATGGATATATCTCCCATATTCAGTGTGGACTATGAATACTGTGAAGGTCAGGGTGAGGATGATGAGGGAGGAAGGTCAGGATGTAGATACCTGGCTTGAAAAAGCAAGTTCCGAGGAGGAGATAGAGGCTACCTTAGACTCTAGAGTTGTGAAGAGGACACACGAGAAGGAATACTTCATGATGTGGAAAAATTGCGTGGAAGAGAACTCGACATGGTTGGATCTTGTAGAGATTGGTCATTATGGTTGTACCCTTGCAAATTTCAACATGTGAGCAATGGCTCACATCTTTTCTTACTTGGGGAAGCTGATGTAGGAGCATCCCAAGCAAATATGCAATCTTGCATCAGCTAAAAAAAGCTAACCCTTCGAATATGTCCAAATTTGGGATTGTGCAAGAATGCATGTACAGGATGCTGGAAGTCATGTTTTGGAACTTCAGCTAAAGCACGGAGTACGCAGAACTAACTTTGCACAAATGTTAGGGATAACATGCAACCGTAGGAATGAGGATGCGTTGGTGAGAGATTTGCACTGATGGCATGTGAGAATTCTTAGAACTGAGTGAGCTGAGAACCAAGGTAGATATGCGCATGGAGCATGAATGGAGAGCACAAGAATTGTGCACAAAACTGAAGCACCAGTGTAGAGGTTGATGGAGTCCCGAATTGCACAAGGAAGTCATTACTCATGAAAGCTAAAGGATCTCTCATAGCAGCACAGAAAAATTCTAGTTGTGCAGAAGCAAGGGCAAGAGCGCATAGACACAAAATCTTCAAGCTTTGACCATTGGGAGTGTAGAGAACTTGGATTGGCTCCAAAGACCTTGGAACCGCCCTGGACTTTGTAATCCTAGGAAATGGATGCAGGAGACACACGTCTACTAGAAAATGGTTGCATGGATAAGAATTTTCAATTGACATGTAGCATTCTTTGAAGCCTATTTGAAAGAGTGTTGAGCAGGTTATTGAACAGTTTGGAAGAGGCACAAAAGTTCTGCGGAATTAGGGAGTCTGGGTGATGACATCTGCACCTTAAAACCTGATTTCACATGTTTACTGTCCACATCTGCTTCAATGAGAACAAAAGATTTATTAGTGAGGTTGATATCCTTCCATAACAAGCTTGCAATTAATTAAATGTCATATTAGAGTTATTTCCACAATGCCATTTAGAAATAAACAAAATATTGAAATGTGAATTTTCTTTATTTAATTAGGTCCTATGGGACCTTTGGTTGATGTTTCCAACCAATGGCGTGCACTATTGTCTCTATCTCTACTCAATGTCTCCCTTCATCAATATGGCAAACAAACAAGAAGAGAAAGCAATCCAAAATTCTTGTAAATACTCATTTAAGGTTTTCCTAGGACTGTTTCACACCCTTCACACTTCACTGTCCTGCAAAACACCTTCTTTGATATGTGAAGTACCAGTAGCTCTTCATACTTTACTACCAAACTACCATATGATTCTTTCTCACGCTGTATTAGATCCTTTTCAATAACTCCAGCACCTTGTAACAATATTCTTACATCTCACACCTTCTCTTCATTCTCTATACTCTGTCCTCTATGTCCTGACTCCTAATACAGTCTTAAGGAGTTCTACAAATAGCAACATTCAAGATCCATTGTTTTACTCATACCAAACATCCATCATCCAAGTTCTTCATCAAGCTATAAGGTTCCTAAATCAACTACCCTTCAACTAGTTCTTGACTGTTAAGGAACAAGATTATTGACTGTGTTTCAGACCTCTGGCCTAAGAATCTTTCATTACAAATGGATACTCCCTTAAAGTTATTAGGCCTGATATCAAGGTGACTCTTACAACACATACATTATCCACAAATGATGCCCAATCACTTAAACACTATCTATGATTCTTGTTTCACCTTGTAGATGTAACAGTATTCTTAGCACTGTGGAAGGCCAATACACTACAAAACACTCAAAAGCATGGATAAAAATTTAGTTACACCTCCAAATGATCTAACTCTGTCTACCACTCCTTATCCAACCTGTCCTGTCTACTCCTTTAAGATATGATGCCCCAATTTCATGCTCAAGATCATTCAATTTGATACTACTGTTATAGTGCTCTAACAATGAGATCTCAATTTCCTTAAACTTGTCTAGAATATGAAATATTGTGATTTAGCAACAGATAACAACTCACTTACCTTAATTCAGTCATACCACCGCGTATTCTCTTGTGAGTGATCAGTTGGAGTCCATATAAACAAAGTTCCTCCATGATCCTTTAGTACTCTTCTTAGCACTTGTCCTTTAGGCCTGTTTTTGGACAAAATTAGGTCTCGATTGTTTTGAATTCAGTTTCTCCAAACTCTGCAAACCTTTTTGAATACCCTTTTCCACCTTTAACAAGATCATCAAGTTTCATAGCTCAATTCTTTGCGGATTATGCCCAGTTCACATTTGTATAAGATCAATTAGCCTCAACCGGAGAACTCTGTCTTCTTCTTGAAACTGTCATAAATATCTTTCTTGCACGACCATGAAACACCATGAGACTTCTTTTATCTGAAAGAGGACTGTTCACAGGTTATTTGTTCCAAATCTTAGCTCCTAAGACTGTGAATTTACAGAGATATGGTGAATTCTCTTTAAAATTCTAAATCAGGGTTTACAGGAGCCCAATAGGAGAAAATATAACTTATCTTCTTTTGTTGACCTTTTCAAAGCCAACAACCAATTGGGTGAGCTCTGTGCCACTCCTATGCAACTTCCTCCTTCAACAATTTAGGCCTGAAAGTGCTTATCTAAGTCTGTACAATAAGTTTTGCATAGAACAACATGGAAATGACTAGAATACAGGTAGATTTGGGAGTGAGACACAAATGTTATAAATTATCATTGCAAGATCAATTTCTAGTCTCTTGAAAAACATCAACAAATAACTAATGAACACAGGAATGGATGAGTTTACCACAAATTCACCTTTATTTGGTCCTTTTACAACAGACTCCACAAAGTACTTCAAGAATACATACTTACAACCTCTGTTCACTTCTTCTAACCTAATCTACCTGCTTGATTTCTCATTCTCCTTGCATTTTTTTATAGCTTATTTTGACTCCTCCATGGATGATTCGATCCTAACAACCTCAAGACAACCTCCTTAACTTAGCAAATCTCAAGAATCTTGCCTAAAATCATGAGATAGACTTATCTTTATCTCCTTCTACATTGGAGACAAGTCTAGAAGATTCTAGAGCTGAGTTTGTATTAACATGGAGGTGAAAATACATTCACAATACAATAATAGTTCCTTAGGAGCATAATAACATAGTTTGAAATCCTTTACAAATGCTTATTATTCTTATGACTCATGCTAAATAATTCAAATTTTCAACTACTCATTTTGGAGGAAAATGAGTTATGACTCCTATAGACCTAGGATGGACAAATTTGACTCTTCCCTGACTTCTAAAAATTCCTTATTCCATCTCTTGAATACATATTTACAAGACTTGCACAAAGTGCTTATGATGCTCCTGCATCACTGGGAAGATGGTAAAGAGAGGCTGCCTAATAGTTTGGAGAGATCAAAAGATTCCACTAGACTCAAGAGAGAGAGAGAGAGAGTGAAAGGAAGTTTGAGAGATCCCATTGTTGTAGTGAGGAAAGCTTGCTGTTGCAGCTTAATAGATGCATAGCTGTAGCTAACGCCTGATTCCATTGTAATCTGTTTTGGCTTTAATATAAAAATTCCCCTGTGATTGTGTATTTGTATGTGTTTCATTGCTGCTGAGTTAGGGCTTTCCTTAACTGGAAACTCTGTCCCTGTGACTGCATCAAACCCCGATCTTGAATGTACTACCTAGGATGTACATTCAGGGAGATCAATGAGCCGACGAGTCCTGTAAAAAAACTCTTTATTATGTGAGAATAAGGTTTATACACCCACATAAACTCCCCGAGGGGCTGCTAAGTGGCCATCTTGGCGATTCTCTCTTCCTGTTCTGAGTCATTCACAACAATTTGCCAATGGCCAGCAATGCACTGTTGTTGATCCTTTTCTTCAGACGAGCCATGTTGGTGTCTGGATAACTCTTCAACAAGATGTCATGTAGGATGTTGAAACTATGAGATACTGCAGTCTTAATCCATGGATGAAATAGATTGAATTCTATTATTCCTTGAGATGAACAGTCACCTTCCTACGATAACACCAACTTGGATTCCAAATCCAGGATTTTGCAGTCCTTAATCTATTCTCTGCATGATTTTCTTTCAGAGCATGATGCTGAGTATTGTTCGACTCTTACAGCTTTCTTCTTCCAAAACATTCGGTTTATACAAGATACCGTCGTTCTAGTGAATTCCAAATCCATACCCTTACAATTATCTACAGCAGGAGCACTGGAGAGTTTAAGTTTCCACTGAAATTTAAAGGGTTGGGGGTAGCATTTATTTCAGAAGGCTAACCATTCCTGAGTCATGTTGAATGGCCAGAGCTAGGGTATGCATGTGAGAGTTCCAACCAATGCCATTTTGTACAAAATTCTTCAAGTCATCAAACTGGGCCGAGATGTTCTGTGTGAAGTTTGAACAACCCTTCCATCTTGCAAGGCAGTCTCCCAAATTATTGATAGCACTAGTGGTGCTAGCATGCCGAACGTCTGTCTTATCTTTCACATGATGACGCACACCCAAGGCCACTTTCTTGGCAGCGTTATTCACTGCAACTGCTCTTTGAAAATATTGTATCTTTATCAGGCATTGCCTGGATCATCGCACTCATGCCAATACAGGTCACCCTTTGGAAATTATTTATAAATTATCACCTTTTTCAGGAGCCTTCCCCAGCTCTTCATACTTACAAATTGATTCTCCAGATTCTTTTACCATACTCCCTACTTGGTCTCACTAGAATCACATCTTGTTGCCACCAGATTCTATAGCTTTGTTTTCTTGATTCTTCACCTTGATTGCACTCAGAGAAAGATCCTCATCGAGCTGAAAATTTCCAAGGACACAGACACAGTGAAGTGAACAATAAGACTGAATGCCTAGAGAAAAGGTCTTAGAGCAGAGTCAAGCACCAGACTTACAGAGTAAGAAAAACCAAGACAAACAATACCGAAGAAGAAATGTGGGAATGTAAAGAAGATACGAGGACCTGTCAAAACAATGATATCAATGAAACATGCCCATTCTCTCATGCTTGGAGAAGACCCAGATATTCCAGACATTAGTGAAAGAATGAGTGTGATAATCATGTCCGGGAGAGGCTCTGTAATGTTAAATGTTAAATTTACCAGTATACACCAAAGTCCAAAGCCAATACAAAAGTCATAGCTAATAAATGTAATCATAAGGGTACATATGTGGAGGAATCTGAGATGCGAGGATTGCTAGGGGAGTTCCTAGATGTTAAAGATACAAGTGAAGAAGTGATCTTTAAAATGATTCATGTGGAGAAATTTTTCTTGTTTCTATTTCCAATTTTGCTCAACAGCAACTAGTGACATTATACTTTGACTAGCAATAAGCGTTGGTAACTTTTAAAAATTCCATAGGAATATGCAAGACTCCAGTTTTTGAATTATTTCAGAATATCCTGGACCTCTTTAACCAAACGTTAAAGCCTCCAATTGTTAGGAAGGCTTTGGCTGTCCAATTCTAATTGTGACAAACATTTAAGGACTGTGCAAAACATAGAATATATGTCAACAGTCCCTCACAATATCTTTGAAGTCTTCTATATCCAAAAGGTAATTCACAATTACTCTTATGATTCCAAAGCAAAAGCATATGTTCTATAACTTGGTATCGACAATATATACAGAACTCCTGTCATAATTCCAACGAGGATTGGCAGGATAAAGGGTGCTGTTCCCAATAATGTAGTCTCATTTACATGATTCGATAGGAGACTCCAATCCGCTAGATTTGTTGCAAGACACAGACATGTAAGAACCATTTCAACCGCATGATCCATTCTTGACCAAACTATAAGGACTAGGTGTTACTGACAGCATATAACAGACTTGTAATGAAAAATCTCACAAAGCTTCTTCATCTACAATACTTCAAATTCTACCTTGATCTATTCCACATAATATCATCTTGGCCAAGTTCGGGGCTCATCCCTTTAGATTGGAGACTATTTTTGGCCTAGTTTCACTTTTGCACCGCATTCGGAGGCTTATTGACTCTTCCGTAGGCAGAGATAGGTATCTCTACCTCGCCTACTGTTCCTCTGAGACTATTGCTCTTTCTGACCATTGTGGCCACTCCTGCTACTGGTATGCAGGAGTATCACATCTTCTCTACTCTCTCGGGATTCAGATGGACCATTTGCCACCTTACAGATACTCCCTAGATGCCCCTACCCACCTCCTCCCGGGTAAGTAGGATCTACATAGAATTATCAGGGAAGACATTTACAGGCAGTTCATCCAACATACTTGGATTAGTCCCCCGGATAGGTTTCGTCCTAAGATGGCTTTCTATGCTGCACATTTTCTTGAGATCACAGACGGGCTTATCAGCCGGCTTGCGTATATCTCCCAACATTGGCTACAGGCACTCCACATTTCTCTAGGCTAGTTCAAAGTGGGTTCTCACAGGCTTTGTGTGAAGGATCGTTAGCTAGGACTGTTTGAGAGGATTTGCCAGCTCTGTTCTCTTCACGAGGTTGAAACGGAAGACCACTTCATTTTTAGGTGCCCTATCTACTACGAGATTAGAGGGAGATTCCATTGTTTATTCCAGGAGCATCCGTCTCTTGTAACTTTCTTCAAATACCGTGATCAGCAATGTCTTGCTCTATACCTTCAGGAGGCGCTCGGGCTCTGCAAGCGAGACCCTCAATCTCCTCCAGACATGTGCTACTTCTCTACAAATTACTTCCTTCCTACATTCGGTCGTCCCTCGGTAAGGGGCACCAACCGGCACCTTGACTCTAGTTCGGATTCCTAGATCAGATCTATCTGGACCTAGGGGCTACCTCCCGATCCGAGACTTTCGTGATTGCACTCGGATTAGGGCCCGTTCTCAGAGGTTGCGTCCGACCAGGCGAACACAGAGAGCTTGTCTTGCTCGTCCTTCTTCCGTTTACCGACATTCTAGTCTCCTCACCGCCGGATACGGGATAGACATATTGCCAGCTACTTTCAGTCGGCCTCGGATGCTAGGTGACAGGGTGAGTGGTGGGTATCTCCCGCCCTCCTCTTCGGCTCCACCCATCTGCACTCTTCTGGTCACGGTGGCCTCTGCTTCTCCTTCTTCTTTCCTCTCTCTTCTCTTCTCTTCTTTTGTTGTTCGGGTGACCCTTTCGGTCTCCCGCTGGCACTTCTTGCATTGTACGGTTCAGTCCCATTGACCTACTTTTGTGGTCATTCGTTGGACATTAATAAAATCATCTTATCTTAAATTATCTTATCTCAAGACAAGATTATCACAAGATTAAGGTGAGCTTATTTCCAATGCAAGAACAACTCACTTCAGCCAATCTGATATCCCACAAAATCTATATCATACCTCACCACTTGACAATAGGAAAGTGAATCTACATTAGTTTGTTCGTGTCGTCATTTCATCGTTGGAGAAGTTACAGATTTTATTGCTTCCAAGTCTTATGAGGTAGATTAGTACAATAAGAATGAACATAACTTGATCAACCCAAGGAGAAAATCAGCCATGCTATTATCAGTAGAAGTATCCCAAAATCCTAGAAGCAATATTTCAATAGTAAAATATAACAAGGGTGCGGACTGAGCAGAAGGGAGGGTGGGTGGGTGAGGGTGGGGATGGGGGTGGTTTTTGGGGGTGAGGTGAGAGTGGGAGTGGTTCATGCCCTCATGGAACATAAGCCTAAAAACTATCTCAGGAAACCAATTATACGACTCAAAAGTCATTTTCTCTCAACAGGGGACAACCATACGCAAAACATTTATATGAAGTGTTGTAAAATACATCATAATTGATATAATCCTAGACTGCACGGAAACGCCATATAGGTCCTTGTACTAGCCTAGAAATGTACGGTACTAGTGTGCTGTGGGTACGTCGAAATGTACCCACGGACACGGGTGGTGCGTTGCACGGTGCGACAAAACCGTATCCGTAATGTACCCTATGTACGTAGATGCACGGGCGATACCATCGTCAAAAAACTCGTCAAAACTCAAAAACTCGCCAAAGACAACATTTCTTTCTTTTTTGGCAATTCTTTCCTTTTTTGGATTTTTGGTGAAGAAAACACAAGCACAAAATAAAATTTGCCATTTTTGGAAAGGGTCCAGGGAAGATGTAGTAGCAAAAACTTGCATGTGCCATAACTTTCATTCTGTGACTCTGTTTTAGGTGTCGTTTTCTCTAAAAGTGTATATTTTCTCGAGCTCTACGCATTGATGGCAATATTTTTCTTATTTTCATAAAATCCATTTTTGCACCTTTTTGGACCAAGCAACTTCTTGCAATCTTTTGAAAGAATCATGAGCTTTGATCCCCTGTAGACACATTAGTAATTAAAAATACTGGATAGCTTTCCAAAACTCGGTGCCAAAACTCGGCGAGTATTCTCCCGTGCTCGGACTAATCGTCCCACCTGCCAGCTTGGATCCATATTTTTCCTGCTTAGTTATGATGTTTCGGGAAATATGCCAGACAATACTATCGTGCTGAGTGGATCAAGGAAGGTCACCATGAACAATCAAAACTCCTTGAATCTTATCACAGTCACTAAGATAAATAACTGTGATAGAGAAATATGAAGCAAATGGAGTTGCCATGTTCAACTCCTTCCTTTCAGATAATTTTTATTACCACACTTGTTTTCTTGATCATTTCCTTAGAATGTACAATCTAAATACTTATTTATTTTGAAAAGCAATGTATCAGTAATTTGATACTTTGTAAATTGATTTGTTATAGATGAGTGGTAAAAGACCTCTTCTGCTACTACATGATGTAATGTGAAAAGAAAGACTTTGCCAAATATAGGTGTAAATGCACCATGACTAAGTATTAAATTTCAATAAGTATGCAATGTATGAGAATTAAATTTCAATAAGTATGCAAATGCTTATTTAAATTTATAATTTATATACATACATACATACATACATACATATATATATAAAACGTACCCAAAAGCGTACTGTACCCGCGATTTTTAAAAATTTGCTGTTTCAGCGTACCGAAACCATACCCATACCCGTATCCGTGCAGTCTAGATATAATCTGTAATCTGTGATCAAGGAAGCTAAGGTATGGCTCACAGAACTATAATCTGGCCACACAAAGGAAACTAAAATTAGAGTATTAACACACTACATACCAAGGCCACTTCATTGGAGAAAGACAAACAGAGTAATGAGGTCAAATTCGTACTGGTAAATAGTACCCAAATCGAACTCAGTAGTGTTTACAGTCTGATAAATAATGCTCATTTTTTCCAGTGGAATTCTTTTCTTGTCTATTTATGGTTCTACTTTCCAAGTTCATTTGATATTTGAATGCTCTTTGCACTTTGTAATTAAGGAAGAAACCTGTTCACATTTTAAAACAGGTACAAGATGCCGGTGGCGTTGTTTGGTTTGATTTCAGTATTTGCACTTTGGGATATGCTGAGGATATATAGCAATAAGTGGGGACTCCAGAAATATCCCTTCTTTCATCAGATGCTTGTTGTCATTGCAAAATTAGGTAACTTTGCTCTGTTCCTCTTTCTACTTCCTTCCCTTACTTAATTTGTCTGATTCTGGCACAGCGATTTTTCTGTGATAGAAGTGCAAGCTTTATCAGTACTGTCTTATTTGGTGGTATAATCTATAAGTTTGTTGAACAATTTATGGAACCTTAATCCAAGACTATGTATTTTTATCTGTTCTCCTTTGGTTATATGGTCAACTTTAAAATTGAAATAACACATCTAACTTTGTTTTGCTACTGTGTGGTATCTGGATCTTTTTCAGCATCCCAATCTTATTTTGTATTAATTCTATAAATTGGGACTGTGTTCTTCTTAGTTGCTTCTTCTTCCATGAACAGAATTTGTTCTTCTGCAGTAAACTTCTGTAATGTACCCTTTCTTGAATTAAATAAATCGGAGGACCCGAAGCCTATTTTTATTGCCTGTAGGCTAAGGGGGGATTAATGAGGGAACTAATATAATAATAATCTATTAAGTTGTCCAAAGGGCATGGCAGAGCAGAGGTAGGAAATGGTGCATGCCGGAAGAGGCCGGAAGAGAATCATGCTCATTAGTCCATGGGAATCTCCCCTGATGTCCGCCACAAAAATGGTTAGGGTGGATTGGAAAAATGAAATTAATAAAAGATCAAGTGGGGCAAAAAGAAGAAAAAGAGGGACTATTCATTATTCACTATTACTATTCACGATTGAATCCAGAATTCTTTCTACTTCTGCCTTGTGGATGGAAACCCTCCATTGCAGCCTGATTAGAGGATGGAACCCTCCAATCTATAGAGGCAACTCCATACGGGAGTGGCAGTTGTTCAGAGCAACTGATTTACAGTCGGATTTGTATTAGCCAGAAGCCATAATCAGTTCTAGGGATTGTGAGGACGGAAGGAAATTAATATTCAGAAATGCAGCATACTAAGACCCTCCAACAGTAGTGATTCAGTTCTGGACTGTTTTACATTGCCGTTTGTGCCTCCCAAGTGTTGGCGTCACACCCATACGGGTATCAACAACTGTTGTACCAGTCTACAAGGGTGGCATCACTCTTTCCTAGGGTTTGGCGCTGCTGTACAGCCATGAACCACAGAATAACTAGCCAGCTAGTCTACGTAGCACATCCAAAGGCAGCCGTACTGCTGTAGAAGACAAAAATAAGGAAAATCGACCCTCCAGGAAGGACACAGGTCTGCTGCAGGGTATTTTTGGGTCATACAAGGGTTGACGTCATCCACTTGGGTCTTATTCAGGGCTGGTGTCACACTTTGACCTGCTGTACCTTGCTCTATTGAATGAAAATTGGTATTTCTTGTTGATTTCATGATTTGTGGATTTTTACAGCTAGCGTTTGATATAATAAATTCGTATTCAGCATAGTTGAATAAAATTTACAGTTGGGTATTTTCATTTTCGCGTATTTCAGTGATTCGTTGATATCTAGTGTTTGTATCAAAATTGCTTATTCTGAAAAATTACAAAAAATAAATAGAATATCAGATTTTTTTATAAAACGGGATATTTCAGTGGTATTAGAGCCAGGTTTTCTCACCAGCTTGTGGGAAATAAATAATTTGCAGCTTCAACTTCATGCATGGAAGTGACAGGGAGGTCAGGTTTTACCAGAGAGAGAGACAAAAGGGTCTAGAACAGCCAGAGGAAGGGTTAGGGCCTAGACTGCACGGAAACACCAAGTACCCCCCCATACCAGGCCTGATACGTACTGGTACTGGTACTGGTACGCTGTGGGTACTCTGTGGGTATGTACCCACAGGCCCCGGGTACTTCCCAGCACGGAAATCTGTGCCCAGGATGTACCCAGGGCCTGTGGGTACGTACCCACAGCGTACCCACATGGTTTTTTAATTTTTAAGTGCAAAAAAATAAATAAAACTTCAGGGCTTTGACTGGAATTGAACCTTGGAAAGTTCGTGTGAGATTCAATATTGCCAATTGGCTCCGAAGTGTCAAGAGAGATGGAAATGACTTCATTTGGTTGACTTACTATTTAGGTGCTTTCTTGTTGCTCCTCATGGGTCCTTTATTACTCAGTCAATTTGGAAGGCATGGGAACAAGTGAAGCACTTGGTGGTTGGGCAGCCTATCTTCTCTTCCTTTGACACTAGGTGCCAAGCCTACAAATCGATTTTGTAGTATCTGAAATATAATGACAAGATCCTTGCCTTGGCAAGAGGCTGCTCTGCCCTCCTTTGGTTTGAGAAAGGGATTAAAATATCTCATGACTTGAACAAAGTTGGGAGGATGGAATGGACAGACCTTAAAGCTTTCTATATGCTTCCTCAATCTCAGTTCAGAATGTATACAATGCTCATAAATGCTTTCACAGCTACCTCTACTGGACTAATTATGGAGATGAGAATGACTTTTGGGATACTATGAGGTGGCTCAAAGGGCCCCTTCTCTAAGAGGCTACCTCCAAACAACTCTATGAAAAGATTGCCTTCTCCCCAAACCTTTCCCGGGCCTTAACAATAAGTGGAATGTTTGTGAGCCCATTAGTATATGGACTCATAGATTTAATGTTTTGTGGTCTTCTTGTATTGAGTGAAAGAAATCTTGCTTTAGATGGCTTCCGATTCATAATAAGCTTTTGTTGGCTTCTAATATTTTATAGGTTGTTGAGATGATAAGCTTGTTGTTTTCTGTAAGTTTTTATATATATTTATATTTTTACTTTTTAAAAATATATTATGCGAATGTACCCCAACGTACCGCACCGAGGTTCTTAAAAATTTCCGTTTGAGTGTCAATGCACTCCGTATCCGTATTTGTATCCGCACCTTACGAAACAATCTAGGTTAGGGCGGTAAGATCCGAGAAGTTGTTGGGAAAGAGAAGAAAGCTATGGGTAACAGTAACAGAGATCCAGATGATGTTCAATTTGTGAGGCTTGTACAAAGACAAGAGCGGTTAGCTGATATGATGGCTCAATTAGTCCACACCATGCAGAACACGAATGTGCAAAGAGCTCACAATGGTGAAGGAAGTTCTTTAGGGGTGAACAATAACCAACACACTTAGAGGACAACCATTGGCTGTATTGTTAGGCCCTTCCAGCGTAACTTCCTTCGTAGGGAGGAAGCGGTTCCAGAGGTGGAAATTCAGTCATCTACAACGGATAATAGTACTGCCAACTATGAACAATACGGGGTTCTTTGGGGAAATTAAGGAAGCTATATCTCTCACAAATTTTATGAATTTGAAGAAAAGTAGAGATGGAATAAGAGCTGAACCTAGGCCACAAGCAAATTCGAGAGACCTTTGAGCTTGGGAAAATTGGCACTTCCTACTTTTGATGGATCCAATAAGTGTACAACTCGTGCTTGGATATAGAAGTTGGATACTTTTCTATCACTCAAGCCAATGTTGGAAGATGAAGCCATCAAATTTGCAACTCTTCATCCTGAAGGCATAGGGACATAATGACATCAATTCCTATGGTGAGTTTAGTAATAGGTTGATTGAGAGGTTTGGTAGAACTGGTCTGGAAATTCATTTTCGGGAATTATGTCAACTTAACCAATTCAATTCAGTGGAGGATTATGTAGCTGAATTTTAGAAGTTATCCGTGATGGTACCAGATGTGACAAACATGAGACTTGTGGTATTATCTATGTAAGGTTTAGCTGAACCACTTAGCAGTTTGGTGAAAGCTCTTAAGCCTACTTCTCTTCAAGAAGCCATCAAAAAGGCTTTGGACTTGGAAACATCAGCCCCAAAAGGGAGATTTCAGCCTGTAGGGTAGCCAAAACCAACACCTTATGGGTAGCCAAAATAAACTCCTCATGGGAAACCAAAATTAGCACCCTATGGGTAGAAAAGAAGCCATTTCAGCAAGGTGGGTTTCAACAAAGAGAGTTGCCTAAAACAAGCCAAGAAATAGAAACAAGAAATGAACTTAGAAGGAAGAAACTATGCTTCACTTGCAAGGATCCATGGGAGTCGGGTCATAAGTGTCTTCCAAAAGGACATGTGCATTACATAGAGGTTATTTCTGATTCAGATTCAGAAGTAGAGGAACCAAAGAAGTTGAAGAGAAAGTACCAAAAGCTGAAATTTAAGTAGAAGAAAAGACTTTAGATAGTACCCTTGCTACACTTTCAGGTGCCCCCAGATATCATCCTTTTAGAGTTCGTGGAGTGTTGAGTGGGCATAAGGTAATGGTTTTGATTGATAGTGGGGCAACCCACAATTTCATTGACGAGGGTTTGATAACCCAAAGAGGGCTGAAAACAGAAGATTTCCAAGGTTTTAATGTTACTGTAGCTGATGGGTTTACTATTCCATGCACCAAGAGGGTTAAAGGATTGGATATTTCTCTTGGTAAGTACAAGGTTTGTGATGATTTCTATGTGGTAGGCATAGGAGAGACAAATGTGGTTTTAGGGGTGCAATGGCTACATTCCCTTGGGGAATTCACACAAAACTACCAAACCATGGAGCTGAAATTTAAATCTGATGGAAAAGAGGTTGTGCTTCATGGTATGGCCAATGGAGCTCCTAGATTTGTCACAACCAAGAGCATGGAGAGAACATTTCGTAAGGGACAAGTACCGTGGGCAGCCCATTGCTTGATGAGTAATATAGCTTCATCCGATGAGAGATCTTATCATGTGGATATTCAATCTATACAATATTCAAGTAATTTACCTCCGGGATTGCCACCTGATAGAGGATTTCATTATATTATAGAGCTATAAACAGGTACTAAACATGTTATGATTACTCCTTACCGCCATCCTAGAGCTTTCAAAGAGGAAATTGAGAAAGCAATCAAGGAGTTATTGGAGATGGGACATATTCGGCCTAGTTCTAGTCCCTTTGCTTTTGTTGTTTTGGTAAAGAAGAAGGATGGAACTATGAGGATGTGTATTGATTATTGTGCTTTGAACAAGAAAACCATCAAAAACAGGTACCCAATACCCAGGATCGATGAGTTGATAGATGAATTGCATGGAGTGGTATACTTTTCTAAAATTGACTTGAGATATGGTTACCATCAAATCAAGGTAAGAGATGAGGATGTACACAAAACAACTTTCCGATGTCATTTTGGACATTTTGGATTCTTGGTTATGCCCTTCGGTTTAACCAATGCTCTAGCTACGTTTCAATCATGCATGAATCATATTTTTAGTGAGCACTTGAGGAAGTTTGTTTTAGTGTTCTTTGATGATATTTTGTTGTATGATACGATTTGTGAAGAGCCCTTGAAAAGTTGAAACACTTGGATACAATGCTGGAAATTCTAGAACAGTAGGCCCTTTTTGCAAAGGAGTCTAAATGCGAGTTTGGCATGACTGAAATTTTATACTTGGATCATGTCATTAATGCCCGAGGAGTTCAGGTTGATCAAGAGAAGATCCAAGTCATTTTGGATTGGCCTCCACCCGCTACATTGACACAATTGAGAGGATTCTTTGGTCTTTGCAGTTACTACAGGCAATTAGATTATTTGCATAGCTTGCTGTCCGGTTGATTGATTTAACAAAAGGAGCTTTCAGTTGGTCTAAATTAGCCCAAACAACCTTTGACAAACTCAAAGAGATAATGAGTTCTTGCCTAGTATTGGCTGTTCTTGATTTTTCTATTCCTTTTGTGTTAGAGTGTGATGCATCAAGGGAAGGAATAGGGGTTGTTTTGATGCAAAAGGGGCATCCCATAGCCTTTGAGAGTCAGAAACTCAAGGATACAAAATGAGGATTCTCTATTTATGACAAAGAAATGTTGGCCATCATGCATGCATTAACAAAATTCTGGCAATACTTGGTTTGTGGCAGATTTGTGGTCAAAACAGATCACAACAATTTGAAGTATTTTCTTAATCAGATGGACTTCAATAATAGGCAACAAAAGTGGGTGAGTAATCTCCAAGCTTATGACTTTGACTCCAAATACCCGGCAACCACCCTCAAACGAATGTGCAAACAAAGATTGTGAATAAGTGGGTTAAGGGTTACTTGAGGAATTATGTGGCAGGTAAGCAATCAACTTAGGTTAAGCGACTCTAAATGAGATAACATTATTACAATGCCACTTATCATATGTCCATTGGTATGACTCATTTCAGAGCTTTGTATGGTTATGATGCTCTTTCTTTTGTGGATTTGGTTATTGCAGATAGTAGAGTGCCAGGGGCAAGAGACTTGGTTGCACAGAGCCAAGATATATTGGGTGTACTCAAAGAAAATCTCCAACATGCACAAAATCAATAGAAATTTTATGCGGACCAGCACTTCGTATTGAGAGGTCTTTTGAGGTTGGAGACATGGTTTTCTTGAGGTTGCAGCCCTATAGACAGTCTTCTCTTAACAAGAGTGGAGCTGAAAAGCTCAAGCCTCGCTTTTATGGTCCATACAGGGTTAAGCAAAGGATTAGAGAGGTTGCCTATGAGCTTGAGTTGCCAGAGCACAATAGAATACATAATGTTTTTCATGTTTCATGCCTCAAAAAGGCATTGGGGCAGTATATCATTCCTTCAATTGAGTTGCCTCCTTTGGATGATGAAGGCAAACTTATCCTAATTCTTGAAGCCATCTTGGATGTCGAGCGAAGAAATTAAGGAACAAAACCATCACAAAATATTTGGTACATTGGAAGGATCTACCAACAGAAGATGCTCCTTGGGAGGGTGCAAATATTCTTGAGCATCCCAGTTTGCAATTGCTTGAGGGTAAGCAATTCCGTGAAGGGCGGACTGTAATGTCCCCTTTCTTGAATTAAATAAATTGGAGGTTCGAAGCCTATTTTTATTTCCGTAGGCTAAGGGGGATTAATGAGGGAAATAATATAATAATAATTCATTAAGTTGTCCAAAAAGGTACTTTAAGTTATAACTTGGAAAAATGACACTTAGTGTATTATTATTAAAAGGGCCAAAAAAAAAATATTAATTACATGGCCAAAAGTAATTAATAATTATGAGGATGAAAAAGGTGAATATTTAATTAAAAGTAATTTTTTAATTAAAAGTAATTTTAATTACTTTTAGGGTTAGGGTGGATTGGAAAAGTGAAATTAATAAAAGATCAAGTGGGGCAAAAAGAAGAAAATGAGGGACTATTCATTATTCACTTATATTATTCACGATTGAATCCAAATTTCTTTCAACTTTTACCTTGAGGATGAAAACCCTCCATTGCACCCTGATTAGAGGATGAAACCCCGCCAATCTATAGAGGCACCTCCATATAAGAGTGGCAATTGATGAGATCAACAGGTTTACAGTCAGATTTGTATCGGCCAGAGGCCACAATCAGTTATAGGGATTTGTGAGAACGAAATATTTAAAAATTCAGCATACCAAGACCCTCTAATAGTAGCGATTCAATTCTATAATATTTTACCTTGCTGTTTGTGCTTCCAAGGGTTGGCATCACACCCATAAAGGGTTATCAACAATTGTTGTACCAGTCTACAAGGGTAAGGTCACTCTTTCCTAGGGTTTGGCACTGCTGTACAACCACAAACTATAGAATAACCAAGCAACTAGTCTATGCAACACATCTAAAGGTGGCCGTACTGCTGTAGAAGACAAAAATAAGGAAAATCAATCTCTCCAGGAAGGACGCAAGTCCACTGCACGGTATTTCTGGGTCATACAAGGGTTGACGTCATCCACTTGGGTCTTATTCAAGGCTGACGTCACACTTTGACCCGTTGTACCTTGCTCTCTTGAGTGAAAATTTGTATTTATTGTTGATTTCATGATTTGTGGATTTTTACAGCTAGGGTTCGATATAATGAATTCATATTCAACATATTTGAATAAAATCTACAGTTGGGTATTTTTAGTTTTGCGTATATCAGCGATTTGTTGATATCTAGTGTTTGTATCAGAATTTACAAAGTGATCGTTGTATTAATCAAATGAAGCTGCAATACTTATAGGCATTGAACAACTAAGTTGCAATTAGTTACATCAGATGATCAGTCAAGATCAATCTCCATAATAGAAGGAGATAACAAGCTAGCTAAATTGAATTAAAGTATTCTAATAAACTGAACTAAAGAGATCACACTAGTGAACTAAACACCTAACTGAACTAACTCTATAGAGAACTAAGAGTAACAAATTACATCAACACTTAGGAGGTGCATTATTATCCACATAATTATCTACTAAATGCTAAATTAATATCCTTAAATGCTAATTTTATCATCCCCACATAATTCTGCATTGATTACAATATACTAGAGAGGAACTCTCGAATATCATCGTTTTACGCACAAGTACCCGTAATGAATATTTTTTTTGCGCGCAGTTTAGTCAGTGAGTAAAATTTGAGTTATATGAGGGTAGTTCTCTAGAATACTCGGTCCTTAATGAATGCTACACAATTGTTTATTTTTATTTTTATTTTGATGTTCTGCTTCATCGAATACCATATCTCCCCTTTGTTGTTTAAGGCAGACATTGGAATCACTTGGATTCTTTGGAGATCCATTTTTCTTAAGATGCTCTTCAATTTTGATTTTCCAGACTTTGGAAGCCTGTTTGAGCCTTTCCCGGTGCTATCCCTGTTGCATATAATTGATTACTTCTCAATTGGAAGATCTTCAAGTTGTGGTCATGACCCTTGTAATTCTTAAATTGTAGAAGACTTAATTTTACTCATTAAAGCTATGTTGGCCCCTTCTTGAGTATTGCTATGAGTTTTGGTTCAAAAGATGTGGCTGGGACTCCATCTATCCTTGCATCTTTAAGTAGATTAATACACTATCTTGGCATACTTTGAGTTGTGGGTGGTGAAATTTCACGAATTTTCCCACAATTACAGCCACCATTTCCTTCATCTTCTTCCATAATCACATATTTCTTTTGACTTTTTGTTTGCGAATTTGCGGATGGTTGACTAACAACACCTGTCTTGTCAACATCCTTGTTGACGAAGGCTTTCTTGGTTTACGGATCAGTTAACCTGTATCCCATTGAATCTTCATCTTATCTTGTAAAGATGTATGGAGTTGACTTCATGTCCGTCTTTGTCCTTTTCTGCATTGGGACTAGCTTATGGGCCTTGCTTCCGAAAACTTGAAGATGAGCAATTGAGGGTTTGTTCCCTCACCATGCTTGCTGTGGAATCATGTCATCAAGTGGAAATTTTGGTGATCGATTGAGTAGATACCCGCTGTTTTGCCCGCTTCTACCCAATAGGAATTATCTAATCTTGCATCATTGATCATGCTTCGCAACATTTCCATGATTTTGCAGTCTCCCATTTTGCAACACTGTTCTGCTATGGAGAGTAGTGTGGAGTCAATTGACGACAAATTCCATATTCCTTCAGGTATTCTATGAATGCATTATTGGTGAATTCCCCCATCAATTTGAGCAAATGACCTTTATATGACGTGCAATTTGTTTTTCAAAAAGAGCCTTAAACTCTTTGAAGGCTTGATCCTTTTGTCTTAAGCATGTATATCCACATTTTCCGTGAATAATCGTCAACAAAGAGCTGGAAGTATTGATACCCTAAATAGGTTACTGACATTTTTCATCAAAGATTGGTATGACCCAGGTCCAACTTGCTGGTAGCTTGATACGGATTCTTGGGAAAAGGTGTTTGATGTTGCTTTCCTCAAACCATTTCTTTCCGGATGAGTGAGACCAAGTACCCAAAATTAACATGCCCATATCTTCATGGTATCATTTGCAATGAGTGCTTGATGATAATGCAACACAAAATCCAATTGAAACATCTTATTGATGCCAAATGCTCTCGCAATAATCTGGGACTTAATTGCTTTGTCACAAATGAGGCATATCTTCTTGCCACTTGTGTAGTCAAACTCAATTTCGAGATTGTGATCCAATAGTTGGCTGACTAAGAGAAGATTTCTGGTTAGTTCTAAGACAGACAAGACGTTTGTGATGGTGCAGTTTCTATTGTAGAGAGGCAACTTGATGTTGCAATAAACTTTATAGGAAGTAAACGATTTTTTTTGTGGGAGATGAACTTAGTGAGGTGAGCCAATCTTTGCATCCTGTCATGTGCTTGGTTGTGCATGAGTTTGCATACTAGATGGAACTGTGAGAGGTTGATTCATCCATTGTTTGTGTAGCTAGTATTTGATCCCTCTGAGTGATCATCATCTTATTGATCAATTGGTTATGTTGCCATGATGTTGTTTCTTTTTGTAATTCTTATTCTGTCCATGGGACTGCTGTTTAGAAGACTGCTTGTTGGAGTGTTGTTATTGGCCAGGCTTCTAATTGCGTGTCTTGTTAGTTAACTTATTATACCAACAGTTCTTGATATCATGCCCCTTATTGCATACAGGACATTTTGGTTTGCTTCCAGATGCTTGGGCATTTTGATTTGATCCTGGTTCTTGTTGAATTTCTATTTGTTCTTTCACTTATAAATTGAAGCAAGTGCATTGTCATCATCATTTGCTTCACATTGCATGGACTCCTTTTGTTGCAACAAGCTAACCAACTTTTGAAAGGTCGATTTTTGTTTTGTGGCATTGAGTGTGATCATAAGGGTGACAAACCTCTTCAGACAATGGGTATGAGAGATTCGTTTGACAATTCTTCTCCAAGAGCTAATAAGGAGGCCCTCAATGTTGCAATTCTCTGTAAAAAGGCTTCTACAGATTCCGAGGATTTCAACTTCAAATTATGCAATTGAATCTGCAAGTGTAGAATGGTATTCTAATTTTTGGTCTCAAAAACAATAACAAGCTTGTCCCACATTTCTTTGGCGGTGTTGACATCTCTTATGTGAGGTTGTACCTCATCCGTGACTCTCAACATGATGGTGAGCTTGGCTTTTTGATTTGCCTTGTCAAACTTTCGTTGTTGTTCAATGTCATTTACATGCCAGATTAAGATACCATCCACAAAAGAATACAAGTCTTCAAACTCTAAACAAGTTTTCAAATTGGTTTTCCTCGCAAACACGATTGTCTCCTCTTAGGAGCTATGAATCCAATAGAAGGAACTTAAGACTATTTCCCATTGTGCTCAAACTGAAATATGGGAGATGGGTTGGTGCTTTATCACTCCAAAAATGTTACCCTTTCTATATACCGTGAGTCCAATTTACCAAACCTCTTTATATACACACACTTTTGATATACCCATTTGTATGTGGAAGAAGCTCGTCCTTTTGATATACACGGCCATATGTGAGAGAGACATTAATGCATGTGAGAGCAAGTGGTAAGTGGAGCAATGTAGACAATACGTGAAAAGGATCCATCCAATCAATGACACCCGAGTAGAGGGAAATCTTTTTATGTGGGGGTGACAAGTCCCGATATACTTAGATATTTTAAATCTTAGGATTTATGCCTAACAATCGTTGCGAGATGGAAACAAAAGGAATCGATGTGAGTGTAGTGTCCTTATTACTCCCTAACAATTTAAAAGGACGATCGATGCAACAACCATTCTGACTATATTAGGCATTGGATGCAATATATCAAAGCATGATGGCGTTATCGTAAGTGTGATCCAAAGGTACCACTAATACCGAATGCTACGATGAGATCAAAGATTTCGAGTGTGATTTAGAACCAGCTTTTCGATTTTGTTGTTTTCACGAGCACAATGGTTTTGCAGATTTGTGGCAACCCGCAAATTAGTACAAAATGGTAAAAATAATATGTAGTATGAAAAAAAAGCCCCACCGGACCCCAAGTAAGGAAAAATTGAAATTTTGGCGAATTTTTTTGTTTTAAGGCAATTGCTCTGCTTTCTTTAGTAGAATGCAAATAAAACCCCTTTTGATTTTTTTGCTTTTTTTTTTGTTTTTCAATGTGGCTAGGGGCCTCCTCTCCCCCAATTTAATTTTTTTGCAAAAATAATATCGACCCTTGTAAAAATCCCCCTTTTTGTTAATAGAACAAAGCTTTTGATTTTTTCGCAATTTTTTTGTTTTTCACTGTGGCCAAAGGCCGCCTCTCCCCTAGTTTAATATTTTTGCAAAATGATAGCAACCATTGTGAAAAAAATCCCCTTTTGGGTAATTAAAAAGCCCCTTTGTTTTGTGTTTAAAGCCCTTGTGTTTAATTTGTTTTGAGCAAAATGTATAGGGGCAAGGCTCAAAACCCTGACCAACCTTATGACCAGTGCCTCTAAGTTTCCCAACTAGTCGCTTGGGCGACGATGTCTCTATCACAAATATTTGCAGGTTTGGTTTTGTTGTAGGTTGTCGAGCTAAGTGAAGGCAAAGAGAAGGGGTGATGTGTGGGTCAAACCGTGACCCCACATGTTCCAATGACTTCACCACCGTGCCTTAACCATTTGAGCCACAAGGATAACTTGCATATAAAGGGAGCTGAATTCAATTTAAGCACTTAAAATTTTGAAATTGCTTTTGAAGAAAAAAGCGCCTCCGAGTGCGAGTTCGCTTTCCCATGCAATGTGCTTTATAGTTTTGACCCGTGCTTAGTTTGCTTCGACCGACGAGTTTAGGTTGGATTGCTTTGCTTGAGCAATGTTGGCGCTGTTGAGTATGAGAGATCCTTATATTGGCGCGATGCCTGAAATTTTTGCCACTAGAGTGAAGATTACAGAGAGTGCTTAGCTCGGGCTGAGCCAGATGGATTTGTAGTTTGGGTGGAGCTTGCCTTGCAACTTCGGAGAGCAGCTCATAGGAGCTACTGTCCAAGAGGAGCAAACATGATTTGTAGCAGATCGAGCTGGTGGTTTAAGAGGTCAAGCTAGGAGAGCTCGCTTGCTGACTTAAATTGTTGCCGAGCTGACCAAACGAGCTCTGTATGATGAGATGATTGGGACAAGATATCTAACAGAGCTCGGTAAGAGCTCGTGTAGCTTCCAAGGAAACTTGGGGGAGGTGGTCTCTCTTGGAAGATCCGATGCAGAGTCGGCTTGGGGGTTATCTGAGTCAGAAAGACAAGGAGCTTGATCGGTGTGAAGATAAACTCGAGCTCAGTTGCCAAGTTGCTTGGAGTCAGGACTGGCTAGCTAAAGCTCACTCAGTAGCAACGCCATTCACTGGAGGACGGAGTCACAGGAGGATGGAGGTCGTTCAACGATCGCTCGTCAATCGTAATAATGATGGGGCCGCATGTAGATGTGGTGGCAATTTTTGGTGTGAGTTTGCTTTCAGTTGTGAGCTTCATTTTCAAAGTAAGCGCTTTGCGCAGTGTGTTCCTGTTTCTAGTTTTTGTTGATTGTTGTGATATGTTTGACGAACATTCCTATTCGGAATTATAAATAGTGAGTAGTATTTCCTACATAACTCCTTGAAGGAAAAACATAGTGGATAGATGAAAGCACAAGAAAAACAACATCATGATATTTGGGTTGGTTGTCCTGTAAAAGCATCTTTATGTTTGGGTTGTTGGTTGTCCTATAAAACCATCTGTGTGTGTAGGTTGTTGGCTGTCCTTGGAAAACCATCTTTGTTGAGGTTGTCTAAAAACCATCTAGATCACGAGTACGCAGAGGCGGTAAGCTGCGAAGGAAGTGCGATTGTTTTTCTCCCATGTTCGCACTAAGGGGGAATGTTAGGAATTAATATTCTAGTGCTCACATTATGGTAAATGTAATTCATAAGAGTGATGTAAATGTGAATTAGTAATTGTAAAAAGTAATTACTAATGTGTTTGTTATATGTGTTGTTAAATACAATGCATATAATATAAAAATTAGTATTTGATTATTGCGAGATTTGGTTATTAAACCAACTCACGTAATTAGGGTACTTTGTTATAGGTTTGCTATTTTATAGGAAACTTATTCTCTATATATTTGTATTGGTTGAGTGAAGAGATTAATCTAATAGAAGATTATTATTTATTTCAGTTGTTTAACTTTGGACCAAATCCACAAGGTTGACATTTGTTATAATTCCTCGAGCAATTCATAGCTTTTTATCCCGTAAGATGGGTACACTTAGGTTACCCGAAACGTTGGATCTTGTTTCTTTTTCCTACATGATGATTCAAAAAATCAATCCTTCCTACTTTCAACATCATGGATAGAAATTCACGGTTGGATTTATTTCTACAAGACGGATTGTTGTTTAAAGGTTAGCTATTGTGTATGCTTGAAGGATCAATGAGGGAGAATTTGATATGAGAAAAACTTAGTAGAGGATTAGCTGGTCACTTTGGTGTGGATAAAACATTGGCATAGCTGAATGAGAAATAATATTGGCTTAAAATGAGTGTAGATGTGAAAATGTTTGTGCAAGGGTGTAGCGTATGCCAATATGAAGGATAATAGTTAGAATGTAGGTTTATATTAGCCATTGCCAATATTGGAAAGACTGTAAGAAGATATTGGACTTCATGCTTGGGTTACCAAGAACACAAAAAGGTAATGATTCTATCTATATTGTTGTTGATAGATTCTCAAGGTGGCACACTTCATGCCTTGCAAGAAGAATAGTGATGCCACAAAGATTGAAAATCTATTTTTCATAGTAAGGTTGCATGGATTATCCAAAAGTATATTTCAGATATACTAAGTTTGTGGGTCAATCCTGGAAAAATTTGTGGAAAAAAGCAGCACTAGCTTGAGTTTCATTTTAGTGTGTCATCCACAAATAGATGGCAAAACAAAGGTAGTTAATAGAAAACTCTGGAATTTGTTGAGATGCTTGGCAGGGAACAAGCCCAAATAGTGGGATATGATTCTAGCAAAAGCTGAGTTTGCTTATGACAATTCAGTCAATAGAAGTACAACAAATAGCCCATTTCAGATTTGATACGATTCCATCCCGTGAGGGGTTACAGAGTTGAGAGACAACTGATTTGAGTAGAAGTGGTGCTGTGGTAGAGGATTTTGCTAAGATTCTTGATTGCCATCATTTCAGAATTTATTGCGAAGGATGAGCACTTGATGGAGCCAAGGCCAAATCTATTGAAGATTTGTCCATTGTCTACAAGAGATAATGGTGATGTTAAAGGAAAATCTAAGCACACACAAAATCTCGCAATACTCGAATCTGATTATGCATTTGTTTAAGTGGTCTGTTGGGAAAGGTCTCTAATCTATTTTGAATACTCATATTGTCAGTCACCTAGTCAATTAGATTTGGGATGTGGAAAGTTTCATTTAGACTAAAGAGAGAAAGTTGAGGACATTGTATCCAGCAGACCAAAACCTCTTTCTTCAAACATGTATATTTTTACAGAATAACTGTAAAATACTCGAATGATGAATTCTCATTTTCAACAGTGCAAATGCTTCTCCAACAGAAATGTGGATGCAGTGTAGAAGTTACCTGATTTGCATCAGAATGACTTATGTTTAGAGAAGAACAGTTTTTGGTTTGGGTTGATGTTGGAGGTAAATATTAGTAGGACTAATAGGATTATACCAATGTGGAATATTTACACTGGCATCCCTCGTAAGCCAGATATGAGGGACCCATGGAAGATGACATTATTCCCGTTACCACTTAATGTCAGCTTCATAAAGCGCAAGTGAAGAGTCTCATCCTCCATCATCTCTGTCGTAAGAAGATGCCTCTAGAATAACTCTTGACAATCTGCAAAGCCAAACCCTACAAGAAAAATGCTCGACAATTTGAGTTGCCAAATAACTCTTCAGTGTGATGAACATTCCAAGATCAATGATCCATGTAAAATGCTCACTGCAATGAGCCTAGATTAGAAGATCATCCTCAAGTAGCCAAAGGTGCCCATCTACAAATGGTCCAAGGTTCATTACCATGAGGGGCCAAGTTAGGTGTGCAAGGATCTAAACGTGCCCAACTACTGAGGAGCTAAAGCTGACTCATCACATGTGAAGATTCAAAAGATGGTTATCCTCAAAGGGCCAAAATGATCATTACAAGGATCCAAATATGAATCATCACATAAAAAAATAATATGTTGAATTACATATAAAGATGCCGAACTTTAAAGGGCCAAAGATGCTTGGTATTGGATTTAGTAGGGTTGTGTGTGTGTGTGTGTTTCATTTTAGTGGTGTTTGAACAGTTGCGTGAAGAGTGTCGGGTGAAAGGAAATGAGTTTTAGCATTTAGAGATTCTTTGTGAAGAGTTCTTGTTCCAATAGACTCCTATGCCCAACGGACATGGGGAAAAAATGGGATTCAACACATGGCAAGTATGTTTCCCTTGAGAGCCGCCAAAATGTTGAGAAAAATACGCACTCCATCATAATACTATTATTTTCTCAGTCGAATTATTTCACATCCTTATTTTCTTTCGAAAATGTTCTCTTAGGCTAAAAACTCATTTAGTTCTCTAGGCTAAAAGCTTATGTTAATTTTTATCTTTAATTGTTTATTTTTATTTAGTGGCTCACCCACTAACAAAAGATAAGTCATGTATATATTAAACAAAAGAAAAAGAGAACTTATGGATGAACACATGAAGAGAAATAAATAAAGGAGATATTAAGGCTTTGCTATATTAATTAAAGAGAATGTAAACTTTGAAAGCTATTTTTGGAATATCCATGCGAGGACAAAAGAAGTAAAAGAAAGAATAATTAAAAGACTTCCTTTAATTAGATTTTTGTGGATTTAAAGGCTATTTAGCTTTTACATCAAGATTTTCAAAGTAAATTTAGTGGAGAATTTAAAGACTAGTTTAAGTAGGGTGAGGATGGATATTATTATTTGAGGATAATTATAGAATTTCAGAGCCAGTGCATGTTGCACACTTATCTTCTTCTAGATTTGTAATAAATAGTGACCCTCCCTATATTCTATATCTTCTTTCCTTGAATTCACTTGAATTCCTATTTTTATTTCAGCAGTACTATAGCCTAGGTTTCAAATTCATGCAAAACAATGTCCAGTACCTTTGAATTAATAGAGAGCAATTGTGTATTCAGTGTGATTGATAAAAGGTGTTGTGGTGAATTTCCCTTCAGCTTTCTTCTCATGTTCTCTAGCTCCATTTTTGCATCCGGGTTCGAAAGTACCTTTGCTTTGTTATCTCATATGTCAATTAAACATTAAGTTCTGCATGTTTAGTTTTCTTGTGCTGTGATCAAGTAGAGGAAAGGATTTAATATCTTGGTGTATCACCCCTTTGTATTTCTTTTCTTTTTCATTTTTGAAGAAAGTTTTAGACTAGCACAAGGATAGAAGTAACTGGCCCACCCTACATATTCTACTTGAGATAACTGTCCCCCACTTAAGTACATTCCATGCTATGCCTGAACTGTGGGTAGCTTTAGATCAGAGATTTCACCACATTAACTGGAACCATAGAAGATGGTGAGAATCCAAGCAGGTTGGAAAGCGCTATACTTTCTTCAAAACAGGTGCAAAGATGTTGATCCGTGGGATTTGAAGACCATGAGGGTCTGATTCGGGTTACTTGTAGTGCCAATGATGCTCTATGCATGTGAAGATTGGGCTAATGGTATGTCGGGCCTAAAATGGAGAAATAATTTGAATTCAGAATCGCTTAATCATGAGCAACTTTAAGATTAAGGCTTTAGTCCCATATGAAATCCTCCTTGCAGAAACAATTATTTTCCAATTAGAAATGGAAACTATGATTCATCTCCTAGGCTATCTAAAGAAAATAGAGAGCATCAAGGAGGATAGGTGGCTGAAGGAAGTTAAAAAGAAGAGCCAAACAAAAGAAATACGACATGAATGAAATAAAACAAGATATGAATGAATAGTTGGGGCATCAACTTGTATGAGTGACCAGACACCAATCATGAAATAAAAGATTGTGTGAAAGAAAAGTTCAAACTAACCATGTGGACAAAACATCTTGGGAAGAAAACAATATTGCATAACTGAGTTTAACCACACATATGACCATGACCAATAAACTTAGACAGAGTTCAAAATCAAAAGGAAAATGAAGACGTTTATAACCCAATTGAGGACCGACTCACACCAATTTAAATTTAAGAGGGGTAGGTGGAAGATTTTAAAAGGAAGAAGGGAAGAGAGTATGTCTTTTTGTGCCTCAGGCATGGTTGAGACAAAATGGCAATATATGATGGAATACTCTGTGACGATAACACTCGAGCTAGTTGTTTGGGCTGTCTACAGGGGGTGTCTATGGCTATCATCTTCGAAGAGGTGAAGATTGAGGAAATTGGGGATCTTCTGATCAGAATTAACAATAGGAGGATGAACCTTAAGAAACAGAACAGTGGCAGAGATTCAAACTAGGGCCCAACTTTCCAACCGGCTCACACTAACTTAGATGCAAGACGGATAGGCAGAAGATCCCAAAGGAAAGGTAGGAAGAGACTATGTCTTTTTGTGCCTCAGGTATGATAGAGACAGAATGACAATATATGATGGAATACTCTGCAATGACAACTCTCGAGTTAGCTTCTTGGACAGTCTACAGGGGGTGTCGATGGCTATCATCTTCGAAGAGGTGAAGATTGAGGAAATTAGGGAACTTCTGATCAGAATTAACAATGGGAGAATGGACCTTAAAAAACAAAACAGAAGCAAAGATGCAAACTAGGGCCCAACTACCCAACTAGCTCACATCAACTTAGATGCAAGACAGGTAGGTGGAAGATCCCAAAGGAAAGGCAAGGGGAGAGAATATGTCTTTTCTGTGCCTCGGTTGTGTTAGAGACAGGATGGCAATATATGATGGAATGCTCTGGGTATGACAACATTTGAGCTAGCTACTCGGCTAGTCTATGGTTATCATCTTTGAAGAGGTGAACATTGAGAAAATTGGGAACTTCTGATCACAATTAACAATAGGAGGATGCACCTTAAGAAACAAAGACTTGAACTAGGGCCGAACTTCCCAATTGTTCTCTACTAGCAATTTCATACTCTTTTGGAAAAGCTTTATGTTCTTGGGGTCCCACGGACTGGTTTTGCCTCGTGGATGTAAAAATTTGTGTCTGTCTCTGCCTCTGTCTCTCTATTGCTATCTCACATCCATCCCTATGTAGGGATGAATGTTTTAATCTAGGTAGCGTGCACGTGGGTACGGTTCGGCAGGGAATGGGATCCAGACGTTGGTACAACAATTTTTGGGGGCACGGGTACGACACTTGGGTACACGGTAAGAATATACATATAAAATATTAAAAATATTTTGAAAAGTAACAAGATAAGCAAAATTCCAGCCTTACACATGCATAGATTAAACAAATCTGAAATATACATAGGTGAAATAGCGACAAAAGTTAAAACATATTGATAATTCATTGTTCGAACTTATAACTAGTACATTGTTCAAATCAAAATGTTACAATGTATTATCATTATCTAACATTGTAAACACAAAAATGAAGATACATCAACATTCTAATTAGTAATAGTCTAATGGCTCTGCATCTTCTCCAATGTCTTCAACGAGAGCATCACTACCATCACGTGGTTCATTAGAACCACAAGCACCAGGAGTACAACCAGAACTATCAGCAATGCCGCTCCCGCTAGCCCCACTTTGCAGCTCACGCAAAGTACTATCTAGGTCCGGGTCTAGCAATGAAAGTTGGGCAATGGGAACATCCAAGTTTGGAGTCTCTGGGTCTATATCCCAACACTTTGTTGGCCCTTTCCTGTACTCATCCTTCTTATGTGATAGAAGGCGCAGGTTAGAATGCACAAAGACCAAATCCTCCGCCTTTTTTGCTCCCAACTTGTTGTGGTTAACCAAGTGGATAAATGAATATGTACCCCAATTCCTCTCAGCTGAAGAAGAACTCGCAACCTATTGAGGCAAGCCGCAAAGTCAATGCAAAATTAAAATTTTAAACTTATAAATATAAAAGTAAAAAAGAAAGAGTTAAGAAATTAAAAAAATTAAAATCTTACTTGTGATAAAACTTTTATTGCAAGTGGCATGAGGTAGGGGTATGCTTGTCCATGGAGGTACCACCACGAATAAGCATCCATCCTGTATTTGTCACGAAGAGCGCTAATGGAGTGATCCTTGGAGGATATGAAATTCACAAACTCACCTCTAACCATGTCTTCTACTTCTGGATCTGGGAAGATTCTAGCAAATGCCGCCTTATACCCCTCACTAACTTCAACATCCTTATATGGTGGGACCCTCCTAGGCAAAGAAAGGATCTCTGCGCTATAGTATTTTGGAGTCGAGGCAAAAGCAAGAAGATGCAATGGAGTAGTCATTTTGTTCTACCTTTCAATGAGATGTGAGTGCACTTCCATGAAGAAGGTCTCTGTAGGATCTTGCTCTTTAGCATTTATGATGGTCTTAATTGACTCAATCATTGAGTCAATTCCATCATAAATCTCACCCATGCATGGATGATCCATATCAACAAATCTCAACATACTCACGATGGGCTCAGTAAAACTAAGCAAGTAATCCACCCGATCCCACCATGTTTCATCCAGGATCTGCAATTTCACATTTCTAGCCCTCTCATTGTTTGCTTGCCTCCATATACCCCAAAGGTCACTGATAACCATGACACTCAATACCTCTCGCACCTTCACAAGCCGTCTCAAGACGAGCGTGTGCGAGACAAATCGAGTCTCAACAACCTAATAAGAAATCAAAAGAAATAAAATTAAGACAAGTAAATTTAAAACATTCAAAATTCTACAAATTACAAACATATAAAGTTAATTTAATGAATTTAAAAACTAATAATTATTTTAAAAAAAAAAAGAATGTTACGGGTTACCTTCAATAGCTGCAATGTTGAGAATTTACGAAAGATGGCTTGGGACATGTGGTGGTTGTTGACGAACATTTGAATCTCACTTGCCTCCTCATATACTTGTTTGATCCAAGCAATTTTTGTGCCCAATTTTTGTAACATTAAGTTGAGGGAATGAACCGCACAAGGTGTCCAAAATATGTGTCCATACCGTGCCTCAACCAACAACCCTGCAGCTCTACAATTTTTTGCATTGTCCGTTACAACTTGGACAACATTTTGAGGCCCCACCGCCTCAATAGATTCTATGAGGATGTTGGCAATGAATTGGGCATCCTTCACTTGCCCCTCACAATCAATAGCCCTGAGAAACATTGCCCCTTTAGGACACATTACAACCACATTGATCAATGGCCTATTTGCCGTATCTTTCCATCCGTCAGAAACGATGGACACTCTGTTTTGAGCCATTGATTCTTGATGGGTAACAATGAGTCTTCAACTTTTTTCTTTCTTTTGACAATAAGGTGGTGCGCACCTTTTCATACCCTGGGCTAATGTACCCTTTAGGGGCTTCATTAATACATCTCACCATATCTTGCTAGTATGGTGATCTAACAACATTAAATGGGACACCACATGCATAAATAAAGCGCCCAACACTTTGGTTAGCTATGTCCCTGCTTTCATTCTGGAATGCCCTTTCCAATGGGCCTACATCTTTTGTTCTTCATGAGAAAGAGGTGAATCCTCTTCCCCTCCAGTTGCAATAGGTGTAGACAAAAATGGGTGATCTGGGGCCACAACATCAACAGAAGGAGAAACAGGTGGCTTGCTAATGCTATTTGATCTTCCTTTTCTTGCCATAGGATGATTGGATTTTAATGCCATTGTTGCATCTGCTTCCTTTTGCTCTTTGATGTATGCAAGGGTCTTTGCACGTGGCAACCCCTTTCCATCCAACCCTCCACATGTTCTAATTCCGTGGCCAATAGCCCCACACAAATGGGCTTTCACCCGACTGTAGGAGCTCTTAAATTGCATATTACATTGTGAGCAAACCCAAACAAAACCCCTCCACTTGGTAATTGTTCTAGTTGTTTGACATAGCTCCAAAGGGGGGAGGATGGATCACTTTTGTTAAGGAGACCTTTACTACTTTGACCCACAGAACTAGAACTCGCAGCCATTTTAAGTTTTTAACTGCACAATGCATTTAAAAAAATGAAAACAAATTTAGTCTTGAGAAAATGTTGGAAGTTTAAAATTTAAATTTAGATGAAATCAAATGTAGAAAAATGAAGCTTAAAAATTAAAACAATAACAAAAAAAAACAAAAAAAAAACTAAAAATAATAAAATATTAAATACAATTAACAAACTAAAACACTTTAAAAAATCATAAAATACTTACCTCAATACACCCAACACCAATAATGCAAGCTCCTTGAACTCCTTGTCACTTGTTGCAAGCTCCTTCAACTATATGGCACTTGAAATCAACCCTAAGCAATTGAAAATAGTGGAAAAATTGAAGGTGAGAGTCAAATATGCAAATAAGAGGCAAGAATGCAAATGTGAGGTAAATGACTTGTTGTTGTTATAGAGTTTGGGGGCACAAATTAGGGTTTAAAAGAATAATTTAATGTTTAAAAAGTCGGTTTGACCTTTTTTTGACCAAAAAACAAAAACAATTTTAAAAAACGCGTCAAAACATGGCGGGTATGGGCAGGGTTCTTCCTGCAGGGCCCGGGTACGTCCACAGACGTACCCGGCCGTACCTGGGCCCTGCAGGAAGAACCCTGCCCGTACCCGCTGCGGACTGGACCCATACCCCATACCCGGTATGTGCCGTACCCGTACCTACAGTCGCTAGGGGCTGTACCGGCTACCTAGGTTTTAATCTAATTTACATACCCCAGCGAGAACCTTATTCATAAATGCAAATGACACTCAGGCTTTGCTTTACGTTTTTATTGCAGATGGCATGCTCCAGCAGGAAAATTGTCCTTAATGTGCAGTTAAAAATACAGTACTACTTTTCCATATGTGAGCTCCTTAGGGTCATTATGAAGAGTTGCAGGTGCATATGTATGTGGGTTCAAGAAGTCTTTTATCAATTGCATGCTCACTCAAATGAAAACAGGGTCCAATTTGTTCACCCTTCAAGTACATAGCCTGCCAAAAGTGTCTTCTTCTGTGTAAGGGTGAGTGATTGGCAAGTTTTTCACGGGGTGTGGAAAATTTCACCATGGGAGAAGGCAATGTTGATGGCTTCTCAAAATCTGCTTCTTCAGGATTATAATCAGCATAAACTAACCACTCAGTTGTTAGGAACTCCAGATTTACAAGGGAAAGAAATTTAAAGGGTCTTCCATCTAAAATCTAACTGATCCTGCTGCAAGCAAATTTGGTTGTGCAATATAATCCCCAATGGAACCTCATGACCCTGATAAATTCCATTTTTTCATGGACATATATTCTACCATTAAAACAGCAACACAGAGTCCGTAAAAAAAAATCATTATCATCAGAAGCATATTCATAGAGTTTCTTGTTCAACTATTCAGCTGATAAAAGACATGCATAGGCCCAACATCACAGTCCAAATGAACAAGCACTTATAGCCACAATGGAAGCAATGAATCTGCCAAGAACCAACTGGAGTAAGAGCCAAAGGATCAATTACCTCACAAGGAAATCCATAGGCTAGGCAGAGGCAGAAGCTGAGGCTGAGGCCTGCAGTGTCCCAGAGCTTTATCGAGGCAACATCCAAAGTATGCAGCTCAGTCTTGCCAACAATGGCAATATGAGAGGGCCTGTAATCAAGTAGAGTCTGCCGAAAGTGTGGTCTTCTGTGGTAGGGCGAGTGACCAGCAAAGTTTTCATGGGTGTGTAACATTTTACCATGGGATAAAGCAATGGTCTTTGGCTTCTCAAAATCCACTTCTTCAGGATTATACTAAGCATAAATTCACCACCCAGTTATTAGGAACTCTATATTTACAAGCAGAAGAAAACTAAAGGTTCCGCCATCCAAAATCTACTTGATCCTGCTGCAAGAACATTTGGCTGTGAAATCTAGTCCCCAATGAAACCTCATAGCCCTGAAAAATTCCATTCTTGTATGGGCAGACATTCTGCTTTTAATACAGCAACACATTCTTAAAGAGTCTGTCAAAAACAAATCATCATCATCAGCAGAAGCATATTCAGATTTTCTTGTTCAACCATTCAGGTGATAAAAGACATGCATAGGTCCACCATCACAGTCCACATGAACAAGAAGTCATAGCCACACTGGAAGCATTGAATCTGCCAAGAACTGACTGGAGCAAGAGCCAAAAATTCAATCTCCTCATAAGGAAATCCATAGGTTAGGAGGAGGCAGAAGCTGAGGCTGAGGTCTGCAAGGTCCCAGAGCTTTATTGAGGCAACATCCAAGGTATGCAACTCAGTCTCGCCAATAATGGTAATATGACAGAGTCAGTAATCAAATCAGCAGTCTGTCAAAAGTGTGGATTTAGTGGTAGGGTGAGTGAATGGGAAATTTTTCATGGGGCCGTGGAACATTTTACCATGGGAGAAGGCAATGGTCACTGGCTTCTCAAAATCCACTTCTTCAGGATTATACTAAACAGAAACACACCACTCAGTTGTTAGGAACTCCAGATTTACAAGCAGAAGAAAATTAAAGGTTCTGCCATCCAAAATCTAACCGATCCTGCTGCAAGCAAATTTGGTTGTGAAATCTAATCTCCAATGGAACCTCATAGCCCTGATAAGTTCCATTCTTCTATGGACAGACATTCTGTTATTAATACAACAGCACATTCTTACAGTCCATAAAAACTTCATCATCATCATAAGCACATTCATAGAATTTCTTGTACAACTATTCAGGTGATAAAAAGAGATGCACAGACCCAAAATTACAATCCATATGAACAAGCACTCCTAGGCGCACTGGAAGCAATGAATCTGCCTAGAACTGATTGGAGCAAGAGCCGAAAGATCAATCCCCCGCCAGGAAATCCATGGGCTAGGAAGAGGCAGATGCTGAGGTTGAGGCCTGCAAGGTCCTAGGGGTTTATCGAGGTATGCAACTCAGTCTTGCCAATTGTAATGTCCCTTTTGGGCTCAAATTTGAGGAATTTAGATTTTCCCCAAAACCCTAATGGAACATTGCTGGAAATTATGACAGCCACATGTAGGAAAACTGATTTTTATGACAGCAAACTGATTTTATGCAAGAATTAGGGCAGTGACCTGTTTTAGGTCCACCAAACCCTAAGCGACCTAGGTTAAATTCAGATTTTAGCCTTTCCCACACACAAATTTTCAAAAATACATCAACATGAAACCCTTGATGAAATCATGCAAAATAAATGCTTCAACCATAAATTACAGATTGCTGGAATTAATTATTGCTCAAAAATAGCTGAAACTTCAAAATTCCATATCTTCATAAATACTTGGAGATAAAATGCAAATGATAGCTCAAAATGACCACAAAAATGACAGCTATCAAACAAAATTAGAATCAGATTTTTTCAACCACAAAAACCCATTTAAAAGTGATCTTGAAATCTCCAAATGGGTAGATCAAGCTGGAAATGAATGTGGCAGACCCAAAAAGTGTACCCTGTTAGAACAAGCAAAGAGAAGAAAGTATACAGATGGAGACAAGAGAGCAAACTGCATTGTTCAGAATGAAACAGGCAGGGTATATTTATCATTAGGAGAAGTAGTTATTAGTTTCTTCGGTTACAACTGATTCTCATCCTCCTAACAAATTAGAACCGCATGGGTTCATTATATATTCAACACCCCCCTTAATGACAAACCTTGAAACAACACCAAGTTTATCTCTAAACTTGACAAACAACAAAGGACCAAGAGGTTTAGTCATTACATCAGCAGGCTGATCTGCAAATGGACAAAAATGCAGAGAGATTTCACCAGAATCAACCAACTGGCGAATATAATGATGATGAATCTCAATATGTTTAGTGTGGGCATGATAAATAGGATTCTTCACCATCTTTAGAACACCTTGATTATCACAAAAGAGTGAAAGAGGTGTTGCAACAGCCTGAGGAAACTGAAAGTCAGTCAGAATCCGACGAAGCCATATTGCTTCGCAACTGGCACTAACGAAGCCTTGTATTCTGCTTCCGTAGAAGAGATGGCAACAGTAGGCTGAAGTTTACTTTGCCAAGAAACAACTCCTGAACCAAAAGAGAAGATATATCCTGTGGTAGATCGTCGAGTATCTACAGATCCTCCCCAATCAGAGTCAGTATAGCCAATCAACCTGAAATCTGCAACTCTCTGATATAAAATGCCAAAGTCAAGAGTTCCTTTGACATATCGTAGAACTCATTTTGCTGCTCCCTAGTGAATGAGTTTCGGTTTAGATAAAAACCGAGAGAGATAACTGACAACAAAACATAGATCCGGTCGTGTAGTTGTTAGATAGATCAAACTACCCACCAACTGTCTGTATAATGATTCATCGACCGGTGGTGAATCATCATGGGCTGAGAGTTTCAACCCTACCTCCATAGGTGTAGAAGAAGAATTACAATCATACATGTGAAATTTTTGTAGCAGGTTAGTGGCATACTTAACTTGAGATATGAAAATCAAGTGATCAAGTTGCCAGAATTCTACACCAAGAAAATAGTGAAGGAGGCCTAAATCAGTCATGTCAAAAGCAAAGCACATAAATCTGATTTTACCTTATGAATTGCAGCATCTCCACTGCCGGTGATGGCAAGGTCATCAACATATACAATAAGAATCACAATGTCATCATCATTGCTTTTGACATAGAGATTCGGATCAGAATGACTCCGTGTGAAACCTGAATCTCTGAGATGTTTATCTATTTTTATGTACCAGGCTCGAGGAGCCTGCTTAAGTCCATACAAGGACTTAATCAATCTGCATACCAGATGCTCACTACCACGAGCCCGAAAACCCTCAGGCTGTGTCATATACACCTCTTCCTCCAAATCCCCATTCAGGAAAGCACTTTTGACATCCATCTGATATACTTTCCAACCAAACTGAGCTGCAAAAGAAAAAAGAAGTCGAAAAGTGACCATCTTTACAGTAGGAGCAAATGTTTCTTCATAATCTATCCCTCCTGTTGCGAAAAACCTTTCGCAACGAGTCGAGCCTTGTACTTATCCAAAGTACCATCTACTTTGCACTTGATTTTATACACCCATTTATAGCCAATGGTGTGTTCCCCGGAGGTAATGGCACCAACTTCCAGGTATTATTCTTAATCAAGGCATCATACTCTAGTTGCATGGCAGTTTCCCATTCCGGTATGCCTCGTGCTTCAGAGTATTTTTGTGGCTCATGAATATGAAGAAGATCAGAAGCAAGAGCAAATTGAGCTTGCTCAGAATAATCAATTTGCTTACCAGTTCGTTGAGACCTTCCATCTAAGAGAGGAGACAATTAGTCTTTCCTCAAATCCTGAATAGTGGAATAAAACCACTTAGGCCTCTCGCTGAACTGAAGATGTGGCCAACGGAAGTTCGGAGGAGAAACCAACACAAGTTGATTTCCTGGTGACTCAACAATCTCAGTGGAAGATTGTCCAGACTGTCCTGGAGTCTGTGGAGGAGTATGAGAAGAACCAGATTCATGATCAGGCAAGGAAAGAGTACCAAACTCTTTTATGACACCTTGCTGATCGTTGCCCCTTGGCTGGTCCCCTTGCTGATTACAACCAAAGAAAGACTCTGTTTCTTTTACATCAACATCTCGACTAATAATGATCTTATTAGTGGAAGTATCAATCAACCTATAGGCTTTAGATTGATCACTATAACCAACAAAAAAATATCTAGAACATTTGGAATCTAATTTACTCTTATTTTCAGGAACCAAAGTATAAGCAACTGAACCGAAAACACGAAATGCTGATACCTCTGGTTTGATGGTGGACCAAGCTTCCTCCGGTGTGATGTCCTGCAAGGCTTTGCAAGGACTCCGATTGAGTATATAAACAGTTGTGTTAACAGACTTCTCCCCAATATTTATAGGGTACTCCTCGACTGTGCATCATGCATCGAGTCATCTCCATGATGGTTTTGTTCCTCCGTTCTACCACCCCATTCTCTTTGTGGGGTATAAGTGTCAACTGGCGTTGAATCCCTTCTTTACTGCAGAAATCTGCAAATTGTTTAGAGGTAAACTCACCCCCATTATCGGATCTCAAAGTCTTGATCCGCCGGCTGGTTTGATTCTCCACCAAGGCCTTGAACTTGACAAAAGAAGCAAAGCAATCAGACTTCTTTTCAAAAGATAGACCCACATCTTCCAAGAATGATCATCCACCAGCAAGAGAAAATAACGTGCACCAAGGACTGTGGGAGTCTTCCACAATGGCTCACATAGATCTGCATGTACAAGATCCAAGAGCCCCTTTGCACGCCAAGCACCTTCAGAGGGAAAAGGCTTCCGCTTTTGTTTTCTGCAAAACAACCAACACACATATCCTGTTTCTCCTGAATAGGAGGCAAACCAACAACCATGTTGGTTCTATGAAGGCAAGCTAAATACTGAAGGTTGAGATGGCCATATCTTTCGTGCCATAAAACACTGGTATTGCCTTCCACAACTAAGGCATGCAAGTTGACCGTGGCAGGATCAACAAGTCTATATAGACCACCATGCCCAATCCCCAGAGCAACAACCTTATTTTGCTTGATGTCAGACACAATACATTGTTTACCAGAAAAGTTTACAGAGATATTGGGATTATCAGTTAGTTGACTGATAGATAACAAGTTCTTATTCATGTTAGGCACATATCTAACATTTTTTACAAGCAATCTGGTATTATTATTTAGCATAATACGAACATCCCCAATACCCTCTACAACATGTGATCTTCCATCTCCTAAAGTAACTGAATCAGAAGAACAAGAATTAAAATTGACATACCAGTCTTTTTGACATGTGAAATGTCGTGATGCTCCAGAATCAAAGAACCAACATCGAGTAGGACTGCCATTATCCGTGCAAGATGCCATGAGAGCATATTCTTCTTCTGACTCGTGTTCAACTGTAGCCACATGTGCCTGCCCCTTCTGCTTCTTCAGGGCATTGAGTCTTTTCCGACAGTCTTTCTTCACATGACCAAGTTTGTGACAATAGTAACATTTCACTTGATATTTAGGAGAGGAAGAGGATGTCTCAGCTTGTCGTTTATACTTTCCTTTAGATTGAGCAGCAAAAGCGCTCTCAGATTGTCCAGAAGTGGACTCTTGAACCTGTGTCTGTCTTCGTTCCTTTTGCAACAGGTAGGAACTCACCTTGTCAAACGTAAGAGTTTGACTCTCCGCCATTAAATGAAGTGCCTCCACAAATGACTCATACGAAGAAGGCAAGCTATTTAGAACCAAAGCCACCATATCATCATCATCCACCTTTTTATTTATGGAAGACAACTGGTCTCGGAGATCTTTCATCCGAAGTAGGTGCTCAGATAGCGATCCACCTTCTTGTAATTTTACGGAAAAGAGCATATTTTTCAGGTATAAAACCCGACTCTTTTTTGTCGTCTGATATTTACCCTTCAGACTGGCCCATAATGTGCTTGCCACAGTGGCATTCCGCACTTCCGGTATCATATCATCCGATACCGACAACTTGAGAAGCAATAATGCTTCCTTATGACGTTTGTCATAATCCTCGAAGTTCGTTCGTTGGTCGATTTTCATCACCCTTGATTATTTTATCACAGTCACGAAACTCCGCAACCGTTAAAATCTTATGACTCCAAACATTGAAATTAGTGCCCGTTAATTTTTGCGAGTCAGGCAGAATAAGACTTGAAATATTCGCCATTTTACTATTCCAAAATAACGGAAATAATAAAATAAGATTTTTGCCCCACACTTAATAAAGTATCCTTTTCCAGCAAATAATATTAAATGAATTACTCCAGCAATATACGTGGCTGTGGGGAAAATATCTTATGCAAATACGTGGCTGTGGGAAAGTATTTTGTACATAGGTAGGGAAATATTAAAAATACCAAATAGTTTTATAAAAGTATTTTTATAAAATATTTTCTTTTGCCTTGCTCGGGACTTTACCTCTGCCCTATTCTTCTCCACGATTTTTGCAGGTTGCTGGTTTGCTGTTTGCTTTCCTTTCACAAACATCCACGATTGTTACCCACGATTACCTCTGCCACGGTTTTGCTATTTGCTGGTTTTGTTGCTTTTGTTGCTCACGATTTAGGCAGGTTGCATACAATGCCCGCGATTTTGCCCTCGTCTGGTGTCCACGATTGTGATCCACGATTTTTGTAGGTTCTGCCCTCGTCTGTGCATATGATGCCCACGTTTTTGCAACTCGTTTTTACTCTTCACGTGTCTTCATGAATCTCTGAGCAAAAACGAAAAACAAAACTCCTTTCTTACGCCCTGCGTCGACCATACCTTTCGTCGATCTCTCCTCTCACCGATGCCCAAGCTCGATACCAATGTTAGAACAAGCAAAGAGAAGAAAGAATACGAGATGGAGACAAGAGAGCAAACTGCACTATTTAGAATGAAACAGTAGGGTATATTTATCATTAGGAGAAGTAGTTATTAGTTTATTCGGTTACAACTGATTCTCATCCTCCTAACAAATTAGAACCGCATGGGTTCATTATATATTCAACATACCCTAGCTGGTATTTGTGCCCTAGACCGATAGTTTCCCTTGCTGTTCGGAAATTTTGAATTTTGAAGCCTAAATGTGGCTCTCGGATGAAGCCACCAATGCAACAAATGAAGGTTTTCGTCCCCAATATGATCCAACGAGGGTTTTCGTCCCCAAAGGATCAAATTGAAAGCTCAATGAACTAATTTCCAAAAAAGAAGTATATAATTCACAAGATGATAATCACAATGAGCTCAAACATTTGCTTTTATAGCCTTTTCTTTCCTTTCCTCGTGGAGCGCTCCATGTAGGTCTCTTTATTTCTTTTTTAACATTTGCTTTTCCTTCTTAAAGAGGGACGATCTCTCCCTCAGACATTCTTTTTCTATTTTGGGGGTTGGCGCTTTGTACTTTTAGCCACCGTGTTATTTTTAATGCTAAAATTGGCAATTTGCCTTTTTACAAAATATTACAAAGTTGAAAATAGCAAATTACAATTATAGCACGGATCTACTTCCTTTATTTTATCCCTTAAAGCCCACGGGAAGTAGAAATGGGCCCCATGGTCTTCAAGTCGAACTAACTTGGAAAAGGGGACATTACAGTCCTCCCTCCCCAAATTTGCTTGCCCTCAAGTAAATGCAAACTCTCATGCCCAAGTACCATCATGCCAAAGTGAAGAAATATGTTGTAATGCTCCAATAATCTAGATCTTGTACTTGTCAAATGAAAGAGCTCTTGCCAAAACAAGCTCATATATGTTGTCCCTCTTCTTATTGATGTACTTTGGTAGCCCATGAAGTTTTAAAACTTCCTTGAAAAAGAGATCAGCCACTACCTTGAACCTGCCCTCTTCACTTGCACCCTTTAGGACAGCAATAACAAATTCTTTCCTTGCAAACTCAGCTGTAATAAATGCCCTCAAAACAGCTGCAATTTTTTTTTTTTTGATTGATAAAGCGGGTTGAAGGGACCCGTTCCCTATTTAAAAGAAGAGGCTAAATCCTCTGGAAAACAAAAGGGCTACAAAAGCCAAAAAACAGTTGCATACCGACTTTACCAAAGATAGAGCAATCCTTAAATTACTTCCCCGGGATGGAAAATAATCGTCAATGCTGCCCATGCGTCCTTTTTTATTTTTACGCCTCTTTACTTCTTGCCATTTTCCAAGGTCGGACGAGATAACCAGCGCAAGATCACTGGGGTTCACCAACGCCATCAAATTACCTGGCACAGAATCCTGATCCGATTCCGAACTTTCTGAAGTATGTCCCCTTTTTATGCCACCTCCAACCAAGTTTTCTTCCTGAAATCCCATCTCTGTATCATTTTTCTGTCACCATTTTACCATCGGAGGAAGGATTATACGGATTATCTTTAAATTTTGATGCAGAAACCAAATCTGGGTTTACAGAACCCCATCCGTTTGAAGATTTTGATCCATTTTCTTTTTCAGATTTTTGATTCTTATTGAAGGGACAGGAGGCTTGCAAATGCCCCGCATTTCTGCACAGTCTACATCGGAATGCGGTATTCTCATAATCTAAGACCTGGGTGTGCTGAAAATTACCAAATTTAAGGTTGATTCGATCAGGTAATCCTTTGCTTAAATCAAGTTCAATGCAAATTTGGGCGAACGAACACAGCCCGAATGTGTTCTATCCATATCCTCTTTTATAAATTTGCCCAAGACGTTTCCAATATCTTCCAGGGCATACCACAGATGTAAGGGAAGGTTAGGAAGCCTGACCCAAACTGGTGTTTTGGTCACCGAATAAGTATTCGGATTAAAATCTGGGAACCATGGAGTGATGAATAGACCTGCATGTCCCCAGAACCAGGGTCCCTCTGTCAAACACCGCTGGTAATCTTCAGTTTCCCTAAAATGGACAATGAAAAAACCCTTGGAGCAGAGAGAGATTTCACATTTATTGGTCCAATTTTTGAAGACCCACTGGTACAAAGCTGTGGAGGAAGGCCAAAATCCATTAAACCTGCCCACCACCGCATCTCGTGTTAAATTTTTGAAATATTCTTCAACTTCTGGATTTTCTATAGTGAGGGAAGGGATGTCCTCGGCTAGATCGACCAAGTATGCCTGGGTTTTAGCTGTATGTATGCTCGAGGAACTCCGCCGCCTGTTTTCCAGTGCCTCCTTGAAGGAAGAAGCCTTTTGATGATGCCCCGAGCCATGGTTGTCGAATCTCCACCCCGGTTCCACTCACTGTTCCTTCCGCGCCCCCACTTTCGGAAATATTTTTGTTTTTGAAGCCCTAGGGTTAGGGCGCAGAACAACTTCCACCTTCTCCCATTCAGCTCTATTCCTCACTCCCTCCCTAGCCCGAGCACCCCCAATACTCGGCCGGAACCCGCGCAGCAACCTTACGCCCTACGGAGGTCCTCCCAGTACTTGACTCCCTCCCGCCGCATTAACCGCACGCGCGTTTTCTCCATTGTACCAGCCTCAAACTCGCAGTCGCGCCTAATTTTTCGCTCGCAACTCTGGATGTGTCAAATCTTATATGAATATTGTGTGGTCAAACAGCTGCAATTATTGTCCAAGAGTAAAGAATGGATAAATAATCAGCAGTTTGACAAGCTAATACATATTCCAATATGGCATACTCACTCTTTGTTCCAACCTTGTCAACTATGGGGAAAGGACATCCCATATCCACAAATATGAATGTAATTGAAATAATGTGGTGGCTACTAATGGTGATGACAACAACATTAATGGTGTCAATTTGACTTATGGCTGTCATGTATATACTTTATCATTTCGCGTAAGTAACACATCATCCTACATTCCTTCAATGCATTGTTGGGGATCCCTTGCATAAATATCCATGTGGACTGCCCCTTGAGATCTTCTTATGGTGCTCACAACTTCCTCAATAGGAAGGATATAACCCACACTATTCTCCAGCTCTTGATGACATTCTTCACTCAATAGCAAACTTAGAAATGCAAACTTAAAAACCATGAACAACTGACCCAAAGTAAAATACTTAAGAAAGTTACCTTGCTGTAATGGCCTCCTTGGTTGTCAAAAAATGTTGTTTGAAGCTGCCAAAAAGGTGCTCTAGGCTGCCCACTTGCTGCTGTCCTTGGCTGCCCACTTATCGCTGCAACAACATACTCTTCATCCTTTGCTTGGGCTGAAAACAAACTCAGCTGCTCCCACTCATGCTTGTCACGTGCGATGATCATTGTACTCTCCTTAGACATATGCAAACAATGCACTCTTTGACTCATAAGAGTCTCTTTATCAACACTCATATAGGTTGTTCCAACATGTGCAAGGTGCTGCCATGACTTCAAAATGGCTGCCATGATGATTTGCTTCAGCTGCACCCTTTCCCTAGCTTCTTCCATCTGCAAAGCTCCCCCATATTGTGCCAATTTACAGTTGTACATGACTGTTAACAGCTGTTCTAGCACTTTGACAATGTCATAACAACAACAAATTTGATCTCCTTTTGCCCCATTCAAGGGTGTGAACCATGTAGGAGCTGAAAATGCTCTTGGAAGTAAGTGCAACAATGAAATAGCAGTACTGTAGGGGCTGAAAATGCTCATGACAACAACATGGAAGTTGGGAAATTGTGGCATGGCTGTCCCAAATTTTGAACCTGCACATAGAGCAAACATGTCAATGAAATCAAGAGCTCCCAACATCACTCCTTCAACCGCTTCATCATGCCTCATAGGCATGTTATTCAATCCTCTTCTCATGCTTGCTTCTTTTTCAAAATTCCCATTCATGTGATGGACTTCCAAAGATCCATTCTTGCTGCCCCAAGCATGGTTGTAGCTGGACTGTTGCATTTTCTTGCTCACAATCAACATTGTGGTGGTTGGAAACTCTTCTATAACAGCTGCAAACAATCCTTCATTGATGGTAGGTGGAAATCCTTCCACCTTGTGGCTGAAAACACTTTTGTGACTGTCATAAAAAGTGTTAAGGGGCTGATTCTGTTGCAAACAACAGCAAAAAGAATAGGACAACTGCCATACTTTAGATTATTCACAAAACTCAGAAATGACAGTGATATAGGGGCTGGAATCAACCATATAGTGACTGAAAATTCATCAACAATATAAGCAAACTGAAAATTACTCAAGTGTATGACTGAAATTACTTGTATGGCTGCATACAAAATGTTAAGTTGGCTGGAAATGTGGGTGACAACAACTCTGCAACCCAAAATAGTGAAGTTTTTTTGTAAAAACACCTCTTCAAAGACCTTACCCTTCTTGTATCTCCAAAGATCACCTGGATCCTAAACTTTCATGTACGAGCAATTTGGAACTTGTATGAAAGTATCCATGTGTCCTTTGCCCGTCAAAGGGTTCTTCACTCTATCACCATGACCACAAATTTGCTGTGATATACCATGAAGCATTAAACTTGACATGATCATTCTTTTCAACATACTGCCCATGATGATGACACATTTGAAAGGACATAGTAGGAAGTAACAAATCCACAACACTTTCATACCTTTTGGCTGTCCTCAACTCGTTCACCTTCCTTTGCCGGATGAGGATTGGTTGAGATATCTTTAGAATGCTCACCTCCTTGGGCTGAAGTAGGAGCCTTTGCCTTCACACTATTGCTCATGTCAAGTACCTTCCCATAGCTGTCCTGAAAATCCATCTCATATGGCAATGGCTCAACCTTTGGAATGCTCAGAAGATGGATAGGGGCTTCTTGGAAAAGATCCTCTTTCCATTTGGTACCTTTCATCTTATCCTCATTGTTAGAATAATTCTCATGATGATCAAAACATTGTAAGGACATAGTATGAGGGTGATACGATAAATCCTTGATATGGTAAGCAATTCACAAGATGATAATCACAATGAGCCCAAACATTTGCTTTTATAACCTTTTCTTTCCTTTCCTTGTGGAGCGCTCCATGTACGCCTCTTTATTTCTTTTTTAACATTTGCCTTTCCTTCTTAAAGAGGGACAAGCTCTCCCGTTGGCATTCTTCTTCTATTTTGGGGTTGGCGCTTTGTACTTTTAGCCACCAACCTGTTATTTTTAATGCTAAAATTGACAATTTACCTTTTTACAAAATATTACGAAGCTGAAAATAGCAAATTACAATTATAACGCGAATGTATTTCCCTTATTTTCTCCCTTGAAGCCTAAGGGAAGTAGAATTGGGCCCCAAGGTTTTCAAGTCGAACTAGCTTGGAAAAGGGGATATTACACCAATAATGGCAATATGAGAGGTCCAGTAATCAGAATTATCATCAACCCCTGTCAGGAGCGGTCGTAAATCTGATAGAAATGCAAAATCTTTCAGTTTTTCATACATAGGGAGCAGGCAAAGTTTTCATCCTGAACAACTATCCCTGGATTAGCCGAGGCTGAGGCCTGCAAGGTCCCAAAGCTTTATCGAGGCAACATCCAAGGTATGCAATTCAGTTTGCAGGAGCATAGGCCTGAATGCCTGGAACACAACTATTTGCAGGCCTCAAATCACCCACACATTCTTACTCATCATCCTTGAAGCTCTCGTGCTTTTGGGGAGTAAGTCAAGATAACCTTAATTTTCATGTTGAGGATCTTTGTATGCTTAGTTATGCCCACACAAGAAGCCAAAATGAATCCCTTACCTTTCATATGCCAGCATTGGTCGGTCACACAGGACTGAAGTTGAGTTAGAACTTAGACCAGATTCATATTGGAATCTTATGGCCAATCAATCGTCAGTTGTTTGTCAAACTATACATGGTTATGGTGATATACTGACTACTCAAGAGTCTATCAGAAATGCAAGAAATCATATAATGAATTATGAATAGGCAAGGCAAAGTGTCAGCTAGGCCACTTCTTAGAGCGCTGCCTGCAGCAGACTTAGAATCTCCTGATGCCATGACATTCAAACAGTGGGAAGGATTAGCAGAGGGTTCATGTCCTTTTTCTAGTAGAGGTCAATTCAGATCAGATCTTCACCTGATAGAAAGACTTGGAAGAAAAAGCATCTGAAGTCCAAACACCTGGAAACGAATGCTGAAGCATCTAAGAATCCAGGGAATTTTCTTTCCCATGCAATGCAGCGGAAATAGCTACAAAATCTTTTATGAAGGGAACCTTTCAAAGCAGCTTGACCAAGGATGCAACAACAAAGACTGCAGAAAATACTTGTCTGTAAAGTTTGCTTTAATTTCCTCCAAGGTCTTTTAAAACCAATGTCTTATTAAATCATAGTCTGGTTGTTTAGCACGTCTAGTCATGCAGATTTAGTTAATATATTTTTTCAATGTTTGGGTTTACCTCACTGGTGACAACCCTTTGTGGTTGTTTTTCCTAATGAACTTTCTCAATATAGTACTGTTGTGATTATAAAAAATAATTGAAGTGCAAAGAATGGTCACACTTTAGAGATTAAAATCTGTCCTATGTGATTAATGATAATTAAACTAAGCAATTAGATCAAGGAGGGATCACATTTCACTGTATAATGCCTATAGTGAGGACAGCTTAGAGGAGACATGGTTGTTTTTTCAAGCATGCTGAATGCACTATTTTGCAGGAAATTCCCAATTATTATTATGCAAAATTAGTGTCGTAATCGAGAAATTGTTTCTTCCTTGTAATTATCTACATCATTGTAAATATCCAACATGTACACATGGCCCAGTTCACTGGAGCCTTTCCAACTGCAAGTATACTAACTAATGTGTATTTGCTTATGTGTCTACATGTTTCTGGGACGGGGATTTGGGAACATGTTTCCATGATGACCAAAACATTTCCCAGAATTTGGGGACAGCAGAGGGACAGCAAATTACATATATATGTCAGTAGTAGGTGGGTAGTTTTATTATAGGTCACCGCCAAGCGACACACTGATTTGGTGTATGAGACCTCCTCTATAGAGCACACATGTCTTCTCATAGTACCCACTTAGGCTATATGAGAAAATACAAGAAAATTATAGAAAAACATATATTATAACTTTTCAATTATATAATTAAGCTGTTAAACATCATTAAACATTCTAAAGAGCTGAAATTCAAAAACTAATTTGGAGTATGAGCCCTCTATAGAGCACGTATGTGTGCTAATAATTGTTACTTGAGGCCTTCGTTTTATTAGTATAAAAAAGAAAGCGCACTGGAAAATAAAGTGCCTTTTCTTGCTGTTTGTGCCTAGCTTTAGTATAGTGCATTATTTGTATTCTTTGCACCATTTATCTATTAAACTTTATTTGTTATGGATGTTTTTAGCAACTCTAAAAGTCACTTAGGCATGGCCCAGAACCCTGACTTGGTACACTTGCTCTCACTAGAGCGACATGATTAACAACATAAATATGAGTTCTAACTAAAATTTATGCAGTAAATGTCTAGGATCTTCAAGCAACTCCTAGGTCAATCAATATAAGGCCTTTAACGTTGTTCTGGTGCCATCTTGATTACAACTTGCAAACAAGTTGGACACCAAGATATTTATCCCCCATTTCGATGGCACAATCAATGGGGATTAGTTGGATTCACAATGTGGAGGCATACTTCAAATGCAAATAACCCTCACAAAGCCATAACATTGATTGTTGAAGTTCATATCAATGATCATGAACTCACACGGTCGTAGTCTCATGTCCAAGTTCTTGCCACAAAAAGCAACTAGCCATTGCCACTTGGGAAATCTTCAAAATTATTACCATGTTGGATCCATCTTCAATTATATGGGCAGTCAAGCGAATAGTATAATGGTCAATTCAATCGCCTCTCCATCAATTCGGTTGCCTCGCATCAAGATTGTCTCAAGGTTTTCTGATTCGCATATGGAATTACACCTCTTCACTATCACTTCCTTAGAGTAATGTGCTTTAAAGGCGGAGGTCAAACAACAAAGGGGACCTCCAAAGGCCAATTGGACATTTGCATCCGATAATAACACATCACCGCTTATTCCAACCACTCTAACCCGAGAATCTCAACATTTAAATATGGGAATTATTTAGAGAGCGGCTCCACTAGGGGTTTGCTCGGGGAAAGGTAAGAAATGTTTTTCTTCTCACAACCACACTTGATATTCTCTTGAGGAGATTGTGTTCCTCTATTCGAAGAATTCAAAGGCCCTTGTACTTGAGAAGTAAGCCACAACTTAGGGTTTCCAAGCTTAAGGTACACACTTCTAATACTTAGGTCATTCTCTTGTTCAATGATAATTCTACTAGCAATAGGGACTCTTTTGACTCATAATTTGATTTAGGTAAATATTTCTAATTTTCAGCTCATTCTCTTGGTCAATGATTATTCTCCTAAAAATAGGCAAGCTCTTCTCACTCATAATTGTCAAGTCCCAAAAAGATAGGTGGATCTTATCTTGAATAATGACAACCAAAGGAGCACAATCTCATATAAAAAATCGCATGCAATCTGTTGTTGCCAATTACAAGGCATCCACATCCATACCACTTGGGATGGGTCAAGTAGGAGGCACAATTTGCTATGTACCTTGGGATATGATATTATAATGTATATGGGTTGATGGAGATGCCGACATGTGGCACACATCCCCTTAGTTATTTGGGCTCACATAGGAATTAGTTATATTGGGTAATGAGCCGACCTCCATTGGGATTAGGTGTTACCCATCCTATTTAAAGGATGTGAGTATCATTATGAGGAGGTCATTGAGATGCTATGTACCTTGGGATATGATATTATAATGTATATGGGTTGATGGAGATCTTTGACATGTGGCACACATCCCCTTAGTTATTTGGGCTCACATAGGAATTAGGTGTTACCCATCCTATTTAAAAGATGTGAGTATCATTATGAGGAGGTCATTGATGTATGAGTTTATTCTTCTACTTGGTAGAGGTATATTGGAGGTGTCCCCCTCGAAGGGGATTCCCATCTTGGGAGATTGTGGAGTTACTCCTTAAGGAGCATTGTATGGTGTTGCCCTACCTTAAGGGTATTATTCTGCATATATTGATTATTTGGGAATCTTGGCCCACCCATATATCTTGTGTTGTGTTATTTACTACAATTTATTGATTTATTATATGCAAAGTTCTTATCAAGTGGTATCAGAGCGTTGATTTCGACAAAAATTGGGTCCAAACCCTAATTTTAGAGATTCATCTATATTTTGAAATTTTCTCAACTTTTTACCACAGTTGCGAAAGGGTGTAGAAAGCTACAGTATAAATTTCAGAATGTTTCGAGGTGTTTTGTGGAAGTTATTGCATTTTTAGGGTTTTGCCTAAATTTGCTTCACAGTTGTATTTTTGGAATTAATTTTCTAAATTTTTACTAGCATTGCAAATACTGTTCAAAAATCTATGGTAAAAATTTCAGAATTTTTGGATCTAGTTTGAAGAATATATTGAGAGTTTTAGGGTTTTACATAAAATCGGCCTACAAGTTGCAATTTTCCATCTTTCCTTGATTTTTTTACATATTCGGAAAGCTCTCACAATTTTAGTAGGGGTTACTTTTTGTGGTTTCAGATTGGAGGCTAAATTATAGACGAAATCATCAAGTCAAATATTGGTCAAAGGAGTAAGTTTGTGAAACCCTAATTTTTGTGCATGATGGATATACCAATTTTCTATGGCAATGGGGAAATTGATGCAAAAAAATGGTGGATACAATTTAAACAAATGTATTTTGAAGAATGTTTAGTATGGGTTAGTTTTTATCTTCATCTTGGTGGGAAAGCACGACATTGGTATTCTTATTTGGATATAGATCTATTGGATTGGGATTGGGAGGAAATGGAAGATATTTTCTTAGCTAAATGGGAAACAAAAAAGAAACATAATTTTGTTAAAGAAGAAGAAGAAGAAGAAGAAGAAAAAGAAAAAGAAGAAGAAGAAAATGTTGATGATGAAGTTGTTACACATGATAGTGCATCTCCAAAGAAGGAAGCTTCAATATTTCAATTTGAAGAGCACATTCAAAGGAAAAAGTAATTGTTTGCATAAACCCTAGAACAAATATAACTTCATCAATATGGATGTAGCTCAACATCTACATGTTCAAGCAAAGCATATCAAGGAATCTCAAATGGATGGTAAGAAGATTCAAGTTTTTGAAGATTTAAAGCTTTCTATGGATAAATATGTTTTACATTCAGATTTTTATGCTTTAGATATGGATGGTATGGATATTATTCTTGGATATCCTTGGTTAGAGACATTGGGAACAATCAATATTAATGTGCAAAATAAATTCATGAAATTCTGGTACAAGAGAAAGAAAATTACATTGCAAGATATCACACTTAGAAGGAAAAAGTAATGTAAAATTGGATCATGAAGATGAATTTGAAGATGGTGAAGAAGGGAATAAGGATGAATCAGAAGGAGATGATGAAGAACATGATGAAAAAGTCAAAAATAATTTCTCTACTCAAGAGAAAAAAGAAATAACAAACAAGTTGGAAGAGGAAAAGAAAGTAGAGGAAAAGATTGATAAGGTTGAGCATACTAAGGTTGCACCATATAGACACCCACATCATCATGAGAGGAAAAAATCATGGAGTTATGTTAGGCCACATAAGGGCAGCAATCTATATAAATATGCAGGGAATTGGAGGAGCAATAATCAAGGCTATACATGGAATCAATGGAGCAACAATTATATGACATGGAATCACAAGAATAATTATCATGGATATGCATGGATACCGAGGAGTATCACATATGGAAAAGGATGGAATCAGATGAGTCCAATGGAATATGGAATCAGGTTTGGAGCAACATCACCCACTAGGATCTCATATGGGTGGTTGGATGATCGAGCATGGCGACAAGTGTGCAATAATTTAAAGCACACTCATTATATGGCTTCTTATGTTGGGACGAAACATGTCAAAGAGGGAGGCAATGCTTATGTACCTTGGGATATGATATTATAATGTATATGGGTTGATGGAGATGCCGACATGTGGCACACATCCCCTTAGTTATATGGGCTCACATAAGAATTAGTTATATTGGGTAATGAGTCACCTACATTGGGATTAGGTGTTACCCATCCTATTTAAAGGATGTGAGTATCATTATGAGGAGGTCATTGATGTATGAGTTTATTCTTCTACTTGGTAGAGGTATATTGGAGGTGTCCCCTCGAAGTGGATTCCCATCTTGGGAGATTGTGGAGTTACTCCTTCCTTAAGGAGCATTGTATGGTGTTGCCCTACCTTAAGGGTATTATTCTACATATATTGATTATTTGGGAATCTTGGCCCACCCATATATCTTGTGTTGTGTTATCTTCTACAATTTATTGATTTATTATATGCAAAGTTCTTATCACAATCCATGCTTGTATCTTGGGGGTGTTCGGTTACATTTGTCATTGATCCATCCCAAGACACATTGGATTGTGATGTCATCCACTTGATTCGCTGCAACCTATGACTCGAGTTCCTAATCAATATATCTTAAGTGATCTTTGATTGAATCCACAAGACCTACCAATTGCAAAAGGATGGCAAATTCTATAAATCACTTCTTTTGTTAGTCCTTTTTGTTTGGTAGGCCAAAGAGTCAAACAAGTCAATTTCCATAAATCCTTTTCTTTCGATCATTTTGGAAGCTAAGGTAGATAATGTGACAAGCTTCCGCTTGTGAGCAATGAAATCCATTGTCGATGTGTATTAAAATGTTTTTGAGGAGCCAAAAGAACTTCCTCATTTGAGGCCCATTCAACACCCTACCGAGCTTGTGTGAGGTTCTCGATTGCCTAATCGGGCCCTTATTGCACAAAGCTCAACGAGAGTGTCTAGATAGAGTACCAAATCAAGCAATTTCTCAAAGATGGCAATATACAACCCAAGACTTATTGTGGCTGATCTCCTCTAGTAGTGTCAAAGATTCATAATGAATGGCGAGTTAATCATGGAAGTTTTTACTCGACAAAATCTCCTCAAGAACTACTTATAACTTCCTAGAACGATGATTTTCTAAACCAGATTTAAGGTGCTAAGTACTTCTCTAACCTCGACTTGACTCTTGATTTTACCAAGTAAGCATGGAGCCCCATGATGTTTGGAAGACAACTTTCAAAATCAAGTTTGGGCTCTGAGTGGTTGGTCATGCCTTTTGATGTTGATGCATAGCATGAATAATGTTTTGAGGCCCCATCTTGAAAAATTCGCTAACATCTATCTATATGACATCATGGTTTGTACAACAAAACCGGGACGAACACTTGGTTTGTGTACAAAAAATATTGGGTCTTCTTTGCCAATATCAGCTCCAAGTGAAGATAAGAAATCCTTATTTTAGAAAATCCACACTCAAGTGCCCGAGGTTCCTTCTTTATGAGCACAAAGTACATGCAAAGTTGGATAAAGACAAAATTGTTCATGAATGACGCTATCCATCCAACATTTCAAATTTGAAGGGTTTTCTCGGAGTATGAACATCTATAGGAAGTTCCTTTGAACTACTCGCATGTTGTGAACTCTCTTCATCAACTCACTTATTGGAAAGCTCTTAAATGGGATCCAAAGACTGCTCGAGCATTTAAGCTGTCGCTCGCAACGTTTCTTGCTTTCCTTGGCTCACAACAATCATTTGAGCTTGAGATTGAAGCTTCTCGAATATCAAAGGCATGGTAAATTAACAAGGAGAACATTCAATGGTTTATCATTATGAGGCCTTTTCATAGACCAAGCTCAATCATAACACCTATAACTAGGAATTATTTAGTATAAACACAATTAATGGCATCGATATCTTCTCGGTAAGGTCATAAAGCAGCCTTTCAAGTGTGAACCTTGTATTCAACAATTACATTTGGTGATCAAATATAAGAAGGCGACACCAACAAAGTGCCAGGTCTTTTTACTTTTTGAGTACCCAACATCTTGGATATTTGGTGAGCAAACTATGATGAGTGGAAAGATCTATTCAATAGAATCCCAGTTTAGGTCTGATTGTTGACGCTTTGAAGCAACCCTAAGTTACTCATAATACTATTTGACTACAATTTGAGGGATGACTTGTACAAGCTTGCCAACTTTGCGTTTTCGTTGTCCGTCTCTCAAATTTTCGCTTATGGAGGTTCATTAATCCTCATATGATGGACATTTTGGCATACAAAAGACCTGCAACATCTTTAATGCTGCTTTTGTTGGGTTTCAATATGGAAGTAGATTCATATTTACATCAATTGATGCCCTCTTTGTAGTCAATCACATTTCAATCAAAAACATGGATTGTGTTAACAATTCCCTATCCCTTCTTGACCATAGTGACGAGTGTTGTTGATACTTGCACTTGACTTCAATCATTCAATCACAATCCTGTGGTGGTGTCCAAGGCTTTTGTGTAATGTCCCCTTTCCTACGCCAAAGGCCTAAGGGCCAATTCGAGTGTAATGTCCCCTTCTAGGACAAGTTAGGAATTCATAAAAATCTGATCACACACAACTGTAAATAATTAATTTTCAAACCCCAACTGCTACAATTTTTAAAAATCATATATTTGGTTAGAGAAGTCCAAATAAGCTGATTTTGGATAATGGACCACAAAAATATGGAGAACAATATGCAAAAATCAGATTTCGCACAGCCAACCCGAAACCCTAATTTTGACCTAAAAGTAGGTCGCCCTAGCACATTTAGGGCATCAAATCCACTCCACAAATTATGAAAACATCTTCTCCTTATTTCTCCTAGTTTCTACAATTATATGCAATATTAAATCAACCTCAAATTGCAGATTTGATATAAATATCAATTTTCATACCTTAAAAAACAGAGACAACTGAAATATTCAAAAATGCATAACTCCTTCAATATCCCATATTTTCCCCTCAAATAAAATGCAAGATAATTCTATAAATTAAGATCTTTCCAAAGAACTAAGATTCTGATTTTATGACAACTGAAAGCCTTCAAAACACCCTCAAAAGTCTCAAGTCTAGTCATTTAGGGTTAGATGGAATGACATAAAATATTTTCAGCTCTTTCTACACTTCAAAAACCCTCCAAATAACATTCCTACACTTGGAAAATTATACCAACATAGAGCAGATTATATTTTACCTTGTTCACTCACAAAACATGCCAAAACAAGTCCCATATCAAGTCGCCATTGTTAACAAGTATGAATCATGCAAAAACATACTTCAACACGAGAACTCAACAAATGGAACAAGAGAGAATACTTCAATTGATCAAAACCAGCTCACTAACTTCCCACGCAAGAGAGAGAGAGAGAGAGAAAACATCAATGGGCATGCATCCCAACTCCAAGCATGGAGCATAAAATAAATATCATCATAACATAAGTCTAACAATGATCCTAACACTCCTTTTATAAGCAAGGAGGCACAAAATTGAAATCCCTAGGAGAGGGAAATTATTAAATAAAACAGTTTATTTTCCCTAGGTGTGGCATCCCCTTTTTAAAAGGGTGATTTTAATATTTAAAAGCCACCTAAATATTATTTAATTAATTCCCCTTTTTAATTTGCATTTTGGGAATTTAATTAAATAATTACTTGCTCCATAAATATTAAATAATTAAATAAATATTGCTTTATAATGTCAAATGATAAAAATCACTATCTAAGCAATATTATAAAATTATTTAATATAAATTTCCCCTTGCAACATCCCTAAAGCCCATGGGGAATGATAGGCTAAGGGTCTTCAAAAATGGGGACATTAAAGTCCTCCCTTCCTAAGATTGCTTGCCATCAAGCAATAGCAAGCTCATGTGTCCGTGTCCAAAAGTGTGGTACTCCAAAAGCCGTGCTCCCATGCCACTCAAGTGAAGTAGCATTTGCAATATCTTGGACCGCTTCATTCTCCTAAAAGTTAGGAGTGTAGTTTGTTGTAATTTCTTCTTTAAACCTATGCATGAAGCAAACAAATTAGAAAAATAAGTGTTAAAGAACACTTTTCCAATGTGTCTCCATGGTATGTACAACTCCTCCATGTATGGGCTGCCCCCAAACTCTGTTATGTGGCCCCAAGTGCTGCTGTAATCTCCAAAAATCAGAATTGGAGTGGCTGGTTTCCACCCCCAAATAGTCACCCATGAGTCAAAATCAAGTACCAACACCCATATCATCAACTGCATGTGAAAAATCTGAATGATGGAAGTGATAGTAGAGCTGGTCATAAAGATATCTTCCATCAAAATGAAAGGACAACATCTATCATATTTCAGAATTCTTTTCCCCACATGAATGAGCAACAATCTAGTGAATGAGATAGGCCCCCATGCAACTGAAATTCCATGCCCAACAATAACAAACTGAAGACTATCCATATGCTTGGCTGGAAAAGAAACTCTTACCATGCAAAATGTGGTCCATGTGATCCATTCTTCATCTTCACAACCCTCAATACATTGTTCCCAAGAAAACAAATGCTGAAACTTATATCATATAGAGCTGATTCTCATGACAAATGTGGTACTTTTCACTATCATGGCTGAAAATACAACATGCTTACCCTTTTTCTCATAACATAACATGACAACTCAACACCATACCTTCCTCTTTGCTGCTCCCCATGTAAAAGAAGTGCTAAATGGTCAAAAGAAGAACCTGTAACATGTACCCATGATGCTCCAAACTGAAAATCAGCGTACCATGTGACTAAATCCTTTTGTAAGCATGTTAACATGTCCTCAAACAAACCAAAAATGTACATTACAGCAGTGTGAATGTTAAGTATGCACATATTCCTCTTGGATGCAAACTCAAACATGAATAGATGATGCTCGTACCTTCCTCTTATGACCTCAACAATCAAAACTGAATTTTATCAAGGTATGAGAACAATAGAATGTCCATCTTAATCATCTTATGAGCACTAGTAAATACAAACAACTTGTTATTTACTTCTCCATACCATGTAGAGGGATGACATCTCACTATTTTTGTTGCACCATGCACATAAGAAAAAGAGAAACCATAATTCATGCATCCATAAACCATATCACCGTAAACCCAAGGAACTTCAAACCTTTGATTGTGCCCATGTACCTTCTTTATGGATAAAGAAAATAAATCTAAAATATCATGCTTGGGGCTGCTCATTACATTTTCGTACCATAAAACACCACTTCTCACCTTGTAATTATGTACCTTTACTTGACATGTGCATGGAGCTTCCTTGGAACTTGATTCTAGAAGAGAAAACACACTTATTTGCTCCCTAATAACTGCTGTTATACACAGGCCAGCAAGCTTACTGTCATGATTTTCATTTGTAGGAGTCTTAGGCATCCCTTTCCTTTTGCCATGTTGACACTTATGCACCCAAGTGTTAGGAGCAAAAACATCAACAATAGTATGACCAAAATACCTCTTATCCATCCATCTAACATGCTCATACTCATATTCATCAAAGCTCAACATATAAGGAGGAAATAAACATGAAAAATCATACCTTGGGCTGCCCCCAACATCTACAAAACTCAGAATTTCTGAGTTTAGGACAGCGCTCTTTCCCTCATCATTTTCTTCATCTAAACCCCTTTTTTCTCCTTCACCAATGCTTGTGTCATGTAGGAAATGACTTGGAGTAACCATGAGACTCATACTCCCTTCTTGTCCTTCAAATGGCTCATGATGAAGGTGAATGGTATCCTTCAAATCTGATTTTTCCTTATGCACATGCTCATCAACAACTCCATCATTAGTACTAGCCAAATCACACTTGGAATAATTTATTACCTCAATGTAGCTGTTAAGTGGTTGCTTTTTATGTGGAGGGAGATATGGTGAAATAGACCTCTTTAAGGCCATATTGAGGTCTACCCTTGGCTGCCCCTTTGAAGCTTGTGTTTGATCACTCAATAGTGACCTTGGCTGCTCCTCCTTCACTATTTTTCGTTGCACATGTACAACAGTACCGTACGGACCAGCAAGCTGAGAATGGTCTAAAGTGCTCGGAAATGCCTCTTCTCCTTTCCTATCATTCATCCCCTCATCCTTGCATTCATTGCCAATCCAAGTAGCATTAGTAACAACTAAATAATGATCATTAGTTACCTCTTGGCTGTCCTCATTTGGCTTGTCCATGCAAACTTGCAAATCAGATTTCTCTTCCCTCTTGGGCTCATCTCCCATGATTATCTTATCAACATGCATGCAATCATACAAAGGCAAGGAAACCTCTTCAAAAAATAACTCTTTACCTTGCTTATTTGCATCTAGGGGCTCTTCTTCCTTCTCTTCCTTTTGAACTAAGTCTGATTTTTCTGTGCAAATGCCAACTCTCATGCAAGTATTAGATACCAAAATTTTATCATTAGACACCAAAGAACTCATACCTTGGAAAATCATAGTCTTCACTTTGTTCGAACATTTCTCTAGGACACCTTGGGCTAGTGTATGAGCAACACATGATGCCTCTTGACCCAATCCTTCCTCCAACATAGATAGCAAGTGTGTTGGGGGACTCTCATATTCATTTAATATCAAAGACATAATGGCTTGCATGGAAATCATGATCTTTGAGCATGATCATTACATATAACATCAAAGAACACCTCAAACATGTGAGAAATAAGATCATTACATTCTAAATCCATCATTATAACACAAGATCTTACTTTTGCCGTAGTGTTCAAAAAAACCCTCTTGCAGAAGATAACCTCCCACCATGACCTCAAAGATGTCTTCCATGATAACATCACAATATGGCAATTTTGGGGCTGTAATTCGTATAACCTCACTAATGCAGAAGATAACCATAATTCTTACCTCCCCATTTTCATGATCCAACAACTCGTGCTTAGCCAATTGCATTACCAAGGAATCCCTTGCAAGAAGCATAGATCCATAATCATCTTGCTCTATTGTTACCAAGCAACTTGCCGCTTCTTCCAAAATTTTGAGCAACTCATCCTTTGATGGAGGTAGGTGCTTGAGAGCTCTACCAAGTCTCCGGAATCTTGCCTTCATGTTACCTGCACTAGATAAATCCATGGTCCACAAGCAATGTCAAACCTCACAGGTGCAAAAGAACATGCTCTGATACCACTGTAATGTCCCCTTCTAGGACAAGTTAGGAATTCATACAAATCTGATCACACACAGCTGTAAATAATTAATTTTCAAACCCCAACTGCTGCAATTTTTAAAAATTCATATCTTTGGCTAGAGAAGTCCAAATGAGCTGAAATTTTGGATAATGGACCACAAAAATATGAAGAACAATATGCAAAAATCAGATTTTGCACAGCCAACCCAAAACCCTAATTTTGACCTAAAAAGTAGGTCGCCCAACACATTTAGGGCATCAAATCCACTCCAAAAATTATGAAAACATCTTCTCCTTATTTCTCCTAGTTTCTACAATCATATGCAATATTAAATCCACCTTAAACTACAGATCGATATAAATATCAATTTTCCATACCCAGAAAAGCTGCAGACAGTGAAATATTCAAAAATGCATAACTCCTTCAATATCCCATATTTTCCCCTCAAATAAAATGCAGATAATTCTATAAATTAAGATCTTTCCAAAGAACTAAAGATCTGAATTTTATGACAACTGGAAACCCTCCAAAACAGCCCCCAAAAGTCCCGTCTAGTCGCTAGGGTTAGATGGAATGACATAAATTATTTTCAGCTCTTTCTACACTTCAAAAACCCTCCAAATAACATTCCTACACTTGGAAAATTATACCAACATAGAGCAGATTATATTTTACCTTGTTCACTCACAAAACATGCCAAAACAAGTCCCATATCAAGTCGCCATTGTTAGCAAGTATGAATCATGCAAAGAACATACTTCAACACAAGAGAACTCAACAAATGGAACAAGAGAGAATACTTCAATTGATCAAAACCAACTCACTAACTTCCCACGCAGAGAGAGAGAAAGCATCAATGGGCATGCATCCCAACTCCAAGCATGGAGCATAAAATAAATATCATCATAACATAAGTCTAACAATGATCCTAACACTCCTTTTATAAGCAAGGAGACACAAAATTCGAAATCCCTAGGAGAGGGAAATTATTAAATAAAAGCAGTTTATTTTTCCTAGGTGTGGCATCCCCTTTTCAAAGGGTGATTTTAATATTTAAAAGTCACCTAAATATTATTTAATTAATTCCCCTTTTTAATTTGCATTTTGGGAATTTAATTAAATAATTACTTGCTCCATAAATATTAAATAATTAAATAAATAATGTCAAATGATAAAAATCATTGCAATATTATAAAATTATTTAATATAATGCTACATCCCTCGGAAAATGATGAGGGTCTTCAAATATGGGGACATTCATCGAGTCAAGCCTTGGTCATACCTAAGGGGCTTCGATCTTTGGGCTATTGGGTAGGAATATTATCCAAAATTATTTAATATAATTTTCCTTACTGCTTTTGAAATCCCATACGGGAAGGCGCCACATGGTACTAATATTCTAATTTTGCGTTTGGGGGTCACTTTTGGACCATGGCGACTTAAAAAGGGAAAAGTAACTTAAGTTACTTTTATTTTATTGGCCCTTCAAGGGAAAAATGTGACTAAGGTTTATTGGGGCTCTTTTGCCTTGGAGAAGTTATATAAGGAGTTGGGGGAGAAAGAAAAATGATTCATTCTTGCATAACTAATTATCTCTTTTCATGTGCAATCGCTTGTTTGCAAATCTATAGCTTGTGGAGTGAAATCCCATAGGAACCCTAGCTTTGGTGGTGAGAGATCCATCCTTAGGAGCCATTCTTCAATAGTGAAAGATCTACCTAGCTTGTGATTTTGGAGTTGTTTTCGTGGCTGATTTGAGAGATTTTTCAGAGGTCTTAGAGATAGGGTTTTGAGGATTTTGAGATAATTTGTGAAGATAATCGGTGGGTTTCTAGATCAGACTTACGGCAGCAATAAGAAAAGGTTGACATCATTTCGAGAGGATTTCAAAGGGGTTTTGACCATCTTACCAAAAAGGGCTACTTGTTTTCGAGATTCGCAACCTTTATTTGTAGGGTTTCCTCTTGGCCATTTTCGGATCTCGAGGGTTGGAACATCATCTTCTATATTTGTAAATGTTATTTCCTAAGTTTCATAGTTTGTGCACTTGTATTGGTGAAGCTATGAATTTTAGAAGTTTTCTAGCTGTTTAGGGCCGCTGTAATTTTCTGGCAGTGTTATATTGTCTGAAAAATTCCAAAAATAGTTTTCTTATGTTCTTTATAATATTAGCAAGCTCTCTTTAAATTTTCAAGTGATTTGAGTGGATATTTTGGGAGTTATTAATTTTCTTCAGTTCGCTGCCCTAACTGGTAAAAATCTGTAAAAATCAATATTTTATTTGGCTGCAAATTTTCAATATTTTGTGTTATTTAAGTGGTATCCCACAAGGGATATTTCATTTTGCAACAAAGAAACGATTTGAAATGTATTGAGCATGCAACTTAATCAATCGAGAAATAAACAACTGCTATCACTAAGAATCTATCCTAACTTATTAGAACTGATAAAAGAAAACAAAGGAAAAATACTTCTAACTCTATAACTATGAGGATTGAAACATGCAAAAGTAAAATTACAATTTAAATGATTGAAACACAGTAATGCTTGGTAGTAAACAAACTAAAATAGATGAACAAGAAATAAACAACACTTCCCTTCACATTGGGGAGGAGTGGCCCTTGCTCCTTCCCTTTGATCTGGTTACAATGTCTTACTCACGAAAACACAGTTGATTCCAGAATCATGCCCTTTATTTATCATTATTTTTTTTTCTTACAATGGGCTTTACTTTATTTTCAAGAAAATACAACTATTCTATGATGGTAACGCCTTATATATTAGGCGAAGTCCAGTTCTTCTTCCAATAGAACTTATTATTCGGATTACATGCAGGAGTTACATGCAGGAGTTAACTAAACAAATTTATATCAAAACAATATAACTGGTAATTATCAAGTCGATGTGTAGTTGTGCATGTGGATTACTGGTCAAACTTGTCTTATAAATGGAAGTAGAGTTCTTGTAAACAACACTCAACTGAATCTAGAGATCTCTGGAGTTTAGACGAACTCAAGTAATCACACTCCTCGTAAAGTGGAGGATTCAATGAAACAAGGACTAGTTACTGCCAGTTAGACTTTTAATGCAAAGACTAAACCATGTCATCTTGAATGATCTTTATGTCAAAAGAGGCGGTTGCCACCTAAGCAAACCAAGTTCCGTGATGGAATTGATGCTGACTAGGCAGTTCCATGAGTTGTGCAAATCTTATGTTGACTGGGTGAATCGTGTGCTCGGCTTATGTGATGCCTGCGCTCAGCTGTGTGAGTCCTGCACTAGGCTATGAAAGTCCTTCAATTTACGTATGTTAGCACCAAAATCAACTTATATCAATCAATTCAAGAAAGCATATGAAAGATAAAAGATAACCAAGATTCATGCACAAAACATCTCTTTAAGTCAACGAAAGTATTATTTACAATAAAACTAATATCAGTTCAATACAAGGTAAGATGGGCATAGTAGCAAAAATGGGGCTTGGAATATAATTCTAGAGGGCCCATCACATAAGAATCCATTTGCATTACTCATGTGGAGTGTGCGGGGAAAGCATGCATCAAATGGTAAAAATGTCTAGAACATGTGCGTTTGAAGGATTTTAAATATTAACCCCTATTTTGGAATTTACCACCACCTTTTATTTTTGATACCCCTATTTTTACCAATATACTGCTGCAAAATTTATAAATAAAAAAGCCCTTATTTCCACTTGTACTTGTCATAAAGGTGACGTCCCCTCTTTGTCAATTTGTCTCAGTTTTCCAAAATGCTATCTATATGTTATGCCCCAAGACAATTTATGTTGCATAGGCTGTGGTTGGAGCAAGTTTGCACTGCGAATTACCTACCATCATTTCAGATTGTGACTAACACTTCTTGAGTCACATTTTGTGATGATTATGGAAGCTTATTGGTTTTCAGGTGCACCTCTCCACTTCATTTTATCTATAAATTGATGGCCAGATTGACGTTGTTAATTGCACCTTAGTCTATGCTGAACATTTATCATTTATAAAATGAGCAATGGAACAACTACATGGATATCATTTAGCAAGTCTACAATTGGGCTACCCATATCTCAACAGGGCATTTCCTTTGAAGTCCATTACAACCTTCAGCCTGTGGCACCTTATGAGATTCTGTGTTCTCTTCCACCCTCTAGATATGTCTCATGAAGAGGAGTAAAAGCTGCTTCGGCTGTGATTTTTTTTTGCCAAACTTCATGCCAAAACTCAGGACATTTTCTAGAAGACTTGGGCCAAATTCAAGGCACTTCATGATGACATCGAGTACCTCATTCTTCTCAAGTTGGTTATCGGGTTTGGTTTCACTTGGATAAGTAAATGTTTGACAACATACAACCTCACAATTTGAAGCCTATCAGATACAAGCCTTATACTGTTCTCCAATCAGTCAAGCTTAATGCCTTGTGCTTATACCTTCCTGCTCAGCTTGGCATCCTAAGTGTTGTCAGTGTGATCCAGCTCAAGTAATACAAGCCATCTCACATTGGGGAAGAGGTTTTCATAACTCATCCATTTCACATAGGGGAGGAGGTTTCTATTACTCCATCTCAGACAAGGGAGGAGGTTTCCTCCTGAGGATAACATTCCAATTTTTCAACAACCATCAGCCGAGGATATTTTTCTTGATGTTCAGACTCGCAACAATCGCAAGAAGAAAACCACTAGTTCCTTGTTGGCTGCCAAGGAAATCTGTTGACATATGCCAAGTGGTTCTTTGAGTTAGCATCGAGTTTCCTCTTCTCATTTAGAAGCCAGGGACAACTTTTTCAGTGAGGAGAAAATGATAAGAATCTCATAATCACCTCCTCTTGTAAATATTGGACATGTACACCTGGCCCGGTTCACTGTAGCATTCCTAACTGCAAGCTAGACTGAGGTGTATTTGCCCAGTTTTGGAGCAGTTTGCACGTGCTTGGCTTTATCCGGCTGGTACTCATCCTTTTAAATGTATTTAACTAACCTTATGAAAACTATGTAAACATCAATTTTGATGACAATCTTGTTATTTTCTCCTGTTCTTCTGTGTTATCATGTGTTCTCTATTGTCTGCTCAGTAGCATTATACCCCAATACCTTACAGATCCCAGTGTTGACTTTTGATGAAAGGGATTTCAATTTGGAACCCATCATTGTGAGTCTTGTAAAGAAACAGGTTCATTTATGTTGGCTATTAATTGTTTACTTAAGAAAGGAAAATAAACAATCTTCAAATACATTGACAAGTTTTTATGTGATATTTGAATTTTTCGACTGTAATGCAAATAAAACAGAGCATCTGCATATTCCTTAGTTTGTGGCTAATTTTTTGTTCCTATGTTTTTACTACAATTATATCTTTTGTTTTTATGAAAAGGATGTTACAAAAATGTGAATGGAAATATACAAACTAGAATTTGCACCTTGATATGCTATTTGTGTATAGATATACATATGATAAGTATATTTACATCTTTGAACTGAATTTGTGCATACAGCCACAGTAGCCATAATGTTTTATTGTAACCTTGCATCGGCTCTTTGTTGGGCAGGAATCTTCAGTTTTACAGGTAAAGCTCTACCATTTTGTTTGTCTCGCAACTATTAAAAAAATAACATATTCAACTTTTGCATTGTAGTGGTCAGAGGATTTTCTTGGTGCAAATATATTGAATATCTGACATATGATTTTGTTTCTTCAGTTTTGCTTTCCCACAGTTCATTGCGAAAATTAACACCCTTGAAGCACTCTACTACGAAAAAGAAAATTGGAATTTACTGAATTTTAGGAGGAAATAAGAATGCCCATATTAATTCTGATATTCTCCCCAAACTGAATAAATGGATTCAGACTCTGAAGAGGTACTAGGAGTCCGTGGATTTTCTCAATGAATCAATCCTCCGAAGGATTTCACTTCTTGGAGAAGTAATAGGTTGTAATACATTTTATTATATGGGCCGCGTAGTTCATATTTTTGGATTTCATGTAATCTTCACCAATTAAGATGTTTGCTTGGCAGGAATACTATTATATTCTGATTTTTGGCTAGATTCAAAACCTAGAAGATTCTAGCATGCTTTTTTAAAAGTTAAATTAGGCCATAAATGCAGGCCTCTTTCGGGAAAATTAGTTAATATTATCATATGGAGATTGTGTCAAATAAGGATGGGTTGGATTTTGCTTCAATTTTTAAATTGACAGTATTCTCAGAGTATTTTTGTAATGTGCATTTTGTGTTTAAAACACAAAAACTCGTGGTTTTTATTTTGACCAAAATATTATAGTTGCAGCAAATTCAGGTTTGCAACCCACAAAATGCTTCCGTCCATAAGCTAATGAAAGGTAACAAAAACTGGTGGGACCCTAGATTTGATTGGTTGGTGTAGCAAGTGATCAATTCAACTTGTAAGATTAAAAACATACACATTGAGATTCAAATTGTGTACCTGATTTTTTGTATCAAATTTAATTATTTTCTCTTATCTGGCCTTCACGTTCTCTCTTCTTACTTGGACCTAGGATGCATGCATTCAACTGAACTTTAACGAACTGTTAATCGTCAAGCAAAGGGAAGGCATATAAGTTTATAAATGTTTAATTGACTAGCAGGCAAGTTTGTTTCACCAATGAACACATAAGCTATGCACATATATACATGTATTATTATATATCTGAAAATAGAGACTTGGCACAAAACTGCAAAAACTTTTCTCATCAATAAATATAAACACAAAGTACAAGCTGATCTTACAAAAAAGGTGAGTGAATGAATCACACTCTGCATGTCATATTGCCTAGGCTGAGAGAGCTAACATCTCAGCAACTTAAACAATTTTTTTCAAAAAGGAATGAGAAATTCAAGGACAGAAAACATCAAGTTATGGGGGCCATAACCAACAAAGGCAGAGGCAGAAGGGGATCATTAGGCTTGCCCCCACCTGCCCCATTCGCTACTAAGTGGGTCAGTGGCATCTTGTGGGTTCCATCCATCAACTTTATCTTTACATTTATCTTTTTCATATTCATTGGCATGGTGGTGGGGAAGAGAAATGACCATAGCTAACCAAGGGAATTTCCCTTGCAAATGTGTCACCAAGCCAGTAGAGTCCTACTTGGAATGGTTGCCACCACCACTTTTGTCACCTTGAGAGCTACAAGGCTGAAGGGGTTACCACCATCGTAAGGAGACAATCTGACGTTTAATGTAAGAGCGAGATTTTCCATGTTGGTCACAACCTTAACTTGAGGAGGCAAGGAACTTGGCTAACAACACAAGGTGCATTGACCCAATTGTCAAGCAACTATTGGAGATGCACCACCTCCATGACATGTCTTTCTCCACTTGCACCTGAATATGGAGATTGACATTGGACAACACATTAATTCTATTAGCCATAGAAAAATAACGTCAATAGAATTTTGGTTGAAATTAGCTTCATTTCTATCTTTCCATAGCTGATAAAGAATTTCTGAATGAAAAATGTGCCAAATTTGCATGCATTTCATAGGAAGCGTGGGCAAGTCCTCCAAAAGTACCATTCTACATGTAAACACTTTGCGAGGAAAAGGCTAAACATGTTATCAATTCAATGCAAAGTAGATTGAGCATGCTTGTAGAACCAAAACATATGTTTAATAGGCTTTGGGTGATTGTAACAAGAACACATAGGGTGTGTCATGCCAAGGTGAACCAGGGTAGAGCCAATTGGGAGCCCTTGATGAAGGATGCACTAGAGGAAATGAGCTTGCTTGGGCTCCATAATGACAATTCAAATTTTGTCAAATCTTCTCTTTCAAATTTATTCAAAAGAACAAACTTTTTAATGAATATTGAGAGGCTCAACTTGTAAATGCTAAGAGGAGTTGATGCCCTAATTCGGTTTTGTACTAGTTGAAAGAGGTTTCAATAGGGCATTTTTAGTCTTACCACCATTTGTTGGGTGTATGCACACCAATTTTGTGGAGGTGGCAGTGATGTGTGGCACCCTGTATTTCAATAATTGATTCATTATCATTGGATGTCAATTGATATTTTTATCTAAGCGTAGGCCACGACAACTATTCATTGGAAGTTTTAGAGAAGAGGTCACCATTGACTTTGATGCCTTTTCAAAACAATCTAACGCCTTTGATCTAGGGGAAATGGCACGTTGTAGTATGAGAGAACATGAGACCACCAAAGGGAGTGGGAATTAATGGAAAGCCCATTCCAAAACTATCCTTGTCCCAATTAAGTGTGTTTTGAGCAACTCCCAAGCTTTCAGATGCTTTTGGCCATAAAGGTGCCAACAATTTTGATAGGAACTCGAGTGAGCGAAGGGTTTGCACATTTAGGCATTCCTAGGTTACTTTGCCCATAGGGCATTCGAGTGAGATGCAATTTACGAGGAGAATTTTCTAAGATTCATCTCCTTCTAGCAATTGAATGACCCATTTGGCACATAGAGCACACCCATAGAGTTTCGATGTCAAGAAGCCCGAGGCCACCAAACTCATATTTACATGTCTCACACAACATTGTGAAATGTGAAATCCTTCGTCACCTCCATCATTGGCCCGCATAAAATCTTTAAGGATTTTCTCCAAACTTAGCTTAGGCAACTTTGGAAGGAGCCCAACAAGATGAATGGTACAAATGTTGTTGCTAAACTTTAGAACAAAGTTGGAATTTGCTAGAAAGGGAGAGAGGTTTGGAAACTTCAAAACCCACTTTTTTCCCACTCGTTGGATCACATAGTTCCAAAGATCGGAAGGCGTGGTTTGAAAAGCAAAAGGAATTCCTAAAAAAATGAATTGTTTGCTAGGATCAATCCACTTCCATATATACTTATTAATGTAGGAATACATGAGGGTACATGCCTACTTGTAACATTGGGGTTTCTTCTATAGAATGGAGGAGCCAAAGGTGAGACTAAATTTGTAGGCAATCCATGTCATTGTTTATGGAGGACTCTTCTTCAATTTAGGTGAGGAGCGAGTCATTTGCAAAGTGTCCATTAACTATTTATTTTGCTTGGAAGAGAAATTAATCAAGAGGTAATTGAGCCCTTCAACAACTAAGACATAAAGCGAGGGGGTGAGAGGGCAACCTTGCCTAATAGAGTAGTGAAGGCCGAATTGTTCGGACTTAACACCATTAATGATGATACCTACCCCTACATCTTGGAAAAGCATATTCATCGAGCTAACAAAATTAAGGATGAAGCCAAGAGATTGAAGCATCACTAGATTAAATGGCCTTTCAATCCTATCGTAGGATTTTTCGAAATCAATTTTCACGAACATTGCCTGTTTATTTGAAATTAGGCCATTCATGTCCTACCAAAGACAACAATGATGTTATCCAAAATGAATCTATTATAATTGAATCCGATCTACTCAGGGAAGATGACGAGAGGAAGAAGATATCTAATCCTTAGGGTGCTCGACATTTTGCAATAATCTTGAAGGAGACATTAAGTAGCATGATTGGCCTCCAATTGCATAGATTTTGGATGAAGTTATGTTGCCTTGATTGATCATTTTCCCAAGTGAGTTTGTGTGAACAACCTAGATGTAGACTTTATGCGGGTTTGACCTTATGGCATCTTAGAGTACTTGGTAGAATTCATAGGGGAGTCCATCTATCCATGGAGCTTTATCAACAACCATATGCATGGTGGTTTTATGAAGATCTTCGATAGACAACATTCAGTCACAAACCACGTGTTGGCTTTTAAACATAACACAAGGAACCACTTGCAGGGATCGAGTTGAAGCTTGCTTTTTCTTTGAAGTGGAGGTTGAGCAACAAAAACACCATGATAGTGGGACACAAGGTTTAAGAATGTCCAAAAACCGAGTGAGCCAAGCATTGGCGTCTTTGATAGCTTTGATTCTATCCATCAAATTTGTTTGGAGTGGAGAAGGGTGAAGAACTCTCTAGAAGCTCGTCCTCGATTATAAGCCAATACATACATGCTCGAATTTGGGCACCCTGAGCTTGATGTTGTTCCTCAACTTTGAGTTTGTGTCTCCACATGTCAATATCTTTTTGCAAATTTTCAATAAAGAGAAAACTCCAATTTGGTGAGATTTGATGAAATTTACATTGTGAAGCTTTGTGAGCGTTATGCTTGAATACCACCGCTTGGCAATCATATATGTGCAAGTATCATGTTGTGTGATTAATGATTTTTTCCCACCATTCAATCTAGCTAGAAGAGCCATCATCAATCTTTCATACACGCATAATATGTTTATTAGTCCAGGCATGGTTCCTATGAGCTGTGTTGAGAAAGAATTGAGTTTTGACATTCTATGGTAAAGGATTGAGCCACTCAATCTCAAATTTGATGGGGTCATGATCCGAGAGCAATGCTTTGGGAATGATAACAACTTGATGGTTGTAATTACTAACAAAGGCCCAAAAGATCTTTGAGATGTAAATAGAGCTTTGTCAAGAAACTTTACCACCCATTTGACACTGTGGCGGAGGTTAGACCAAGTGGACAAAGGGGTGGTGGTGGTTGTGGTTGGGATTTGACAACCCTAATTTATTGCACAAATAAAATCACACCTCTTTTGCCAACACACTAATACATTAGGAGGATGCTTCCTTTGTCTTCTCTAGATTCAATCATGTTGAAGTTAGCACATAAAGCCCAATTGGCATTTAGTAGTGATTCAAAAGCCACTTGTTAAAAGGTTTCCTTTCAACTACATTGTTAGAAGCATATATGTTAGCAAATACCAAGCAAACAACCATTGAAATTGATTAGGGTGCACATAACCCGATGAGTGGGATTTGAGCCTCATGTGACCACATGAGATGAGAGCGATGAGGTTATTAAAGTGACAACACCTCCACAATCGTTATCGTGATCTCACATCTATCAAATGGACCTAGGCGAAATCGATCTGATGTCGATATTGAGTGCAAATCTAGTAATCTTAACTTCTTGCATGCGAGAGAATTTTCATCTTTTCAAGCAATTGACATTTATCCCTAGCAATATACTTGCAAGAAGAGCCAATGAGTCCTCTAACATTCCATGAATAAATTATCATGAGACAACCTTTGTTTGCATGTAACCCTCCTCATCATCATCACTAACTTTGGAAATCTATCGGAAGATACAAATGATGAATTCTTTTCATATAATCATTGATGGTGGATGCCAAACACTTGTCTTATGTATAATCGCCATTTTTCGAGGGTGGCGAAGGGTTGCATTCACGACAGGTGAACTATCTTGTAGTTGAAGACTACAAGACTATTAGCCACCTTTATGCTTTTCACCTTGATAGTGGTTGTGACTATTAAGACCCCTTAACTTGGGTTTGGGAGTTAGAGAAGAAATATGCAGCTTACAACATATGCACAATGGATAAGGAAGTCACAGTGAGCCAAACACTTTGTTACTTTGTTTGGAGCACGAGGGCCCATATGTGGGCTTATACATAGGAGCTATGGTTTTCCTTATCGTGTGGGTTTATTGCGAGTGGCTTTTTTTGGTCACCGTGGTCCATCCATCGGCGGATGTTTGCACATTTTTACTCACCTCCAACATAGCTTTAGACACGGTTGTGGTTCAAGAGTTGGCCATCAACAAACAATCCACGAATTTTGTGGTCCGTGGCACGACACCAAAAACATGTATTCAACGAGGTTGATGTACAACATGCGTTGCATTAACTTCTCATCACCAATTTGAAGATCACTTGTTTCTTTGAGGCCCTTGGAAAGGTCTATCTCATTACAAACATGCTTTTTTGGCCTTGTTGCTTAAAACTTGGATTGTTTAAAACCTATGAAATGGCCAAGTGACTTTCTTTGTTGGTCTATGAAATTCCAAAGCAATAGCGGAAAACTAGGAAAGTTAATCCACACTAGGATTTTTAGCTTGGCTTGTTCAATAACAACAAAGTTTTAAGTCCAATGTGAAAACACTACCAATGTGTTTTGAATGAATCACGGGTCATTGGGAACAATAGCTTTCCAGTGGTCAAAGATATTAAATCTAAATAAAAAAATGTTGAGTCGGGTTTTGACGCCTTCCACCTTAACACCTTAGGGAACAATCCATGCATTGTTAACCTAAGCCTTCAAGGTGCTTTGTGGGGGAACCTGGCCTACAAAATGTGCAAGTATGGTAAACCACTCTAACTAGTTGTATGCCTTATTGAATCCAGGACAATCGACGCTATGTAAGGAAGACTTTGAGTTCTATTCCTTACCTTGTGGAAGACCTTCAAGATGAATTTATTGGGTCGTTTGAAGCCATTTGAAATCATAACTCCGTCAAAATCTTTTGTAGAAGTGACTACATGAGCCGAGGAGGAGGGTATTATAAAAGCCATAGCCGCTCGAATGGAAATATTAACTATACTGTAATAAATGTGGCGTGACATCAAAGAAACCCTAATAGAGCTCTTTTCATGATCTCATGAGGCGTTTACTTTTCGCAACTACATTAATAACTCAAAGAAGATAAAAAAGACATTCTAATGAAATCATGTTACAAATGCATAGTTGAATGATATTTATATTTAAGGAAATTATAGGAAGGGCAATGTGAAAATTGTAACTATCTACAAAAGATAGTATGGTTCATGTAGTATTGGTGGACATTGTTAACTCGCATTTGTCCTATGAATGAAAGGAGCTATAACAACTTGTTTGTGGTATCTTAGGCTATCTAATTCTATTGTAGTCCTTAGGTACCATTATTGTATATAGAGTTTCTAAAGATTCAATTTTGTGGAGCCTTTAAGAAGGGTAATGTCTTGTAGTAAGTGTAAATAAAGGTTACTAGCATATGAAACTATTGAATGACATTTTGAAATATTGGAAAGATTAATTAAAAATGAATTTTGATGCATCCTTTTCTAAAGGTAAGGATGATATGCCACGATCATTTCATTCTTTTTCTTTTTCTTTATGGTCACAACACAATAGTTTATATTAAAGTATTCACAATTAGTATTTAAGGATGAGCTTCAATTTAGGGATAGGCTAATAAATGTTACAACACTAGTATTTTATTTAAATATTAGTACACTAAATGATGTGTTGACACTTAAAAATTGCATTGTGGCTTTATTTCTCATTATCTTATATGTTTTGTGCACATTTGCATATATGTATGGCTGATTTGCCCAAATTAGGTGTTATTGAAATGTTATGGTGGCTTCGATGGCTTGAAGCCCCTTCATGTCTTTGCATGCTATTCCCTTGTTTCAATTCACGGGGACTCTCTCTTGTTGGGACCATTTGTATGGTCTTGACTTGACACCTCTTGGGACAATTTGTATGGTCTTGGCCACATTGCTTATGATTCCCCCTAAATCAAATGATCCCATTTGCACCTTCACACTCTTATTATTTCTAGCTATTGGAGGTCTACATACATGCTAATTTCATTAAGGTCAAATTCCATCATCTATAAGTATATGAGGGAGGTAGTGTGATAAAGACACTTCATATCATAGTGATCACATATTACATTCATGCATAACATTTTATTTGTGCTTGAAATTTACATTTTCTGCATCTTTGTTCCAATTTTAGGGGCTTGATAAATTAGTGGATTTCTCTAACATAAACCCCCAAAATAAGTCTGTAACATTTTTGAGTCGCATATTTAACCCATTACAGGGGGATAAGAATCAAAGTTTGAATCTAGTGAAAAAGGCGACGATTAACAAGTTAAATCGAAATGATTCTTTGTAATTTCTAGATTTCCCCCATTCCATCTAGATTTACCGAGAGTGGGTATATGGTCCTAGGAGAGGACCAAAGAGTGTTTGTATGGTCTTTGGTAGGGTGACGGTATTAGGTTTATATTTTGGTGCAATGGGGTTCATTGGTGGCAAATGTGTGCAACCATGTTAATATATCGACTAATCATAGACAATTCAATTACTTTTATTATCAAAGTGACGTTTAAAGAAACCAAGAGTCTACTATCTCTCTCAATAATTGATTATTTATTTAATCGAGCATTGTTAATGATTATGATATGTATAATATGAGGGGTCTATGGGTTTTTATTGTCAAAGGTTATTTTCCCCTATTTGATTTCTATATATTTACGGGAACTAACCCATATTCCTTCCATTTAACTATATTTAAACCTTCACTAACTTGACAAGTCTAAAAATATACCTGGGTTTGAATAATTTGTCTTAAGCACTTTCATGAAGTAGGATTTTGAATTAGTGATTGGTATTGCAAAGAGTTTTAGACATGCAAAAAAAGATAAAAATTGAAGAGGTTTGGATTGTCCTTGCTGTTAGAATCTTGATTTTTAGAACAACATTGAAGGTTTATAGTTGAGAATATAGTTTGTTATTTATTGCACTTCTAGTGGTCAAAACAACTTTTTTATTCCATGACTATCCGTTAGAGGCAAGAATGTATTTGGGTTTGTTACTTATTTTTGTTTTCTTGAAATTAGTTATGTATGTATGGAGTTTTGTGGCATTTTTACTTAGTTTGACTTGATTGTAGCTTAAGGAATCATTGATTGATAGTTTCTTATCATTGAGTTGTGGTGTCCAACATGGATTGCTGAAGTATAGTCTTTAATGATTTATTACTCCTTGTTGCATTATTGAAGTGTTCTTTGTATAAAAATATCGCTTGGTAAATTTTGTGAGATTAGGAATGTCTATTGTATTTTAGTCAGTGGTAATTGTGAACTTTGTACGATCTCTTAAGTTTGTGATGTGTCAATTATGAGTGCTATGCTTCTCATTTTTAAACCATCACACAATTCTTATTAACTTCTTAAATTTATAGATTTTGATATCAATGGCTGGTTCATTAGTGACAATATTTCTAATATTTGTTCTTGTTCGATGGATTATGTTCTAAGTCCTCTCCAAACAAATTGCAACTTCTTGTATGAAATAAACATGCCATATACTTCGTATGACAATGAATTGCCATCCAATTCTTCAATTGGCTGCCATATTAAATATTAAATGTTGGATTGGTGTGAAGAGGTCCTAAATACACGACAATTGACTACACAAACACACTCATATGAAAATGGACTTTTAACTCATAAAGTAAGTTTGATGTTTCTTATTTAGTTAATTTGTATTTGCTAAAGTGAATGTTTTGATTGGAAAATACTTATTAGAGATGGGATTTCATCTCTATCAACATAAAGTTGTAGTTATTTAAGGATTAACACTTAATAAAACTTGTGTTATAACTATGTACTTGTTTTTGTTAAAAATGAAAAATATTGTCTAATTGAATCATGTTTGAATTTCAAGCCTTATTGGATGAGTTTATGAATGTTCTATTTATAAGGATGAATTGATATATAAATAGAAATCAAGATTGCCTCATGTTTTTTTTTTTTTTTGGTTTTTAATAAATGTAGAAGTATCTCTATGCAACCTTGCTTGGAAGGAGCCTCACCTAGTTAGGGAGTCTATATTACGTGTCTTCCAAATTTTAGCGAACTATTAATGTGTCATTTATATTCTAAACAATGACATATATTTTATGGTAAGTGTTACAATATTTGGTACCTCAAATATTTGTACCTTTTATCTCCTCTTATTGGGCCAATTTTTTTGTATTGAAAGATGGATGCATTTAAATTGTAATGTGAACACATTTATCGAAAGGAATTAAAAAATATTTATTTTAATATATATGAATAAAACTAAAAGTCCCCCTTTAATATTTGTTTTAATATAATTAACTATGAGATGATTAACACTAGTTACAACAATTGCTTAGTGTTTTCATTCTCTTGAATGATGAAGGAACAACCATTTTGGCACATGACATTTAATTTGTTTTTTTGTTTTGTTTTTAGGCTCTCACCCTTTTCATTCCCTAATGCATTTAGAGTATGATGATCCATTCTCTCAATGCCATAGGTTTTAATGTCAAGTCCCACATGCTAAAACTTCATATTGTTAAGCATTATGGCAGGGGCCATATCTGGACACATATAAGCATCAACAATAAAAATGAATTAAAAGAACTAGCTTATCCATTGAAATGAAGATTTTGGATTAATTATATTATCACTAAGATACTTGCGAACTTAATGAAAAATTGGAGAAAGATTCAAAGGGGTTTATTTATGACTTTATAACTCGACTTTTGTGATGAGTTGAGTATATAAGAGCCTTTTGGTTGTATGTCTCATTATGACATAGAATAAAAATATGATTTCACATTGAGCATTATCCAGTTCATTATGTAGACACCTAAATCCAGCTACATAGTTTTAATACTAAAATTTCACTTCTCCAGATACACAGTTTTAATACTAAAATTGCACTTCTTATCCTCTTTTCTATCATTTGGTTATAATTAGTGTCTTTCTCACTGATTAGCTAACACTCCCCTTCATCTCGGTCAATTAATGACACTTTGTTAATTAACTAGTCTCCCCCTTCATTCTGGATACAAATTAACACTACTTTGTTAGTTATAATCATATTCTAATTAATTAATTAATTGACCAATATTGATTAATTAATCCTCTAAACGAGAATTTACCCTCTTATTGGGTCATTCCCTCTCTTTGATCCTTCAGAATCCATCAACTTCTCTCCAATTGGCTTTTACAAGCCTAACTTGGTCTATTAATCAATCTAATTGATTAATTTAAATCACACCCAACTCACTTAAGTTGGAAATTCTAATTAACCTTCCCTAATCATACTTAATCCTTTCTAAGCATGTTTATCACTTTCTAATCCATAAAGTTCTTTTATCCCACATGTTGGTATCCAAATTTGTTCTCCCTTTCAAGCCGAGTAGTAACACAGATTGGACGTGGAGCTTAGAGGCAGATAGATCATAGTGTGTGTCGTTTTGTAGCCGGGGATGAGATCTAACTAGCCCTTTGTTACTCAGATTTGTGGAGAGATGGATAACACCTTTAAGAGGATTTGACCTGTCCTCACTACTTTAGGCCGTGCCTCTTGAACAGGTGAGAGGACCCTTAGTGTAACCTCTGTTTGATGAAGGAGATGGAGATATCCTTCTTTTACAAAAATTCTATGAAGAGAACCTTGGGAAAATACGGTCAATACTCCATGATTTAACTCTTAAGAGTTGTCACTTCTAAACGATGGAGATACTTTCAACACAAGGCTAAGGTTATTGAAGACATTAAGAAATCTGATTGTTTTACATATTTTTGTAAGTAGATTTTGTTCCTTTATTGATACAGGGAAAACAGGGGTAATTTAGGGTGGATTCATGGTTTTGAATGATTTTGGTGGGAGATGAAGCAGGATAAAGTTGATTATACAGATCTTGAAGGGACTTCACAACAATGAAAAACTCAACAACAAAATACTTTAGAACAATTAAGATGTTCCTTCAACCAAAAGGTGTGCTTCAATGGAGGCCTAGATCAACATGTTTTCACATAATCTTTGAGACTCTAACACGAAATCTTGAATTGATAGAATCAATTAAACACAAAAGTCTCTGATCAATCATGTCTAAGGTACACCTGAATACTTACACACAATCTTTATCAACAAATGACAGTGAATTGATTTTAAATTTGTTTATCTCATCCAAGATGAAGGCTCTTCTTGAAATGAAATTGCAAATACCATTAAACTATCACAGGGACGAGATCTTGTGTGATTTCACAAAGATTTCAATGTAAGATTGCAATAGGAATGAAAGAAACTATTTACAGACATTCTGAAACAAAGCAAACACAAATTGCTAGAGATTGGACACAAATTAATTTCAAAATTGCTTAAATTCATCAGCAGGGGAAAGCTTCCAGAGCAATCTCAGTGCTCGTCAATGGCTATACATCTATAACCAACTTGACATGATAGAAAATCTAACACAAAGGAAATTAACCAGGTATCTCAGATGGGCTTCTCAGAATAAGGCTTTCTCAAATTTTCTCTTAGGAATTCAAACTCCAACCTTTTGTAAGAGTATTCTCATTACATTTATACATTTTCTCACTCAATTTCCCCCCCAAAAGAGAAGAATATTTGAGGGACCTTTTCTTGTTAACAATTTGTTTCAGAAAGTGACGTTTAACAATTCAGATCTGAAAACCGACCAGGTGGACCAATTGTGAACTGATCACATTTCTTGGGCCCTCAATTAATGACTAGGATGCCATGCCACAAATTTTTGGGAGTCCTTCTAATCATTTTGATTATGTCATGTGGGAAATCCCCCTTTTAATCATTTTCTAGAGACTCTGCACAACTAGATATGACAGGTAATCTTTTTGCTCTCGTGGCAACACCTTTTTCATCTTTTGCACCTGCACTTTCATCATTTCATCCCTTTTCCCTCTCTTTCCTCTGCAATTCTTCCCGCATCCATTTCCTCTGGTAATTCTGTCTTTATGAGTGCTTGAGCAATTCCCACTTCAAAATATCGACCTTAACAATCCTTGGACTCACAATTTAAGTTTCAAATCCATTCAATGACACCTTACAGATAGAGACAACAAGGAATTTCATCAAAGAATGATGAAAAATAGTGCATATTCGTGTCTCCAGGAGTCTTGGAGCAAAAATGGTGGAAAAACAGGTGAAATGCACAACAACCGTTGATTATGCCCCTTTTCCACTTTATATCATAGCCGTCCATGTGTTTCCTTGGCGCAACTACAAAGGAGAAGCACAGAGGCAAGTCCCAAACAAGCGCGAGCCTTCCACGTACCCTGGGCCCAAGAAAAATACCTTTTGGCCTTTGAAAAGTCTCGATGTAAAAAGGAGCAGCGGGAAGCCTCCACGTGTCTTAATGGTGCATTTTGAGATGGTCCCCAAAAGCAGAGACCCCAAACAAGTGTGGGCTCAACACGTGTCTTAGTCCAGCGAGTTTGTTAAAAAAGTTGAAGGTTCAGCAGAAGGCGCCATGTGTCTAGGGTCCGAGATAGTTTCCTTAGGCCATTGAAAAGTCCAAGCAAAGGGCAGAGTGAGCGGAAGCCTCCAAGTGTCCTCATGGTGCTTCTTTAAAATAAAACTTAGGGGCCAGTCCCCAAACATGCGCGGTCCCTCCATGTGTCCCAGGCCTTAGAAAATTGCTTTGAAAAGTTTAAGTACAAAGTGGAGCCGGCGGAAGCCTCCACATGTCTCCTGTCGTAATTGTTAAGGTGGAACCCTGAGGTGGATCCTAAAATGAGTGCTAGCCCTCTACGTGTCCATGGTCCACCAAAACTGTACCAGCTGCATGAAAAATTTGTCTAAGTCTAGGCAAAGTAGTGGAAACCTCCACGTGTCCCCCCGACGCAACTCCAAGGCCAAACCAAAAGGTGAATTTTCAAATGAGCACCGTTCCTCCACGTGGACAAGTTTTGGGTTGAAGCGAGCCTTAGAGTTTTTAGAGTACCCCGCCGAGCCACATCTAACCAGAAAGGGCCATGTTTCCATTGATGCTGAGAAGTAAATTTGATCGGAAAAATACACCGTCAAACCGTAAAATGCGAGGAAAATCACCATTTGAGCCCGAGAAATGAATCTTTCTTCAAGGACAAAAACTTGGAAATGTTATAAGGCTTCAAATATGATCCTCCGAGCTACATCCAATCATGTTTCCATAGGTATTTGGGAAAAAAATGACAGGGACAACAAAACGTGACTATGGAAAACAAAAGGAAAGGAAAAACTTGAGTTTTATGCCCAAGTTACAGACTCATTCAGATGGATAGAGGAACGAAAAAAATTCTAGACCTTTAAGTGATCCTCGACCAAGGAAAGGAATGATCATGGCAACCAAAAGGAGGACAAAGTTTTCAAGCACTAATACGGGGAGATAGAAAACATGACAGAGATCGCAAAATGAGGAATTTCAATGACAAACAGGGCGAGACTAATTTGAGCACCAACACCACATTCATGAGGATGACCATTTCTCCAATTTGGAAAAATATATAAAGAACCCTACCCCCTCCTTTATAAATTTACACCTTTACACAATGTCCTTGGTAAGACATATGCATATGATAAGAACATTTCTCAATTGGAAGGCTTATTAATCAAACAACCTCACCCTTTTCTACTTGGCAAGAGTAGTAAGAGAAGAACCAAAAATGAAAATTAAGCCATATTGGTGAGATCTCTTCCTCTTCCTTGGATAAATCCTTTGATTGCACGTGGCTATGTATGACTCGCTAAAGGAAGTGTCTACAATCCAAAGCCCATCAAAAACATCAAAGGATGGCTTACATTTAATGTTTTTAATATTAGATGCATTAGTTTAAGATTTCCCTTTTAATGGCTTTATCTTGATGTTTATGTTGAATTAGCTTAGTTATTGAATCTAATTGGTGTTAGGTTCTAGTAATTAGCTTAGCTTGTTTATCATGCATACATATGACACTCTGGTGGGACCCCCCTTTGTCACACAAACTTTTGTTTATGTTGAGTTTTTTTTGCATACTAACCTCTCTTTTTGCATATTTTTAATTAACTAATGTTTCTTAACATTTTGTGTTGAGTTTGCATGTGTTAAGTGTCTCTTGCAGGTGAGAAGGAGGTAAAGTGCTGCCAAATTTGGAGCTCATCATCGAAAAAACAAGATTTTTGAAAATTTTTCCGTGTTTTTCAAGAAGCACTGATATCTGCTAGCTAGGATTGAGTCTGTTTGTGCTAGCATTAAAATTTACCACGTCTATGTTAAATTGCGTGTGTTACCATGTAAGTTCATGCAATACATGCGTTCACATTGTTTGCGTTTGTGTTTGACTTCACGCACTACCATTATGTGCATATGCGATAGCATTCTCTTTGTTTTACTATCTATCATGCACAAAGAATTCACGCACTACTATTTTATTTACACACTGCTTGTCATTCATCTTGCATATGTTTACATATGCTGTGCTAAGCATCTTTTATTCATGTGATAACATCACTTTTGCACGCGTCTATGTATTTTGTCTGCCTGTGTGTTTTACCTATCTACACTAGTGTACTACTTCACGTCTTTAGCATCTTGTATCATATTTGGCTCAAATTTTGAGATTTTCTGATTCTGATTTTTGTTTCATTACTATTTTTACAGGTTTTTCGGGTTTCTAACTTGTAGGTTTTGATTAAAAAATCAGATTTCTAACTTTAATGCTTTGATTTCATTTTTTTCCATTTCATTAAGTGAGATCAAATGTCGTGTATGCTCTTCTCTTGCGATTTTGAGTGACCTTGAGAATAAAAAATGACTTTGATCCTCATTCTAACATTTTGGTGTACACAAATTGAACTTGTCATTAAAAATCAATTTTTGAAGGCATTTACTTGTTTTTAGCTACGTTTTGTTTCCATGTTTTTACTTATTTGAATTCAACATTGTGTATGCTCTTCTTTTGTGCTTTTGAGTGACCTTGAGAATAAAAACTAGCCACAATCCTGTTTTTGCATGGAAAAATTACTAATCATTTGATGTAGGTCCAAATCTCTTGTTGAAGATCAAAATCAAAACAAAACTAGCTACATTGTGTGCATGTTTCCAATGGCATGCAAAACCACATTAAGCTCAAGATAAAAACACACCATTCACTCACATTGTATTTGCAGGTGTGATTGAGAAGGCTAAGGCCCAATCGCTTTAACTGTGGGAAATATCTTGGCATAATCCATAAAACTCATTATGAGGATTACCACATGAACCCCAAAGTAGTCAACACCTTGAGGGAACTGGTTGATGAAACAAGAAGTGCCCCATCGCATACTCGAATAGAAATTCCCGTGAGGAGTGATAAATGTTTTCCATATGAGGCCTCTTTCATTAATTTGATTGTGGGGTAATGGTCCTTTGTCTAGGATTTATTCTAGAAAAGTGTACCTCTCTTAGACAAGTTATTAGCGAGTGTTGAGAACAAAAGCCTAGGGAGCCATTTAGCATTGGGGCCAACTTGATCGTATCTAAATTTGTGTTTCCAAGAGCTATTAAAAATTAAGACTTTTTCAAATTCATAACCTTGTTTTTCCAACAAGGAAAAACTCCATTGAAGTTGCACCTCATATATATTTCATCACAGATTGCACATAGCCAAACTTCCTCGAAGTTAAAAACTTGTTGTTCAAACAATGTGAAACTTTACAATGTTACGCCAAGTAATTTTCATCACCACTCATACATTCCCTTATTATTTTGACATTATTTGGTCAAAATAAAACACCTCGAAGTTTTTCCAAAATTGTGTCCACCACTTTTGCACCCAATTAAAACTATTTTCCCTTAAAAGCAAGATTTAAGTGTTGAAAGTGTGTTGGTACGTATTCATATTTTGGTGGTAGTCTTAAACCAAAATTGGTACTTTTCACCCCTAGGATAGTTTCCTCTTATGGTCATTACACTTGCTCGCATTGTACCAATCCATTTTCGATACTTACACCTTGTTTCTTTGAAACTTGATCTAAGTATTGGCATTGTATTGTTACGTTGCTCGCATTATATTGACCTATTTTGGTACTTAGACCTTGTTTTCCTAAAAAATTTATTTGAGTCTTAGAAGTGCGTTGTTACACTACCCACATTTGCATAGATCTCTCTAGATATTCCATGTTGTATATCTTTGACACTTAAAGATTTATCACTCTAGCATTGTTAAGTTGCCAATTTTACTTGAGATTCCTTGTGACATTTACACACATTCAAACATATTTGTAGAACACTTTGTGAGTCATGACACCTCAAACTCGGGCAGGTTATAGGAAGCGTGCTTCCAATCCCCTTATAAATCCTATGTTTTCCTCTTTTGAAGAGGAACAAGACCTTATTGACCATAGTGCTAGTGAGCGGGAGATACCTCAAAATCCCTTTATAGACACCTCCGCTCATATAGACAACTACTTATTTCAAAACAAGGACCAAGTGTTATTGCATATTGTTGAGTTAGGGGCTAGATTTCCCTCTGATTTTGATCCTACCTTCCTTTCTCACATGATAAGGATGAAGAGTAGAAATTCCACCCACCTCTTAGGAGTGATGAGAACATTCCAAATCGTGAACGAGGCCTCCACATCTGCTCATCATAAAGGTCATGAGGTGGACGTAGATATGTCTCCAAGTAGAACCCATCATCATATACCCTTTATTAGGACGCATCCATTTGATAAAGCAGAGGATGATGTCCTCGTACACAAGGAATTAGAGCGTGAGCCTCATAACGAGAACACCACTATGCAACGACAACTGGAATCCTTTAGTCAAAAAATGTCAAAGTTAACTTCTCATGTCAATCAAGACACAGGTAGAGCTCCTAGGAATGAAAAACATAGAGTCACATATGTTGAAATCTATACTAAAAACCATAGTTGCAAAGCCTCCTAATCTAACCGCAAGTATATACGAGCCACGCCATCACGCGACCAATTTTTGACCAATAATGGTAGTCTATGAAAGATTCCCTCATCGGTCTATAGGAAAATAACCAAGGGCGTAATAAGAAATATTAGTTTGAAGAACTATTCCCTTACCCTTTTGATCGGGAAATTTTACGTACTCCTTTCCCACCAAGCTTTGATTTCCCTAAATTCAAAAATATAGGGGAAAAGCTAATCCTTATGATTTCGTCAAATAATTCTTCATGGCTTGCCAAGAAGTGGCATAAGATGATAATTATCTCATTCACTTATTTCCTAGGATTCTTGGAGGCCAGACACTTAAATGGTTTCTCCATCTCCCTAAGGGGTCTATCACTACCTTTTCAGACTTAGTTGAGAAGTTTTTCACCACTTTTAATTCAACATGGAAAGTGATGTCACTATGATTGACCTTTGTAATGCAAACAAAATAAAAAATAAAAACTTGCGGTTTCTTACAATGTTGGTGAGGGTTAGCTAGTCCTTTCCCTTACTCTATCTTAGAGAAACAACTTGTACCCAACCTACACCTCGAGATAGCCTTCAAATTGTAGATGCATTGTGTTGGCACATTCGAAGAGGTCATTGAAAAATTAGTCAAATCGAAAAATATTTATTCGCTAAAGGGTTTTGAAACCCTTCCAAAGAGATAACTACAACTCGAAACCTAATGACAAATCTAAGTTCTTTAACAAGAATAAAAATGTCATAGGAGATGGAATCATTGATTCCAAACATGTACAAATGGTTCAAAGCACTCTACACTTAAAAATATCATGTGCATGGTCTAAACCCGTAGTAAAACATAGAGAATACACTCCACTCATGAAGTCACTATTAGCCATCCTAATGCAATTGGATTTGGCCAACATGGTCACATTCCCCATCAAGTACACATTTCTTTGAAGATGAACCTAAACTATCATGGTATAGATACCATGAATATTGTGTGTATCATTGTGTTAAAGGTCATGTTACGAGATAGATGTATAAATCTTAAAAAATTCATTTAAGATCTCCTAGATCAAGGAGACATTGAGATTGATGCATAAGATTCCTCTAAAATATAACAAACAGTTGGGAATTTACAAGGAACCATTCCCCAAGCATAAAAATATAGAAAATAATCTAGATTGAGGTTAGTCCTCTCAAGGAAAGAGTACTAACCATGTTGTTGGTCAAACTTCCAATCCCTTTGATTCTCTCATTGGATATGTCCATCCCATCAACACCCACATCTATACCATCAAAATAAAATCTCAGAAGTGTGTTGTTACAACATGACGCACTCATCTTACTGTCTGAAGACCCCCTCTATCTACTCCTTCAAATGGTCATTATGATCTCCTTGAACAACTTGAGAATAAAGCCACCAAGATTTTTATCTTGGAACTTCTCAATATATCTATTGCTCTTAAGGATATCCTCTACAAGGCCCTTTAGGAGTCGAGAGTTCCTTTTGACATTAAAGCTTCGCACTTCAATCCTTGGTTGTACAAATTGCTTAATATGATCATATCATTTTAGACAAAATGAGATTCCGTTGGATACTCAAACAAATAATTTTACCTTAATAGATATAATTGATCATTACAAAGCAAAAAGATCAAAAGGATACTTGTGGACAATGGATCCGATATTAATATTTGCATGGTAAATTGGTGAAAAAATTGTGACACACTACATATGAGCTAGAGCTTGATGTGATCACTCTCAAATCATACAAAAATGGAGAGTGAAAGTCATCTGGAACCATTACTCTGGCTCTAGAAGTTGGGCCTATGATGCAAGAAACAATGTTTCATGTCATTGACTTGGACCTTCCCTACAATATTTTCCTCGGTCACCCATGGATCCATGCCACATAGGCCATTCCTTCCACTTATATCAATGTATCAAAATCCATTTTTAAGGACACGAACTTACCATTCGTGGTAACCCAAAAATATTTTCTCATTGTAGAGCATTAGTAGATTACTATCAGTGCCTATGAATGTCCTTCCACTGAATTGGTTGTTGACTTAAAATCAGAATCCCTCACTTCTCACATAGATCTAGATACACTTCAACCACATGAAGGTGGTACTTCCACCTCCATATCCCCATTTGCTTCATGGGAAATGAAAATCCTTCATACCGGCTGTGGAGAATATGACCTTCAACAAGCCTTGCTTGTGTCTAATCTTCCATTGTCTCCTAAAACACGTGGTAGGCCTGAATTTCAACCACAAAGAGATCAAATTCTTGACACTCTTGACAGATTTACCAATGGTGGTCTCTTAGCTGATGAAATATTGGGAAGTACTTCCACATACCAATCTCCTGATGAAAGGATGGCCTCTTGTTATCAATCCCCTGAATATGTCATCCCTAATAAGATGATGTATGCCATGGGATACCAAGGATATGGATGCAACATCAATGAACAAGGCCTACGAGAACCTCTTCCGACACACAAGAAAATGGAAAGATATGACATCGGTATTCAACCCTATGGGTCCCCTCCTACAGAAGTCAATGTCACCTCTTCTGAATGTGAGGATAGTTCTTCTGGTTACGATAGTGAAACAAAGTCCCTTTGTAGTCTTTACGAAGACCTTGCTTCCACAAACTTGTTTCCTGATACAGATATTTTAACCCTATCCCCCACTATCCCTAAAATAAATCTTATACATCCATCCCTCATAGATTGGGACCAACAACGACACATACAATTAATCTTTTGAAAATGAGGAAGCTATTGGAGAATTCATGGGAATTCGTGATGATATTCCTATTAGAGATCATAAGAAAGTATTTTTATTGACCTTGATACTTATGCCTACTTTGGAGAGGAATATGAGTTTTGTGGTAAAAAAATAGAAAAGGAGGTTCAAACACCTTCTAGAAAATTAAAGAATAAGAAATCAAAATCCTATAGTGAGAATCTCTTTGAGGCACTTACAGGATAAGAAATATGCAAAATCTAGAATGGATAATCTTGATGACCATCATGTTGGTGAAAATATTATAGAGACACCTATAGAGGAAGAGCTCAATCTCCCTCATGATCCTACATGTATGGAAGATGGTTCTAAGCTACTAGTTGAGGAGACTATTGATGTCAACCTTGGTACAAAAGAGGATCCTAAAATCGTCAAACTTGGGGCTTCACTTTTAACCTAGGAGAAATATACCTTTACTGTTCTCCTTAGAGAGTTTATGGACATATTTGCTTAGTCTTACACAGACATGCCAAGCTTAGATCCTTCTTTTGTGGGACACAATCTAATTGTACATGACTCTACAAATCCTATTAAACAAAAACTCATAAATATGCATCCACACATTGCTCTTTTGGTCAAAGAAGAGCTAGAGAAATTGTTAACGGTTGGTTTTATCAGACCTATCAACTATTTACAGTGGATATCCAACATAGTTCCTTTTCACCGAAATCCGGAAGGCATCATGATTTGTATAGATTTCAGGGAAATTAATAAAACATGTCCTAAAGGTGACTTTCCTCTTCCAAGCATCAACATGATCATTGATTCAATTGTTGGTCATGAAATGATATCCCTCATGGATGGATTCTTAGGCTATAATTAAATAAATATTATAGAAGAGGACCAACACAAAACTACTTTCACTACCCCTTGGGGTAAATTTTTTATCAAGTCAAGCTATTTGACCTTAAGAATATAGGCACAATATATTAACTAGTTATGATTGTTAGCTTCCATGACATGTTACATGATATTATAGAGGATTATGTTGATGATATCCTCGAAAAATATAAGATTAGATCAGAACATCCATAAATCATACATTGTATCTTTGAACGATTGAGGGTTTATAAGGTCATGTTCAATCCAAAGAAGTGTGTCTTTGGCGTAATTTTAGGTAAGCTATTGGGCTTCATAGTTTATAGAAGAGGAATTGAAGTAGACTGGAAAAGGTCACTATTATTACATAAATTCCTCATCCCAAAGAACCTCAAGTAATTGCGTAACTTGTAAGGAAATATCCAAACCATCCATAGATTCATCTCTTAGCTCTCAGATAAATGCCATTCCTTCACTTATCTGCTTAAGAAAAATGCTGATTTTCACTAGGGACCTGATTTCTAACAAGAATTTTACTTACTCAAGGAGTATTTGGCTAACCGCATATTCTTGTACCACTTACCCCAGGTGAACCTCTTCTGCTATATTTTTATAATAATCAATTTTCTATCGGCATAATCTTATCTCAATATGATTTAAATCACAAAGAGTGAACCGTCTATTACCTTAGCCACACATTGATCTTAGATGAGCTCAATTATCCACAAATAAAAAAAACATGCTTGGCTATTTTCTTTGCCTTTCATAAGCTCCGCTATTACCTTTTGAATAATAAAACCAAGCTTATATCTAAAGTTGACCCGCTCAAGTACCTTTTATCTAAACCGTGCTTACCGAGAGGATGGCCAATTGGATCATATTTCTTAGCAAATTTGATATTGAGTATGTCAACCAGAAAGTAGTCAAAGGACAAGTGCTCATTGATCAACTAGCTGAAGAGCCACTACGAAATATAACCCTTGAGTCTAGATTTACCATATGCCTCTATTCTATATATTGAAGAATCTTCCACCTAACAAATATACTTTGATGGGTCATTCACATTTAATGGCTTAAGGGTAAGAGTTGTTCTTATCACCCCCACAGGTGATCTCATTCCTCAATATTTTAGACTTGGTTTCCCATGTACCAACAATATTTATGAGTATGAAGCTCTCATTGCAGGATTGAAAGTCGTTATAAGATGGAATATCAAACAAGTTAAGGTTATAGGAGACTCCCAACTAATCATCAAACAAGTTAATGACGAGTATAAAGTCAAGGATGATAAGATCATTCCATATAAATAGATGGTAGACACCTTGAAGGAATAATTTGTTCAAATCACCTTTCAACATGTCCCACGAGCACATAACCATTCAACGGATGCCATGGATACCATTGGATATTTTTACAATTATCTCTGGATACTAGGGACTTTTAGTTCCTTATTGATCATCTAATGGTACCCTATGACATTCTGAATCATGTTTGGTATGTGAAGTTGTTGTTCCTTTTTCCCCTAGTATGTTGACATCTTTAACTACTTACAAGGTGGTACTTTCCCTCTTGACATCTCCCATTCCCAAAAATGAACCCTTATCTAATGAATAGTGTGTTATACCCTACTTGGGGACACTCTCTATCGTCAATGTTATGATGGGACTCTATTACTGTTTGTATAACTTAGGAAGAGGATGTTTAAACAATCAAAGAGGTTCACAAAGGAATATTTGGTGCTCATACTAGCATCATGGTCCTCATAAATAAGCTTCTGTGTGTAAAATACTATTATCCTACTACGAGAGATATATGTCTGTTAGAAGCACAATGGATTTGAGGGGGCGAATCAGTCCTTACAAAACTTTAAATTCATATTTCATATTTTCTTATTCAAATACTCACAAAAATTCAACCATCCATATATGTGTGCATACAATCAATTATCACATGTGCAAGAAACCATAAGCAATATATCAACACAAGACACAAGATATAAGTGAAAAATTCTCAAGGTGAAGAAAACCCATTGAAACACAATCCATATATTGATATGTTTCAAATTTGGTGAGGCACCAACCCCATAAGGAGCACCAACCCCTAGTTTAATAGATATACAACCCTACAAGGAGTACCAAACCCTAATTTTGTGAAACACCAACTCCACAAGGAGGCTACAACCCCCCAAGATGATTAAGCACCTAATCAACCACCTTATGATGATCTGATCTCTGATTTTTTTCTACCACAATTGATGGAGACCAAAGATTCAGCTCGCACTTCTTTAAACCTTCACTCAAACCCTAGGTGTCCAATCCTTCACAAACAATCTCTTCCTTCACTTCTCAAGCCTTCAAAATCATGCACACATTCTTGATGATCTTCCATAAATTGTGACACACCTAATCAAATCTAAGTTCATGCTCACACACCTATAAAACAACTTCACCTAGGTCACACTTCTTGCACACACACAACTAGCTCTAAAAAACACCCAAAACAATGCTTTTATAAGCTCATTTACATTTCAAATTAAAACACAAACCTTTTCCCTACTTTGGGTCACCCATGCATCATAAAAATCCCAAATTCAAATCATAATAGTCACAAGTAACCCAAGTAGGTCGGCCTAGCTAAAAACATCATTTCATGCTCAATTTTTTTAAACCCCATTTGTCATGTTATCAATAAATGGAAATGAAAGAACCTTTATAACACTTATAAGTAATTTATAAGTCATGAAACAATCACCTACTCAAACCTCAGCCACTTTTGTCTTCACCAAATCAACTGCCCAAAAATCTGTTTTCAAAGACCAGCTGGTTCACACCCTTACAAGAACATTAAAGACCTAAAAATATATCAATTGGATGTAAAAATACACCTATTCACTTTCAAGGTGATATAAATCATCACCTAATCCATCTCATGCTTCAAACAACTCAAAACTTCTAGCAGATCCGGTCTTTATCTGCGTTGTGAAAAAATATTCTTGTCTAAAACATGACCTGAAAACATTAGAAGAACTCATCATAATGATATAATCCTCATATCACTAGAAATATATCTATATCCTCTTTCCAACATAACTTGAATCACCTCCTAACTCGACTTGTAGCTCCAATTATGCTCATTTTATTGAACAACTTCGCTTTTTAGCCTCAAAACAACCCTTGACCAATCAACCTAAATGGAGCTCATTTGACCATGTAACTGCATCAACATGTCTTGAAACCTCTTTGGAAATCAATAAAAACTCACATACACCTACAAATAATTTGGAAAACCTTGTCCCAAAGACATGTTTGAGTGGGGCCCACTCATCACCATGACCTATACCATAACTTTATGGAAATCAGAAGGCCTCCTCTACATGTTACAATCATCATCCATGCACTAGGAAGAAATTCTGGCAACTTAGGATGCAATTATTTCGTATCACTTTCAAGCTAGGGTTTCAAACTCATATATAATTTGTTTACCTTCTTAACATTTGTTCATAAAAACATGATAATGAAACGACCTCATTATTTTTTTGAAACCTTATATGCTCAATGTAGAAATATCCTTAAAATACACAAGGTCCCATGCAACACACAAAATTTAGGGTGAGCATCAAAATATCCAATTTGAGCTGGAAATGCACTAGTTCTTGACCTTGTCTCACCAAAAATGATATATATTTTAAAATTCACATCTCAAAATCCTAATTTTTTCTCAAATCACCATAACACATCATAATAACATCTCCAATAATCATAATTTCATCACCATACCTCAAACTCTCCAGACACTAAGACTTCATAGCTACCCCTTAGGGTTTTGCATTGTAGAAGCTAGGGTCAACTGAAAGAACACTATAACACATCATGAAATCACTCAAAATTATCCAAACATACTTGGTATGCCATGATAAACATGAATACATGCATTTATGAGCTCATATAGCTCCAAATCTTATCCTCATACCTCATATCATCCATACCTGCTTAAAATGAGCACTTGAAACATAGTGAATCACATGTATCTAATCCCTGTAACTGATGTGAGTTCCCAAGTACTCTCCAAACCTTATATCCATCATCTTAACATGCTTCTCAAGAAACCAAGAAGCTCATACCACCATGCAACATCATCTAGGCACCTGAATGGGCTTGCAGAGAGCAATCTTTCCTCAATGAATCTCCTTGTATAATCATGAACACATCCGAATCCTCATACTAACAACATAAAAATCATCATATAACCATAATACATCATCCACTTTTTCATTAATGTGGTTTTTCATCAATCACAACTCTTATAGGACCACATGTCAACAATTCTTTGTCAATATGTAAAGAAATGTCTACTATGTCAAAAACATGGTAATCTAATACATGCTCCATCACAATATTTGTAACCTATCACTACACCATCACCATTTTCAAAATGGGGAATCAATATCACAGGGAAGATCACACCAAATTCCTCTAATGGCCATAAAAATATTATCACTATCAGTGGATACTTTACCAAATGGGTGGAGGTTGTTCCTCTCACATATGTCACTGGTGTTAAAATATCCAAGTTCATCATGAACCATATCATCTGCCACTATGAAATCCCTTCTGCCATTGTATCTAACAATGGAAAATCATTTAAGAACAAACAAGTGAAGGCACTGTGCCAACACTTTAAAATTCTCCAGAAATGGTCTACCCCTTATTACCCTTAAGGTAATGGACAAGATGAGGCCTCTAATAAAACTCTTGTTAGATCATGGAGAAAATGGTTGGTAAAACCAACCGTAATTGGCATCTTCAAATCCATCTTACCCTCTAGGCCTACAAAACCTCTATTCGCACACCTACATGTGCAACCACATATTCCCTTGTATTTGGCACTGAAGCCATTATACCCCTTGAGATCAAGATTCCCTCTTTGCAGGACATCCTTGCAAGATTATCGGATAATGATGATGATTATAAAGTGGCTAGGCTAACAGATCTTGAACTCCTTGATGAAAAAAACTCCATACCTTGGACCATCTCAAAGTAAATCAGAATCAATTTTCCAAGAGCCACAACAAGTGCATCATCCCTCGTGAATTTGAGGTGGGAGACCTTGTCCTTAAATAGAATCAATTCAATACCACCAAGGAACATGAAAATAAAGACATATTTGAGCCTAACTGGTTAGGGACATTGTGGTGGCTAAATTTGGTTATGGTGCTTATAGTTTTTCTTATCTTGATGGTGATGAAATTTAGGAACCTATGAATGTCATGCATCTTAAGCACTTTTACGCCTAAGCATGGAGACCTATCAGAAAGTCAAAAAAATTCAAAAATTCAAAAATAAAAAAGTAAAGAGAAATCAATTCGTCCAAGTGTGAAAACCACACAATTGTGGCACTTTGGACAAGTCCTTTAGTGAAAATTAGTTTCCGATGCCATAGGAGGATTATGTTGTTCATAAGAACCTCATCTTTTGGGGCATGGTTACTTCTTCCTAGATTCCCCATTCATCATTTGTGTGTTATATTGTTGAACCTATCCCTCTTGGCCTTGATTCGAATTATCCTCTTTTTGTATATATGTGTGGGATTCTCCGTACTATATTCTCACCTCTCATTGGGGGCCATCTTGGCACTTGGTTCTTCCTGTGCATAAATTTGGAAAATCTTTTCAAAAATCCAAAAAAATTTCACAAAACCCTTGAAAATCCTAAACATACGAAATTACAAAATCCAAAACATTAAAAATCATACTAAAAACATCCTACTTGAGTGCTTTCTTGTTCTAGTGCATGACATGCAGATTATCTTGTGATCTTCCTTCATTAACAAAGCTGATTTTCTTACTATGCCCGTCTTCCCTTGCATATATCTTTGCTTGGGGTAGTTTTATTGTTCACGTTGCTTTTCCATGGGACTTCTAGTCCTTCATATACTCCCTTGCATGTATCCTTTCTTGGGGCATCATTTTAACCCATGTCATATAACTTGAACATTTGGGAACTGAAGTTGGATAACAAAAACATTGGTACAAATTTCTTGTGCATTGCTTGTTTAAGTTTATATGTATCTCGCTTGTTCTTTTCTGGTTTGTTTGTTTACTTTCTTGTATTGCATTGCTTTATGTATTTTTTTTTGAGTCATTTCTTTAGTATAGAACAAAAATCAATATTATGGCTTTTCATTTCATTTTACCCTTTTTGTGTGCTTATATCAAATAAATACTTACTTCCGAGCCAGGATGGTACTTCAACTACATCACAATTTTCCCATCTCCATCTCTCTTATATTATATTCTAATTCACTTAATACCTATCAAATTCTGCCCTCGCCACCCTCCCTTGTTTTTTCCACATGAAGAGGACCGAGATCTATTTCTAATCAATCACTTTGAACAATGGCCACCCTGACACAATTTTAACCCCTTTTATCGTTATAACCCATTTTTTCTTCTACATGATCTCGTTAAGAAATACATTCCTTAATCAACAACAATGAACACATGAACTTACCAACAAAAGAGTTCGTACTCGATATTATGCATCGACCTCTACTTTTCGAGCGTCCATTGACCTCTTCTATCACCCCATCGATACTCGAGGGGGCATCCTCCATCATACTAAATTTTCTTCTATCATTACAAAATTTAATTTTCTGTAATTGTCTACTATCTTTGAAGTGGCATCACTCACGCTACACCACATAAAAAAGGTGTAAATGTAAACACATAAATCTAGCTACGCAATTTTAATACTAAAATTGCACTTCTTATCCTCTTTTCTATCATTTGGTTATAATTAGCTCGTCTTTCTCACTGATTAGCTAACACTCCCTTCATCTCGGCCAATTAACAACACTTCGTTAATTAACTAGTCTCCCCTTCATTCTGGATGTAAATTAACACTACTTTGTTAGCTATTATCCTATTCTAATTAATTAATTAATTGACCAATATTGATTTATTAATCCTCTAAGCAAGAATTTACCCTCCTATTGGGTCATCCCCTATTTGATCCTTTAGAATCCATCAAATTCTCTCTGATTGGATTTTACAAGACTACCTTGGTCTATTAATCAATCTAATTAATTAATTTTAATCACACCCAACTCACTTAAGTTGGAAATTCTAATTAACCTTCAATTATCATACTCAACATTTTCTAAGCATGTTTATCACTTGATAATCCATAAAGTTATTTTATCCCACATTCACGAGGTTGATAGTTTCTCAATTTGGAAAACTCCCTTCTAAGTTTACACCTTTACACCTTGTCCTTGGTAAGACATCTACTTATGATAAGAGAATTTCTCAATTGGAAGGATTATTGATAAAAAAACCTCACCCTTTTCTACTTGGCAAGAGCAGTAAGAGAAGAACCAAAAATGAAAATCAAGCCATATTGGTGAGATCTCTTCCTCTTCCTTGGAGAAATCCTTTGATCACACGTGGCTACATATGGCTCGCTAAAGGAAGTATCTACAATCCAAATCCCATCAAAAACATCAAAGGATGGCTTGCATTTCATGTTTTTAATATTAGATGCATTAGTTTAAACTTTCCCTTTTAATGACTTTATATTGATGTTTATGTTGAACTAGCTTAGTTATTGAATCTACTTATTGTTAGGTTCTAGTAATTATCTTATCTTGTTTATCATGCATACGCATTGTGTTTTTCGTTAATGTATTACATTCTTTTGTGATTGGATACGATAATGATGACATGGATCTCATAGGGGTCTCTTTCTTTTCTCACCATTTATAGTTGTTATTGTCATTGAATGGTAGGACCAATCATAAGTATAGGAAATATACGAGGAAGTCCATAGATTTTGTGGTTAGAGGAAAAGTTGTCGATTGATACAAATCTCTCTTCTCTTACATTCGGTATATACTAAATCTCGGGAGGATTGGGGTAAATCTAATCATAAGTTAATTCAATAATTAAGTATAAAAATATAAATAAATATATAAAATTAAATAACTCAACAACCATTTTAATGTGGGAAAACATCCAAGAGGTAAACAAATGCACCAAGAATTTTAGCTATCCATATATATGAGAAACATTACATTAATGTCTAGTAATTTTTTTCACTCCTCACTTCTCCTCACTTTGTTATATACATTTTCATATATATTCAATGGGCCCCAAGTGCCCTATTTAAATGGGTGATTGGGTGTGTCCCCTGAAAACACGTTTTCAACCATAATTGGTTGAATAACATTTATATAAACCCATAATTTATATTTAATAAATAGAAATATTCTCATATTTTTATTTATTAACTATAATCTATAGTTTATAATTATATTTAATATAAATATTAAATATAATTAGGAACTTATGTAAGGGGTTAATAACCCACTTAATATTATGTTCCAACACTCCCCCTTAATGTTAAGTGGGGTTATATGCCAACATTACATGTTTATACAACAATATTTACAATCCTTAAACCACAATGAGGGTTTTAGGCTAGCATATCACTTTTGAAGGATTTATACACCTTCATCATGCTAAACTTACCTTTTTATACAAAAGGATTTGGAATCCATAAATCAAAAGTGATGATTTAGGCTAAGCATGATTTGTGAGACTACATCTCATGTTTCTCATGGATAATCTATAAACACCTTAAGAGCCTTTTATAAAGTAAGGACCTCCTTTACAAAATGATGTTTTGTTACTAGAATACACAGTAAACTTAGATAAAGAAGTTTACTTAGATCAAAAAAGATCTTTACAATGATTTTATGGAGAAAAAGTATAGAGATGAAAAATAAAACACATGTCCGACCATTAGGAGGTGGCATTATCATGCATGCTCCCCTCGATACTAACTATGAAAGGCCAAACATTGCATGAAACTTAGAGAACTTCTCAATAGACATTGACTTTGTAAATATATCTACAACTTGATCTTCAATAGGAAAAAGCGTAGATCTATATCACCGTAGAAACCTTCTTTTAGATGAAATGCATATGAATCTATAAATGATTTGTTCTACGATGTTGAGTTGGATTATTTTTGAGAGTAATAAAACCTTGGTTATCACACAAGAGATGGATACTTCCTTTAACTTCCATGTGAATTTATTTTAACACCCACTTTAGCCATATGAATTCTTTTGCTAATTCCATTACACTTTTATATTTTGCCTCGATAGAAGAGATGAAGACTATTGGTTATTTCTTACTAATCTAAGTAATGTCACCTGTACCAAACTTGAACACATGTATCTAGTCGTAGATTTTTTTATCTATTACATCATAACATGGTTAAAAAAATGTAACTAGTTTACAATCAATCAAGATAACTTAATAACATAGTGAATTTTGAGAAATAACTATAAAGTTTGGATCCTGTAAACATATCCATGTCAAGGATATAATAATAGGACATCATCTTAATTTTATGTGTGATCAATATATAGTAAGAAAAATATTAGTTACAACTAGTATTGGACGTGTCTATTACAAACATGAAGGGCATTCTAAAATGTCATTTGATGTAGATACAATAATTTTCTTAGTAATCACACAATAATTAACTATAATAAAGATTATCAAATTCAAAAATAATTTAAATAAAAGTTGAATGCCTCAAAAAAAAAAGTTAATTAATGTATGCACCATTATAACATCATCCATTGATATTGCTTACACACACAAAGGTCTCATATCATCTTTTATATTTCTTAAAAATAATCTTTTGGAAATTCTATGAATTTTTATTGGATTTCTGGTCAAATTTATAAAATTTTGACATATGTTTTGTATTGATACTCGTTAAGGAGTGTATGCAAGAGTTAGTTAGCTATGTAAGTATAATTGAAACTAACACCTAGTAGCTTCAATACAATGCTAAACTAAACCTATGCATCATCATGCTAAGAGCTTAAGCAAAGCTAACCTATTAACATCTCTACATTAGAACATGAAATGAACATTTCAAGCTAATGTGCTAAACAAATTAACTTCTATCTCTTATTGAATGCTAAATGAGATGAGATTGAACCTATGTAGATCTCTAGAAATGAAAGAGTTGATTGTATGATTGAAATCCCAAGGTTTTGAAGAATGGAGTCTTGTCAAATCATGGCTACAAGACCTCTTGACATATCTCCATATGACTTCAAAACTTGGGTGGACGAATGCAAGAAATGAAGAAGGTTAGCTCTTATAATGGAAAAATGCTCAAAGATGATAAAATGGCTATAATGTATGCTCTATGCTCATTTATGTGTAAGAATAAAGGTAGGAGGAGGGCTCCTTATGTAGCCCAATGGATAAAAGAATATTTACATCCCTATTCATGTGGGATAAATGGATAGGTTGGGTTAGTTGTGGATAAGGGAGGTTTAGAAAGGGTTGAGTCAACCTTAAGAGAGTTTATTTTGTCCTTTAGTAAATCATGGGGTTTGAGGGGATTTATTAATTAACCAAAGTGATTAATTAATAGGCTTGCAAACTTATATAATATTTTTAGAGGAATAGTTAGTGTGATTTAGATTATGGGAGGGATTTAATCAAATAAATGATGATTTATTGATTTAATAGAAGAGGAAGCTAATTAATTAATGATTTATTGATTTATTGGACATCTCTATTACAAACATGAAGGGCATTCCCAAATGTCATTTGATGTGGATACAATACTTTTCTTAGTAATCACACAATAATTTACTATAATAAAGATTATCAAATTCAGAAATAATTTACATAAAAGTTAAATGCCTCAAAATAACAAGTTAATTAATGTATGCACCATTATAACATCATCCACTGATATTTCTTACACACACAAAGGTGTGTCTACATATTCAATTGATATCTCATATCATCTTTTATATTTCTTAAAAATAATCTTTTGGAAATTCTATGAATTTGTATTGGATTTCTAGTCAAATTTATAAAATTTTGACATATGTTTTGTATTGATACTCGTTAAGGAGTGTATGCAAGAGTTAGCTAGATATGTAAGTATAATTGAAACTAACACCTAATAGCTTCAATACAATGCTAAACTAAACATATGCATCATCATGCTAAGATCTTAAGAAAAGCTAACCTATCAACATCTCTACATTAGAACATGAAATGAACATTTCAAGCTAATATGCTAAACAAATTAACTTCTATCTCTTATTGAATGCTAAATGAGATGAGATTGAACCTATGTAGATCTCTAACAATCAAAGAGTCGATTGTATGCTTGAAATCCCAAGGTTTTAAAGAATGGAGTCTTGTCAAATCATGGCTACAAGACCTCTTGACATATCTCCATATGACTTCAAAACTTGGGTGGATGAATGCAAGAAATGAAGAATGCTAGCTCTTATAATGGAAAAATGCTCAAAGATGATAAAATGGCTATAATGTATGCTCTATGCTCATTTATGTGTAAGAATAAAGGTAGGAGGAGGGCTCCTTATGTAGCCCAATGGATAAAAGAATCTCTACATCCCTATTCATGTGGGATAAATGGATACGTTGGGTTAGTTGTGGATAAGGGAGGTTTAGAAATGGTTGAGTCAACCTTAAGAGACTTTATTTTGTCCTTTAGTGACTCATGGGGTTTGAGGAGATTTATTAATTAACCAAAGTGATTAATTAATAGGTTTGCAAGCTTATATAATATTTTTAGAGGAATAGTTAGTGTGATTTAGATTATGGGAGGGATTTAATCAAATAATGATGATTTATTGATTTAATGGAAGAGGAAGCTAATTAATTAATGATTTATTGATTTATTGGACATCTCTATTACAAAACATGAAGGGCATTCCCAAATGTCATTTGATGTGGATCAATACTTTTCTTAGTAATCACACAATAATTTACTATAATAAAGATTATCAAATTCAGAAATAATTTACATAAAAGTTAAATGCCTCAAAATAACAAGTTAATTAATGTATGCACCATTATAACATCATCCATTGATATTTCTTACACACACAAAGGTGTGTCTACATATTCAATTGATATCTCATATCATCTTTTGTATTTCTTAAAAATAATCTTTTGGAAATTCTATGAATTTGTATTGGATTTCTAGTCAAATTTATAAAATTTTGACATATGTTTTGTATTGATACTCGTTAAGGAGTGTATGCAAGAGTTACCTAGCTATGTAAGTATAATTGAAACTAACACCTAGTAGCTTCAATACAATGCTAAAATAAACATATGCATCATCATGCTAAGAGCTTAAGAAAAGCTAACCTATCAACATCTCTACATTAGAACATGAAATGAACATTTCAAGCTAATATGCTAAACAAATTAACTTCTATCTCTTATTGAATGCTAAAATGAGATGAGATTGAACCTATGTAGATCTCTAACAATCAAAGAGTTGATTGTATGCTTGAAATCCCAAGGTTTTCAAGAATGGAGTCTTGTCAAATCATGGCTACAAGACCACTTGAAATATCTCCATATGACTTCAAAACTTGGGTGGATGAATGCAATAAATGGAGAAGGCTAGCTCTTCTAATGGAAGAATGCTCTAAGATGATAAAATGGCTATAATGTATGCTCTATGCTCATTTAGGTGTAAGAATAAAGGTAGAAGGAGGGCTCCTTATATAGCCCAATGGATAAAATAATCTCTACATCCCTCTTCATGTGGGATAAATGGAGAGGTTGGGTTAGTTGTGGATAAGGGAGGTTTAGAAAGGGTTGAGTCAACCTTAGGAGAGTTTATTTTGTCCTTTAGTGACTCATGGGGTTTGAGGGGATTTATTAATTAACCAAAGTGATTAATTAATAGGTGTGCAAGCTTATATAAGCTTTTTAGAGGAATAGTTAGTATGATTTATATTATGGGAGGGATTTAATCAAATAAATGATGATTTATTGATTTAATGGAAGATGAAGATAATTAATTAGTCTAGATAGAAAGGGGGATTAATTAACGGAAGGTCGTTAATTGGTGTATTTGTTGGATAGAAGGGTTAATTAACTAGCATAATGTAGCTAATTAATGGTGATAGAAGAGGAAGTGTGGTATATTGACGATATCTTGTTAACTTACAGGAAAGGAGATAATTAACACAATTTAAGTATTTAATTTCTCAGATTAAATTATAGGTGTCTACATTTTCCCTTCTTTGGGGTGGCATAAGTGGCGCCACTTCAAAGATAGTAGACAAACAAATTTTTAAAGCGTAGAAGAAAAAATAGTAGAAGTAAAGATGCCCCCTCGAGTGTTGATGGGGTGATGAAAGAAGGTGATCGACGATAAAAAAAGGTGAGAGAAATGGATAGAAGAATGGGTAGGAGTAGGATGCCCTAGGGAATCAGAAGAATAGTGTTGATAGGAGAATGATGTAGAAGAGGAATGAAGATGGAAAGAAAAGATCAAGCTTTCATCCAGTGTATTGAAACAACTTTAGTGTCATCATATTGCCAAATATCTACGTCATCGGTCCTTATTAAAAATATAAGCATACGAAAAAAGTAGAATGACATGAAAAGCCATACTACGAACAATTGTCCATTGCTAAAAACACCAAATCAATGAAACATACAAAAATCAATGCAATATGAGAAGGAAACAAGCTCATTTAATAGGGAAAACAAGTACAAACACACATATTCCAACCAACAACGGTCAAGATGGTTGTACAAATGTTTTGTTATCAAGATGAAGATCCCAAAATGTTCGTGATTGACGAAAAGGGTTAAAAATGATGCCCGAGAAAGGATACATGCAAGGGAAGATGATGAAGGACACCGGGTCCAATGAGAAAGCGTAGTGCACCATGAAACAGATCAGGAAACTAGATGTGCCCTAGAGTACTGACGAAGAAAGTAGACTAGCTTTGTAAATGGTTGTAAATTTGATGATCCCTGAGTCATTTTGATCAGAAAAAATTTGAAATTTCCAGCAAGATATGGAAAGAATACCATGCGCAAGACACAAGTTTCAGCCGCTATGAACTAGTTTACCTAGCTTTGTAAGTTTTACACTTTTTAGGATTTTCTGAGAATTTTGATTTTTTTGGATATATATATATTTGTTTTTTTATTTTTGACAGTTTGGATACGTAGAAGAAAGTAGAAGAATTAGTAAGAATCTCCCCTAAATTCAAAATAAATTCCTCGGGGAGAAGAAAGAAGAAAGCGAAGTGGAAAATAATGCCTCAAAGACAACTTGGAAAAATTTACAAAATAATTATTTAAAAAATAATTATTTGATGGAGTGTGTAGAAAAACAACATCGCCTAGGAGCAATAAAATTGTCCTAGTGAGAAGAAATGAGTACCAGGTGGCAAAGAATGCCCCAACAAGATGAAAAATGAAAGAAAAATACTTATTTAAATAAAATAATTATTCACAGTGAGTAGAAGAAGAGTTAGAGCAAATGATAGCAGTCAAAATAGTCTTCCAGGAATCACGGTCAACGAGAATAGTTTAATATACCCCACACGGGAGGGGGTAAATCATCACGACCAATTCATTTGTTATCGACCACTGCCAAAATTTTACAGTGAGACCCCAATAGTGACAAGGACGATGGTGAGAGGACGAGTCTGCAGGAGACTCATTGAATGTGTTGAAGTATGTATGCCCGACATGCAGACAATGGCTTCTTCGTGAGTAGCTTGACCTACCTTATCAATTATGCATTTAATGTTGTAATTAATGCCTTAATTATTAGGTTAGATGTATGGTATAACGCATGTGCGCATGTGTGGGGAGCACTGCCCCTATGGTGGCGCAAGCACCCTTGAAGTGTATGCACGCACGTGAAAGTACATAAAAAATGTTGTGCGCACGCGCACATGCCACAAAAATTTTATTCGCTTTGTGCATATGCATATAGCACTGCGCATATGTGGAAGCGTAGCCTTGGTGCACACACAACACACACACACACACTTGCGTGCATGTGCAGGTAACACAAACACGCCGCAAGAACCCCGAGGTGAATGTGTGCATGCGCATGTGCCAAAAGGGGGGCACATATGCCATGAGGGTGTACATGCCCAAAAAGGGGGCACATATGCCATAAGGGGTGTACATGCCCAAAAGGGGGTGAAAGCACCAAAAAGAGATGAATAAGAGTGGGGAAATGCCAAAAATAACACTTATAAGAAAAAATAGAAGAACTTAGAAGAATTTTTAGTATAATATGTGCAAAGTGTTTTGTAGAGACGACTACCCAGCGTTGTAGACGCGAGAGCAACATAGTCGTATAGGCGAGATGGAGTCAAGCATGCATCGATGAGACTGTCATGATATGGAAATACTATTAGTGGTGGTAAGTTTAGGCCATGTAGCGCGGATGCCATTGATTACTCTAGATCATGGCCTATTGACTACTTTGATTGAGTGGTGGCATAGTGAGATCTAGTGCTTCAGGCTCCCTACAGGAGAGATGACCGTCACACTGGAGAATGTGTGGCAGATTTTGCATGTCCCCATTATAGGCTCGGTGATTGAGTACATGAGTGATTTCGGTCGGATAACTGTGGCGGTTAGTGATATATTTTTTTGTGATGAGATACCCCACGAGGGTATGACAGTGTCATTACATCATTGTATATCTGATCCGACCATTCACCGGGGACTGCTCTACTTGATGGCTCTTATCAGTGGGTTCTTACTCATTGATAAGACATGGACATCGTTTCTAATGGGATTGATCACATTAGTTCATGGATTGTTCTAGTGGTGAGTGATATTTCGGGGCCAGTGCATACTAGCACATTTATATTGGGATCTGCATTTGATCACTTACCACCATCAGAAGACGGTGGGGCCAACGTCTTTGTTAAAAATTTGGTCATGGACCATATAACGATTAGGTGCCCTATAGGTGCCTTGGATGCATGATCTCCTGAGGATCCGACATATATGGCATGGGTCTTTGTGGGATACGATGCAAGAAGACACCTAGGAAGCATCTATTATTATCGATGAGAGTTTGATAAGCTGCTGGAGAGAGATATCATCTGGAGGACCTATAGGCACACTGATAGCCCGAGGATGGAGCAGAGCTTGGTGTCTATGTGGTAGAGAACTTCCTTCTTAGAAAGCACAACTATATTATAGAGATATACAGGGTAGACCGGTGTCAACAATAGTTGGGCATGATTCAGGGCATCCCTTAGCCCAATATGTGGTATGCTCGCCGTGATGCAAAGAGGTGGACCATGGGGTCATGTATTTAGGTGGCTTGAGCTAGGGCTAGTTTCTTACAGGTGTTACCATAGGTTTGGGTCCCTTCCTAAAAGGTTAGATATCCAAGCATCATACAGAATTATCTGGCATGGTATGCTACTGTCTTGCCATGACGATTGACTATACCCGATGGGGCATATGCAACAGGTGTCTAGGCCCCACCAGATATCCCATAGAAAAATGATGAGGGGATGCCATAGGTGTAGGTTATGATGATGATTTGTTTGATGGTTGATGATTGGAAGGGTCATGATCATGATATGAGATAGAGACGAAAGGAGTAGGGACATGCCCAGGGACAGGCTCAGGGCCATAGGACTAGAGTATAAGAGAAGGGACGGAGTTCGGGGGACAGGGGATAAGGATAGGTTTAGGGCCATAGGCCCAAAGTACCAAAGTAGGGAAAGGTTCTGCGGTACCTCAAATGTTGCCCCGAGCTCAAGGGGGATGATGCAGGACAACTAGCTTCCTTATGGAAGTAAGCGTAGCAGTGGTGGTAGTAGAGAGAGACCAGGCCCGAGCTCACATTTAGGTTGTGATAGCTAAACGAGACCGAGGCCAAAGCCTAGAGCAGACCCGGGGAGGAGATGGATCTATACATTTTGGAAGATATGATAGATGGCCATACGAGATAGCTCGGGTGATGATGAGCTTATTACAGAGACCCAGGACTCGAGATACATCCAGTGATGCCTAAGAGAGATTGAATTCATGCAAAGTGGGCGGTAGGTTAGGACAAGGTTGCATGGCTATTGACAAAGGTAGCATCCTTCCTACACACATATGGGAAAGTGGTGACAACGTACACCCAGATATTTGGTGACAGTGGAGAGTAGAGCCTCCTATTATTGGTCTTTATATTATGAGGTAGTTCCAACTGGTCAGCGGGCACCCACCTATAGCCAATAGTCGAGTGGATTGACGAAATCAGAAAGGCCTCATGCATCAATGGAGCAGCCACGAGGGAAGCCTAAAGGACCATACGGTACACAGGTCATAGGTCCTCCTCCACCTCACATGCCAGCTAGTCCATCCGAGGGTTCCAACCAGCCATGAATCTCATTGTATCTATTGATTGTACTTGTGTTTATTATATACATGCCTGTTATGAAGGTGTTATCATTCTTGACAGATGTATACAATGTACCATTTTTGATGTACGCCTATGATGAAGGCTTTAGCATTTTTGATCGATGTATAACATTTTTAATGTACACCTATGATGAAGGCTTTAGAATTTTTTTGATCGATGTATAAATTTTATTGATGTATGCCTCGATGAAGGAATTTATGAGTTGTGCCCTTTGATGGCCCATTTTACATCGATAATGTATATACTCTTTGAGATAGACATTTTATACTGTATATATGGACATTTTGATGTGGCACATTTGTTATGGGATGATGGATTTTATTGTTTTGATGATTGATTATATGGATTATGGATGTGTCATGATGTTATATGGTTTGATTTCACACTTTTGTATGTATCATGATGATAGTTGAGATGTTTGTACCACATGTGTTTGATTTTGATATGATAGATCCATAGATGATATCAATTGTATTGTACATGTGATGCTCTAGATTAGTGGATGGGATGACATGATGATATTGGTGCGAGGGGATATATTTTGATATTTTTGATCCCTCTTTCCCCCATTTGATGATACGATATGTGATGATTAGCTTAGCATTCATGTATGATGTATACTTAGCTGTTTATTTATATATGATGTATAGATGATGTTAGATGTGATGATATTGATGGAGATATGATGATGTGATAACAAAACTATGTACATGTGACAAGTAGACACAAGAAAATGTTAACAAACTTAACCAAATATACAGTGCTAACCAACATGAATTAACATAACTATGTACAATTATTTACAAGCATGCAAAAACACACTTCATATGTACAAGTAAGAATGAATCTAATCTAAGAAAGAAAAGATGAATCTTATCAAAGTATGTCTAAGCAACAAACTATACAAATGTACAAACAAGAAACAATTATACAAGCAAACAATGTACACAAACAAAGCAAGAAATAAGATAAAGTAAACTAAAGTTATGTTTTTGTAAGATTGTTTTGTGAAACACTTTTCTACTATTTTTGTGTTTTGATCATATTTGAATGTTTTTGTGATTTTGAAAATATTTAAATGTTTTTTCATTTTTATAAGGTTTTCGAAGCTATACATAGGTAACTAAGAAACGTGGATGCCCCTAGCGTTAGACGAAGAATATACAAGGGTATGCGCCATGTGTTATAAACAGGAAGGTGAAATTATGAAAGTTCCCCAACGTTAGATGGGGAATATAAAAAGACCATTCCTTCACCGATTAACAAGAGGAGAAAAATTCGGATCAAGGCTTGACATGATAGGTTCACAGGGAATCTCGGATGCAATGTGGAACTAGCCCTAGGATAAGTAAAAGTACCCTCCAAATGCAAGATGCTTGTGAACAATGAATCCTCCCAAGGTGTCGGAAATCGGTTTTCACCAAGGACCTATCCAAAGTGCCACAATTGCATGGTTTTCACATATGGATGACCTACTTTCTCTTTTTCTTTTTCTCTTATTTTTTTTTTGTATTTTGATCATTTTTACTTTTTTTTTTTGTTTTTTTTTAAATTTTTACGCCATATTTAAGCATAGAACTATTTAAGGTGCATGGCATTCATAGGTTCATGGAGCTCATCACCATTGGGATGGGAAAGTTTTTATGATCCCATGCCATATTTGTCTACGTTGACATAAGGTCCTAACTAATGTGGTTCAAACCTACCTTTCTTCTCTCTTTCCGCCCTTGTGTTGAACTGATTTTATTTCATGACCAAATCTCGACCTCAAACTGATGAGGTATGATCCTTTGTTATAACCTATGGAGACACTTTGTTATGATACACCTTGAGATGGTTAAGGGAGTGGATGTGATTTTCATCCGAAGTTCTAATTTTGTCATCCTTGTCACTCTGTAATCCTCATCCTTGTCCGAGATAATCCCTAAGAGATATTCTCAAGGAAGGAAGCTCAATTTCCAATGGGATGATGGATTCAGTTCCAAATACTAGGGAATAGGGTGTCACACCATTATGAGTGTGAATGGAGGTCCTATAAGCCCAAAGGGTTGGGTGAATTTACAAATTCCAATTGCGACCTGTCTTACTCACCATCTTTTCCATGATCCAAACCAATGTTTTGTTAGTGGCTTGGCTTGCCCATTACCTTGAGGGTAATATGGCATAGAAATTTTTATTTTATTTGAAACCAATAAAAAAGGTCCTTCACTATCTTGTTCTTGAATGATTTTCCATTTTCAGTAACTATGGCGCAGGAATGCCATACCAATAGATAAGGTGATTCATGATAAAATTTGAAATCTGAGCTCCCGTAACATAAGTCAAAGGAACAACCTCCACCCACTTAGTGAAATATTCCGTAGCTGTGATGATGTGGGTATGACCATCAGATGAGGTAGAGGTGACTCCTATTAAATCCAGTCCCCATTTAGAAAATGGCCATGGGGTTGTGATCGACTACAACAGTTATGATGGCACATGGATAAAATTTCCATACTTTTGACATAATACGCACTTCCTCACATAGTTGCAGCAGCCTATTTCCATAGTAGGCCAATAATATCCTACTCTCAATAATTTCTTAGCTAGAACCATTCCGTTTGTATGGGCGCCGCACACCCATTTATGTACATCTTTGATTGTTTGGGTGACTCGACTGCTACATCTAGACAATGCAACAGATTCCCATCATAGCAAAGACGATAGAGTGTATCTCCTAAGAGGGTGTAATAGTCTATTTGGTGAATAAGGATTTGTTTTTAGAATGGGAGATGTCAGGAGGGAAGGTACCATGTTTAAGATAGGCGTAGATGTACGCATACCATGGGGAATAGGGACCAACAAATTCACAAGCCAAATAGGATTCTGGCATGTCATACGCATGTTGGTGTAGATTCTCCAAAAATAATGACATATCATTTCTCTCTGGTGGATTTCTATCATAGAACCTATGGTTTTCATAGCGTCTATAGATCTATTTTGTGCTCTTGGAATCTATTCGAATGTAATACACATAAAATATTGTTTCAAAGTTTCCACCAATTTCTTGTAAGGGATGAGCTTCTCATCCTTGACTTTGTATTCATCGTTGACTTTCTTGATGATCAATTGTGAGTCACCAATGATCTTAACATGATGGATATCCCATTTGATTGCCAACTTCATCCCAATGATGAGCGCCTCATATTCCGCAATATTATTTGTATAAGGAAAACCAAGGCGAAAAGATTGAGGTATGGGGTCGCCTAAAGGAGTAATTAAAACCACACCTTCCCTGAACCATGAAAAGTAAAAGATCCATCAAAGTGCACTTGCCACATGATGATTCCTCAATATACATTAATGAAGCATATGACAGAGATCCAGATTCACATGCTCTGCTCTGGTAATGGTGCTTTTGCTAACTGATCGGAGATTACTTGTCCTTTAACCGAATTTTGGTGTACATACTCAATGTAAAATTCACTTAGTAGAATGATCCAATTAGCCATTCTACCTATAAGGGTAGGTTTTGAAAACAAGTATTTGAGTGGGTCAACTTTGGATATAAGCTTGGTTTTAGTATTCAATAGGTAATGGCGAAGTTTTGGAAGGTAAAAACTACACTAAATAAGATTTTTCGATATGAGGGTAGTTGAGCTCATAAGAAATGAGAGTACGAATGAGATAGTACACAAATTTTTCTTTGTGGTGAGGTCATATTGGGCGAGCAATGCACCAATAGAAAATTGAGTAGCAGAAATATACAACAAGAGTGGCTCACCGGGAGTTGGAGGCATGAGGATAGGTGGATTGGCTAAGTATTGCTTAAGCAAGGTAAAGGCCTGTTGTTGCTCTGGTCCCTAAATAATGGAAACAACCTTTTTAAGAAGATGAGTGAATGAATGCAATTTTTCAACAAGTTGGGAAATGAAGCGGTGAGATGGCTTGTATCTTTCCTTGCAAGTTGCGTAATTGTTTGATGTTTTTAGGAGGAGGCATTTCAGTAATGGCGGTAACTTTAGTTGGGTCTACCTTAATCCCTCTTCGTGATATAATGAATCCAAGAAAATTTCTTGACAGTGACGCCAAGCACATATTTCTTTGGATTCAATCGACATTGTATTCTGTAGGCGTTCGAAGATATGTCACAAAATCTCGGGGTGATATGATCTTGTCTTGGATTTCCCGAGGATATCATCCACATAGTTTCCCATGATGTCATGAATCATATAATGGAAAATCATGGTCATTTCCTTTGATAGGTTGCACCTGTGTTTTTAAGGCCAAAGGGAATTACCCGATAATAAAAATTTCCCGAAGGGGTTGTGAAGGTTGTCTTGTGATGATCTTCATATTCTATTTTGATATGATTGTATCTTGAAAAACCATCCATAAGAGATACCATTTCATATCCTGCAGTTGAATCATAAATCATATCAATATTGGGCAATGGGAAATCATCTTTTGAACATGCCTTATTGTTGTCTCTAAAATCCATATAGATTCTGATCTCAACAGGTTTCTTTTGTATGGGGAATATGTTTGATATCCATTCTCAGTAATCAATAGGTCTAATAAAGCCCACTGCTAGAAATATTTCTAGCTCTTATTTAAATAGAAAAGCCACCCATGGATGAATTTTTATGATATTTTGTTTGATGGGCTTGGTGTCTGTGTGCACAACTAGCTTATGCACTACCAAAGTTGGATCCAAGCTCGACATATCCTTATACGACCATGCAAATATATCTATGAATTCCCACAGAAGCATGGTGAATGTATTTTCTCTCATGTTGAGAGTGAAGCTCCTATTTTTACTATCTTTGGGTCGTCTTGTTCCAATATTCACATCAATGGTTTCTTCCACTAGAATTTTTGACAAATCCTCCATACGCATAGGATCGGGAGGAAGGTTGAGATCTTCTTCCAAGGGTGTCTCTACAATATTTTCACCCTTGGCGTGGTCACTTTTCTTTTCCATTGATTTTTTCACTTGTTTGTCAGCCAACGCCTCAAAGAGGTTTTCACTGTGTGACTTGGAATTTTGTTTTTGCCGAGGCTTTTTGTTGGAACTTTTGCCCTCACTTTTTCTTAAGTTTTGCTTGACCACGAAGCTCAGCTTCCTCGCTGAAGTACACAGGTATCTAAGTCAATGTAGAAACCCTTCTTATGGTCTCCAATTGGAATTGTATCTCGAATTCCCATGAATTATGCAATGTATTCATCATTTTTAAAGTGATCCACTAGTACGTGATGTTTTTGGTCCCATTCGACAAGGAAAGGGTAAAAAGGTCAATTTTAGGTTCACTAGGGGTTAAGGTAAGGATATCGGTATCCATGAATAGGTTCGTGGAGGTAATATCCTTGTATTAGCTATAATGGGAATCGTGTTCTTTGTCTAAATAATTAGAACTATCTTTGCACTCAGAAGGTAGCATCTTGATCATTGGGGTGTGATCCATAGGGTTGAATGCCGATACCGTATCTTTTTGTCTTGAAATTTTGGAGAGGAACTAGTTCTCTTGGTCTTTGCTCATTCTTTCCGCATCCTAGACCCTTGTAGCCCACGGAATATATCATTCGGCTAGAATTCTCATACTCAGAGATTTGGTAGCAAGTTGGTTGAGTATCTTCTGGGACCCAAGTCGTAGGTGGGTCCAACAATTTCTCTTCAGCAAGTAACCGCCAAGTAAAAATGACCCAATAGTTCACTCATCTCTAGGCCATCTGAAATGATAGTTGGGTCACCTCTAGTTTTAGGTGACAATGATAGGTCCAAAACCAAAAGAGCTTGTTGCACATTATATTCTCCAAAACCATATCCCGAACCTTCATCTCTTATGAATTAATAGGATAAGTTGGTATAGAAGCTTTTTTGGTCGTAAAAACTTAGGGAATCTGAGTCTACCTATGACTCCATGGCTTTAGATTGAAGAGGAACAACTATATCAGTAGAGGGACACATATAGGTACCCTTACACGTAAAACTATTGAGAGCTCTACAGTGAGCAAAGGGCTTTGGATCTCCTTGTATTGTGACAATGTGTCCCTCATGTTTCAATTTGATGCACGATGGAACATTGATGGTATGGCTTGCATGGCATGAATCCATGGTCGGCCAAGAAGCATATTATATGGAAGTTCCAAGTCCAAGACATGAAACTTCATCTGATGACAAGTTGGTCCTACTTCCATTGGCAATGTGATTGTTCCAGTTGATTCCCACTCCGCGTTGTCGTAAGTGGTTATGGTAATAATATGGGACTCTAGATCTTCTTCTTTATGTCCCATTTGCTTAATTAATTTCTACGTGCATATATTCAACCCTGATCCCTTGTCCATAAGCACCCGTTTAATCTTTTAGCAGGTAAAAAATACCTCAATATATAGGGGAGATTATGTGCAGGATCTTCAATAGGGATCTCCCCATGATTAAAGGATATGTACTCAGTTGGTGCAATGCTTTCCACCACAGCTTAAAGATGTGAAGGGTCTACTTCTAGTGGCACTCCTAACCCCTGAAGAGTTTTGTATAAGATTTCCTTATGTACATTCAATATTTTAAGAAGATCCAAGATTGAAATCTTAGCAGATGTATTCTCAAGTTGTTCTAAGAGGTTGTACCTACCATCTTGTGGGGTCGACGGAGAGGGTTTAAGAATCATGAGGTGGGTGCACCTTGTTACTACAATGCAATCCTTTCCCTTGATCTGAATGGTATTCACATGGTCATTAGGAGAGCGGATACATCTAATGAGTGAATCGTAATGATTATTGTCATTCTTGGTATATAGATAATTCACCTCATTTATAACTCTAGGATGAATCTCCTCGATCCAGATTTTTCTCATCTGACTTACTGTGTTTAGGGAATGGTTCCTTGAATATTCCCATCTTTTCGTTTGGCGTCTGAGTTTTTCTCTGGGGTGTCAACTTTCATCTCCCCATTGTTAATGAGATATTGGATGTAGTGACGAAGTCGTAGACATTTGTCTATTTTGTGTCCCTTGACATGATGTAATTCACAATAGTCATACTCTTTGTACCATGATGGTTTTTGAGCATTGTCATCAAAGGGTTGTGTCGTGGGATGAGTCACCATGTGATCTGCATCCAATTGCTTTAATATTTTCGACAAAGGCTCATTGATAGGAGTGAACATTTTATGTTTAGGTGGTGGTTGAATAGGCCCTTTGGTCAGTTTAAAAGGTTGATCATTTTGAACCATTTGTACATGTTTGGAATATGTGATCCCGTCTCCTACCAAGTTATTTTTTTTGTTAAAGATTTTTGGATTTTCTGCGGGTTCTGCATTTTGGTTATCCTTAGAGTGTGATTTAATGGTTCCTTTGGAAATAAGGGCTTTCTCTATTTGAATTCCCTTTTCAATAACCTCTTTGAAGGTACGAACACAATGCATTTGCAGATGATAAGTAATGTCTGGTTTGAGATTGGAAAAGATACTTACAAGATATTATTGAGGGAATGCACAAGGGAAACGATCGACTATCCCTTTGCATATTTGCATAGAAGATAACGAATGCCTCTTTGGGGCATTTCTTAGTGTTATACAATTCTACCATGGTTATGTCACTTTCTATGTTGTATGAGAAGTGTCGTACAAACCTTTATGCCAATTCAAGCCATGTGAAAATAGACCCACGAGGTAAGCAAGTGAACCATTCCAAGGCTTGGCCCCTAGACTCTTTGGAAAGAGTCATATGAGGTAATTTTCATTGTAGGCCACTTCTTGGCATGCCATGTAAAAATATTTTACATGGTCTCACGGGTCACCTTTCCCTCTATATTTATCAAATTTTGGCATGTCAAAATTTTTGGGGAAGGTTGAAGCGTCATAGTTTTATCAAATGGATGGGGACATAGTTCTTCATATTGATATTTTCTACTATTCCCCATAGTACTCTCTTGGAGGCTTGTAAGTGTCTCTTTCATAGATTTCATTTCTTGCGTGAGAAATTATTCTTTAGCAGGAGAAGCAGGGATATATATGCGATTGTATTCCATATTGTCTCCTTCTTGACTGTCCATGTGAAGTTCACTAATTTTGACCTTAGGTTTTGTCTTTTATACATTCTTGTATGTTTCTTTTTGTACATGAGATGTTAACAAAGCTAATTGTCAACCAAGGTTACAAATTTGTTGTTGAATAGTGACTTATTCTTCATGACGTGGAGGTTGTTCAACATTTTCATGTTCTATTCTTACTTTACGTGCTATTTTAATGAAAGACATTCTATATCCCATTACATTATCATTTCTCACGTTAGAGGTAGAAGCATGTCCATGTGGGAAATAAATGCGTCTATAATGTATCTTGTCATTGGGGTCACAATATGGATGACTTGTGACGCTTGATTCTCAAAATTGATAATACTAGTCAAGTAGGTTGTGTGGAGCACTTCTGTTTCATCCATAAGGTTCCCTTTTGCGTGGACTACTTTGGGGTTCCTAGGACCACCCCTATTGTTGTAGCTTAAGGCTTATGCTAAAGGGGTTATGTCTTGGTTTTAAGCGGATGAGACATACCCTTATCCAAACCTCGCAAATACAATGTGATGATTGTGGCATATTTTTTATCTTATTTAATTAGATATGGTTTTCTTGAACACCTTTTGGCAACCCTACACGAAAACCGTATTAGTATTTTAATTTTTTTCAACTCCACCTTTCTTTGACAAGCATTTTTGGTTCTATACAACGGAGTAGTAATTTTCCTTGAAAAGAGTAAACGTCATTTTGATTCTCAAGATCATACTAAGATGCAATTGAAGAACATACACGATGTAAAATCCAAGAAATCAAAAAATGGAAAAACTTAATTTAAACGAAAAATATATTCATCTTTGCTCAATTTGAACATTCTACACATTTTGAAGCAATAAAAGACATAAGAATCGTTTCTAATCCCCAAGATCACCTCAAAAGACGTGAGGGAAGATCATACATGACCTTACTCTTATAATTAAGCATGCAAGGTTTATCCAATGTCTAGTCTAGCAAAAGCATGTAAACATACCCATGCAAAAATAAAACCTGCAATGATGTTAGCACTTTAGGACACAAACCTTTGGAAACATGGAATTAATATGCCAACTCGATGAAGCACCTATACATAGGTTAGGGCATGTGCGTGTGGGTTAGGGCGGTTGCGCTCCTCTGTGTAAATCTAGATCCATAGTGTGCCTGCGCCACCCAAGAGATGCCTACACTAGGATATGTGCATGTGCGCTAGGGTATAGGCATATGCACCGTGTCATTAAAAAGACAGTATAGAAACCAACACGGGGCATGTGTGCTAGATGAGAGATTCATGCGCTAAGATATGGGTGCATGCACCACAGATACAAACACAGAATGTGTGCGCTAGCAGAATGGTGCATGCGCCAAGGTTAGGTATCTCGCACCGAGCTTAGGGTATCTGCGTCATCCCGATAGGTTTTCGATAACAATAAAGGTACAATATGGAAGCAAAGATGTGTGAAATCCAAGATGTGTGCCTACACGTGGTTTAGTGTTCTGCGCTTTGGGTTTGTGTACGTGCACCTATCCTACAAGAAAGATATGGCCAAATGACACAAACAAGTTCAAAATGCTCCAAATTTTAGTATGTTAGCTTGAAATTGACAATAACCCATCAGAATTAAAGCTCTAAATGAGATTCTACACATGTAATATTAACAAAATCATAAGAAATTTAACATTATTTCACACATGTGCATATCAAGGGTTAGCCAAATGCTTGAAATAACAATAAAATTTGAACTAGAATGTTAAGGGACTAAGGACCCGTCCCACGGCGTGCCAAATGTATGCAAGAGTTAGTTAGCTATGTAAGTATAATTGAAACTAACACCTAGTAGCTTCAATACAATGCTAAACTAAATCTATGTATCATCATGCTAAGAGCTTAAGTAAAGCTAACCTATCAACATCTCTACATTAGAACATGAACAGAAAATTTCAAGCTAATATGCTAAATAAATTAACTTCTATCTCTTATTGAATGCTAAAATGAGATGAGATTGAACCTATGTAGATCTCTAGCAATGAAAGAGTTGATTGTATGCTTGAAATCCCAAGGTTTTAAAGAATGGAGTCTTGTCATCATGGCTACAAGACCACTTGACATATCTCCATATGACTTCAAAACTTGGGTGGATGAATGCAAGAAATGGAGAAGGCTAGCTCTTCTAATGGAAGAATGCTCCAAGATGATAAAATGGCTATAGTGTATGCTCTATGCTCATTTAGGTGTAAGAAGAAAGGTAGGAGGAGGGCTCCTTATATAGCCCAATGGATAGAAGAATCTCTACATCCCTCTTCATGTGGGATAAATGGAGAGGTTGGGTTAGTTGTGGATAATGGAGGTTTAGAAAGGGTTGAGTCAACCTTAGGAGAGTTTATTTTGTCCTTTAGTGACTCATGGGGTTTGAGGAGATTTATTAATTAACCAAAGTGATTAATTAATAGGCATGCAAGATTATATAAGCTTTTTAGAGGAATAGTTAGTATGATTTAGATTATGGGAGGGATTTAATCAAATAAATGATGATTTATTGATTTAATAGAAGAGGAAGCTAATTAATTAGTCTAGATAAAAGGGGATTAATTAACGGAAGGTCGTTAATTGACGTATTTGTTAGATAGAAGGGTTAATTAACTAGCATAATGTAGCTAATTAACGGTGATAGAAGAGGAAGTGTGCTATATTGACGATATGTCGTCAACTTGCGGGAAAGGGGATAATTAGTGCAATTTAAGTATTTAAATTGCTCAAGTTAAATTATAGGTGTCTACACAGAGTTCTTCCAATGATCATCTTAGTTATATTATGTCTTTGCAACTTAGATAACAATTTAATACTTACATTCTATGAATGAGATAGAAATAATAGACTACTTTTAACTGCTTCAAGTGATAGCTCCCGTACTCTATAAGATATCCAAAAATAGAATTTCTACCTATAATATTGCCAATATGGTTAGCATCCAAATAAATAAATTGTAGACAAATCTGTGTTTTTAATATAATATTATGTGATAAAAAGTCACATGGTTAAGTTCTAACAAATAATATTTTATATAAATATAAATTAGAGAGCTATTTTAAACTGGATGTCATTAAGTCCTATCGTTACTTTGAATTTTTTTGGTTCCCTAATGGAAACATGCACTTATACTTAGTGTTTAATAAGTTTAAAAGAACTAAAAATCAATATTTAACCAATTTTGAAGAAATTTCAACAATGTAGACACTAAATCACGCACTTTGGGTATCTATCTAGTCCCGATCGTATCTTCTACTATTCATATGATTCTAAAGTAAGAAAAATACTAATTAAACCATGTCTTTGGCCATCTTTACTTTCTTTCTATTACCTCCGTTGATCTTATATTATTTCTAGCTTGATCTGTCTTTTCATACTTTGACATTTCTCATCTTGGACACCAAAGAGCCCACCCATGACGCCAGTGACCATGACGCCATGGCTGTGCAGGCGCCCTTATCCCTTCTAGGAACCCCAGACCCATTTGTACTTTGTTCACATCTTTTGGGTCCTTTATATCTGTTTAGGCATCTTATTTTTTGGTAGCCTTCATCTTCGAGGTTAATTACGAAATTCAACCAAAGGAATCACATAAATATAAAGTTATGTGATCATAATAAGGACCAAGCACTAAGCATTAGCTATCACCACCTAAGATTGCATCCAATGACTATTCAAGAGCATTCACACATCCATTCAAGGGAAAGAGATTGCATTATTTTGCATACACTTCATAGGAGAGGAAGTTCATTCTATTCCATGCACACATCTACTTACATATTCTACATCTAGCTATTACTCGTTATCAAGTGCGACACACACAAGAGCCACACAGGGCACGATTCCTCACACACACATAACTACATTGGGTCTGAAATGTAGTGCAATGCTCAGTCGTAAGATCACTCGTTTGACAACTGAGGACAGTCCGAGCCCTCATTTTCATTATTTTCTTTTTGGAATTTGATGTGTTTTTGAGGGTTTTGCGGAGTCAATTCTTTATTTCAAGGTTACCAACGACATCTCGGACTTGGTGCAACATATTAGTGATAAGAAGTGAAAGACAACAAACATCTTACAACCATGTGAATCTAGTATTATGAGGTCTTGAGCAGATCACAGGCGCCTAGAACGGGTGTAGGGCACCTAAGCATCCACGACCCTCCACATGCACCCTAGTCCAACATATTCCAACATCGCTGCATTTTTCTCGAGGCTCGGTGCGATGAGTTTTCACCTCGGTTTGTCACTTTGGTACAATCTAAGATTTATTGCGAAACAAATAAGTCATTCTATCTTTTCATTTGCACTTAGGATTTTATATCTAAATTGCTTATTTACTTGAGTCATTGTTATACTTAATTGCATATTCATTTCTTGCTATATTACAATCAAATTTAGATATTTATTCAATATTTACTTAATCATACAACAAGGAAAACTATCTTTTCGATATTAATGAACCAATAACATGAAAATAAAAATCATTAATAAAAGCTAAAACTAATGTGTACTCACATCTCAAACTCATCCCAATTGAAAGTATAAATATCACAAATGACCCCACTACAATTTGACATAATCCTCTATTTATTATATTCCTATAAGGTCCCTATAATTAATACCATTATTGTGAATCTAAATAAATTGTTGATTCTATTTATCGTAGATCAATTACTACTACGACATATTTCCCAAAATACTTCACTTGGGTGTAATCAAGTGAGAATAATAAGTCAAAAACAAAATTATATGCCTCTTTTAATATTATATAGGTCATGGTCCCTTTGATTCATATGGTGGTACTTATTACTCATACTTCATTTTTGAATAATAATACTTCATTATAGTTTAAGTAGTCTAAAAATAGTAAATATTTCTAAATACTTTATCTCCATTCAACGAAATGTGCTGCAAAGTGGCATCTTCCACATTGATTCAAGAGGGCAGAGTCTATAGCGGCTTGATATAATATATCAATTACAAGTGGTTATAATCTTTTTAAGAATTTGTGTAACTTTATTTTCCTTCCATATGTTTGTTTTAAATGAAATCATTATTGAGTAAGTTTATCGCATCATAAGTGATCATTTTTAAATTGAAAAAGAATACCTAAAGCAAGAAAATTTTGTTTTAATTTTCTGTCAATAATTTTGGGTGCGTAGGTCAACATCAACAACAATATATTATAGTCGGTCTATTCTATATACTATGTATAAAAGATGAAGTTTAAACTTGGATAACACAATATTAAGGTAAATTTATAATGTTAAATAAGAGTCGCAATACGACTAGTCCCCGCCTATAACAATGAATTGTTTATTGTTTTAAAGTAAATGACATTAAATTGATTTAAAGTAATTATGTTATAAAGAAGTGTGTGTGTTGTATAAATATAAAATGATTAGTGTTTGTTGAATTGTTTTAAAGGTATTATTATTGTTTTTAAAAAATAATTAACATCAAATAACTTGAAAAATTATATTATTTTAAGTTAGGGAAGTGTTCCATGCAAATAAAAGCGAATTATGACATAGTATTGTTTTTTAAAAATTATTTAGCATCAAAAGTGGGATGTTAATTTAAATTAAAAATATATATTGCTTTCCAATTAAAAAGAAATTACTTGGGTTCCATGAAAATAGAATGAATTATGACATCATTTTGTTGTATGGGAATAAGGAAAAAAATCTATCAACCAATCACATACATGAAAATTAGTATTTGTAAATAAATATAAAATTCTATATTGTTTAAAACTATTCCATAAACCATATGAAATAAAAATAATTTGGGAAAAAAAAACGGTAATAAGAAAGTGATTAACAAAAAGAAGAAAAAACACCGAAAAAGTTATGAAATTTTCTTTTAACTGCCCCTTTTGTACGAAACATAGGGTACCAAAATAAATCCCCTATTTTTTTGTTTGTAACTGCACATGAAACTTGGGAGTTCTGCAATTATATGAACGGCCAATCTATAGAAATGCTTGCCTGTTTTGATTTCTGCTTACCCGTTGGAAATATCTTCAAACCCATCGAGCATTCCATCATATAATTAATGAGTATATCGGTGTGCCATTTAAGCAGCGTGGAAAAGCTGGTCCTCAACAGAATTAAAATCCCATAGCCTTTTCATTGTTGATGTGGATGCCGTGGATTTTATTTTTTATTTATATTTGTATATTTTTAAAATTATTTACGAAGATGTTTCCATTGTTTGATATGTGACCACCATAATTGCTGTTCAAGATTCTCAAGCCTCATAATCTCCAAATGTGTCTTCTTTTGCCTCACAGAAAATGGAGCATGTTAAGCGCAAATTCCATTCATTCACTGAATGAAACTCTCAAACGTCTGCAATTTACCTTTTGATTTCATCATATTTGTTCCAAATGGTGAAAAAATTGATAGAATATCGCGTATAAGGGCAGGCGAACACAATTGCATCATGATATACTGGACAATTTTGAGACAACCGACTAGAATTTACCGTGTATTAAAGTTTCTCTTACAAAATTATAACTGTAGCGGCCTTCACTATAAGTAATGAGCTGTGAGAAGAAGAGGGTTGAGGGCATGCGCTTCTTCCAGAGTTGCATGGCCACAAGAACTTCATTTCACAAGCCATGGATGTTGCTGCTGCTCCTCGCTCACTAAGAATTTGAGACAACCAACAAATCTGAGAAGTTACTCAAGGCAGATTAAACTCTAGTCTTCAACTCTTGTTAACAAATTATTATTAATTGTATTTTTGAACCAATCAGATATTGTTATTACTTTCACAAATAAAAATACAGTTTTTACATTGTTAAATCTACACTATTTTTAACCAAATAATTATAAAAATACATTTATCTTCAATCTGATTGACCTAAAAAATCAAAATGTTATTGTAAACTTCTAACAATTTCAAGAAATTCCTGATGTCATCACATTTATTATAGATAAAAACAAGCATGTGTGGAACAAAATTCTAGAGTAGCGGCATTCAAACACATTGTGTAAAAATGTCGGAAACAATGAAAAACACGTCGAATCGGATCCAACGTAGAGTTGATCAAATCAAGAGACATGAGTGATATTCTTCGTATTCATCCATGCGAAGTTTGAGTGAGGAATTCACCACATCTTTTAGCTTGTTGCAGTTGGTGAAAGGCCAACAAGAAAACCAGGGGTGCGTTCATTACTGTTGTGTTGGCCATGCAAGGCTTCAACATTCTCGCGGTGTATTATGACAATTATGGTGTCCGCCACATTCAAGAGCTTATGCGGCCGACATGTCCAAGGTGCCGCACCATGTGATCATGGGCACAACCTCCACTGGTTTCTCCTCTACGAGACATCTTCACCTCTTTCGGACGGAATGCCATCGACCAAGAGCGTAGGCCATCATTGCCTTATGTGCCGAGCCACTCTTGGTTCATAGTCACTTTCATTGACGTTATCGGCGATTCACCATTTAGCTCATGACGACTTTCATGTTCAGGCTGCCCATTCCTTACCAACATTGGCCAGGCACCGACTGCGGAGGCAATCACATCACCTTCATTGTTCTCTACTCCTTCACCTTTTTCTTTGCGAATTTCAGCCCAAACAACACCATTTTTATTGGAGCCTTTGGTTTTCAATAGTACGCAAACATAGAGCACTTGTGTCGCAGAAGTTGAACATGACTACACTAAGGGCACTGGTGTTAAAAATTCTCTCTTTGTTTTGAAAGCCCTTTGCGAGAGGTCTCAACATGGTCAAATCTAAAATAGTGTAGTTTGCCAATATTTAGGAACCGTTTCAATGTTGCGTGCATGCAATATCATGAAGTTGTTCTATGGACTTTGGGAATGAACATAAAACTTTCACCTCTATTGTGTCATTGCACTTGTAATTATCCCTTGACTTAGATGTTCTTCTTTCTTCTTCCTTATAAACATTGTGAGAGATTGATGCTGCAATGAATTCCAAGCATATGGAATTTTTAGGCAACGTTCTCCTTTTGAGCTTACACCAAGCACAACGAAACCTTTGATGTCTTGGTCTTTATATGCCCATGCTTAGGCCCGTGTTAAATTGATCATAAAAATATTGAAGGAAAGGAAAACACCAATGGAAGAGACAAAAATCAAACCCGATTCGAGATGTAAACAAAAACTTTCGAGAATGTAGCGGCATTCGAACACATTGTGAGAGGAGCAAAATTCAAGAGTAGCATTTATTATTCCATTCTTGTAAGATTGGCGCGCAACAACAAAAAGGCACCAACAATTTGTCTTAGAATATCAACTCTTCTTCAAATTTAACTTACCTAGTCTATAATTACAGCGACAATTCTTGTAACATTGATGCTCTTATTCTATTAGGTTTGGATGAATCTGGATGCCCTTAATTTGAGTTCTATGTTATATACTCAATGTGTTTGTTTATTAAGTTTTCTTCCTCCATATATGGTAGTAAATTACCTTAAAACCATCTTCACAATGACAAGAACAACTATCTTTGCTAAATCTTGTCACAACTAAAATAACAATGTACAAGTTGGTAGAATGCTTAAAAAGGTGAACTGTTCGGGTTGTACACTTGTTGCTTACATTTGGTAAAACAATGTTGATGTGTCATGAGAAAACCCATGTCTTTGTAGAAAATCTGCAGTCTTATACAAAAACAACATAAAATAAATAAATAGAACAATTAAATAACTTGCATAAACAGATGAATATTCGAACCAACACTGTTGTGCGTAATCTCCATTAATAAAAGCTTCATCATACTCAGAGCTTCAGCTCTTTACAATCAAGTTGTGCATGCAGTTGTGTGCTTTCAATGCACATCCTTACTTTCTTGTAAAACAATAACAAACTGCTGCTAATAAATAAGCTTCTATAACTCTAAAAATAGAGCATTCTAAAATTAAACTCTTGCTTTAAAATAGTTGCATGCTATGCAATAAAGCAGATTTATTATTTGAATTAAATCTAATCCTAAAAATAGGAATTTAACTAAAGCAAGACTCATGCTAAACTAAAGCAAATTAAATCTATTTTTAATCCTTCTAAAATAGCTACGGTTGGAATTAACAATGCATGGTGCATGCATATTTCCAACACTCCCCCTTAATTTCAAACTATAGCTTTCACTCTTTTGGAGCTTCATTTGCTTTTTCATATTTTCCATGCAGGATCACAAACTCCCAAACAGTCTCTCAAATATTCAAAAACTTCTTTTGCCAAAGCCTTTGTAAAAATGTCTGCAAACTAATCTTCGGATTTGCAAAATTCAAGATGAATTTACTTGTTGTTTACCATCTCCCTGATGAAATGATACCTCGTATCAATATGCTTGCTCCTCTTATGAAAAACATGATTTTTGGACAATGCTATGGTTGAGTTGTTGTCACAAAAAACCTGCATAGCTTCCTCTTGTTTCTATTGTAAATCTGTCAACACTCTTCTCATCCAAACAACTTGACATGTTGCTTTTGTTGCTGCTACATACTCTGCTTCTGCTGAAGATAATGTGACAATGGGTTGCTTCTTTGATGCCCATGAAACCACTCCTGTTCCAAAGTGAAAAGTATAGCCGGATGTGTTTTTCCGATCATCTATACTTCCAAAGCACTATCACTATCTATATAACCAATGAGTTTGAACTCATCTGAACTTGAATAAAGAATTCCATGATTCTTTGTTCCACGTACATACCTCAAAATTCTTTTTCCAGCTTGCCAATGTGAATATTTTGGAGATTCCATGAACCTTGATATGAGGCTCACACCATACATGATATTAGGCCTTGTGGCCGTCAAATACATAAGACTTCCAACTAACTTTTTAAACAATGTTGGATCCACAAACGATCCTTCATCCTCTTTGCTCAACTTCAAACCTACTACAATTGGTGTTGGCGGGCTTACAATTCAACATGTTAAACCTTTTCAAAACATCATTTGCATACTTTGCTTGTGAGATAAAAACTTCACCTTCTAATTGTTGAACTTCAATACCCAAAAAGTAATGCATAAGACCAAGATCTATCATCTCAAACTCCTTCTTCATGGCTGATTTGAATGACTTTGTAGATAGATTTTCAGTAATGATGATGAAATCACGTATAAACAGACAATTAAAATTTTACCTTGCTCATTTATCTTGGTGTATAAGTTAGGCTCATTGCTGCTCCTACTGAAACTATTCTTAATCAAATAAGAATCTATTCTGCTGTACCAAGCTCTAGGTGCTTGCTTGAGACCATAGAGCGCTTTCTTCAATATGTATACTTTTCCTTCATGACCTTCAATCTCATAACCTTTTGGCTGATTTACATAAACTTCCTCTTCAAGGAATCCATTTAAGAACGCTGATTTAACATCCATCTGATAAATAGGCCATTTGTTTTGAGCTGTAATTGCTAAAACCATTCTTACCATGTCTAAATGTGCTACTGGTGCAAATGTTTCATTGTAGTCAACTCCATATTGCTGCATAAAACCTCTTGCAACTAGCCTTGCTTTGTGTTTCTGTACTTTTCCATCAACATTTTGTTTTGTCTTTTAGGCCCACTTGACTCCTATCACATCCTTTCCTTTTGGAAGATCAATCAGCTTCCATGTCCGATTCTTCTCTATAACATCAATATCATCATCCATGGCTTTTTCCCAAACTTCATTCTTTATAGCCTCTTCATAATATACTGGATCTGCACTGAGAAAATAATGCAAAAATTGAAAATGAATTAGTTGTATCAACATTATAAATCTCACTTAGAATTCTTGTTTTCATTTGCGCGAGAACTAGTCGATGCGAGACTTGCTTTGTGGTGATGGAGTAGCTTCTGGTGTTCCCTATGGTGTCTCTTGCATGGCTGAAATCTTGGTGACCTCCTCGATTTGTAGATGGAGGTATAGATTATGCTATAACTTGTGGTGCATGTCCAAGATTTGTAGATATAGTACCTTGCTACTCTAAAGTTTCATCTGTCATATCATCATGCGGAATAGCTATTGCTATACTCACTGTTTTCTCTATATTTCCATCCCATGCTTCATTCTCAATAAACTGTACATCCCTGCTGATCACAACCTTTTCAGTGACTGGATTATACAACTTGTACGCTTTTGTATTCTCTGAATACCCAACAAAAATTCACTTTTCTCCTTTGTTGTCTAACTTTTCCTTAGCTCATCAGGTACATGTGCATACACTACACAACCCAAAACTCTGAAATGTGAAACACTATGTTTCTGTTAGTCCATGCTTGTTGAGGAACCATGTTCCTAACAAGTTTTGTTGGACACATGTTCAAAATATAAACAAAAGTTGCTATTGTTTCTGCCCAATAATCATTTGGAAGATGTTTTGCCTTCAACATGCTTCTCATCATCTCCATGATGGTTCTATTTTTCCTCTCTGCCACACCATTTTTTGTGGTGTATACCTAGTAGTAAAATGCTTGTGTATACCATGATATCTACAAAAATTCATAAACTCATTAGAAACATACTCACCTCCTCTATCCATTCTGAGAACTTTGATGTAGTATCCACTTTGCTTCTCCACTAATGCCTTGAACTACTAAAATGTATCAAAGGCATCTGATTTATTTCTCAGAAAATAAACCCATGTCTTCCTTGTGTAATCATCAATGAATGTCATAAAATAAATACAACCTCCAATAGAAGTTGTTTGCATAGGTCCACATAAATCTGAGTGTACAATCTCAAGTGGTGCACTTGCTCTTGCTGTTTTTCAACTGGGAATGAATCTCTGTGTTGCTTCCCCAAAATACAACCTTCACATACCCTTTCTAGTTTCTGAATCAATGGAAAACCTTTAACCATATTATTTCTATGTAATAAATTCAAACCTCCAAAATTCAAATGTCCATACCTTAGATGCCAAAGCCATGATTCATCCTTCATGACTAAATGAAAAGTTGATTGTGTTCCTTCAGCACATGACTCAATTGTATTTGCATAGGAACCAACATAGGATTCACTTGCTACAGTGCAGACCTAATTTGCATTGGTGCAGGAATTTGTTACATCAGTGCAGGACTTTGTTACCTTAGTGCATGACTCTTGTTTGAGCGTAGGATTCAACAGAAAGCTGATTTGACTTAGCACAAGACTTGGCTGCGAACTGAGCTATTGATTTTGCTACAAACATATCTGATTTCTTCTTTTTTCCAGGTTTTAATATCAAAGGGAACATCTTATTTCTGCTCATCTTCACTTTTTCAATCAATTAAGTGCTAGGAGCTTTTTCCACAATCATACACTCATTGTCTTCCATATAGACTTTGTATCCTTTCTATACCAGTTGTCTGATACTCATAAGATTGTGTTTCAAACCTGCAACATAGTAAACATCTTGCATACTTTTTTCTCCCCCTGTCTTGTTAGAATACTAACTATGCCTTTTCCTTTCACAAACACAATATTGTTATTTCTAAGAGTTACATCACTCTTAACTGAATCATCCAAACTAGAAAAAAATCTAGATTACCTGCCATGTGATTACTGAAACTTGAATCCAAATACCATACATCACATGGACTCTCTTTTGACAAATTACATTCAATAGGGGATAAATAAGGTATTGCTTCAACAATCCTTGTGCATGCAATAAACATAGGTTTAGAAATAGAACTTCCAACTTGATTTTGATTTTGCCTCTCTTGGTCATATTGTTTTTCTTGCAATCATAAGCATAGTGCCCATACTTTTTTGCAATAATGGAACTAAACATGAGACTTACTTTGTCTCTGACCATAAATATGTTCTTGATACTATCCTCTTCCACCTGAGCTTGATGAACTTCTACGACATCCTCTAGATGGACTTCTTCCTTTTCCTCTTAGGCTGAAACTACCTCTTCTTTTGCCATGACTACTTGATGTCCGAGATGAAAAAGCTTGATCTATACTTGCATGTGATCTATTCATCCTCTGTTCATGATTGAATAGTGATACATGCAAATCATCAATAGAAAACTGACTGAAATCCTTAGTTTCTTCAATATCAACAACTAAAGGATCAAATTTTATAGGTAAAATCCTAATAAATTTTTCAATAACCCTTCTGTCTTCAAGAGTCTCACCATGAGATTTGATTTGATTGAATAATCCAACTACATAAGTAAAAAATTATTCTACAGAATCTGAATCTTTCATTGCTAAATTCTCAAAATCTCTACGAATTAATTGTAGCTTGGTAGTTTTTTACTTTCTCCTTACCTTGATATGCAACTTGTAAAGTATCCCATGCGGTCTTTGCTTGACTGGCTGCTGCCACTCTTGGAAGAATGCTTTCATGCATTTCTTGATGAATATAGAAAAGATATTTTTGTCCTTCTTTCGTAACTCCTTCAAAGTATCTTTCTCTACCTGAGAAAGTGTAGTATACACTGCTGCATTTGTGGGCTCTGTGTACCCATCCTCAATGATCTCCCACACGTCTTGAGATATGAATAGTGCCTTCATGGTCAATGATTAGTATTCATAATTCTTTCCATTAAATTGTGGTTTTTGCATGCCGGATGTAGAAGCCATAACTTGCTACCAATTTAATAAGTTCTTTGGAATAACCTCACTCGATACCAATTTGTAGAAAATATGCAGTCTTATACAACAAACAACATAAAAGAAATAAACAGAACAATTAAATAACTTGCATAAACAGATGAATATTCGAACCAACACTGCTGTGCATAATCTCCATTAATAAAAGCTTCATCATACTCAGAGCTTCAACTCTTTATAATCAAGTTGTGCGTGCAACTATGTGCTTTCAATGCACATCCTTACTTTCTTATAAAACAATAACAAACTGCTGCTAATAAATAAGATTCTACAACTCTAAAAATAGAGCATTCTAAAATTAAAGTCTTGCTTTAAAACAGGTTTGCATCTTTGTGCAGTAATAAAGCGATTTATTATTTGAATTAAATCTAATCCTAAAAATAGGAATTTAACTAAAGCAAGACTCATGCTAAACTAAAGCAAATTAAATCTATTTTTAATCCTTCTAAAATAGCTACAGTTGGAATTAACAATGCATGGTGCATGCATATTTCCAACATTATTAAGTAAGCTATAATGATCTCGTTCCATAAAATGATGTCTTCTTCAGTCATTTTGTCAAACACTTCACATGCATATACTAAAAATCTACACTTTTCATAGAATTTTACATGTGGGAAACTTGAATTCCCTATCATCAATGTGGGAGTGGATTTATTTACTGATTCAAAAGGGCTTTCTTTGAAGTACAGGTCTATAATAGTTGAAGAGATGTGGAAGAGTTTACAGGGGTAGTGTGTAGTAAGGAGAATGGGTAATGCCGCCTTCAATCGACCTTCTCAACATAACGAGGTGAGATTGAGATTGAGATTGAGATTGGGATTGAGATTGGAAATGGATGACATCTATATTGGCATTGTATGATTTCTATTGGTCTGATTATCAAGTTTCTCGTTGTTTTATGTCTGCTTGTGCTGCGCTTGCCTGTACTAGTGAAAGAAAATCGACTAATTTTAGAATTCCAAAATGGTCCATTGCTCACAACAAAGCCCACCATGTATGTGCATTTAATTTAATTTGGTACAGAATTTCTCTCTCGTAGCACTCTATTGTGAGGGATTTTGTGGAATCATTGGGGGAATCTTCGGGAAGCTTCGGAAAGGAATCTATTTATTCATGGTGGAAAATAATAGAAGCCTACAGGGTTGCGTCAAATGGAGATGTTGTCAAGACCAAGACAAAGCTTTGGAAGAAAAATCTTGTGAAGCTTATTCCCTTGGCATGTCATTGAAGAGATTTGACATCGTATGCGAGGTCGAGAGCATCGTTTCTTTAGGAGACACTGCTGTAAATGGTAGTATTATGTATTTGGTTCCAACATCAAAGGATGTGACGGTGGAGAGGTTCTGCATGAGCTCATGTGGATTCCATGCCAATGTATTGAAGGGAAAGAGTGCTCTTCCCTATGCATGGGTGGGGAAATCGGAGACATAGTGTCAGGGCAATGCACATGGACATTTCACCAACCCCTATATGGCCCTAAGACTATTTCGTTGGTTTTCCCAACCGTGATACTTCTTGAGGAGGCTGCAAACAAATAATATGTTAATTGTAATGAATAAGACTAAATTTAATCATGTAAAATGTTGACCAAGAAAGAACATGCTTAACTCACCATCATTAGAAATTAATTAAACACGAGTAAGTGGGCCAACATTCTTACACGATCGGGTTTTGTTGCATTTCAAGGTTGAGATCAAAATCTACAATTTCAAATCTCACAAGGAGTTTTTGGTGGAGAATGTCAAGGTAGTACATGATTTGTTTGCAACAACAATCCTTCCAAAAACCTCACCACAAGATCATCAACATTTCCCTTTGTGCTTTTCGGAGCAATGACTAACCCATTCAATAAGGTTACTTCCAAGTGCCGCCTCTACATTGTTGGAGCTGTGTTGGCGTGCCCACTGAAATGTATGGGAAAGGGGCGTATCCTAGTTTTTCCGGTAACTTGGTGGATAAAATGACTAGGGAGACCTATAATGCCCTTGGTGTTAATGGGCATACGTTTTGCTCTCGGCTATATGGGATCCCACTACTCGATCTAACAAAACTTTCCCCGTGGTGCTTTGGTCCACATACCGCTCAACCTTCTCATCTCATGTTGCTCCTCACGCCGCTTAGGATGCTCACTTATGTGGCGTACACATGCGCTTGTAAGAACACCTAGATTGTTTTAAATAGTGGTGGTCTGCTCTTTTGCACTTTGTGTTTCTAGTGATAAATCCAATGACAGGTTGTTAGAGTTATTATGCTCTTAGCCAAATGTTGGTGTATCAAATACCAAGAAAAACAAGCATGGAAAACATGAAACTAGGAAAGTTGGACAAATGATATTTTCTAAGGGACCCCAGAAGTTATCCTATGCCGAGCTTCTCACCATAACCAAAAACATTAGATAGTCTGAAATGCTTGGAAAAGGAGGTTTCAAAGAAAAATAATACATTTCAGAAGTCACCATAATTTCTTAGCTGAGTCATTGCAACCTTACACTTAAAATTCTAGAAGAAATGTTTTGGAGAGGCGGATAATTCAGCCAAGGAAACATGCGCATTACATAAAAGCAAAATCTAACACCAATTTTGGAAATAACTTCCACACATGTTTTTATATATTTGTAATAAATGCTATGACATCATATATTTTTAAATTGTTGAAGGTTGTAATAGCATGTTAATTTATAGACCAATCAGATTGAAGATAAGTGTATTTTTATAATTATTTTGTTAAAACATGCACAATTTTAGTAATATTTATTAATGTTATAATTGCATTTTTGTATGAAAATAATAACAATCTATGATTGGTTCAAATATATAATTAATAATAACTAGTTAACTGAAGTTGAAGACTATAGTCTACTCGCTTCGACAATGCTAATAATTGTTGTTTGATACTTTAATAATTTTTATGGGGTATGACTTGTAGGTAAAAAAACAACAAATTAAAAATTACTTGCTTACCAAAGAAATAAAAACCCGCTCCAAACATAAGTGAAAATTTTAATTTTTTTAGAGAGATATGGAGATATATACTTCAAAGGAGAAGGAAGGAGTCAACCCAATTTTATAACCCTGGGTAAAACTACCTCAAATGGATTTATCACCCAAAATTCAATAAATTAAATTATTTAATTTAACAACATTCATTTTATTGTTTTAAAATTTAATAAATTAAACTATTATACTTAGCTTTTGATAAAAAAATCTAATTTTATTAACTCCCACTCTGGTACCATGTGAGAATGATCGGGGTAAATTTAATTATGTTAATTTAATAATTAAGTATAACAATATAAATAAATATGTAAAAGTGAATAACTCAACAACAATTTTACTATGGGAAAACCTACCGAGGTAAAACCCCACTAAGAATTTTAGCTATCCATATTTATGAGAAACATTACATTAATGTCCAATAATTATTTTCCACCCTTACTTCTCCTCACTCTATTATATATATTCAATGGCCACAAGTGCCCTATTTAAATAGGTGATCATGTGTTTTCCATGAGAATAACACTTATATAAACCCATAGATTATATTTAATAAATAAAACTATTCTCATATTTCTTATTTATTAACTATAGTCTATCATTTGTAATTATATTTAATATAAATACTTAATATAACTTAAGAACTTATGAAATACGTTAATAACCCACTTAATATTATGTTGCAAGACTTTATTCACCAATAATTTATGAGTTATTACGATGACTAACATAGTAGTACAATTTATTTCAATATTTTATACATGTACTATTTCGGAGAAGTTATTTTAAATCCTAAATTATTCAACCAAAGTGTACTATCATGAATTAATTAAGATTAAAAAGCTATATTATATTAGTGTAGCATGATTATTATAGTTGCACATTGTAGTCATTTTACTCCTATCACAAAAGGAAGGAACCCCATGCGCGATGGCTTATCACCTTGACTTGAAGTGAGCGTTCACCAGGCACGCGAGGAGTGCAGCAGTCTCTCTTTTATGTGAGTTTGGTGGGAAGCACCATCTATGATTAGTGTAAGAGTTCAGTACCATAGGGCTCGAAACGGTCCTCTAGATCCTATGATTAGTGTAAGAGTTCTTAGGAGGGAATTTTAAGACAAACAAGAACCATAGGGAGTGCTTTAATCCTCAGAGTCACTTTGGAGAAGTGCTTTAATAGAATCTAGAACATATATTATAACAGAAAGAATTATACAAGCATTCATACATAGCATGAAAGGAAAGGGAACCCATATGAGAGAAAAGTGCATTAAAACCATTGATATCCATGTCTATTTATAACAGGTAACCTCATTATATTCATTGATTCATTACAGAGAGTCACATAGAGCAGACCACAATCATGCATATCTGGACATATGTAACTAAGCTAACAGAAAAAGAAAAATTACAACTCCATGCTTAGTGCATTCTTTTTTGAATACAAATATCCACTCGTAGTAATTCTGCAGAGCTCCACTCACTCTCTAACCCACTATACCTCGTACTTCTTATTCTCCTCCTTTTACTCCACAGGCACTTGTATTTATAATTCTCCTACACTACCAACTCACCTTCCAGCGTCCTCAGATCTGGTGCCAAGTGTCAAATGTGGTCCATGTGAGCATGCTTCTTTAGGCCTGAGCTTTCCACTTTACCTCATGATGTTCTTCTAGAAGATTCCATCTGGGGCATGCTCTTTCCTGGGCCAGCCTATCGCAGGCTGACATCTTATCCATGCATGCAACCGATCACGCTTTTCATGTGTTCTACCCTAGGTGCTCAAATTGACTAAGTCCCGAAGCCTCCTTTCACATGTCACATGTGCTATGCTTCCCTAAGCCTTTCTCTCGCACTTTTTCCTTGCATGCACCTTTTCATAACTGGGACCCTACGTGCCCGCGCCTTCATACTTGGTTAAGATTACAGGGGTCCAACATCACCCCACACTACACCTATTCTCTGTCCTCGGAAACATTTCATTTGACCAAGATGCATGTTGTCAGGGAACCAATGAATCATCTTACACTTTACAAAAAGAATAAGGAATGAAAGAATCGGGAAAATAATGAAGAATGGGGGAGCATCAACTCAACAAGCTAGGAAAATCTTTTGGAGGTCTGCCTCTAGCTTATTCCATACTCGACCTCACCCTATGCCTTCTGGAAGAGGTCTCCCACTAGGGTGCTCACTTCATCAAAACTCAAGCCAACTCCCTGGGTGCCCAAAACGTCCACAATCTGCTCCATCTCTTTGCCCAGGTCCTCAAGTTTATCCATCCTTCTAGTGATCTGGGGGTATAATTCCTTTAGTCTGGGCCTTAATTGAGCTCCTTAAAGCTTCAATTGCTCTGATTTCTTCTCTACTTTGGCCAGGACCCTGTCTCTCTCTACCCTATTCCCCTTGTTCTTTTCTTGGAACTCTTTTAGCTCTGCTTCAAGCATGGTGACCAAGGAGCTCGCCACCTTATCTCTATCCATGCATGTATCATATGTGGCTTCTGCAGACTGGGAAATGACCTTAACCTCCGTGAGTACTTGGCTATACTTTGCAATGAGTGCTACCACCTTCAATCGGTCCTCCTCTTTCAAGCGGCCACTTCTTCAGCAGACTCTAGGGCCAAGGGTCATCTCTCCATAGTGAGGATGCATGTTAGGTCTTCCATACACTCCAGGAGGGATGAGTACTTTTGTGTGGGTGGTGCTAAGTCCTGGGTGCTTCAGAGGATGATGCCCTTGATAGACTCCATTTTCTTGTATACTTCCTACACCTTTACTTTTTCTTCCTTTAACTCGTGCCTTAACTATGTGCCTGATCAGTTCCTCCTGCTTCAAGCTCTTGGCCTTCTCCGCTAGTTCTTCCTCCTTCTTCCCTAACTTCACCTCCAACATTCTAATCTGTCATTGCAGTGCACAAATAATCTAGCCTCGGTCTCGACCGTGACCTTGTTCAAGTGCATTGCAGACTGCTCATTCGAGAGCTCCTGAGCATTCACTAAGGGATTGACCCCCTTAGACTCTGGCAATGTGATGAGTGCTCCTTGGTAGACTTTGAAGTTTGGCTCATCAACGTGGGACTCGAATGCCCAAGAGAGCATCTTCTTGGTTTTGGGGTACGTGCCATCCTTCTCAAAAGACCCCATGGCTATGAGCCTTTCCATGGGTATGGTGCTCTGGAATCACTGTGCGTAACACCTTCCTTGTGTCATCAACATAGCCCATTACTTGTCTCTATTCTGCATCCAGAGTTCTTCTACCCCGAGTGTGCACCTTTGGGGAAGCTTTACTTGTCGTGGGGCCTCCTAGGTTGTCATGTTTTTTCAATGTTCTCCTCCTTCCCCTCCTTCAACACTATGTCCACTGCTATGCTCCAACTCTTGGTCTACCAAGACCTCGAGCATTCTTTGTGCTTCTCTCTACCACCTCGTGATCTGCTCCTTTGTAAAACTTATGGCTCCCTCCTTTTCCTAGCAACCTCCTCATCCTCCATGTCTTTGGCATCTTCCTCATCTTGTGTGCCCTTGCGCCGTGTGAATACAAACTCTTACTTCTCATCTCCACTCTCCTCTCCCGAGTCGTAGACGCTAAACACATGTGGATCTTGGTCTTTCTCTGTCTCTTCTTCCTTGCCACCATCTTCTTCACTTTCATCCCCTCTTCCACCCATGTATTTCTCCAAGTTGTTGGTTGCCTCCGAGTCACTTCTTCATCAACCCTCTACTTTTTCCTGAGAGGTGGCTCTTGATCAGGGGATTCAGCCTTATCTTCTTCCTCAGGTGATTCTTCCTTGGAGATGGTTTCCTAGGTGCCTCTACCTGAGCATCTTCTCCTTTACCAGAGACTTCTTTCTCTCGCATGTAAGTGCTTGGCTTGAGCACTCATGGATGGCATGCTCACTATCTGAGTAGTCTGCACAATTGGTGCTTCTTCTTCTCCTCTCCCTCTTTTCTTGGACATTGGCTTCTTCTTCCCCAAGGGGTCTTTAGGTATGGAGACTTCATTCTCTAGATACGCACCCTTCTCAAACTTTGGCCTTATGTGCAAGTACACACGCGCGTCGCTGATCCTCCAGTGATGGGTAGCGTCATTGGCCTTGTCATTTGAATCTCGTGTGACACGTACTTTTTCCACATATGCATGCTTGCTACTGCCGGGTAATTCAGCTTCTTTCTCATCTCCCTATGTTCCCGTCCAGCCTACCTAGTTCTAGTCTTAGCTTCTTTGACTCTTTAAACCTGTTCACTCCCGCTTGGAAGTATTGGGCAAGTAAATGTGAAGGGGAGCTTGCACCAAGGGCTCCATGATTCATCTATCAGCTTGAATCTACCTAGGTAGTAGTGTTGGTAGACCGTGAATTCAGCTTCTCCCTCAGTGGCTGCTGGGAGTTGTTTGGGATTCTCCACTCTGCCCCGAATGCATTCCTCTCAGGCACGTGTACCATTTTTCAGCTGCGCCTTGTGGGGTGCTATCATTGTATCGCAAGAGGCATATTTTTCAAACCTCTTTGTGGGTGAGGGATCCTCGGTGGGGTACTCCCATACAAATTTTTTCTAGTGCATCAGGCACCCCAATCTCCATGAATACAATGGTGAGAAAGATGTTTGAAGAGGATCCTGTCCCCTTCCTTCACGCAACTGACAATTTCTTTAGCAATGTATGCATGGATAGGTTATATATAGTTCCCTCTGTAATCTTTCTACAGACATGTAGCCAAGGTTTGTTGACTGTGTCCATCTTTCTGGCCATTCATCTTAGTCACCAGATGCATGGCCATTTTCATTATGGGGTCCTTGATGTCTGAAATGTCATAGTACCGTGACCCTTTCTTACAGGCATACTGGTGATGGTCTCTTGAATAGCTTCCTTGTCACCAAGGTCATCTTCTAGGCTATCTCCCTCACATATGAGGCCTGTAAATTGTGAAATCAGCTAGGGAGTCATGCGCATCTTGTGCCTGCAAAGTGGAAGTAGTCTTCATGCACCCGTGACATCAACCACTAGTACAGTGAACTCTGGCTTTCCAAAATAAGGCAACTCATAGAGTTGCAACAGCCCTGCCTTCTCCATTTTAACCTTAATGTCATCATCATATATAGGAAAACCCTCAAGTGTTTATTTTTTGGTGGGGCGTACTAATTCCAATGCCATTTCTTTTTCTATTGTGTTCATGTGGTGATTATAGTCACTAATAGGTACACTTCTCAAGTGGGATTCCCATTCCTTCCCCATCATCACCCCATCTGGGTATTGCATCTCTGCATACCATTCTTCATTTGTGTCTACCATGGGTTCTGGTTGTTTAGCCTTGGCTTTTGCCCTTTCCTTTCTTGGGTGCCATGGTTGAGGTATTTTTATCACTCCTACCCTCTCCTTGTTATTTTGTCTTACTTCTTCCAATCCTCCGATCTCAGATTCGTGATACAACTCTTCTAAACCATGCCCTAGTTTTTTCAAACCCTAACTGGGATAAAATCTTCACAAGACAACATTTCTTCACTCTCTCCACCCATGTAACCCCTTCTAGTTCACAAATTCAAACTAGCTGCTTCAATCTCATAGATCTTCCTTCACTCGATCGAATCTGAAAGCCCTAGTTTATGGAACTCTTATATCTCAAACTCTTCTATTTTGCAAGGTAAAAATGAGAGTGCCCCGACCCTTTACTTATAGTTTTTCTCTTTTCTAAACATTAAATGCTACTTCACCTACCACCATACTTTGTTCATTTAATGTGTATTTTTCAAACAAATCCCATCTTCAGCACCTTCCCTTATGCCCAACCCTGTGAAAACTCCTCCAACCTTCTAGCGCGCAACCAATCCAACCTGACAGGAGACTCTTGCGCACGCACGTAACCCATGCCAAAGGCACTTCTTCTATCCTGATCCTTGCTCTCACCTACCTCATGTTGCTTTCAAATGTGCTTTCTCCTCCTTAGTACGTGGGATCTACAAGTAGCTTTACCCTGGCACCAACCATTCTTCCATCTTCCTCTTTATATACCTCTTTCAACCCAGCTACTCAACAAGGCTTTTCAACACAACTTCCTTGGTACTTTGATCACGTGCTTCTTCACCTTTCTCCACCCCACACTTAAAGTGATGCACGGTCCTCTGTGCACTTACAAATTCTCCAAAAATAGCAATAAGGTTAGTAGCCCAAGGTGCAAAACAAAACAACAACGTGAAAGGGAAACACAAGAAAGGGAAAATGCATAAAAGAAACTTCTAAACTAACTAGAAAAACTACCTTATTTACAAACACCAAGAAGACTTATTTATAGTAGGGCTTCAACCTACTGCCATTGAAGTGTCCAAGAAACTTCATCCCATCCAGTGCTTGTAACTGGCATGCGCCCGAATCAAGGATGTATGAGATTGTGTAAGGACCCAACCAATGGACTTTCAACTTCCCAGGATGGCGCAGAAACTTAGAATCATATAATAACACCATCTACCCAACCTCAAACTTCTTGTTTCTAATATGGTGATCATGCCAAGCCTTTTGCTTTTCCTTTTCCATTGTTTGGCTCCATTGGGCAAGTGATCATCTCTCATCCAGTTTCATTAGCTCATCAATTCTTTCTTCCAAGTGCTTGTTCATTGGCTAACCCTCCTAGCATGCGCTATTCGTAGAGAAGGCAACATAAATTCAACCAAAAAAATAGCTTCCATGCCAAACACCAATTGAAAAGGTGTGGCTTTGTTTAGTCTTTTATACGTTGTCCTATAAGCCCATAGTATTGCCGATACCTTGTCATCCCAATCAAGTCTTCCGACATCACAAATCTTGGTCAAGGTATGACTCAGTATCTTGTTGAATGCTTCATGGTTCCATTTGCTTGTGGGTGATAGGGCGTAGTCTTGTGATGAGCTACCATGAACTCTGATAACAAGATCCTGATGGTCTCATTCAAGAAATGTGTACCTCTATCACTGGTCAAACTCAATGGACATCCATACCTCATGATAATGTTTTCCCATAAGAACCTTGCCATTATTGTTTGCCATGCAATCTTTAGTTGGGGCTGCCTCTGCCCACCTTGTGAGATAATCTATGCAAGTGATGACATAACGTGACCTAGTCCTACGTGCACTGCTGTCCAGTGTAATAGGTCCTACAAAGTCTATCGCCCACTTTTCAAAAGGCTCTGCGTGCTAGGAATAGGGTGCAAAGGCATTTCATCTCTCCTTCCTGGTTTTCCAATGCGCTGACAATGGTCACACACTTTACAATAATCTCTGTAATCCTTGTACAAGGTTTCCCACCATAAACCTACCATTAATATCTTGCACATGTGGTGGCATCACCTGCATAATGCCCACCCACACTTCCTCCGTGTGCTTCCTCCATGATGGCCAGGTGCTCATGCTCTAAGACACACCTACGTAAAACTTCATCATGTCCCAATTTGTATAAGTCTCCACTGATTAACATGTAGGGCATGATGCATGCGTATGGCCAACTGCTTCTTTTCCAATGTCTTCATTCCATCCGGCACACACCTTCCTTTAAGAATACTGCAATCTCCTCTAAATCCGAGGGGCGCCGCCATAACCTAAAAAATGCATTGCATCGGCATTACTTCCTCAATACTCTGCGTGTCCTCCCCGAATCAATTCTTGATAGATGATCAGGTCCCATAGTTGCTTTTTCCAGGTTTTACTACAATGGTGAATTCAAACTCTTGAAACAACAACACCCATCGACATATGTCCTTGTAGAATAGGCTTGTTCACTAAATACTTCAATGCCATGTGGTCGGTGTAGAACACAAAGGGTGTTGCAATAGATACTACCTAAACTTGAAGAGCACGTAGATCATTGACAATGCCTCATGCTCGGTTGTGGTATAATTCTACTCTATTGGTGTCAACTTCCTACTTGCAAAATAGAGAGGATGATCAACAATCCCTTCACCTGGCTGTGCAAGCACTACTCCAATGGCGGTCCCTGAGGCATCTACATGAACATGAAAGGGCTTGTCCCAAGAGGGAAACCATAAAATAGGCATGGTAATAAGCCTATATTTTAATGTATCAAACACCTCTGTTGCACCTCTCCCCAATGGAAGGCACTTTTATGTCTAAGAAGCTCCTCTAATGGTGCAAATGATCTTGGCATATCCCTTAATGAATTTTCTAATAGCCCACATGCCCAAGGAATCCACGCATGTGCTGCTCTGGCTAGTAGGCTCCCTTAACCCCATAATAACTGTAACTTTAGCGGGATCTACCAGCAAGCCCTCCTTACATATGATATGCCCCAATAAAGTCCCAAAGGGTGTAGCAAACACACATTTCTTAATGTTGAGGGATATCCTCAACTACCTACACCTCTCAAACATTAACCTCAAATTGTCACAATGGTCTTTAACTAGACCATATACTGTCCAATCATCCAAATAGACCTGAAGAAATTTATGGATGAAGTCCTGGAATGCTTGCACCACTATGCGTGAAAAGATAGCTGGCGCATTCTTCAACCCAAAGGGCATGACCGTATATGCAAAACTTCCCCACTCGGTGGTGAAAGTTGTCTTTTCTGGTCTTCCTTTGCAATCAGACTTGGTGGTACCTTGAAAATCCATCCGTAAAGGAATAGATTTCATGCCCAATGACTCCTAAAATTTCTTCAGTGAAGGGGTCGAAATGGATCAATGACACAAACTACATTCAATTCCCTATAATCCACACAAATTCTAATCCACCCATCCTTCTTGATGTTGATTACCATCAGACTTATCCACTCGATTCTTCCACTGCCTCAATGATCCCAAAAGCTATCATTTTTTCTATCTCCTCCTTGACCTTTACACACAAGTTGGGATTCATTTGGTAGGGCCTTTTCCTAACCAAAGTGCACACCATCCTTTAGTTTTATCTTCATCTCCCCAAGGAATGGTGAATGCCTTTGAGCTCATGATACCCCGCATGTGGAAATAAATCCTCAAATTCATGTAACAGATCAATGATTTTGATACTTCCTTCTCTGTCCAGTAATCCCCAATAATAGCTTCCTTAGGTTCTTTTTCTAAACCGATGTTAACTTTCTTCATCTTTAAAGGCTCATGGTAGCACACGCATGTGAGAGCATCACACTATCCACTACCTCACGCATCCCTATAAAATGGCTAACATCTAAGCTTTTTCGATTCCTCTCCATCAATCACATATACCAACTTTCCCTTCTCTTTTTCCAAACACACGCTCAAGTCTGTAACTCTTTTGTTTCCTTTTCTTCTTCAAAAACATGCCTCCAATCCTAGTTCACCTAGTAATTCCAACAACCTATCTTCCATCCTGGCACTATCCCCCATGGTAAGGTGCTTGATACCCTACAAGGCCTTATCAACCGATGGCTTGGTACTCTGATATTCAAAGGTTTGAATAAGGTCAGCCATGAGTTCTTTCCAATTCCTTGTCTGGCAGTGTGTCTCCGAATGAATGTACCATGCGCGTGTGTAACCCTACAGTGTAGAATACAACTTGTGCACCCAGAGGGATGGTGGAAAAGCTTCTGTACCTTCTCTCCAAACCCATTCACACTCCTGGATATGGAAAGAGGTGGGCTCCTTCCCATGGTACTCCTTGATGATGGTGGGTACATTGCTCCTAGAAAATCTGACAGAGAGAGAAATTCTTACCTCGTGCCACTCTAAAAGGCTCTCTTGATGTGTGGCCCACCACCGAGCTATTGTGCCAAGCAAGACATAACTTAACATCTCCCTCATTCCTTCTCATCCTTCCACTGAGCTTCTACCTCCTGTAAAAGATCTCAAGGAAGGCTCCTCCTGAATACTTGGGTAGTTCTTTTCCTCCAAGGTGCCTAACCATGCATGCCTTTGTTACCTTGGTCACCAACCCTCTCAACTACCATCCCATTAATTCGTAAGTTCCATGTGCCCAATTGTCACATGCTAGACTGGTGGTATCACTCACTGACTGAGCATCTTCAAACTAGATAACCCCATTAGTAGGGTGTATCATCTCAGGGTCTCTGATTGAGCACACATAAATCTTGTCCAGAACTTCTTCCCCAATGGTTCAATATAGGGTGTCAAACTTCCCATCAACCAGGGGTATAATGACCCATTCCTCCTTGTTCTCAAAGCTGATGTACCCTTTGTTGAACCAAGGTCCACATTGTTTTTGTAACACCAAGGATGCCCAAGTAGTGCTGGGAAATTGTCCACCTCGTGAGTGCCAAGACTTCGAAGTCCCCAGTAAACTTGGCTCCCTAGATAGTAATAGCCACATCCTTCAAGACACCGATGGGCATTGCTTTAGTCTTTTTTTCCATATACAACACATTCAAAGATGGCTGTAATGTAGGTCTTCCCATCTGATGCCATGCATCCAAAGTTAGAACATTAACCTCTCGCACTGTGTCAATGAGGATATTGTTGAGGAGCCATCCATCTACAACTGCATTCAACGTAATCTCCTTGTCATAGTCGAGGCTGTGAGGGGGAAGGTTCATGTGCAAGACCTATCTCTCACGCTCTTCTCTGGCATGTGGTACCTTCTCTCTCAACTAGGATCCTAGCAAGGGAATGATATTCTCCTACCTTAGCATTTTACACACCTCCTTGACCTCATCTAGGTCATCCTTTTGTGCCTCGACTCTCCTTCCTTGTTCCTCCCTCCTGGATTTGCTCCTTTAGACTGGATCTCCCCTTGTAAGCTTCGAATAACATCCATGGTGTCCTGATATATCTCCTTTTGATGTGCGGGGTCTGGATACTTTCCATGAATGACCTCCTCCCTTAAAACCAAGGTTTTCTATCTTGGTACCTCTCTCACACGCATGTGGCTTCTACCCTTGTTGTTACCAAGACATAGGCTCCAAACCTTCATCCCGTGTTACCCGGGGCATCCACTATATGTCTACCTTCTTAATACTGACCATTGCAAGTGCCCTTGTCCTTCGGTGCTTCTGATTCATGTGCTCAAATAATTTAGGCACTCCTCATACTTATGCTTCTTTCCACACCATGAGCAGCACTACAACAGGTCCAGGCACTCACATTTGTAATGTTCTATAGATCCACATAGTTGAAACATGTTCCACATGGGAACTCACTCCTTCCTCCTCCATGGTTACCTCGACCACGAAATCCTCCTCAAAAACCTCTTCCACATGCCTCCATCTGTCGCGCTCCTCATAATGGTGATCATTATCCTTGGAACCCACTGCAACACTAGTTTGGTGCACCCCATGATCAATGGCCTCATGGATTTGATCAATGAGCCTACAATCCTTAGTGTCATGGGTTGTAGAGGTGAAAATTTTGTAGTAACAAGATACATTCTTCCTGATCACACTGCAACAAGGGACATCTACTTGCATCATGGTCCCCATGAAAATTTCACAATCCACTATCAAAGCACGTACTATCATCCTCCGGGGGAAATTATCCTTAACGTGTCCCTCTATTTCACAATATGTGCACCACAAACCACTATAGTCTCATGGGCTGTGTTTGCAGATAATTTTTCCAACTATTTTTCCATAGCAGCAATCTGAGCCTCCAAGAATGGGCTAACACCAGTATCAATACTACCAATAGCCTCGGCGCACGTAAGGTAGCTTCCAATGCTTCATGCGCGGGTCTAAAATTTTTATGAGACAAGGCCCTTCTAAAAGGGGTGATCAATCCTCCAACAAACCACTGTGCATGTTGAGAAGGATGGATATCATATGATAATTTAGACAAGAGAGTTTTAAAGCATGCATCATACTCCCACACACTCTCTGCCATTCCTTGTTGAATCTCCTTCAAAGCATTGATGCTCTTCTTGCTCAAACTTAGGGATGTGGAACTCTACCAAGAATGCATTCTTTAAGGTAGTATAGTCCACCACCATTTGATGAGGGTCATACTTCCTATACCAGCTATGCGTGCACCCTTACAACGTGGTTATAAACTAACTAGCCTTCCATTTTGGGGTTGTGACACCCTTCACGTGCCATAGCAGTTCACACTTGTGAACATGTTCCGCAACATCCTCAATGCCCCTATAATCTGGAAAATGTAGAGACATTTCAAAGAATACTTGAGGTGGTGGCTGGGGTCCCTGTCCTCCCGAGCCTAGAGCCTTGGTTCCCTCCAGTGTTTCCTCCACCACCTGATCCACCAGGTCTGTGCCTCTCCAGAGCCACTAGATCCACTAGAACCACTGGGTCCAATAGGGCTTGTAGGAGCTATGCCAAGCACCCCCCACGGTCCCACTGAACTGTGCACCGATGGTCTGTGATAGCTGCTCCACTACCACTACTTTTTCCCACGCCACTCCCTGATGTGAGACCAAAAGCTTGTACACTTGCTCCTTGTCCAAAGACTCCTCCAAATACTGGAATATGTGCAGCCATAGAAGAAGGGACTGTAAAATTGTATCTCCTAGGCGTGGATCTATCTCTTCCACCGATATCAACTGGGTCAATAACACTTCTTCCTGGTTTGGGAAATCCAATGCCTGTGGCTCGGTCACTGGGTGGGTTCAGATATGCACCAATGACTCTCCTTTCTCCATGTGATGAACTCTCACCAGAAGCCGAAAGGGTCTCCCTCACATGCTTGCCAAGATGGGGTAGCATAGACTACTCAGGTTCCACGTCCTCCACGTGAACCTCAACTCCTTCCCACAACGTCTATCTCCATAGATCCATCACACTAGTAGCTTCACATCATCTAGCAATCTCCCTTTCATGTGCTTCACTATACTTGAGCCATCTCTCTTCCCTCTCCTCTGTCATGATATCTGCCATCTTCCTCCACCCAAGTTCCCTTACCCAAGTGCTCAAGAATGGTTTAGCGGCCATTGGGAAAGCCTCTAAACTCATGGTAACCATCAATATCTTCATAGCTAGGGGAATAACATGTAGAAATGTTCCTCTAGGTTCTCACAGAAATTCAAACTCAACAACCTCCAGACAAGAATATGGAAATGGCATATTCAGAGTGTAACTAGTCAGTACTCTTCTCCACCAATGATCTACAACATGGGTCCACGTCAGATCTGCATCCTGTAACCTTTGGTAGTCTTCTTGGTCCATACATGTGATCCATAATGCCAACTTGATCTAGATGCATAGGCTGAAAGCCATTCATATAGTTCTACTGGGAAGCAAGCAAAGAAAGGTCTCATATAGATCATGGTAGAGGTTCTCTTCTACCCATCTACGTGCATTAAACTCAGGTCCAAGTGTTGTATCTCGAGAAAATTCATCCTCCGTGCTCTTGAACCATGATTCAACAATTTCCAATGTCAACCACTCTGTCATTACTCATTACATAGATCATGATGTATGTTATATCCCACTACAACTTTGAAAAGAGGTCCCAAAATGGAACCAAGATGTAGTCATTTTTACTCCTATCACAAAAGGAAGGAACCCCATGCACGTGCCGGCCTATCACCCAAAGAAGTTGAGTGCTCACCCGAGGCATGCGTGGGTACCGAGTCTCTCTTTTATGTGAGTTTAGTGGGAAGCATCATCTATGATTAGTGTAAGAGTTTTTAATGAGGGAGGTTTAAACAAACAAGAACCATAGGGCTCAGAATGGCCTCTAGATCCTTGCAGTCACTTTAGACTGAGTACTTTAATAGAATCCAAAACATATATTATAACAGTAAAGAATTATACAAGCATTCATACATAGCATGAAAGGAAAGAGAACCCATATGAGAGAAAAGTGCATTAAAACCATTGATATCCATGTCTATTTATAACATGTAACCTCATTATATTCATTGATTCATTACAGAGTGTCACAGAGAGTAGACCGTAGTCATGCATATCTCTGGACGTATGTAACTAAGCTAATAGAAAAAGAAAAATTACAACTCCATGCTTAGTGCATTCTTTCTTGAATACAAATATCCACTCACAGTAATTCTGCAGAGCTCCGCTCACTCTCTAACCCGCTATACCTCATACTTCTCTCCTATCTCTTTTACTCCACAGGCACTTGTATTTATAATTTCTCCTACACTGCCAACTCACCTTCCGCCAACTCACCTGCCAAGTGTCAAATGTGGTCCCTCTGGGGCTCGAGATTTCCACTTTATCTCATGATGTTCTTCTAGAATATTCCATCCGGGGTGCTCAAGTGCATCTTAATGTGGTCCAATGAGCATGCTTCTTCATGTGCCTGAGCTTTCCTCAAATTGACTTTCGAGATTCCTTTGATGTTCTTCTAGAAGATTCCATCGGGGCATGCTCTTTCTGCACACCTATCGCTGGGACCTGTGCCCACATGCCTTCTTATCATCACGTGCAATGATCATGCTTTTCACGTGTTCTTTAGCTCCACCTTGGGCACTCAAATTGACTAAGTCCCGAGCAGCCTCCTTTCACTTTACCTCATGATGTGCTTATGTGCTTCATCCTGCTCTTTCCTTTCTATCATGTGACATCTTTTGCCTTGATCACGCTTTTCACCTTTTCATAATTGACTGGGACCAGTCCTAAAGGAATTTGATATTATTTATTCATGATTCAAATTTCTTAGGATGCCACCACATGAAATTCACAAAGGAGTGCACATTATATAAACATGGGAGCACACAAAGAAAAGAAAGGAAGTATGCACACAAGAATGATGCTAGAGGTTTGTAGGATAAATCACAAAGAAGTCATGAAGTACATGATAAGATCAAGGAAAGGACATGCAAAACAACAAAAGATAAAGATAAACATGAGTTTGAAAGTGGACTTGAAATTTAGTTCTCAAGATCTACATGAAGTTGTTGAAGGGATTGGATAAGGCCAAGAAGTGTCTTAAGAAAATGATCAACATACAACACATGTTTAGTGTAGAGAAAGGTTAATTTTGCTCTGATTTGGGTGTATAAGTTAACTGGAGTTGTAAACTCAAAGGCTATTATTAGCTCTTGTAAGACTAGTGAAGGAAAAGTTCCCACTAGTATAAATACCTATGAAGGGGTCTAGTATAGGTGTGTGAGAGGTGCTGTTGGTATGTATGTGTGTATGCAATTATGTGCATAGAGAGCTAGAAGATTAAGGTGTGAATGAATTGTACTTGGATTTTGGGCTACTAGATGGCCAAAACTTGTAACTACACAACAATTAATATATGAGCATTATGTTTGGTCTATGCATGGTTGTGTTATATTGTTAATACATTAGGAATACAAGTCTAATTGCTAAATTAACAACTCACTCAATTCACTTCACTCTTGCTAAACTATGATGGGACTTGGAAACTCCTCATGCTTTGGGTGAGTGCGCCTTAGTTTGTCTAAGTGTGGTATGCCAATGTAATGGTGGGGAAAAATTGTGCGTGGGTGACCCAAAGTAATGACACATTCATAAGCTAAGAAGATAACTAGAATCGAACATTCTAGTTCATTCTTTGAGACACTCATTAAAATGTATGGATGAAGTGGACGAGAAAATGCATTGTTTAACGTAAGAGAACATCGAAGCTTGGTTACATGCCATTGAGGATGCTTTTGTAGAACACCATTTGAGTTGCAAGGACTATCCTCTAAGGAAATGGGATGATGCTAATATTTATGATGTATTATATGAAATATTCTTCTATGAGCTTTCAAAGTACACCTACATGCATGGTTAGTTGCTTATTGTTCAAAAAAAAAAAAAGTAGGAATTTGTGTCGACGCATCCTTGGACCTTTGAGTGCATGAAGAATCTATCACAATACTATGTGACTTGGAAATGTGAAATAGATTCTTTGGTGGAAGGGTACACTTCAAAGCTATATTCTTGAATATTCAGTCTCAACCTTTTCTTGTGCGAGAAAAAGTGTAGTACAACTTCTTTAGGGAGCTGCGAGGGTCGTACTTACAACACCTACCATTGGAGATTAAGAAAATGATGATTGATATGGGGATTGAAAATTTCCCAATGGAAGGCTAAAATTTCCAAGATGTTGGTAGCACATGACATAGGAAGGACATTAAGATATCATGGATAAGTTATGGAATCTTCAGACCTACTCACTCTTGAGAGGAGGTGATTTGAAGAGAAAATACATAAGGCATTAGAGAGAGAGTTGGTACATCTACATGACTCAACTCTAGGAACTATAGATGACGACCAACAAAATTTTTTAGGGTAGGAAGAGAGCAATAAGGAAAATGAGATCCAAGAAGGAATAATTACGCTTCAAGAGAGTAAGCTTCCTTTATCCGTTTTAATTGAAACTCTATATGCAGAGCGGAGGTTATGTAACTAAACCTTTTTATCCTTCTTTGCTTAATTTTATTCCTTCGATCTCTGGTTCCCCGATGAAGTGGTTTTTATAGATCCTTATGGATCACACCTCCACTTCTCAAGAGGTTTTTGGTCCCACAAAAGCTTAATGGGGGAGTAGATAAGGAAAAAATTCCAACTCTTTCTCCTTCAAGTACCATCGGGCCTACCTCGGTGTCTTCCCCTTGAGTCCAACCTACCAATATTCTTATGGACCTCTTCTTGTTTCTCTAACTTTTTCTATAACACTACATCCTCCTCCAACTTGTCTCGTGAATCCAAAATGTAATCTTCTATGAAAGGTAGCAACTAAAATTATTCTTCTTCATCAAGCATAAATGACTCATATAGGTGCAAGTTATCATAATTTACTACTGAGTACATCCGCATGAAGTGTGGAAAATCAAGTCTGAAAGAATTTTCTCCAACCTACTCTAGTATAGTGAAGGGTCCATATCGTAGTGGTTTGAGTTTCCTTGCTTGACCTTGTAGTCTTTCCTTTCTCAAGTAAAACCAAACCTTGTCTCCAACATGAAGCTTGTTCTCTCTATGATGTTGATCATGCCTAGCCTTATACTTGGCTTGAGACTTCTCCAATTATTCTTTCACCTTGAGATGGATTTTCTAGATCCTCTCAATGAACTTCCCGCTCTAGTCACTTTTGAACCATGTATCCCTCTTTCTGCCTGTTATCCAACTGTAATGTCCAGTGGATTGGTAGGTAGATACCCTAAGCATGCTTCAAAAGGTGACTACATAGTGGATGTGTGTAGCTCCTGTTGTAAGAATGTTGAATGTAGGCTAAGGACTCGTCCCAAGTCTGTGGATATTTTCTATTGTATCCTCTAATCAGTTGTACCAAATTCTTGTTCACCACCTCTATTTTTCCATCCTTTGGGGATGGAAGGTCATGCTTCTTTGTAACCTGGTGTCCATCTTTTCCCAAAAAGTAGTCCAAAACTTCCCCAAGAACCTAGAATCTCTGTTAGAAACAATAGACTTTGGAAAAACCAAAATGCACCCATACATTAGTAAAGAAAAGTTCAACTCCCTCATGTCCTTTTATTGTCTTTTTACATTCCATAAGAATACCCATTTTGTTAAATCTATAAACAACAACATATAGATAATCACGACCATGTTTAGACATAGGTATTCCTCCTAAAAATCCATAGAGATATCCTCCCAAGGTTGAGTAGGGACTATAAAAGGCATATACAAACCTTATTTCCTTATTTTAGGCTTGGTAGTACAATAAAGTTTACATCCTCTTATGAATTTAGATACTTCTTCTTACATATTGGGCCTATATACTTAACTTTGCAAGTAGGACATAGTATTTCTAACACCAAAATGTCCTGCTACTTTCTAGATATGTTCTTCCCTCATCAATAAAAGCCTTTATTCTTTTGGCACACAAATATTCCCCCATTGGTAGAGTAGCCCATATTTGAGATAAAAATCATCAATACCTCTCTTTTTATCCCCTTTGGACTACAACTTCGATATGTCACCCCAAAATTTTTTTATTGAGCCGTAAGCTTCCTTTGTGAAGGGTTCAACATGAGAGATGATAGCCAAAATAGATATTTTCTCCTGTGTAGGCAGCCTAGACAACATGTCTTCCACCAAATTTATGATACCTTTTTTGTACTTGATTACAAATGGAAATAAAGAAGGAACCCAATCCATTTGTAGTGCCTTCCTTATTACAATTTAGACTATACTTGCAAAATACTAGAGAGGTTTTTGGTAAGTGTGTACAATAGTCTCTTTACCAAACAAATATTTTTTCCATTTCTTTATTTCCTGAACTAGTTCATACATTTATTTATCATATATTGAATATCCCTTAATTGCTGAAGTAAAAGTTTCAGAATGATAGCCTACTCACTTACCTTCCTATAACAACACTGCTCCCATAACGTAATCATTGGAGTTCATCTCTACTTCAAAAAGCTACTACAAAGCTACTACAAATTAGGAAGAGCAAGTACTGGAGCATGACTAATTTTTTATTTTAATAACTCAAAATCCTTGATCATTCTGAAGTGAAAGTTTCAGAATGATAACATACTTGTTTACCTCCCCATAACAATACTTCTCCCATAGCGTAATCAGTGGCTTTTGTCTCTAATTCAAAGGGATACTACAAATTAGGAAGAAAAATACTTGAGCATGAATAATTTTTTATTTTAATAACTCAAAATCCTAGTTCCTTACCCCAATAAAAACCCTTACTCTTTGCAGTGTGTAGTGTGTAGAGGTGCCGCAATAGTAGAGAATCCCTAAATGAACTTCCTCTCGTATTTTCTGCTCCCACAAAACTCCTAGTATCTATGGCTCTAGTTGGTGTTGTGATATTGGTGAAGATTCCACCTTCTTTGGATCCACTCATAGCTCTCCTCCTATAACCACATGCCCAAGATAGATAAGTGATCGTTTGAAAAATTCGCACTTCTTCATTTTGCATAGCATATGTTTCTCCTTAAGAACTTACAAGACTTTCTACAAGTGTGTTAGATGTTCCTCCCATGTGGAAAAATACCCCATAGACCTAAATATTCCCCTTACCATCTCGTTTAATCTTAGACTAATCCCCCAAAACCAGTTTATTAGAGTTCTATCATCCCACCTTAATCTGTCACGGTTCCCTCTTAGCCGTCATTGGTCATACGTCACGAAAGTCGGTCTCGTATTTGGTAACCCACCCAATAACAAAAGCATAATAACCTACATTTAAGTGACCCAAACTATCCGAATTTGACCACGACTTGTTCCATCACCTTAACTACCTACGCTATTCCCGGATCGATCGGATCCTAGCCTATTATATTAGATTTGTTTATTGTATTTGGATGAGATGCCTAAATCATATCAACTACAATAGGATTTTATTTACTTATGCTATCTCTTGCATTAAGTTGTATTAAATAGTGGGTTGACTGCCACCAAGGAAGTACCACACTTCCTGGATCTAGCACACGCTAGGCAACCCACTGGCATATATTGTTTAACTCTCTTTTGTGGTCTTGTTTTGTATTTCAAGTAGTTCCTCCTAGCCAAAAGGAACCTCACACAATAAACATTGGATCAAGAAGTTAGAATGCACGCAAAACCTCCAATCAAACATCACAATGTATTCCTCCTTGGCTCATACCCTTATCCATTTCATCTAATCCACAAAGAAAATGGTGAAACATTTTGGCATGCCGGTGGGATCCATCAGGGGTTATTTTGCATTTTTATTCATTCTTAGGAAAAAGTTGGGTGTTTTTTCCTTCTGAAAATCTTCCACATTAATTTTCTTCTCTGGAATCTTCCCCTCTTTCTATTGTCTCAAAGAAATCATGTTTTTGGTGCTATAAAAAGAATACTTCTTTTCTTTCATTAGTATTGCATTAGTGAAAGAGCATCCCTCTTCCTATTCATTACTTTCTACATCGAATATCACATTTTGATTTGGGTTTAAAACACTTGCATAGCATTTTGATTTGTTGCATTATATCTCACATTAAAACTGAGGGCAACCTATACGTTGGAAGTCATGCCCAGCTGATGGTTGACATAACTGAATCGTAAAAAAGCACATTATTTCTTCTCTCTCTTTGCCAAATTGCACAAATTGGAATATATACATCTTCTTAAACAACATCCCACCGGAAGAAGTTGTCAACAATCACACGATCATAGGATTGACAATGGGCACCAAGTGGTTATCTCTTTTCGGTCCCTACAAGAGAATGGCTCATCCCCGCCAAAACATAACCTGAAACCTCACCTTTAGAATTTCCTCCTTTGTAGGAAGCCTTCCCAACCAAAAAGTCTACTCTAAATTCACGAGCCAATATTTTAAAATAGCGTAATATAAACACACTAAATTCACTTGTAGGATTACATATTTTTCTTAGCTTTGTGCTTGACTTGCGTTTTGAGGTGTGAGGTCGTATTCTCCATTTTTCTCTCCTTTCACACTCCATAATCATAGTTGGTGTATTCTAGCTATTTCTGAGTGTGTCAGGACTCATTTTTACCATACTCAGACTTATGGGTTGGTGTCTCATTCAAATTTAATCCACAAAAAGAATTTTTTCTTTATTTTACAGATTTCACAATAATCGGCATTGGTTTACATCTGACCATCATTGGTTCATCTTGACCGGTGTCGGTTCCCTGTGCTTTTGGTCAATTTACCCAAAGAGAACTCATCTCATCTTCTTCTTTATTTAAAATATTTGAGTATCACCATATCCTCTAAATAATGATATTATTAAATAAATATAGCTTCCACAGTTGAAATCCCTAGTTTTTGTCTCACTTGCTCAAACTGTCAATTTCCCATAGTAACCAACATAGGTTATTGTGATCATCATTGGTCACTTACTAACCGACATCGGTTGGCCTAATCTGTTTCGGTCCTTGTTTTGATTTTTAATCAAATCACATGTCGGGATTTACCTCTCATAGTCAATTATTTTCCATCCTCGCTATCTTCTTTGTCATTTACGAACACAGTCTTACAGGTCAACACTTATTCTCATAGTGTTGACTCATAGCCAAACTAACACCCTTGTATTTCACTCCAATTTAGCCACTCCCACCTATGGATTTGACCCAGCTTATCCCCATTGGTACTGCGACGAGGAGTTTGTGAGTTTCCTCGACTGCATCGGCTACCCTCAAATACTACCTTACTCATTCTTCCACCCGGGATTCCTCAGGACAATTAATATATGGCATGCCTATATCTATCCCTCATACTCTCACACCCACCTCTGCGTTAGCTAGCACCAGCTTGGTGCTACCGTCATCCACTTTACCACCTGTGGTGTCTCATCTAGATCCCACACCACTATAACTATAGCATCTATGTCATCTATCACACCCACGACATCAATTGTCCCTCTAACAACTGCCTTAAGTATAGCCCCATCTACACCCACCGCCTCACATATACCTATTACATCGCAACCACCTCCGGTGTTAGCAGCTTACACCCCTTTCCAAAACCTCATTCTTTCTATCCTGCATTCCTTACCCCTAATCACCACTAGAGTTGTTATGACTACCCCACCCACTTACACATACTACCAACCACCCCCGACCTCATCTATCACTTATTCTAGATATGTGCCACCTACATATATTCCTCTTGCACAGTTCTCATACTCAACACCACCATACACTAGCATACCACCCACCTCATACATCCAACATCAACCCCCTTTTTCTGCAGGGGAACCCATTCATCACAACCTACTAACGACATCATTAAAATGATGATGGAAAAGATACAAACCTTAGAAGTATCTGTTTCTGGCTCTCGTAATTATTTAATTTATGATGAAATATGTAACAAGCCTATCCATCCATCTATTCCCATTTTCCCTACCCTGTGCATTGGGAAACACCTAAATTCAATCGTTTCAACAAATAAATAAGACGCACAACAACACTTGTGGTCATTCAAACATGGGTGCTACCTAATCACCCATAATGACGCTTTGATCCTACAAACCTTCCTAATGTCCTCGTGGACAGAATAACATTGGATTAGTATAGTGGACTACTTAGACATTCCATTTATTCCTTTAATTAGGTAGCCCAAGCTTTCTTAGACCATTTTTCAATCAATGTTACCAAAAAAGTCACCATGACCGATCTCTACTCAACCCGACAGTATGAAGATGAATCTATTGTAGATTTTGTTACCCGTTGGAGGAGTCTTATTAACCAATTGATATTCCAGCTACCTTAGATTAAACTTATTGAGTTGTTTACTAGAGCTTTTACCCGACACATCTCACCAACTCTGTAGGTAAAAACCTTCTGAACCTTTGATGAAGCATTCACCATGGCACGAAAGATGGAAATTCATGCCATTGAAGAAAATAAAATCCAATTATGAAACAAGAATGCCCCATTCAAATCAAATGATTCTTATTCATCTTCAAAACCTTAAAATAAATATTCAAAGGCCAAAGGATATGCCAATGTGGTAATCCTCAAGGCGGGTCCACCTCATCCTTATAATCAAGCCCAACCTTCTTCCAATCTTTCCCTTGTCTAGGACTTTCAGCTCCGGAGGTGCAATAGAAGTACACTTCGATTAGAGAGCCCTATTCTCCAGTCTTGGAAAAGATTCTTAAAGTTGGAGCCATTACACTTCCTCTTATAAAACCTCATACAGGTTTCTATCTTTCCCGTCCTATGCCTGCATGTTATAAAGAACATGACTACTATAATTACCATCAAGTTAAAGGCCATAGTGTTGGAAACTACATAACTTTTAAGAACATTAAACAAGAGATGATAGATAATGGAGACCTTGTCGTGGACAACTCGAACGCACCGACAAATCAAAATTTTCACATATTTAAAAAGCTGCTCCCTAACCATAAATTGTTTTCTAATCAAAATAGTGAACCTTCATCCAACGACAACAATGTTCGTGAAGTCCACGTGGTTTTTGATATCATACCGGTCGTTCCTCAAATCCCACCTACTTTTTCTATCGAGGAAATTTTGGCACGATCTCCTCTACCCATAGAGGAGCATGCATCTTCTACTCCTCCACCCACAGAGGAGTTCCCTCATCTCTCCCCTGCTCTCATGGAGGAACCCACACTTTCTACTAATGCTATTTCACCATTTACCTCATAGCCTACCGAACAGTCAATGCTTTTAATTCTCCCATCCACAGGAGAATCATCATCATCTTCTCCTCCACCAAGGGATAAGTCTACCTCACCCAACCTATTATCTCTCCTACCCATGGGAGACTTGTCAGACATACCACTACTTGTTGGGGGTAGTTCTCCCCAAAGCATCCTAGGACCCCATTGACATGATCTCAGCTCTATTACCTACAAAATCTGAAGCTAGCCAATTCCCTATCTCACAAACATATTTTACAGGATTGCCACCCAACCAATTCCATTCTCTTCTTCAGTAGTCCCATTTTCACGGTTGGTCGATTGCTTGGATTATGTTGATCATTCCATGCTCTGGGGACGTCTTTGGCTCCCCATTTTGACCCAAATGAAAATGTTTCCTGAGGATACTTCCACAATCTACCCAAAGGTATTTTTAGCAACCAAATCAACACTGACCATGCCGATTGGAATGAATTATTCTTCTTCTTCATCATCCCTACCTACATCCAAACCTCTACCCACAACTAAAATCGTTCCCAAACCTAAAAACCTACCCACACCTATCTCCTCACCCGTATCTAGACCCATCACTACTTTGGGTGTCATGTCAACATCAAGCCTTACTCACCCACCTATCAGATTGGACTTAACCACATCTTCCCAATCCCGTACCAACATTATTGCTATGCCTAAAAGGAAAAACCAACCTTCTAGGTTGTATACACCGGTCTCACCTACCACATATTTTTCACCTTGCCCCCTTCTATCCATCCTAGGGCCCCATCTATCGATTTTGACAAAACAGTCTCCTACATAAGGCCAGTCGAAATCTAAACAACCTATTACTTCATCATGAGCCTTCGTTACACCTCATTCACCCAAAAACCAAACACCCTTACCTTCACCCGTGAACTTCTTACCACCTATACCTCCACTAGTTACTATAACCCCAACCTTGCCTATACGACTTCAACCCCTGCCGTCTACCCCACCTTTACCAACCACTTCCACCATAACTTAGTTTCCCCATGGGTAACCCATCCCCTTCCACCATCTTCTTTCCCTTTTGCATCCCATACCCCCATGTCACCTTTACCCAAGAAGGTGTAACCCAAAGATAAGAACCCACTACCCTCCAATAAGGTAGTCAAACCAACAAAATCTTCTAGTGCTAGCTCTTCTACCAGGCCTTTACCCAAGAAAATACCATCAAAACCTAAAACAATACCGCTTATCAAACTAGTGGGTCAACCCATTCCCCCTCCTATAAAGCCTCTTCCCTCCCAATCATCCACACCTTTACCCAAACCCACACTCACTTCCCATTATGATCCGTTAGCGGGTCCTATGCCAACATTTTAACCAATCTCTTGAAAACGTCCATCATCACATTACCGCCACTTCAAACTTACGATCCTCTCAAGTCCAAACCAAATGGGTTTAATGAAACTAATATTTTTGCCTATCATTGTGTGACATGACATGATGTAGAAAATTGTAAGGCTCTGAAAAACCATGGTTCTCCAACATTTTCCTTCGAACAAAAATTGACGATGATAAACTTCTTGATGAGGACCATGTTCCACCTTCACCTATCACCACACATCATCATCCTTTACCCATTCAACGATCAATATCTCCACCCCCACAACCATTTTATCCACCTCCAAAATTTGAGATCAACATGGTCCGTATTAGAGAATTAGCCAAATCACCACCCAAATGCCATTGCACCCAACTCACTTCACAAGTATTTTCTCCTGGTAGGTTTTTTCCCATCATGTCATTACACCACTCATCCTACACCTTCTCCATTTTCCCCCTCCCCTCATATTAACATGGTTCACGTTGCCACCCGTGCTTAGAAAGACAAGGGAAAAGAAAAAGAAACTAGCCCATCAACCAACCCTATGCCCAATATACCATTTGCACCCGCACCCAAAATCACCATCCACGGACCTACATACCCTATCTTTAATAGGGTCACCCATCACGCAATGATAAAACAATTACATTAGTCTCCTCTAAAGATGTCTTTGTATGATCTCATCTAAACTTCCGAATCCCACAGACAAGCCCTTATCAAGGTATTACAATCCATTAAATTTTTACCCAATGACCCCACATCCGTAGCCTCCATTATTACCCCTCACCACATAGCCTCGCTAACCAAATCATCTCCTTCTTCTACCTCCGTGTCCACTCCTCAAGTTTCGCCTCGCTTCTCTCGATGTGGAGATTTTCCTCTCAAGATAAGATGACCCCGATCCCACCCCATTCATTTCTTTCTATGTCGATAAAATTCGCGCATGACGTGTCATGATTGATGGTGGTGCTACCATTAAAATCATCTCCTCCCATGCATATAATCAAATGTGTGTATCCCTTGTAACTATATGCATAATAACCTAGTTATACTATGCTCCTTCAACGACACCATCACCTCCACCCTTGGCACCATTATCCTTCATGTTTGTGTAGGCCCTTGCACTGTCCCGGAACTATTCTACGTCTTAGAAGGAGAGTTCCAGTATAACCTATTGCTCGAAAGACCTTGGATTCACATCATGGGTTGTGTTGCTTCAACTTTACACCACTGTGTAAAATTTGAGCATGAAGGACATAACTAGACCATCCTCTCCGATCCATCACCATTTAAAACTTGCAACATGTTGTACCAACCCAATGATGTACTTGTACCAGTCAAATCATCTGCCACTACTCCCACTTCTCCTTCACCCACAAGCCCATCCACCAATGCTGCCACCACCTCTCCTACATCTAATTCTTCTATTCCTACTACTACTGCAACTTCTATAATCGACCACTCGCTTCCCAACCAATTGATACCCCTCCTATCCAATCATCTAGTGAATCATCTATCTCCACTACCTGCATACCTACTATTGATCCCTTAGAAGGTGTTTTTCAATGCCTCACTTTGGGGAGTCTTTGCTTATACAACATTGACACATTCTTCACTCCACAAGAGTATGGAAACTTGTGTCAACACCCTCGTTATGACTACCACATAGGCAAGGTCTTCCCTTATGGTCCTCCCTACCTTCGCACTAACCTAACATATGGGGGACTTGACACTACCACCTATTCACCTGAACCTCCATCCTAACCACGACCTTTTCCATCCGACCTCTAATACCTTAATAACCTATGCTTTGCCCACACTTTCCTTCATCGTTGTGCATGGAAAGGATTTGGATTCAGTTTTTATGAACAAGGCCGCCATACTATCATTTCTTGTACCACTCGTAAGCACAATGACCGTAGTGGCATTGGATTTTCTATACCACCTTCCAAGAAGGCCCGCATCGACCTCATTGAGGAAGAAAAACCTTCTTCACATCATTCACCAATGTCACCACCTTCACCCATGGAGTCCATAGATCCTGAATCTTTCCCTCCTAAGTTTTTTTCTTCGTAAACAAAATTTACCAGTGGGACTCAGAATTTATCAATGCAATGGAGAGGATCCCTCTTCTATTCCATTCCTGTATCCTGACATGATCGATGATGATACACCTTCTATTACTATCATTTAATGTCGGGATGATGAGTCTATCCTCACCTACTTGGGTGTGGAAGATTATTATATTCACCGATCATTACCCTCTGAGATGTAAACAATGTTGAACGAATCGATTATCAAAATCAACATTAATACTCAAGAAGACCCACACATTCTAAAGATAGGCCAATATTTAAATGATGTTGAACATGGACCTTTTACTTCTTTCCTCCGGACCATAGAAATTATTTTGCTTGGTCCTATGCTGATATGCCCAGTATTGACCAAAACATTGTGGTCCATAATATCATAACCATTCCTGATGCAAAGCCCATAAAATAGAAGCTGCGAAAAAATGCATCCTCACATTGCTCTTCTTATCAAATAAGAACTTCAGCACCTTCTCTCGGTTTCCTTCATCCTACCCATTGACTATCCCTAATGGATTTATAACATCATTCCTATCACAAAAACGATAGGGGACTCCACATTTGCATGGATTTCCATGACCTCAACTTAGCTTGCCCTAAAGATGACTTTCCTCTACTAGGCATTGACCAACTGGTTGATCTCACCGCTGTCCATGAGATGCTATCACTCATGGATGGTTTCTTGGGTTATAATAAAATATTACTCACTCTAGAAGATCAACACAAAACTACCTTCATCACTCCTTGGGGGACCTTTTGCTATCGAGTCATGCCTTTTAGCCTTAAAAATGTTGGTGTTAATTATCAGTGAGCCATGAATTATATCTTCCATGACATCATGCATTGCATATTAGAAGATTACATAGATGACCTTCTTACCAAATCCAAACATCAAAGCTAAACATCCGACAGTCCTTAAGGTCATCTTTGACCACCTCATTGAGTATTGTGTTCACCTTCAACCCAAGAAGTGTGTCTTTGTAGTAATTTCAAGAAAACTCCTTGGTTTCATCATCTCTTTGTGTAGCATAGAAGTCGATCCTGTTAAAGTGAAGACTATTATTGAAATGCCTCCACCTACTAATCTTCATCAACTTTAAAGCTTGTAAGGTAAGTTGTAATCTATTTTTCATTTTATCTCATAGATTTCCAACCACTGCCAACTATTTCATCATCTCCTCAAAAAGGACGTCTCATTGAAATGGGATGATGAATGCCGAGAAATCCTTTGATGCCTTAAAATAATACCTTCTTCAACCACACGTGCTCATTCCCCCTAAGGATGACCAGCCCTTTTACCTTTACATTTCTGCCACTAACCATTCTTTGGGTTCCATGCTCACTCATTGCAACAGAAACATAGAGAGCAAGCGGTTTATTACATAAGCCGTACCATTTTAGACTATGAAACTAGATACAACCATGCCGAAAAACTATGCTTAGCCTTAATTTTTGTCACCACCAAGCTTCATCATTACTGTGAACCATAAAACCTTTGTCATCAATAACACTATCCCTCTACATTACATGTATGCCAAACCCTACCAACATTAGTGTGCCGCGCGCATTGGCTCATGCTTCTTGTAGACCTTGACCTCAAATTCATCCATAAAAAATCCATCAAATGCAAAACCATCACTGACCAACTAGAAGACGCACCTCTTTTCGGGAATCAACCCTCTAACTTCGATTTTCGAGATGAATCCATACCTACCCTCTCCTTGGATGATACCACTTACCAAATGAACCTCTTCTTCAATGGTTCCAAGTGTTAGCATGGGGGTGGTGCTAGTGTTATCCTCATTCCTCTTGATGGTGAACATATGCCGTTATATTTGAAACTAGATTTTGATTGTATAAAAATATCACCAAATATGAAGCATTTGTATTGGGTCTCCAGGATGCTTATGCCTTAGATGTTAAGTCTATCAATATCTTTGGTTATTATCATCGGTCATAAACCAAGTCAATGGTATATACAAAGTGTATTAATGAAATACTTCAAAAGTTTAAACATCATGTAGAAAAAATTTTGATTACCTTCGATCTGCTATTTACGAACTTAAAACCACCCCACGTTCTACCAATAAATTTACAGATACCATGGCCTGCCTAGATTCTCAGATACCCACTTTGCCTACCGAATCTAAAATATTTGTCACAATACAAAGGTTACAATCACCCTCTTATTTACATCATGAGGTATACTCTGTTGGAACTGTTGCACCTGACCCACGTGACCTTTGGTATAAGAAGTTTGCAGACTACCTTTCCCTTTCCATTCTACCTCCCGATCTCACTCGTAATAGACAACGTGCCTTTCTTAAAAGTGTCTCTTGCTATGTCATCATGGTTGGTATCCTTTATAAGTGTAGCTTCGACGATATTCTCTTACGATGCTTTATAAGTTCTGAAATTCCTTACATCATTAAGGAAGTTCATGGAGAAATTTGTGGAGGTCACTTTAGTGGTTTAACTGTCACTAAACGTATTCTTTTCCTTGGCTATTCTTGGCCAAACCTAAACCATGAATTTTGCGACTATGTCAAATGTTGTGTGAAATGCCAATAACATGCTAATCTTCATCACACACCTAGTCATGCCTTACAAGTCACACGAGACCTTTGGCCTTTCTCTTAATGGGTTTTGGATCTTTTCGGAGAGATCAATCCTTATTCTTCACAAGTGCCATCAATGGATTATAACCGTAATTGAATACTACACTAAATGGGTAAAATCCATTCCCCTCATTTCTACAAAATCCAAGAAAATATGTGAGTTCATCAACTATCACATCATTTTTCACTTTTGTGTTCTCATCGCGTCATCACCGATAACGAAAAGTAATTCAAAAATAAAACCCTATGAAAGTTGTGTGATGCTTTTGACATTAAACGCAGCTTTCTCATCACCTTATTACCCACAAAAATAGCAAAGTGGAATCAACCAATAAAACCTTGAACGAAATCCTTATGAAAGTAGTTGACAATATTGGGAAGGAGTGGCATACACACATTCCCTTCACTCTTGTGGGTCTACCGTACTAGTATTTGCACTTCAACTATTACCACACCTTTCTCTCTCGGTATATGGTACCAAGGTTATCCTATCTCTCAAAGTCTAAATTCCATCTCTCCGTATATCACTATAGGACATGCTCAATGACGATGAATTTTGCCAGGATCGTTTGGCATAACTTCAGTTATTAGATGAGATCCGTCTCAATGCTCTTGAACATATCCAAATCTACCAAAATGTATCAAGCGTGCCTATTAAAAACATGTCTATGAACAAACCTTTCAGGTTGGCGACCTCATCTTGAAGGAAAATAAACATGTAACCAAAGAAGAGAAAAGTAAACGGAGTAAATTTGCTCCTAATTGTCTTATACCCTATATCGTTACTCATGCATATGGATCAAGTGCTTATTGTTTGTCTTCACTCAAAGGTAAACTGAACTCCGAGCCCCTTAATGCCTTGCATCTTTGACCATTTTATTGTTGACATTAATTCTGTATCACCTTTTTGTCAATTGACCGCTCGTCCTTTGAACACTGTTCACTCTCCATGTTACACATTTTTAGGATCAACGACTAAACAAGAACCATGTGATTACCCGTAACCTTTTAGACTTATCTTTAATATGAGTACCATGACTTTACTCATAACATGATTCTCATGGATACTTTTTTCTTTTCAAAGATGGAATCCCAAGGTCGTTCGTCACTTGGAACCATCTCTTTCATATTTAACCTTTGTGTGCTATGGTTTTGTATCCTAAACAAGAACTTTATTTTCCTCTATAGTCTTGTCCATGACTTAAAGGCCCAAAAAAAAGGAATTCAACTCCTTGAGTCAAAATTCCACCAAACATATGACTCCCTCAAAAAGGACATCTCTTATCTCTATCTTGTGTCTATAAATAGACTTCTCCCTCGAAGGACAACTATATCAAGTCATTGCAAAAATACAATAAAATGTTTAGAAGCTTCCCACATCGATCAACTTCATGAAGACCTCAAGGAGATAATATACCCATCCCATATAGACTTCCCACATCGATCAGTCTATCAAAAACAAACACAAAAGAAGAAAATGATAACTTTTCATCATGGACTTGCCTATTTTGATCATGGGTTTCTTTCCAGGTAAACATGTTTCCGTACACTAAGTTACGCTAAACCACCTATTTTCACCTCATTACCTTTTCACCCTAATTTCCTCTCTGCTCAAGGGACTTTACGTAATTGTGAAATTTTGTGATCATGTGACTTTCTTCACCCTTAGAATAGTCCATTATGCAACGCCTTTAGGGTCTTACATTCATAATGCCATCTTGGGTATGGTAGAATCATTAGGGTTCTTATCAATTAAGAGGCTCTTTTACCACCTCTTACCACTCACCTTCCTCATTATTTATTGATTATCCCATATAGGACCAGACCATTCATGCCTATCACCTAAGACTCAACCATGCCTATCACCTAAGACTCAACCATGCCTATCACCTAAGACTCAACCATGCCTATCACCTAAGACTCAACCATGCCTATGACCTACACTCAATCATACCTAAAACCTACCAACCCATTCCTCTACCTCATCATATTCTTCCCTAGCTTATGGGAGAACTACATTGGCATGAGGCCCCTTTTATCGGGGCTATGTAGGCAGCACTCCTAGGGCATGGGGCCCTTAGAGGTTAGCTCGACCACTCTTTACCCTAACCAATTTCCCCTTCATTTTCCTATTCAAATTCTACCTTAGTTATTTTCCATTTTATCAACAATTGGAAATTAAACCAAACAAGCACCAATTAACAGACATTTTTACCACATCATCAAATAATTCATTTATCATTTTTATATTTCCACCATAGCATATATTTGGAAATTTAAACCATAACATGCATATACATCATCATTTGTCTCCCATGTTACCAATAACTTGGAACTTAAATCAAAACCATAAACCATGACTCAACCATGCCTATGACCTAACTCCACCATGCCTAAGCGACCTGACTCCATCATGCCTAAACCAACCTAACTCCACCATGCCTAAGTGGCCTAAATCCATCATGCCTAAACTGACTGAATCCACCATGCCTAAGTGACCTCACTCAATCATGCCTATGACCTTGACTCAATCATGCCTAATCCACCTAGTTTCCATCACATAAATAATAACACTAGAAATTACACACATAACTACAACATCATACCATGAATATCACCATCTCTATATAAAAATCATCAGAATATGTGTGTCCATACATATGTGCATAGAAGAAAAATAAATACACGTGCCTCTCATATACAATCTCAACATATTTAGCATGTAGGTTGATATAATAATAAAAATATAAAACAATCTCATGTACATCCTCGTTATCTTCGACACGTAGGCCGGTATAAATCAAAACTATACAAAAATATGTATCTTGAACATATAGGGTGACTAATCACCTGATATCCATATCCGTCTCATCTGTCTCCTCCTCCTCTCCTCTAGTCCGGAGACTTGCCAACATATCTCCACCTAGCATGGGTCTAGCCCTTGCCTCTTCCTATCCCGCACTGGGTCGGGCCTCCGTAAACTAGTGGCCTCACCCTGACCATGTATTTGGGATCTCCAACCCCCTATACTCTTTGCAGATGTGTGAGATATGGTTCTCTCACTCGAGGCATACTATACTCTATACTTCACATAGGAAGGGATGTCTATCTCGATAGCATTCAAATGATCCTCAGTAGTACGGCCTCACTTAGGAATCCTCGAGTCCGTCCATCGACACTTTTTGTGGCGGTGCCATGGTTATCGTGGTACTATGTAAGCCCTACCCTACTACTAACAGTATCAAACCTTGTTCCTGTGCACCCTTACCTCCCTCTCTGCATTTATGAGACCCTATTCTGCTATTGTCTATACCATGGGACCTTGTCCCGGAGCTCGTGCCGATGCGATGTGCCGGTTCCTGTGCCAATGCCTATGTTGGTTCCTGCTACAACATGGTCATGTATGGTCATAATATATGCTCGTGTAGTGGCCAATCGGCCCTACAAACCTACTACCTATTCCTATAGTGTGGCCACCTCTACTTGCGACCAATCAACTACTTACCAGACTTGTAATCGGGCCTTTAAGGTGTCCACTGTCCATGCAAAGTGTATCCCTATGAATGTGAGGGTAGCCAAGTATGGATTCTTGGCCTAGGTGGTGCTTCTCATACCTGGACAACTCACCACTACCTATATCTGTCTCAGTAACCCTGACATCGTCAATCTGCCGGTCCATTTCCTGCTCCTCTTGCCTGTCATCATGGTTAGTGTGGTAAAGGCATAGTCCTCTCCATGTTGTCTCTTCTATACCGAGGGAATGTTGGTGGCACATCTTAGGCATCCGAAACTACCATCAAATCTGTATCCACGGGTATCATCTCATGCTCTCCAAAATGGTGTCCCTTAATCCATCTAAGCAATCGAAGTTGGCCCATTTGATCAGTATGAAGGGAAGCCAACATATGGCCTCTAAATAATGTCAACCCCAGATAATCCCTCCAATGCCCACCTATAATATGCCACATCGTGAGTAGCCCTAACAACTCAACGCTCTCCAACAACAAGAACCCAACACCTATATCCAACTCAAATAAATCCTACCTCAAATGCATCCGACTGGGCATACCAACTAGACACACACATATGATGTGCTCATATGCCCAACAGTGTAAGAGAAAGGTACAACACAAGCTAAACCTTCACAACCACCTGTAGGCCCATAAATCCCTATATAACTACACCAAGTATGTTGGTGCCCAAGAAAAATGGGTCCTATCCTCCATCATGTCATGGAGAACCCCCATTAGTGCCCATGGGAATCTCCCACCCTCTGCATCTGGTAGTGCAAAACAACACACTGCCTCCATAATCAGGACCACTAGCCTCATCTCCTCAGGATGGGCCGCGTACATCTCTCCATAGCTCAAAGCTCATGTTATGGAACCTCATCTCTACCATCCCTCTCCAAACACCGTCAACATCAACTCCTTTAATGCCTATGAAGAAATAGAATACACCTGCATCCCCGCTATCGGTAACCACATGATCTTGTACACATCCTCTAAGGTGACTGTGATCTCACCGATTAGTAGATGAAATGTGTTGGTTGTTGAATCCCATCTATCGATGAGTGTGACCATCAAGCTCGGATCCCAAACTATATACATGTACCTTCGACCCCAATAAGGCCAACATTTATAACATAACACAACTCCTCTACCATCATGCTCCCTCGTACTGATAATAATAGAGGTGGTACTTTGTCTCTCATCTCAGTAATTAGTCCCTAGCTCGTGTTATCACCGAATCACAACACCCTATTGTTTATACAAGTGCATATACTTGAACTCACGGTGTGATTGGATAACATGGGTACTATCTCCAAGTTGTGGGACTTGCTACTTGAGATAGACCTCCAGAGAAAGTTGGTTCTTGCTCCTAAACTACCTGCCACAATCTACTCTAATGCAGGGAAACTAACTATTCTAATTTAAATTTTCAAGGGACCAGGGAGAGAGAATGCATAAAATGAAAGCCTACACTAAAGCGGTGATACACCAGAAAAGGAGTGGTGAACACTTCTAGTTCTACAGATAGACACAGATCATGGAATGCAACATAAACATCATGCACAAACTGATAAGATGTAATTGAAAGTCTGAAATGAAGCAAACAACACAACCAAAGGACTGAAAACTGATCACAGAGCCTGTATTGTCATTTCCACTGTCAAAATCCTTGCATTACAATAGAAAAAGGTAGAAAACCTATTACCACCATCAAGAGGTCTGATACTTGCAAAAATCACTTGTTGAAGGTGAAATAAGAAGCTTGCTATCCAAAGAAATGTTCCCCCAAAAATGAGCCAAATCTAGCTTTTACAATGCATGGGTCGAGCCCAGGAGAGAGAAAACATGTAAAAACGTGGGAGCCATTCCTCATTGAATGAAGATGCATTAAAATAGCATGGGCATCCTTACAGACCCATGCCCTAACATTTTGGCCATGCTGAAGAAGAATGCGACCCATTTTGCATTAAAACTAGTTGTTGAAACGTCATTTCTGGCCATTACCACGTGCCAAAGACATTTTTTGATTTTATCTCCCAAAACTCCATAAAAATGAAAAAATGACCCTAGAATCTTGTAGATAATTTCACTAGATTTCCATTGATATAAAAACTCAAAAAAATGAGCTCTGGATCGAAAGTTATGGCCATTCGAAGATTTAGGCAAAACAGGGCCAAATCGGGTCGGCAGCAAAAGTTTGAATTTTTTACCCGTTTGGTCTTTGGAATTTTTTTCAAATTTTCCCACACTCCACCACTTGGATGACATGTGTCAGGCTCTGATTCATCCGTGGGCTCATCCTTTGAAAATTTCTTTTGGGCCCTTCCTTAAAATTTTTGCCACTTGGACACGTGGCACTATTTTATTGGCTCGGGCCTGAGGGGCGCACTTTGCCCTTCGAAAATTTGGCATTTTTCACTTTGGGAAAATTTCCCATTTCCCCCATGCTCCACCACTTGGATGACACATGTCAAGATTCCATTTGATGGCGGGGGTAGCGGCCAAAACTTTTACCTTTGAAAACTTTGACCTGAAACTTGGAAAATTTTCTAAGTCCTTCTCTTTTCCCCGCCACTTCCTAGGACACATTCTCCCACATCGGCTGATTCGGGATTCCTTGTCCCTGCTTGTGGATTTTTCACCTTTTCACGTCTCACACATCCCTCACGTACTTTTGTCCTGGCTATCCCGGACGAATATCTCTGAACTGCCCAAAATGGACTGTCTTTTGGAAAACCGGCCGATTCACGTCACACACGTACCTTTGTCCCGGCTGTCCCGGACGAATATCTCCAAACTGCTCAAAATGGACTGTCTTTCGGCAAACCGGCTGATTCACGTCCCACGCGTACTTTTGTTTCGGCTGTCACAAACCACGTGAAAGAAAAAACTTGATGATTTTCCTTGCTTTCGGCCGTTTCGGCTTTTCTGCGTCCCTCGCGTCCCGACGTCCCAACTGTCCCGCGGACCGCCTGGGAAAAAAATGTCTGACTTAGCCAATTTTATTTGTTTTTTTTTCAGCCCCAAGCTTGGTACAACGAACCTCAGTACGACCCGAACCCTTCAGACCTGAAATGCTTTAAAAACAGTCTCCTGCAACCTTATTTTTGCATTTTTGCATTTTTTCTAACTCGTTGGGATTTCTTCTTGGATGGGAGAGTTAGAGAGAAGCCGAGGGGCCCCCAAAAACATGATTTTGGGCCTTGAATCAATCTACTTGCTCGGGACTGAATAATTTGATGCATGTTATCAAAATTACCTTGAGGGTGAATTTTGGATAACAACCTGTACCAAAAAATCACGCCATTATTAAATCTTTCCCATACCCAACACATCTCTTACCCGACAAACCTATTCCCGAAATGCTTATTATTTATTTCCCCGCAACCCTAACGACCTCCCCTTTTCCCCATCCCACTTTCCCACCCCTTAACTCATATCATACATACCCTTTACCCTACCTATTCTCAACACACTTAAATTTATACCTCCCTACCTTGGTTTCTCTTTAACTCCCATCATAACCCTTTCTTGACCTATTTTCCCTCAAAAGCCAACCGACATCGGTCATTGGTGACCGACATCGGTCCATCATGACTAGCATCGGTCACTTGTTATTTTGACTAATTCTCGTTATAGCGATGCACGACGCCACCACCCTTGATCGATGTCGGCCACCGCTCGTGGTGACCAAATATGACAAAACCCCTATTTCTCAAAAATTCTCAAATCTAACCTAGAACCCTATCCTACCTTACCCAAACCTAACCTAAACCCCCCCACCCCTATTTACCCTACCTAGGACCTCCCACTCCCTCATTGTGACATTTTAACCACAAATTCAAAATTATCCCCCACCCAACATGGTTTTACCCAACTCTAATTTTAGCCACATATTTAACAACAAACAACAAATTGGTATCAAATCTTACCTCATTGTAATTCCGTTGGTGTGGTGGTATGTCTAACCTCTATACTAGTGGCCCACCTAAACCCTCTCCCACCTCGAGCAGGCCCAAATCACAAAATAAACTCCTCTAATCCAACCAATCAAACCGATCCCCCTAAGCTCGTGGACCCATCTACTAGCTCCTATCACTAACTCGTACTCTCCACCTCATCTGGGTACAATGCCTTGTCCTTATCTCTCATAAAATGTAACACAAATTCAAACAGATATGTCATTTTCTCCAAAGTCACAACACAACAATTATTTTGTAAAATATAGAATTTTTGTTTTATAAACCCAACTCGATTTGATCGATCTTGGTCATATCAGTGCCCTAGCCAAGCGGACATCGGTCACCCTTTACCAACATCACCAACCATTATCACCATTTATACTTGATAAGGTTCCTTTTGCCTATAACCATTAGTGATAACACCCCTTTCCTTAGCCCGACCACCTATTGAACCATACCTACAAGCCTACACTCCCCCACATTTCCTTTGTTGCATCTTGGGATTTGTTATTTCACCTATACCTTGGCCTTACTTGTGCCATGACCTATTTTCCTAAACCTGGCCTACTTCGTGTGACCATTGACCTTATGTACTCGCATTTATACCTTGCGATCTTCATTACTATGTTGTTTTAGCCTAATAACCATACCTTTCCTATTGTCATGTCATTTATCCTGACGAAACCTTTGGTGTACCGGAACATACCTAAACATTCCTACACCTGACCTATGTTGTGTTTTCAGACCATATCCTATACCTTAGATACCTGAATCACCTCACCCTTGTTTGGATAAACCTATCGACCTTGGATGATGTAGAGTTTGCAAGATCTTCAACATAGTACCATGTTACAATCTATACGTGTGCATGCATTTGATTTCCATTACCCATGAGCTGATCTTGACCCCATCCTATTACCTATTACCTAAGTTGATAATCACCCTATCCCATAATACTCATACCCATCCCCACAAATCTTCCACCACTACACATTTATCAAACTATTCACCAATTCCGTATTACACCGCATCACTGTTTGGTTTGAGGGGGATCACCTTCACCCACACATGGGGCAATCACTTCTTGTTTTTTTAGCATCGCTTACCAATACAAGCTACGCAACAAAAAGGGGAAAATGTAGACACCAAAATTGGGTCACACTCCCCTTGGTCCCCTTTCGAATAACCAACTTAAACATATTCACTTAACCATGACCCTTCTACCCCACATTAATATTAATTTAATTATTTACAATTAAATTAATACTCATCCTCACTTCATTCATTATTTAAATACCTTAATTAAAACTAATCTCCACCTCACCTAGACACCTCACCCCACCACCTCACCTAGACACCTCACCACAAACCTATTTTTAGCATATTTCCCCTTTACTAGGACTCAACATTCACTCACCATAACTAACTAAGACTTAGTCATACCTACCTTAATGAACTAAGACTTAGTTCAACCCTAAAATCATATGCCTATTCTCCCTCTAACCACATTCCCACTCATTAAAACGTAACATTCCATTTTGATACACGAGAATAGACAAAAATGGCCCAAAAGATTGCTAAGATATATCAATGTTAGTAAAAATAGGATTTTTCACCTTAACTGTCACCCGTCAATCCAAAAATGGTGTCGGTCACCCTAAACCATCATTAGTTACCTTATATTCATTTTGGTAACCTTGTTTGAAAGGTTAGCCACATTATCAAGTTTTGGAGCAAAGGAGATCTGCATGCAAGCAAGAACCAGAGCCCTTTCACACATCTAAACAGCCATAGCCAACACCACAACTGATCATAAGGTATTTGTGTTCACGGTAGCATTCTAGGAGGCACTTCCATAGTACTGACCACCACTTCATAGATCAACCATCATTATCTTCTAGCCATCATACCTAAAAACACGGTAAGTGTGCTTATCACTTGTGTCATTTCATCTTTATTCAGTTTAAAAGGTTTCTTCACATATGTTATCAGCCTTTACCTCATTTTCATCCCACCCTTGTTACCTTCCTATGAACCCAACCATTCCATCACCCACAATCATTTAATCACCCATACTTGATTCCTGAATACCTCTGAGCACTCCTAATACCTCCACAGATCTAACTATTCCCCTTACCATCTTTGTTCAATCTCAGACTAACCCCCAAAACTAGTTTATTAGAATTCTATCATGACACCTTAACCATCGTCGGTTCCCTCTTAACCATCATTGGTGACACCTCATCGACATCGGTCTCTGTATTTGGTAACCCTGCCAATAACATAAGCCTAATAACCTACATTCAAGTGACCCAAACTATCTAGAATTTGACCCTAACCTATTCCAGCACCTTGACTACCTACCCTATTCCCAGATCTGATCATAGCATAGCATGTTATATTAGATTTAATTATTGTATTTGGATGAGATGCTTAAATCATATCAACTGTAGTAGGAATTTATTTACTTACACTATCTCTTACATTAAGTTATATTAAATAGTAGGTTGACTGCCACCAATGAAGTTCCACACTTCTTGGATCTAGTAGACACTTTGCAACCCACTGGCATATATTGTTTAACTCTCTTTTGTGGTCTTGTTTTTTATTTTAGGTCGTTCCTCCTAGCCAAAAGTAAGTTCACACAATAAGCTTTGGATCAAGAAGTCAGAATGTGCACACAAACTCCAACCAACCATCACAACATGTATTCCTCCTTGGCCCATACCCTTATTTGTTTCATCTAATCCAAAAATAATATGGTGAAACACTCCCAAAAACAACATCAAATTCATCAAGTGGAATTACATCAGATTCTAATACATCTATATATTTAGAATTAATCGGCCAAAATTGAACTTACACATTTGTGTTATCATAATTTCTACACCCTTCTTCACCCATACCAAAGGATATGGATGTGGATGCTCATAAGTATTAAGACCAAACTTATTTAAAACCGCATCGAAATCAAATTAATTGAGAATCAATATCAACCAAAGCATTTAACTTAGTCCTCTTGATTTGGATTTGGATTTGGATTTGAAATATATTATTTATCTCTTCCTCCAGGTTCCTGGTTGTCCATATTGGCGGTCATGCATCATAGCCTCTTGTCTACATCAGAATTATCTTCTATCTCTACCTCCCCATCTGTCTTTACATCTATCATGGACTTCTTGGAGTCCTTAGTTATTTATTTGAATGCAATGCTAGATGTAACTTCCAACATGCATTGTCAGTATGACCATTGATATCACAATTATTGCAAAAATTATTAGGATCTTTACAAGTATTCAAAGTGGTAGTGGTATTTTTACCTTTCCATTTACCTTTGTTACTTATTTGTCCCTACTCTTTCTTTGGCTGATTTATTGACTACTTTTTCCTTGAATCCACTTCTCCTTGCTTCTTCTCATCATTTATGTAATATGCTTGTACACACGTTTCATTGAGATCATTGGGATTTATGGAGATGACCTTACTCGGAAGGTGACTGTGAAGTCCTACCAAATACTTGGTAAGAATATCCTTATCCTCCAAGTCCATATTGAGAAACATGACTTTCCTCTGAAACTTCATCATATAATATTGCAAACTTTGACCACTGGTTTGTCTAAAATACTTCCATTTAATCATATGGTTAGTCTTATGGCCAATAATATAAATTTTTTTCCTTAGCAATTCTTTAAAATCCTCCTAAGAACTTACAATAGGGCACTTATTATTTTCACAAGTGGCTAGATGGGTTTCCCACTAAATCAAAGCATGTCCTTCCATCTTGAGATGTGTAAAGGTAATCTTTTCTTCCCTAGTGACATTATGCAAACTAAAATAAACCTCCAATTTCTTTAACCATTTATCTAGTAACTCTACATCTACTTGTCCTTTAAATATTTTAATCTCAACTTTAGTTTCAAATTTAAAAGGAGCATGATCAAATTTTACCTTTCCCTTTCAATTGGATTTTCCTCTTCACACTCTTCCACATATTCTTCCTCATCATGGCTCTTTCCTATACCAAAATTCTCAGCCAAAGCTCAAACCATTGAGTCTATGGAATCTTGATTAACTACTATTTTCCTTTGTTGATATGAGAGTTCCTGTTGGTGTTGAAACACCCTTTCCATAGTGCTTTCCAACATCTCAATTCTACGGACCAAGTTCTCTTCTTCCATTTTTTCTCTAATCCTTTGTTTCCACTTCTTCGTAGATATCTCGGATCGAAGGTATTACTTCTTCACCTTTAGACCTTGTCACTATCATACAAATCACACAAGAATGAATACCATAGTCCTTGGATAATATTTTCAGCTTTGATACCAAAATGATTTGTAAAACTCTACTTTGGAAATTTACAAAACCACACAACTGCTGTTCCTACTTCCAATTTACTTGAAAATGACATTTTTGAAAGTTAGTGAATGAATTATAGCACTTAGAACTAATTTGCAACAAATAAGAATGAACAATTCAAACACATAACACAATATTTTTATCCTGAAACCCCAATTTGAGGGAAAACCAGTCGGGAAGGGAAATTGCTCTTTCTTCCTAGTTATATATTGGCCAATTAAAATGAATACAAATTACAAGTGAAGGAAGACAAAAATGTTACTTCCACCCTCTCTACTTGCTTTCTCTGCTCATACACCTTGCTTCTACAAATAAATTCCAGCACCAAATTCTTCTTGCTCACTTCTCCCATGAATTGATGATCAATTCCACATGTTCTTCTTACTTTTATAGCTTCTTCCCATGTCCTCCCATGCACTAGAGAATATGAAGGGTCAAAAAGGAAGAGACACCGTCCGGATGATTAAAACACAAGAATATTCGTGGATATATATTTTTTCTTTTATTAGTCACAGGATCATTGGTGAATGTAGACCAGTGGTTACACAACTTCATGTATGTGTAGAGGCGGTTACACAACCATTTCTCTTCATAGAAAATATTTTATGTAACTCGATCATTTTCTCCTTCTTTTCTTACTTTTTTTCCTTTTGTCTCGGTTGTTATGATGAAGTGGTGTTCTTCTAGATCCTTATGGATCATCGTGAAGGTATCCATGAGGCTTGAAACATCCCCTACTCCATTGTGCCAAGAAGGAAAATGTATTCACTACAAGATATGTGACACACTCACTCATAATACATTAGAGTGTCACATTTTTGACTAAATCCATGAATATAAATCGTCGGGACTTAAAAAATCTACCATAGAATATGTAAGTGTAGAACGTGGTGGATAGGAGGGTAGAAGAAATGGTAAGGATGAGGAGGTCATGGAGGTGACAGATATCCACCTAGGACTTGTTCTAAATGTGGACCATCGATCATTACTAGCATGATTTCCTATCCTTCCCAATATGCACACATTGTTAAAAGGAGCACAAGGTTGAAGATTTCCGACATGTATAAGATAATGAAAGGAAAAGGAAAAAGGGATCAATTGTGAGCATTCTTTGGGAATGAAAATAAGACAAAAGATATATCAAAAGAGGAGCCAACTACTAGAGCACATGTAACAACATGTGCTACTATATGTTTAAATACTACGAAATGATAAGTTTAAATATTTGAGGAAGAACATACCATCAAAAATGAGTTTCATGAGGTATGTAGGTTCTACATACACAAGGTATATTACCCCTATTAGGTCAATGAATAATTTAAGAAAGGTGGTGCTACAAAAGAAATTAGGGATGAAAAAGGTAGGATGTCAAGTTAATTATGCTAAAATGTGAAATAATAGCCTAATCTAATGCAAGTTTTTAGTAAATAAATGAAACAATGAAATAAAGAAATTAACCCAAGCAACTAAGAAATAAAGATATAAAACCCTAATTACAAAGAGGGTTAGAAGTGCCTTAGATATTCGAAGAGGTCAGCTGTCTTTGTGTCGTAGTGGAGACTAGCTAAATAGAGATGTAATATCTTCACATAGAAACCTAGAAAAATAGATCTGAAATATTTGACTAGACTTGGGAACCTAGAGAGGGATGGGGGTGTCCGTGGGAATCGTGGTCTTAATTCTAAGTGCCCTGGGTCTGCGTAGATATTTGAAAACCAAAATTTATAGTGTTACAACATATTTGCACTTATTCATTCCTGATCACCTTAAGGTCACTGCAATATTTATGAAGTACCTAAAAATTTGGAATGAACAAATCACTGTAAAAACCCCAAAAAAACATCAAAACCCTAAAAAAGAAATATGCATATGAAGGGGTCAGAGTGTCCTCGGTTTCCAAAATGGAATTATCACTGAGTGCTACACTACATCTCAGACCCAATGTATTTATGTGGGTGTGTGTGTGTGTGTGTGTGTGAGTGTGTGTGAAATTGTTCCCTAGGTCACTCTTGTGTGTGTCACACTTAAAGTAGTGAGAAATTAACTAGATGTAGAATGCAAATAATGTGTGCATGGAAACAATAGACTCCTCTCCTATAAAGTGTGATGCAGATGAACCATCATTTGTCCCTTGTGATGGAGCTAGATGGATACAAATAGATCTATAAATGCCTTTGATGGATGTAACCTTAGGTGAAGATAGTGGATGCTTAGTGCTTTGTACCTTATTATGATCACATAACTTTATATTTATATGATTCCATTGTTTGAAATTCATAATTAACCTTGAAAAGGCCAACTAAAAAAATTATTTGATGCTCAAATGACTAGAAAGGACCCAAAAAGTGTGACAAAAGTAAAAAGAAGATAAGGGTGCCTAGAGAGGATGGGAGCACATGACGCTAGCGCCCTATTTGGGTCTTTGGTGTCCAAAATGACAAATGTCGAAAGGTGAAAAGAAAGATTGAGCAAGTAAGAGTGAAAAACTTAAATCAGAAGCATAAAACAAAGAAAGGTGGCTAAATACATGGGATATTTAGTACTCTTCTTACTTATGAACCATATGAATAGTAGTATGTGTTTGAGACTAGATAATTACCCAAAGTGCATGATTTTGTGTCTACATTTTCCCCACTTTATGTTGGTGAGCAGAATGCTCGGTAACATAAAGTAGATAAATATGTGTACCTGATATCCATGTAGATTGATGTAGAAAGTGTGCCGAGGGACTAGACAAAGCGTGAAGTGATAAAAAGATGGAGCATGGAGACTAAAGATGCAAAAGTGTAAAAAAATGATCATAATGAACCTAAGGTGGAAAACACCTATGTAAATGTCAACATGTGTGATGTTGTTGTTGATGTTGATTTGTTTTATTCCCATATGAATGGGCTGCAAAAGATAAGACAATCAAGTAGTCAAATACGCATGTATATGTATAAAAATCATGTAAGGAAGTATGTAAAAGAAGATGCTGAAAATGTGAAAAAGGAACATGTGCAATTGATTTGTGATGAGAAAATACTATAGAAAGAATCGTGTAAATGATTTTGATGCGCACAATTTTGTTGGGTGATCTCACACCAAAGTCAGCGATGGAAGAAGTGTATGGAAAATTTTTCTAGTGTCGTCCTCCAACCTTTAAGCGCTTCCGCTATATAAAAAGCTGCTATAGATGGTGTGTATGAGTGCTAAGGACTGTCTACCCTGTAAAATATGTTGTGTATGACTTTTATAGACTGTGTTGAACCTAATTGTTGTGTGATATGTCCCCTGGTATTAGATAATCCAGGTAAGGCTGTTGTGTCACGGAACCAAGTCTAATTATAAGACTGAAATATGAAAAGCTGTGATCTTTGCATCTTGATATTGTGTTGTGTTGTGTATACTCTGTATGGGGTGAATGATTCAACCAAATGATGCTCCCCTCTTTGGGGGCACATGCGACGTTGATGAAGTAGTATGCAGCCCAAAAAAGGACCAACCACTATGATAAAGTTGTTCCCTACGCTGGGGGAAGGGCATGTGATCGTTAAAAACAAAGGGAAACACAAATAAGTGGCTACGAAAAACAAGTGTTAGTACAAGCAAAGACATATACTCATGTAAAAGAAAACATGTAAGCTAAAAAGAAAATGTGTAAGCTAGAACACATTAGAAGACAATGTAGACTATGAAAATCGGGTTACAAACATGGGACATCACTCACGATGTCGTAAGATAATCAAGGTCGATGAAGCAAAAGACAAACAAGTGTCCACATAAGACAAAAGGAAAATCCCACAAACAATGGCATATAATGAAAAACAAGTACAAACAATATAACAAATAACCATGGTGGCAAATAATCTCGAAAAACAAATGCTACACATGAAGCACCTATTAACATGTTAGAAAGATAAGAAGCATGTAAAATAATGTATAATATGATAATGTAAAGTGCTAAGTATAAAATAGAACAATAACACTTGTAATGTATGAAGGTGGATGCCCCTAAGAGTCTCTCTGGAAATGGTATTAGGTATTGTGCCAAACATCCATCTTTGCATGTAATGGACTGTATAATCTACGATCACAACTAGAAAAGTAAGTGAACGTGCATGTGTTTATGATAATGATAATGACATAAAAGTTATTTATCTACCATGTGTAATAAAGTGAACATGTACAAGTAAATACAAGAAAGAGTAAATGTAATGAAAATATGTAATATGCTCTAGATGGATGGAATGAAATACGAGTGAATGATAGGAGAAATGTTCCCCCTGAGTGAATGGAATTATATGTAATGAGGTTCATTTTTTTTTTCCCCTCAACATTCAAGAATGAACCGTAAACGAGAGTTTCTCATTGGGTAATGGTTCGAATTTTTTTATGTGTGGCGTGATGTGATGAATGTGTAGTGATGATATGTGACATAGAGACAAGGTTTGAGAATGTGTGATGATTTATCCTAAAGCATATATCACAAGATGAGTAGAAGAAGTGATGATTTAGCCTAAAACATATATCACTAATGGATGCTAGAAGAAGTGATGATGTAGCCTAAAGCGTATATCACTAAAGGATGCTAGAAGAAGTGATGATTATGGAGTATATCACTAATATAGGAATGTTACATGAGAAAAAGATTGCTTGGTTGAATTTGTGAGTGTGATGAGGTCCATTTGATTTGTAAACCATCAATAATCCAATATGGACCGTGAGACTAGAGTGTGTCATTGGGTAGTGAGCGTAGTACATAAAATTAGATGTGTAAAAATGCATAATATCTGTAATAGATGTGGTGATGAGAAATCATCATGTGATGTGTGTAGTGTGTAATGTATAATGTATAGTATGTAATGCAAGATGCGCAGATGAGGTAAGATGTGTAGATTCATAGTAAATGTAAGACATAAGATATTAGATGTAAGGCGTAGAATGTAAAATGTAAGATGATGTGTATGTATAAAAGTGTAAGATGTGTGAAGATGTGTGATGTGTAGTGTCTATTGTGCAGTGTGTGAGGTTCATGTGTATATGATGCCCTCAAAATTTGAGTGTGAACTGAAGCACAAGAGTGCGTCATCAGGTAATGATGATGTAGATGTGTATGTTAATATGCGAGAAGAAGTGATGAGATAATAAGATATTGTTAGATGTTAAAATGGGGGAGAGATAAAGGTGATGCCCCCAAATTTTTCTTTGGTGAATGGAATATCTGATAAAATTAAATGGTGAAGGTTCTCTACTTGATGTAGGTGGTAATGAGGGCACGTGACCATGCTCTAAGAGTGGTGGTATATTAGATAAATGATGCATAGGTGAATGAATCCTATGTACATGGGATGGATAAGCATATGATGGGAATTTTGTCACAACAAAATGTGTTAGTGATGGAGATCTATGTAAAGTTGAATGTGATGGTGATAGGCATCAACGTGGAATAAAACACGGTGGTGATTTACATTTAGATGTAATGAATTTTTGAGGAATGGGCCTATATTGTTTTGTTGGACTAAGAGAGAGATGATCCCATGTAAATTTTGTGTGAGTAGTTGAGCTAGGAGAAAATGTTTTTTAAGTTTGAGAGATCATGGAATACTATATGGAGTAAGTGATGAAATGCCGATTATGGGAGGAAATCGCAACCATGAGGTTGATAGAGGCAAACCATTGATAGAAACAAATTGATTGTTGTGAATGAATTTTAGATGTAAATGGTTCATGGAAATGATAGATTGAGATCTGCGAATCTAGTTGAGACCTAAGAGCATGTCACACTTGTCGAATACTTGTCCCACAAGAAAGGGTACGAGCATAGTGAGAGGATCTATCGTAACACGAATCTTGACAATGCCATATGAATTGTTCATCAGATATGAAATTTTTGATAGTGGATAACCAATAACGATGAGAAGTGGAATAGAACATGCACTAATGGGCCATTAATGACCAACCTTAGTATTATTAATAGGGGTAGATCTAATAGAGGCAACGATGTGTAAGTGATTAGAAGAGAACATGGCATGATAATCATGATCATAAAAAGAGATGAGCATTGGAGAAATGTCAGTGTGAGAAAATAAGAAATCAAGGGCCCCCAATGTAAGATGAGGCATTGCGTGAGATACATAATTAACCGAGGATCGATTGCTTTTGTGTCATGTTTTGGTAGAGGATTGCTAAATATTTTGAGTTTATGATTTTCATTGATAGGTGTGAAAACCGTAGGTTTTGGAAGCTTGATTTTATCATTATTGATTAGGCCTTGAATAAGAATACAAAGCTTGAAACAATGATATGTGGAATTCCCTACGCACTTTGGTGATAGTTGCGGCAATGAGATTTTTCATTGTAATTACACCCTTTTGGTTGAGATGGGTCTAATTGGATTGTAGAAGTAAGTGCAATGAGGTTACTATCATCAATTTGTGGTAGTAGAATATGTGGAGGGATAATGAACTTAGTGAATGTGCACCTAGTCGGTTGTGACTAAAGCTCTTTAGTGGAGTTGACTATAAATTTGGTGTCGGTTAGTTTAGTTACTGAGACGGTTTGAATGTCGAATTACTTTGAAAATGCGTAGAAGATGATGCTTGCTCTTGATATTTAATATTTCCTATAGATAAGAGTTTGGTTTCACAAATCTTAAGAGTATGATATAGTTGATCGAATGAAGGAGATGTCTCAAAGAGAACACTCTCTTGGAGAGGAGGTAATATAATTTGGATGAATAATTCTTGAAGCTCAGAGTCCACAAGAACATTGGACATCTTAGCTAAGATATTTTTGTATTGCAAGACATAATCTGTTAAGTGTTCATTAGATCCTTTTTTGAGTTATGCGAGTTATGCATGGAAAATCTTAGAACTGATATTGATAGAGAAGTGGGTGTGAAAAGCATCAAACAAATACGTGAAATATGTTGCCAAGTGAACATGTAGGTCATAGAACCAATGCATCACATAATCTTAGAGACTACAAGGGAAGAGATTTTCTAGGAGGGTGTGATCAAGACATGTTATGTGAAAGGCTCGAAGATGCTCTTGTGGGTCACCATGGCCTTTGAAATTAGGAAGCTTAGGAGAGTTGAAGTTTGGTGGTAGCGGATACGCTAAAATGGCGGGTGCAAAAGGAGTATGAATAAGTGAAGTGGAGTCAAGAGATGGAGATACACAAGAAGTGGCTAGTTGCAAGTTGGAGAATTTGTGTCTGCAGATCCTAATATAAAGAAGTTAAATCAAGAGTATTCAAAGAGGAACCAGGTTGTGCATTGGGAGTATTAGGTGGAATGATAGGAGCGGTAGTGGTAGGAATGGATACTAGAGTGAGAAGTTGAGTGGAGACCTTGATAACCGAAGAGTTAGCAATACATGGAGCTATGTCAACATCATGACTATTTTTAGCAGATCAAAGCATGTAAAATATGTGGAAGACGGAAAAGGAACATTTTAGTGGTGAATATTCATAGTTTGGCAAATAGTAGAATTTTGGGGTTTGATTTTGGTGAATTTTACAGCAACGGAAGTACCTAGGTTTTTCCCAAAAATTCCACAAATAATAATCTATCCCATGTGAATCACTAAGGAATTTCCAATCCCAATGTATATTTTTATATTAAATTGCCACGTGATTGACACGATGGGATTTTAAAACATTATTGTTTCGCTAAGAAATCTATGGAACCTTATTGGTTCTTTGGGCTTATTCGACATGCATGGGATTTTTTTCTAGGAATTGGATTAGATATATATATATATATATATATATATATATATATATATATATATACATATACACAAAGGTGATGTTTTCCCACAATTTTCCAATTTGCAAATTTACGAAGTAGTAGAAAGGGATTTAGCGAATCGACATATTGTAATTTTCTTACAAAATTTCAAATAAATCTAGGTCTTTCCAGGGCCTAGCTACTATGTTGTAGTTTACATCCTATAAGTACTTTACTGCAAGTGAGTCCTCTCGATCTGTTTGAGACATGTTTTCTTTCATGTCACATTGCTTTATCTACAATTCTACCTTTGTAAGTTATTACAAAGCTTGAACATCCTCATCCTCATAACCACTATGATTTTTTATGTCATCTAGAATATTCCTCCACTTGTAGAGAATCATAACTAGTTTTCCTATCTTAGATACATCTATGTAATATATATATATATATATATATATATATTTTTTAAAATCACTTCATATATCTTCACAAAGCTAACATTCTATATATTCCTTGCTTTATCAGTGTATCTTCTTTGAATCTTTTTGTTAATGTTATCTCTTATGCAGTATATATATATATATATATATATATATATATATATATATATATATTATAGTTTCACTTTCCATTTATTCCTGACCATGAAATCCACCGAATTCCATCATTGTGAAGTGTGGTGGAATCTTTGCCACGTGTACCACCTTGGACCATTGATGAATGTCACTGAAACCGCCTCGTCCCACAATGAACTCGAAGGATATATAAAATGTGGTACATTCCATAGGTTTCAAATTCTCCGAGGCATTTCCTTGGGAGACTGATGGAATGGCGATGCGTGACATAGACCTCCCGGGAGCCGAGACTCACTTTGGACCCAAAAATTATCAATTACATCTCATTCCACGGGGTTCATGTCTGTTGGGAGGATTTGGTTTGGAATGGGAGGTTAACAGAATGCTAAAAAATAATAATGTATGAAATAGAGACCATACAGAGATGTCCAAAATGAAAAATTCAAGAAATGTAAAAGGGAAAAAAGTTACAACAATGAATGAAAAACCAAATAATTAACATTTGGAAAAACAAAAGAAAAAATAGCAGTTGTCGAGAAAATTAAAGGCATCTTATCACAAAAATGCTTACTTGTTACCACCATTTTCCTCACTGCGATGTACTTAAAACTTTTTAAACCATGGAAACATAATGTATTGAGTGTACTCCAAGCATGGATTTCCTTCAACAATTTGAGGAGGAAAAGATGATTTCTTTATCTTCACATTCAATTCTACTTGTAAAAATAGTTGTGTTATAAATCCATCAGAAATTGTATAGTAATACTAATTATATTTTATTAATGTTGAGAAAAAGTTGGAATCTATCTCTCCACAACAAGAATTTACAACAAATTAATGTAGGGGTTTACACCACCTCTCCGTTCTCCATGAGTATTACGAAGTGGGATCAATCTTTGACATATTTTCTTATCCTTTTTGTAGTCCAGAAAACATGTCTATAATATTTAATATAAAGGAAAAACATGATGTAATGTGAGACTAGATATAAATGGCACAAAGTTAGATATTAAAAACATCAAGATCCGAGGATATTTTTAATTCCTGCATCTTTCATCGATCTCCTCATCATGTGAAACTATTCCCACCTACCCCCTTTTACATAGATGTTTGAAAGTCACGAGAAGAACATAAGCGATGTCATTTTGATAATCCAACTCAAAAAGAAGAGTTTATGTAAATAGTGCTAATGATAGAGATGACATTATATGATAGGAAGAGAAGCATTTAAAAATCATCAAGATTCAAAATGTGCAATATAAATAAGATAATATGAAAAATCAATAATTATTTAATATTAATCAAAATATGTCATGTTTATTACACAAAATAAAAATTCATACAATGAAATTTTTAATAAGTAGATGACATTATTTCTCTTCTTAAGGACTTTAGTCTCACTTACTTAGCCTTTTGTTCAATGTTAAATGAAATTATTTTTCCTTTCATAATATTTTCATAGTGTTTATAAGTAAATGATAGTAATATTGAGATGATTACTTTGTTCCTTTATCTACGAGTACTTTTGAGCAACCAAACTTATAGACTTCTAAAAGAATCATATTGTACCTCTTATCTTGTCACTAGTGACTAGGTTTTCATGAAAACTTTCTTAATGATACATTAATTTGTTATGTTTCTTAAGATCCTCACAGACCTTGATCATGGCTCTGGTCTCAACAAAGTTTCATGATAGTGACTGAATCTCCTTAAAACCCGAAACTCTATCCTTTGTTGCTAGTCTTCTGATCATGCCTTCATATTGTAGATACTTTCCTATAGATATTCATCAACATGTCTTTAAACATTGTGTTCTTTCCTAGGTAGTGATCAAACTTGAGTCATGTCATTATGATACTGGAGTCAACATTTTCTACTTGATTACTAGCCACATGATATGCTTCTTGACTGTTACTTTTGATTGTGCCAATCAACTTGCACTGTTACTATCATAGTTACTTTATGATAATATCATTCAAGTTTCTTGAACACATTCTCCAAATAGGAACATGACAAGTATAAAAAGAATACCCTTATCATGATTGTATCATATGTGAAACATCAAATCAAAGCATTCAAAGTTCTCTCAAGAATAATGATACTTTAGCTAGCTTTGACACATTGACATTTCATTGTCAAACCAAAGAACCCTGTATACATTCTCAACCTTGAATTCATAGTCTCATACCATAATGAGTCATAGATGGAAGACCATATATTCTATCTCAAATCCTTTGAAATGATGAACACTCTTGGTAATTGGATATTCTTATGACAAACCTCATACCTCTGATGAATCAATAATCTCTTCATGAGTAGATGCACACCTTATTTGGCTTGATGAAAACATTTAGAACCTCTATACAACAGGACAAACCTCTATACATTATGACAAATCTTGGTCATCAAGACTCCTTCATTAATCAACTAAAGATAGATCATACCTTGGATGAATCAATGAACTCAGAGTCCTTCATGAGCATATACATACTATACTTTGATTTCAAATTGAGAACAGACCTTGAGATCACCTATTTCATGTTTGATTAGCTACAACAGAGACTTCTTATCATTAGAGTGTCTTTGGCTGCTCAACAAATCATCTAAGTTGTTTGTTCTCTTCTCAAACCTTTGATACATCTTCAATTTTCTTGATGTATTCTCTAATTCTAACTATAGTAATATTATTATTCCTTCTAACTAAGTTATATGAGAGAGATAAAAATATCACCTCATCATTTCACTTTGTTATATATCAATTTTTTCTTTCAAAAGAGTCAAACCTTATGATTTTTGTACTTTGATCATACTAATATAGATCAAGCACATTGAAACTGAATAAATGGTAGGTAATCCTTATCCAATGTGATGTAGCATGTCAATCAAGCAACCATGAAAAATTATGGATTTTTTTTTGTAATTTCTTCTTATACTAATGTAACACTCTTGTAAAACATAATACATGTTAAGTGACAAAATATTATATAGACCATATCAAAAATAACTTGAAAAGAATTCAAATTTCTTTGAAGAATTCCTTTGAGATCAGTTACATTTTATTCTCCTTAAATTTCTTAATTCTACATCTAAACTTCTTCTAGGTTTCCACGACTCTTCTTCTTTTAAATTATTATAATTATTTTTTCTATTTCTTGAAAGATGTAATGTTGATTGTTTTTTCTTAAATTATGCAAGATTCATTGATTAAGGAAAATGGAAACTAAAAATGGAAACTCAACCTCAAGAAAAAAAGCTATTCCAACCCCTCCTGGTAGTGGTATTGGAATTCGAAAAATAACATCTTATTTTGAGAAACCATATAAGGAAACCCATCCTTCTCTAATAGAACCATCATAATCAAGGGATAATGATTACATTCAAAATGAAACTCAGAATGATAATGTGTTCATTTTTTATTTTCTTGATGTTGTCAATGACAAACAATGAAATGCCTCCCCTTGAAAACATTCCATTGAATGATGTTGAGTTTGACACTGTACCACCTACCCAATTGAATGAAGATGACACTGCATCACTTACCCAAGTGAATGTTGGAGGTGAAACTTATGGCAGTCAATGAAATTTAAATTCCACCAAGGAAAATACTCAACGGACACCTATTTCTAAAAGAAAGATAAAGGAAAGAAAATGGGAATTGGGAAGGAGTTTTTGAGGCTAGAGTGGGTTTCTACGTTTCGTTTATTGAACCTATTGATAATGTGAATAAATATAAACCTCTCAAATAATGAAAATGTACAATATGTAGCTAGAAATTGGGCAGGGATAAGACAATGCAACTTAAGTTGGATACTATTGAGAAGCATGTAGGAAAGATATATGAAAAGATAATTGTAGATGGCGTTGAGAAGAATGTTGCTAGATGGAAAAATGCAGATGATTGTTTGCATATTAGGTATGAAAAATAATTTGAAGAGCACAAGAGAAATGAAAGAATAGTTGCAGAAAATGGAGGGAAAATTACCTCTTAATTTAACAAGATCATTCAAAACAATCTTTTAGGTAAAACAGTTCAGCTAGCTATTGTTTTTCACATTTTGAAAAGAGGCCATCCTATAACAAATTTTCCTGAACAAAAGAAGATGTTGTCTTTTCTTGGTGTCCCACACTTTCCTCATTCTCACTGGTCAGAAAGTAGTGGTTGGGATTGGGCAAAATGCCTAGCTACGATTAAGAAAGAAGACTTGAAAGAGAAAATGAAGTCTGTACGATACATATCTTTGTCTATTGTTGAGGTTACAATAGTAGATAATACTACTTTAGTCTGTATGCATGTGTATACATTGTTGAAAATTATGTGATACAACCTAACTTACTTTCCATTCACAAGATGAGAGATAAATCCAATGTTGAAAACCTTTGTGAGTTGGTGATAAAAAGTTTGAAGGAGATCGGTGACATGGATGATGTTGTAATTGCATCAAAGCTGATATGTGTTGGGGAAGATGGGGCATCTATAATGCAAGGTCATCGTAATGGCATGTGTGTAAGAATCCAAACATATCATTTCCATTATATGATTTCCATTCATTGTATGGCTCATAGAATGAACCTAGCTTACAAAATAGTTGGAAAATTTAAACCTGTAGAAAAAGTTAAAGAGCTTGTTTGAGTGGCATATGATTATTTCTACCGTAGTCCTAAAAGGTTTCTAGAATTCCAAATATTTTTAGGAATTAAAAATGGGTGTAAAATGTTGGAATATGTTGACACCAGGTGGATCTCATTATACCAACCGGTTTTTACGGTGTATGAAGAGTATCAATCCTTATTAGGAGTGATTGGGTAGAATCACATGGAAGTGGACAAGGCCCAGGATTTTATACATTGTTTGACTGATATAGAGTCATTTTTGATGTTGTGTGGTCTCCTTCCCATGTTGGAAGAAATGCATTGTTTAATTAAAAAAACAAGAAATAACTATCTATATTGTTGATTTTTCTAGTTTGAGGAAACAAATTTGTATGGAAATAAAATATTTGTTTGTCAATGAAACTAATTTTATAGGTCCAAAGTTTGATGGTTGGAATGATTTGATAAATATTGGAAATGCAAATAGCTTTCTGAAGCTCAATTTTTTTGGGGAAGTATGTGCTTTTGTATGTGGATATGAGATACCGATGTACATGTTTAAAGTAGTATCAATAAGGTTGAGAAGGTAAATGTCACAGGGCCACTATTTGATAACATTGTATTATCAATAAGGGAGAGGCTAAGAGAAATTGCATATTTCCTACTAGAAGAAATAGGGAACAATTTAGAAGGGATGTTTTACTTGAAGAAATGGCTGTAGTAAATCCCACCTTTTGGAATCCTGTCCAAAATGAAAGATATATATAGGAAGACTACTTCAAGAGGTTGACTACATTGATTCAAAAATTTTAATCCTATTGATATCAATGGAATGAATATTCTAGGTATTTTAAGCAAGGACAATTTGATTGATCAATCTCATGAATTCACCTCTACAATGATTCAAAAATTCAAATGTTTGGATAATCCCTTAGAGTGTGGAGCAATAACCCGGTTATGGAAAAAAATTGGGTTGAGTACTATTTTACAACAAACCATGTTTGAGTTTTTCTCATTGGTTGATCTATGTCAAACAATGATTTTGGGTTTAGTTGAAGATGAGAGAATTTTCAGTTCCTTGGCCTTTATAAAGTCAAAATTGCAAAAAAAAGCTTGAAATTTTTTGGAAAATTATTTGAGAATTTACACATCATGGTACAAAGTGGATAACTTTCCCTATGATAGAGCTATGATAGTATGGAAGTCGATTAATGAAAGGAGAGGGGTTGAAAACAATGGCACAAATACAACAGATGACCCTATTGAAGTAGTTGACTATCAACGAAGAGAGAGTCAGTCTCAGAGATCTGGTGAATCAAGTGATAGAGATGATCCAGGTCCATTGAATTGGAAGCTTCCATTTGTGGATATCCCATGATATAGATGTTCATATAATAATTAATATATTCAAATATTCAGTACATTGTTCTGAATCTTTGGTAATATCTTTTCCTTATTTGTATTTAAAAAAAATAGTGTGTCGATTTGTAGTCTTTGGAATGAAACTTGAAATACATTGCATTGATTAGTTATAGTATGTACTGAAATGAGCATGCATCCATCCAACTTTGGAGTTAAAGAATGAAATAAACACCTCGCTTTAAAACCCCTTGTAAGTTAAAGAACAAATTAAAACCCAACTTTAATCCCTTGCCAAAACTATAATTTGCAACTTTAAAAAGATTAAAATTTCTCAAATAAGAATTATCACTCACCCCAAACTTACCCTAAAGGTAAATCAAAAGAAAAATAATAAAGAAACCTACATTAATTTATGAAATATTTTTTAAAAAGAAACTCCGAACTTAAAATGAAAAATTAGCTGATTTTTTTTAGGAGGGGGAGTCATCCTAGATAAATCATATCATTAAAACAAAGTATCCAACCACCTCCTCAAAACATTTCCTATTGATTCAATCTATAATCATAGAAATCAGCTCCAATCTATAATCATATTGATTCCATTTCCATTTTGATTGCTTAAACATTACAAAGTCATATCTTAATGAATATTTAATATATATCACATACAATGTTGTTGATCTCTTTTATAGAAAACATACAATGTGCCTAGTTGGCTATTAAATCACAATGCATTTTCATTATTATATAATTTAGGCATATAAGAGTTGTGGTGCTTGATTTTGAGATAGAATAAGTGGCTTTGCTTGAATCATTACTGAAATGAAAATTTAAAAATAACACTATTCCTCATTGAACTTGCTTGAGACATGCCTTGTATGAAAAAATTGAAGATTGAAAAAATGGAACAATTTTCAAAATTAAATTACCCTTAATTATATCATCTTTTGTAACATGCTCCACTCTTCATTTGTTGGAATTACAATTTGTTGTAAATCAGAGTGACTGACATGTAACTTTGTTAGCAATTCATAATTGAGAGTGGAGCTTTCCTTTACTGTTGTATGCAAACTTACTGACAAGGTTATCAATGGTTTAACAAAGTCAAATTTTTTTGTCTCATCTAGCTTCTTAGGAATTCGGCTCTTCTCTTGCATCATTTTTCTTTCATGTTCTTTTGGAATGCATCCTTCTTAATGAATTGGTGTGTTTTGTCAAAAGGAATTGGAAAACAAAGCTTTTTGAACTCCTATACCTTTCCATGCAGCTCATGTAACATTCTTGGATACTTATTCAATAATTAATATGCTTCTCCTAGCATCACACACTTCCAAATGATAGATGATACCTTTATTGAGGCATCAAACTAGTTCTAAATTCCTCTGGATGCTAGTTTTGTGTCATTGAATTTGTAGATAGCTTCCAAAATTTTCCTTGTTATATCCTCTCTTAAAGCCATCACTTTTCTACTACCTGTTACATGTTCATGAATCTTATCACAAATTCTTTGTAGATTAGCCATGAATTCAAACAATCTAATCAAATCATCAATTTTTGGTTTATTTCCCCCAAACATTATCCGTCATATTAATCAATGTCTTTTTATAAAATTTAGATAGTTTGATGTTGGAAGACTGTATTTCATTTTCCTTTTTTGCTTTCACCAATTCCTATTGCAATATTTCATTTTTTTTTTTCCTCTTCCTTTTGCATTCTTCCCCGAGTTTTCTCTCTTCATCTAGGCTTTGTTCCCATTTTTTGGCCTTTTCTTTCTCTTCCTTCACAACCTCTTTCAATTCTCCCAATGTTTTTTTCTAATCTATTATTCTTACTCATTGTTTCTTGTAACTTTTTCTTCGCTTCTTCTAGTTCTACATGTGCATGTTCATTCAAAACAACTGCATTCATAGAGGTAGATGATTTTATCTTCCTCTCTAACTCACCTATCTTATTAAGTGCCACTTTTCCTTTTGCTTTCTCATTTTCCAGGTCTACCTCTAACTTTTGAATTTTATTATTCAACTTATTGTTCTCTCTCTCTCTCTCTCTCTCTCTCTTCCTTTATAAATGTTATGTAAACCGCATCATTGTTCCTTTTCAATACATTAATTTTTTCAGAATGTTTCATTGCCTTGAAATCCATTTAAAGGGAGATCACATCATAGTCATTAGAAACCATTTGATTCTACGGTTTTACAACTTTGGGAACAACATAGATGTATTCCATGGTATCTATGGTTGGGTTATATGTAGGCAATACCCTCATTGTGGCTGGATCTAAAGTTCCAATAGCCTATAGAATTTTCTTCTTGTTTCTTTTATCTCTTTCTGATTTATTGGCAAACTCATCTCGGTAATCAAAACTTGAGGTGTTTGTAGGAATGAAATGTTTCACCTTGAATGGAGAAGGAGTAATTGAATTTTGGGGAGAATTTCCCTATGGAATGAAAGTTTGTTGAGGGGTGGTAGTGGCACCACCTTCTGTAATTAGTTGCCTTGAGGCAAGAGTAATTGTACCTATGTCTACCTTTGTCTTTTGCCTCTTCTTGATTCCTTGTTGGAAAATAGCCATAGGAAATTCAATTATCTGTATTGGCCTCTTTAAGTTTACAATACTATGTTGACTACTACCATCATCACTATAACCACCAACATTAACAATACTAATGATTCATGGCCAACTTCTCCTCTAGGATTTTCAACATGTGGCTAAACTATTTGTCAAGGATTTGACTTCAGAGTAACTTGCATTGGATTACTAGTTGTAGATGTTTTAGTATGTAGTGGTCCTTTCTTCGAAGGAAAATTTAAAAGGCCTGATCGATTGGAAACTCTTATAGGATGTGCCTTTGATGGAAGACAAATGCCTTATCCTGTTGAACCCAAACCACCACCACTTAAAGCAATAACTATTCCCTGTAGAATATCTTTGTTTCAATCTTTCATTGAGACTTGGTTTATATGTGCTAGGGGGAGTATGTAATTCCTCAGAGTTAGTGTCATCATCACTACTTTCCTCTCCAGGATGCACTTCATTCCAAAATTTTCTAAAATATACATCTTCTGGAATATAATCATACTCTAAAACAAATTTTAGATGGCCTAGGTCCTGCCTCATAGACTAAAAGGAAATAATTTTTACCTTGTCCAATTTTTATCTCGTAATTTATGATGTAATTCCTTTAGCATGCTTTTAGAGGACTTTTTATCAGAGTTTGCATAAAATTTGGTAGATTGAAAATCCTCTTCCTGCTTTTGTAAAGGCTCAAGAAATCCTAAAATTTGTGTTGAAAAATCTTGAAAACTAATTCCTTTCTCAACAACAATTTCATCCATTGATTTTTATACTTCATCCCAAGATTTATTGTTTTTGAAATTTTCTTGCAAGGGTTTTCTTTCATGTTGAATTTTAGTAGCAGATTTCTTATTCACCACTACCCTTTCTTTAATCACCTCACATGGGTCATACACCCAGTGAGAGTCAACATCAAAGTTAAAAATTTGTAAGATTTCATGTGCCACATTGAATGCTTTTCTTTCAAATGTGAACCCTCCACATGAAAATGGTAAGGAAGGAAATATGATCCTCTTTTGTTGAGTAACAAAATATAGTTTATATGTGCTTTCCATCTATCATATATATTCCAAGGCAAAAACCCTATCTATGTCATGTATTGAAAATTTTCATGGTTGTACTCTGATCCATAAAACCTTAGCATAATATATTCCTCCATGAAGTACCAGTCTGCTAATTGTATTTTTGATCCCAGTTGAATGCAATCTCTATAGTTCATAGGAAATCTAGGCAATGTAATTTTTAAAATTGCTTGATAAATTAGAGCCCAAAAATAATCCACAAATTGACTGTAGTCCCTTCTATTATCAAACATCCTTATCTTGGGGGTCCACTCAGTTAATGGATGCATCACTTTTGGCTAGCCCTCAACATTATAGGGTTGAATTACAAGTTTTTTTTTTCCAAACCATTCAACAAACCACCATAGAATTAAATAGCACAAGTAGGTAGTGAACCTAAAGGTCTTAGTGTCAGAGCCTTCTTTGATTGTTAAGAATTGTTTATGCATAGATTCTGCAATGTGCCCAACAAATCTGTATGCACAAGGTGGAGAAACAAAATGGATATTGTATACCATTTCCAGGAGGGTTTCATCCACTTTCTCATCGCTATCGAAGCCAAGAAAAAATAATAACATAGAAATGGTATCCCTGACCCACGGTTTAAACATCTCAATTGCATATAGAGGCTTCCCTTTTGGTACCGTTCTCAATCACTGTTAATTTTTGCAAAAACTCATCTCTGGCATTTTGAGTGGTGGCATAATAATCACTAACAATTTTTTCTAGGTTTATACTGATGGTTCCTAAATCTTTGATTTCAAACCCTAATGCATGGCCAATATTTACCTCCATAATGGAAAAAAATTCTTCTCCATTTCTATTTACAATATCTTTTTTTTTTCGTCCCATCGTAATTTTGGGCACATAGAATGAAAATTTAGGGGGGTAAAATTTTTGGAGCATCATGTGTCCCAATCTAGCCCCCATGTTATCCAACCTTTATGTTTACCTGATGGGTCCAAACATTTACTTTAAATTTCCTTATTCTCATATGAGTATCTAAGTTGTGAAGTTCTTGTGCCAATTACAAGATCATAAATATCATGATATTCATCAGTAAAACTAGGGGTTTTAAGTAGTTTGGTATATGGGATTTGGGTTTTACTTTTACTTTGGGGTCCTGTGGAAGTAGACATGCTTGGAATTTTGGATTCTGGAAACCCTCAACCCTAATTTGTCAACCCTTATATTGAAATATTTCAAAGTGAAGGCTTATACAATGCTACTTATAAAAAGATAATATTTAAAGAATCAAGATTCAAATGTAGGATGACACTTACTCGGAAATATGAAAATTTTAGGTCTTATAAGGTCCACAACCTATATGAATTTATTTTTCCTTATGTTGCAATATGCCTTCCAAAAACATAATTTTAATTGTCAATGGACATTTAATATCACCTCACAACTTACAAGCACTAGTAGTACCACATCACTATAAACAATTACGTCTTTCACTGTACTTTGTAGATGTCAAATTTAGTCTCTTTTCAAATTCCATTTAGTGGATGACAATTGTCACTTGGTTAGGCCTATTCGGGAACTTCCATTCGAAATGTGAGTGTGTTAGGCCTTTATCCCAGACTAGAGCCTATGCTATTGATATTAATATATCCAATGATCCAGATTATTTATCAAATGACCATGTGGCAGGACTTTGGTTATCCTTAAGGAAAAGGCATTCCACAGATTCCAAGCCCGCAAAACAAACCAATTCAATAAAGTTTCGGGTTTGCGGTGTGGGAATCTAATGATTTGGATGTTTAATTTTTGTGGGCCGTTGAAAAGATTTTAAATCCCCACTTTTTCCCATGCCACGGGAAGAACTCTATTGATTTATTTTTACCTTGCCCCACGGACATGAACCTCTCGGGATTTAGGTGGGATGAATTAAAATTTTGGGTTTGGGTTTATTTTTGGTCATGGAATATATGATGGGCCCCAACATATTATATATATGTGGCAATTTATTTTTGTTTCAGGTCCATTTTTGGGGCTTATTTTTGAAGCAAAGGAAGTATATTTTTTAATATACGGGAATGTTATTTTTTTAATATACGGGAATGTTATTTTTTAATAACTTGTGTAATTAATTTTTGAATCTTGATAATTTAAATAAATTTCAAAATTATTTTTAGATGTTATATATTTCATAATTTTGACATTTTTCATATTTATTTTATTCAAATTAATCAGATATATATTGAAAGAAAATTAACATTTTCATTAATTTTTGTTGAAGGGTAATTCATTTTCTAATGTCTCATGTATGAAGGGTAAAACTTAACCTAGCAGTCAAATTAAAGTATGGGGAGCCCTTCAAATTTGATTAATGAATACAATGATGGTCATTTCAATATAATTTGCAGGCATGTCACCTTTTCATAAAGCTTAGTAACTTTTGAATATACATGACAATTGAAATATGTCACTTCCAAATTTCTAAAATGTCATTTCTTATATTTTATATATGTAGTTAGTTTTTTTTTTTCAAATGTGTCTCCTCATATATGTGATGAAATCTAAAAAATCTAAATAATAAATGCATCACTTTAAAGTTATGGGAATATTGTTTTTTTATAGATAAACACTTTTGACTGGAGCTTTGAACTAGGGGTTCTTGGGTCCCCTCCCTTACAAAAACGTTGCATACAATATCGAGAAGCAAGGAAACCCAAAAGTAGGAAAGATGACTAAGCATGGCTTCCTTGAGAGAATGACAAACAAAAACAAAAAAATATATACTATATATCTAAGATAAGCAGGAGCATAATTATTTTGGTAATTCAGATACTTCAGTGATGCTCCTGATAACTATCTGCACAACCCGTAATAGAAAGGAATATGCATCCCTTCATTTCTCCTTGATTTTAACAATTCGAGCCGAAACAGGCCAATTGGGGAGGATAATGCTTCCAAGTCGAGGGGGCTAAGTAAGTAGGCCCTTCCTCCTTCATTTAACATTTCTGATGAACAGAGATAACAAATTCCCAGAGTGACTTATACCTCCTTTCTAATTCCTAGACATGGGCCCGAGCAACCAAATCCCCATCAACCACCATAGAAGCTTGCAATAGAGTGGTAGGAAAACATAAATTTTCCACCACTTCCTCGAGACCAACCGCGTGCCTAGGTTGAATAAGATGCCAAGATATTAGTATATCCTCATCCTTATTTCCTCCAATGAGTAGTAGGTGGGTGAAAAAAATGGAAGTGACCTCGAAATTGATGTGAGCTCGACCACAACCTTGAGTATAATCCTCCCTAAGAATTCTTTCTACAACATTCTCCATGGAGCCATAACCAATCCGAATATTTTACCTAGCTTGGCAAAGATGATGGGGGCATAGAAGGCCATCTCCCTCAAATCCCCCTGGAGAAAGAGCCTTAGTATCGGAGGAATTTCCATGGAGAAACCGAGAACCGAAAAAAAACCCTAGCGCTAGAAAGGGAGAGGAACAAAAGCAAAATGTCGAGGGAAAGGTCGAGATGGCCCTTTAAGAAGATCACCTCCCACGATTAAATCCTACCCGCCACCAGCTCATTATTACTATGTTACTTTTATGAATAAAGTATTAAAGTATTTTCCATATTTATTAAATATCTTGTTTCCTTCATGCTAGAAAATATGACGTGGCCAAGAATTATATTTGATAAGACATTTCTAAACTGCGAGGGTGTCGATTAAATCTCTAGCAAAGCACACTTTACATGAATAGGTAATCAATTTCAATTAAAATTCAGCTTGAGGCTATCAATTTTGGGAGGATATTCACCATTCGATTTCCAACTATTTTCCAAAACCACGAAACAAGTTACAGGGATATTTGCAAGGAATTATATATGTTTTTTTTGGGGGCTTTCCTTAAAATTTTCCTTGAGGAAGGGTGGGGTTATTATGAAAATCTTGTTGAAAATTAGTAAGTGTGTTGAATTGGTCTCGATCGAAATTAGTATCCTCATCATATAACTTCTCACTATCAGATGCTTCTATTTTGTGAAGAGGAACATTGTGAGAGATGGCAAAGGGATTTTTAGTTGTAGTCATTGATGTAGAGACCTCAACCATTGATTTAGAAACCCTATAGGATGATGGAGGAAGCTCAAGGTGCTTAGGAGACCCAAATTGACCACTATGAATGATGGTCATAAGAAGAAATCCCTAGAAAGAAGGTGGATTCAAGCGTGGGGTTCACCAAAATTATTATGCTAAAATGTGAAATAATAGCCTACTCTAATGTAAGTTTTAAGTAAATAAATGAAACAATGAAATAAAGAAATTAACCCAAATAACTAAGCAATAAAGATATGAAAACTTAATTACAAAGAGGGTTAGAATATCCTTAGTTGATTCAAAGAGGCTTTTGTAATGTGTCACAGAGGAGACCAAATGAAAAAGATGAAATATTGTCACACAAAACCTTAAAAATGTAGATCGACTAATTTGACCTGGACTAGGGTGCTTGGAGAGGTATGGGGGTGCCCATGGGTGCCTTGGTATTGATTATGGGCTCCATGGTCTACGTAGATGCTTGAAAACCCAAATTTATAGGGTCACAAGATATTCAAAATTGTTTTCTCTTGATCACCTCGAGGTTTTTATAAGATTGCTGAAGTACCTAAAAATTTTGAATGAATTAATCACCTACAAAACCCCAAAAAACATCAAAACCCTAAAAAGAAATATGCATATGAAGGGGTCGACTGTTCTCGCCTACCAAAATGATGGACTTATCTCGAGTGTTGTACTATATCTCGGACCCAATGTAGTTCTATGTGTGTGCAGAATTATGCCCTAGGTTTCTCTTGTGCGTGTCGTAATTGAAGTAGCGAGAAAGTAACTAGATGTAGAATGTAAATAATGTGTGTATGGAAACAATAGTCTCCCCTCATAAAAAGTGTGATCTTTGATGAATCATATTTTGTCCCTTGTGAGGGAGCTAGATGGATGTAAAGGAGCTATAGATGCCTTTGATGGATGCAACCATAGGTGAATATAGTAGATGCTCAATGCTTGATCCCTTATTATGATCACATAAGTTTATATTTATATGATTCCCTTTCTTTAATTTCATAATTAACCCCAAAAATTTTGACTAAAAAAAAGTTAAGACGCTCAAACGGATAGAAAGGACCCAAAAAGTGTGACCAAAGTACAAAGAGGACAAGAGCGCCTAGAGGGGACAAGGACATTTGATGTTGGTGTCTGGATGGGCGCTGGTGTCTAAAATGACAACTACCAAAAGGTGAAAAGAAAAGCGAGCGAGTAATAGTGCAAAATTGAAACCACAAGCATAAAGAAAAGAAAGGTGGCAAAATACATGCGCTAATTAGTACTCTTCTTACTTATGAACCATGTGAATAGTAGTATGTGATTGAGACTAGATAATTACCCAAAGTGCGTGATTTTGTCTCTACACAAATCAACAAAGATGAGAGGTTTTGATAGAGAGATACTTTTTGATGCATGTATAGATGATTGGAACATTAATGACATCATGGTTGACACGTACACAAAATTTAACATACTCATAATATATTCCTAGAACAAGATGGGGTGACTAGTGTTACATACATCCCCACACATTTTGTTCATGGCTAACAAAACACGGGTCGTACCTATAGGAGAACTAAATATTTCCATGATCATTATTATGGGGGTGAAGTTCCATGGGGATTTTGAAGTCATACCATTAGTTGAATCAGATAATTTTCCAACACTAATTGGAAGACCTTGGTGTTATTCCATTAATGTTGACTTGAAATTTAAGAAGCGTTATGTAAGTTTCAAAATAATGGTCGAAGACCATCTTTCCTATGGACCCTAAACAGAGTGCACCATATGTGGATACTATGGAAGAGCAAAAATATTTGGAGCATATATATAATATCTAGGCTATCGGGATAGATAATTTTGAGCCAACAATGGAAGGAGAACTAAAGTGGGGTGATAACCAATCTACGTCCAACACAACTAGTGTGACATGTGAAAATTAGGCACATGGCTCATATGAACTACTAGGGTGAGAGTGTGGAATGATTCAATTCTCATTCAAATACAATACTATCAAAACATCCACAAGTATATGAAAAAGTATTTGAAAAATTAGTACAAAAAACACCCAAGTATCCACCAATTTTGAGTGGGAATGAAAATATCCAAGAATTTATCAAGGACACATAAGCCTACATGAAAATTGATAAAGCACGATTGAACTATTTAGTTTGTTTTTTAGAAGGTACCACAAAATATGGTGGTCAACACATCAGTTGACATTATTATCAAGTATAGACACAAAGGATGCCATAAAGGCTCATTCGAACAACGTTATGGCGTGTGAAGATACCCTACCTATAGTGGAGTAACTAACCCAACATAACATATATCTAAATGTGTGGAGATATGGATGACTACATAAGTTAGCAATTCCCTATGGACACATATATTATATCATACACTACGTGTATGTGAATAAGTATGGTATTTCAGCTATGAGATGTAAAGAGAATTGAGTTCTTGAGAAAGACCGACTCAAGGATTTCTCCATACATTTTCCTTTGTATCATCAGTACCTTGTTTGACTTCTACCCTTTGATATATAAAAGATGTGATATTTGGAGATGTTGTCCTATAGAAGATAAATTTTGGTGCTACACAAGGATAAAGGTTTTACACTACGTTGAAGATATTGAGGACAACATCTCCAGTGGACAGGAGGAAGTAATATTGGAACAACTGATTTGTGTGCGGAAAGGTAAAGAAAAAGTGGTGGAAAAAATATCCACTGAAGATGATAATTATCATTTGCATGTGGATGTTTCTTATGGGTCATGAGGGATCATAGATAGAAAGGAACAAGGGATTTGACCACAAGATGAACCTTTCAAATCCATACAGATTAACATTGGTAGCAAAAATAAACCAAAAATGGCAACCACAAGTAACTACCGGAGTGAATCGAAAATAAAAAATGTTGTTAAGTTGTTGGGTGAGTATGAATAAATATTCCCTAGAGACTACTATGAAATGAAATGACTACAACCAGCATTGTGAATGATGTAAATCAAGTTAATAGAAGGGGCTAAGCCGGTTAGAAAGTTCCCTTATAGGACGAATCCAAATATGCGAATGAAATTCAAACAAGAACTTGACAACATGCTGGCCACAAGAGATATTATACCAATGGATGAATCTGAATGGGTAAGACCTATGGTGATCAACATAAAGAAGGATGTGCACATCGTAATTTATGTGGATTATCTCTCTTTGAAATTTGTGTGTATAAGAGATCCATTCCCTACTCCTTTTACTGAGAATAAATTTTAGGTGTAGTGGAAGAGAGATATATACTTCACAGATGGATTCTCTGGTTATCACCAAGTCAGAATTGTAGAAGAGGATAGACCAAAGATAAATTTTGTGACTGAATGGGGATCATACACCTACACAGTCATGTCAATTGGACTAAAGAATGCACATGTTGTCTTTTCACGCATTGTTGTCACTACCTTTGAGGATTTTATACTTAAATTTATTCAAGTCTATCTAGATGATTGGATAGTCTATGGATTAGTAAAAGATCATTGTGATAACTTGCACTTGATGTTTGAGCAATGTCATTAGTTACAAATTTTCTTAAATTTGAAGAAGTGTGTGTTCTCCACTCTATTTGGTTCCTTGTTAGAGCACATTATCTATAAGGATGGATTATTGGTAGACCTAATAAAAATTATAATAATAATCAATCTCACACAACCTTGAATGAAAAGAGAGGTTCATGCCTTTTGGGACATCATGGGTATTATTGCAAGTTCATTAAGGAATTTCATGAATTGTGGTGCCATAAGATAAGTTGATACACAAGACAAAATAATTCAATTGGGGTTCTGATCAACAATATGATTTTGAACAACTCAAAGAAAAATCAAACCAAGTGCCTATTTTACAATTTCCATATTGGAAAACACTTTCATGTACATGTAGATGATTTACAAATTATTGTTGGAGAAATATTAGCACAACCATGGGAAGGAATTCTTGACAATACAATCTACTTTGCAAGATAAAAATTGATGCACGTGGAAAGAAATTATAATACCATAGAGTGTGAAGGACTATCCATGGTTTATAAAATTCAAAAATTTCAACATTATCTCTTGGCCACACCATTCATGTTCTTTACCAATCACATGTCCCTTAAAAACTTGGTTAACAAAGCAATATTACATGGGAGGGTTTGTAGGTGGATAATATTTTTCCAAGAGTTCCAGTTCTTGGTGGTAGTAAAGCTGGGTAAAAATAATGTTGGGCCTAGTCATTTGTCATGAACCGATACCGAAGAAGAAATAAAACCTATAGAGGATGACATGCAAGATGTGTAATTACTTAGCATCTAGAGTGAGTTAGGTGAACTGTAAGATCTGATTTTCTTCCTCAAAAATAGGGATGACACCTAAAAATTATAAATTCAATCAATGTAAGAAATTAGCTATGAAAGTAGTGTCATATCGTTAATTACCTATCAAATCTATAAAACAAGGTGTGATGATATTTTACAACAATTTTTTTCTACCATATGAAAGGCAAGATATCCTAAGTGAAGCACACAAAGGAATTGTAGGTGGTCACTATGCAGGAAATACTACCGCTTGGATGATACTAAATGCATGACTTTGGTGGAAGAGTTTATTTAAGTATGTGAAATAATATTCCAAGATATACAACCAATTCCAAAGATTTAGAAAGCGGGAAAAGTGATAATATTCCTTTAATCTAGATAACCAACCAAGAACCATTTAAAAAATGGATGATTGATTTTGTCTAGCCAATCAACCTATGATGTGAAGAACAAGTGCTAGATATATTATCATAGTAATTGACTATATTACATGATGGAAAAAATCCACACAAAATAAATATTGTACAATAAACAAAATGGTAATATTCATTTAGGAAAATATTATAAGCAGATTTGGTTTCTGTTGATCCTAACAAGTGATAGAGGAACACATTTCTTGAATGATACAATTCACGTTCTGTTGCAAGAATTTATGGTTGCGCATCATAAGATGACCCCTTATCACCCACATGATAATGGTACATTATAATCCTTGAGTAAAGTATTAAGTCCCACATTGAAAAATATTTGGGATGTCGGAAGGAAATACTAGGATGGAAAAGTATCAACATTACTTCGGGCATATAAGACAACATACAAGCGCTTAAATAAAACAAATACCTTTCAATTTTTCTATGGGAAAGAAGCCATACTACTAATTGAATTTTTAGAACCATAATTGAGAATTTCATGCATTACAAAATTGGAAAATGTAGACTCAACACTGGGAGAGAGGTTAACGAGGTTGTTACAACTAGAAGAAACATGATTACAAGCGAGGTGGTCACATAATATTGAGAAAGCGTGTTAGAAATCATGGTATGATTGAAACTTGAAAAGAAAAAAAATTAAGGAATATGCCAAGGTTTTTTTACTCTAAATTTGCATGACATCCAAGCAAGCTCAAAACTCATTGGCTAGAATCGTATGAAATATTTTATATATTGCAAACTAGGACATGCAAAATGATGGATCTTAGTTGAAAAATACTTCCAAAATACTTCAATGGGAGTAGGATGAAGCCATATTTCTAGCCACATTGGCATGTAATGAATAAGGTGTATGCCATTAGATTAGTTGTTATTTCATTTCTTTAGGTTAGGATTATTTATACTTTGTAATAAGTGTCGAACAATTGTCCACTTTATTGTTTAAACTAAAATTGTAGAACAAGATCAAAACCGTAAAATGATAGGAGTAATGGGTAGAGTACACTTGTGAAGGAATGTGGAAGAATTTTGATGACATAGGCTATTAAAATGATATACAAATGTTGTCGAGATGAAAATGGGTGCGATAAAGAGAAATGTATAAAAAATCACATGTGCAAGTAGAAAATATGTGACAAGGAAATGGAACAGGGATGAAGTGTGGTGAATGGAGGAATGAGGAATCTTCCAGGAGGATGTTAGCTTAATGTGGAGCTATGGGAAGGAGGAACATAAGAAATAAATAGAGGATATGCAGATGAAAAACAAAATATCGTTAAACATAGCTAAGGGAAAAATGGAGAAAGCTACGAGGAAGAGGCCCATGTCACACACTTAACAATCAATTAAAATAAGTAAGGAAAAAGAAAGAAAAGGATAAATATCAATAATTTGGAATTAATGGAAGCTATGGGGAATTAATAGCTCACACATGTGGGAGATAAATGGAAAAAATATTTATTGCTCCTAAGGAGGGTATAAATATGGAAAGGGGGTAATTCATTTTAGTTACCTTGTAGTAAAAACATGAAGTCTAGTGAAAAATATTGAAATAATTTGTAAATACATTTCTACACCCAAGCTTGTCAAGATAACCAATCACCATTAATGCCACCTCAAGATTTTTATTGATAAACAAAGGAGTAGAAATAGAATAGCCCATCAAAGAAATAACTAGTCTTAGCCGCCATTAATGTACCCTTGATAGGATTAAAAAATTTAGGGAAATTTACCACCTCGGGGTGAACCAAAGTGGTTTTCAACCTAAAAATAAATATGAAGAAAAGGTGCAAGAGAAAAGGTAACAAACAAAGGACCACGAGTTCAATGAGTATGTCGGTTTCAATATCTTCAGTGACTCGAGAGGCAATGATAATTAAGGAGGAAAAGAGATCAAAAGAATAAGTCACTATCATAAAGGAGACACCATCAGAGGTAGGAACAAGCACTTCCATGCTACAAAAGGAGAATATCACCATGGTTGCAAGAAGGAAATCTAATAAGGATTAAAGTTCCAGGTTCCCTAGCCTTTAGTATCGAAATGTAATACCCAAAGGAAGCTAAAAGAATTGGGGATTGGACCAATCATATAAATTCCACCAAGATATCAGACTGCAATCATCTCGCACCTAGGATTGATGGAACTATTGAGAAAGAAATGGTGCGCCCAATAGGATAGAAGGAAAATCATGACAATACTTGTTTATGATAATAACATATGAAAAATACTTGTAAAAAATAGGTGTCCTTTAGCTACTTGAACTACCTTATTTCAACAAACCCATAGAATTGTACCAATACCTTATCTCATATGTTAGGGATGTAATTCCCCTCCCGTTATCACCCTCTTAATTGTAGTTGTGTGAGATTGAGTCGGTCCTTGGTAGGAGTGAGTTTGTTGTTTTAGCGCCATGCTTACGATATGAAGAATTCATAAAATGAAACAATTAAATGGAATGTAAAGAAAATAATACTTGATGAGTTCATTATTTGACTTGTTTATATCATCTATGTGATTATTGATTTTTCATTAAACATAATTAATTAGTGCATGGGGATGTTTGATATAGTTATATCTTAGGGAGTTCAATGCATTTCTCTTGTTTTGTTTCATGCAACTTGTTAACCAGTAGAACCTCCCACTAACCGCCACTATGAGTGAAATGTGTAGGATAGTAGTGGAAATTTACTGCCAATGCTAGGAATTGTAATCAAGGATTCCGAGTGCGGAGCCGTTGTGCGATCATGGAAGACTTTTTCCATTGATAACCTATAAACATGGATCTTGTTTTTAGTAGTTCCATAGGATTTAATGAACTATAATAGGGTTGTTAGTGGAAGAACTCAGTGCCTAAAATTTTGGCATGATGTGTAACCGATTATGTCTATATAGAAATCTCCTTGAAGAACAATTTATTAGTTAGTTGATATTGGTAATCTATAATATAATTTATAATAGTTAGTATCTATTTTCCAGTTATGTATTGAGTATGTTATGGAACTTTTCTGAATCAATATATTAGATGTTGTTTTGAATATCTCTTGGTGTTGAGATTACCTTCATCCCGAGGAAGAGAAAGGGAACACTTGACCAAGGTGAGTGGAGAATTTTAAATTTATGCATGCTCGTGGTTCCGATAAGTTACAATTCGAATGCCATTACTTATTTCCTTTACTACAATTTCTATTCAGTGTGTGTTATTTCCTTTCATGCAATTTCAATTCTGAGTGTTTCATTTCAATTATGTAATTTCAATTTAGAGTGTGTGTTATTTGAATTATGTTATACTTGATTTAGTGTGTGTATTTCAATTCCAACAAAGTATTTCCATTAAATGCATTTCATTACAATAATGATGTTTCATTAGTTTAGCATTACATTTCCATAGATTAGCAGAGACAAAGAGAAACATAACAACAAAAAACCCCAAAAGGAACCATCAAACAATTGAGTTGCATAAAGATTAATTGCATACAAACTTGGACACACAACCCTAGTTTTATATTGACACTAGTAGAAAAATCGGTTAGTTAAATGATTGGAAAATGCAACAACACATTATTTTTGGTGCCATTTATGGGGAAACCATAAGAAAAACACGCTATTTTATTCACTTTACATGCTATGGGTGTTAATGAAGTTAATCTATGCAACTAGTAGAAGTTCTAGGTCTTGTTTACATAACCAACCTTGATGCACATGCCACGAGATATCCAAGGGATATTTATACCACGTAATATCCAAATAATATCTCCAAACAAAGTACAAGTAGGGAACATTGAAAGTGACACTGAATCTAATACAACACCTAGAATCCATTCTGAACATTCTACATCATCCTATTTAAAAATATAACAACCTTAAGAAATGGGATACAATGGGAATACGAGAACCAAACCTTGGATAGAACCTTTACCTATCCCATTGTCTTAAACTAAAATGAGGATGCACCTATCAAAAATATCTCACCATCCATCCTCCATATCTTCCGAGGAATGTTTATAGAAGACCCATATTAGTTCTGTTTCAATTCAAATTTCTTTACGGACATATGACTACAAAACAAACAATAAAAACTCAAACTATTTCCTTCCACCCTCAAAGAATCTATCTACTATGAGGTGGTTCATGGGATTGTTCCCTAACTCCATTCATTCTTGGGAGAACATGGAGATAGAATTTTTGGACAAATATCAAGGATAATACAGGGGAAGAGATAGGAAAGAAGATTTCTTCCAGATAAAGCAAAAGGAAGATGAAAATCAAGAAGATTATCTAAATATATTTTTCTTTCTCCATCGGAGGAGTGGTTATGAGTTACATGCAGAAATCACTAAGACAATTTTACTTAAAGGAATTAATGAGGAAAGCAAGGATTCCCTCCATATTATGGGAGGAGGTGATGTGAAAAAACTTATGGAAAATAAAAACATCCAAGAATGCTCTAGGTACCTTAGAACTTACGGAGGAAATGACTAACATGAAAACAAACATCTTGTTGCAATTAACATCAACCATAGATGGGATGAAAGCTAAGACCCGGTGTTGCAAAGGAACCTATAGACATATATTTCCATAAATGTAGGAAGACACATCCTTTGAGAGAGATTCCTTTGGATGTCACAAAAATGTGTGTGATATGTGATGTCACTAATCATGATACTAACCATTGAAATTTATTACCTCATTGAAAGAAAGATTCAATGTCATGTCTCAAGAAATAATAGAGGTAAACTTTGTTCAAAGGCCAAATAATAAGGCTGTGTATGCCCCTAGACCTACTCGAGAACCCATGGATGATGTCATGGCCTAGTCGGGCTCCTCGGCCTACTTGGGGACAAGCCCATGGTAATTTCTTGCATCGAGTTTTAAATGTCACGTTCAATTTATTCTTCTTCTTGAGATCAGAAAATTCACGCGTTAGCTTATAAGAATCCCAAATAGTTTCTTAATCAAGCTCAAATAAAAGCGCAAAGAGCTCTATAGCTCCCAACAAATCAAACAATCTCAAAATTATAAATCAAGCACGATTCAAGAATGCACACCAACGTAACCATCAAGTATGACACAAAGTGCATAAACCTCGGATGGGGAATTAAATCTCCAGATATGAAATCCATGTTTTAGAACAAATCACAGTCATTTATTGAGTGTGAACTCACCTTGATCATTGAGATCGGGGACAATATCACTCTCGATAAAAAAATTGCCTAGTCTCCCTTATCAAGGAAGTCACAAACATTGTTGTTGGATCTTACCACACAGAGTGACTTTGTTAGTCCAAACCTCTTAAAACTGTTAAAAATCTAAAAATAAAAAAACAATTCAAAAATACAAAAACATTGAGAAAACACAACAAAAATCAAAGGTACAAAGATCAAACATTGCAATCAGGTATTATGTACACATGGATGTTTCTTTCTTCCCTTCCTTGCTATTCCTCTATAAGTCTCCCTACCATTTTCATCCCTTTGGTGATATTCTGGTTAGCCTATTTGCACACATTTTGTGACATTTCTCTCTATGGTATCCGTTTGACCCTGGTCTTTTATCACCTTGGTAAATTAAAGAACGAATGACCTCTTATAGATCCTATCACATTCAACATCTAATAAACTTGTTACAAAGAAATTTTGGACATATTTGTTGACACTAGCCAATGTCGTCATCACAATCACCTCCATGTCCTTCCATCAAGTCATCAGTGGTTCTTAACCCCTTTTCAAACAAGAGAGCTGAAATAAGTTTTCAAAAAGAAAAGGAATCAAAATCAATCAAAAATCAAAAGCTAAAAGCTAAGAGTAAAATCAAATTGATATATAACTCTCTCTTGGGGTATTTCCAATAATCTCTACCAGGGTTATGGATGCCTGACTGACAGTAGAGAAATGTTGTGATTAGAATCAAATGCATCTCTGTCAGGGGCTATGAACGCTGGTTGGCGGCGGAGCAATGTATGGCTATCCTTTCACCATCCATTCACAAAATCACCTATCAAAATAAATCATTCCTACACATTGGTGAGGGTATCTTCACTTGTTTTCTATTAAATCTTGCCTTCAAGAGGTAATTAAATTCCACGTGCACACACTAGATCTCTATGAGTAGGCAAGATTAGTATGTTACCAAGTGTCTCTTTTTGGACCTTGTTCAGACTCTTACTCTAGTCCATATTTCATCTCACGATTTGTGCCTTTGGCTAATCACTTCTTCATCACGAGGATTCTAAGCTACATTCATATCATTCACATATTTCTTCTACTTTGTTTAGAACATCCATGTGTATAAGATTACTTGTTTTCCATATTTGCGGACACGTTTGTCACCTTTCACAAAAATAATCTTCTCCTTCCTTTCTATCATGTGCTTTTAGGCCAACTTGCACTGGGGGCATCCTTGCTTCTTCCCAGCACTTCATTGGTTTATGTTCACCATCATGTTGAACCTATCCATAATGGCCTTGGGTCTCGCTTCTACCTATGAAGAGTTTTCCTTTGAATACTCCCACCTAATCACTAGGGCATTTTTGCATCTTCACCTTTCTCATACGCACGTGGCCTTATGCCCTTATACATCCCATCTATCACAAGGGGAATCCACGCTTCCTCATCTTCCTATACGTGGTTTCAGAAAACTTTCAAAATCTTAAAAAACATTCAAATATGTTAGAAAAATCACAAAAACATTCAAATATGTTTAAAAAAATCACAAAAACATTCAAATATATTAGAAAAATCATCAAAAACATTCAAATATGTTTCAGAAAGCTTCTAAAAATTAAAAATCATCTGTAAAATTTCACTCTTTGGTTCTCACTTGTTCACGTGCGTAACTCATGGATCATATTAATCTACCTCCATCAACAAAAGCTAGGCTTCTTACTTGTCAGACTCTAGGGCACAACGAGTTGCTTGGCATGTTTCGTAGTGTACATTGATTTTCATCAGACCCAAGTGTCCTCCATTATTCCCCTCACATGTATCTCTACTTGGGAACCATCATCAACCCTTGTTGTTAATTCACAAGTCGTGAATCTTGAAGCTTGATAATAAAAACATTACATTATGTTTCTCTGTTAGTTTAGCTTGTTTACATCCTTGTATCACATTACATTTTGTATGTTATAGGGATTTAGGCATATTTCACTTTCTCGTATTGCATTGCATTTTGTATGTTGCATGGGGTTGGTATTTTCAGCAATGGACAATTGTTTGTAGTATGGCTTTTCATGTCATTCTACCTTTGTCGTATGCTTATATTTTTCATAAATACCGAGTACGTAGCTCTTGTGACAATATGATGACATCTAAATTGTTCCAATAAACAACGGATAGAGGCTAAGCTCCTATCTCCAATCCTCCATATTTCTTCTACATCACTTTCCTCTCACCCCTAATCTTCCATTTCACTGGGTATTCTGCCCCGGGCCATTCTTCTATTTATTTCTCACCTTTTTCGATTGTAAATCATCTTCCTTCATCACCCCATTGACACTCGAGGGGGCATCTCTCCCTCCTACTAATTTTTCTTCTATCCTTTCAAAATTTCATCTGTCTACTATCTTTGAAGTGATGTCACTTACACCACCCCAAAGAGGGGAAAATGTAGACACCCATAATTACACCTAAGCAATTTAAATACTTAAATTGCGCTAATTATCTCCCTTCTTGCAAATTGGTGACATATCATCAAAAATACTCATATTCTCTCTTATCATCATTAATTAATTACAATACACTAATTAGTTAAGTCACCTATCCAACAAACAACCTAATTAATGACCTTCCGTTAATTAATCACCCCTTCTATCTAGACTAATTAATTATTATTAATTAATTAGCTTTCCCTTTCATTTAACCAATAAATCAATATTTAATTGATTTAATCCCCTTCTAATAGCCTAAATCATACTAATATTCCTCTAATTAGCTTCTATAAGCTTACATCTACCTATTAGTTAATCACCTTTGATTAATTAAAACACCCCCAACTCCCATGACTTGCTAAGTATAAATTAAACCCTTCTAAAGTAAGGTTACCTTTTATAAAGCAACCTTATCCATTCCTAATCTTGTTTTACCTTTTATCCCACATGCAAAGGGATGAAGTGTTTCCTTTATCCATTAGGCTATATAAGGAGCCCTCCTTCTACCTTTATACCTACACCTAAACTTCTTGAGAAGAAAAAAGCAAAACATATAGCAAAATAGACTAAAAGCTTTCCTTTGTTTTCTTGAGAGTTCACCACTTGGAGAGTTAAGCCTCTTTTCTAGCCAAAAGTACTTAGGTCATATGGGAGGTGTCAAAAGGGTCTTGTAGCCCAATTTTGATAAGCTCCCATTCCTAGGTTCTTGGAATATCAAGAGAAACCAATTTGATTGCCATGGAGCTTACATAGGTCCATCTAATTTTGTTGTTAATTAAGAGAATAGAGGTTTTTAGACAATTAGCATGCTAGTTTCAAAGTTCTAATATTAAATGTTAATGTCTAACCTTGTTTAGTTCTTATCTTGATGGTGCTTTAGACTTTTCTTTAAGCTTTGTTAATTAGGGCTACTAGGTGTTAGTCTTTATTTTCATTAACTTATCTTAAGCACAAAACTATGAACACACCAATGAATATTATAAAGAAACCTATGTTTATCATGAGGAATAAGCAAGAACTGATTTTTATTGTCCTTCAACCAAGGTTATGTCTCTTGAAAATATCACTATTTTACACATGCTTCGGCCTCATGTTTTTCCCTTGAATTCTGTAATTTTTATGCAGAGCTTGCTATTTTGAAAGATACCAAGAAAGTTACTATTGACATAAGAAAAGAGCTAACCATTGGTAATAACTTAGAGGCCAGCCAAGAGACTAGGGTTGTAGAAATATTGAGGAAGCATTCCCAATATTTTTCTTGGGATTATATTGATATGAAAGGGATCCATCCAAGCATCTGTACTCACCATATCTACACCAAGGATGTTAAACCTGTGAGATAGCCATAACAAATAATTAATCCAACACTTAGAGACATAGTAAAAAATGAGATAGAAAAATTGCTAAAGGTAGGATTTATCTATCCTATATCTGATAGTTAGTGGGTATCACCACTAGTTATAGTTCCCAAGAAAAATGGTAAATGGAGAATCTATGTAGAATATAGGGAACTTAATAAATCCACCAAGAAAGACTACTTTCCCCTGCCATTTATTGATCAGGTTCTAGACAATCTTACAGGTAAGAAATATTTCTCCTTCTTGGATGGGTTTAGTGGGTGTAAACAAATTAGTATTGTACCTACTGATTAGGATAAAACCATCTTCACTTATCCCTGGAGTACATTTACATATAGAGTCCTACCATTTGGGCTTTGTAATGCACCTGCTACTTTCCAAAGAGTAGTTTTGGCCATTTTTGTAGATCTTACAAATGACTGTGTTGAAGTTTACATGGACGACTTCATTGTCCATGGTTCCACTTTGATGAATCTTTGAACAATCTTGAAAAGGTATTAACTAGATTTGAGTAGCACCAACTTTCCTTGAGTCATGAATTTTTTTTTATTATGGTTGATTGAGGAATTGTCTTAGGTCATCATATTTCTACCAAAGGAATACAGGTCAACCCTAAAGAGATTGAAGTGACTACTCAGCTGCCTATGCTAAAAAATCAGACTACCATCAAGAGTTTCCTTGGACATGTAGGGTATTATAGGCGGTTAATCAAAGAATTTAGTAAAATTTTCGCACCTATGTTTTCTTTGTTGATAAAAGATTGTGTTTTTGAATGGTCTCCTCAATGTCAGCAGGCTTTCGAGATTATCAAAGAGAAGATAACCACGAATCCATTCTTGAGAGGAATCGACTGGGGTCAACCTTTCCACATTCACATTGATGCATCTAACACAATAATGAGATCTGATCTTGGAAAAAGGATGAAGAAGATTAGATGTATTTCATATATTTTATCAACAAGAATATGAACCCTATGGATAGAAACTAAACCACTACGTAAAAATAATTTTTAGTTGTTGTTTACTCTCTAAATAAATTTAGACATTATATTATTGGATAAAAAATCTTTGTTTATAATGATCATTTGGCCATAATGTATTTGATGAATAAACCATTAGTGGGGGAAGAATTATTAGATGGTTACTCTTGTAATAATTTAACTTAACAATTATTGATAAACCAGGAAAGAATAACTTTGTTGCTGATTTCCTTTCAAGATTAAATGTTTCAGGAGAAGAAGAAACAGTCCAAGATCATTTTCCAGATGAACACTTGTTTTCAATATCGACTCAACCTCCATAGTTTACTGATCTTGTGAATTAACTAACTACAGGAAGTTTCCTTACTTTATCAATACATAATGAAAGAGATTAGTTAAAAACAACTCAACATATAAATGGTGTAACATAATTTTATTTAAATGTTGTCCTAATATGGTTCTTCATAGGTGTGTTCGTGAGGATGAAGTATATGACATACTGAGAGCTTGTCATGATGAGCCTGGAGGAGGAAATTACTTAGTGAAGAGGAAAATTCACAAGGTCATTGAATATGGATATTACTGGCCTTCTCTTCATAAGTCTATCAAGAAGTACGTGTGGTAGTGTGATGCATGTTAAAGAATGGGAAAGCTTACATTGTCCATGGAAATGCCTCTCAATCCTCAGCTGGTCTTAGGACCATTTGAGAATTGGGGTATTGATTTCATTGAACCTTTTGATCCCCCGTCCTTTGGGAAAGAGTACCTATTGGTGTGCACTAATTATGTTACAAATTAAACCAAGGTTCAAGTATTGGTATCTACCAATGAAGATGTTGTAGCTGAATTTTTGTACAACAGGGTTATGTTGAGATTTGGTGCCCCTAGAGCTATTGTATCTGATCAAGGACTTCAATTTGTGTCCAAAATGATTGAGGATTTCGGGAGATATACTAAATCAATCATTTGAAGTCATCACCATATCACCCCTAATCCAATGGGTAGGTAGAAGTTACATAAAGAGATATGGAGAATATTTTAACCAAAGTTGTCAATGTAGATAGAAAAAACTGGGTACCAAAACTCCTAGAAGTGGTTTGGGCCTACAATACAACCTAGAAGACCACTACTAGTTTCTCCCCATATGAACTGGTGTATGGGAAGAAGCCATTGTTACCCATTGAGTTTGAATTACATACTTGGAGGACAACAATGGAAGTTGGCATCGATTTGGACGAAGCACAATGTGAGAGAGTAATGTAACTAAATGAGCTAGATGAAATGAGGATGGAAGAAAAACAAAGAATTTATATTCTTCAACATCAAAGAAAATATTGGCACAATGCTTGTATAAAATATAGGAAGTTCAATGAGGGAGATTGGGTCTTAATTTTTGACTCAAAGTATCAATAGTTCAAAGGAAAGCTGAGGACAAGATGGTTGGGACCATACCAGATCGAACAAGTGTTTGATAACGACTCTGTGATATTGTTTCCAATTGATAGAGATAGAATAACTATTTTAGTGAATGGACATAGATTAAGGATGTATTAACGTCCTTTGGATAAAGAAACCTTTAGAAAAGATATGCTGCTATGCAAGGAAATGGATTCAATGGAGGAGCCTGGCTCTTCCCATCATGAGTAGTAATTTTTAAATTTGAATAAAGAAAGATGATCATGATTTCGATCTTCTTTCCCTTAGATTATATTTTTTTTTGTTTCATGCTTTCAATAAAGGTGGGCATGTATATTGTTAGAATGTACACTACTCACATTTTTTCTATGAACACGGGATGCAAAAATCTATGGATATTAGGAATTTGAGATGGCAAGGTTAAGTGCATTTTACTTCGCTATGGATATTAACTTTTGAAGCACTCCCCCATCACATTTACTTAGCATGATTAAATAAATACATAATTTTCAATGCATTTATTAGGAATATCATTCAAAATCTTGTGACGTGGAGTGGGGTGTAATGAATCATAATTAGCAATGATACCGCATGTGTTGAATTTCTAAGAAAAGGATGATATTTTTATAGGAAGGATAGGTGGTATTATTATTTAATATGATGGGGTGTGTGTTGTACCATGCATTAAAAATTCCCATGCATACTTGGTCCTGTCAACTTTTCATGCCACCAATTTTTCACCGACCTAAGGAAATATTTTGGTATATCTCAAATTTTCACTCACCAAACACTTCATGCCATTGCTCGTGAGTTATAAAACAACATCGTTCTCCGCATAGAACCGAGAGTTTCCGAATGTTGCAATTTCAAGGTATTTTATGATGCTGGTTGGATAAAATTTATTAGGAAATTTGAGGGCTTTGATGAAAATTTAGTTGATGAGTTTCTGATAAATTTTGAAGCCACCTGCTCACAAATTGGGGGAAAAGAGTAGAAATAAGTAGTCAAGTTATTTCTAATCTATCTGGTTTACTAGACTTCGGTCTTAAGGTTATGACAAATGCTCCTCTTAAAGACCTAATTCCCTATTTCATGAGGATGACGAAGCTCTTCCGAAGTAATCCTCACTTCATATGGTACTCAGAAGGGGATTAAGTGAGAAATTTTTCTTGGTATTCGAGAAGAAAGTTGCTAAATGGGTCAACAAGTACTTTATCTATGACGGAAAAACATCTTTGCTTAGATGGGATTCACTAAAGATTTTAATTCATTTGAAGAAAGGCCACATAAACTCTACACTCAGGGTAAATTTATTTGAATATTTAGCTAATGCAGTCATTAAAGTGGGACAAACATATAAAAATGGAGGTGGTAAGGCTGCATTGAAACACCCAGGGATTATTCAATTGATCTATTCACATTAGGTTTTCTACATACCCAAGAGAAGGATCTAACAAATAAGTATAGATGAGAGTTACAAACAAAATCAAATCAAGAAGGGATCATCTCCCATTCTTTGACCTAAGCTCGATTTGGATCCTCACCCTTCATAGGAGATTATGGAAGAACCTGGTAGTTAGGATAGTCCATATTCTATGCTATAAAATTCTAAGGGTAAAAGAACTTTACCAATTCCTTCTTCTATTTTGTTGAGGCCAAGAAGGTCTTGTACTTTGCAGAGACATAAATTTTCTCACCTAGATGTTTTTCATGAAGATTCTACTCCCATTGTGGAGGAGAAGGAAGAGGCTAGTACCTCAATTGTCCTTGATGAAAAATCTAAGGATGATATATTCACAATAACTATCCTTGCAACAAAGAGTCAAAACATTTCTATAACACCGAAACCGAGTTAGGAGCTCTAGAAATGCCTTTAGCATAGGATATATAGACCCCGATGCTAGAATATGTTACAATGGAGATTGGCGGCTAGGAATCACATGGAGATGATGTATTGAGGTGTTATCTAGATGAAATTTTCATCTGAAGGAAAATTTAAAAGGTATGCAAGAAACCAACTTATCTTTGTAAAATGCATTTACATAGAGAACTGTAGAAAAAGTGAGGAAATTATTGCTTTGAAGGTAGAGGTTAGCAGTCTTAAGAGACAAAGAGATATAGGCCTTAAAGTATGGAATGATTTAAATATGTTATCTCTTTAGAATAAAGAATTAAAAAGGGAAAATAAAAAGTTAAAAGAGGAGATTGAGGCCAGTGCAAATGAGAAGAAGAAGTTAGAATCTATTTTATACTTTGTTTGTCTCTGTTGGTTTATAAGCTTCTGGCCTGTAGGAAACCTTCTTTTGTCTATAAAATGTTTGTCCAAGAGTAATTCTATGCGTGGAAATTAATGAGAATGTGCAGTCAAAAACCTCATGAAGCTCCCAATGGAAAAACCTTTTTGTGAATTTATCAAAACAATACCCCTGAGATATAAAATCAAGCTGTTTGAATTTTACCTCCACAATATCTTTGGTCACCAATATGCCCGATTTCTTTATTAATCTATTTGTGGGATATTTCTAGTTGAAGGTCTTTACTTGCTTAGGAACCAAATTATATGGGGTGAAAAAATAGTTTTTTTTACTGAAATAGCTCGCACCATAGGTTTCTACATTAGGCCTACCCATCACAATGATGTGGCCATGAAGAAAAATTTCCAATCTCTTTATTATCAAGATGGTGTTGGGGAAAATACTTCAAAGATTCTATTGAAATGTGTGCAAGATTTTGAGGCCTATAGTCAACAAAATTTTTGTGAAGCAAGATAGGATTGTGATAAAATATGGGATACCTTAAACTTGCCATTAAAAAGGAGGGAAGTTATCTCCCCTTAGAATCTCAGTTGGTGTATGCGGAGGGGTGATGTGTTGGTTACAATAATTCAGAAATTTTCTGAGAAAATGACAAGGAATACAATGATGAGTGGGTAGGAACACATGTGAGGCCACCTCTTCTCCTAAATTTGATTACTACTAGGAAAGATAATGCTACCTAGTCACATGATAGTTTCACAGCTTGGGTGAAAGTTATTTAAAACAATCAAGGATGCAAAGGAACCAGGAAACAATATGTAGATATGGCACAACATCTTGGCCTTAGGGTAGGAAAAGATTATTTGCATAGGAACATGTAACAAATAAAGTGTAGGGGATATGATGAGTGCATTATTTGACTTGTTTATATCATTTATGTGATTATTTATATAGTTATATCATAGTAAGTTCAATGCATTTTTCTCTTGTTTTTTTCATGCAACGTGTTAACCATAGAACCTTCCACTAATCGCCTCTGTGAGTGAAATTTGGTGAAATGTGTAGGATAATAGTGGAAATTTACTGCCAATGATGGGAATTGTAATCAAGGAGTTCAAGTTTAGAGACGCGTCGTAATCATGGAAGAATTTTTCCATTGACAACCTATAAACATGGATCTTGTTTTTAAATGATTCTATAGGATTTAATTAATTTTAATAGGGTTGTTAGTGGAAGAAATTAGTGCCTAAAATTTTGGCATGATGTGTAATTGACTATGTCTATATAGACATCTCCTTGAAGAAAAATTTAGTAGTTAGTTGATGTTGGTAATCTGTAATACAATTTATAATAGTTAGTATCTATTTTCCGGTTATGTCGAGTATGTTATGAAGATTTTATGAATCAAATATATTAGATACTATTTTGGACATCCTGTGGTGTTGAGATTACTCCGTCTTGAGGAAGAGAAAGGTCCCATTTGACCAAGGTGATTAGAGGATTTTACGTTTATGCATGCTTGTGGTTTCTAATCGATTACAGTTTGAATGCAATTACTTATTTCCTTTACTACAATTTCTATTCAAAGTGTGTGTTATTTCCTTTCATATAGTTTTAATTATGAGTGTGTCATTTCAATTATGTAATTTCAATTTAGAGTGTGTGTTATTTGAATTATGTTATATTGATTTGGTGTGTGCATTTCAATTCCAACAAAGTATTTCCATTAAATGAATTTCATTCTGATCATGATGTTTTAGTAGTTTAGCATTACATTTCCATAGATTATCTTAGACAGAGAGAAACATAATAACCAAAACCCCCCAAAAGGAACCACTGAACAATTGAGTTGCATAAAGATTCATTGCATACATCCTTGGACATACAACCTTGGTTTTATAATGACACTTTCAGAAGAATCTATTAGTTAAATTATTGGAGAATACAATGACCCATCAATACTACATTTTCAAGATTTGAAATATTAGATGTTATTAAAAGAAAAAAGTAATTGTATGGATATTTTATCACTGGTGGTCATACTTCCTAAGGTCAAGAGCATAATTATATATATTTACAAAATATCTAAAATTCAAGCCTCGAGACACTTTATTTCGGTAAGATACAACCCTCCCTACAACATGGGTAAATACCACCTATGTGGATGAAGATCCTCCCATTCATTGTGTTATTGCTTCCATCTTGGTGGAGGGATCTATGGACATTCATAACCTCTTTTTGGGATCATGAAATAATGTTAGAAATTAAATTAATAAAACATTTAAGATAATAAAATAATACGGATGAATTCAACTTTGTCCTTGTTTGGACTAAACCTTTTAAACATATGGTGAGTCTTTGTGTCTTCGTCTTGTGTAGTGATGTTTACTCGGGATCATTTTTGATGCCTTAACTTTGATATTTATAGTTGTTTTAATGTAACATGATATAATTAATCATTTTAGAGATAAAAATGAAGGTTATCCACGTAATTTCAAAAATAGGAAGATAATTTAGTGATAAAGTGAGTGCCTTAACTTGTTGAGTCTCAAGGAAAAGCAAATTTTAAAATAATAAATTAATCATGAAATTAGAAAAATAAAATAGTTTTCATTTAAATAATTATTTAATGGACTAAAATCTCTCCAAATGTTTGGAGCTTGTGCCAAACCTCCATTCAAGAAAGAATTAATGATTTTTTTATTAATGTGAGAATGTCTTTATTCAAGGTCTGAGTATATGTGAGAGGATTTTTTTGAGTGGTTTTTTCTGGTCAGAGAATGTTACTGCCTTATTCTTGGCATGATAAAAATGAAGTAAGAAATTGGGATGCTCTTTGGTTTATGCTTGGGGATTTTAGATGGGTTTGTAGCCAAGTTTTGCTCCTTTTTCCATCATGCTTCCAACATGTTCTTTAATTGGAGCTCTTAGAAGATGTGGAGACCTACATAACATAATTGAATAAGGATTTTTGTCATTTGTTGTTTCTTGCAAGCTCCTAGATATGGCACCTCGACTAGTTGGCGAGGCAAGATAATCCCATCCCTTGTGCAAGGTGTGAGTCTTGTTTAAAAAATGCCAAAATAAGAAATTATAAACATGGATTGTAGGAAGGGGGATGCAAGGATTGTACGAAGTGAAAAAATCATGTTTTTTTATCAAGATTTGGAAACTTTAAAGAAAATGGATTTGAAAGACGCACATCCAAACTCCACTTCCTTATCAACATCACCCAACTTGTGCTTATTTTAGAGTCTTTAAAATTTTTGTCCCCATCAAGTGATTTAGGAGGTTAAAAACATAATGTATATGTTGAAAATGATTTGAAAACTTCCAAAAATCTCACATTGATAGGTATAAATCCAAACTCCATGCCATCTACCAACATCCTCCATGTCATAATCAAATTTAGAGCTTAGAGCAGCACCAGGACGTCTGTCAAAGCATATTTTGAAAAGTATATTTTTGGATAGTTTATGTTTTTACAAGTGCATTGTTAGACACATATGAAAAATGTGGAATCATACACAAGGCACCCAAAAAAACACCTCAAAAACTTGATTTCATGAAATGAGAGGGTTATAGGATTTTCACACAAGGGATTTATTTTAAAACACCTTGAAATTTACAAGAAAATGCAAATGGCATGTGAGAAGTCGTCTCCACAACCTTGCCAACATCCTCCTTGCCTATGTCAAAAGGGGAGCTTTAGAATATGGTATGGACATCCATAAAAGCATAACAAATAGAGAATTTCATGTCTGCTTTTGTAATTGTAAATGCCCGATAGATATGTTTGCAAAATGTGAAAACTTTCTCAAGGCATGCAAACTATTTGACAAAATGCATCAAACAAAATGTAGTCTCATGGAATGTTTGATCGTTGGATATGCACAAAGAGTTATGTTGAAAGGTCTGGAGGTTTTTAAATAATGCAAGCAACTGGTATAAAAATCAACTCAACAACCTTTGCCATTATATTTGCATCATGTATGAAAATGGAAGAATTCTCAAGGCTGTAAACTATTTGACGAAATGCTTGGATAATCGCAAACCATGCACATTTTGTTCTTGATCACTTGCCAACTCAATCTAGGCATGGTCATCTTACCCTTCTTGCATGATTTTTATTATTATATTTTTCTCATTTTAATGTAGTAGAAAATAAAACTAAAGTAGAATAAATTATCGAGTGAACTAAATGAGACGTAGTGGCTTAAATAAAATTTACCTTTGTTTGTTTGTAGCTAGAAAAATATTCTCGATTGTAAACTCTACTCTCAATCAACCCCGTGAGATATTTAGAAAACTCTTATACTAGTTTTGGTTTTGGAAACAATGCGGTTGGTGTACCAAATGGGAAACTTAGTGAAAAATAATTTTAGATGAATTTGTGCAATGTTAATAAAACCTATTTTCTTGGAGGCGCAAAACATTCCTATAAACCCCAAAATGAGAAAAGAAAACTTTAGCCGTGTACCTTGTCATGTGGAGTGTCCAACTGAACCGGGGTTATTCCTCGGAATTACGTTTGGCCTTGTTTCATAACACGTTAAGGAGCTCAGTGGGCTAGTTCGCAGCTTTAAACAATCTGTTGAAAGTTAAAAATGTAGTTTGGTTTTGACCTACCATTTTGTCCTCGTTGTCAAAACTAATTTTTGCTTCGCATACCTCTAATATTTCTACAAGTCAATCACTACAAACCCTCATTACGGATAAAAAATATCACAATATAGTTTTCCTGATAGGTTTTATAGGCCTCCAGTCGTTGGGTGGCAAGGCCACTTGGGTGAATTTAGGATCGGTAGCTTCGGAATGATGGGCACCATTTTAATCTCATTTTCCAGTTTGGGGTTCTCATCGATTTGAGTTTTTTCCCTGTATATAGGGACTAGGCAGGATTTTTTTGTGTGTTTGAGTTTCAAAGATGGTTTTTGAATGCCAATTTTGAGCAATTAGTCTAAATTTAACATTTTTGAAAAATTGTGACTAAATGGAGAAAATGGTCATATGATCTTATCCAAGAAAAAATAACGGTAGGCAAACCTTGTAAAAAATACATTACTATAGGAAAATTTATGTTGATACTTGTAAAAAATTGACTGTGGAAAAATGGTGTTTTCTCTCTCCTTTATCTCTCTCATTGGCTTTGGAAACGAATTGAAATGGCATTTCATTTCTTACTCTCCTTTGAAGTGTGTTGAATATAGTTTCATTATTGTTAGAAAACTATGAAAATTGTAAATTGTGCATGATTGTAGTTTGATGCCATGCCAACTGTTGTGTTGACCATGCGGTGGTTATAGGGATGCGAGACAAAAAGTAAATGATAGCGTTGCTTAGAGTTTTTGTAATATGGATTATCATTGAAATATTAAATAGATGTATCAACACTATGTTTATAATCATGAATGTTATTTATGGATTATGTTGTGATGAGTGAGATATCGTAGTGTATTGGTATCCGGGGAAAATGGGCATTCTATTTTAGGGATGATTTTGATTATAGGTATATATCTTGATAATGGTGTAGATGTAAATTTTAACTAGAAATGAAATGAACATGTTATAATTGTGCTCCTATGTGAATGAAGTGATTTTGTATTTTTGTGCATTACTAAAATGCTCAGAACACTCAGAAGTAATGAAACTACCTTATTTAAGAATGGTTATGGTTGACCACTTTTAGGAGGTTATTATTTTAAAAGTTACCCAACTGACCCCAATTTATCAACCCTTGAGAAGGTTACCCATGAGCATTGGGTTATTTGTGTGTCATTCACCTTGTTGGGTTTAAGTGAAGTTTCGATCTCTAGATGTTTCTCAAAGGGATTGTCTTGTTAATATGCATCTTAGTGTTAGAAACCACCTCTTTTCTCCGAGATATGCCTTGAAAAAAATATTCTCATGTGTTCCTAGAGGCTTAGTATTAATTTTTAGGCATGTGTGTCAAAAGGATTTCTTATGTTCATGGAAGTATGCATGTTATTATAGTTAAGGGTGCAATACCCCTTTGTGACATGATTGATGTATTGTGTATCAACGTTTTTAGATGGTTTCCTTTTATGTTAAGTCTCCCGGGAAGGACCAATATTTGTACGTGTATGGGATCATAAGAGAAATAAGGAAGGTAATGTTTATTCTTTGAAATGTGATCAAGTATACCTTGGAAAACCATAAAGTGAGGTGGTACCTCACTTAGTACCTCTAATAATAATCCCGACTCCTTTAAATGTGAGCAATATAAAATAGACACACAATTGAAACTTGGAATTACCTTATACTTAGTTAGGCATTCTTTTGTTGTTGAAAGTTCTTATAAATTTATCCACATGAGTTCGAGTATTTAAGAAACTTAATCTCTTGTCTAGAAAACAAAACTTATGGCACATAACTATTTTAGAAATGACACTAATCGATTATTAAACCATAACAACTAAAAATGTCAGGAAAATGTGATTTTAGGTGAAACAAAAACTCTAGTTGGAGACCGAGAGCTAAATGACTCTCTCATGTGTGATAAAATGTTTCAATATAATATTGAGTGATGGAAATGATAATAGTAGAGAAAAGAACCCAAATAAGAGTGACTTTAATAAGTTAATTAGAAAATGAAATTAATTATTTGTTGCTTTGTGAATGAGATTATATGTTTTCATGTTAAGTGTTCATCAAAACTTTAAGGCTAAAATGGAATATGAATACGACAAAGATTTAACCATGAAAATGTAATATCGTGAAAAGTGCTAATTCGTGAAGCTCATGTTGTGGTTGGGTCATGGTTTCATTATTGCTCATGTATATAAGTGTGGCGTTGGTTTGCATCATGTGTCATCTTGCTAATTACATGTCCTTCATGTTGGTGTAAACATTGCAAGTGGTGTCATACAATCTCTTGTGAGTCTTCTTGGTGTTGCATAGTTGTATCAAGCAAAATGAATGTCAAAAAAATTATCTTGGTATTTTGGTCATGTGTTTGGGTCCCACATGGGTGGGCATTATAAGGGAAAGGTATTTCTATTTTTCAAGAAGGTGCATAAAACTATCACACCATTTGATCGGTGAGGTTACATGGCTCAAAATCATGGGGAAGATTTAGTGCAAGCCTTGGATGATGATGCCTCTATAGACAACATTAGAGACATCCTCAAATACAAGCATGGAATAAATTGTATTTCCATAAGAGAAATCAAGAACCCGGAAAAGATTCATTGTGAAAATAATTGCTACCAAACTTACAAGGGATGAGAGGTGTACAAAAGTAAATAAGTGGTTTCTAACCATCAGAGATAATGTATTGCGTGGGAAAATTTTCAACTACTCCCAATTTGTCGCACAAGGCATAATAGAAAATGTCGACATGGCAAAAGAAACTAAAGGGGTTAGATTACAATAGGGAGATTTTTTTAAATAGTATTCAAGGATCTTGGTGTACGGAAGGGGATGGTGATCCATCATGGATATATCCATCTGCGGATCCATCTCCACTGGTAATGTATAAACTCTTTATGACACCCCCAACACTTAACAATACATACAAGGAAAGGTTTAATACTTGGTTAACACACTTGCATAATGTATTTGATCAAGAATGGAGAATCATGTGCCAATTGCGAAGGAGATGGATAAAGAGGCATAGTTTGGTGTTGTAACAAACTATTTGTTGGCCATGATAAAAATGTGGATGAGACTTGGATACCATTTGGAAAGTTACCCTATGATTTCACAATAGACTATTTTGTTTGATATGTCAAATGGATCAAGGGGGTAAAGAAGATCAATATTTATGCACAAAGGATAGATGAGGATATCCATATGCCACACAAAACATAAAAACACCCCAATAAAGGTGCACATGAAGGAACTCGGAGTCACATATATTTTTCACCTCACAAGGAGGAAACTATTGTTATGAGGAATGAAGTGCACAAGATCTTCTTTTATCAATGACTAAAGAAAAAGGTTAAAAATGATGACATGATAGATGAAGAACCCGATGAAGAAAATTTTATGCTTAAATGTGCACAAAAAGGATCACGAGAATAATTAGATTGTGCACGACAAATACAACAAGAAGTAGAGAGTGTGTGCATGTAGATGGATCAAACCAAAAAGAGAAGAAAACTAAATCCAAAACAAGGGCAAAGCCTAACACAAATGGAAGAAGGAAAAAAATAAGTAGAACAACCCAAAGAACACATGGTAAATGCTTGAAATCAACTAAAAAGATACCAATATTGAGGTCGCAATATAGAACTCACTAATCCAGGTAAGTAAGGGGAAGGTATGGAAAAACATATGGAGTATGCGAGCCTGGAGAATAAATAAAATCCTCTCTCAAGTCACCACAAAAGGTGGTGGAATTAAAAGAAAATCTGAATGAGGTCACACTAAGTGAGAGCACTAGATAAGGTCATGTGGGAAGAAGTGGCCATGGAGGAGAAGCCCACACTAGTAAGGGAAAGAGGAAAATATAGGAACAAGAATCATGCACAAAGAAGGAAGAAGAGGACATCTAACTATAATCCAAACCTGGAAAAATATTAATGTGTTCCCCATATCATCATGGGAAAAATGATTACGAATTGTTCCAACGGAATAATTTTAGGAATACCATGACAATGAACGATCCAAAAGGATTTTTCCTTTTCACTAGATGTATGCATCAAAGAATCACTAATTGAATTATCCAATGGTAGCATTAACGCCATCCCATCAAAGGATGGAGATACATTTCTCCTTGCAAACACCTATAACATGTCCGAGACTCAAGCTAGTGAGGCATTGCTGAATATTGTTGGAGAACTAGAGCAACAAAATTCCATAACAAAAATAAGGAAAGAGTATATAGAAATCGGGAAAGGAAGCTAGAAGATGAGATAAAAGAAACAAAATGGAAGTTTCATGAGATACAACACAATTTTTTTGAGAAAAACAATCATGCGAGAGAGTCAAAGGTTGAGACCCTTAAGGAGTGGGTGATGTAAAATACGTTGAGATTCTATAATATAATTCGCTTATACCAGGAGAATAGATAGACAAGCTTGAGAAATTAATTAATTTCTTATTCAAGGAAATGGAGAAGGAAAGGGAGATAATGTCAAGGGGAGATGGTAAAAACATCTATGTCATTTGTAACAAGAAGCTAACAAAATATGAAGATAATGCAAGAAGATTGGAGGCCAAAAAGAGAAAGATGAAAAACTATTTAAAGGGATGTATAAGTAACCTTGGGTAATAAATACATGAAAAAAATATATGGTGGATAAACTATCAACATTTGAAGCCTAGCTAGATGAAAAATCCCTAGACAAAGCTAAGCGCAATAAAATAATGGAAGAATCAAGCGGTTAGTGAATATGTCCTGACAAGGAAAGAGAAAATAAAGTAGTGATTATCGAAGAATATAAATCTCAATAAGACATTAGAGGAAGAGCTTGGAATCATGCGCCATGATTTAAAAAACAAAATCGATAAACTACATATAATAGTGACCAAAATATTTAAATGTGATTCAATGTTTAACAAACTAATTATGTAATTGAATAAATTAACCCAACAAATTGATGCAACAATACATAAATGGAAAGCACATGAAGACTTGTTGTAGGTTGAGGTGCCTGAATTATTTGAGGATTTCCAATAAATGTTTCCCAAGGACGAACAACCAAATTAGTATGGGGTGATATTGGGCCCATGATTTATCATATTGTTTATTCTTTAATTCTGAAGGACTTGTTATTCTTTATTCATGATTCATTATTCTTTGGAGGTGTGCATGGGAATTTCATAAGGAAATGCACGAGTATATAAATAGGGGAGCGCACATGAGGTAACCACAAAAATAAAGGAAAGAATTTATGTATGTAAGAAGAAAATTAGAGGTGCGCATGAGAAATCATAAAGAAGTTCATACATTATAGGATAAGGTCAAGGAAAGGACATGCAAAGTAACAAAAGATAAGGATAAACATGAGTTTGAAAGTGGAATTGAACTTCAGTTCTTGACATCTGCATGAAGTTGATGGAGGGAAATGATAAGGTCAAGAATAAGAAACTTATTATGCAAAGGATTAACATACAATGTGTTTTTATGGTGGCGAAATGATAATTTTGGCTCTTTGCCTAGATGTATCAATTAACTATATTTATAAACTCAAGGGCTATTATTAGCTCTTGTAATATTAGTGAAGGACAAGTTCTTACTACTATAAATACCTATGAAGGGGTATATTATAGGTGTGTGTAAGGTGTGTGAGAGGTCTATTGGTATGCATGTAGTTATGCACATAAAGATCTAGAAGATGAAGGTGCAAATGACTTGTAATTGGAATTTGGGATACTAGATGGCGAACTTGAATCGAGCAAGTAATTAATATTTGAGTATTACATTTAGTCTACGCATGGTTATGTTTTATTATTAATACATCATGAATATAAGTCTAATTTTTAAATTAACAACTCACCCATTTTACTTTGCTCAAGTGCTAAACTATGATGGGACTTGGAAAATCCTCACGCTTTGAGTTAGTGTGCCTTAGCTTTTCTAAGTGTGATATGTCAGTCGAGACAGTGGGGAAAACTTGTGTACGGATGACCTAGTAATTATGCACGTATAAGGCAAGAATACAACTAGATTTCAAACGTGTGGTATTATACTTGGTTAGATTACAACCAATCTTAGAAAGGACTTAATTATTATTACAATTATTTTAAAACATTATTGTTATCTTTATTAGATTTTAGTTTATAGAAAATTAACTAATTATGTTTTAGCTAATCACTCACTATTAGTTTAATAGGCAAAGGAGATAAATTAGAGAAGTGATCCCTATCTTTGTTAGAGAAACCAAAAAAATTAGATTATTTTGGATTTTTTTCTAGCACTTGAAAAACTAGTTCCTACATTTTGGTTTTAGATCCCAACATCAATGTTCAAGACTTTGTCCCTTACTAATTCATTAAACAAGTTATATTCTCTTTGACATGTCTATATATTTAATGGCTAAGACTAGAGTCAACTCGATAGATGAGAAAAATTATAACAAGGTAAAATCAAATACATTCTCACCATGGTGAATGAGACACATGATATAATGGATTCCCTTAAGAAAGATGTACAGAGAGGAAAAAAATCCATTATGAGAAATGATCATAAAAGAAGGTGGACCAATGTTTATTTGAGACAAAATCAGAACTTTATAGTTTCCAAATAATGGTAAGATTTTTCATTTCACCAATCGAATTATACGATGTGATGATTGGGATAAATTGTTCATGTCGACACCGAGGTCTATTATTTCACAAAGTATTTTGTGAGTCTAGATAATAATGATAACTCCATAAAAATTCAAAGAGTGCATTATCTAAAAATAGATCTTGCCTATGAACCTCAAGGAATGTGTCCTCTATGTAGTGCACATTGATAAAATGGTAGATGAGAAATTACTTACATTTTAGGACTACCAATTTTAAAATGAATTTTGAGATGTATTTGAAAGGAGTTTGAGAAAATCCCACCAATTTTTTTTTGAATTATTTATCAAAATCCTATCTTAAATGTAACTCTAGTTCAAGGTCTTGTATAGAATGGCATCAATAGATTTGTTTGATTTGAAGGAATGATTGCATGAAATTATTTCTAAAAGATTAATTTCTTCTTTCCTCACTTTGAGAACACCAATTTTATTTCTCAAAAATGATAAAACACTTAGATTTTTCATTGTCTACAAAATTTTGAATATATAGAGAATCAAGAATAAATATCACATCTTTCACATTGATGATATTTTTGGTGTAATGCATGGGATAATAATATTTTAAAAGGTTCACTTCAAATTAGGATATCATTGACTCAAAATGCATGAAGATGTTGTTCCAAAAAGCTTTGTAACTTGTTACGAGGATTACGAGTTCACAACCTGTCTCATTTAGACTCATGTAAGTATGGGAAACATTTGTGAAAAACATCTTCAAGGAGTTTTTGAACGGTTTATGTTGGTATTCCTTAATGATATTATGATATACTCATGAATATAGTGAAAACATATTCACAACTTAAGGTTGATAATGCATTAATTAAGGAAGCACCAAATCTTTGATAAGTTGCCAAAGTGATCATTCTTTCATAGAATGGTGTACTACCTTAGTGTAGTAAAAAAATCACACACTTTATACTTATATCATGCCTCAAAGTATTTCATTATATACATGATTCCTAAGTAATAATACTCAACATTAATAACACTTATTTTACTCTTTCATTACTTTTATCTTTCCTACACTCTTGTTATTTGCTTTTTTGGAATGACCACTTTATTTTTAGACACTAGACAACATATGTCCCAGCTCTGTATTGTTTGTTGTGTCTTCCTAGCATCCTAGACACTACCACCCATTAGGGATAGGAACTCCCCAGTGTTCTTTGTCTCCTATGGGAATTTTTTTCCTTTCCTTCTTTTCTTGATTTTGAACTACCACATCATTTGGTTTCTTTTATAAAGTCTCTTTTATCACTATGGGTTGGATTTTTAGTTATTAATAATGAAATTTAAAAAAGGGAATAATATATATACATGACTTACAACTATTAAGAGAGGATATTTAGGGGCAAATATTTACTATCTACTACTTTGGAAAAGAGCAAAATTCAAATTCTATACTTGAGTTGTATCATTCATTGCGTAATAATGGGTATTTTTGAATTCCATCTCACACATTCATCTTGGGGGAAAATTAGTTATATCCCATTATCTTGGTGCAAATGGCATGAGGTAAAACTATCTTCAAGGGACATGATTCCAATCACACACACAAGAACTACATAGATTCTGAAATGTAGTCCAATCCTTGGGGACAATCACATTGGAGTAACTTAGAGGTTAGTTCGACTCAATAATATGTACTATTTGTTTCATCTAATGTTTTCTTGAGATTTGTGTAGGTATCTAGGGTTTTTTCACGGGTTCAATGTAATATGGGAACCCTATGATAGGTCCATAGTGAAAAATAGTGGAAGGAACAACCTTCAGACCACGAAAAGACCGAAAGTAAAGATCTTGCATGGACACTAGCACTTAGATCATACACTAGTGACTAAGAGGTCTTATCCTCCTGTGGGCACTCTTGTCGAAGAATTCTCAAATCTCGGTTTCTCAAAAATATCTTGCAAAGTCTAGATTGAAAATTTTCCAATCAATTTCCATCCCAAAATCAGCCCAAATATCCAGATACAAGCTAACTCTTATCTCCTATCTTGTATACTTATAATTTACATGTCATATCTTTCTTATTACTACTATATTCATTTGATCTCAGTACTAGATTTGGCCATTTGAGAAAATATAAAAAAATGGATATGAGAATCGAGATCAAAAAAATCTATTTAGCAACAAAGTGAAAGAGATTTTATCTCATCATCAATATAAAGAAGTCTCTGTTTTGTCTATGAAACAAAAAACAAGTTATTAAAAAAGTAGTAAATTTTTTAAAAAAAAAAATCATTTGGTGAACCGAACGCGTTTGATTGAACCCTCAATTGACATCGATTCACTCTAGTAACCTTATCAATTATAAGTTTGAAAAGTGATTGAATCAATAACATCATGAATCAATGAACATCATATCCCTACCCTTGGTACCCTTAGGATTTCTTTCTTTAGTTGTGGATTTCAATATCTTTTATTCATCATGTTGAATCTCAGGAATCATTATCAATAACTATCTAGATTTCCCACATATGCTAGGTATCATATCTCGTATGCATCTTCATTTATCACATAAGATCTTGATTCTCTTTTTCATTCCCAAAAAAATGTTGATAATTCTCCTCTATTATATATTCAAGTTCAAATTTATAATGTTTTTGTTAAGTTTACTTTAATTGATAATATATCTAGTATTAACATATGCAACATTTCCTTTTTCCATCAAATAGGATTTTCTATTTCTGATCTAAATTCATCTCCTCTATATATTTTTGGTTTTGATAGCATAACTAAGTGAGTTTTGGGAGAAATCAGACTACCCATTGCTCTTGGACCTTGCACTCTTGATGTTCTATTTCATATTATGCCTCATAATATCAATTATAATATCCTTCTAGGTTGTCCTTGGTTACATACTATACATGCAACTCTTTCTACCCATGCCATAACACACAATGACCTTGCCACATATTATTCCATGGATAATTCTACAATAGATTCCACACCTCATGTTATTACTCCTTGTGATATCCATCTCATACATGATGCTGAAGTTACTACTTATATTGCACATCATTCTTCTCCTATGATGGACTATAATGCTACTGATTTACATGATCAAATTTCTATTAGCACCCATGATACTCCTCCCCTTATGTATCAATTTCACTACATTTCTACTGATCATATGCTTAGTGATTTCAATGTTACATCCTTTTCTACACCTTTCTCATCACAAGTTACAACACATTGTGTTGATTTCATTCATGATTCTATCACTCCACTCACTTTTCAAAATTCTTTACATGAATCATATGCTATCCCTTATCTTATTGAATCCATGGGGAATTCAATTCCCTTCTTTTCACATTTATGTATATGATCATATAGGCTAGTACATACAACTTTAATGCTTCTAATCTTCCCAAACTGTAGTTAATGCTTATCACGAGTCTTTTATTTCTCCCCTATTTCTTGATGTTAACACTTCCAAGCTTCCTATAACTACATATGTTACACATATTTCAACTCACACATTGATCCTAATGTTTGCACTTACTTTTAAATTATTTCCAACAAATCCAATATCCCACCTATTCTAGTTTTTTCTCTTGGCCATATCGTTATCATATATATCATTGCATTTAAATCCTCATACATTTGGGATCTTAGAATCCATATGGTTTCACCTCACTATGTTAACATTTTTCCTTAGTTGCAATCATGTTTCCCAAATTCCACTTATTATTTACCAATGTTCCACCTATTCTAGTTTCTCCACATGTTATGATACATGCACTTTCACATAACACTAGGTCCTTGGATCATGTTCACATGTGTTCATCACTAGAAAATTCACACTTGGGGGCATATTATCCCCCCTCACTACCCAATGACACATTCTTGTTCTAGGTCCAAAGAAAATTATTGAGGGAAAATTTACTTACATAGACCTCACTTTGCATACATACACTGAGGAACAACCTTTCTTCCCTCTACTAGCTATTCTTTTTCATGTTCATATATTTCTAAAAATTCAAAAACAATAGCTTAGATATTGATTGGATGTATCATTTCTAGCTCATTATATTATATGTTGTACACTACTTATCATGTTACTTGGGTTCATAGTATGTTTTATAATTATTTATACACACATGTGTGTTCACATGGTACTTTTTGAGGTGAATGCAAATCAATTGCATGTTTCTACATGATGTATGATTCTTAGCACTATACCATACTAATACCAATGAAGCTCTTGGGGGCATCTACCTTTCCTATTTTCCTATATTCAGTTTCTATCATTGCAATGTCTACTGCTTTCATTCCTATTTCCTACTATATACATTGTGTTATACTATTGATATTTCTAACATGCTAACAAGTACTTCATGTGTAGCATTATTATTGTAGGGCTACTTCTGATCATGGTTAGATGATTCACTTATATATTTTTCTTCCTTGATTGTGTCTTGATTTCCATTATTTATGGGCTATTCCCTATGTTAACTTCATGTTTTCCTATATCGCCTTGAAGGATTCAGTTGTATTGCAAAATCTTGAGTGTTGTCCCATGTATTCAACCAACTACTCACTGTGTCTTTTGCAATGTTACTACATGTTGTGACTTGTTTCTATTACATCATGTATACTTGTTTGTGATTAACACTTTTGGATAACATTTTTCCCATTGTTTACATATGCCATGGTTGTTACCATGTGTATTCCCTATTCCTCTTACAAGATTTCCATTTCAAATGTGCACATTAGTTTCAACTTTCCTTGTTTAGGCCACACTCACCTTTGTCCATCTCATGCACCCCAAATGAGTGGGGGCAATAATCGGGTGACTATTTCACCCTCTTAGTAGTTCATAGACTAGATACAAAATGATACATAGAAAAATTAGGGTACACAAAAGCTAAGAAATAGGTTCATAATTAGAAGTGGCCTAAAATTAATCTAAAAAAATGCCCAACACATACATGACCAATGAGCACTAGCATGCCACCTAGGTGATCCTATCTTAGGGGCATAAATAGTTACTGATAAAGAATCAACATGTCCTCAATGACAATATTTTCCAATTTTTAGAAACACGTGATAAATTTCAAGTTACTATAAGGAACAACAAGAACAAAATAGGTGACACATTACACACTTTGTGTAATAAAACTATTTAATTCATATGGCTCAGTGACCCATTTCTATTGGTTTTTTGACCATCTACAAAGTGGCATTCATCCATGAGGAGGAGTTAAGGGTTGAAGAGAAAAGATAACCACTCTCCCTATAAGCTTCCCTTGGTGGTAGGATGCCCAAATACGAATTTTAGTGACAAGATGCTCAAATATGAAGTTTAGCAGCATGATGCTCAAATATGAAGTTTAGTGATAGGACACCCAAATCCTTAGTACTATTCTAACCATCTCCAAGGAAGAAAACATACATGAATAATTCCATATCTTCTCTCATGAAACACAAGTGTATTATACCCTTGATTCACTTGTTTTTCAATACACATTTATATTTTGACATGTACTAAGTTAAAGTTCAATTTCATTTATCATGAGCATTGACTACACTTATTTTATTTTTGCAGGTCCGACCTTACTCCGACAAAAATGAAAACACACAAAATGGAACAAGGAACAATCTAAAGCATAATGATGCTTTGGAAAAGAAAATATCCAAGGAACAAATACATACATCACTTCTACTATTCATGCAAAGGTAAATCTTAGGATCCTTATCCTCTTTTAGATTCCAAGATGCACATTTTACAATCTCCATTCTACACGGTATCAAGCATACTTTTCATTCAGAATGCTATCGGTTACAACTACATTTAGCTCTCCATAAGGTATACTCTTCTTATCTACTTTATGCTACCAAATATTCATTCACCAACATAAAGTGGGGGAAAATGTAGTCACAAAATTATGCACTTTATACTTACATCACACCTCTAAGTATTTCATTATATACATGTTTCTTAAGTAATAAGATTATCAATTAACAACACTTATTTTACTATTTAATTTCTTGTATCTTACCCACACTCTTGTTATTTACTTTTATGGAATGACCACATTAATTTTGGACCCTAGATGACATGTGTCCCAACTTTGTATTCTTGTTATATCTTTTGAGCATCCCAGACACTACCACCCATTAGGGATAGGAGCACCCCATGTGCTACTGTCCCCTCTGGGAACTTTTTTCCCTTTCCCTCCTTTTCTTGATTTTGAATTGCCACATCATTTGGTTTATTTTCTAGAGTCTCTTTTATCACTTCGGGTTGAATTTTTATTTATTAGTGACAAAATTCAAACAAGGGAATCATACACACACACACACACACACACACACACACACACACACACATGAATTAATCACTGCTATTAAGAGAGGACAATATGGGGCTAATCATTACTATCTACTACTTGGGAAAAGAGAAACATTCAAATACTACATTTGGTTCATATCATTCACTGCATAGGTAGGAAAATTTATGAATTCAATCTCACACATTCATCTTGGGGGGAAAGTAGTTGTTTCCCATTATCTTGGTGTGAATGACATGAGGAAAACCTAGCTTCAAGGGACACGATTCCAATCATACACACAAGAACTACATAGAGTCTGAAATGTAATGCAAAACTCAGTGAAAATCAGATTGGGGTGACCACTGAGGTTAGTTCGACTCAAACATATGAATTATTTTTTTCATCCAATGTTTCCTTGAGATTTATGTAAGTATCTAAGGTTTGTTTTACATGAAAAGTATGATATAGGAACCCTATGACATATTCAGAGTGATAAATAGTGAAAGGAAGCAATAACCTTCGGACCACGAAGAGACCAAAGTAGAGATATTATAAGAAAAATAACTCCTAGACCAGACACTCAACTTGGTTGGAAAATCATGTCCTCCTATGGGTGCTACTATCTAAAGAAGTATCATATCTAAATTTGTTAGACATATCATACACAATCTAGATTCAGATGTGTTCTAGTCAATTTCCAGCCCATAATAAGCCCAAATCTCCTAATACAAGCTAAGTCACTCTTATTTCTTATCTTATATACTTAATTATACTTTGCATACTAGATCTTGTTTGTTATTGCTATATTCATTTGATCTCAGTCCTATGATAAAGATTTAAATTTCTTTAAATCACTTAGCTACATGATATCAATCGATTAAATTTCAAAGTGGATCTACTTAAGATTCAAACAATCACGTATTGACCGCACCTGAAATGTACATGAAGTTTGTAAATTCATGGGTTTGGAGGACTATAATAGGAATTTTGAGGGTTTCTATAATATAATAAACCTCATTACTTGTTTTTAACGAAAGGAAAAACATTTCAATGGTAAAAAATGTAAAAATACTTTCAAATTTTGAAGGAAAAGTTGATTTATTCTTTGATCTTTAAGGTCATAGACATGAAAAATGACATTTTAGTATTAATAAATGCATATGCAAAGGGATTTAGTGGAGTTTTGATGTAGGATGGATACGAATTAGAATAAGAATCTCTCAAACTCAAAAATATGAGTTTAATTATGTGTTGCATGACTTACAAATTTCTATAATTATAATTTCACTAAAATTATGGATGAAATCCATTTGAGCTCAAGACCAACTAGTTGGGACTTAAATACATGTTCACTTAGCCAAATTTTAGAGCTTGACAATGGTACTAACTAACATTTATGCATGAGTATGAATTTGACATTGAGTAAACACATGGTAACGAAAAATGAGTAGTAGATTCCATTAATTAAGGAAGGAACATAAATTTCATGGAAACAATAAAGATGATTTATTTTGAATTAATTGGTTGTACATGAATGCTTCTCTTATAACCAATACATAAGATCATTAGTATGATGATTACTAGTTTGTGGGTATTTTGTGCACACTTGGGAAACACTTGCAAGAGAGGAATTAACCTCACTCGTTTTAGAACCTATTTAGAATATTGGTTCTAGGTATGGAATACTCAAGACATATAACTTTAGATGGAGGCTATGTGGCTTGATGTTAACCTGCAAAGGGTTGGTACGTTTCGTAAAACCACCATTTATAATGTCTATTTCAGATATGAATGACTTGGATCAACACTAAGTTTAATCCAAATAATATTTACAATGACTCAAAGATTTGGATTAATAAAAATTAAAATGGAAGAGAGGAAGGGGAATACAAAAGGGAACTAGGATCTACTTTTCAGTCACTAAGCGTAATAAGCACCTAAGTAATTAAATCTCACAAAATCGAGCTAATAAGAAATATTTTAAATCATTCCTATATTAAGTATAGGAAATAATTATAAGGGAATTTACAACCAATAATATCGAGTAATTATTCATTCACTAATCTCTCTAACCTATTTAATAACAAAGATTACATTGACATATCCAAGAGACCAAGTTTTCAAAAACAAAAACTCATGAAGATAGACTAGTCAAGATCAATTTACTCACTCTTAAAATTTAAACAAAATATTACGGTGAAAACTCTACGTAATAATTAAAATTGGTCTATTTCTTAGGCATCAAAACACAATTCAAACATTTAGAGCTCCAAATATCCTCTACATTGGTGTTGTTAAGATGGTATTTTTAATACAAATTGGGATATTTATGAAGTCTAAAATATGCCTCGACATGCTTTAGAACTCTCAAATTATAAAGGATAAGGAAAATTATCCCTTTGAACCACCAATAATTACCATTGAATCCTCTAAAACATATATATGGAGGCATATTCTAAAATTTTAGCTAACAGAGTGATAATTCATCACCATGGTTAGGAAAATGTTGCTAGAAGGACGTTCCATGTGAGATGAATATGATTATACCATGAGATCAATAGGTTAGATGGAATTATAGTTGTCACTTATCATAAGATTACCTCTATAACTACATTTTGATAAAATATCCCTTTTATATCTTCTAGTGGTGTCCGAGAAGGAATATCCTTCCTTGGGGCATCTCCATGAATGAAGAGATTAACATAAAACATATAGAAAATGATTTGAGACCATTAGATTGAAAGGAATGAAATAGAGGGTGATAAAAATGCTATCCTATAAATATTGAATACATCTTCATAATTCTTCCTTAAACTTATTACTATGTGTATCCCTTTGAATGACACTCCTAATGAAATAAGTCTCAAGTCAAATGTATGCTCTAATCGAAATATATGAGTAAAAAAACATGTATTTGTTCTTATTTTTACTCAATCCATTAAAATACTTAATCTACTTAATATTTTATACTATTTCTTATAAAACATGACTCAACCTTTAATAATCTATAAGCCTTTATTTGATTTGATTGTGTCTTGACAAAAATTGGTGAATTAGTTATTGGTTTTATGCATGCGACATTTCCTTGCTTAAGTGGCTACCTTGGAACCTTGGCTTCAGATATCATTGAAACGTGTAGACCATCATTCACACCACGTCCAAATAAATTATCAAAGATATAAAATGATGATTTGAAAGCATTAAAGCTATGAGCAAGATGAATTTGAGAATTGAAGGTTATGAACAAAGAAAACTCTTCTCTTGGATGGTTTAAAGCTAAAATGGATAAGTTAAATTTGTTTAAAGGTTATTTATAATCTATTTTATAACTAGATAGAATCAACCAACTTCAAGGCTTATATATGATCATTTAAAAGCTAGAAAAACTAGTTTTCCTTGTCGAATGAGGGGATTCGTTTTATTGTCCAAAGGAAATGAGGCATGTTGCATACCAAAACTAGTTTGAGACAAAGATAACCTAAGATACAAGGGAATATTTTACATATATTTGTGGTATGAGAACCACATGACTTGAGGAGATGAACACGGATCCCTATTCAAGTCAATAGTGTATTAGGAAACTTAAGAAAACTACAATTTTAGCTAGGCATCAAGAAAAAAATACAAAGTTTCGGGAAGTTCCTTGAGTGTCAATGAGGTAGGGATAAACATGTGTACCTGACATGACTATTGTATTCTTACAAGATTGCAGAGTATAAATGATAGGTAATAAACATGTTTTTTTGAAATACTTCCAATGTCTAAAAGAAGGATCAATATCTTTCATGTTGTGGTAGATAAAATTACTAAGGTTACACACTTTATACTAGAAAACTTAATAGATGATTTACCAGTTATATCTACAAGATTTATTTAAAAACCATTCATATTTCTCGTGATTCCAAATATAATCATTTCAAATTGAGACACTCAAATGAATTTTAGGTTTTTGAAAAAAATTCATACAACATTAGTAGTGAATTTGATCTTCAATTGTGCATATCACCCCAAGACAAGTTGGAAAATGGAAATAAAAATTAAGTCCTCTAACAAATGTTATGAATGTATTATATGAAACGATAATACAAATGGAAGGAATAATTTCTACCAAGAGAGTTAATGTATAAAATATGCATCATTCAGATATCAACATGGATCCATTTAAATAACTTAATAGAATAAAAAGTAGTACTCCTATACGTTGTGATAATACATAAGATAGAGTGGTGATTGTTCTTGATATATCAAGGAAATATTAGATTTTGTTAAGTTTATCAAGAAATAACCGGTAGAGTTATTTGATAGGAATAAAATTTATGAATAAAAAAATAATATCCAAAGTTATTTTTCAATTAGAGACAAATAAGTCTTAAGGAAAATAGTTAAAAATAGTTCAATAAAGTTTGGAAATTCATCTAATTTTTCACCTAAATATGTGGGACCCTTATAGGTTTCAGAGGCTATCAACCTTACTATGTAAAAAGTTATATTACCTTTTCTCTTTCTCTTCTTCATAGTGTATTTATTGAGCCAATATCATACTAATGTTTTCCATCTTGTTGAATAGTAATTGTTATAGTGTTATGATTTAAGAGTGTTTCTAGTTGAGCCCCTAAGGGTATTCAAATTCACATGTAAATGGAAGACGATAAAAATTACATATTTTATTCAACAAAATAATATCGTAAGTGCTTCACTTGCTTAATTATTCACATTAATCTACATTACATTCATATAAGTTTAAATAAGCTTTTGTTTTCTTGTATGCATGTGGGACCCAACCACTTATGGCTCAAGTATTAGAACCACCTTATCTCTCTACATTACCAACATAAGTTATTATTGGATAAAATTAATAAAACATTTATTTAGTTTCTAAGGGGATGTATCACATATGAGATGCATGCCACAACCAAGTACAAAATAACATTTGGATCTTAAATTCAAAAAAGCCCCTTGATTCAAGTGGGACATAACATATGATATAGAGCAACATGACACTAAATCCATTTAATAAAATTTTTGACAAACTACAAATTAGTAGTATGTATATCACGGTATTGATTAAAAAAATTCTTTACAAATCCCGTGATACATAAACCATGACACACACAATGAACACCAATGTCAACATGTTCATTCCCTGTGGCCATATATAATTTTATTATAGTATAAGCACTAGCATAAGCATGCTCAAATAGATCGATCCAAATCTTAGTTCTACTTTAATAACACTTAGATGACACATCTACCATGAAGCCCAACAATTTCGACTCTAATTTACTCAACACTAATTAATGTTAATAACCCTTTTAGTTATATAATCACCGATGAATGCTCATATACTAATACACTATTTTCTCTAATTTAAAAAGATGTGAGAATATATATAGTGAAAAAAATCACCAAAATTTTGATCTAATCCTTATGAATGATATCAAAGAACTCAAAAAGATAATAATTGGACATAAAACAAAACCTCCTATCCCAAAAGAGCCATTATAGTAGAACCCAATCTTAGAGCTATAAATTTATTTAATATGGGTGGGTTGTTGGTTCTAATATCTTGTTAGATCCCAAGGAAACACAAACACCAAAATGTAACTTTGTTTCTTTTGATATCACAAGCAATGGAAAATAATGTTACACTCATGATTTTCAAGCACAAGTTGCTTGTTTGCAAAGTTATAATAAAAACACAAAGGTCGACTCCACTGAAAAATGCACCCAATGTACATTAAACATCTCGTTTATACATTTTTAATAAACTAATTTTAGAAGACCTCAAAATAATAAATTTATCATTATAATGGATGTAGAAATTAAAAAACCTATGAAACAATGGAACTCTTGATCTCGTAGTATGGTCAATTTTTTAGGAACCACTTATAAATCAACTCTTTTATTAATGCTCTTAAAACAAAATATCAATACATTAGATATATTCAACATAAAAATATTAATAGTTGATATTTGTACCACAACCTCTTCTCCATATTCAACATGATAAAAATTGGTATTTAAGAAAATGAATTTTACTAGACAATATAAGTATACAATAACAATAATTTTTTTTTTGTTTATTTTTAACTTAATGTAAAAACTTTATAGAAATTTGGCACCAAATTTGTAAATGTATGGTGGTATTTAGGGTGTGGTACTTCAAGATGGTGTAACATGTTAGGAAAGGGAATGGGAATGGTGTTTCGATGACAACACCAACAACAATTCTAATTTGTTTTATAAAACTCCAGTCAAATGACACATATGTTTCAGATTTTGTTGTAATTTTGTCAAAATTTCATTATTTAGATCTTATATGAGTATTCCAGTTCTCTTTTAACTTTTCTAATCTCATGATCAGGTTAAATAATTATATTAGGCCTTTTGTAATAATTTAGGAAAATGCACAACTTGCTCTAGGAAAAACAATGGCTTAGGAAAAGATCCAGTGTTCCAATAACACTAAAATAACTTCTAAGAAAACCAATGACTTCACAAAAAGGAAAAATCTAAAAAACAAAAATTTATTCATGTGCTTCATGCTTAAGGGTCTTCCATGGTTTTCAGTTATCTAATTTTACCCCTGGTAAAATAGACAACTCGGGAGGATGGGTTTGAGCACTATAAAATTATTCATGGAGAAAAATGGAATGATACAACCTAGTTTTTTCAGGTTTGGGAATCATTTCAACTGATTCAGGGAAGTTTCGAAGGTCTCGGGGCCATCCATCAGAAGTAGGATTTCGGGCCTTAAGGAGTTTGCAGCGTGAAAGAGGAGAGATTTAAAAAATATTATAATATATGTTTTAGGAATTATAATTCCAACAAAGTTCCTATGGAAGCCATTTTCCATGCCCTACATGGTGGAAAAGATGAGACATCTTGAAGCATCATACACTTCCCAAGGTAGTTCATTCTTCTGGTGCATAATCAAAAATCTAGAGAAATAAATATCCATTTAGAGGTGATAAAGTCAAAATTGGATCTTGATACTACCACCATTAGATTCAATGGGTTTTTTCCATGTGAAATCATATAAAATTTCACCTGAAAACTCATTCGGGAGCTCAAGTTATTGCCTTTGAAGTTGGTCATCTGGGAGTTGGACAGTACGACTAGGTGTGTTAGCTACAGGTTGGATGGCTACTAGTTGGACGGCTGCAGGTTGGATGGGTCATAAGGGTTGGATGGTACGTCTAGGTGTATCAGCTACAAGTTGGATGGCTACTGGTTAGACGGGTCAAGGTTGGATGGGTCGAGGTTGGACGGTACTACCAGGTTGGACGGGTCGAGGTTGGATGCCTGAAGGTTGGACATCTCGGGGTTGGACGGGTCACTAGGTTGGATGGGTCATATGGTTAGATGACTCATGATTCCTAAGCTAGATAAGGGTAGGTGGGTGAAAGATAGTTCAACAACTAGATTTAATGTGGTATGGTGCCCATGTATTCATCTAATAGAAGTACCCTTGGGAAGAGAATTTTTATGGGTTCCCATACCTCTTTAATGAGGGTTGGTGAGACATTGCTTATATATTGTAAAATATACCTCATTTTTAAGGGAGACATTTTGGGAGCTGGGAAAACTCTTTCATTTTTTTCCCTCAACTCCATTTGAGTTGTGAGCCTTCTCTTGGGCCTAACAATGTAATTATGCCTCTGAGCATCAATGTAATGGTCTGTGCATACTTTGAAGCAATAAAATTGTGTTTTGTGGTGTTTCTTCAACCCTAGCTCATTTTTATTGTATTTTCTTGCCTCTCCATTTCGTGTTTGTTTTCTGTGCATGTTCTTTCACTTGTAGGTTCATGATGTTGTGTTTTATGGAGTTTTGATGGTGGATTAGGATCTGGGTCTATGTCACATCTGTCTGACCTCCCTTAGCCCCCTTTTCCCTATTTCATCCTCCCTCAATAGAGTATCTTGCCCCTTTTCTTGGTGTTATCACCTCGTTAGTGTAGGATTTTCCCTCTTCATGCACTTTCTCTCTCCATGTCTCCTTGGCATTATTAGGATAGTTGTAGTCGGTGTCTTTTTTGCATTAGGAGTAGTTTAGCATTAGGATTAGGTAGAGGAATTTGGCCTTCTCCGAAGGACCATCTCAAGTTCGCAAGTCCCACAACTTGAGAAATGGTCCCATGTTATGTAGGTTACACTAGATGCCCCATTCAAAATCATGCCATTTGGTGGGTGCTGTTATTTTGCATCAATAGTTTTGGCACACCTGGTGGGACAGGTTTGAAGAACCTTACCACTTCATTTCATCAGGTTGATGTGTTCTTGGTGAGATTCAACCTTTGGAGGTACATGTAAAGCACATCTAGTGACTTAATTTGGTCAGCAACCCACATATCTAGAATCAAAGACCTTCTCCCCATCCATTTTCATCCATTTTCTTCCATCTCTTTCATTCTCTTCCATTCTATGAAGTTGTGAAATCATGACTTCATTCCCATCTTAGAATTCACACTTACATCGCAAAGCAGTGCAGTCCACCTCCAATGTATTTCTCAACTCCTCCAGATCAGCATTATGAAAAAATTCAGAACCATTATGCCTACCCATATGACCAATGCCAAAATTAGTTTGGCTATGGAGCTTATAAGGAACAAGGGTATGCATACAATGACAATAGTCAAATGGAGAACATTGATCTGCTAGAGAAGATTCAAAGGATGGAGGTTGGCATGGTTCAGTCAAGGGCTACAACACAAATGAAATCTTTTAGAATTGGTTGCAGGGCACCTTGTCCATGGGAAGGCATTTTTATAAGACACTATAGCCCACAGGAGAAGCTTTACTTCATGGTTGAAGTGTTGCCCCAACTTGTGCAGTGGACTAAGGAGATAGAAGCATACAAGAAAAATGCAAGACAAAATTTTCAATGGGTAATTACATCACCAACTCTTTATGCTCCTTTTTCTCCATCCCAAGGTTTATCATTTCAGCAGTGTCAAAATTCAAGCCTATTGTTTTTTCCCAAGTGTTGAATTCCCTTCTCCATCCCCTAGTCTTCCATCTCATCTCAATTCTTTTTCCCTTTTCCCTCCCAAGTAGTCATTCCCTCCAAAGAAATGAGAAATTCCACTTCCCTCACCACCACAAAAATTACAAAACTAGTTGAAACCCCATCCACTCCTCTTTCCTTCCCAATTCCATGTCGGAAGAAATTCCAAAAATAGTCAATGAGAGAAGCAGAAAGGAGAGCCAAACAGAAAAGAAAGGATAAAAAGCTTGGTAAGCTTGGCTCTTAGATTTGGCATAAAAATCCCCTTGGATAAACCTTTAAAGGAGGCCGGGGTCAAAGCACGATGATGGAAGCTAAGTATACAAAGCAGAAGGAGAACAAGAACAACAAGAAGAAGATCAACAATCTGTTTGCTCTGAATGTAGTGTCCATAATATCACTTTGTTTGAAGAGGATACTGATCTAATCCAAGCTGCACAACCAATCAAGAGGGAGGAAGAACAATCAGCTCCAATTCCTATTAAAGAGGAGCAATTGGAAGAGATTGAATCAAAGTTGAAGCCACTTGATGAAGAAAGCATTATTGAAGATTTTTGCTTTCATTTGAAGGGCCTGATTTGATTGATGAATCCATGATGGAGGAGAGCTATCAAGAAGACCTTGCTGCCCTAAATATTCCTCTAGAGCAGAGTGAATTGAAGATTTTGATTTGACAAATTTCATGCTAGAGGAAGAGGCTACCCAAGAGAAAGTTAGTCTTCAAGCAACAATGGAGGAACTCCAGAGCCAACAATGTGTTGCAGCAAATTATAATGATGCAAAAGTAACTTCATTGGATGTTGCAATCAATAACAATGAGTTGCAGATTATAGAGGAGTTCCATATTGCCATGGAGGAAGGAAAAGAGTACGAAGATACCATCTCTTCCACACCATCCACCCAAGAAGGTTTGCAGGAAGACTCCATTTTTGGAGTTGAATTTTAGAGCAAAGGGCACATCCATCAGATCAGACCTTGCCCAATCAGGTACTTGGCTTCACTAGAGCCAAGAGAGGAGCCAACACTAGTCATGCTTGTTCCTGAGCATGAGGATGAGTTTCAGAGTACCAAGGATTAGCTGCAATGCCTCTTCAATCCAAATGCAGAACAACTAAAAGAGGTATTTGTCTTATTTCTAGTTGATACCTTGATAATTTGGGTGGAGGATTGGCCTCTTGTCAGTTTTTCACTCATAATAACAACCATGTTCAGCACCAAATCATATACATGGCTTCCTATTTTGAGAAAGGGAAGTTACTTCTCATGTTAGTTGCAGGATTTTTTGAGTTCCCTTTTCCTTTGGTTAGCGTAGAGTAGGTAGGTTTGCTTTTAGTAGAAGAAGTGCTTGTGCACACTCTACATGCTCCACTTGGGGTATGTATGTTTTTCATTTTTGTACATAGCATGTGTTATGGTGTGTTGTTGCTCTTGTACAATCCATTCTTTGGAGGGGGCATGTTTTCACAAGAAAAATCAGGTTTCAACAATAGTCCCAGCCTCTCTGAATCAACTTGTGTTCCCATGACTTTTGCAATGTTTATACTTGTCAAGGAATCATCAATTGGTTTTATTTCATACTTGACAAGAAATCAGATCAAGGATAATTTCAAGGGGGCTTCAAACCTTTGTCCTATACATCAGGTTTCCAATGGTAGGAAGTTCCAGGTTCAAGCATCAGTGTTTTAATGGCTCAGGGGAAGAATTCATATTTTAGGATCAGTTTGCAGGTGTACCAATATTGACTCCATGCCCAATGGACAATTCAAGGCCACTGGTCACACATCTAGCAGGAAGATGTCCCCGAGAGGTCACCAATTGTTATCTATTTTTACCCCTGGTAAAATAGAAAACTTGGGAGGATGGGTTTAAGCATTGGAAAATAATTTATGGAGAAACTGGAATGATAAAACTAAGTTTTTAAGTTTGGGAATCATTTCAAGTGATTCAGGGAAGTTTCGAGAGGTCTTGGGGCCATCCATCAGAAGTAGGCTTTTGGGCCTTAAGGAGTTTGCAGCGTGAAAGAGGACCTAAGATTCAACAAAAGATTTTGATAGCTGTGTCAAGAATTATAATTCCAAAAAATTCCTATGGAAGCCATTTTCCATGCCCTATATGGTGGAAAAGATGAGACATCTTGAAGCATCATACACTTCCCAAGGCAGTTCATTCTTCTGGTGCACAACCAAAAATCTTGAGAAAGAAAGAGACATTTTAACTTGATAAATTCAAAATTATATCTTGCAACCACCACCATTGGATTCAATGGGTTGTTTCCATGTGAAATCATATAACATTTCACTTGAAAACTCATCCAGAGCTCAAGTTATCGCCTTCGGAAGTTGGTTGATCGGGGTTGGGACAAGTATGACCAGGTGTGTTAGCTCTAGGTTAGATGGATACTTTTGGTTGGATGGGTCAAGGTTGGACGGCTGTAGGTTGGAAAGTACAACTAGTTTGGATGGGTCATAAGGGTTGGATGGTATGGCTAGGTGTGTTGGCTATAGGTTGGACGACTACTAGTGGACGGGTCAAGGTTAGGACAGTCGAGGGTGGATGGCTGGGTTGGATGCCGAAGGTTGGATGGTTGGGGGTTAGACACTTGCAGTTGGATGGGTCACCAGGTTTGATGGGTCATATGGTTGGATGACTCATGAGTCCCAATCCAGATGAGGGTAGGTGGGAAAAAGACAACTCAACAACTAGATTTAATGTGGTATGGTGCCCATGTCTTCATTTGATAGAAGTACCCTCGGGAAGCGAATTTGTATGGGTGCCCATACCTCTTTAATGAGGGTTGGTGAGACATTTCTTATATATTGTAAAATCCACCTCATTTTTAAGGGAGACATTCTAGGAGCTAGGAAAACTCTTGCAAATTTTCCCTCAACTCCATTTGAGTTGCAAGCCTTCTCTTGGGCCTAGTAATGTAATTATGCCTCTAAGCATCAATGTAATGGTCTATACATACTTTGAAGCAATAAAACTATGTTTTGTGGTGTTTCTTCAACCCTAGCTTATTTTATTGTATTTCCTTGCCTCTCCATTTTGTGTTTGTTTTCTGTGCACGTTCTTTCACTTGCAGGTTCATGATGTTGTGTTCTATGGAGTTTTGATGGCGGATTAGGATTTGGGTCTGTGTCACATTTGTTTGACCTCCCTTAGCCCCCTTTTCCCTGTTTCATCCTCCCTCAATAGAGTATCTCGCCCCTTTTCTTGGTGTTATCACCTCGTTAGTGTAGGATTTCCCTTTTCATGCACTTTCTCTCTCCTGTCTCCTTGGCATTGTTAGGATAGTTGTAGTTAGGTATCTTTTCTACATTAGGAGTAGTTTAGCATTAGGATTAGGTAGAGGAATTTGGCCTTCTCCAGAGGACCATCTCAAGTTCACAAGTCCCACAGCTTGAGAGATGGTCCCATGTTATGCAAGTTACACTGGATGCCCCATTCAAAATCAGGCCATTCGGGGGTGTTGTAATTTTGCATCAACAATTTCCTTACAATCTTGGCTTCGTGGAGGCTATGATACCATTTTCTCTAGTCAAATACACATGTAAATAGAAGAAGATAATAATTACATGTTATATTAATTTAAAAATCTCATTCAATATAATAAATAATCACATGTAGTTTATTATCTCATTTGATAAGATTAAATAAAATTTTGAGATATTGTAAACTTTGATGTGGAACCCAAGTACCAACACATCTAGCTAAATACACCAAGATAACAAACTAAATTAACTAAATCAATTCTAAACGTTAATTTACTAAAATTATGAACATATTTACTAATATGAGGGTGATAGAGGAGGTTAATCACCCATTCAATAATAAATAACATACCAAAACACAATACATACAAAAGATTCACTTGTAAAATAAGGAATTCCCTCATTGTAAGGTCCAGGGGGACTGATAAATTTATGAGTGATACATAGGATTATTTTAATGTAATCAATAGGTTTTTTTCGTCATTTTTTTCCTACATTATTTTCTAAGACAAAGAAATGATGAATCTTCCAAGAAGGGAAAGATTTCACACCATATGAATAAAAAATAATAAATATTTATGAGGCATTTTCAAATTATATATATCATTGTATGAATTAATTATTTAAGTAAAACATAATTAATATATGATTAATTTTATTTAATTGATACATCATAAATAGTTATCACCTTTATTATAAAATAATTATCTTATTTATATTATGTTAACCACAAAAATTTACATGTGTACTTTTAGGATATACCCCTCGTCAAGGTTTTGGATTAGGAAATAACATGATAGGAGAAAGGGTGATAGATCCAAATGAGGTTACATAAGATAAACATCCTTCCACACACCACATTTGATTTTATGGATATTTTTAGTAGTTTTATGTGTATGGTGTGTCACATTATCTTAACATCTACTTGATTTTTATTATTTATTGACATTGAATCACATTATTGTTATTTAAGTTGGAATGTTTTTCTAGTTTTGATTGCTCCATACATTTCATGATTTTACCTTGATTCTTTAATCGAATATTTTTATCGCTTATCACATATTGTATTAGAGCGTGAAATGACCATTAGACTATTGGAAAATTTTCATGCAAATAACACCATCATTTATGGATCTTCATTTATTTATTAAGGAAATTTATTTTGAAAAAAACATCAACATGGATAGTGATGGATTTCAGCTACATGAGTATGTAATTTTGTCCAAATTAATATTTGACCTTGTGAATAATAAGAGACATTGGATTAATTATAAATATGACATATTATACCTTGATTTAAAGAATATTTTTCTTGAAATATATGATTTCATCATAACACATACTCTACCTACCTTTTCTATGTTATTGACTTAAAATGATATCATAGAGAATATGTCTTCGAATTCAAGTTTCTATGAAACATGAATAGGGTTGTGAATGAGAAAAGGATGAAAGTGACTGTGTTGTATGATAATTATGTTTTTCATAGGCATATTCAAGAAATTGTCAATATGCATTCAATTTAAGGAGTTCACAATAATAATTTTCATATATACATAATCCACATGAATATTATATTTAATTTTAAACACAAATGAATAAATATATAATCTTAATATATTCTTGATAAGATTATGATTTTATGGTTTATCCCTATCAATTTGAGCTAATGTTTAACAAGGATTTGTGTTGTTCTTTTTAAATCTAAATCTCTTGGGTGATAAGAGAGGAAACATAGATATAAATCATGCCCTTAAGTATATTTCATAATATTCATGTGAAGTTATCTTTTGAGGTTTGGAATTGTATGTTATGGGGATTATTTAAGTTTGAAGATTATTCAGATTAGGGGAGAAACAAAGATTGAAGTTTATGAGTTTTATATTTTTCCAAGAATAGAATTTATGGTTCTTAGGTATAAATTTTCTAGCTAGGTGAGGAGACTCGAGTGGATGAAATTTTCTTCATTTTAACTTCAACCTATTAGAAAGGTGTTATTTTATTGAATATATTCCTTTTTATAATAGTATATTGGATCATCATGGAAAAATAATTTGAGTAAATTTTTAAGTCTTAATATAATATTTTTAATACATATGGTTTATATTTTGATATGTGCTAAACTTAAACAACATCAATTTCCTTGTTGATTGGTTAGGGTTTGACCATATGATTACACTAGTATATAATAATGATACCCTTAATTATGAATACAAATAAAGAATGGCCTAATAAATTTTCCTTTATCTCTAGGTAATCTACACTAGGATAATGAAAGGGATACACTAAATATACACACATTAGATTGTAAATTGCAAAATACACGGAACTAGGAAGGTTATAGTCCACACTCTATGAAATATATAGAGTTTGAAAGTATATATATATATATGACATGGGTGGATTCTAACTAGGTCGTAGTAGAGTAAGTCAATAATAACAAGGTAATACTCATATTGTAACAAGATAGATATTCTTATGTTAGGGTTGTAAACATGGATTGTAAGGATAAATAGGTTTAAAAGGATTATAAATACCAAAAGGAATTTTGTAAGATAAGGACCAATATATAAATAATGCATCAGATTAATAATATGATTCTCTACTCTAACCTATGCATGAGCAATCAAACAATCATCAAAATATGAGATAACATAAAGGAAAAGATATGTTAGAGATACTTATAGGATTGTATACACCATTAACAAATTAAATTCCCCAAGGGTTAGAAACACCTTATGAGAGAGATGTTAATACCTAAGAAAACCTCATGTTTAAGACTCAAAATAATCTAAAGGATTAGAAGACCATAGTATATGAAACTCATATTCTTGGGAATCCTAAGTACCTAATGCTTTTAGAGTGGAATCGAAATATAAGAAAAGACTAAATTCAAGACCTTAAGGAAAGATTGATGAGAACCAAAACATTAAATTAATGATTATGATGTGATGTAAATAGCACTCAAAATCTACACACACAAATAGGGGTCATGATTAATAATTATAGTCTCCCACAAGCCGATGACATCAACCATGGTTGATGCAGTTGGCAATTGCAATCCATATGTCATTGACCATTACTCGATACCATTGAATGTGGGTAATTTTTTATTAAGGGGGTCCTAAAGGAATTTTTATGTGATGGAGGAAGACTCTAGAGATGCTAAAAGGCGTCGTTATGAAGGTATGTGCATTGTGAAAGTAGATAAGTAGATATTGAGGTGACTATAAGAGGATAATAAGGTGATTTCATAGGAAGATTGTAAACATGACTATAGAGATACTAAAAATATATAAATTTTCATAATAAAGATGAAACGTCAAGGAAATATTTTACGTACTACTACTAACCATCATGATACAACCATTTTTGGTTGCATGTAACCATTTACGGTTACCTTAACTCCTAACAATGTCCCCAATGACACTGTTCTATGGGATTCCAATGCACCAATAGTTCCCGCAAAGAACCAAAGTTGATAAAAGTAATAAATTATGCATATACATGTTCCCCAATAGAATATCATCACATGTAAAAATTTTAAAATGAGATGGTTTTCAAGAAAATAAAATTCAAAACTAAAATATAAATAACCGAAATGAAAGAGTAAAAATAAGTGATAAAAACATGAACTCAAATGAAGCATACATGCTTCTATATTTACCTAGATACTTACCTTCCCAAAAATTTGTCCACATAGTGAGACACTAGAGTGTAGAAAGAAGTACAATGAGAACCCAAGTAATACACAAATGCAAAGAAAAACAAGAAGATAAATTAGATAAATAAGTAATAAAACCTAAGATAAGGGGGATTATGGAAGTATGATAAGATAGTGCCATATGAAGATGGGATGTAGGTTGTGATTAAGTCATAAGATGATACAAATTAGATTATAAGTAGGTAGAAAGATGATAGGATAAATAGGGAAGAAATGATTATAAAAGGTGTAATCACAAAAATGTGCATAAAGATCATGAGTCTGAAAAATAAGTGATTTATTTATATTTTACCTATGGTTTCATTTATATGTTTTCATAAATTTCATGACATAAATGGATCATAAAAGATGAAAAGGAAAAATATAAGAAAAATCATATAAAATTGACATGTAATAAATACGATAGAAAAATATGTGCTAATAGGTATGTATAATGGATCTAATAAATTATGAAGAAATCAAATGATATGCTAAAGTATTATAAGATACTTAATAGAATAAAAAAATGCAATAAAATAAATTTAAAGATATGTAAGTAAGGATGTTATAAATATCAAATGAAATCTAAGACACAGGAAAAGAAAAAGTAAGATATACTTAAAAAGGATGATTGTATATATCAAATATAATATAATATAATGAAAAACAAAACATAAGACATGATAAAAGGATGATCGTATATATCAAATATAATATAATATAATGAAAAACAAAACATAAGACATGATAAAAAGGAAGCATAGAAATTAATATGATAAATATCAACACTTGCACTTAATTTTTTGGGATATAAAACACTACCATATAATTCCATGAGTAGGATAAAGAAGTATGAAGTGAATGAGAAGTGATAATTATTTGTGAGGAAGGACTTAAGGTATTACAATCTAAATCACAAATCTACAACAAGGTTTTTCATGGTCATAAAATAAATAATAATCATTTAAAAAATATAGTAGTATGTAAAAGGATATAAATTCATGGTCAATTACTAACACTATCCATAAAGGGTAATAAAGGGAGTGAAAATGAAAGAGCAAAAATTAAAGGTAAAAATGGTGATACAAAATCCTTAGTAGAGATTATACATTCTAATCAAAAGGGTTTGACTAAATGTTTTCATCATCTAGGTGAAAAGGGACCCAAGTAAGTGAGTTTGAATAAGACCAACCCGGTGAAGTGTAAAGATATATCCCAAGTCAACTATGATAGTAAATGATGTATCCTAACTTCCCATGACATTTTCCCCATTCCTTAGGACCTAAATTAAGGAGCTATAGGAATACTATGAATATTAGGTACTGAAATGAAAATTAAGGGGCATTAAAGGCTAGATATGAGCCATCCTACGCTAATCAAAATAACATATTGCACCCCAAAGTACCTAAAGCTATGTAACAAGGCCAAATTTGGAGTTTTATATTTCAAAGAGGATAGGAGGTGCAAAATATTATTAGATCATGTATTTTTTTTTAATTGAATTTTATGCTTTTAATAAATGCCTTTTTATGTTTCCTTTTATTTATTTTATCTTTGATACCATGACATTTAACTTTTCTTTTGGATTTTACCATTGCTCATATGTACGGATTAAAAAAGGATGATCTAGTGGGTATAAAAAATGAATAACACAAGGTATTTCACACCTAATATCTATAAAGGAGAACATAAAAACCATAATTCTTATGTACCTCTAGACCTACCCTATGGAAAAAGTGTGATCTCATCTCTGATCTAAGTGTGCCTCAAGTGAGATAAGGAGCGAGATTTGTGAAAACGACAAGGATAGAAGAGTGATACAATGATGGATACATCTAATATTTGGTCATAAATTGCTAGAAAATATGCTTCACATGGGATGCGGGATAAGAATAAAGGAACTACACAATATAGGAATTGTAGATTACTTGACATGGTATAAGATATATGTGTAAACCAATGATAGGTTCATAAAAAGAATAAAAAGTGATAATATCCAAGTGAAATATGAGATCATAAGATGAATACATAACATACTGAAATATAAAATAAGAAACAAATGGAAAAAATAAACCCAATGGATGTTGTAAGGAGTCTATAAATCATGAGTAAATAAGATTGTAAATGAAAAATAATTTTAAAAGATCAAGAAAAACACAAATAGTAAAAGTAAATCCAAAGGATGTCACAAGGATTCTATAGATCATGAATATATAAGATTAGAAATGGATTAAAAATACAAAAATATTGAGGATTACACATATAATAAAAGTAAATCCAAAGGATGTCGCAAATATTATGTAAATCATGGATAAATAATATACCAAAATATCAAGGAAGACAAAAATGGTACAAATGAATATAAAATATGTTGTAAGGAGTATATAAGTTGTAACTAGGATATAAAGGGGTAATCAACTTATGTGAAATAACCAAATTGTGAAATACATTGATTATATATGAATTTTAGGGGTAATTCATATAATCATTCTAACCACCCTATCTAAACTACACATTTAAGGGGTAGTGAAACATCAAACTAATTAACCTATCTAGAAATTAAAGATGTAATGCGTACATGAAATATTAGACTAATCATCCTATCTAAAATATGGATGTAAAAAGAAATAACTAAACATTAGACTAACCTGACATGTGTAAATATTAAGGATGTAAGGGTTATCCATAACATTAGACTAAGTGACATAAATAAATTATGGATGTAAAGGAGTAAATGAAACATTTGACCAAATCACCTATCTAAACCAAGGATGTAAGGGGTAGCTACAATATTATACTAACCAACCTATTTAAAATGTGGATGTAAGGGGAGAAAAAAACAAACTTAACAATCTATGTGAACTAAAGACTGTAATTGAGTGGTGAAAGAAGTGGACAAGAGAAAATGAAACGTAGGAAAATAAAATAAGAGTGATAAGAGGATATTGTAAGTATTTATGCCATGCGACGTAGAATTCATATATAAATGTACAAGGAGAATATACCCTTGGTGGGGCATGCTCTAAAAGAGAAGTTTTTATTCTTTTAAGTTTTATTCGATTTAAATTTTTGGATTCAATGATTAAAAGGTTTTTGGTTGGAATATAGGTTGTGAGAAGATTGAAGGTACTAATGGAAGCCAAAAATATAGGATGAGTAAGGATAAATTATAAGATGGTTGGACATTATAATATGCACCAAAATGTGATGAAAGAGGATGATGGGCCCCTATTTATATCTAGCAGAGCGTAGTGTAGTGAACCAAGATAGATATTTAGGCACCATATATATATAATAGAATGATGAGGGGTGACTCAAGTAGAATGGGGTCTTTAATACTTTCTTAGGAACTCGACCCAATCTATCTATATGGTAGATGGTGGGCATATGCATAGGGGTCATTGATTGATTATCAAGATCATTTAAAAATTAAGTTCAAGGAGGAGGAGGCCCCATATAAAGACAAGGGCCGAATTGAGAAATGCCTCAAAATTTGGTATATAATGGGAGGTAATGTCCCATGATAGGTGGTTTTAAGATGTATATCCACATATTTATGATTAGTATGCAGAAATTTATTGCCGAATTCAAATAAAATCAAATATATAAGAATTAGGGATGATGTAGGGTGATATAGAGTCAAAAAAATAGAGATTTGAATGGTATCAAATATGATAAAGTAATTAGGATGGTTGTTATAGTTAGATAATAAAATGATTTTCAATGAAATCAATGATGATGTAATCGGGGTGGACGATGTAGTCATCTCGAGGCCAAATGGTTTAAAATTACATTAAACATGATGTAATCGAGGTGGATAATGTAGCCATATGAGATTGGGTGAAATAAAATGATATCACTCATGATGTAATAAGGGTAGATGATGTCATTAAAATAGCTTAAATTTTTAATACTAAGATCAAGTTTTGCTACCGGGTTCTCGATATAGTCTACAATATTAATTTCCTTTGAACTACGCTAGTTTTTTTGGAAATTGGATCATGCAATTAGGGATGTATGATTTTATAAATCGAGAGAATAAATTTTAAAGGTGTTAAAGCACCCAATTTTTGTTGTATAATAAAGGTTGGGTGGGAGGGTGAAGATATGAGAGATCATAAATAATATCAAGGTGAAACTTGGTGATCATAAATGGGAAGATCATCTTTAGGATATTAAATCATGATGGGAGAATAATATATGGGCATATCCTATTGTGGATCCTTAACCATGCTATGTGGAATAGAAATGAGAAAATCCTTTTTGGACCTTTGGCTATGATGGATGGTTTGGGGATGATTTTTTAAATTTCCATCCTTGGTAAGGATGTCATTGATTATTATCTACATATTTAATTATATAAGGATTATCAATGGGGGAATGAAGATAAGAATTAGTTGATTATGAAAGGTTAAAAGATGATTCTAAGAGGTACTCTATGGTAAGAGGATATTAGGAAATGTTTAGGAATTTTTGAAAGGTTAAAGAAATATGAAAAATAATCAATTGAAAGAGTGTAATATTTGCATAACATTCACCACACAGTTGTATTGAAAATGATTTGAAGATATAATAAGAAAGAAAGGTAAACATGAATGTGAATCAATCAATGGGTGGATAAAAATCTTATCAAGTTTAGGATAAGTACAAGATAAAAAAGAAAACATGAAGGTGACTCAATTAGAAGAGAGAGTAAGATTCACATCAAGTTCACCATAGTGTATTGATGATGAGGATGGCCACTATAGGACAGAAAAAGAAACATGAAGATGAATCAATCAAAAGATAGAGTAGGACTCACATCAGGTTCACCGAGTGTATGAAAAATACAATAGCATAATAAAATGTCATCTTTATCTATGGGTAATCTAAAATAAGATAAAAAGGGGGCCTTGCTAAATATGCACATCTTAGATTGTCATTTGTAAAATACATGGAAACAAGAAGGTGATATTAGACTCTATGAAATACGCAAGTTACAAATCCTAAATCTAGTATAGGGGTAGTCTCTAACTAGGTGGTGTTAGTAAGTCGACAATAACAAAGAAATAATCAAATTATAGAAATATATAGATTATTGCGCTAGGGTTGTGAATATGGATTATAAGTATCAATAGGTTTTTTAAGATTGTAAATATTAAATGGAGGGTTGTAATGTAAGGACCAATAGATAAATAGTGCAATAAGTGAATAATATGTTTCTTTACTTAAACTATGCATGACCAATCGACAATAATACAAATTTAAAATAAAATAAAGGAAAAGAGAGGTTAGAGATACTTTCGATTGTAGACACCTTTAACACATTAAATGTCCCCCAAGGTTAATAATACTTTATGAGAGATTTGATGTGGGAAATCACAAGATAATAGAATAGGACTTAGGAAAAATTATTTTTGAAGACTCCAAAGGAAGAGAATACCATAGTAAGTATGGATCCGATGTTAGGGAATCCTAAATACCCAATGCTCTAAGTGTGGACTCCAAAATATAAGTAAATACTAACTTCAAGACCTTCAAGACCTCATGGAAACACTGAAGAGCATTAGAATATTGAATGAATGATGATGGTGTGTGTAGAAACTAAAATCTACACAAAATAATCATCACATCATGTTTTTAGAAAGCTTTATATATGTGAGTCCTGAATGATGAAACTAAGTCTTAGTGGTACAAGTATTTGTTTTTACTCGTTAATTTCTTGATTTAAGACTTACTTGATGATTTTTTATGTTTTTATGTTTTATATTAGAGATCTATACCCTTTTCCATTGTTTATTTGAATTTTTCTAACGTTATACCAAAACCATATAAAATAATCAAGCCCAAGACTTATGGTCTTGAATGAGATGTATGGTCTTAACCCTTTTTTGGGGTTTTGGGTCCTTTCTTATTGTTGGATATATTCATGATTATTTCATATTTCACATTTATGTGTTTGGTTGGATTTTCATACCACTAAAATCAAATTTCAATGTGACATACTTTTATTTATACAAGCTCACCATAAAAATTTATTTTCTAGCAATAACCTATATATGTACCAAATATTGAGCTAAGGAATCAAGAGTACATTATTCATACTACATATCGTATCCTAAGAGGGCATAAAACTATTTTGTATATCTACAAACAAGGGTTTCATGGGATAAAAGTAACATTTACCACTATTGGTGTGTAAACACGAGGCAAATATAGGTTAATGGTTATAAATTGCATGCACATTTGTACAACATACTATGAGAACTACATTAACTATGAAAAACAATCCTAAACTTAGTTACTCATAAACAAGGTAATTGTCGATTTCAATTTGGCTCAAACATTTGCATTTTTAATTTCTAGATATAATAAGTGTTTGAGGTTACTTTTTGCATCTAGGTTTATTTTACATGCATAAGTGATAAAACTAGAGTTACGGTGAATCTAAACATATACAAGTGTGATATAGGTGATGATAGAGAAAACCAAAAGTAAAAACTCTACAATCTATCGTCTAAGATGGTAGAATATGATTGGATTATAGAATATTATCCTAAAAATTCATATGGTCCTAACCTTTCATGAAAGTGGTGGGAAAAATATGATCCAGTTCACTCAAAATTCTTCACACATTCCGATCTAGCAATAATATAATTTGAAAATGATCTGAATCAGCTAATTTATCCTTCTAACTCTAGTTACATTTCTAATCAATGCATCAGTTTGAAATGCTTACAAATAGCTTAGTTCCTATATATAGTTATAAATTAATATATTATTTTATGACTTATAACATATAGTATTCAGTTATAGTTAAATCAAATTTGAATTTATATATTACAATCAATGTAGGGTTCATAATTTTGGTGAACCCATCCATTTTTAAACACATAACATATCCTAGGTTTTTAAATTATTTATACCATGGCTTGGTCCCATGATATAAAAACTCCTAGTGATCATATGGATTCTTCTTTAAGTTAGATATGGATTATAATAAGGCTTTACGAAACCAAAAGGGATAACATCCCTCTAATTAGGTCTATGTTGCTTGTGGGTTTACAAAGAAGGTTTTATCCACACCATACCTTGGTATCTTTTCTACTACTTGTTTTCTTGTGTAATATGGGTATGAGGATACATTCTATGATTATTGGACTAAGCTAAAAAATTCATCTCAATTTTCCACTCCTAATGTGTCACTCATTGTTAGCGTACCTTGCATTCTCAACCGAGTCTCCTTAGGTATCTCTCTAGGGTATGATGAAACATCATATAATTATTGGCCTAAGTTATAGTGTCCACCTCGATTTTCCACTTATTGTGTTCCATCCAATGTTATTATAGCTTCTACCAATGCCTCCTTAGTTATATCTATAGAGTATGAGGATACATCATATGATTATCAACCTAAGATATAATATCCACCTCACATTGTCACTCCTAGTGTGCCAACTATGAACATTATACATTCTAATAAAGTATCCTTAGCTATCTCCTCACCCATCCTAGAGGCACCACATGAGACCCACTTTTTGTATAATTAAGTTGACTCTTCACAAATATATTCCAATAATCTTGATGAATTATTTGATCCATACCCGATGATGAACTTAGTTCGAATATGCCTCTAGTGATAGTGGTTAGTTTAGTGGGTATGAAACTCCAAAATTTTGTATTCCCATTAATTTTCCTATTTTTCCTAGTCATGTACTATCTCTGATATAGAATCCACTAAGGGTATAGATGACTCTAATTTAGATGATGATGATTTTTGGGTACATGGATACGTACCACACAATTTCCCAAAGCTAGTATTTCTCCTTTCCTTCCTCATATAAACATTTAGATGATGATGGTGCTAATGAACATTCTTCTACTTATATAGATGGTGATGCAAGATAATGATATTACATGTGATAATGAGGTTACTAGTTTAGCTAATTTTCATATTTTTCCGATGTTCATGATGATTTTTCTATTCCTAATTATATTGATATTCAAGATGCTAATGTTGTTCATAGTACAATTGCTAATCCTAATAATTTTAGTTTCCTAAGGATGTTGTCATTAATAAATATGTTTCTCCACATGATGATGTTACTATTTGTTCTTCTAAAAATGCTAATGTTATTTTATGTGTCTCTACTCTCTCTTGAATGTAAAAATATGATTTCTCGTGATTATTCCTTTCCTAGTATACAAACAACTAATACACATGATATCATATGTAATGCCCTAAAAATTCCGACCCAAAATGAGACAATTTTTTTGTTTTATGCAACTACGATGATTGGAAAAATCATCTTTTGCTTTACATGTCATGACACTTTGGATGGGTTGTATCTCAATTACATGTGTGTCATCCTCACGTAAGGGCCATGCTACTCCCCTTTTTATTGTTCCAATTTTATAAGATCTCTCTAAAGAGACTACAATGTTAGAAATCCATTTACAAGACTTATATGTGTTGGTACAACTGTACCATTATAGCGAAAATATTTGTGTTATAAGTATTACAACATATAAACTATATTATCATTATTACAATCAGTACCACATCGTGATTCTAGTAGACAATATACATTATACACATAATAATGATATTATATTATATGTATTAATGATATTAAATATAATATACTATTATAATGCAATACGTTAAACTTAATAATATTATTATAATATAAGTAATAGTAGTATTATAAACAATACGGATGTTGCAATCAAAAATTTATAACCATAATATAATTAATAATAATATTACGTTATATATCTAATAATATTATACACATTATAAAGTTATAATCACCCGTAAAAATGATGACAAGGGCCTTAAAGAATGTTGTACCACCATAACATTACAACTAAATTGTTCTACTTGATAACATTATTTGGATTGTACTATTTTAGACGATATAACTTGTTATAATTCCTAAAATAGCCTTACTTGATATATGATAAAGATATTATTTACAACATTCTTATAAACCATATATTACATACACTATAGTAATATTTTATCACAAATGTTGTATTCATTATAATTATAATGATGTTATAACTTTAAGTTATAGTAATATTTTTAATTGTTGAGTCATGTCATATAAGTATCATAGGATAACAATGTTATAACATTTTGTGATAACTCTTTTATTTATTATTTTGATGTCCCTTATAAGTTTTGTAAAGTCATTATATTATATAAATACTAATCTTATTATATTTATAAGGTAACATTATAATGATATTAACATTATAATGCTACCTCAATATTGTTTATAATAATAATATTTTATATATTATAATACCAATATTATAATTTTAAGCTATTATATGTATATATATACCCTTTCATTGAATCATTATAATATATATATATATATATATATATATATATATATAACGGATTTATATACACTAATTAACCTAATAATACATATATTTTTACTATATTATATTTATTACTCTATATATTTTATGATTATCTCCTAAATCTGATTTTTTTACCCCTAATATATTATATATAAACAAGGCCATAAATGGCAAATCTCATGGAAGGAAAGAATTGAACATTATGCTTAATTGTTTGTATGAGAGTGAGAGCTTGCTTGCAGAAGCCATTTTTTCCATATCCTTAATTCCCATTTACTTCCAAATTACTAGTAAAAATCATCTTAAAAATTAGATGAAAGGTTAGTGGAATCGACTAATCATTCAAATTGTGACAAAAACATTTTATTAATCATTTAAAATCTATAAATATTCTCGCATGTGTAAATGGAAAAAGCATTCAATCAGTCATTGATGATTATGTTGTAGAGATGGAAGTTTTTATTCTTATTCTTGCACCTCAACTTATTCTATGGCGCCACTTGTAGTTACAAAAACTGTAACAAATAGAATCTTTTCCATAAATTTGCAGTCAAACATTTACATGATGGAAGATGAAGATATTTGATCAAAGCATGTAAAATTTCCATAAATATGATGTTCCAAACACATGCATGTTTAAATATATAATCGATGTTAAATGTCTTGATGTCAAGATAATGAATGAATTGTTGGCATTTAGGAAATCTTTGACCTCTTCCAATGCTAAAAAAATGAATAGAAGTGTATGAGGTGTTGAAGATAAAATGATCAGACTGAGAGGTGAGAATGTAAGTTCTATGAGCTTCCATGAATAGGAAATATGGGATTGAGCTACAGTGACTTGGATTTTTCAACCAAGTTAAGAGATATTTCTAAAATACCAAAGTAAATCCCAAATGCGTATGTATAGTATGAAGATGTGAATATATGGGAATAAAAATGTCTTCCAATGTAAATAAAATAATGAAAAATTGTACATCTATGCAAACATAATCAAGTGCAATGCACACTAAGATGAAACCATGTAAACATCAACAAACATAGTCAGTCTAATTAAGCGAGAACGGGATCAAAGACCATAAATGAAGGATATGAACTTTTCATGAAAAATTCCATTTGTTATTGTTCTTTCATAATAAGCTCTGTAAAATTTCCTGGTAAACAACACACCAGGACGTATCTGCAACCAACATGGTGAGGCGATTGATTCATATTTTTGGCTTACCGGACAATTGCCAATTCAGATAGCATGGCCTTGGACAAGGTAGAAAGTTTCCGTTTAAGCAATTATGTTACTTAGTATTTTTAAAAGTATTTATTTAAAGTAATATGCAATTTTTAAACTTTAATTTTGAGACAACACACACATAGAAATGATTATAACCATGCCAAATTTATTTTGTGAATGCGATTAATTGGTTTCCATTTGTAGACACCTATAATTTAGCTCCAACAATTTAAATACTTAAATTGCGCTAATTATACTACTTCCCACAAATTGACGACATATCGTCAATATAGCACACTTTCTCTTCTATCGTCATTAATTAATTACATTATGCTAATTAATTGACCCTTCTATCCAACAAAGATGACAATTAACAACCTTTTGTTAATTAAACCCCTTTCTACTTGAATTTAATTAATTATTTGTAATTAATTAAGTTTCCTCTTCTATTAGAGAAATAAATCATCATTTATTTAGCCTAAACCTTTTCTATTCCCTAAATCATACTAATTGTTCTTCTAAAAATCTTCTATAAAGCTTGCTCACCTATTAATTAATCACTTGGGTTAATTAATAAATCCTCTCAAACCCCATGAGTCACTACAGGACAAATTAAACTCCCCTAAGGTTTACTTAACCCCCTTTTCAACCATAGTCACCCCCAACTAACTCAACCTAGTTATTATCCCACATGTAAAAGGATGTAGATATTCTTTTATCCATTGGGATATATAAGGAACCCTCCACTTACCATTCTAATTACACCTAAATGAGCATAGAGCCTAAGCTATAGCCATTTTATCATCTTAGAGCATTCTTCATTGGAGGAGCTAGCTATTTTCATCTCTTGCATTCATTCTTCCAAGTGTGAAGTCATATGGAGATATGTCAAATGGTCTTATAGCCATGGATTGACAAGACTCAATTCTTGTAACCTTGGGATTCAAGCATACAATCGAAACCCTTTGATTGCTAAGGATCTAAATAAGTCCATTTTATTAGCATTCAATTAGAGATAGAGGTTAATATGTTTAGCATGTTAGTTTGAATCTTCATTTCATGTTCTAATGCAAATATGTTAATAGATTAGCCTTGTTTAAGCTCTAAGCATGATGGTATATTGATCTAGTTAGCATTGTATTGAAGCTATTAAGTGTTAGATTTGATTTATTTTGCATTGTTAACTAATTCATATACACATTTGGCATGCCAGGTGGGATGGATCCTTAGTCCCTTAGCATGGTAGTTCAAATTTTTTTGTTATTTAATTTTTTAATAACCCTTGATATGCACATGTGTGAATTAATGTTGAATTTCTTATTATTTTTGCTAACTTTACATGTGTTGAGTCTTGCTTATAGGTCTAATTTAGATGGGTTCTTGTCAATTTTGAGCTAACTATCAAAAAAATTGAGCTTTTGAGATCGATTACGTCATTTTTCGTGTTTTGACGTCACTTCTAGGTATAGGCGTACACAAAAATAGCAGAGGTGTGTACATGTCCAAACATGGGCATACACATCCAAATGCTAGTGTATGCATCTAGAGTCTAGCGTATACATCATTCTTCCAACGTACATGATATCCTACCCTTTGTGTTTTTTGTTTGCTCTGTTTTTGGCACATACACTTGACCCCGAGTGTACACATTCATACTCCGGCATACCCATCTGGTAGTGCTTCTATTTGACCCATTTTGACTCTATGGGCGTACATGTCCAAAGTCCAAGTGTATACATCTCACTGCCGGCATACATGAATTTCTGTCTTCCTAAGTTTTCGGCCTTTCTATCTACTAGTGTAGGCATTTAAACCCGGTGTACATGCCTATACCCAAGTGTACCTATCTGCTAGTGCTATTTCTTTGACCTTTCTGTCTATGGGTGTATACATCCAAATGTTAGCATACACAAATCTCTAGCTACGTATCGATTACCTCACTGTCAATTTCCATAGAGGGGTGTACACACCCAAACTCATATTTTTGTTTCACTTTAAAATTTATGAAAATAAGTTTTTGAGATTTACTTGACTCCTTGCAGGTTTTTATTAAAGATTAACTTCTTCGCAGGGTTTATTTACATGTTTTTACTAACTTGATTTGATTTGTTAAAGGGTTAAATGAACATTGCATGCTTAATCATGAGATTGGAGTCATGTATGCTCTTCCCTCGCACCTTTTAGGTGATCTTAGGAATCAGAAATGATTTCTATATCTATTTTCCTTGAAAAACTTTGAAAAGAATGTCAAGTTTGGTTAAAATGAACAAATTTTGCATTTGAATCAAGTATTTTCCATTGTTGATTTCATAGTTGGATTTTATGTCACGTATGCTCTTCTCTTGCATCCTAGGATGATCTTGAGAATCAAAACGATGTTCATCCTCTTTATGTGTATGGAAAACTACTAAATCCATCATGCAAGACCTAAATGCTTGTCAAAGAATGAAGGCTCAAGACAAAACAAAACTACTAATACAGTTTCCATGTAGGTTGCCAAACGGTGTTCAAGCAAACCACATTAAGTATACAAGATAAAAAGCACACCATAATCAAAATATTGTATTTACAAGTTTGGATAAGGGTGCACCTCATCCGCTTAACTACGAAATAACCCCTTTGGCATAAGCCTTCAGCTACAACAATGGGGGTGGTCCTAGGAATCCAAAATTAGTCCATCCAAAAGGGAACCTTGTGGATGAAATAGGAAGTGCTCCGCCCTACCTACTTGACTAGTGATACACGGGAGATTTAGCGTCAAAGTTATCCATATCACAACCCCAGTGAGAGTACATGATGGATGCATTTATTGCCCACTGTTCTTGAAGGGGGTAAAGTAAATTAGGATACTCCTTGGGAAACCTTGGCAAACCAAGATCACATTTAGATAACTTAAGACACCTAGTTGAGTGAACCACCTAAGAAGCTATCTTATCCAAGAGCCAACTTTGACCATATCAAAACCAATTTGAGTTGAGATCCATTGTAAAGGGATAAATTTCTCGAGAATCAAAATATTGTTTTTCGAACCGAGAAGAGATTCCATTAAAGTTCAAACGATCGTCATTCATTACCATGATTATGAAGCATTACTTTTCTTTAGTTTTTCACTCACCCTAAGGTAAGGTGAAACTCTGTTGAAGTGATGCCAAACTCTCTTCAACACCAATTGATCTACTTCCTTCACTTTCTTTTGACACTTTGTTGATCAGGAGAAGAGTGACTACCCTTGTATTGGTAATTGATTGTATTCGCCACTTTTTGTCTATTTATGCTCATCCATGTTTACGGCTGAGTTGTTAAACATCTAAAGTGTGTGGAGATGTTTTCATATCATTGGTAGCCTTTTTATCTTGATTCCCAATTCAATATCATCAATTGTAGTTAGGTGTGACTCATCATATTGATTCACCTTTAAATGGTTATCTTGCTTGTATCGTATCGCAACAGTTTTTACACTTATGTCTTGTTTCTTACAAACTTGGCCTAAGTGTCTAGATTGTAATGTTACGCTATGTGCATTCTAACAATTCCTTAGTATACTCTAACATTAGTTTATTTTCAAACATTACCTCGATTTTGAAAAGTGTTGAGTGTTACAATTTGTGCACATTATATCAATACCTTACTTTTATGAAAAGTTTGGTTAACATATCTTAGTGGTATTGTTGTGTTGCTCACAATCGTAACTATCACTTTTTGAGATATAGGTCTTGATTGGATTCAAGCTCACTTTTAGTATACTTTGTTTGGGGATCGTATTAACTTCTTGTTATTACTTACGCCTTGTTCATTTATTTGAACTTGACATAAGTGGTGAAATTTTGTTAACCATATTGAAACATTGACTACCATTTGAGAAAAAAATTAGGAAGTACAACATTTTGATTGATTGGTCTAAAATGAGCATTGAGTGATTGTATTTTGTTCGTCACTTTTGACTTATTATTGTAAGACAATCACTTTGACACATTGATTCTTTGATATTCATCATTATTTAAACCATTGACATCCTTGGACATTTTTAATTTTCCACTTAGTTTGGGACAATACCTTTTGAACAAATTCAAAACACCTTGATGAATCTCTCACACATCATGGCCCCTAAAACAAGATTGGGAGCTACAAGAAAAGTCATTGAAAATAGGCATGGGAAATGTCAAACAAACAAGGGTTGAATCCATTTATTGGTCATGATTTAGGACCTCTATTTTCCATAGAAAATGAATTAGAAAATATGATAGATCATAGTGGTGTTTTTTCATGTAAATGTGCAATGGGGAAATTGACAATTTGCAAGCACGACAACAATACCGTAGTGTTAAATTTTTCAAGTCCCATCATTCCAAGACACCCTGGGTCTATCAAATTAGTCAAAATGACCTCTTTAATAATGTAATATCACCCCCTAGGTGATTTAGGTAAGTTTATTCATTCCCCCTAGGTGATTTTAGGGAGTTCTAAAAAGATACTATCTTCTGGCAGTATTGGGAAGGGCTATCATTGGCCTTCCTAGGACTGGACCAACCACCCTGGAGTGGAACACAAGGGTAATATTCAACATGGAGGTGAATTGAATACCTTAAAACATCATGGAAATGGTTTTGGAAGGTTTGGGGAAGTTTTTAAATACTTGGAGTAGTTTGAGTAAAAGCAGGGTTCACAAGCCTAGGCAATTCACAGGCCTAAAACAACTACTGGGCTTCAGAAGAAGATTCGAGAGCTCTAGATGGAGTTAGAAGTAAAAAAACATATTTAGAAATAGGATTCCAATACCTACATGATGGTGAAATAATATTTTTCACAACACCTTGGCGCATATGATTGCCAGGCAATTTTTCTATGGCACAAGTGGAGTCTCAGATCAAAATTCCACTTTTCAAGGATCAGATGGTCGAATAAAGACATGAGAAAAAATATTTGGATTCAAAATTCCATTTCCAGTAAGGATCATATAACATTTCACCAAGAAATTCCATCGGGAGCTCAATTTATCTTCATTTCAAGTTACCCTCTCAAAGGCAGTTCAGGACTTAGTCATTTTTCGAGAGGACACGTGTTAGCACTAGAAGCCTGGTGGGATTTCATGTCCCCGATGTCCTTGAGGTCAGGTACATAAGCCCTTGAAAAATTTTCCCATCCCCCATGTGACCTCTTGGACCCTCATATGACCTCCAGACTTGACAATTCAGCCCCCAAGAGCATTTTTGGAGCATCCATTCCCTGCCGTCGAATTGGGTACCACATGTTAGCTCCAGGACCACTGTGGAAACTAATTTCCCTTATTTCCTTGAGTTGGGGGACATAATATATGAAAAAATGTTCCCAACCCCTATGGGGAGTCATTTGGACACCCACATGACTGACTTTTAGCCCCTAGGTGCATTTTTGGAGCATTCATTCCTTATCGTCGGATCGGGTGCCATGTGTCACCTCCAGGACCATCGTGGAAACTGATGTCCATTATGTACCTAAGGTGGGGGACATCAAACATGTAAAAATTCACCCAGCCCCTATGGGGAGTCATTTGGACACCCACGTGACCGAATTTAGCCCCCAGGTGCATTTTCCAAGAAAATCCCCTATTGTCGGATCGAGGACACATGACATCACCTTGACCACCATGGAAATTGATGTCCCTCATGTCCCTAAGGTCAGAGAAATTAGGGACACAAAAATTCACCCAAACCCTCCATGTGCATGTTTTGAAAATTTTAAATCGGCACTTAGCCATTTCTTTCCCCTCATTTCTCCTTCATAACTTCATACCTTGCCATGGCTCCGTGCATGTTTTTCCAAACACCCGGTCCACCATTGTTGCTCCAAACCAGATCCACCATGGCCACATAAATTCTCCAACCATGAATACATAGAAATATTTAGGCCTTAGAGAAAAATGGAGTGAAATGATGAAGAACGGGAAGAAAATGAAGGTTTTTTGCCAGATAACCATGAAGTCACCCGATCGAAAAATATTCATATCTCACAAGATACAAGTTAGATCGAGATGCCATCTTTTTAGAATTTATCATTTTTAAGATGATCAGGATGCAACAAACAAGAGGAAAAATGGTTGCCATAATCATTTTCTCTAACAAAACCCTCACTTCGTGCACCGGCTCACATTCGTCGAATTTCCCATCATTCCGGCAATGGAAACGAGCTAAAAACTTGCACATGAGCTCTAAATGAAAAACCTATCACAATGGATTTTTTTCTTTGCAAATGAAGACAAAAACCAGACCTGCAAATTTTGAGCTCCATTAATGGCCGCCATGGCAGCTCCGTGCCCAAAGCCACTGCCAGGTCAAAATTTATTTCCAAGCATTCTAGTGGGAAAAACTATGTGAAATTCGAAGGGTGTGATCTTAACAACAAGAAGATTCCAAAAATTATGTTTAATCACAAATAGAGTATTGGAAACACCATTTCTAAAAATATTAAGTTTTCCTACACATGCTTGCTATTTTTGGCAAGTCTTCATCAAAAGCGGCTATGGAAAGAACAATGTGCACTGAAGATCTCCAAAAATCTAGAATGATTATCCGTAGCAAAAAATAATTAAAATGACCACTTACTAAAAATAGTAAGTCCCCCATCTGGGCATTTACTAAAAATAGTAAGCCACACTCAAAGAGTAGTTTTGGCATAATGGGACATTCAGAACTGAGCCACAACATCCAGTTGAAGATCGGGGACTTGATTTCTCACACTTACTAAAAATAGTAAGTTGATTTTACCTAAGGGAGATATGAAGCCAAAGTGGATGGGTTAGAAGCCTTCTCAGGATCACAAAGTGGAGAACAATCGGAGAATGGAGCCAAGTCTACTGCAGCAACTCATCCTTCGACATAATTCTTCTTCTTCTTCTTTTTCTTCCTTTTCTTTCTCTCTCTCTTCAATGTTATATTTTTGCTTGGGGTTGCACTTTTTCACATGTCCTAATGTTCCTAATGTAATAAGTCACCTTTATGTTATAAAAACAGACTTAAAAGTTTCCTAGGAAGTTGAAAATTTTTAAGTTGTGCGAGGACATATGAAAAGGCATTGGGGGGTAAATGAAGAGTCATATTCTACTCTATAAATTATAACGCCATTCCCATTTCAAAGGGTTGGTGATTGATCTTGTAAACTCAAGAGTATATTGTACTTTGAGAGAACAAAGGAGATAGCCATTTTCTTCCATTTCCCCCCTTCTCAATTTCCTCCATTTCTCCACTATGTACAACTTTTGTTTAAGCATCAATACAAGAAGGAGTTTCTAGATTTCTTTGACTGAGGGATTTCATGATACTTTGTGTTCATCAAATTCTATTTGGTCTTGTTGCCATTTGCAGGGTTGTTTCCTCTAAATTTAGTGCATGTGATGAAGTTTCTAACTAGTGTGTGTGTAGGAATCTGATTTTCTACCTGCAACATTAGTTCTCCTACCTCAATTCTCACTCCCTTTCCCACTTTCAGAAAAATTCTTCCCTAGCAAGAGATTGCTAGCTTTTTTCGCAGGTCGGTGGAGTTCCTGTTGGATCCCGGTAGAAAGACCACCACATAAATCCACATTTTCACACACATGCACATACGACAGACTACTACACTAGTTAAGTAGAGGGACTCGATTCCCGAGCGTTGGCAAGAAATCCACAAGTTTTTCCACCCGAAATTTTTTCTCACCAACATGGTGATGAAGCAATATCACCATGCACGGAGTTTGACTTTGACCCCGCATTATTAGATGAATTCCTTTTTATAAACAAAGATAGGGTACTTGCGAGAGTGGTGGAATTAGGTGCTAGAATGCCAACATAACATGAAACTATTCCACTGACAAATGAGGCTAATGAGTAAGAACCACCTCTCATCAACATGGAAGACATTTTAGCACATGGACATGCTTCCACATCAAACGTAGAAAACAACAACATGGTGGGTTATAAATTACCATTCATCAAGATACCACATAGAGTATGAATAAAACATGAAAATTTGGAACAACCCCATGCGATGAATATTATGAAGAAATTTATGAGGAAGAAGTCACTATACCACAAAAATTCAAAACCTTAGTTGACAATTAGCTTTACTGACATCTCATGTACAAAAAGAAACAAACAAAAATGTACATTGAGAGAAACCTAAGGACAAAAATAGTGAACTTCACATAGAAAACCAAGAGGAAGGAACGTCAAAATATAGTCATATGTATATGCCATCTTCCCCCACTAAATAAAAACTTCTTTCACAATAACTACAATCGATGAAAGCAACACTCACAAGCCTTTAAGAAAATAATGGGGGAAATAGAAAAAGACATCAATACGAAGAGTTATGTCCCTATCCATTTGATAAGGCCATGTTTCTTCAAACCTTTCCTAAGAAATTTGATATGCCCAAATTTGATAAGTATAGAGGGAAATGTGATCCACATAATCATCTGAAATAATTTTACATGGCATGCCAAGAAGTGGCCTACAACGACAACTACCTCATATGACTCTTTTTGAAAAGTCTAGGAGGACAAGCCTTGGAATGTTTTACTCACTTACCTCGTGGGTCTATCTTCACATGGCTTGAACTAGCAGAGAGGTTTGTACAAAATTTCTCATACAACATGGAAAGTGACATAACCATGGCAGACTTGTGTAACACTAAACAACGTCCAAATGAAACCTTCATAAGTTTTCTACAAAGATGGTGGGGGATAGCTAGCCGCTTCCCTTGCTCAATACTTGAAAAGAAACTTGTTAGCATATTTGTACCAAATTTAAATCCGGACATCAATTTTAATATAAAAATACATTGTGTTGGATGCTTTGATGAGGTCATCGAGAAGGGCATATAGATATAAAAATCCCTCATTGTAAAAGGAACTATCAAATCATCTTCCAAGGATAATCAATCTGCTAAATCGACAAATAAGTCAAAGATCCTTAGCAAAAACAAGAATGTGGTAGGAGATAGAATCACGTATTCCAAACGTATACAAATGGTCCAAGTTGGTCAACCTTTTAAATTGACCAAAGGGCCGATTTAACCACCAGCCAAGTGTAGAATGTTCACTTGTCTTGATGAGTCTTTGTCCACAATCTTGAAATAATTAGATACAACCCACATGGTGACTTATCCTACAACACAACCCTTTAATGACAATGCTCCTAAACCTTCATGGTATAAAGAGCATGAATATTGTGATTTTCATCATGTGAAGGGACATAAGATAGATAAGTTCCTAAGACTTCGCCACTTCATTCAAGATCTTATTGATAATGGAGAGATAGAAGTTGATGCACCAAAGAGAAATCAGACACCAAATGAAAGGATGGGGATATTCAAAGAACCATTCCCTAAACATGATAAGCTAGATGGGAAGAAGCCGAATCAAGGAGATTCATCCCAAAGTTAAAAATCCATGAACTATTTGTATACCAAAAGTGATAACAATCATTACGAATCACTCATTGGATGTGTTCACTCTTCTAATGAGCATGTGAATACCATTAGGATCAAGGGAAAAGATTATGTTGCAGTAACAAGGTGTGCTCATATCACGATCTAAAAAACTCCTCTGTTTACCCCTCAGGATGGCTAGTACAACATCTTAGAGCAATTTAAGACATCTGCCAAGATTTCAATCTTAGACCTTCTTAAAATATCAAATGTACATAAGGACATCCTCTACAAAAATCTCCAAGGGTCAGGAGTGCCAATGGAAGTAGACCCTTCACATTTACAAGCCGTGGTGGAAAAATTACAATTGCTAAAAACATCTCATTTAACCACAAGTAAATCCCTAATGATGATCACACACATAATCTTCCCCTGTATATAAAGGTATTTGTTACCCACCAGAAGATAAAGTAGGTCCTTGTGGACAACGGGTCAGGGTTGAATATATGTAAATTGAAACTAATCAAGTAGTTGGGACACATAGAGGACTATATAGAGTCCCACATTATCACCATAACCGCTTACGACAATGTGGAGTGGGAGTTAGATGGAATAATAAAACTGTTGATGGAAGTAGGGCCTACTTGCCACAACACAAAGTTTCATGTCTTAGATTTGGAACTTCCATACAATTTTTTTTTCCACCCATGGATCCATGTCATGTAGGCCATACCATCAACATTTCATCAATGTATTAAATTGAAACATGAGGGACACACTATTACCATTCAAGGTGATCCAAAACCCTTCGCTCACTATAGATCTCTCAACAACTTTGCACATAGGGGTACATATACATGTCCCTCCACTGATATTGTTATCCCACTTCAATCAGAAGCTCTTGAATCATGGGTATATTTGGACTCCCTATTTTATTTTTCTCATGATGCCTTTACATTAACTTCTCCCTTTGATTCATGGGAGATGAAAATCCTTGAGTATGGTTGTGGAGAATATAATGTGCAATAGGCTCTCTTAGTTTCAGATTTGTCTTTATCACCAAAAATAAGAGGTAGACCCAACTATCACTTTAAATGGCCTAAAGATGAACGTACTATAGGGAAATTATTACCTGGTGGACTGCTTGTAGAAGAGAAATTATTGGACCCACCTATAATTTGGGTCCCAGAGGACACTAAGCCTACCTACTACAAAATCCCAGAATATGCTAAGTCCAGTATAATGATATATTCCATGGGTTACAAATAACTCGGATGTGGAAATTTTGAACAAGGAGCAAGAGAACCGGTCCCACTTCCACATTTCAAAATAGAACACTATGGTATTAGTATTTGGCCATATGGGTCACATCCCATGGATCAAGATGCTACCTTCTCTCGAGCATGAATATAGCTCTACTTATTTGAGATAATAACACATATCCCAATTGTAGCCAATACGAGGATCTTGCCTCCATGAACCTTTTCATGGATACCGCTATCCTTACCATAACCCCCACCGATCCTAAAGTTGACCTTATATACCCTACCCTTGTTGATTGGGACCAAAAACGTCATATGCCATTAGATCTCTTTGAGAATGATGAGGCTATTGTAGAATTTATGGGCATACATGATACCATTCCTATCGGAGATCACAAGAAAGGTTTCTTCATTGACTTAGATACCTGCACGTACTTTGGCGAGGAATTTGAGCTTTGTGGTCAGTAAAATTTAAGAAAAAGTGAGGGTAAAAGTTCCAAAGAAAATCCTCGAAAAAAATGTATGTCCAAGTCACACAGTGAAAACCTCTTTGAGGCATTGGCTGACCAATAAGTAAAAAAATCAATGGACAAAGTAAGTGACCATGTTGAGGGTGAAAATATCATAGACATCCTTGGAAGAATATATCAACCTTCCTCTTGAACCTATGTGTATGGAGGATATGTCAAAAATGCTCGTAGAGGAAACTATTGATATGAATATTGGAACAGAAGAGGACCCAAAGATAGTCAAGCTAGGAGATTTTATTTCAGCACAAGAACAAAAGAAATTCACCTTGCTTCTTAGAGAATTTGTGGATATATTTCATGGTCTTATAAAGATATGCCAGGCTTAGATCTAAATTTGGTGGTGCACAACTTAGTAGTGCATCCAAACACAAAGCCTATTAAACAAAAGCTAAGGAAAATGCATCCATGAGTGGCCCTTCTAGTTAAAGAGGATTTAGAGAGACTGTTAGTAGCATGGTTCATCAGACCCATTGAATACTCGAGTGGATATCAAACATAGTTCCAATACAAAAGAAACCGGTTGGCATCAGAATTTACATAGAATTTTAGAAATCAACAAGGCATGTCCAAAAGATGATTTTCCTTTTCCTAATATTGACATGATTGTTGATTAAACTACAGGATATGAAATTCTATCTCTTATGGATGGATTTTCAGGATACAACCAAATCAAGATAGCAAAAGAAGATCAACATAAGACAACCTTTACAACCCCTTGGGGAACATTCTATTATCAGTAATGCCCTTTGGCCTAAAAAATTCGGTGCAACCTATCAACAGGCCATGATAGTAATATTCCATGATATGCTGCATGACATCATGGAGGACTATGTAGATGATATCCTCAGGAAATTCCAAGACAAGAGAAGACCACCCTAAAGTTTTGTGATGTATCTTTGAACGTCTGTGGGAATATAAGGTTAGATAAATCCAAAGAATGTGTGTTTGGAGTATTATTGGGGAAGCTACTAGGATTTATTGTATCAAGGAGAGGGATTGAGGTGGACCCAGCCAAAGTCACTGCAATTACTGAAATGCCTCCTCCCAAGAATATCAAATAGTTGTGCAACCTGCAAGGGAAGATACAAGCCATTCGTTGCTTCATTTCAGCTTTTCTAAAAATTTCATTCATTCACCCATCTTCTTAAGAAATATGTTGAATTCATTTGGGGACCAGAGAAACAACATGCCTTTTCCTTGCTTAAACAATACTTGGCCAATCTCGCCTATCCTCATGCCTCCAACTCCAGTGAGCCACTTTTTCTATACATATCTACTACCCAATTTTCTATTGGCACTTTTCTCGCACAATATGACCTAAGCCAAAAAGAAAAAATAGTGTACTATCTCAGTTGTACTTTAATTTCCTATGAGCTCAACTATCCTCAAATTGAAAAATCTTGTCTGGTTGTTGTTTTTACCTTCCAAAAACTTCATCATTACCTATTGAATACTAAAACCAAGCTTATATCTAAAGTTGACCCACTCAAGTACATGTTGTCAAAACCCGCCCTTATGGGTAGAATGGATAATTGGATCATTCGTTTAGTGAATTTGACATTGAATACGTACACCAAAAGTCAAGTTAAAGGAAAAGTGCTTGTTGACCAATTAGCAGAAGAACCTTTACCTGGAACAGAGCCTGTGAGTCTAGATCTACCTAACGCATCGCTAATGTATATTGAAGAATCTATTATGTGGCAAGTACATTTTGATGGATCATTTACTTTCCATGGTTCGGGGGTAGGTGTAGTGCTAATCACTCCTTCAGAGACCCCATACCACAAGCTTTCCATCTTGGATTTCCTTGCACAAATAACATTGTGGAATATGAGGCACTCATCATTGGAATGAATTTGGCTATAATGGAATATCCACCACCTTAAGGTCATTGGTGACTCACAATTGATTATCAAGCAAGTCAATGATGAGTACAAGGTCAAGGATGAAAAAATCATCCCATATAGAAAGTTGGTGGAAAATTTGAAAGAATATTTTGTGTGCATCACCTTTGAACAAATTCCAAGGGCACAAAACTGATCTGTAGATGCAATGGAAACAGTGGGTTCTATGCTCCGATTCTGCTAGAAACCAATGATAGGCCATTTTTTGTTAAAAATCTATGTCATCCTACATATGACATGTCTAGATCATTTCTTGGCATGTGAAGTTGTTGGTCCCCACTCCTCATGGTATGCCCATATTTTTAACTACCTCCAAAGTGGTACCTTTCCTCATAACATTACATGTTCGAAAAACAAAGCCTTATCCGCCAAATAGCCCATTACACCCTCCTAGAGGACATGCTTTATCATCGTGGCTATGATGGGAATCTGTTGCATTGTCTAGATGTAGCAGAGTCAGTCCAAGTGGTCAAGGAGGTACATGAAGGAGTATGTGACACTCATACAAACGGAATGGTATTATCAAAAAAAGTTAAGGGTAGGCTATTACTGGCCTACTATGGAGATATATTGCAACCATGTAAGAAAGTGTGTTCTATGTCAAAAGTATGGAAATTTCATTCATGCACCATCACAACCTTTATAACCGATAACAACACCATGGCCATTTTCTAAATGGGGATTAGACTTAATAGGGAAGCTCACCCCTACCTCATCTGATGGTCATACCCACATCATCATGACCACATAATACTTCACTAAGTGGGTGGAGGCCATTCCATTGACATATGTTACAAGTGCTTAGATATCAAAGTTCATCATGAATCACCTTATTTTCGGTATGGCATCCTTCTACTCCATTGTTATTAATAATGGAAAGTCATTCAAGAACAAGATGGTTAAGGAATATCTTGTCATCGCTTTCAGATAAGATTAAAGTGGTCCATGCCATATTACCCACAAGGTAATGGGAAAGAAAAATCCACTAACAAAACACTATTTGAATCATGGAGAAGATGGTGAGTAAGACAGGTCACAACTGGCATTTGCAAATCCACCTAGCCCTCTAGGCTTATAGGACCTCCATTCACACTCCTACGGGTGTGACACCCTACTCCCTAGTATTTGGAACTGAATCTATCATCCCATTGGAGATTGAGCTCCCTTCTCTAAGAATATATCTTAGGGATTACCTAGATAAGGATGAGGATTACAAAGTGGCCAGACTCACAGAATTAGAGCTCCTAGATGAAAGACGCATCCATGCCCTCAACCATCTCAAGGTGTATCAAAATAGAGTCTCACAGAATTACAAAAAAGGATCATACCTCATCAGTTTGAGGTTGGAGATTTGGTGATGAAAGAGAACCAGTTCAACACAAGGGTAGAAAGAGAGAAGAAAGGAAAGTTTGAACCTCATTGGTTAGGACCTTATGTCATTGTGGCCAAATATGGGTCAGGAGCATACAAGCTTGCTCATCCTAATGGAGTTGAGCTCCATGAACCCATGAATGCCATGCACCTCAAGTGGTTATATGCTTGAGCATGGCACAAAATCATGAAAAACAAAAAATAAAAATTATTAAAAAATTAAAAAAATCAAAAAAGAAAAAGAAAAAAGAGAAAATAGGTCATCCAAATGTGAAAACCATGCAATTGTGGCGCTTTGGATAGGTCCCTTGGTGAAAAATGGTTTCGACACCTTGGGAGGATTTAATTTTCATAAGAATCTGACATCTAGGGGTACTTTTACTTAGCCTAAGGCTAGTTCACACCACATCCGAGATTCTTTGTGAACCTATCATGTTAAGCCTTGATCCGATTGATTCTCCTCTTGCTTGTCTGTGAAAGGATTTCCTTTGTATATTCCTCGTCTAACACTTTGGGGGCACCTTCATGCTTTCAATTTCCTGTATATATCACATGTGGCACCTACCCTTGTATATTCCCATCTAACATTGGGGGCATCCACGTTTCTCAGTTTCATGTACATAGCTTTGGAAAACCTTAGAAAATCCAAAAACATTCAAATATGTTTAGACAATCCAAAACCATTAAAAAATGTTCAAAATACAAAAACATTAAAAATGTTCAAAATATCTAAAGACATTCACATAACACTTAAAAAACCAAAAACAATGGAAAAAAATAGAAAATATAAAAAAAAATAGAAAATTGTTTAACAAACTTCCCAAAACAACGCAAAACGCATTGAAAAACAATACCACAAAAACAATAGTTTTAGTTTACTTGCTTTGTTTCTTTGTTTGGTTTCTTAATTTTCTTGTTTGGTTACATGTACATTATTTGTATAGTGTTTACTTGCTTGTACATTTGTATTGTCTTGTCTTTAAACATACTTACCACTTGAAATTTATCTTTTCTTACTTAGAATATATTTATTTATACGTGTGCCTATGGAGTGTTTTTGCATGTTTGTAAGTAGTTGTACATAATTGCTTTGCTTAGGGTTGATTTAATGTGTATATTTGGTAGATTTGTTAACATTTTCTTGTTCTTTTTTTTCTTGTACATAGTTTTGTTATCACATCATCATGTCTCCATCTATATCATCACATCTAACATCATCTATACATCATATATAAATAAAATGCTAAGTCTACATCATACATGTATGCTAAGCTAATCATCACATATCATATCATCAAAATGGGGGAAAGAGGGATCACAAATATCAAAATATATCCCCCTCACATCGATATCATCATATCATCATGTGCAATAAATCAAAACAACATCATATGCAATAAAAATGATAACATCTATGGATATATCATGAAATCAATAAACATGTGATACATCATCAATAACACAAGGTCCATAATAATAATCATCATCATCATAAATATCAATGTCAAATGTCCAAATATACATGTATGTCTCAAAATGTACATCATCTGGATACAAAACCGGCCATCATGGGCGTAGATCAAAATAATCCTTCATCACGAGGCATGACAAAAAAATAATACATGTACATCGATAAAAAATAAGCCTTCATAAGAGGTATACATCAGATACATCATAAAAATACATGATCAAAGAGGAAGATTCATCCATGACTCTCTCCCTCACCTAGGATACTCCTGATCTAGGGAGTGGAGGTAGAATCTTCTACTAATGAGAAGGCCCTCCTCTATAATTTATGTTGCACAACAACTAGTTGTTATATTGAGTGAACATATCTAGATGTCCTGTGGGATCTAGTCCCTAACCTACTAACAACAAGCTGCTCAAACAATGTGATCCTTTGACCCTCTAAAACTACCTTGAGGTAAGTTTCCTTGTAATAGGCAGCTTCCCCACTGGCTCTCATGATATTGGATAACATATCTGTTTCTATCAACCATTGTGGCTACCTCTATAGCACCATCTCGACTCTCTCCGTAACCCTGCCTACATCAACATGTGCCTGTGTCAATAAGGAAACATGTCTATCCCTATCTCTATAGTAATAGTGAGGACTTGTTCCTATGCTACTATATTGTATGGTTCTCATAATCTATGACATTTGGGTCACCATCTTCCATATCTCATTGAAACCATGTGGCACCATCACCTCCCCTAGCCAACCTATTGCCCTGGCCTCATCTTTCGATCAACTATCAATAATGTCGAGCCTATGCCCCGGCTTGATCCCACTTGGTGTGAGTGTCTCGTACCTTGACCATGGCATGTCCTCCTCTCTAATGTAGCCTATAACTAGACAACTATGAATTTTGAAGTGTAATCTAAAGCATGGCTATCTATCCCCCATCTCCACCCACCTCTCTAATCTCCTCCATCATCTTCTCTCCACCATCCCTCAAGGCAGGCTAGGAAGTGGCCCCCGTTGTGAAATCCTCCATGAGAGGACCCTTGGTGCTCTTTGGGCACCTGTTGTAGTGGGACATCTAGTCCTATAACCATGCCCACTCGAGGTATCTCAATCTTCCGTACCTGGACACGTTGTCTTCATCCCTATTTTTGTACTATGGGTGGAGGACCCTATCCCCAACCCATCATTGTCCCCATCCTCCTCTCCTCCTCCTCCTCCTCCTCCTCCTCCCCACCATCAACATCCTCCCACTCACCTCTCTAGGTGCCCTAACCCCTACGGCCCATGCTTCCTATAGAATAGTAAGATGACATGTGGTAACATATCACATACCAAGGAGTATACTAAATAGTGGTCCCGAACATCTCTAACATGCCTCAATGGAAGCCACTATTGTGGAACCATCTGATCAAAACTAGCCTGGGCCCTGGTTGGCTAGATCTGGGGCCCCATGTCAAATCTCTCAAAATCCCTGTGGGTATACCACATGTCTACGCCGGGAACATCTGAACACCCCCAAACTATCGGGCACATTAGTCCACGTGATAATACTCCATAATGTAGCCCCTGTTGCCTATCAAAAAGTTCTCTACCATCACTATACTAAGCTCATCAACATCCTCATCCCACTGATAATAGTGGTAGGGCCTCCACACTATCATCTACTATGTAAGCTCATCGAACTCTCACCTATAATGGTAGGTGCTACCTGTGTGTCCTTGAATGTCACCACCTATCGAGACCCATCCCATAATAGATGGCTCCTTTAATCTTGAGCTCGTAACTCACCTATAGGGTGAGAAATAGCTATATGGTCCCATGACCAGATCTTATAAAAAAGTGTTGGACCCATGGTCTTTTGACCGTGGTATGTAATCAGATGCAGGTCCCAATACAAGTGTGTAACATAAAAATATCCCCAACAAGTATCTCTCACCTCGTAATAACCTGTTATAACTCCAATGAGGCCAAGTGGAAAGGTAGCGCTTGTATCTTGTCAGGGACAAGAATGCCACTGACAAGTGCCATCAAGTATATAGTAATGTGATGAAAATGTGGCTCTATAATGAAATGGTTTAGATAAACCATCATCCCTCGGTGAGGTATATCCAAGAAACCAAACACCTCAATGAGACACCCTGTAATATCCTCATCATTAGTAGTGTACTCAACTAACTGGCCAACTATGGGAACACGGAATATACACCAGACATCCTCAAGTGTAACTATCATCTCCCCTGTTGGGAGATTCAGAAACACTAACTCTTTGAGTTTCCATCTCTCGGCCAAATTTGTAAGGAGACCATGGTCTAAGGTGATCGTAGGCATCTGCGCCACATAAGACAATCCAATCACATCTAGCAAGATCGCAAGCATCTGCCGGTGACGTGGATGGAAGCTAGCCTCTATGGTGGCTAGTCGGCTATGTCACTCCCTCATCTGAAGTGATGGTAAATGGAACTACAAAAGACAATACACATGTTATGAATTTCTTCAATTCTAATTCTTGCTATTTTCTTCTATCTAACTAATTTTTCATCTAAATATCCTCTTTTCATTTACTAACAATTCCTCTAAAATTTGGTTAAAGTTGGGATTTTCCCTCCCATGGCGTATACGTGCCCCTTTGGGCATGTATGCACCTCCTTTGGTGTACACACGAGTAGTTTCTATACATCCTTTTCATGGCACATATATGTGTGCATTTTGCATGTGTGTGTGCATGTACCCTAGTCTTCCCACTAACCCTATCGCATACGTGACCCTTTTGCTACATGCGCGCCTTTTCCTATGTGTATGCCTAGTGCACCTGATTTTTCTTGACATTGTATACTCCCCATTGAATGCATATGTGTATGTGTATATGTCCTTTGGCATGTATGTCTACATGTACATACATGGTTTTGATGTGTACATGTACGTTTTCCTTTGACGCATACGCACCTAAGCCACGCATACACATTTTAACCTAGCTACTAATAGTAATAAATGTGAAATCAAATGCTAAAAAGATGAAGCAAGGTTAGGGCACTCATGAATGGTTTGTCTTCATCATATCGGGCATACTCCCAGATGGTTTTGACTCAAATCTATGGTGGCTTTGAACCTTGGCCATCTAGCTAATTGCTGTGGTATCTCATGGTAAAAATTTGGCAGAGCTTGGTAACAAATAAACTGATGCGATGATTTACCCCCCGAGAGAGGTATATATCTCATCATTTTACACCGATGTGATGCCCTAGGGGCATGTTTTTGACCATTATGATTCTTTTAACACTTATTCTATCCACCGTATGATGATTATTTTTATTAAATAATCATTTTTAACTAATTTTCACCATGTTGGGGCATATTTTTTTACCTAGCACCCATTTTTCTCCTGGATTGGGAATTTTTTCTTTTCCCGATGATCTTCTACCTATTTATTTCTTAAAAATAAAAATCAAAATTTTCTAAAAATCAAAATCTTCCAAAAAAATCAAGAAAATGGAAAAAAAAATTTAAACATTTTTCAAAAATCATAAAATCATAAAAAAAAAAAAATTGCAAAAATGGTGATAGGCCCATAGTGGTTGAAACTCATATCTTGTGCATGGTATTCATCCCATATCTTTCTAGTATTTTCACATGTTCATGAATTTAACAACTCATGGATCATCATATCTACAACCATCTACAAAGCTAGCCTGCTTGCTTTGTCAGTATTCTGGGGCACATATTGTTGCCTGATTTTTTTTTTGTGCACAAAGCTTTATCATTGGACCCTGTGTCCTTCACCATTTTCCCTCACATGTATCCTTTCTAGGGGCATCATTTTTAACCCTTGTCATCAATCATGAAAATTTGGGGATCTTCAACTTGATAACAAAACATTTTTGCAATCTTCTTGACCGTTATTGGTTTGAGTATGTGTGTTTGTACTTGTTTCCTTGTTAAATGAGCTTGTTTCCTTCTCGTATTGCATTATTATATGTTGTATGTTGCATTGAGTTGGTGTTTTTAGCAATGGGAAATTGTTTCATAGTATGGATTTTCATGTCATTCTACTTTTTTCGTATGCTTATATTTTTAATAAGGACCGATGATGTAGATCCTTGGCAAAATGATGATAAGAAAGTTGTTCTACACTAGATGTAAGACTAGTTCTTCCCTGGCCTTCTTCCTCTCTTTTTCGATCATTCTCCTATTAATATTATTCTTCTAATTCACTTGGGGCATCCTACCCCTACCCATTCTTCTATCCATTTCTCTCATCTTTTCGATCGTCGATCGCTTCTTTCATCACCCCATCGACACTCGAGGGGGCATCTCTCACTTCTACTAATTTTTCTTCTACCCTTCAAAATTTTACCTATCTACTATCTTTGAAGTGGCGTCACTTATGCCACCCCAAAGAGGGAAAATGTAGACACCTATAATTTAGCTCCAACAATTTAAATACTTAAATTGCACTAATTATACTACTTTTCCAAATTGATGACATATCATCAATATAACACACTTTCTCTTCTATCATTGTTAATTAATTACATTACGCTAATTAATTGACCCTTCTATCAAACAAAGATGAAAATTAATGACCTTATGTTAATTAAACCCCTTTCTACTTGAATTTAATTAATTATTCGTAATTAATTAAGTTTCTTCTTCTATTAGAGAAATAAATTGTCATTTATTTATCCTAAACTTTTCTATTCCCTAAATCATACTAATTGTTCTTCTAAAAAGCTTCTATAAAGCTTGCTCACCTATTAATTAATCACTTGGGTTAATTAATAAATCCTCTCAAACCCCATGAGTCACTATAGGACAAATTAAACTCCCCTAAGATTGATTCAACCCCTTTTCAACCATATTCACCCCCAACTAACTCAACCTAGCTATTATCCCACATGTAAAGGGATGTAGAGATTCTTTTATCCATTGGGCTATATAAAGAGCCCTTCTCTTACCATTCTACTTACACCTAAATGAGCATAGATCCTAAGTTATAGCCATTTTATCATCTTAGAGCATTCTTCATTGGAGAAGCTAGTTATTTCCATCTCTTTCATTCATTCTTTCAAGTGTGAAGTCATATGGAGATATGTCAAATGGTCTTGTAGCCATGGATTAACAAGACTCCATTCTTGCAACCTTGGGATTCAAGCATACAATCAAAACCCTTTGATTGCTAAGGATCTAAATAGGTCCATTTCATTAGCATTCAATTAGAGATAGAGGTTAATATGTTTAACATGCTAGTTTGAATGTCCATTTCATGTTCTAATGCAAATATGTTAATAGATTAGCCTTGTTTAAGCTCTAAGTGTGATGGTGTATTGATCTAGTTAGCATTGTATTGAAGCTATTGGGTGTTAGCTTTGATTTCCTTTACATTGTTAATCGATTCATAAACACATTGGTATATCAAAACATTCTTTAAAAGGCTTCACAAGATCACCCACATGCATGCAACACCTCGAGATCATGAAAAGAATAGAATAAATTAAAAATGTAGTAGGAATTTGAGTGACTATCTATTTTATGTTAGCCCATCACTTGATAGGCAAGTGCTTGATCACTACCTTGAGTGCTACCCTAAAAACACCCAAAAATAAAATGAGTGACCAATGACCTCTTTGTCGGTGCTAATTATGGTATTTCTTATGCTAAATAAAGTGGAAGGCCTTTTCCCAAGCACAATGACACCAATCAAGGTTTTCACAAGTCATCTCGGGAGAATTTTTTGAGGCCCTCCATGCTTGATCGAGTTCTAGTTTCTAAGCCTCGCTTTTTTTTGATTTGTCAAACCTTAAAGATGGTTGTTGCATAACCGTTGAAAGCACTCCTAAGACAATAGAAAAATGCTCAACTGTGATATCTGGAAATTTAATTCCATAGAAAGTGAAGAAATACAAATTTAGAATTCAATAAAATTATGAATTAAACATGATAAATGGAGAAAATAGAGGACATGAACACAAACGTAATAGAAACAACAACACAAACCTTCTAACCGCACTCACTCTATTTGAAATAGAATAAATGAAGAAAACAAAGGGCATGAAGAAAATAACGGTTTACGAGATAAATAAAGTAATAAATAAGTAATGTATTTATACTTCATCTTTGTTCGTATATTGATTGAACGCATAAATACCAAACAAATGTGTACGGCCTGGAATATAGATTCATTAATGTTATTTAATGTGTCCACAATAATGACGGAACAATTTGATGTTTATGGGGGAAAAGCCATAAAAAATTTATGCCCTAAATATAGAATTTTAATATTTCACGTCTAAAAATATTCCACTAATCATAATATAAGGTGAATTTCCCTCTAAAAGGATGCTTGGATTTTACAAGATTTGATCTCATGTCTATCGAATTAATTTACAAATTTTAGGGTGGAAGAAATATTTGTTAGGTGGCATGTTATTATTGATTATCAAGAAAAACACTTTTTAACTAATAGAGAATAATTATGCACTCAGCCAATAGAATTAAATTAAAAGATTTTTTTTTTTACAAATAAAATGAATTTGGACAATCAAACTTTAGTAAAAAAATCAAAATACAAGGCGGCATCCTCTAATTGATACATGTGAAAATAAGTATTTGTTTTTGTGATAGTTATTTTATATCAAATTATAAAACCAAAAACATTACTTATTGTATATCAAATTATAAAACTCTAACATAAACCTATAATTATGTTTTAAACTTTATAACATTATATTATATAGTTTTTTACATTCCATATAATATATAATATTATACATTTAACACCTTATATTAAATTATATATTCTAACCTAAATAATACAAAATCCAAACTTATACCTAATCCTTATTTCTATCCCTGCCTTAACAGTCTACACGTATGTTTTTGTAAGATTAGGTCCATTTTTTTTTGTGTTTGTTTTGTTGTTTCCTTCTCCATGCATTTAACAACAAATAAAAGTTGAGTGGGAAAAATAGACCCGTTTCAAACAAACCAACCAACCAGGTTAACTACTCTTCAAACCCAAAGCAGAAGATGGAGAGCAAGGCGTTTTTTAGACCACGCTGAAACCTGAGTTAACATTGTAAATTTAGAAGCAGTTGGATAGTTGCAGCGAATGTTAAATGTAGCTCTTGCTAATGGCCGTCCCAAAACCAGTGCCATTATGTACAAATTGAATGGTATGGATCTGTATTTAAGAAGGAAGAAACATAAGAAGAAGACCGAGGATATCTACTTTGTTTTTTCTTACTCTCCACTTGTTGTATATTTTACCTTATTTAGCTTTTAAATTCAACAACTACTACAATTGATTTTTTTTTGTTTACAAATATACTTGAATTAAGGAAATTCGTTAAACAATTTTAATTATATAATATATACTACATATAGATTAATCATTCATATGACATTAATGAAGTATACAATCTTATCATTAAGACATATATAAGTGAATATATATTATGCTTATTTTATCTTAGTATTTCACTTTGAATAATCACAAGGGTTTGTATGCTAAATGTATATTATTTTTCTAACGATTTCTTAGTTACAATACTTGGGTTGTAAGATACTTGCAATACAAGGTAGCTTCTAATCTCTACATTAGGTATACACATAGCTTAAAATGGATTCAATAAACACAAGGTGACAATATTTTCCAAGTCAACAAGAATTTTAAGCTCATGATAAAACTTGTGCAAAAGTATTCATAGCAAGATTATCTAAAAGGAAAGTACCATTTTGAATACTTTTGCAAAATGCAAGTAATAAAGAAATCTAAGGGAGAGAAATGAAACTTCCATGAACATTTTATTGAGTAGAGCAAAGCAAAACCATTCTTCTATCAATAGACAAACCTACAATGTTTACATTTAGGAGTATGGAGGATCAAATGGGGATTCTAATTCATTTTTTTCCTTAACCACTTACAATACAACTATCAATACAAACTTGTTCACATTTTACTTTCAATGCCACATTTGAAATATACTTTACAAGGATTAAAAGTGCATCTCCAAGGACCATTATTCATAATAAATCCCAAATCTCCAAAATACATATTTTCCAAGCTTACAAAATGGATGATACAAGTTACATTGACTACAACATGGAAGCGATTTCTTATTCACTTGATTTCCAACAAAGTCAACATGGAACAACTAAAAATATGAGGGAGAAATGCTCTCCACCCACCTTCTCAAAGGAAGGGAGTAACTCTCAATTGACCCCGAGCTCTAACAAAGTAGGAATATCCACATGTTATCCCAAATGAGCACAAAAACAAGCAAACAATAAAACAAAAACAACCTTTCAATGGAGTACCATACTCTCTTTATGCCTCCAAAGTGAGATGGTAAGAATCCATCTCACACTCCCTCCAATAAAAATTTTCACTCAAACCCTTTTGCCTCCATTCTTCCGAAAGACATTGATTATTGCCAAATAAAACATATAATACATCCCTCCATAAATCCCACACACATAAACAAAACCTTATCCCTCCATTTTACTAATAAGCTTTGATTATTACTTTGTTTACCAAGGATGGCCTTTTAAGTTTAATACTTTGGCCAATATAGAAGTATATTGAACTCCTTGTAAGGGGTAGGGTCCCCTCAACCCTAACTTTTACCTCTAATAAAAAAAAAAAAAAACCTTTGATTATTGCTTTGTTTACCAAGTAAACCCCTTTTGCCTCCACTCTTCCGAAAGACATTGATTTTTACCAAGTTTGGCTACTTTTCTCCCACACCATTCCTATGGTCATTCACTACCCAAACCCCAATTTCATGAAACAAAATAAAACACAAGCAAGCAACAATCAAGAAAAAGAAATAACTAAGGTAAAATAGGTCTATGATTGGTCCATCTTGTCCACTTGAGAAATTAAGAAGGAAAGATTTCTTGAATTTTTGGAGAAATTACCTTGCTCCACACTCCTAACAAAGTCCTCAATCCAACAAAATTTTAAGAGAAATTTTCCAACAAAATGGCATGTAACCTCCCTCCCCAAATTAAAACACATATATAAATCTAAGAGGGAAGGGTGATGCGATGGAGTACACGAGTAAAATAATCAATTAAAGAAGGTGTAAAAATGTGTAAGAGAGGTATGGGGGTGGTCAAATCAAAAGACACATGGGTGTAAGGAAGTTTCCTTCCACACTCCAAAATGCTCATCCCAAGGAAATCACCAAAATCAAAATAAGTAAAATAAATCAAATCAAATAAACCAAAGAGTGCAAAAGAGGAGAAATGTCCATCATAAATGAGAAAAAGTATCTTTTTCCCTTCAAAAATCCCACCTACCCCATGGGTATGGGATTGGGGACATTTTTAGGAGTGTGGAGCAAGGTAACCCTTCTCCACACTCTTTGAAAAGTGGGCCTAAAGGAAAAATTCAAGTTTACACTTTGAGTGCAAATTACTCAACACAAAAAGAAAAACAAAACATAATTAAATAACCCAAATAAACCTACTTAACCAAAATAAAATAAAAATTACTTTTCAAAAGTTACACATAAGGAAAATGTGACAAAATTTATTCAAAAATTAAACACAAAATAAATCACAATTTACAAGGTCACTTGACATAATTTTACACACACACAAGTGCTCATTAGGTGACCCGGCTAACACGTGACATTCCTAGGTTGTTGGCCTTCTCCCTTCCTCAATTTGGTATTTTATATTTTTATCTGAATTTACCTATTCATCACCTACACACTTCAAACAAGCGTCATACCGCACAACAAAATATATGTCCATATATAACCATGTGAAAATGAACTAAATCCCAACACATACATCCAAACAACTCATCATACAATTTGCAATCAAAATCAATAATTAAAATGACATTTCATTATCAATGTCTACATATATGATTCAATTGGCAGATTTCAAACTTTTAATTACGTCTCATAAATAAATTTAATTCATACATCTATATATCATGATAAGTCTATCCAAAATCAAACATGTAACATAAATATAGAATTTTTTTCATACACATCTAATCCCTGCAAGGTTATTTCAATAAATCAAATAATCATATAAATGTAAAAAAATCCTGCGCATGGTTAGTGAAGTAAAAAAAGTAGGCCATACTGGTATAAAATTTCTATGACACTCTATGCCTAAAATCATATAACTCATAATGTCTATCATTCAAGTCATCTAGTGTACTAAAATTCAAAATCATAAACACATGCATTGAAAAAAAAAAATCAACTGTTATTAACCAAACAATAAACAATGTGTAAAGGGAGTGGGCACTACATCCCTCTCCCCTTAAACATGACTTCCTCCTGGAAGTCACTGGAGCAGTAAGGTCACTAAACTCGTAGAGTGGTGGTATCATCCCATGTGGTTGTATGCTCACCATATCTATCCCACCGCACTTTTACTTGATCAAATTCCCACCCTCGAAGGCCTAGGTTCATGCACTCTAGAATGCGCACGGGCTCCACCATCATGTGTCCTCTCTCTTATACCTTGAAAGAAATCCAATCCAACACATAAGACACATCATGTATATATACCTCTGCAAAACAAAAACATGAAACCCATTGTGGATGTGGGAGAAATTGGGTGGAAAAGTAAGATGACATGTGGCTGGCCCAAATCTCTCCAATATATCAAAGGACCAAAAAGTGTGGATCCAACTTAGAGTCTTTTCTATAATGGATAGGGATCTTATGGGGCTTGAATCTTAGGGATACCTTTGATCCAACCTCAAAGTTATGATTGGTCCACTTTACATCAGTAATTTTTTTCCTTCTACTTGTCTAGTGCCTCTAGGTGATGTTGACAAAATGAGATAGACCTAGTGTTCCATCTCAAAGCACTAATAGAAACCTAATCCTCTATCATGTCACAACTAAGAGGCGTCATGCAATCCCTTCCATACAAGGCTTCATAATGAGCCATGTCGATTGGAACTATGAAAGTGGTTATAAGAAAACTCTACCGAGTTATAGGTATTCCTCTCACCTAACCGGTGATCCATGAAATACCATCCAAGGTCTAAAATTTGGATCCATTACTAACTAGGATGTCCTGGAGGAAGGCATCTAGTTAAACACTACTTACCTAACACAATATTTTTCTATTAACAAATCCACCATGATCAACTCACATGCGAAGGCAGAGAACTTATCAATTTACTAATTTTTTGTGAATATTGGCGGTTCGTTCTCTACTCGATCTTGGTTTTTATACTTTCTAGGGTTATTAGAGCTTAGGTACACTTAAATGGTTGAGTTACTTTATTGACTAAATTCTTGTTGTCCCTACTTATGAGATATTTCCTTCATTAATCGTAATTATTTTAATTATTCATTTGTTTACTAAGTGTCGGTTTTTGTACTAGATATCCTTCTTATAATTATGCCTAGCTCAATTACTATAGGGTTTTAACTTACTTAGGTACATCTAGTTATTCATTAGTACTACAACCCATTATTTTCTCCACTATAACTTCTAATTCAATGTTATTTACTTGTTTTCTCTAGATTACTACCAAATGGGGTTTTCAAATCATATATTACCCTTTCATTTTATCTTATCATTCCAAGATTGGTTTTGCTTACCATTCCCTAATTGTTATTTAGTCCAAGCTTTAACTTATTATCACTTCATCACTTGTTCAAGGATAAATTATAATCTCCTTCTTAAACCATTTAATGTTATCAAGAATCTTATCCTTACTTCCCTTTCTTGTTAAACCATTTGGGGTTATTTAGGTAATTTCCTCTTAGCTTGCAATTTCATATTCTAAGTCTCATTATTTATCATTATATCTCCAAATTCCTTACTTAAAACTAGGTTGTTGAACACCTAAAAGTTTATACAACTCCTTGTTAGGGCTTATTATTAGGTTTTAGGTTTATTCCCCTTTTCTTTACATCTTACATTGATCCTTAATTAAGTTATTATTACTTGTTAAGGTCCTCTTATTGCATTGCACAACATTTTACCCTCATATTATATTACACTTACATTTTCTAGAGATTACTTTTACTTTACTCATTTAGTACCCTGGTCTAAACATTTGATCTCTTCAATTTTTTTAACACTATTCCATTCTTAGCCCCTGTTATGTTCCCAATCACGAGCACAAAACACTATTATGTATACTTATTTATATGTCTCGAAGGTTCATTTACAACCATTTTCCTTCTTATTATTTCCCAAGTTACAACCATCTTGTTGATTTTCTTAAAAGGGTTATACAAGTTTTAGCCTATTTTTTTATGCTCGTGTTTGATTATTTCCACGATGATTTCAATCATTTCTTAGATTATAATTTCTCAATTCTACTATTTTTTTCCACTAATTTAGGATTTTTATGTGTATAAAATATGTGAGCCCACTTAGATTTACAAACATGAGAAAATAAGGCCCTAATTATGACCAATTATCACTCATATAAGTTTCACTACATATTTGAAAGGAAAAGAAATTCTCACATACATTATTAAGTAATAAAACTATATCATAATCATGGCTTAAAACATAACATTGAAACATATAAATGGAGTTCCTTTCACATTTACAAGAATGTTGAAACATCCGTTTACAATATTGCACAAAATTTTTGTACAAACTTACTTGTATGACACATCCGGGTACTATAATTCATCTAAGAGAAGTTACATACAATAACGTTATTTATTGGTAAAACCATATGACTAAAATGAAGCACAATGCTTCACCCTTCAAGAGGGTTCCATGGTCCCAATTTTCACCGTGTTACAGGATTTTGATGTGGGAAAATCCATGCATAATAATCATACAACTTGCATAGAAAACAACAACTATGGAGGTTTCCTCCTCTTTCCAAGACTCTCCGTGCTACACCACTAACCCTTATTGGAGTTATTGGAGAATGAAGTTGGTTCTGGTTCATCTGCTATTATCGTCTCATAGTGGTATGCCTATCCCGGAAAGTTCGTAATATTTATGCATATGGGGAAGGAATTTCCTCTCACTTTTTGTGAGGCCTATGAGAAAGATGTGTTCTTTATAAGGGTCCTATACTGACAGAAAATCAACACGTGACCTTCTTTGCACCCGACCTCCCGAGGTCATCTTTGAGACAACCGGTGCGTAATGAGTGTGAATGTGAGTTTCGTGATGGGGATCAAGCTAATTAGGAAATCTTATATCTTCAACATGTAATGTCAGGATCTGTCAAGTATAAAGTAAAGAATGCTCTCCTAACTTGAAGTGGTGTGATGGTTCGGTCTGAGATAATAGTCACTCGTAGACTCCAATCAATGTCAAGCTTGGTCGAGATTCTGTTTGTTGGTTGTTGAACACGCGGAAAATTACCTACGAGTGCCTCGTATAGATTTCTAAAAAGGTCATGAAAGTAAGAACGAGAGGCACACTGAAGCCACAGGTAGTTATGGGTGATTTTCCGGTCTGGTCCAGAAAGTCTTAGCCTAGTCGGTTGTTATGTTTAGTAAGGAAATTTGTGTGATAATATCTAGTGGAAGTGGTGAAGATCTGAATACTAATGTACAAAAACTAGTGTCAATGTCTAACTGACTGGAAGACACATTGGGTTGTGGGACCTAAGGATCACAACCAAAGACTCATGGGGGCTGTGGTGCCTAAATGGTCATGTGCATAATCAAACCCTGTTGCTAGGAGTAGTACAATAGTCGTAGGCTTGATTAACAACTATGTTTAGTGTATTGAGTTGTTCTATCTTCTCAACAAAAGTTGCAGTGTGTTTTAGACTGTTAAACATAACTCGGTATAAATGTTAGTTATCAATTTCAGCCTGTTGGGTTATGGGACCAATGGATCACAATTGTATGTCTTCTCTGTTGTGGACCATTGATGGTCATACAAAATGAAATAAAATGAATTTTAATAAGCAAACTAATTAGTGAAAGATATTTAATCTAAGTTTTTGGAATTTTCATAATATTTTGGATTAAAGAAATAAAAGCAACCGATCTATCAAAGGAAATCCTTTTGTTCTTTTCTAATCTTTAAGCAATGTGTTCTAATCTACCAAATAAACTAAAGACAAGTAGTCAACTAGATGTAGTCACTCACTTGTGCAAATGTATGAATCTAATCTAAATCAAACAACCTAATATGATCAAAATCCTCTAAACCCTACCTTAGAGGTGAAGAACAAATCATGACCCTGAAAGGGCTATTGTCCCTCACAACTTCCCTGGTAATGTTAAAAGGAAAACTTACTGAAATGAATGATTCTCTACTCTATTTGATATGAATGATTTTATACTCTATTTGATATGAATGATTTTCTACTCTATTTGATATGAAATTGAAAATTCAACACACAAGGCAAACAAACACACAATTCCAACTTGGACAAGCAAGAGCTTTGGAAAATCTACTTATGTCTGTATTTGTCCCTCAGTATGTTCCTTTCTTTCCTTGAGTGTTCATGTGTGTCAAGAGATTGGGAATGCAAGAAAAAAGTAAGCGAGATGGTGCTTGAGCAATGGCAGCTTGATGGAAGTCCTGGATGAAATGTAGGTAGAAGAGAGATAGCAAAAGAGATCGAGCTTGGATATGTAATTCCTAACAAGATCGTACCAATAATACAATGCAAGATACACAAAATTCTTAGGATTTTTACTTGAATACAAGCATTGGAATATATAAGAATGGAGGATGGGAGGTGACTTCATACATAAGGAAAAAAGGAGCAGTTCCAACCCATTAAATCTATTTAAAAATAGGAGGAAGGAGAACCAAACAATCAAAGCTAATTTTAGAGAATTCGACTTACAGATGCATGCAAAAATGAAGTTAAGTGAATCGTCGCATGTTAAAACACGCATGAAGAATCTGGAAAAAGTGGGCAAGACTTCCGCCCTACGCAGGGTGGCGATTTCAGGACCACCACCCTATTTTGGGTGGCGGTTTCAGAACCACCACCCAGGCAGGGCAGCGGTCCTGGCATTGAAGGCCAAAACATGCGCAGAAAGAGTAGGAAGCTGGAAGAAAGTGTGGGAAGGCTAAGTAAAGATGTCTAGGAAACAAATATACATTGCGAATGGAAATTGGAGCTTGAACACCTTCTTGAAAGGAACTAAATCATCATTGGGGACTTTTGTAACTATTTTTGACAATGTAGCACATACAATTTTGGGTGCATACATATTGCCCCCTCATAGAAGTGTCTTAGCCATGAAAATGCATAAAACGTAGAGTCCAAGTATGGCATTCCCGAAATGGGGAGTTAGAAGCTATACTTGACACACTCGTCTGTCGAAATCTTACCACCCAAACACCCGCTACTGTAAGAGAAAAAGAAGACGCATAATGCAAATAGACAAAATATTGAAAAATAAACATTAGATCAAAATGACAAGAGGAATTACCATTAGTGTGGGGATATAGAAATATACTTGCGTCAACGCTCCAACCCTGCAAATGAAAACACTTAAAATGAGGTTAAAACAACACACACACACACACAGAAACACACACACACATACACACATCGAAAAAACTCATTTCCAATTCATTTTTGCTATTTGATTTGGTGAATTTGGAGCTCTAGGCCCACGGTGATCATTGTCGATGAGAGTACAACCGATACGACCGTGACGAGATCATGACCATGCCTCCATGTATAGGAGATCAACCAGTAGCAGTCAAAGGTTAGTTATTTTCAATTTTGTCTTTTTATACCCTAAATGTAAAAATGTTGAAAATTTCACCTAGGGGGATTATTTTCAATTTTTTTGTCTTAAATGAGTCTCTAGGGGCGCCCATAGGGCATGCTTTTATTTCATCAAAAATGGTCTTTTTATTGTCTTTTTGAGCATTTTTAGGGTAAAAGATGCATTTGGAAAATTGGTCCAAGACCACCGCCCAAAGCAGGCGGTGGTCATGGGACCACTACCCTTTCAAGGTGACGGTCCTAGAACTACCACCTTGTACTAGGTGACAATTCTGAACATAATGACCAAACATGTTTTTAGCTTGAATTTTTCTAGATTTTTCATGTTTTGTGATGTTTTTGGTGAGCTTATTATTTGGTATATGTTATTAACTTGCTCCTTTTTTGTGTTTTGGTGAATGTAAAAGGAGGAGTACATTAGATGGAGTCGGGAGAGGGAGTGTGATTAGCTCCCTGGTATCTTGGATCATTGATAGAGGATGAGACAGATCTTCTCTAGAGGGCCGATATTTGGAGGATTGCATGGGTTCCCCACGTTGCTCCTGCTAGTCACATTCTATGTGACTTATTTTCCTATTGGGATGCAAACTGGAACACTTTCCGGTTCCCAGGTGTTTAGGGTGAGTGGACTATCACCTTGGAGGATGTATACCGTATTCTTGGGCTCCCGATACTTGGGAGGAGACTGACTTTGGAGACAATGGGGTCCAAGGCCTTGATGACGTAGTGGGCTACATATATGGGAGATGCCATTGTCTCATCTGGATTGAAGAAGGGAATGAAGGTTTGGTCCATTTCCACCACTCCCATTCCTGTCATACGTAGAGCCATCATGGGCATCTTGTCCTCCCGATTGATCGAGGACAAGGGTGGTGATACCCTCTTGTATTTCTAGGTTCCTATCATTGCATAGATCAAGGGGAGTGGCCATAAATATGCTTGGGGCATAGATATCTTGGGGAACACCTACCATGATCTATACAGGGTGGTTAGATGGCAGGGGTAGTCATTAAACCACCCCACTCTTGTGATGAGTTGGGTCTATGAGTGTTTCATCCCCTATGGTAGGGGAGTACCAGTATCAGATCTAAGGGCTGTTCGGGAAGCTATATGGGCAAGTATGTAAGTACTTAGGATGCCACATCAGCTCGTGGCTTCCCTGACTATGGTAGACATGACTACCACACCTTATCAGGACATGGTAGGGATATGGGGAGTGGAGGTGACCACCATAGTAGCTTGCTCTTTGATAGGTTAGCTGGTTGACAGAGTAGGGAGACTTGAGGTCCACCCATTTGATCGGGTCCCCCAACAGTTTGGCCTTCCATACATTGATATACTCCCTCCGTCACTCTAGTTTATATGACCATTCAGGAGGCCCAAAAGGTCCCTAGAGGGGATCCTTGTTGGAAAGTGGTCATTCGGGTGTGCGCATTGCAGTTAGATGGGTGGTCTCGTGCTTGTTAAGAAGCTGGTGCTCCTTGAGCACCCTTACTTTAGATTGCATCCGCTTCTACTCACAACGGGGAGAAGGATGAGCCTATTGATCTAGACTCTAAATCTATGGAGGATACCAAGGATGAGACAGAGGAGGAGTCATTTAGAGGTCATGGAGGATGAGGGAGTTGGAGAGGACATGGAGGATGAGGGATTTGGAGTTGGGACTAGTGAGGCAGCCCATGTAGAGGAGGAGGAGAGTGACCCGAGTGGCATGACACTCAGGAGATGTTGAGAGTAGCACACGAGGAGGCCAGTGGTGAGAGAGAGACCTTAGTCTCTAAGTCAACACTTCCTCATGGTGGAGAGGGGGACGACAAGTCCGTCATAGGACAATGATTCACTTCAAGCTTTGGGGAATCCCCGCAACCACTAACAACACCAGAAGTAGTAGCTACCGATCCTACCTGGATGCCTAGAGACCTAAGTAAGTTTAATACTCTCTCTTATTTTTTTAGGAATGTTGACTTATATCTCTTTCTTTCTTTTGTTTTCCTAACTCATTGCTTCTTGCTTTCTTCTTGTAATGATGACATATGAGTGGTGAGAGCTCATCCATCGGGTATGCTTGGAAACTCTCGCTAATCCCTTCGGAGAAGACTCGAGTTGAGCTGATTGCCAACTCGGGCCAGCCATTAGCCACAGGAAGACACACTGACATATTTTCCCTTGTGTGGAAGGTAGCGGAGATAGTGACTTCCCTCCATACCTAGGTGGTTAGGTATGAGACTGCCGAGTGCTTGATGAGATGAGATCCATTCTGCAGCAAGTCCATGGGAAAAAGATGCCACCATGAGCACTCACATCATTCTATTCACTCCTAGTGTCTTCGTAGCCATAGTAGGATCCTTAGATGTAAATGGGTACAATCTAAGGGATCTCACAGGGACTGAAAGGCAATGGGCCCATTTTTATTGATTTGATGACATTTAGTCAGTCATTTATATTATTTTTTTGTATGTTTTGGGCTCATTGCGAGCGTTTTGACCATGCCTAGTGCATGGTGACATTGTATACAAAATTGATTCACCATGATATATATAGACTCTCATTTTTGGTTTAGTATCCCAATGTATCTGAGTTGATTTCTTTTGGTTTATCTCTCATGTGTACTCTAGATATTTAGAACTTCCACTTTTCTATGATTTTCAAAATGTATGCACTGGATGTGAAATGATAACAAAATTATTTATTTTTGTATTTCATAATGCTGATATATGATGATGTAAACACAATGCGATATTTGAACTTTAGATTCTCTAAGAAACCTTTGATACTTCATATTGTCTTGACAAAATGTGATAATATAACGATATGATAATAAGATGTACTTGTCCCACTCCTGACTCCACACAACTAGTAGGATGCGAGGGGTCAACACCAAGAGCCAGGAAGGGCACAAGTTACGAAGAATTGTTGAATGATAGTGATGAGAGAAAGACAAAGGTTTGATAGAACCAAATTGAGACGCTACAACCCTATCCTACTCAAGCTACCTCATAGTTTAGAATGTGAATTGATTTGTAGTTTATCTAGACTTGGATCTGTAGATGGCTACTTGGTTGATAAAATATGGGTTTGGGGTTTTAAGCTCTTTTGGAATTTTGGACATCTAATTCACTTTATTTTTGACCTATGATTTCACAATATTTAAACGAATTACTTGCAACTTTCAAGTGTGTCAACGAGAACCCCTATTCCTTGCCCCATGCCACCAGGAGAATGCATGGGCTCATCAACATGGATAAGGAATAGGTGAGTAAGGTCATTTCTCTCCTTTTCTAACCCTACATCACTAGTAAGAGATGTAGGATAAACACCGAAGGTTGGTAGGAAAAGAAATGTGTAAAATAAAACTTTTCTCGTGGACTTGCATTTAACTTACTTATATAGGAAAAATGTTTAGTATGTTCTTATTTCCAAAGAGATTTTTACGGGATAGATGTGACACCATGAAGCTTCTAGAACAAACTATAGGCAAAGACACCTAACCTAGAAAGAAACTATAAGCAGAACCAAGTATGCAGGCCTTGGTATGATCATGGTCAAAACTTTGTCTTATCTTGCTTGAATTGATGAAATGATTCAAAAATAATTGATGATACTATGAAGATTTGAAGAGATATGATTTGAATTTTTACCAATTTTTTTAGAAGTTTTTAGGAGTTGCTATAAGAATAAATCCCTTGATCACAAATTTTACAAAATGAACTAGCGGATGAAAATGCAATGTAGATGTAGTAATGTACATATGAAAATGTTGGTGGATCATGTGTAGTACCTCTTTAGGTGAAGAGAGTTCATGGATTCACTAAAATCCTCACCCTTTAGTGTACATAGGTAAAATGCCCCATTTTTGTAGTCTTCTACTACTCGATATGGACCTAACCACCTAGGTCTGAATTTTCTTCCCTCACCAGTTTTTTTGTCTATCTAGTTATTGAGTCTTAATACCAAATATCCTTCATATATCTCATGTTTGTAAACTTTCTTATTGTATTTCCAAGCCATCCAGTCAGCGTAAATTTTTTTCCATTGTTTGTTGTTAATTCTAACCTCATCGACAATTTCTAATTAGGAGAGTTGTGCTTCTCGATAACCCTCTTCTCCCGTGATCCGTGTATCAAAATATAGAGACTAGGTATTTCAACTTCGAGCGGTAGAACCGCCTCAGCACCAAACACTAAAGAGAAGTGGGTTGCCCCCATTGGTTTTTTAACTGACGTTCGGTAGGCCCAAAAGGTCGGAAAAACTTTAGGTGTCAATCTTGTTTATTCTCCTTAACGGTTTTGAGAAGGATGGCCTTTAATGTTTTATTCGTAGCCTCAGCTTGTCCATTAGCCTAAGGATAGTAGAGAGAAGCCATGTGATGACTTATTTTGAACTTTGTACATAACTCATGAACCTTGTCCTTTTTGAAATACATGCCATTATCAGAAATAATGGCTTGTGGCACCCGGTACCTACAAATGATCTGGTTTAGGATGAACTTAGTGATTACAGAGCCAGGTGTAGTGGTAAGGGGCATGGATTCTACCCACTTAGTAAATTATTATGTGGTCGTGATTATGAAGTTATGGCCATCTTTTGAGGAGGGAGAGAACTTCCCTATCAAATCTAGGCCCCACATGGAAAAGGGCCATGGGGTTGTGATTGGTTGGAAAGCTTGTGCCAGTATTTGGATCTCGTAGGAGAACTCTTGGAATTTGTGGCATCTGTGCACAAACTCTACTGTGTCATGTTCTAGAGTGGGCCAGAAATAGCCCATCCGATGTATCTTCTCGAGTAGTGGTGTGGCCACTAAAGTGACATCCACATAATCCGCTATGTGACTCATAAAGAATTTTTAGATTCTTCGGTGTCAACACATCTCAACAACATTTTGTCAAAGGCTCTGTGGTAGAGCACTTGCTCCAAAATAACATACTTAGTGGCAATGACATGTAATCACCTTCTTTGTTGTGATGTTTCCCCTTCTAGGTATGTGTGGTCCATGATGAAATTGACAATGTCAGTATACCAAGGACATATAGAGATAGGGGGCCTAGTTTCAACAAAGTACACACACTCATCAAGAAATTCCAGATCTACCAAATCACCCCCATCCAATGGATTGTCAGCCAACTAGTCCGCAATGATTTTTCCCTTAACGGATTTCTAATTTACAAATGTTAGTTCAAACTCACCCATTAAGGTTATGAAATACCGACTTTTTAGATAAGGATCCTTACATGAGGAATGTCTGCAAGTGGTCTATCTTAACAATAACCCTTGTTTCTTGATTCAAAGCATATAAGGACTTAAACGCTTTTTGAAAATATTATGGTAAGGCTTTCCTTTCCTACTTATGTGTAACGTGTCTCATAATCAAGTAACATCCGACTAATGAAATAAACTGCACGTTCTCATTTATCATCATCCTCTTGAGCCAACATACAAGCTAGAAAAATATCTATAGCTCGTGAATACAAGATCAACGGGTGATCTGATCTAGGTGAAATTAGCGTGGGAGGGGACAAAAAGAATCGTTTAACTTCCTCGAAGGCCTCATTGCATTCTTCCATCCAATTAATGTTATAATCCTTTTTCAAAAACTTTATTGGATGAATAAAAAAGGTCAAGTCAGGGATGAACCTTCAGATTGCACCGAGTTTCCCAAGAAAATATCTAATACCAGACTCGTCTGATGGTGGAACCATTTCTAACACAGTGCAAATTTTGGTTGGGTCGACATCAATCCCTCATGAAGATATAATTTAACCCATAATCTTGCCTCTTGTTACACCGAATACACATTTTTCTGAATTTAACATGATGCCATACTTGATTGAGTGCAAAAAAGGATGATACGAAGCATACAGGTGATCACAACATTTCCTAGCCTTGGCCAACAGGTCATTCACATATGATTCCACAATCTTATGAATAAGGTCATATAAAATGTATGTCATTGCTCGTTGGAATTTGGTGCCAACATTCTTAAGACTGAATGGCATGACAACATAATAGGAGGTTCCCTAAGGAGTTATAAACGTGGTTTTGTCTTTATCCTCTTTAGAGATTTTGATTTTATTATATCCCTAAAACCCATCTATGAGAGACAAGAATTCAAATATAGCTGTTGCATCAACAATAACATCGATGGATGGTAATGGGAAATCATCTTTTGGGAAATCTTTGTTAATGTCCCAAAATTCTATGCAAATACGGATCTTTCCATTCTTTTTTAGAATGAGGATGATATTAGATACCCATTGTGAATAATCGACTAGCTTGATGAATCCCACTGGAGAAGTTTCATTACTTCTTCTTTCACCATGAGGGCCACTTTTGGCTTCATGGGTCTCGAATTTTTCTTAATTGGCTTTGCATCTGGTTTGGTGATGAGATTATGCACCGCAATATACGGTGGGATTCCATTCCTTTCTTTGTAACTAAATGCAAAAGCCTTTTGATGTTCCTTGAGGATATGAGTATGTATTTCCACCTCCTCTAGAGTTAAGGAGGATCCTAGTTTTAAAATATTTGGTTCTTCCTCTGTTCCAATGTTTATATCAATCATTCCCTCGATTAAGGAGGTGTTTCCCTCCTCAAACTCAGGGAGGGGCTGGAGGTAACTCTAAATCCCCTTCTTCTTCTACCTTATAAATATCAAGACCCCTTCCCGGGGAGGATTCGATCATGGGATTCCCAAAATAAGAAGAGGAATGTAAAATCAAGGAAAGGTATATCTCGTGATAGGTAAGATGCAATTTTGCCAAAGCATTTAAATAACTTAAAGTTGATTCATCACTATTAACATGCTTTAAACAATTGGGCTGACTCTCGGTTTCTACGTATGTGAACATTGGGGTCATTGGTGCTTTACGATTCAAGGATTCGAGAGAACTGAAACCATGAAGTTGGTATCTTCAGGTCACTACTTGGGGTAAAGCGTGAAATGAAGTTGCTATAGAATCTTCAAGAAGGTTTTGTTTGTGTGGAATTTCTTCAATTGAGATGAAATCAAACCCTTTTGTTAGACATAGCACTGTTGTTTTGTAAATTTGTAGATGCTCAGCGCTAGTCTCATATACTTTGGCTATCTCGATTCATGACTAGTTATGAATAACCTAACACCTTAATATTGAGGATGCCTATTCTCTTAGCTACAATGAGACCTAATAGGAGAGCCTCATATTCAGCCCCATTGTTTGTGCATTTGAAATTCAACTTGAAAGTAAAGGTAGAATCCTTCCTTCGGGTGAAGTAAGGATCATGCCTTCCCCGGTGCCAAAACGACACTTGGCTCCATCAAAATGGAGAGTCCAACAACTACTCGGAAAGATGGACATTGAGTCATCCTTTGTACCTTCCCCTTTACCTTGGTTACCTCAACCATGTAAACCTCATATATTGGAAGGGAACCAAGTCCCAAGGTATGTCCCATACCCATAGAATCAAAGGGGAGGAGAATAGGAAAATCCTTCTCTAATAGCTCGACAATCTTTGTTGTGGTTCCTAGCGATATTGTCTCTATAATAACAGTTTTCATCCTTGATCGCTGAATGCCTTTGATCAAACCCGTGACTTCTAACTCTATTATAGGAACTAGTTTTTCTTTTGGTACCACACTTGTAGGTTTGTTTAACTGATTTGTGGGAAGCTCGAATTCAGATTGACCCCGCCCTCTTCTTTAAGTTAGCCAAATGTATATGAAAGGGTTTTGGATCACCTTGTGCCACAAAGACTTTCCCTAAATGTAGGAATCTAACCTTTTAGAATAGAGTGGAGGGGATTACCTTCACGTAGTGGATCCAAGCATGACCAAGGATCATATTATAGTTGGTTTCTCGGTCTATAATATAAAACTTAGTGAGTACCATCTTGGGCCCGAGAGTAACCGGTAATACTATGGTTCCGATCGATGTCACCTTGAGGCTATCATAGCCTCTCAGTGTGTTTCATGTCAAGGGTTAGTTGGTCTCCTCATACCCTAACTTCTGAAGAAAAGAGAATGTAACTATTTTAACTACTACCCCATCATCGATCATTACACACTTTACATAGTTATTATAAATCCAAACTTGTAGAAACAAAGTCGGGTCACCCCTATGAGCTATCTCAGTATCTGTGGGCATCTTGCTGATGTCAAACATGAACCCAATATCTCTCTCAGGCTGTCCCTGGAGGACTAACATTGAATTCTATGTGATTTATTTGTGCCTCTAGCGGAGGGGTAACGTTAATCAAATGGCTGAGACCTAGTGCTTCTAACAGAGAGCAGCTCGATGAGCAGGGGAATTATTTAGTAGATCCAAGAAGGAAATGTGTGAAAAGGTCTTGGTTAGATCACTGATTAGATCATAAGCCCCTATTGGCTTGCTTAGTGTATCATGAGCATTTTCTGACATAACTGGATAAATCAAGATTGGATGCGAAGAATAATCCTTGGTTCTTGTAGCAACGTTAATTTGGGGTTCGACATCTAACTCTACCAATCCCATGATATTTATTTTCTGGTGACCATCCAAAGGAGGTGCCACTTGTGGGTTTGACGAAGTTGAGGCTTCATGATCATGAGTCCCTATTATAATACCTTTATTCAAACTATTGGGATCTAATCTACTATCCTTTGTATACATGGGGAGAGGATCATTGAAGATACTTAGCAGTGTGTTCTGCAGAGATATTGGTCCCATGTAGGTGTTTTGAGTGGGTGTAGTTGGGTTTTCCAAAAACATGTCAACAAATAATTGTCTTTGGTCCTCTAGAAAACACTGTAAAACTTTATGACAATCACGACAAGTTCTTGCATCAGTCTCATGAATCCTATGGAAACCACAATATAAGTCAAGGTCATAATCTCGAGGCCTTTGGTTTATTCCTTATTGTGGTCTGAAACTACCGTTATTGTTTTGTTTTTTATTGTTATAATTAAAATTTGGGAACCCTTGCCCTTGGTTTTGGAATTGGTTGGGGTATTGACTAAGGCTTGGGTTAGAATTTGTCTCTATTTTTGAGGTTGTTTTTGTTGTTTTTGGGGATGATTAAAATCCACAACATTTACTGAGGGTGAGAAATTTTTGTTTCTCTGATTATTGCCATTATTTTTGTTGTTATTTGTAGTGCATGTACTAGTAGGATTAACAACATTAGGATTTTTGGGCTGGTAGTCACACCATTGGTCATGACTCCACGATTCTTATTAAGGATCTTTGGTCCTTGATTGTTGTTCATGTTATTGGAGTAACTAGGATTATTTTTATTGGGAGTGACTAACTTCCCATTTGCTCCATAATTCTTACGACCATTGTCAATGGCTACTTGGTTAATATGAAGAGCACCCTCTAGCACCTCTTCATAGCTCCTTAGCGGGAACTTTTGAACCTCTTCCTTCATCTCTCTAAGAGAGTGAAGGAACAAATCACAAAGTTCTGTTTGATCCATATTTGGAGTGCTTACAGAGAGGAGTAGAAAACTTTTCACCACCTTTGAATAAAGTGGGTTACAGACTCATTGTGTTCTTACTTGATATGAAGGAATTCCCTGATTCCTATTCTCAAAAGATTGTTCATATCAAAATCTTTGATAAAATCTGATATGAGTTTCTTGAATGAGTGTATTGAATCCTCTAGTATCCTATAGTACTAGTTGAGAGCAATACCTTCTAGTGTCTTAGGGAAAATTTTTGTAATGACTGCATCCCATGGGAGTAGCTCTCGAATGGCCATTGCATAAGCCTTGATGTGGGTGTTAGGATTTCCCTCCCCTTTGAATTTCGGAAGATTAGGCAAGGGTCTTAGGAGCATGATTATCTAAATGGAGAAGTCTAGGGGTTCCTTGAGATATTCAGAATAGGTCCCCATTGCGTATGTTTCCACCATTGAAGATCCTTGTTGGGGAGGTGGGGGCTACATTGGTAGTTGAAATGGAACAACATAGACATTTGTTAAGGCATATGACATGCCTTGCGGTTGTCCATATGGACCGGGTAGGTATACATGTCCCCATATGGAGATTTAGAATACATGTGTACATAGGGGGTTGATTACCTTGATATGGAATCAAAGGCACAAAGCCAAGGAACGTTACATTTCCAGCTAGTATGGTGTTTGAGAATGCACTTCCGGTTGGTGCCTATTACATATATCCATACGTGGCTTGGGGGGCATACCCAAGGTTCCCATCCTCGTAAGCATATCTCTAGGGTTTTGAGTATTCATGTAAACTAGAGGATTCTATGCAGTAGGTATTTTCTCGTAATTCTATGGGTGGGAAGGAGTTTGCGCTTGCCTGTGTATGAATTCTGTGTATTTTGGGAAAGCTCTAACTCTTTGAATTTGTCTACTAAATCTGAAATGAAATCTCCCATTGACGAGGCGATGCTTTGCTTAGGTACCTTTTTTTGAACCCTCAAAGGTTGTTGAGGAGTATGGTATCCTGCTATGAATTTTTCATGATGTTGCCACCCCTCATTGGCAATATTGTCAGTTAGTGGTAGGGTAGTGTTATTTTTTTGAAGTAGGACATCACCTTGTCCTTACAACCTATCGAAATATTGGTTCATGTTTTAGAAGTGTTGTTCACTCCTAGCATATCGTGCTAAATACTCCTCATCTAGATGGGGGATTTGATTGGATTGCATGCTAATGGGCTGTTAAAATAATACCCGAGGAGATGAACTTGCTTCACTAGTGAATTTCATGTTATTTGAACTTGATTATTTGAATAAACATTGGTTCCTTGAAGTAGAGGGTTTTGAGCGGATGAACGGTTGTCCACCCATGTTGAAAGTGAAGGTGATTGTTGTGGTATACTTTATTGGTGTTGTTACCAAATCATTGTACCCTCCGAATGGAAAAAATGTGAACAAGATGTTTAGTGTAATTGAGACACATGGGATCACCTCTCAAGTTGTGGGACTTGGCTCGAGGAAAACCTTTGAGAAGCCTAGATTCCTCTTCCTAAACTAAACACAACACTACTTCTAATGCAAGAAAAATAGCTAACTAGTCCTATGCTAATATTTCATGGGATTAGGGAAAGAGATTTGCAAGTAAATAAAACCTATACTAGAAGTGGTGATGCAATAAATTAAGTAAAGTTCAAAATTTGGAAGGGTTAATGTGGGAGCAATTCTTGCATCACTGACCACCTTCACCTATTGCAACTAGAAATGGTACAAAATACCACAAACCAAGGGAGGACGTTCCTTTGTTAAACTCGAATGTATATAAGGGTAGATCAAATCAGATTCAACACACAATTAATTTATCATGAGGAAACCATAAATGCATATATCACACATCTATCTCTGCAACTAGGGATAATAATGACATAAAATTAATGCAGAAGGAAAATAAGGTTTTCACAACTGACATAAAAGATAGTAATATTATTCCTTCACAACATGAAATAGATAATTTGAAATAAAGGTAAGATAATAAATCTCACTAAGGAATTGTAAATTCACAAAGTAAACACTGATTAACCATTCAACACAATAAATCGGATCTTCGATGAGCAAGGTGTAACTCTAAATATAATTTAAAGGTATCTTAAAATCTCAAGCACTCTTCCAAGCTTGAAAAGAAACTCCTCTTAAAAATAATATATATCTCTCCCTACTAACTTGAAGTATTATACTATTTATAAGTTCTTAGGTGAGTGTAGACACCAAAATCAGGTCACACTCCCCTTATCCCCTTGTTAATTAATTAACTTAAACACACTTACTTAATCATGGCCCCTTTCACCCCACACTAATATTAATTTAATTTATTTAAATTAAATTAATCTCTATCCTCATCATAGCTATTATTTAATTATCCTAATTACCTAATACCCATCCCTCCACATCACCAAGACACCTCACCTAGCCACCTCACCCCAAATCTATTCTTAGTATGTTGCCATAACTAACTAAGACCTACCTAAACCCTAAAAATCAAAGCCTACATCCCCTCTAACCATATTCCCGCATAAAAATGGAAACTTCCACTCTTGTCCAAAGGAATAGAGAGATCTGGTAGCAATTACAACCATGATCTCCTATTTTTAGTTAACTTAGGGAATCCCACCTTAACCGATGCTAGTTACCCCTAAACCGATGCCAGTCAAATAGTAACCACCGTTAGTCAACTTTAATTTCTTGGGGAGACCTCATCCTCGAGGTTAGAAGTTTTAAAGAAAATGGGTACGCATGAAAAGGGGAGATCAAGCATTTTCTTTCACACAGACGTCTAACACTCATTAAGCAATCATCCAAAGCCAACCATGTAGCATTGATTCTGGCATAGAGCTGATCCAGTCCAACAAGAAGGAGAGCACAGGCAGCCCATGAAAAAGCTCCCCAATACTTGGTGATTCCTCTACAACATCCAACCACTCATCATCATCTCCATTCTTCATTTACAGTTGTCCAAGCCCAGATTCCAAGTAAGTAGAACCTCTGTTCATCTCATTAACTTCATTAGTTCTAGTATTTTCATCTTTCTCTATTTTTATTTTCTCCCATAACCACTTACCTATATCCTTTGGTAGTATTCCCTCCATACCCCTATCAAACCCTCACAAAACACCATCTAAACAACTGATTCCTCATTCCGCTTAACCAAGACCCTTTGTGTAACAACAAAGAGGACCCAAAACTCGCTCGTGATATTCCCAGTATCCCATAGTAACCGGCATTGGTTCTTCCTAACCGGCGTTGGTTAGCCCACGTACATTGGCCTCATGCCACCTTTTTCCAACCCAACCCATAGCTCATCCTAGCTCCATCCAAACCCCATTAGATCTACCCACTGGCCTGATATCCCACCTAGACCTCATAAATATCCCACTCAGCTCCTTATCAACTTGAAAAACCTCCTCCAGAACTCTTCTTGACCCTCTATCATTTTGTCGGTGTGACAAAGTTGGTCACCCTTAACCGTCATCAGTCACCCCTAGACCGACATCGGTCTCTGTATCCACCAATACAGCTTAAAACAACAACCTACCTACTTGTTCTTGAGTTACCCATAATTTCTTGTGACCTTCTCCATACCTTAGCCAGACCTATAAAAGCCCAAAACCATTTACCTTACCCCTAAATCTTGTTTTAACTTAGCCTGTTGAATTAGATCTTTCTTATTGTGTTTTATATGAGATGCCTAAATCGTATAGATTATAGTAAGATGACATTTACTTTATTTCTCGCATTAAATTGTTTAAAATAGTGGATTGACAGCCTTCTAGGAAGTACCACACTTCCGGGATCTAGCATACACTAGGCAGTCCACTACATATATTGTTTAACTCTTTCTGGTGGTCTTGCTTTCTATTTCAGGTAGTTCCTCCCAGCCAAAAGGAAGCTCTCATGGTTAGCTGTGGATCGAGGAGTCAACACACACGTAACAACCTACAACCAACATCTTCAACAGGTATTCCTCCTATGCCCATTACCCTATCTATTTTGTCAACATTCAAAGAAATGATCTAGAATCAGGTGAAACATTTTGGCATGCCGGTGGGACCCATTCGGGGTTCCTTTGCATTCTTTCATTCCTAGGTGAAAACATTGTATGTTTGTTTCTTTTCCAAAAAGTTCTTACATTAAACTTTCTCCCCTGGAACCTTCTTCTCTTCTATTGTCTAAAAGTAATCATACTTTGGTGCTTTAAAATGAACATTTCTCCCCTTTCATTAGTATCACATTAGTGAAAGAGCATCCCTTCTCTTGTTCATCTATTTGTGGCATCGAATTCTACATTTCGATTTGGGTTTAAAAATCATTACATTTCATTCTATTTTCTGCATTAGCTCACATTAATTGAGGGCAACCTATACACTGGAAGTCATGCCCAGCTGATGGTTGAAAAATGAATCGTAGAAAAGCACTTCCTTTCTCTTTCTCTCTCTCTGAGTCTTATCCAAACATCACAAATTTAAAATACACACATTCTTAAACATCTTTCCTAGAAGAAGCTGTAGGTGATCACACGATCACTGTATAGTGGGCACCTAGCTCAGCTGCTCTGTTGAGTCATACTTCAGAGCAAAGTCCGCCCCCACCATAACATACCTGAAACCTCTCCTTGTAGATCTCCTTCTTCATAGGAAGCCATCCTCACCAAAAAAATCTATTTTACATTTCATGAGTCAATCCTTAAAATAACATAAGCTAAACAAACATAATAGAAAAGGAACTCTTAGGATCGTATTTTTCTTAGTGTTTCTGCTTGGCTTGCATTTTGAGGTGAGAGGTCATGCTCTTCATTTTTCCTATTTCTCCTTACACGCTCCTCATCACAGTTGGTGTATTCTAGCTTCATCTGAGTGTGCCTGGACCATATTCTTATCATTCCCATAATTTTGGGTTTGATTCCACATCAAATTTTAACTCACAACCACATTTTCTTCATCACTATTTCAATTTCACAAGAATTGATTGCGGTACCAGGTGTTGATCGCCATTGCTACGCTTTGACCATCATTGGTTATACCCAACTAGTGTTGGTTCACTATTCTTTTGGTTAACCTACCCAAAAGGACACCTATTCACCTTCTTTAGCTATTCAGAATCCCTATCACTCTTATCATATCCATTGACCTCGTAAGTCTCATCAGCATTTTGCATACCTAGTAAATTTGGCCTTATACCTTGTTTTTGACCAACTGTCCACTTTCCACCGTGACCGACAACGAGGTTACCTGTGACCGGAATCGGTTTACCTAACCAACATCGGTTACCCTATGTCATTTTCTAGCTGAAATTTTAACCCCAATTCACCTACCACCACCTATTTATCCTACCTGTGTTGTATTTCTGTGTCACTTACAGAAAGTAATCTTACCATGTTAGTACCTATTCACATGGTACTGATGCATTGACAAACAAGCACCCTCGTATTCCACACCAGTTGTCAACCACTCCCACCTATCCCTTCACCACCTTCCATTTTATCACCCACCATGGAATCTATCCAACCTATCTCTATCACTACCGAAGACAAGGAGTTCACATGACTCCTTGACCAAAATCCTACCACCTTGCAGTTTTACCTTTCCCACTCATCCACTCGAGATGCCTTGGGTTAGTTGATATACGGCATGCCCATATCTATCCCCCCGAATCTCATTCCCACTCCTGTGTCACCCCATCTAGCTCCACGTTTCCCGCATCTACCTTACCCCTAGTCGTTTCATAGCTAAGCCCTATACCCTCTATGACTGTCACGTCTGCTACATCCATTGTACCGCCACATCCATTATACCTTCGCCAAACACCTAGAATACAACCTCATCCATGCCTATTGTCTCTCATGTACATGTAGCTACAAAACCACCCCCAGTGTCGGTGACCCTTATCCCTTTTCAAAATGTCATCCTTTTTATTCCACAATCTTTAGCCCCCATTGCCACTAGGGTCACCACAACCCTTCCACCTCCATATACGTACTATCAATAGCCTCCTGTTTCATCTATTATTCACTCTGGGTATGTACCCCCTATTTCACTTCCTTCTTCTCAATCTACCTATACATACGGTGGTACCATATACTTGGAATTCCACCCTTCTTACATGCCCAACACCAACCTTCTTACACTACATGAGGCACCCATCCATCAAAACCTACAAACGAACTAATCAAGTTAATGCTAGACAAGATGTAGACATTAGAAGAATCGCTTTTGGTACACGTAACTCTCTCACCTACGATGAGATTAGTAATGAGCTTGTCTACCCATTCATTCATATTCTTCCATACTCCATGCATTGGGAAATTCCTAAGTTTAACCGATTCAACATCAAAGAAGACCCGCAACAACATTTGCGGTCTTTCAAACATGGGTGTTATCTGATCACCCATGATGACGCTTTGCTTTTGAGGACCTTTCCCATGTCTCTGACTGGGCCTATGTTAGATTGGTATAGTGGGTTACCTAGACACTCTATATTTTCATTTAATCAGGTAGCCCAAGCCTTCTTGGATCACTTCTCCATTAATATCGTTAAGAAGGTTACTATGATTGACCTATAATCCATGTGTCAGTATGATGATGAATCTATCACATATTTTGTTGCTCATTGGCATAGCCTAATCAATCAACTCACATTCCAACTACCATAACTTGAACTCATCAAACTCTTCACATGGGCTTGTGCTAGGCATATCTCACCAACCTTGCAGGTCCAAACCTTCGAACCTTTGATGAAGTATTCACCATGGCACGAAAGCTAGAGATTTGGGCTATTGAAGAGAAGAAAATCCAATTATGCAATAATAACTCGGCATTCATGTCAAATGATATCTCTTCTTCTTCAAAACCACGAACAATTATTCAAAGGCTAAGGGGACCGCTAATGTAGTGGTACTTAAAGCCGCCCACTCATCCATCAAATCAGGCTAGCCTCTCATCTAATCTGTCACCCATTCAGAATTTTCAATTCAGATGACAGAACAATGGAAATATACCCCAATTAGGGAACCTTATTATTCTCGTCCTAGAGAAGCTCATCAAATGCGGGGCCATCGCCCTTCCTCTTATAAAACCACACACTAGTTTTGACCCCTGCTCACCCCACACCCACATGGTATAAATAACATGACTTCTGTAACTATCATCGAGTAAAGGGTCACAGTGATGGCAATTGAATCACTTTCAAAAACATTGTCCAATAAATGCTCGAGAAAGGCAATTTAACCATGGATAATCCTAACACACTGCAAATCAAAACCTACACATATTCAAGAAACCCTTTCCCAATCATGCCCCTTTTTCTGATCAAACCAGAGAAACCTCAACTCATGATAGCCATACCCGCGAGGTCCATGCTATTTTCAGCGACGCACCCATTACTTCCCAATTACCTCATATTCCTTCCATAGAGGAAATTCTAGCCCAAAGTCCTCCTTCTCCATTGGAACCCACCTCACCTATTCCTCCACCCACAAAGGAACACCTTTCACCTCCTTCCTCACCCGTGGAGGAGCCTTCCATTAACATCGAGACCATTTCACCTTTGGCTTCTCCACCTAGAGAACCATCACCCACAATACTTATTCAATCCATGGAGGATACCTGTTTATCCCCTCCACCCACGGAGGAGCACCCATCATCTCCCCACCTACAAAGGAGCACCCATCATCTCCTCCACCTATAGAGGAACACCCATTTTCTCCTCCACCTATCAAAGATCTAGTAGAGATACCTTTTCCTCTAGGTGATCATTCTCCATCAGCTACCCAAGATCCCATGCAGACCTACTTTCGGCTCTCTTACCCATGGAAGCTGAAGCTAGCAAATTCCTTGTCTCTAAGACACATTTTATGGGAATTTCCATTAGGTCCTCATCAACCTCACCTACAGATGTTCTGTTCCCATGTTTAGGCAATCACTTAGATTATGTGGACAAAGCCTTACTATGGGGGCACCTTCTGCTTCCTGTCTCAATGAAAATGCAGATGTCACTTGCTGATACTTCCATTATTTACCCAAAAATATTTCAACCAATCGAATCAAGCACAACCATCTCTAACACAACTTCTTCCACGACACCCATCACAGCTCAACATACACCCTCACCCATAACCCAACATAAATCTAAATCCAAACCCACACCTACATCATCTGCCTTGACTAAACCTATTACTACCTTAGTGGTCACCCCAACCACCAACCTTACTCATCCACCTATCAAATTAGATTTAGCTACATCCTCCAAAGTCAACACCAAACCTACTCCAAAGCACCCAAGCAGAAGAACCAAGCCCATAGAACCCATACTTCATCTACACCAATCACACCTTCATCACCTTCACCCTTTCCATCTGTTTTAGGACCTCAACCTCCCAACACGATCAAGAAACCTCCACTTGTCAATAAACCAAAAACACAACAGCCCATTCCTTCCTCGCAAACCTCTAACATACCCAAGTGCCCGACATGACTTACACCCGCACCTGTAGCATCTTTACCACCCATACCTCCAATACCCTCAAAAACTTCTTCACTACCCATTACACTTCAGTCTCTGTCCCTCACACCCCGCACAACCCACATCATCTACCTTCATAGCACCTTCATTATCCCCCTAGGTAACTCACCCTCTTCCCCTATCTACTTTTCCCTCTAAATATCGTACACCAATATCACCTTTACCCAAGAAGGTGCAACCCAAAGAAAAAAATCTGCTACCCTCCAATAAGGTAGTCAAAAAAATCATACACTCTCCTTCTCGTTCATCTACCATACCCCTACCCAAGAAAACATGACTAACACCTAAGACTACTCTAGCACCCAAAACCATAGCTCGACCCACTCCTCCTCCTACAAAGACCGTTCCTCAACAATCAGCCATACCTACGCCTAAACCCACTTTCACTTCCCATTGCGACCCACTAGCAGGGTCCTATGCCAAAATCTTAACCAACCTCCTTGAGACTTCGTCATCACATTACCACCACTCAGACCTTATGACCCCCTCAAACCCAAGCCAAAAGGGTTTGATGACACTAAAATTTGTGCCTACCATCATGTGCTAGGGCATGATGTGGAGAACTGCAAGGCTTTGAAAACCATCCTTATCCAATTGTGTCCTCCTGAAGAAAACTTTGACGATGATGACCTTCTCGATGAGGACCTTGTTTCACCAACACCCATTCCCATAGTCCTTCCCTCATTTCCTACTCAACAACCATGACCTCCACCCCTCAACTCTTAGATCCACCCCCAAGATTTGAAATTAACATGGTTCACATTAGAGAACTTGCCACACCATCACCTAAATGTCGTTACACCCAGCTCACTTCACAAGGATTTTCTCCCCCGATAGGTTTTTTCCCATCATGTCATTATACGACTCATCCTACACCTTCTCCATTTACTAACTCCCCTCAGATCAACATGATCCATGTTGCTACCCGTGCTCAGAAGGACAAAGGCAAGGAAAAGGCAACTGACTCACCAACCAATCCTATACCCAACATACCATCTACACCCACACCTAAAATCACTATCCACATCCCCCACATATCCTATTTATAATGGGGTCACACATCATGCCATACTCAAACTACACCAATCCCCCTCAAAATTTCCTTATATGACCTCATCCAAACCTCACAATCCCATCTTAAAGCTCTCATGGAGGTCCTGTAATCTATTGAGGTTTTACTCAATGACCCTACACCCGTAGCCTCCATTAACACACCCCATCATGTAGCCTCTCTCACCAAATTGCCACCTTTATCCACACCTCACCCTACTCACCAAGTAGCCTCCCTTAGCTTCTCAGAGGAAGAGATCACACTGCACAAAATTGATGACCTAGACCTAGCTCTCTTCATCTCTGTCCACATCGATGATATACGTGTATGATGTGTAATGATCGATGGGGGCGCAAGAATTAATAACATTTCATCTCATGTATTCACTCAAATATGCATACATGACAATTACATGCATAAACATCTTGTCATGTTGCGTTCATTCAATAACGCTATCACCTCTACACTAGGAACCATCATCCTCTATGTTCCCATGGGCCCCTGCATTGTTCCAAAGTTATTTTATGTCTTGGAGGGGGAATTTCAGTATAACCTATTACTTGGCAGACCCTGGATTCATGTCATGGGTTGTGTTCCTTCCACTTTGCATCACTATGTAAGTTTGAGCATGAAGGACAAACCTATACTATTCTAGCTGATCCATCACCTTTTAAAACATGCAACATGCTTTTTCATCCCAATGACTTGCTTATACCCATTAAGGCTTCTACCTCCATGACCACTACCGCTTCACCTACACCTTCACTTACCAAGATACAGTCATTACCTCAACCGCACATACCTCCTCCATTCCTACCACTGCCATAACCTCCACGGCTGACCCATCAACCTCCCAATTTGTTAGCTCCACCTCTATGTCGACCTCGACACATCATCTATTCCAGCTATCCACATACCAACCACCAATCCCTTGGAAGGAATTTTTCAATGCCTCACTGGGGAATATCACCTATATAGTGTCAACACATTCCTTACTCCACAAGAGTATGGAAATCTTCACCAACATCCTCGCTATGATCATTGCATAGGAGAAAACCTCCTATATGGTCCTCCTCACTTTCATACCAGTCTCACCTATGGGGGACTTGATACTACCACTTACACACCCAAACCACCTTCATAAACCCACTCATTTTTGATGACTTCTAGTCACTCACTAATGGTCATTTCACCCACACCTTCATGCACCGATGTGCGTGGAAGGGTTTTGGTTTTAGATTTTCTGAGCAAGGTTGCCATACTATTATTCCATGTACTACCCGCAAACATGATGACCATAGTGGTATCGCCTTTCCCTGAACCACCTACTAAACATGCCTACATTGAACTCATCGAGGATATCAACCCTTCTCCACCTTCTTCACCACCATCACCGCCTTCACCGACATAGTCAATGGATCCAAAATCCATCCCTCCTAAATTTTTTATTTTCATAAACACCATTTCCTTGGGGCCTCTCGACTTATCAACGTGATGGTGAGGCTCCTTCCTCTCTTCCCTTCCCGTATCCCGACATGATTAATGATGATACACCTTCAATTAACGCTCGTTCAATTTCAAGATGATGAATCTATACTCACATACCTTGGTGCGTAAGACTCATATATTCATCGATCGTTACCATCTCGAGACATAAACCATGTTGAATGAATTGACTATCAAAATCAACATTCATACTCAGGATGACCCGCACATTCTAAAGATAGGGAAATCTTTAGATGTCACTTGAAAGCAGAAGCCATCACTTCTTTTCTCAAAACCATAACCACGCGCTTGGTCTTACATGAACATGCCCGGTATTGACCCCACCATAGTGGTCCATAATATCATAACCATTCCCGATGCCAAACTCACAAATAAAATCTGAGGAAAATGCACCCTCGCATTTCCCTTCTAGTCAAATAATAACTTCAGTGCCTTGTTTCCATTTCCTTCATCTTACCCATTGATTATCCTTGTTGTATTTCTAACATTGTCCCTATCACTAAGTTGATAGGGGGAATTTACATTTGCACATATTTCCATGACCTCAACCTCACTTTCCCGAAAGATGACTTTCCCTACTTGGTATTGACCGGTTGGTCGACCTTACCACCTGGTTAAGAGATGTTATCACTCATGGATGGCTTCTCGTGTTATAACCAAATCTTACTTACCGTAGAGGATCAACACAAAAATACATTCATCACCCCTTGGGGGACTTTCTACTATCAAGTCATGCCTTTTGGCCTTAAAATTCTAGTGCCACACATCAACAAAGCTATGACTTATATATTCCATGACCTAATGCATCGTATATTAGAAGATTACGTGGATGAGAATCTCTCCATCCTCAAAACCATCTTTGACCGCCTCATTAAATATTATGTTTTCCTTCACCCAAGAAGTGTGCCTTCGTGGTTCTCTTAGGTAAGCTCCTAGGATTTATCATTTCCCTACATGGTATAGAAGTTGATCCTGCTAAATTCAAGGCCATTCTCAAAATGCCTCCGCCCACTAACCTTAGGAAAATCCATAGCCTGCAAGGTAAGTTACAGTGTATTCACCATTTCATTTCACAATTATCTGATCGGTGTCAACCATTTCATCATTTACTCAAGAAGGATGTCTCCTTTAAATGTGATGATGACTACCACAAAGCTTTTGAGGCCTTAAAACAATACCTTCTCCAACCACCCATACTCATCCCACCTAAAGACGATCAACCCTTCTACCTATACATCTCAGCTACCAATCACTCCTTGGGAGCCATTCTCACTCATCGCAATGAACAACACAGAGAGTAGGTGGTTTATTACATAAGCTGTACTCTTTTGGAGTACGAAACCTGATATACCCATGCCTTTTTTTTTTTCTTAGCCTTAGTTTTCATTGCCACCAAACTTTTCCATTAGTTACTTAACCACAAAACCTATGTTGTGACTAACACTCGACCCCTTACACTTCATGTATGTCAAACCTTATAAAACCAAGGTGCCGCATGTTTCCTTATGCTTTTGGCTGACCTCGACCTCAAATTAATTCATAAAAATTCCATCAAGGGCCAAGCTATCGCCGACCAATTGGCCAACACACCTATTTTCGGGGATCAACCCTCTAATTTTGACTTTCCAGATGAATCAATTGCTACCCTTTCCTAGACGAACCCGCTTATCAAATGACACTCTTCTTCGATGGTTCCAAGTGTTAGCATGGGGGTGGGGCTAGTGTTATCCTCATTTTTCTTGATGGTGAACCCATGCCTTTGTCTTTCAAACTTGATTTTTATTGTACAAACAATATTTTCGAATATGAAGCACTCGTATTAGGTCTCCAAGCCACCTACGCCTAGATGTCAAATCAATCAACATCTTTGGTGATTCTCAATTGGTCATAAACCAAGTCAATGGTATATACCAATGTCATAATGAGATACTTCAAAAGTATAAACATCATGTAGACATACTTTTGACCACCTTTGACCGTTACGCCCTTCAAACCGTCCCCCGTTCAACCAACAAATTTACAGATACCATGGCCTGTTTGGCCTCTCAAATACCCACTTCACCCATCGATTCTAAAATATTTGTCACCATATAATGACTACAATCACCCTCTTATTTACCTTGCAATGTTTACTCCATCGAACCATCACCCCGGACTTGAGTGACCTTTTATAGAAATAATATTCCAACTATCTTTCTCTCTCCATCTTACCTCCTGATCTCACCCGTAATGGAAAACACGCCTTCCTTAAAAAGGTATCTTGTTACGTCATCATGGGGGGCCTCCTCTATAAGCATGGCTTTGATGGTATTCTCTTACGATACCTCACGAGTTCTGAAATTCCTTATACCATTAAGGAAGTTCATGATGGCATATGTGGAGGTCACTTGGCAAGCCTTGCTAGCGCTAAGTGTATTTTTCACCTAGGATATTACTAAGAAACCCTTAACCATGATTTTTGCAACTATGTCAAGCGTTGTGTAAAATGCCAACAACATGCCAACCTTCATCATACAAGTCATGCCTTACAGTTTCGTGACCTTTGGCCCTTCTCTTAATGGGGTTTGGATCTTATCGGAGAGATCAATCCCCATTCTTCCCAACGCCATCAATGGATCATCACCGCTACCAAATACTACACAAAATGGGTTGAAGCCATACCACTCATCTCCATGAAAGCTGAGAAAATATGTGAGTTCATCAATAATCACATCATTTGTCACTTTGGTGTTCCTCATCATCTCATCACTTATAATGGAAAATAATTCAAGAACAAAATATTGTGACACCTTCATCATTCAAACTAAGTTTCTCGTCACCTTATTACCCATAGACCAACGGCCTAGCTGAATCCACTAATAAAACCTTCAACAAAATTCTCATGGAAGTGGTTAATGATACTGGGAAGGATTGGCATACACACATTCCTTTTTCCCTATGGGCATACCACACTAGTATCCGTACTTCCACTGCGGTCACACCATTTTCTCTAGTCTATGGTACAGAGGATGTTCTACCTCTCGAAGTCCACATTCCCTCACTCCAAATTTCTCTCCATGACATGCTCAATGATGATGAATTTTTTCAGGACCATTTAACACAACTTGAGTTATTATACGAACGTCATCTTAACACTCTTGACCACCTGCAAGTTTACCAAAAACGTATCAAACGTTCCTATGATAAACATGTCCATGAATAAACCTTTCACGTTGGTGATCTTGTCCTGAAAGAAAATCAACACGTAACCAAAGTAGAAAAAAGTAAATGGGGAAATTTTTCTCCTAATTGGCTTGGACCATACATCATGACCATACTTACGGATCAGGTGCTTATCATTTATCTTCAATTGATGGTAAACCCAAACTTGAGCTCCTTAATGCCTTACATCTTCAACCATTCTATTGTTGAATTTTAGTCCTACCTCACCTTTTGCCTCTTTCCATGCTTGTCCCTTGAGTGCTATCCACTTCTTACACCTCACCAATGATTAAACAAGAATCATGTACGTGCATCCTGTCACTTGTTAGCTTCTCTTGAATATGTGTACCACGTTGTTGCACATAGCATGATTCTCATGGATACTTTTCATCTACCTTTAGATGAGATCCCATGGTCGTTTCACCCTACTTTCTGAACAAGAATCCTATTCTTCACCTTTTATTGTTCATGACTTAAAATCCCTCACATGGGACCCAACTCCTTGATTCAAAATTCTAATAAAAAGATGACTCCCTCAAAAGGAAATCTTCCTCTCTACAATCACTGCTATAAATAGACTGCTCCCTCAAAGGACAACTATGTAAAGCTCTTCCTAAAAAAAAGGAAGCGAGAGAATCTGAAGCTTCCCACATCGATTAGCTTCATGAAGACCTCAAGGAGTTAATTTCCTCATCCCATATAGACTTCTCGCATCGATCAGTCTATCTCAAATACAAGTCAATGCAAAAAGCCTTGCAGTCATGGACTTACCCATTGTGACCTTGGATCTCTTGCCCAAAGAGCATGCTACCTCATACCATATAAAAATTAACCACCTTTCACCCCTCCACTCCCATTTCCTACCGCCTCAAGGGATCTCTTGGAAACCATGACATTTGGTGATCATGTGACTACTTTTCACCTTTCTAATAATCAATCCCGCAATGTCTTTAGGGTCTTAGGTTCATCACCTCCTTCAAGGTATGACCTACTCATCATGATCTCGCCAATCGGTGGCTTTCTTGCCCCCTCTTATCTTTTAATTTTCTTTATTATGTATTGATTACCTTATACAAGATTGGGTCCTCAATGCTTACCTTTGGGGTAATCTTCTTCTTCTACCACCATCGAAATCACCTATACCAATTTGCCCACAACTCACCCATACCTAGTAGACCTAAACTCAAATCATGCCTATGACCTACCATCTCATTCTCATATCTCCTCATATTATTCACTAGCTTATGGGAGAACAACATCGGCTTGAGGTCCCTTTTCATCGGGACTATGTAGGCAGCACTCCAAGGGCACGGGGCCCTTGGAGGTTAGCTCAGCCACTCTCTACCCTAACTAATTCATCTTTCATCTTCCTAAATTACATTCTACCTCACCTAGTTTCCTTTTTATATAAAAAATTAGAAATTAAACCAAACAAACAACAATTTTCTTCACATTTTTATCATCATCACACCATACATTTATTTGAGTACCATTTCTCTGCCATCATCATGAATATATTATAAAGCATCTTAAACATGACCCATATCATCATTCATTACACAAATTAATGAATCAAAACTCCATCCAATTTAAACTCAACCATGCCTATGACCTAACTCAACCATACCTAAAACCTAACTCAACCATGCCTAAACCACATACCGACTCAATCCATACCTATGACCTAATTCAATGCATGCCTATGACCCGACTCGATCCATGTCTATGACCTAAATTGATCCATGCCTAAGGCCTAACTTGGTCCATGCCTATAACTCCGACTCAATCCATGCCTAAACCAACCTCGACTCAATCCATGCCTAAACCAACTTGACTCCATCATGCCTCACTCCCCTAGCTTCCATGCATATCACGAAAAATTTAAAATTCTCATAAAACACCAACAAATCATCAGAATCTCATCCATCTCATCATATAAAAAAATGTGTGTCTCTATACAATATACATGGATATCCAATCATGAGAATCTCTCAAAATCATCGGCACGTAGGTCGATACCCAATACAAAATGTCATCAACACGTAGGATGATATCATATACAATAAAATAATACAAAATCTCTTCGGCATGCAGGCCGGTATATGATCAAAATAATAAACCACTCTCGTATACATCCTCACTATCTTCGCACGTAGGCCGGTATATATCCAAAATACAAATATCTACAAAATGGTGGAGCACATGGCTATCAGGCATCTCCCTGATGGGTATCCATCATCTCTGTCTCACTTGTCTCCTCCTCGGCCCCTATGCGGTGTCTTGCTAACAACAATGTATGTGGCTAGCCCTTGAAGACCCTGCATCCAGAGCTAGCCTCTCGTGTGTTGGTCACCTCACCACGACCCTATCCATGGGCTCGCCAGCCCCCTATGCTCTCCTCACTATGAGTGTGGGTGCTCCTCCTCTCACTCGAGGTCTGCTGGGCTCTATACTCTACATATGACTGAATGTAAATCCCAGCCTCCAGTAGGTGATCATGATAATACCGTGCCTCACCCAAGACATCTCTCAAAAGGCCTGTAGGTACTATCTATGGAGGTGTCATCACCTCCGATCTTGTCTTGGCCCTTCCTATATAATGGGACCTCGTCTCGAGCTCGCGATGGTGCCACCAGCCTTGACCTTGCAACTATATATGGGCTGAAGGGACGCTACCTATCCTATGCCATGGCCAATCGCCTCAGTAAATCTATCACTCAGTGCTCGTAGGGTGGCTACCCCCCCATCCCACTCACCCTCCTCTCCATAACCCTCCTCTCCATCTCCACCCTCTCCATCTCCACCCTGGGTGGGTACCTCTACCTATGCAATGTGGCCACCTATTCTTGTAATGTAACAACCGATAGGAAATAAGAGATAAAATATGTAGAATAATCCCTTACAAAATCGCAACAAAGTGGAAACTAATATGTAGAAAATATTATTGATCTCAAATAAAAGTGAAGAATAAATAACACAACACATAGATACGAGATTTAATGTGGTTCACCCAATTTGGGCTACGCCCACCAAGAATCACTTGCTCGATTTTATTATAAGCCTCCACTCTCTCAATACAATACCAGATTTGTTTAGAGCTATGCTCAACAAACTCTATAGAATTCACACTTGAATTCAAAGCACATCTACAATGCATTTGCTTATATATATATCATATGCATAAGACCATATAATAGATAATTTCTTAAGCGGTTTGATATAAAACCGTGGGTATCAAAACCATGGGCAAAAAACCATGGGTATCAAAACAATGGGCAAAAAAACCATGGACAAAAAAAACCGTGGGTATCAAAACAATGGGTCTTGAAAAACCATGGGCCCAAAAATAGCCCATAATGGTTACCCATTACCCATGGGTTAATAAACGACCCATGAAAATTTGCTTTGAGGGCTTCACCCCCAAACCCCCATCGATCGGGGGCTCCACCCCGAACCCCTTGACCCGCTCACCGGTGAGTAGGTCCGCCATAAAATACCCGAGTGTAACACATAGGTGTAGCACACTCTAACATGAAAATAGGCTCCACAAACATAACAATCTCCCACTTGAGACTCGATTTCCACCGAGAAAGCTTCTCAACCCCTTCATCATTCGTAAAGGCCAACCAAAGCTGAACATAGCTTTAGTTTATCCTTGTGACCACCTTGGTCATCATGTCTGCAGGATTCTGACTAGTATGAATCTTCTCCAGCTTCAACTTATCTTCCTCCAAAGTTGTCCTGATGAAGTGATATCTCAACTATATATGCTTCATCCTAGAGTGGAAAGCAAAGTTCTTAGCTAGGTGTATAACACTCTAACTATCACTATGTAGCTTACATTCCTCCTGCTTATGCCCCAACTCCTCAAGAAATTGTTGTAACCAAATCATCTCTTTGCTTACCTCGTGGCAGCAACATACTCCGTCTCCGTGGTTGACAAAGCCACCAGCTTCTGTACTCATGAAATCCAACTTACTGTTGTCCCACCTATAGTGTAAATATAACCTGTTGTGCTCCTCGTATTTTCTACATCTCCAGCCATGTCTGAATCTACATAACCACATAAAGTGGTGCTTGATCCATGTAGCATAAAACTGTCCCCATAGTCCCTCTCAAATACTGAAGGATCCACTTTACTACTTGCCAATGCTCTGTACCTAGATCACTCATAAATCTACTCACATCTCCTACTACATGGGCAATATCAGGCCTAGTGCATACCATAGCATACATCAAACTGCCAACCGCTGATGAGTAAGGTACCTTGGACATGTGGTTTCTTTCATGCTTTGTCTTGGGACACTGCTCCTTTTATAACTTAAAATGGCCTCGCCAAAGGAGTCCCAACCAATTTAACATCCCGCATGTTAAACCTATCCAATACCTTCTTAATGTACTCTTCCGAGATAAAGTCGCACTTCCATTCCTTCCTATCCCGAGTTATCCTCATACCAAGGATTTGTTTGGCAGCCCCCAAATCCTTCATATCAAAGGATTCACTTAGTTGTTTCTTGAGTACTTTTATTTCCTGCATGTTTTTACCTACAACCAGCATGTCATCAACATACAAAAACAAGATAATATAACTTCAATCCTCAATTTTCTTTGTATACACACAATGGTCAGAATGACATCTGATATAACCTTGCTCCATCATGAAGCTATCAAACTTCTTATACCATTGATGTGGAGCTTATTTCAAGCCATACAAGCTCTTCTTCAGTTTGCACACCATCTCCTCTTTACCTTTGACTTCATATCCTTCTGGCTGCTGCATATATAGCTTCTCCTCCAAATCACCATGGAGAAATGCAGTCTTTACATTTAACTTTTCTAAGTGCAAGTCTTCTGCTGGCACTATTCCAAGAACAGTTCTAATAGAAGTCATTTTTACTACAGGAGAAAAAATCTCATCAAAATCTATACCTTGTTTATGTGCAAACCCCTTGACCACCAACCGGGCCTTATATCTTTTCTTTCCTCCTTCTTCGTCTTTAACTCGTACACCCACTTGTTTTGCAATGCTCTTTTGCCTTCTGATAGCTTCACCAAATCCTAAGTTTGGTTCTCCATGAGAGACTTATGCTCCTCATCCATGGCTTGCTCCCACTTCTTACTGACATCTACCTGCATTACTTCATCAAAGCTCTCTGGATCTCCATTATCGGTGAGTAATAAATAATAAAGAGAAGGAGAAAATGTTTAGTTTCTTTTCTTACCCTAGAAGACCTCCTCACTATAGGAGTTTGGGGTTCCTGTTGAGTAGATTCCTGAACTGATTCATGGGTCACTATCCCATCCAGGAAGATCCTCTACCATTGCATATTCTTTCTTGGATTCTTCCCTATTTTCATGCAATCAGTTGTTGCTTATACATGAATTTCTCATTAAAGACCACATTCCTAGACTTAATGATTTTCTTTTCCTTAATACTCCAACATTTAAATCCAAAGTCATCACCACCAAAACCAATAAAAGTGTATTTTTCTGATTTAGCCTCTAGCTTGGTCCTATCATCCTTGTCAATATGAAAAAACACCTCACATCCAAAGACTCTAAGAAATGAGTAATCGACTTTCTTACCGTACCAAGCCTCCTTAGGTATGCCTCCATCCAAGGCACTTGAGGGTCCTCTGTTTATTAAGTACATAGCCAGTTGTGCTCACCGCTTCTACCTAAAAATAAAGAGGCAGTCCTGCATGTATCCTCATGCTCCTAACACGTTCCATTATTGCTATGTTCATCCTTTCGACACCCCATTCTCGCTACATGTTTCTAGAACCGTATTTTTCCTGCAGATTCCATTCTTAGAACAATAATCATTAAATTCATTGCTTCAATACTCCCCTCCATTATCTGACGTGAGACATTTTAACTTAAGACCTGTTTCATTCTCTACCAAGGATTCCATTTAACAAAAGTATCAAATACATCAGATTTGTTTCTAATACAATAAACCCAAAATTTCCTTGTTACATCATCAATAAAAGTAACATAATAACTTGAACCCCAAGAGATGATACCTGAGCTAGCCCCCACACATCAGAATGTACCAGCTCTAACTTACTCTCTTTCTTCGTAGGTCCAACCTTGAGAAACCTTACTCACTTGTATTTCTCATAAATACGCTTCTCACAAATCCAAGCATGTTTCGTATATCCAGCAAATTATTCTTTATGATGTGTAACGTCCCCAATTTAGTACAATAGAACAAGTAATTTTTTTTTGATAAATGCTTCCTAGTTATAAATACATAATTTAGAACTCACAAATCAAAACAACCATTCTTATAATAGATAACCATATGCATTGTAATGACTGAGTACCTCCGATCTATTCATTCCATGACTCCGGTAATCTACCGATCTATTCATGAGTATCAAAGAGTTGGTGTTTTTATTTTAACACATCACTCTTGCAGAGTTCTCTTCCCTAATCTAGGATTTAGAATGCTCGTCTAAGAAACCTATCTCGAATAATTGTTACCATTATTCATCGGCATCTTGTCCCTCAGACTAGGTGACATAGGACAACACAATCAGCAGCTTGTGATACTTTGGCCAAAGATTTGAAACATACTGCTTATGTCTCGTATTCCTTGACGACATACTCGTCAATCTAGAATACGTCCTTCACGCCATTCCTATTTTATGTATAATGTCTTACACTGACTTCTGTCAGCCTCCCCTATCCCAAGTTATTCACTTAGGAATGGATTAATAATATGACAATGATATAAGGATGTTCACAAGGACTAGGGATACGCTGACATACTGGGTCAACCCTTGTTAACCCTATGTGTCAAGGTACCTCGAGTCTCCACGGTAGCCTCATATAATGACCACATTCCTAACTTCCGGAGTAAAAACTTGTTCAAGTTTAAGGTGTAAATCTTAACGATCAATGTAAAGGGTGTCGCCATAAGTCACCTGCATTGTTGTATCTTCGAGAAGATTCTAATCTTCTCAAAGGTATAACCTTGCAGTTGACTTGTGCCATCAACCTTCTAATCCGCCTCGAAAAGATCTACTTAACTTTAAGGTGTTACTTACGTTGAGTTAAAGTTATACTTTAAGATGCTCCTTTTAGGGTAGTCTTTTCCCAACCCCTGGGTTCCTCACCTTAGAATTGCCTTTCTTAAAAAGACCCATTTCACAAAGAGAAGTTAATAAGATTTGAGGTTTCATTAAGGAGTTCTTTGCTACACAATGATCTAAATCAACGAAATTGGGCAGTAGCCCTAAGTCTTCTCATAAGGTTGCTAACCATACCCTTATTAGGTTTATATCAGTTCTCAAAACTGAAATACATCTTACTTATTAGTATTAAGATATAGTGATTTAAAATCAAATTAAACGTTGTCTTGACTTAGATCAAGATTAGGGAGTAATAATTTATTCAGCCCGTTCAGCTTCCTGTTGAGGTTTATTTTAACCTTAGCTTCTCGAAAGACAGTGATCTAAATTTCAATTTAGCTTTAGATAGAACATAACAGAACTACTAAACATTCACAAGTATTCAGTCACATAATCTTTGCAAAGCTTACTTAGAGAATCCCAAATGTCTCCAAGGTATACAATAATAACAATGCTCTTAAAATCATTTGAACCGAAGAAGTTCAATCCATCAAGATACGAATGCAAACACATAAGTAACAAATACCTCATTTCATTCATTTCTAAGCTAATCAAATACATTTTATGCATTCAACATATTTGATACAATACTCAACAGCAAAAGAACATCTTTCTTCAAGTAGTACATTTAGAGAATCAAGTTGGAATTTCATCATAAAACCAAATTAAACAATCTGAACATCATATTAGATCTGCGTGCCTTTACCACTTATGGCAACCATCTGCAAAAATTGTCAACACGGGTCAGTTCGGTGAACTGAGCATGATAAGCACTAATTCTTAAAACAATTGCAATCCACCAATTGTTCTCATTAAACAACCTGTTTATATGAAATCATTTCTTCAAATTCCAAACTTAAATCAGGCTATTCATCCTATATGTTAGAGACTAAGAACATATGAATACAACCTTTCTAAGACAGCAATACTCCTACAAGAATGTTTCTAACAATTTCTCAAAGGCAGTTAAAACATTCAACAAGCTCACTGTCTTAATTCTTTTATCATCATAACACATTTCAATGGTATTGACAAGTATACCTATTTATACAGCAACACACATTTTATACCAGTCTCTCCATATAATACCTCAGTTTATTCTTGTTATGCCCTTACCGTAGAGATCACAAAAGGATGCAAGAAGAAAGCACACAAGGTTTCCTGACTAGGAGAGAGAGAATTTTCCTATTCAACTTATTATACATCAACATATAAATTACAGTCTAGAAGAAAGAAACAGAGTCAATTAGATTCCTAAATCAACAATGTTCTGGACTGTACCGACTCCTTTAGTATAATGCAAATACATTTACGCATGCGACTAAACAGTCGAGATTACAAGAAGAACTACAGTTCCATCTAAATCCAATTATAAAAATCACCTGTAGCTATTAAGCAATACAAGAGCTCTCGCGACAAGCAATAGTAAGTAATCCAACCATAACAGACTCAACAATTCTTTTTCATATCATTCATCAACATGAATATACCCATCGCCATTGTTTAACAGAGCACAACTAGGAGCTTTTTATCACAGTCAGCCACGAGACTAGATAACACTAAAACAAATGACGTTCCATATGCAAATACAGTGATATTCACACTAAGTCTAAACACAAACATGCACAGCTTCATTCAACTGAATCTAATCTCTATGAATGTACAGCAAGGACTTTACAGAAGTCACCTCCATTACATAAGCTCATCCAAGTTTTAACCTAAGTAGAGCCATCCCGAAAACACATCAGGGCTTCAACAGGAGTCGAGTTCACATGGAAATACTGCAAGGACTCCAACGGAGTCGTATCCAACAAGAACTCATAGCCCAGGTTAAGATTAAAGTTGAATTCATATGAAAACATTCAAGGACTCCAACTGAATCAATATCAACAGTCTTCACAACTAAACTTCTACAGAAGTTGATTACAAGATACATATTAAGGATTCCAACAGAATCAATATCAATAAGTATTCACAACTAAGCTTATACAGAAGTCGAAACACTAGTTACATTTCAAGGACTCCAACTGAGTCAATACCAACCGTATTCACAACTAAGCAACAGTATTCGCAACTGAGCAACAATATTCGCAACTAAGCAACAGTATTCACAACTGAGCAACAATATTCACAACTAAGCAACAATATTCACAACTGAGCAACAATATTCACAACTAAGCAACAATATTCACAACTGAGCAACAGTATTCACAACTAAGCAACAATATTCATAACTAAGCTTAGACAGAAGTTGAAATACAAGATACATTTCAAAGACTCTCACTGAGTCGATACCATCAGTATTCTCAACTAAACAACAACATTCAAAACTAAGCTTAAGCAGAAGATGAAAACATACGAAACATTAAAAGGACTCCCACTGAGTCATTTTCGTATATAATCCCTGAAAACTTTCAACGGAAACTAACCCAAAATTGCTAACACAGTAAGGATTTCTACAATAGTCACATTCAAGTAGTATAATCACAGCAAGCATTCCAACCAGAAGGAACTTAAAGTATTCTAGCAAGATTCAACAGGATTCAACAACAATAAAAGCACAGCCGGTCTCAAACGAAATGAAACCAAAAGGAAGAATAAATACAGTAAACATTCCAACAAAGTCTTCGAAAAATCTGAGATTCCTAATTCCACAGGAAAAGAAGAACCAATACATTGCTTCAAACCAACTGAACTGAAATCACCTGAACAGAGTTGTTTTAATGAAAGCATTTGGAGTAAAGCAATATTTTTAAAAGTCAGGGCCTATCATGCCTGGTAATGTCGCTTTAAAAATCTGAAGAAGACCTCTAAATGTGCTCGCGCCTTCTCCTCTTCTTCCACGATAGATTCAGCAATAATAATTTGTTACCCTCATGTCTTATAAACTTTCCCGATAGAGAAAAGAGCTATTTATTCTCATAGTTGCCATGCAACACCAACTAGAGTGTATGGAAAACCAAACACCCAACTAATTTTCCATTTGCATGCCTTCCCGAGCAATCCACGCTGAACCGAAGTTCATCAATGACATTAACTCCAAGATTCCCACCTAATCTCCATTGCCACCGACCACCAAAGTTGGCGATTGACAAATGAAAACAAAAGACCATTCCCAGATTTGGCGACTCTGCCACGTCGGTCTCAATAGCCATTTGAAATCTCCACCATATCCCTTGTCCTTCATGCTTATCCTTCTCATTTAATGCCATGGAAACCTCTCGCCCATGGCTCACACCCCTTCATAGGTCCCCCTTCATCCACTATCATTAGTTAGGTTAGAAACATAGGTTAGATCTTAAGGTAATACTTTAGTCTTACTTCCATAGTGCTAGGTCGCTAACCTTAGGAGCATTAAACCTATAGTTTAGGGCTAGGTTAGATTAGCACTAATTCAACCCATAGGTTATAGTTTAGGTTAAGGTTATTAACCTTAACGAATCCATTCTAGGTCTCACAAATAGAATCGTTTCAGTATAAGAACCAACAGAGTATAATATTCCCGAAATGGATTCTATCCAGCATTGATAATAAGCTAGCAGTATATACCAAAATTTATTACCTGGCTCAAGGTCTAGGCCTTCCTGATATTACGATATCGGGAACCAATTCATTTAACACAATCAACCTGAGTTAGACTTGAATTGCTTATTCAACACATTCAGACCTTGCAACCTTCGTAAGGTCTATAATTTTTGTTCATCTAGAATAAACTTAAAACATCTCTTGGATCAATGCCACTGATCCAAGGCTGAGTCATAAAGATGGGTAAATCCATAATTCATACCGAAATTAGATTGAACTCAAAGCTAAAAATGAAAAAATAAAAGAGTCCAAGCATATCCCGACTACGGTCAAATATCTTCAAGAGCAAAGAAGATACAATACATATCAAGCATGACTTCATAATCAAAGGAACACATCCTTATACAGAAGAAATCATATATCAACACTTGAATGCTCAGGAGGAAGTAACAATAGTTCAGAGTGTTACATGATGTCCATGCCCTTATGGCTCATATGACCGAGCCTATAGCGCCATAATGTTATATCTACATATGAAGCCACAAGATTAAAATCATTAGTACTATCATTGGATAAATACAAGGTTCCAACCTTCTTACCTCTTATCACCACAAGAGCACCCTTGGTAACCTTCCAAGAGTCAGCTGTAAATATCATAGTACAACCATCACTTCCCAATTTCCCCGCTGATATTAAATTTTTCCTTAATGTAGGCACATGTCTCGATATCCTTCAATAGCCATGTATTCCCATTCTACATCTTAACCTCGAAGTAAAATTTTCCAACTATACCGCAAGGCTCATCATCACCAAGAAAAACATGCCCAAAATCCCCTTAAACATAATCAACAAAATAATGCCTATGTAGAGTAGCATGAAAAGAAGCCCCGAATCTAAAACCCAAGATTGAGAATATGATGCAAAGAAAGAATCAAAGCATCTGGCATACATTACCCGATGCCACATTTGCCTCCTTGTTTTCTTCCTATTGTTTCTTCTTGTCCCGAAGCTCCCAACAGTCCTTCTTTGCATGCCCATACTTTTACAATTCCAACATACAATCTTGCTCTTGGATTTTGACCTTGCCCGATCTTTCAATTTTCCACAGTTTCCTCTATTCTTTTGTCTCCCTCTAGTTTCCACTGTCAAAGCATTCCCTGAAGTAGAAGATTCCCTAAAGCTTTTTCTTTACATTTCTTCACTTAGAATCACCCCTACAACATCCTCAAACTTCAACTTCAATTTATTTGGAACCGAGTTGCATACCGCTATTACCGTGCTACTCCAACTTTAAGGTAAAGAGCAAAAATTAATAAAGCCCTAAATTTTTCATCAAATTCTATCAGAACCGAATCTAGCATATTCACAACCATATTGAACTCATTTAAATGATTTGCTACTAAACTATTCTCGACATCTTCATATTAAAAACTTTTTCATTAAAAATATCTTGTTAGAGGTAGAGGGTTTTTCATACAACTTCCTAATGCATCCATTAGATATTTTGTAGTCTTTTCCTTTGAAACATTAAATAATACTGAAGATGCAAGACATAGCCAGATCATTCCAAGTGCCTTTCGATCCAACAAATCCCATTCGCATCTATCATACTCGAGGGTTTGTTCACCTTCTCAGATAGCAGAGTATAAAGATCCTTCTGATAAAGGTAATCTTCCATCTGCATCTTCCAAAGACTGAAATTCTACCCATTGAATTTATCAACCCTAGATCTTCCATCATCTACCATAGCTCCCACTCAAGATAAAACTTTCCCTGTGATTCAAAACTTCAGCAAACCAAAACTAGGCTTTGATACCAATTGATAGGAAATAAGAGATAAAATATGTGGAATAATCCCTTACAGAATCACAACAGTAGAAACTAATATGTAGAAAATATTACAGATCTCAAATAAAAGTGTAGAATAAATAACACAACATAGAGAGACAATATTTAACATGGTTCACCCAATTTGGGCTACGTCCACCAAGAATCACTTGCTCATATTTTATTACAAGCCTCCACTCTCTCAATACAATACCCAAATCTGTTTGGAGCTATGCTCAACAAACTCTACAAAATTCACACCCGAATTCAAAGCACATCTACAATGCATTTGCTTGTATATGTATCATATGCATAAGACCATATAAATAGACAATTTCTTAAGCAGTTTGATACAAAACCGTGGGTATCAAAACCATGGGCAAAAACCGTGGGTATCAAAACAATGGGAAAAAAATCGTGGGTTTCAAAACCATGGGCAAAAAAAAACCATGGGTATCAAAACAATGGGTACTAAAACCATGGGCCCAAAAATAGCCCATAACAGCTTACCCATTACCCATGGGTTAATAAACCACCCGTGAAAATTTACTTACTGGGCTTTGCCTCGAACACCTTGACCCGCCACCAAGCGAACGAGACCACCATAAAAATACTTGAGTATAACACATAGAAGGTGTACCACACTCTAACATGAAAATAGGCTCCACAAAGATAACAAAGAACCTGTGCCTCTATACCTATCAGCTACCCCTGCATGATCCCTAATTGGGTCACTAGGGTCACCACCTGCCCCGGAGGGCATCTCTCGAATGGTGATGGTGGCTAGATTTGGCTACCCTGGCCTCAGTGGTATTGCTCTCAAATGTGCCACCCACCACTATCTATAGCCGTCTGCTACCCCAACATCATCTATCTCGCACGCCGATCGGCTGCTCCTCCGCTTGGTCGGGTACTATAGGTCAAGGTGGAGACATTGGCCTCTCCACATTGTCTCTCCTGTACTGAGGGAAGGGCAGTGGTACATCCTAACGTAGCCTGAATTGTCCCTTGAACCGCTCTATAGGTATCATCTCGTGCCCTCCTGATCACCACCCCTCTATCCACCTGTAGATCTGAAGCCCATCCAGCTCTGTTGCCATCCCCTTGTATGACAAGAAGCCCACATATGGCCTCCAAATCATGTCCACTCTAGAAAATACCTCAAGAAATCACCTGTAATAAACTACATCATGCGTAGCTCTCATGCCTCGACCCTCTCCCATGGCTGGTATCAACCACCTGTACCCCACCCACACCAATCTCAGTGGAAGTACATCTGCTCAAGGCATACCTACTGGCTGCACACAAACTATGTGCTCATAGGCCCAACAGTGTAGTAAAAATGTGCAATACATGCCGAACATGCGCAGACACCCATACGCCCACAACTCCCTATATACCTGTGCTAAAAGTGTAAGTGCCCATGCAAATCGGGTCCTGTCTATCATCATGTCATGTAGCACCCCCATCAAAGAACTACGTGAAACTATCCACCCTCTACATCTGGTAGTGTAAAACAACACACTGCCTCCATCAACAATACAACCACCCTCATCTCCTCGGGTGGGCTCTATACATCACTCCATAGCTCATACTCGTGCTATGGAACCACAAATCTGCTACACCCTTGCTAAATACCGGTGCCAATAACTCCTCAGATGCCTCTAACAAGATCGAGTACACCTGCCTCTCGATATTAGCAATGCATGATCCTGTAGACATCCTCTAGGGTGATTGTGAGCTCACCCGTCTACAGATGAAAGGTATTGGTCACCAATTCCCATCTGTTGATGAGGGAAACCATAAAAATTTCCTCTCGGACTACATGCCAATAGTGTCGACCCCAATCAAGCCCACCTCTCGTGACATAACACCACTCCTTGCATGTTGTGCTCCCTCGTACCTCCAAAAGCAATGGTGGTACCTCGCTCTCATGTAATCGATCTCTCACCGCATCCAACAAAATGATCACATTATTAAACACTTACCCACATCTACAACTTTTACCGTTACCTTTGACCCCAAATTCCACCAAACCTATCTACCCATACCCCAAACCTTCACCTTTTTACCTTTCTCTTTGACCTCACATTCCGACCTAACCTACTTACCCACACCCATACCCTTGCATCGTAGCCTTACCTATCTATCCATACCTTTCCCTATCTACCTTTACCCTTGCCCTTGCCTATCCCTCCCTACCCACTGAACTTCCCTTGTTTATCCCCATGTGGACCGGCACCGGTTAGCATTGATTGACCTCGGTCTAACCTTGATCGACCACGGTCTCACTACGACTGGCATCGGTCACCTCCCTTATAACCGATACCTGGTCTCGTAACCACCGATGTTGGCAATAGTGGAACCAACGTAGGTCACTTTCATGGCTACCACCATAACTCCAAACCCCTTTTCTCTACACACTCCTCCTTCTACCCACCCATTCCTCCCCCAAACCCCTCACACCCCTTCCCACCCCTCTTTTACCTATCTCCTACCCTTCCCCCTTCCCATTTCATCCATTTTCCTTACAAATTCAAATTTCAATTTTTTCCCCAAACCCCATTTCCCACCTACCCAACTTCTTCCCAATTTCACTAAACAACCAACAATAGGCTTTAGATCTTACCTCATCCTCGTATACGTTGACATGGTGGCACCTCAAAGTTCCGCACCGGTCCACCCGATCCCTCTCTTTCCTCTACCATCGCTAAATGCTCTCCAATCTCCAACTAATCGAATCCATCATCCCGCTCTTGTGGCCCCACCAATCAATCCACACTCATCGCCTACGTGACTGACCAATGCAAATTTCCAAAGCCCTCAATAATTTTCTTCCTCTCTCCCTCTCTCTTGTCATTTTCTCTTTTGCAAATCACAAATGAATTTTAAAAATGTGGACTTATTTCTTTTTATACCCCTCTCGACCTAACCAGTGACGGTGTATCCTTGACCGACGATGGTCGTCTACCCTAGCAAACCACCAATGGTTAGCCTTGACCGACCTCGGTTGGTCTTGACCGATGTCGGTTACCCTACTCAGCCTCATTACTACCTATTACCCCTACTTCGCTTGCCTGCCTACCTTTTTAGCTCACTCCCATACCACCTTGATAACTTTACCCCTCCACATTACCCTATATTTGTCCTATTATATTCGAGCCTCATTATTTTTCCCATACCTCGGCCCTACCCATTCCGTGACTTGGATATTTGGACCTAGACCATCGCTAGTGACCTTTGACCCCATGTGTTTGTTATAACCTTGTGGCACTGTTACCTGTGGTAATTGACCTAATGACCTTACCTTGCCTCTACCGCAGTGATGTTTATCCCGACCCAACCTTTGGTGTACAGAATATACCTAAACATTCATGCACCTAGCCTATGTTGTGTTTCGAACATATCCTATACCTTGGATACCATAATCAACTTAACCTTGTTTATATAACCCTATCAACCTAAGACAATATAGAGTTTTCCTACTCTTCAACTTGGTAGGGTGCTACAATTTATACGTGTGTGTGTGTTTGACTGTTACTACCTTTGACCCTGACCCATTAACTAGATTACCGGATCAGACCCTTCCTTCTTTTTACCCCATTTCCTACATCCCTATTCATCACATTCACCTTTTATCAAACCACTCACCAATTCTTCCTTCTACCTCATCGCCCTGGTTTGAGGGGGATCACCTTCACCCACACATGGGTAAACCACATCTTATTTTTGTTAGCGTCGCTTACCAATATAAGCTACGCAACAAAAAGGGGTAAAATGTAGACACAAAAATTAGGTCACACTCCCCTTAGCCCCTTATTAATTAATCAACTTAAACACACTTACTTAATCATGGCCCCTTTCACCCCACACTAATATTAATTTAATTCATTTAAATTAATTTGATCTCTATCCTCATCATATTGATTATTTAATTATCCTAATTACCTAATACCCATCCCTCCACATCACCAAGACACCTCACCTAGCCACCTCACCTCAAATCTATTCTTAGTATGTTGCCATAACTAACTAAGACCTACCTAAACCCTAAAAATCAAAGCCTACATCCCCTCTAATGATATTTCCACATAAAAATGGTAACTTCTTCTCTTATCTGGAGGAATAGAGAGATCTAGCAGTAGCTACAGCCATGACCTCCTATTTTTAGTTAACTTAGGGATTCCCACCTTAACCGATGCTAGTTACCCCTAAACTGACATTGGTCAGACTGTAACCGCCGTCAGTTAGCTTTAATTTCCTGGGGAAACCTCATCCTCAAGGTTGGTAGTTTTAGAGAACTTGGGTATGCATGCAAAGGGGAGATTAATAATTTTCTTTTCGCATAGACGTCTAGCACTCACCGAGAAATCATCTAGAAAACAATCTAGCACCGATTCTCGCATAGAGTTGACCCACCCAAGAAGAAGGAGAGCACAGGTAGCCCATGCAAGAGCTCCCAAATGCTTGGTGATTCCTCCACAGTATCCAACCACTCATCATCATCTCCATTCTTCATTCACAGGTGTCCAGGCCTAGATTCCAAGTAGAACCTCTTCTCATCTCATTCACTTCATTAGTTCCAATATTTTCATCTTTCTCTATTGTTATTTGCTCCCACAACCACTTTCCTATATCCTTTGGTAGTATTCCCTCCATACCCCCATCAAACCCTCGCAAAACCCCATCTAAACAACCTGATTCATCATTCCGATCAACCAAGCTCCTATGTGCAGCCACAAAGAGGACCCAAAAAGTTGTTCTGTGATATTCCCAGTATCCCATAGTAACCAACATCAGTTCTTCCTAACCAGAGACGGTTAGCCCACAGTACATTGGCCTCATGCCACCATTTTTCCAACCCAACCCATAGCTCATCCTAGCTCCATCCAAACCCCATTAGATCTACCCACTGGCCTGATATCCCACCTATACCTCATAAATATCCCACTCAGCTCCTTATCAACTTGAAAAACCTCCTCCAGAACTCTATTCTTGACCCTCTGTCATTTTTTCAGTGACAGCCGGTTGGTCACCCTTAACCGTCATCGATCACCCCTAGACCAACATTAGTTTTCTGTATCCACCAATACAACTCAGAATAACAACCTACCTACTTGTTCCTGAGTTACCCATAATTTCTTGTGACCTTTTCCAGACCTCTGCCAGACCTACAGAAGCCCAGAACCATTTACCTAACCCCTGGATCTTGTTTTAACTTAGCCTGTTGAATTAGATCTTTCTTATTGTGTTTTATATGAGATGCCTAAATCGTATAGATTATAGTAAGATGACATTTACTTTACTTCTCACATTAAATTGGTTAAAACAATGGATTGACAGCCTTCCAGTAAGTTCCACACTTCTGGGATCTAGCATATGCTAGGCAGTCCACTGCGTATAATATTTAACTCTTTCTGGTGGTCTTGCTTTTTATTTCAGGTAGTTCCTCCCAGCAAAAAGGAATCTCTCACGGCCGGGAGTTGTGGATCAAGGAGTTAACACGCGCGTAATAACCTAAAACCAACATCTTCAACATGTATTTCTCCTATGCCCGTTACCCTATCTGTTTCATCAACATTTGAAGAAACAATCTAGAATCAGTGAAACATTGAGCCATTATAGTTGGTCCCTTAACTAACATTTTTCTAAAAATAGAAATATCATTAAATTAACAAAACATGCTCCCATGAAAATAGCTAACTTGTTACAAGGGTTTGAATCAGTCAACCCAATAACTTTGACCAATCCAGAGCTTGGATTTGTCCTTTCATGGCCACTTAGCTTTGGCCTGGTTCAGCTACACCTTCTCCACCTACAAGTTTCGATGTCCTCCTTCCCACATAGCCATTCGGTGCTTGTACTCAATGAAGTTCTTAATAATACCTTGAATTTCTTCATCTATATGCCCACATGCGTAGTGATTCACTACATCTGTTGTCTTAATCTCCTTTGTAATCTTGGCTGGAAATCTTCGAAGTTTATTCGTAACTTTCTTTAGTCTCCCTATGAAATTTTGGCACAAGACCAATCGGTCAATGGAGTCATTATTGAAAGTTTTTGTGACCTCATCATCACACTTCACCAAATCCTTGAAATTTCCCTTAATCTAATCTTCAGGAAGAACATCAATATTTTCATTGAAGAATTTGCAATTGGCAATATCAAACTCCTCTGAGATGTCATTCAAGGAATCTATGATTTCCACTCATTTCTCCTCCAACTTCTTAATCAAATCCTACAATACTTGACACCAAAATTCCATGGCCTTTTGATATTCAAATAATTTCGAGACATCATCGATCACCTCTTCTAGAAGAAGCGAGGTTGGGATCCTCTTCTCTCGATCTCGGTCCATGTTTCCAAATTTAAATTTAAATTATTATTATCTTTTAAAATACCATGTCCATCTTGGAAATGGTGGTTTTTACAACTCTGCATATCATTATATATTTCAACTACTTCCTTGATTAAAGGATTTCCTTCCTGAATTCTCTCCATCCATCCACTCACTGATCTCCCTTTCTAACCTAGCTTTTCGAGCTCGTGATAAGAAATATCATCGATTGTAGATGAAATTATCATAGCCGTAGTAGTTGATACTTCAATATATTGAGTGGGTTGGGTTACTTTACGCAATAGTGCAGTGAGCTTCTCGACCTTGGCTTTGAGCTCATCCTTGGTGGCCTTATCTTTGTCATATTTATCCAAAAGGGCCCCAAGAGAAGTGTGTACATCTTGCTTGGCTCCTTCATGAGTAGCCTTCCCCAATGAGAATTTGGAGATCTGATAATCTGCACTGTGATTATTTCTTTAGTTTTCCCCTTAACAAAGTGGTAGAACTTCTATCACCCATTCTCTGAAGAGTTAACTATTAGACTTGATACGGTGCTCGGTCTCTTGGTTTGTCTCTTGGGCATATGCTCCAATATGTTGAGATCTATAACATCTCTTAGAGGAACCTTCTTCTTTTTCTTTGGAATTTTCCTAAACAACCATTCTTGTATGGCTAAAGCTGATGAAGATGGAGCAGTAGATCCAATACCTAAAATATTTGTTAAAGCAAGATCACTAAAAATACTAGCTGGTATTTAATTAGAGGTAGCAATGATGGATGACGTGGACATAGGGACAGCCATAGGAATTGTCAGATCGATACTAGGGGTTGTGATTGAAGAAAATGGAAGTGTTAAAAGAAGTGAGGAGGAAATGGGTGACTGATATTTTCCCCCGGTGATAGAAGCTGGAAGTGATGAGAATACTTGAGCCATATTAGGGGATGGGAAAGAAGAAATGGTTGTGGAAGTGGAAGGAACTAATGTTCGAAGTGATAGTGGAGGAAGAAGATGATGTGATGGATCTTGGAAGAGCAGGAGTGACCGAATTCAACCACTTCACAGGTGATGTAGGAGATGTAACCTTGGGAGTAGAAGCCTTAGAGAGAGATGAGCCACCAACAACAAATGAAATTTTCTTTGGAATTGTAGGAGCCTTTTGAGTTGACCTTTTCCCCTTTATTTGGCTTATTTCTAGTGTAGCTCCTATATTTGTAGGTTGATTTTCCCCTTTGGGTGAGATTCCCAAGGTGGCCAACCAACTAAAAGTCCTCTTTAAAATGGGTCCCACCCTCTCCTTTGTATTGTTGCATTCTTCCACATACCAATCAATCTATGACAGCAGTTGATTGGCAACATTATCATCCTTGTATGATGAATCCAAAACCTCATCATTGTCTTGCATGTCCTTTGGCACATCGGCCAAACCAAATTTCTAAACCTCGTCAAGGGTCAATCTTTCATAATCCCTTTTTCACACGATGTATTCATCCCAACAATGAATCAGATATCTTCCAATTGGGGCACGTGGGCACTAGACTAACCTGTCTCCCCAAACTTACCCCAATAATCAAAATTAGTCTCGTGGATGAAAGGTTCACAGGGTTACCTCAGCCATTTCTACATCAACATTTTTAACCTTGAGAATATTTGGGAAAGAGTATCTGCCAATTGAAATAGGGAAATGCATTCCCACTTTGTGACACTTATTTTGGATTCGATGATAATCCAATAGTTGTCGAACCAATTCCAATAGAATCCATTTGTCAGTGGGGCACCTTGGAAATTTTCTTGGGGCACCTATGAAACCCAGAATCCGGATATAGGTGAATGTAGGAAACTTAAAGTAGATTTCTCCCCATTCCCGCACCTCCTTGAAGGCTTCATCAGAAATCCTTCGGTTGTATAACTCTTTGTTGAAATAGTAGAGGATGATAGCAAAGAAAGCGTCGTTGACTCTGTGGAAATGCATACTTCCCTCATCCAGAGTGAGTTGGGGATAAAAGTCATATATTTGGGAAGTGCTACAAACACCCCTAGTATTCAAACCAGTAAAATCTCCCATAGTAGCAACAACATACACTAGGAAGGATGTCATGTAGAAAGTCTTCATATTTGACACTCTACCCAATTGATAGAAAATGGAGCTACTAATATGCTCCCCCCATCGGATAAACTCATCGTTCTTCTTGATGGTCATGATGTATAAAAACATCCATTCCTAGAATTCCTTTACGTGAAGGAAGACCTGAAACTCTGCTTAACAACACAATAAGATCACTGACCTCTTGAATAAAATCGACCGATGCATAGTTTTGGGTAGTTTGGCGAAGCTCTTAGCCAGATAAGTTTTCATCATGATCCTTGAGCATACTTCCTCTTTCTTGTCCTAATGCTCCACTGCTAACTCTAGCAAAATTGTGGCATAATCTTGAATGTCGGGAAGTTTGAGCAGATCTTCAAAGAATTCTAGGTCTAAACGAATTACTTCTTTATCATCGTCATCTCTGAATGACATGGAATCCTTGTCAAAGTGGGTTCTTTGTAGCTAAAACAAATTTTGGGCAATGCATAGATATGGGAAAACCGACGACTAGGGCGAGCTTATTGTCGTGGCTTGCCTACATCCATGGTTGTTTGGAGCCTTAAATCTTTCCCAGAAATCTAGAAAATCAATTTTTCCTAGGTTAATGTCCCCTATCTTCCCTATGTCGAAAGACAGGTAGGAGTGAGGAGAAACCCCAAGAAATGAGTACTTCATCTTCTCTTTTCCCTTTGAAGTGGAAGCGAGATATCAAGCCCATTGTTTGAAACCGAAGTTGTAGAAATTACAAAACTTGAAAGAAAACCTTATGAATTCCCGAACTGAAAAGTTCGAAAATAATCATCGAACTAAAATCTCGAAAAAGTTTTTAGAACTGAAATCTCCGAAGCCAAAAGTTCGAACAATTTCTCGAATTTTTTTCCGAATTGAATCCTCGAAAGATAAGGAAAAGGACTTTTCCAAATAATACTAACTCCCAAATTCTAAAAAATGAGAATTGAGAAGAAGTATGGGAGACTCGAGAAGATCCTTCGAACAACTCTGAATACCTAAAGAAAACACGAAATGCAAAACATGGTGATCAAAGGAGATGAAATTTCGAAAAAACATAGAGGGAGACCAAAGAGAAAACCAAATGAGAGGGAAACAAGGAAAAGGACCTTAAAAAAGAAAATAAACAAATTACTATACCTTGATAAAGACGCGTGCAAAGTACAAGAAAAAAAATGTCAGAGAAAATGTGTCAAGTAAAAATGACGAGTAAAAAACTGAGTTTAAATAAAAAAACCTGATATTAATGGCAGAAATCCGATCCGTATGGAGGTAGGTGAAAAATTAATTACACGGAGGACCTTTGAAAGTTTGAAACCTGATAGCCCAAAATTCATAATTTTGGGTTTTGATTTCGAAGATTTGGAGACGAAAAAAAAATGAATTGGTAATGGAAAATTCCGAAACCCGAAAGTCTAAAAATTCAGACTTTTAGACTTCGGAAGTTTTTAAAGTGAAAATCCTCAAAACGACTCAGAGAATTCCAAAACCTGAAAGCTCAAAAGTCTAAATTTTCAGAATTTTGGAATTTCAGACTTCGGAAGTCCGAGAGGGATTTAAACAAAATGAGGCCAAAAGTTCTAAAACTTGAAAGTCTAAAATTTTGGAATTTCGAGGTTTCGGGCTTTGGAGAGCTAAAAATCAATCTCAAATATGAACAAAAAAATCTAAAAGAGAAAAATCTATGAAGTCTGAAGATTGAAAATTTCAGATCTCGGCCTTGGAGAATTTCGTCGTACAAGTATTTCTAGAAAATTTGTCTGACATATTTTCTTCAAGGTAGGTTAAATGGTTAACATTTTTGTGGCCTCCAAGGAATGCTTTCTGCTAAGCTTTCAGACTAGTAGCCTTAAGCAAAACATTGGGCAAAGGAGTCTAAAAAGAAAAAATAAAACAAAAAATGCATAAGCAAAAGAAAAGAAAAGAAAACGATGTGCAGAGCACTTGGAGGAAAAGAAAAGAACACTGTACAAGGTGGAACATCCTCAAAAGCAAGCTTTGAGGTGTATCCCATTCACATGAATGGGAAATTCTTCTCCATTGAGTCTGGATAGGTGAAATGAATTCACCTCTTTGCAACTTGTAATAATATAGGGCCCGCTCTAGAGAGCATAAAACTTAGCGTGCCTTCCAGGTTTGGTGTGATCTTCGTCCCATTTTAGAACTAAATCTCCCTCCCTGAACAACTTATCAGAGGCTTTCTTATCAAAGGTGTTCTGTCAACTATTCATGGCTGTGTTTTGAATTTCTTCCAGCTCCATTAGTTTAGAAAAGCTCACCGTTAAGGCATCATCCTCCATAACTTCAAGCCAATAAGCCAAGTCCAGGGAAGGTATCTTCAAGGAAATTGGCAGTTTCACTTCCCTTCCATATACAAGCATGAAATGAGAAACCCGCTGGCCTTTTTAGGAGTTATCCGATCAGCCCATAGGGCGATATTGAGCTGTGTATGTCCAAGTTCTTTTATTGGCCTCCATTGTGCGCTTGATGATTCTTATGAGATTCTTGTTACTGGATTCGGCCAACCCGTTCCCCTGTGGGTAATAGTTAGACGAAGTCTTGAGGTAGAATCCATTCTTGATGGCCCATTCACTTATCTTCATCCCAAGGAAAGCCATAGCATTATCTGAGATAATAGTAAAAGGAACACCAAACCTTGTCATCAAATTTTCTAGAAAATCCAGAACATCCTTTTCATTACTTTCCTTTAGGGCCACTGCCTTTGTCTAGCGAGTGAAATAATTTGTTACAGTAAGGACCCATTTATGTCCCTTGTTGGATGGAGGATTGATCATCCCAATGAAATCTAATCCCCACTGAACAAAGGGTTGATCCACCTGAACGGGATGTAATGGGAGAGTTGTCAGTCTCTATTTTCCTGTGAAAAGAGCACACTCCTTACATTTCCTCACCCAGATATGAGATTCTTTGAACAAGTCTAGCTAGTAATAACCAGCTCGCATGATCTTGGTGGTAGTTATTCGTGTAAATTAATGTCCTCTAGATAGGTCATTGTGGAATTCCTCTAATACCTTGTTCACTTGTTCTGGCTTGATGCAACATAGAAGAACACCATTTAAGTCCTTTTGGAAGAGAACATTATCTATCACGACATATGGAATAGAATGAAGATGGAAATTACATATTTGGACTTTATCCATGTTTGAAGGGTATATCCCCGAAAGAAGGAAATTCTACATCTTAGTTGACCAATCGATCTGATCATTTCCTTCATCAGCATTCAGAAGCATGACATCTCCTATATCTTTGGTCTCTATGTTCATAGCCTTGCTTCTTGACATAACCCTTTGCCCCTAACAAGCTTAGTGACCTTGATGTGTACGTCATACTCCATTACTTTCATAATCCACCCAGCGCATTTCTCATTCATCTCTTTATTCAACAAAAATCTTTGACGCTAGGATGAGAAACCATTAAATGGACTTTTTTGTTAGACAGAATATGCCTAAACATATTTAGGGCTCGAATGACTACAAATACTTGATTTTTGACGAAGGAATATTTGAGTTCATATTCGTTAAGAGACTGGTTGAAAAAGGAAATGGGATACTCCATCAAGTTATCATTATGTTGGGTGAGGATTCCTGAAATACTTTCCTAACCTGCAAAAGCATAGAGAATGAAATCCCTGTCAAACCAAGGATTAACTAGCATCGGAGCTTGGGAAATAGCTGTCTTGATGGATTCAAATCTTTATCTTCCTTCCTTCATCCATGAAAATGGGATATTATTTTTAAGCATGGCCATCAGCGGTTTTTCCAACATTGCAAACTGAGGAATGAATCTCGAACAAAATTTATAGTTCCTAAAAAACTCTAGAGACCCTTTTTATGACTTAGGAGGGATAAGGACATAATTGAATGAATCCTAGCTAGGTCAATAGACAACCCCTCTGCTAAAACAATATGCCCCAACAAATTTCCTTCTTGCACTATGAAAATGCACTTCTTAGGGTTCAGTGAGACACCAAATTCTCTACACCTTGAAAAACTTTCTTAGATGAGTGATATGATCCTCAAAGCATGCTTGGAGTAGATAGTGATATCGTCAAGGTAAACCAAGATCATATCGTTGATGAGTCCTCTAAACGCCATATCCATGGCTCTCTGAAAGGTATCCCCTACATTAGATAACCCAAAAGGCATCTTGTTGTAAGCGTATGTGCCCCATTTGGTGGTGAAAGCCATTTTGAATTGATCAGATTCTTGAACCAGAATTTGATTATATCCTAAATATCCATCAAGAAAAGAAAATATTTGATCCCCTTCCGTTGTTTGGAGGATTTTCTCCATTGATGGGAGAGGGTAGTGATCCTTCAACGAGGCACGATTCAGATCCCTAAAATCTACGCATTGCCAAATTTCATCATTCTTTTTCCTTACAGGCACCAGATTGGTAACCCATGAAGAATATTTGATGGGAAAAATTATGCAGGCCTCGATAAGCTTTGTTAGCTCTTTCCAAATCAAAGGATCAATTTTGGGATTGATTGGCCTCTATTTTTTATGAACTGGCTTGGATTTCAGATCCAGTTCAATAGTATGTTGAGCTAAGCTGGGATCGAAACCACACAAGTCCTTGTAGCTCCATGAAAAAATATCATGGTATTCCTAACATAATTCGATGAAATCTTTCTTTTCCTGAGCAGTGCATATCTTACCAATTTTTAGAAGCTTTTCACTTGCTACCTTGATCTCTTTAAAATCATCCTCCTTGACCACTAGATTAGTGCTCTTCTTGGCTTGATCATCTGAATTGAAGATGGATTCCAATGTAACCAAGCCTTTTGACAACTTGTTTCCTTTCAGCTATATAATTTGATCACCGTAAGAACTTGAAGTTTATCTTGATTTTTGGCAGCGAAATCTACTTCTTGATATAGGAAGAGAACAATATGTTAATCAATATCAAAGACACGCCAACTAATGACATTATCTCTGCACTTGTGGGACAGACCACCATTTTGACTATTTGCTACTCTTCTTTCATGATGTCCATAGGTACATCGTATTGGGAGCCAATAGTAGCCAGCCTATCAGCATCTTGATTTTGCTTCCTGGGAATTGCATGAATTCCAAAAGCCTCGAAATATTCTATTAAGTCCCAAACCCAATTTTTATATGACCTCAGTAGATCATTTTTTGATGCACTACAGGCTGTAACTTGGTGCACAACCAATTCACTATCGCCAAAGATGGTCAAGGTTTGGATTCCTCTTCTTTGGGCCAGCTGAATTCCTTGTATAAGAGCTTCATATTTAGCAACATTATTAGTGCAATTGAACTGCAACCAAAAGGAAGAGAAATATTTGTTTCCTTCTGGAGAAATTAACATAACCCCTACACCAAATCCATTTTTACTTCGTGAGCCATCAAATAACATCTTCCATAGTCCGTTTGTATCGCTTGATGCCTTAACAAGTTGAGGTATGATGGCATCTTCTTCATGAATGCAATATGTACCTAATCTAGTCTCTTCCAAAAATAACAGACCAGATTCTTCATTTGCCAATAAATCAGCATAAGGGTCATATTGATGATCTATACTCACCTCATCGAGAATTGTATCTGGAACCTCTTCTATGAGAGTAGTTGGCTCATGATCTGCATCCTCATCTTTGGGGTCACAAATGGCGTAGTTACCATTTATGGGTTTGGCTGTGTAAGGTTCCACATGATTATGACATATTGGTTCTACCCTTATAGTTACCTTAGTCCCATACCAGGTCCTCAGGATCATATGCAACCAATATGATGACAAATAACCACCCATTTTGTGGTGAAATATCATGATAAGAAAATGGCAAAGAGGGGAGGAAGATCAATGACGGATATGTCATGCATGAATGTCAAACTAGGACATGTATGGACAGTAAGCTGAAACCCCTTAATGACCCCCATGGTTTGGACTACAATACCATCTAGTTGAATAACCCCTCTTAAAATTGGAGTATATGGAATTTAGTAGTATGTCTGTGACCTGCTTGGGCATTACAAAATTGTTGGCTCCAGAATCGATCATACAATTGTGTACCAAATGGTCAGTGATAATCAACGAGATATAGAATGGTGGAGGTTTGTTGGGCTTAGCATATATTTTTGTTTTGGGTTGGGATAAGCTAGTTGCCACTGCTACTTCTTGACCTAATGATCTGTCTAGTAGTGCAAAATTTGTTCAAAGCCTCCCGTAGCAAGTTCCTCTAAGAAGGAATCGAGAGTGCATCCCACATTGTGATATCAAAATTGGTCTCTTCATTTGCTCCACAATACTGAACGGAATAAATCCCACTTTATTAATGCCTTTTGGGGCATTGGGTTCCTCTTTTGGAAAATTCTTATCGGTCATTGTGATACTTGAAGTCCCATCTTTCTTTGTAGACTGATCTATGGATACTTCTAGTGATTTCTTTCTCATGCCTTTATCATCTGGTATTTTTGTTGGGGGCTAAGAATTAGATGCCTGATCAGTATTAGAATACTGTGGATCTATTTCCCTTTTCTTAGAACATGGGTTGGATGCTATAGTGGAGGCATCAGCATTCAAACCACAAAATTATTACGTTTTCCAATTTAGTAGTGTGGTTTCATAAGGAGGTTGGTCTTGACTTTCAAGAGTGGATGGTCCGGCAGATGATTTAGGTAGAGCGAATATGCTTTGGACCATAAGGGATTGACTTAAAACTCCATTTGGGTAGATATTCGATTATGGGGTTGAGAACAAGGGTAGCACCATTCATAGTCTTGGATGAGGTTATTTTGGACTAGGACTATAGCTCTAGAAGAATTGGCAGCAGAAGGATTCCAAAAGTTCAAAGGTTTTACATTCATAGCTTGGCTTGTGACCTGATTTTGTGACTGACCATTTCCTTGGAATGGAGGATGGCTCGTTTGATATTGGGGTTGAAAGGGGAGAGCATACTGGGACTACTGCCTCTTCATTGCTACAAGTTCATTCCCGAAATTTTGTAATGTGTGACTTTACCTCAATTTGAATCATTTGAGGGATTGGATGCATGCATAGTTGTTGGACTAGAAGTCTGTTGGAACTAGGGAAATGACTGGCTATTTTCCTGCAAGCTCTGCAAACACAGGTATGGGAGGTCTAGGAGTAATTTTACCTGCTTGAATCAAGAAATTTTTAGCTCTTACGAAGATTTCATAAGCGTCAAGAATAATGGTACCCCATGGATTGAATCATGGCGGCGACATCACTATTCAATTCCCATAAGTAATATAGAAATGCACTCTCTGGAGATGGCCTTACGAGTGCTAGGATCCATTTCTAAGTCTTGTCAAAACAAAGGCTGAAATCACTCATATACTCTTGAGGGGACCTCTTGATAGTATGGAATTGTTCCACAAGCGAGAGATTATCACTTTTGTCCTTGAACTGCTTATAAAGCTTTGTGCCTAACTCATTCCAAGTGGTAATAGATCCATTAGTTAAACTCCATAACCATTGAAGTGCTCTACCTTTGAATGAAGTTGCAAGGAGTTGAACTTCCACGTTATCTTCTGTAATACTGTGTATCGTAAAAATGCTAGCTACATCCAGTATGTGCTCCCAAGGTGAAACATTAGTCTCCCCAGTGTAAAATGGTAAAATTTTTAAGGCAGCTGCCGGTATGGCATCTCTTTGTGCTAACAAAAAAGGATTGCTAGCGCTAAAAGGAGGACAATCATTGGTTTCCATGAAGTTCAAAAGCTAGTTATGTATTAGTGGAGGAAAATGTCCCTCAGGAGGAGTTGAATGCCCTCTATGAGGTAAAGTGGTGGTTGGTGCTGCTGAAAGGTTTCTTCCCCTTCTCCTTGGGGGAGACAAGGAAAGCTCTGTATGTTTATAATTTTCCTGCCTTGAAGAATCCCTTGTGTGAACTCTTCGCATAAGTTGATTGTACTAAACTTTGAAATCCAGAGAGATGGAGTCGCTAGGTACTTTAAGTTAATGGAATGAGAAGATAAGTACCAACTTTATCCCACCGGGCATGCCAAAAACTATTGTCACCAAATCACTGCACCCTCCGAATGGCCAAAATGTGAATAGGACATTCGGTGTGATTGGAACACATGGGATCACCTCTCAAGCTGTGGGACTTGGCTTGAGGTGAACCTCCGGAGAAGGCCACGATTCCTCTTCCTAAACTAAACACAACACTACTTCTAATGCAAGAAAAATGGCTAACTAGTCATATGTTAATATTTCATGGGATTAGGGAAAGATATTTACAAGGAAGTAAAACCTATACTAGAAGTGGTGATGCACCAAATTAAGGTACATTCAACATCTAGAAGGGTTAATGTGGGAGTGATGCTTACATCATTGACCACCTTCACCTATCGCAACTAGAAAGGGTACAAAATACCACAAACTAGGGGAAGATGTTCCTTTGTTAAACTCGAGTGTACATAAGGTTAGATCAAATCATATACAAAACACAATTAATTTATCATGAGGAAACCACACATGCATATATCACACATCTATCTCCACAACTAGAGATAATAATGACATAAAATTAATGCAGAAGGAAAATAAGGTTTTCACAACTAACATAAAAGATAGTAATATTATTCCTTCACAACATGAAATAGATAACCTAAAATAAAAGTAAGATAATCACTCTCACTAAGGAATTGTAAATTCACAAAGCAAACATTGATTAACCATTTAACATAATAAATCGGATCTTCAACAGACAGAAGTGTAACTTTGAATATAATTATAAGGTATCTTAGAATCTCTGAAGCACTCTTCCAAGCTTGAAGAGCAACTCTAAAAAATAATCTATATCTCTCCTCCTAACTTGAAGTATTCTACTATTTATAAGTTCTTAGGCTGAGCCATTACAATTGGGCCCTTAACTAACATTTTTCTAAAAATAGAAATGTCATTAAATTAAGGGAACATGCTCCCATGAAAATAGCTAATTTGTTACAAGGGTTTGACTCAGTCAACCCTACAACTTTGACCAATCTAGAGCTTGGATTTGTCCTTTCATGGCCACTCAGCTTTGGCCTGGTTCAGCTACACCTTCCTCACCTACAATTTTCTACTTGTCCTCTTCCCACATAGCCATTCGGTGCTTGTACTCAATGAAGCACTTGATAATTCCCCTGAATTTATTCATCTCTAGGCCCACATGCGTAGTGATTCACTACATCTGTTGTCTCGATCTCCTTTGTGATCTTGGCTAGCAATCTTTGAAGTTTATTCATAACTTTCTTTAGTCTCCCTATGAAATTTTGGCACAAGACCAATCGGTCAATGGAGTCACTATTGAAAGTTTTGGTGACCTCATCATCATGCTTCACCAAATCCTTGAAATTTCCCTTAATCTGATCTTTAGGAAGAGCATCGATATTTTCATTGAATAATTTGCAATTGGCAATATCAAACTCTTTTGAGATGTCATTCAGGGCATCTGTGATTTCCACTCATTTCTCCTCCAACTTCTTAATCAAATCCTGTAATACTTGACACCAGAATTCCATGGCCTTTTGATATTCAAATAATTTGGAGACATCATCGATCACCTCTTCTGAAGAAGAAAGTTGGGATCCTCTTCTCTGATCTCACTCCATGTTTCCAAATTTAAATTTAGATTATTATTATCTTTAGAAAAGGCCTCATCCATCTTGGAAATGGTGGTTTTTACAACCTACAAATCATTATATATTTCAACTACTTCCTTGATCAAAGGATTGGTTTCTGTAGAATTCTCTCCATCCATCCACTCATTGATCTCCCTTTTTGGCCTAGCTTTTCGAGCTCATGATAAGAAATATCATCAATTTTAGATGAATTTTATAGCCTTAGTAGTTGATACTTTAGTAGATGGAGTGGGTTAGGTTACACACTATAGTGAAATGAGCTACTTGACCTTGGCTTTGAGCTCATCCTTGGTGGCCTTATCTTTGTCATATTTCTCCAAAAGGGCCCCAAGAGTAGTGTGTACATATTTCTTGGCTCCTTCATGAGTAGCCTACCCCAATGAGAATTTGGAGATCCAATAATCCCAAGCGTGATTATTTCTTTGTTTTTCCCTCAACGATGGTAGCAAATTCTATCACCCATTCTCTGATGAGTTAACTGTCATACTTGACATGGTTCTTGGTCTCTTGGCCTGTCTCTTGGGCATATGCTCCAATATGCTTAGATCTTTAACATATCCTAGTGGAACCTTCTTCTTTTGCTTGGGAGTTTGCCTAAATAGCCATTCTAGTATGGCTAAAGCTGATGAAGATGGACCAATAGATCTAATACCTGAAATATTGGTTAAAGTAAGATCACTAGAAATACTAGCCAAGTATTTGAGAAAAGGTAGCAATGATGGATGGCGTGGATGTAGGGAAAGCCATAGTAATTGTGATGAACGATACTAGGGGTTGTGATTGAAGAAAATGGAAATGTTAAAGGAAGTGAGGAGAAAATGGGTGACACAATATTTTCCCAGCTGATAGAACTAGAAGTGATGAGAATACTTGGGCCATAGAAGGGGATGGGAAAGAAGAAATGGTTGTGGAAATGGAAGGAACGATGTTGGAAGTGATAGTGGAGAAAGAAGATGATGTGATGGATCTTGGAAGATACCAAGAGAGTTAACGACTTCAACCACTTCTTTCATAGGTGTTAGAGGAGATGTAACCTTGGGAGTAGAAGCCTTAGAGAGAGATGAGCCACCAACAACAAATGAAATTTCATTTGGAATTGTAGTAGCCTTTTGAGTCAACCTTTTCTCCTTAGTGGGTGTTGGTTGGCTTATTTTAAGTGTAGGTCCTGTATTTTTAGGTTGATTTTCCCTTGAGGGTGAGATTCCCAAGGTGGCCAACCAACTGATATTTACTATTATCTTCATAAAAGGACTCATCCATCTTAGAAATGGTGGTTTTTGCAACCTATAGATCATTATATATTTTAACTACTTCCTTGATTAAAGGATTGGCTTCGCGAAATTCTCTCCATCCATCCACTCACTAATCTCCCTTTTCGGCCTAGAATTTCTATCTTGTTATAAGAAATATCATCGATTGCGAGATGAAATTTTCATAGCCGTAGTAGTTGAGACTTCAATAGATGGAGTGGGTTGGGTTACTTTGCGGTTGCGGTGAGCTGCTCAACCTTGGCTTTGAGCTCATCCTTGGTGGCCTTATCTTTGTCATATTTCTCCAAAAGGGTCCCAAGAGAAATGTGTACATCTTGCTTGGCTCCTTTATGAGTAGCCTTCCCCAATGAGAATTTGGAGATCTAATAATCTGCAGATATGATTATTTCTTTAGTTTTCCCCTCAACGGGGGTATCAACTTCAATCAGCCGTTCTCCTGAAGAGTTAACTATCATACTTGACATGGTTCTCGGTCTCTTGGCCTATCTCTTGGGCATATGCTCCAATATGCTAAGATCTATAACATCTCCCAGAGGAACCTTCTTCTTTTTCTTGGGAGTTTTCCTAAACAACCATTCTGGTATGGCTAAAGCTGATGAAGATGGAGCAGCAGATCCAATACCTGAAACATTGGTTAAAGCAAGATCACTAGAAATACTAGCTGGTATTTGAGAAGAGGTAGCAATGATGGATGACGTGGATGTAGGGACAACCATAGGAATTGACAAAATGATACTAGGGGTTGTGATTGAAGAAAATGGAAGTGTTAAAGGAAGTGAGGAGGAAATGGGTGACCCAATATTTTCCCTAGTTGATAGAACTAGAAGTGATGAGAATACTTGGGCCATAAAAGGGGATGGGAAAGAAGAAATGGTTGTGGAAGTGGAAGGAACTGATGTTCGAAGTGATAGTGGAGGAAGAAGATGATGTGATGGATCTTGGAAGATACTAGGGAGTCATTGACTTCAACCACTTCTGTCACAAGCGATGTAGGAGATGTAACCTTGGCGAGTAGAAGCCTTAGAGAGAGATGAGCCACCAATAACAAATGAAATTTTCTTTGGAATTGTAGGAGCCTTTTGAGTCGACATTTTCTCCTTAGTGGGTGTTGGTTGGCTTATTTCTAGTGTAGCACCTATATTTGTAGGTTGATTTTCCCCTTTGGGTGAGATTCCCAAGGTGGCCAACCAATTGAAAGTCCTATTTAAATTGGGTCCCACCCTCTCCTTTGTATTGTTGCATTCTTCCACATACCAATCAATCCATGACAGTGGTTAATTAGAAACATTATCATCCTTGTATGATGAATTCAAAACCTCATCACTATTTTGCATATCCTTTGGCACATCGGCCAAACCAAATTTCTGAACCTCATCAAGGGTCAATCTTTCATAATCCCTTTTTCACATGATGTATTTATCCCAACAATGAATCAAATATCTTCCAATTAGGGCACGTGGGCACTGGACCGACCTGTCTCCCCAAAATTATCCCAATAATCAAAATTAGTCTGTGGATGAAAGGTTCGCAGGGTTACCTCATTCGTTCTCGCATCATCATTCTTACCTTGTGAATAGTTGGGAAAGATTATCTGCCAATCAAAACAAGGAAATGCATTCCCGCTTTGTGACACTTATTTTGGATTCAATGATAATCCAATAACTGCTGAACCAATTCCAATAGAATCCATTTATCGCTGATGCACCTTGGCAATTTACTTGGGTCACCTATGAAACCAGAATCTAGATATAAGTGAATGTAGGAAACTGAAAGTAGGTTACTCCCCATTCCTGTACCTCCTTGAAGGCTTCATCATAAATCCTTGATTGTATAACTCTTTGTCAAAACGGTAGAGGATGACTACAAATAAAGTGTTGTTGACTCTATGGAAATGCCAACTTTCCTCATCCAGAGTGATTTGGGGATAAAATTCATATATTTGGGAAGTGCTACGAACACCCCTGGTATTCAAACCAATAAAATATCACATAACAACAACAACATGCACTAGGAAGGATGTCATGTAGAAATTATTTGTATTTGACACTCTACCCAATTGATAGAAAATGGAGCTACTAATATGCTCCCCCATCTAATAAACTCAACGTTCTTCTTGATGGTCACAATGTACAAAAACATCCATTCCTATAATTGCTTTGCGAAGGAAGACTCAAACTCGCTTAACAACACAATAAGATCACTTGACCTCCTAAATAAAATCTCTTGGCGATAAGTTTTCATCATGATCCTTGAGCATAATTCCTCTTTCTTGTCCCAATGCTCCACTGCTAACTCTGGAAAAATTTTGGTGTAATCTTGAACGTCAGGAAGTTTGAGAAGATCTTCGAAGAAGTCTGGGTCCAAATGGATTACTACCTTATCATCGTCATCTCTGATTGACATGGAATCCTTTTCAAAGTGGGCTGTTGTAGGTAAAACAAATTTTGGGAAATGCATGGATGTGGGAAAACTAGAAGCAAGGGTGAGCCCACTGTCGTAGATGGCCTGCATCCATGGTTTCTTGTTTGGAGCCTTTAATCTTTCCTAGAAATCTGGAAAATCAATTTTTCCTAGGTCAGTGTTCCCTATATTCCCTAAGTCAAAAGACTAGGCAGGAGTGAGGAGAAACCCCAAGAAATGAGTACTTCATCTTCTCTTTTCCCTTTGAAGTGGAAGAAGACATCAAGCCCTGTGTTTTGAAAATCAAAGTTGTAGAAATTCCAAAAACCCGAAAGAAAACCTTTCGAAGTCCCAAACTAAAAAGTTATGAAAAGAATCACCAAACTAAAATCTCCTAAAAAATTCTTCAAAAAAGTTTCCCCAACTAAAATCTCTGATAAAGTTTCCCAAACTGAAATCTCTGAAGCCGAGAAGTTCCAAATAATTTCTCTGAAAAAGTTTCCCGAATTGAATCCTCCGAAAGATAAGGAAAATGAATTTTCCGAACAATACTAACTCCCAAATTCTAAAAAACAAGAATTAAGAAGAAGTATGGGAGACTCGAGAAGATCCTTTGAACAACTCTGAATACCTGAAGAAAACTCGAAATGCGAAACATGGTGATCAAAGGAGATGACATTTTGAAAAAACATAGAGGGAGACTAAAGAGAGAACCAAATGAAAGGAAACAATGAAGTGGACCTTAAAAAAAAGAAAATAAACAAATTACCATACCTTGATAAAGATGTCGCAAAGTACAAGAAACAGAATGTCAGAGAAAATGTGTCGGGTAAAAAATGACAAGTAAAAACTGATTTTAAATAGAAAACCCTATATTAATGGTGGAAATCCAACCCGTACGGAGGTAGGTGAAAAATTAATTGTGCAGAGGACCTCTTAAAGTCTGAAATTTGGAATTTTAGACTTTGGAGATTAAGAGATGAAAAAAATGAATTGGCAATGGAAAATTCCAAAACCCAAAAACCTGAAAGTCCAAAAATTTCGACTTTCAGACTTTGTGACTCAATTTTTTTAAAGTAAAATTCCTAAAAATGAGTCAGAGAATTTTGAAACCCGAAAGCCTGAAAGTCTAAATTTTTAGACTTTCAGAATTTCAGACTTGAAGTCGAGTTGGATTCAAACAAAATGAGGCCAAAAGTTCCAAAACCCAAAATCTGAAAGTCTAAAATTTCAGACTTTCGGGTTTGACTTCAAGAGCTAAAAATAAATCTTGAATCCGAGCAATAAAAATCCAAAAGAGAACAGTCTCGAAGTCCAAAGATTGAAAATTTCAGATCTTGACCTTGAAGAATTTCGTTTCACAAGGATTTCTAGAAAAATTGTCTAACATGTATCCTTCAAGGTAGGTCAAATGGTTAACAATTGGTAATCGTACATGTCAAAACCCAAGATGGGATGACTATACTCATCATATCCTAAAATATTCGGGGGGTATAAGAATAACCACATAATAAAGGATGGACGAAGAAAGGAGAAACATTTAGAGACTAGATCTTCACATCAAGATCACCAATTTGTACGACAAAAAATCAAAATGTGACCTTATTTGCATCCAACCTCTTGAGGTCATGCCGAGATAGCCAGTGTAGAATGAGTGTGAATGTGAGTGTAGTGATGGGGATAAAGCTAATTGGGCATTCTTATATCTTCAACACGCAATGTCGGGATTTGTGATTCTAAAGCAAAGAATGCTCTCCTAACTTGAAGTGGGGTGATGATTCAGTTTGAGATAATAGCCTCTTGTAGACTCCAATCAATGTCGAGCTCATTCGAGATTATATTTTCTGGTTGTTGAACACGTGGAAAATGACTTGTGGGTGCCTCGTATAGATTTCCAGACAAGGTCATGGAAGTAAGAATGAGAGGCATGCTAAAGCCACAGGTATTTACGGGAAATTTTCCCGTCTGGTCCAGAAAGTCTTAGCCTAATCGGCTACCATGTTTAGTAAGTAAAGTTGTGCAATAATATCTGGTGGAAGTGGTGAAGATCTAAATACTAATATACACAAACTAGTGTCAATGTCTAATTGACTAGCAGGCCCATTTGGTTGTGGGACCTGAGGATCAAAACCAAAGAATCATGGGGGTTATGGCCCTTGGATGGTCATGCGCATAATCAAACCCTATTTCTAGGAGTAGTCCAATAGGCGTAGTCTTGATTAACATCTATGTTTAGTATATTTAATTGTTCTATCTTCTCAAAGAAAAGTTACATGTGTGTGTAATTAGTTAAATGTAAGTTGATATTAATGTCATTTATCAATTCCGACCCATTAGGTTATGGGACCAATTGATCACAACTGTATTTCTTATCCTATTGTGGACCATTGATGGTCATACGAAATGAAATAAAATGAATTTTAATAAGAAAACTAATTACTAAAAGAGATCTAATCTATGTTTTGGAATTTTCAAAATATTTTGGATTAAAGCAATAAAAGCAAATTAATCTATAAAAGGAAATCCTTTTATTCTTTTCTAATCTTTAAGCAATGTGTTCTAATCTACCAAATAAACTAAAGATAAGTAGTCAACCAAATGTAGTTGGTTACTTGTGTAAATGTATGAATCTAATCTAAATCAAACAACCTAATCTGATCAAAATCCTCCAAACCCTACCTCATAGGTGAAGAACAAATCATGACCCTGAAAGGGCTATTGTCCCTCACAACTTCCCTGGTAATGTTAAAAGGAAAACTTACTGAAATGAATGATTCTCTACTCTATTTTATATGAATTATTTTCTACTCTATTTGATATGAATGATTATCTATTCTATTTAATATGAAATTGAAAATTCAATACACAAGGTAAAAAAACACACAATTCCAACTGACAATCAAGAGCTTTGGCAAATCTAATTGTGTATGTATCTATCCCCTCGTATGTTCCTTTCTTTCTTGAGTGTTCATGTGATTCCAAGCGATTGGGAATGCAAGAATAGTAGTAAGAGGATGGAACTTGAGCAATGGCATCTTGATGGCAGTCCAGAGATGCAATGAAGGTAGCAAAGAGATAACACAAGAGATCGAGCTTGGTTATGCAATTCCTAGCAAGATCGTAATAGTAATACAATGCAAGATACACAAAATTCTCAGGATTTTTTCTTGAATAAAAACATGAAATATATAGGAATGGAGGATGGGAGGTGACTTCATGCATAAGGAAAAAATAAGTAGTTCCAACCCATTAACTCTATTTAAAAATTGGAGGAAGGATAACAAAGCAATCAAAGCTAATTTTATAAAATTAGGCTCACGGATGCATGCAAAAGTGAATTTAACTAATCGTCGCATGTTAAAACATGCGTGAAGAATTTGGAAAAAGTGGAAAAACCACCACCCCTACGCGGGCGGTGGTTTTAAGACCGCCACCCTGTTTTGGGTGGCGGTTTCAAAACCGCCACCCAAGCAGGCGCGGTCCACCTTGAAGGCCAAAACATGCAAAGAAAAATTGGGAACCTAGAAGAAAGCCTAGGAAGGCTAAGTAAATATTTCTAGGAAAAAAATATACACTGAGAATGGAAAGTGGAGCTTGAACACCTTCTTGAAAGGAACTGAATCATCATTGGGGAATTTTGTAACCATTTTTTGATAATGTAGCACATGCAATTTTTAGTGCGTACAGGTCCCTTCTTCTTAACTTGAGGATGCATGATGTGATTTGTAGGGTTACACGATGTGTGTGATTTAGATTGATGACTTCTCACTCAAAGACACAATGAGGGACTAAATACTTGGTGAGATGATGACATTAATGATCATTTTCTTTAGTTCATATTTAATCTCCTGCAATGGCTAGAGAATTTGCATGATCAACTCTATTAGGTCGGGATGTGTTTGGGTTATTACATTGCTTGAATTCCCCTCACTTTCCATCCTAAAAAACAATTAAGCTCTATTTATTTATATAAGCTTAAACAATTGTACCATAGGTCCAAGCATTGTAAACCTTTACTCGATACCAAGTGTAATGCCCTAAAAATTCTAACCCAAAATGAGATAATCTTTTATTTTTTCAAAACTACAATGATTAGACAAATCATCTCTTATTTTACACGTCCTTGCAAAAGCCCTGGATGGGATGTATCTTGATTGCATCTCGTGTCATCCTTGTGTAAGGGCCATCTACTCCCTTTGTATTGTTCCAATTTTATCGGATGTTTTCGAAGATACTACTATGTTAGAAAGCCTATTACAAGACTTATATGTGTTGGTACAATTGTACCATTATAGTTACAATAGTTGTGTTATAAGTATTACAACCTATAAACTATATGATCATTATTACAATCAGCACCACATTGTGATTCTAGTAGAATATATATGTTATACACGTCTTAATGATATTATATTCTATGTGTTAATGATATCAAATAAAATATACTATTATAATGTAGTATGTTAAACTTAATAATAATATTATAATAAAACTAATAGTAGTATTATAGACAATACAAATGTTGCAATAAAAAAATCTATAACCATAATATAATTAATAATACTACAAGGGCATTAAAGAATGTTATAACACCATAACATTACATTTAAATTGTTCCACTTGATAACGTTATTTAGAATGTACTATTTTAAATGGTATAACACGTTATAATTCCAAAAAAAACCTTACGATATATGATAAAGATATTATTCATAACATTCTTATAAATCATATATCATACACAATAGTAATATTTTACCAAAAATTCCAATGGGGTTTGGGTGGATCGGTTATGACGAACGGTTGGGTCCAGATCCACCCAGTTCAAACTAGTTGGGTGCAATCCCTTCAGGGGTGGTTATCGGTGGTGGCTGGCTGACACACCACTAATGGTTTCGACTTGTTCCCTTCTCTAGTAGTGGTGGACCTAACTAGTGGCTGTTGGGATAGGATGGTGGCTCGGTGGTTGGTCATGGTTGTGTTTGCATTAGCGAGTTGGCTTGGCTTCAATTCTTCACAATGGTGGTGGTATTAGCATCATTGGTGGTGGAGTCTAGTTTCTATTCTCTTGGTGGTGGTAGTCTTAGCTTGGTGCGGCTGGTGGCTAGGATGGCGGTTCAACAGACTCGTATTGGTTTGGCTTATATTGTTGATATTGTGTTGAATTGTTACATCTGGTCATTAGACATTGTTAAGGGAGGACCCGAGAACCCCTCGGTTCTAACCTCCAGTCAAAATTGTTAAACAATCTATATATATATATATATTATCACAAATGTTGTATTCGATATAATTATAATGATGTTTATAATAATATTTGTAATTGTTAAGTCATCGTAGAAGTATCATTGGATAACAATGTTATTAAATTTTGTGATAACTCTTTTAATTGTTATTTTAATGTCCCTTGTAACTTTTCTAAAGTCATTCTATTATATAAATACTAATATTATTATATTTATAAGGTAACATTATAATGATATTAACATTATAACGCTACCTCAATATTGTTTATAATAATATTATATATATATATTATCTGTTATAACATTACCAATCTTATAATTTTAAGTTATTATATGTATATATATATATATACACACACACACACACACCCTTTCATATTGAAGCATTATATAATATATATCATATGATAAATACTATATATAATAATGGTTTTATATACACTAATTAACCTAATAATACATTTATTATACTATATCTTATGTATTATATCTATTACTCTAAATATTTTATGATCATCTCATGAATATGATTATCTTTGAGGAAGCTATGTGATAATATACAAGGGTGAATACATACGGTATGGGCGGGAGTAGAGAGGAGATCGAGGAGAGAGACAAGGTTTCGAATAGCGATGGGCGGGAATCGACAACATATAGATTTCACGGAGGGGAGACAATCACAAAGGACCAGAATACGATGGAACAAGGTAAGGACGAGACTGATCTTGTGTCTGGGCCTTGTGTGGGAAATGGGGCCCCTAGATTGTATGCAAAAATCTTGAGATCTGGGAATGAGAAAAGTATGGGGATCATTCCACATCTTAAACAAGGAGAATCGAGGTAAGTACTTAGATATCCCTGATAGCATTATTGATAGAAATTTGAGCAATATGGAGAATGATTTGATTGGAAAACTTGTTGGAGGTAGACCAAATATTGAATCAATAAGATCTTGGTCTGTTATGAAATGGAAACCTAAAGGACATTTGGAAGTAACAACTCTACCAAATGGTTTCTTATTATTCAATTTTAACAATCCGAGAAGATCCCCAAAGAATCCTCAATGATGACCCGTGGTTTTGGGGAAATTGGGACTTTTCTTGAGAAATTGGTCGCTTATGTTCAACCTTGATAAAGAAAATATAAACCAGTTTCCTATGTGGGTTAGATTACCAGGTATTCCATTGGAACTATGGGATGTAGATGTTATTAAAGGGATTGAAAATACTCTTGGTACCTATGTTGTTGTTGACAATGTTACCCTTTCAAAATCACGAGTTGTGTGTGCCAGATTCTATATCTATTCCTTGATGGGATCGAATTTACCCAAATCCATTACCCTCAGATCTCGACTGGGAAGCTGGGAACAAAATATTGAATTTGAGAACTATCCTAAAAATGTGAGAAATGTCAAGGATGGGGCATGTAAAGAAATAGTGTAAAATGACAGTTTCAAAGGTCTATAAGGAGAAGCCAACAAAGGAACAAGCTAAAGGTAAGGAAGTTGTTACTTCGGAACATAATGTTGCTAATAATCCAAATCCAAATAAAGGCATTATTATTAATGAGAATAATGGAGATGGGTTGAATAAAAATCAAGTTCAAACTCCAAAGTTAACTGATGATGGTTTTATAGAAGTAAGGAATAAGAAGAATCAAAGAAAATCCTTGTCTGAACCACATTTCTAGGCAGCCAAGTCCCATGTTTAGGTTGAGAAACTCCTACCCTCTAAAAATATAGATGCTCTTTTAAAGGAAGTTTCTAATAAGGAACAATTTCCATGAAAAAAATAAGGGGAATTGAGTCTTGAAGAAACCCTGGGATCTTTATCTAATCCTTTTAACAATCTTCTAGGTTTTGAAGAGAATGAATCATTCTTTAAAATAAAACAGTTGAAGGGGATTCTAACAAGACAAAAATGATATCTCTATGAAAACCCTAGCTAAAATAAAGGAGTCTTTGTAAGCCAACCCTAAGGAGAAGAAAATTGGATCAGGGAGACCTACTAAGCACACTACTAGAAAAAGAAAATTCAAAGGGATATTGATGATGGAACTCAGTCTAAACTCAATTTATAGAGCTTTAGAAGAACCAAAAATCAAGTGTTTAAATGAATATAATCTCATGGAATGCTCGAGGTTTGAATAACCCAGCTAAATGGAGATTAATTAAAGAACTGGAATCTAAACACAAACCTGATATCATGGTCTTATAGGAAACTAAAATGGAGGAAGGACATTTTTTGGAAGTTAAAAGGACGTGTTATAAGAATTTTGAAGGAGTTGTTAGTTCAAAAGGAACTGCGAGAGGAATAGCTATCATCTGGAATGAGGAAAAAATCAAAGGTATGAATCTTCTTAAAATAAGTAATCATATGGCTATGTTGTTTCAAGATAAGAAATATAAAGAATTTTGGTGTTGTCTAACATTTATGCTCTAAATATTAAAGGAGAAAGAAAAATGTTTTGGTCTAAACTTTCCAAATTCCAAAACATCATAAAAGGAACTGAATGGCTGATTTTGGGAGACTTCAACACTCCTTTGAGTCCTGGGGAAAAAAAAGGTGGCAACATTGATTTAACTGAAAGTATGGAATATCTCCAGGATTTTATCATGAAAAACAGTCTCATGGATATTGAGTTTAAGGGAAGCATATTTACTTGGTCTAATAGGAGAAAAGGGGATCAATTGATTCAAGTCAAACTTGACAGGGCTCTGACTTCTTGGGGTTGGTTGAATAAATATGCTTGTCTCTTTTCTCTTCCTAGGATTGGTTCAGACCACAATCCGCTTCTTTTCCAAATCAAATATAAAGAGAGGAGAAGAACTCCCTTTAGGTTTGAGAAGATGTGGTTACAAAATGAGGAAATATTTGACCTCATGAAATATTGGTGGAATGTGAAAATTAAAGGAACTGCTATGTTTAGAATTACTAAAAACTTGTTCATGTTAAGAACAATCTGAAAGGATATAAAAAAATTGGTAACATTTTTTAGAAGAAGTCCTTGGAAAACGAGTTATCTTCCCTACATGAATCTTTGGAAATTATTAATGGTGATAATATTCAGGAAGGTCAACAAAAAGAGAGAATTATTGGTAGATTACCATAACATCCTTCTAAAAGAGGAGACTTTCTGGAGACAGAAATCTAGGGTGCAATGGCTTAAAGAAGGTGACAAAAATACAAAAAAATCCACATTTCAACCCTTAAAAGGAGAAGCACAAATATAATTTTGAGTATTCAGGGAATATGGAGAGATGCTAATTGATATTAATGATGTTGAAAATGTTGTCACTTCCTTTTTAGCAAATTCCTTTCTATAGCAAAAACTTCCAACAATAGTAAGGAAGGTTACTTTGTGGAATGCATTCCTTGGTTACTGAGACTGATAATAACATGCTCACTAAGATTCTTACTATATAAGAAATAGAATTTATGCTAAAGACTATGAGCCTAGAAAAAGCTCGGGACCAGATGGATTTCCGGCTCTCTTTTTTCAAAAAAATTTGGATGTTGTCAAGGATGATACGTGTAAAGCTATTCAAGAGTTTTTAAGAACAAAAATATGCTTCATAAATTAAACAAAACTTTTCTTTCTTTAGTTCCTAAAAATCAAAATCCTACTAGTTTTAGGAATTTTAGACCTATCAGTCTTTGTAACTATATTTACAAAATGTGTTCTAAAATTCTGGCTTTAAGAGTTAAAATTCTTCTTCCTTCCATTATCTCTGATTAGAAGGGGGTTTGTGATGGGAAGACAAATCCAAGATGGTATAGTTATTATCCAAGAGACTCTTCATACTGCTAAGAAAAAAAAAAAGAAGCTATGTTCATTAAGCTTGACATGGAGAAAGCCTATGACCATGTCTCTGGTCCTTTCTTCAAAAATTCTTAACCAGGTTTGGGTTTGATGAAGATTTTAGGATTTTGATACAGACCTACATTTCTACAGCTAAATTCTCTGTTTGATCAATGGGACTCCCTGTGGTTTTTTCAACAACTCTAGAGGATTAAGACAAGGAGACCCTATTTCTCCTTTTCTATTTATTATTATGGTAGAAACTCAGTCAGAGCTCTCAATAAGGCTAATATTGAAGGAAGAATTAAAGGCATCTCCCCTGTTGTTAATAGTGACAATGTTGTCCACCAACATTTTGTTGATGACACAATGATGGTTGGAGAGGATACTTGTTCTTGAGGCTATAGAGTTCAAACAAGTAGGTGGTTGATTATGAGGAAGCTTCTGACCAACTGGTCAATTTTGGTAAAAGCTTGGTCTTTTTATCAATACTCCTGAAAGAAGATGTGTTAAGATAGTTAGTATTCTTGGCTGTGAGATTAAAAATTTTCCCACTAGGTATCTTGGAATGATTATTGGAATTGAAAAGCCAAAGATTATTGACTGGAATTTTCTGATAGATTCCTCAAGAAATTGGAAGGGTGGAAAGGTTCACTTTTATCCCAAGCTGGTAAAGTTATTCTCCTCAAATGCTCAATTCAAAATTTACCAGTGTATTATATGTCTATCTATAGATTACCTTCCACAATTGCTAATAAACTGGAGAGTATTCAAAAAGATTTCTTTGGAGTGGCTCTGAACAAAAAGACAAAATTCCACTCCTTGCTTGGGAGAAAGTTTGTAATCCTAAGAGACTTGGGGTCTTGGTATTAGAGATTAGGAAAAAATGAATAAAGTTATGTTGTCAAAAATGATTTGGAGATTGGTTAAGGAAGATAGTGTATGGACTTCTATCATAAGGCACAAGTACTAGATAAATATTCAAGCTAATGAATGGTGCTTTAGCAATGCTGAATTTAATGGATCAACCTTCTGGAAATCTATAAATTGGGCTAAACACATTGTTTCTGATGGCAAAAAATGGATGATAGGGAATGGGAGCTTGGTTAATTTATGGGAGGACAAATGGTTAGGTGAAAAACCTCTTAAAGAAATCTATCCTAATCTCTATAAGGATGTTGTGGATAAATATGGTACTAAGGTAAGAGATTACTTCAATCTTGAGGATTCCCTGTGTCAATGGAAAATAATAGATTTGGTTGGACATAACAACAATGAGATCAATTATATTAACAAAAAATTAAGTGGATTTATTGTTAATAAAAAGAGTTTAGAGGATGATAGTTTATACTAGTCTAGGGAGGAAAGTGGAATCTTCTCGGTTAAAAGTTCCTATAATGTTTTTTTCTTAGAGGAAGAAGATCCTGATAGCTTTAAATGGGAAAGTGTGTGGGTCAAATAAGTTACTCCCAAGGTCAACATGTTTTGGTGGTTGGTCCTCCATGATAAAATCCTTACTGTGGGAAATCTAAATAAGAGGAATTATCATATGGTGAACATGTGTGTTCTTTGTGAAAAAGATACTGAAGACTCTTTACACCTATTCCTTCAATGCCCCTTTTTGGAAATGGTTAGAAACACCCTTCTTAATCTATTTGAGATAAAGTGGATTTTCCCATGCTCCATTAAGCAACTATGGTCCCAATGGTTCAGTCCTTTCAAGATTCAAGGACTCAAACATATTTGGACCCTAACCATTATGCACCTGGCATGGGAAATTTGGAAAGAGAGAAATAGGCAAATTTTTAAAGGGAAGAAGGAATTGGAAAAGAGAGTTGGGGCTCGTTGTTTTAATGTTATCAATGCAAACTTTTCTATTATTGCCCCACATAAGAAAACAATACTCCAAATTGAGAGTAATTTATCTAAGAATTGGGGTTTAAGTCCCAATCAAATGAACCTTCCAATACCAAATCCTAGGCTTCAAGGTTGGGTGAAACCTAACAAATATTGGATAAAGTTAAATTTTTATGGTGCATCCAAAGGAAACCCCAGAAAATCTAGTTGTGGAGGGGTCTTCTGTGATTATCAAGGAAAATTCATTCTTGGGTATCATTGTAACCTTGGAATTCAATCGAATCATGTCGTTGAAGCGAATGTTGCCTATTGGGGTGTCTCTATAGCTTGTCAACACAAATTTGTTAGATTGGAAGTGGAAGGTGATTCTCTCAACATTATTAACAACATTACTGGAAAAGGTACAACTTCTACCTCTATTCAAAACTCTATAACTAACATAAAAGGAATGTCAAATATGTTTGAAGAAATCACTTTTAAACATGTCTATAGAGAGGAAAATTGTATTGTGGATTATTTCACCAATAAGGGGGTTACATGTCATGGTATGACATTAATCACCAATGAGGAAGCTATAGATACTAAGGTGTGAGCACACCTCCAAAAGGAACAACATGGACACATCACCACTGGATAATTATTACAGGTCATGGAGTCTCCCATCGTATAACAGGCTTTGATGAATAAGAGTTGTAAGACATGTGTGATTATAAGTTGGGGTTATGTGAAGCTTTGGGACTGGGTTCACTCGTGCTACTTCATTATCATTATTTCCTCCTATGCTTGTAAATTCGACATTGTTGGGATTGTTAATAACAATTTGGTTAACCTAAATCTGGGAATTTCTATGAATTGGTGCTCGAATAATCAGATGGGGGTGATCTTGTGTGAACTGAACCATATGACCTAGAAGGAGTTAAGCTTGAGGCTATGGAATTTTTTGAGAGAATGGGTTTTCTCCTTTTCTCAAATTTTTGAGGGTCATTACGAAAATCGAGTAAGGATTTTCCAGAGCCTAGAAATCAACCAAAAAAGGTGTTGTGGACCTGAAAGGTGTGCACATTAAGATTACCATTGACATGGTGGCTAACATTATGGGATTATCGGCTAAAGGGCGGCAGGTGTACAAGCCAAAAAGGAGGCTACTGATGAACTGAAGCTTTTCCTACAAGGTAATGAAAAACTTACCACCCATTTTTCTAGTTTCTTATGCTCGTCCTTACCCCTCCCTTTTAATGAAGTGGCCTTAACCCTCATTTAGTTTCTTACCCTTGAAGGTTGTCAAAAATGCATATATGCTTACCATTTTCCTATGCTTAATTATCTTAGACATGGCCATAGTTTTAGCTTTCCATATTTTATATTCCTCTCTCTGTGTGCATCGATTATTCAATTTAAAAATAGCAGAGTTGATGTCCCACTTCACCAAGGTTTTATTCTAGCCCTAGTCAAAAGAGTATCTCTCAACATTGATAAAACTGGTACTCTTACTAAGGCCCTTGAGGATTATGCTGAGGAAGAGGAGGAGGAGGAGGAGGAGGAGGAATCTAGTGAAGAATCAGAGTCTCAGGAAGGTGATGCTTTTGGGGATGAAAAGGATGTGGTGGAAATTGATGCGGCTCAAAATATCGAGAGCTTAAGTCAAAGAATGTTCAAATTTTATCTGTTAATACCAAAGGGGAGTTGAGCATGCAGGGGAATCAGGTTCCTGTGAATGCCCAATTGGAGCAAAATATTGAAGCGTTGGGTCAAATGGGACCCAAGAAAGGAGATAATCATCTTGCTAAAATGGTAATGGATATTGAAGAACTGAAAGGAGACATGAGGCTAATAAATATCTTTGTTCAGTTTCTCTTTAATGACTGGCATTCTATGAAAATGCAGGTTGAAGATGTGGCCAAAATCACTAGTGGGGGTAGTCTTGAAATTATGAAAGCTAACTGCAGCAACCTCTCTAATGAGGTGGATCATATTAGATCCATATTACATAGTTATATGGAATGGATTATTGTTACTGTGAGATCCACTCTGCAACATATTCAAACCCTTGGTTAGCTGGCTAATGCGTACAGGCAAGTGGATGAGCATGAAAATTCAAAGAAAAGGAAAGGGGAGTTGTTGAATGTGACCTGGCTTCATTGGGTGCCAACATTGATTCTCCGTCAAAGGAATTGGCTAAAGTTTTAGCGGTGGAAAAAGCTAAAAAGTAATGTTTGTTTGGGTGGTTGTTTGTTTACTATGTTGTTATTTTACTTTGTTGTTAGTAAGACTTTGGTTTAGTTGGTGTTGTTATTACTCTTTTTTGTGTTTTGTATTGGATTATATGCTCATAGAGGAGCTCGACTATTATAGACCTTCTATATGTATCTTTTTGTATTCTTTGTAATGTTTTTATCTGCTCACTTTGGAGCTCTGACATGTAAGGGGTAGGGTCCCCTCAACCCTGTTTTACCTATTATAAAAAAAATAAAAAATATTAGATATAAAAATACATTACTTGTTTTATATAAATTTCCAAAACCCTAATGTAATGCTATAATCAATGTTTAAAACTTTATAAAATTATATTAAATAATATATATATTCCATATAAAATATATTTAACACCTTATATTAAATTATATATTATAATCTAAATAATTAAAAATCCAAACTTATACCTAAACCTTATTTCTATCCCTACCCTAAAAGTCTACACATATGCTTTTTTAGCTTAGGGCCTTTTTGTGTTTGTTTTGTTTTTTGCTTCTCCATGCATTTAACAATAAATTAAAGTTGAGCGGGAAAAAATAGACTGTGTCAAACAAACCCACCAACCAGGTTAAGTGCTCTTCAAACCTAAAGTAGAACATGGACAATGAGGCGTCCTAAATAGATTTTCAGACGACATCTTCCTTACATAATAATACTAGCAATCATACATGTAGTGTACGATGGAAATGTCAAATGGGATGGGGAAAAGATTTGAAAATTGAGGAAGGGAAAAAGAGGGAGAGGATGAGAGGTGATTAAAAAGGGGTTTGAGGGAGGGGAAGGGAATTGTGGTTCACTATATCGTCTATATATTGAATGCATAATTCACGTGAGTGTGAATTATATTTAAAGGGGACAAACCAAAAAATGAGGAAAATCCAAAATGTTTAGAAGTAAAAATAATTTATGAAAGGAATCCAACCAAATCTACAAGAACAAAACATCAACATTTTCATCATAATTGCATTAGTTTTTCAAATGGTTTTTCTGCTGCTTCTTCAACATTTTCATGACAATTTGTTAACTCATGCCAACTCCTACAAAGTTGAGCGAAACTTGGAAATTAAAACAAATTTTTTAAATGTCTATTACTTAGATTGGGTGACGATTGTTGTTGGTGAAAAGCATCTTGTGTCAACTGTTTCATAGTGGTATGGGAATGAAGATCAAGATAGTTCAAATATTGGAGTTTCCCAAACAAGTGTGGCAGTTGTTGTAAAGACCCACAATCTCGGAGACTCAATTTAGCTAAAGCTTCTAAATTGCCCAAACGTGTTGGCAGTTGGACGAGGTTTCCACATCCACTTAGATCCAACTCTTCCATCTGGGTTAATAATGAAAGCTCCTCATGAAGAACCTTCATTTTCTCAAACTCTATCAGTTTCAAGATCTTTAAACCATGTAGCCTCCCAAAAACACTTGCAGTTTTAAATCTACGATGATATAGACCTCCATACCAGATCAAGACTTTCAATTTCGAGGACATTTGCGAGTCGATATCGTATAATCAATAACAAACCTTAAAAGCAATAAGTTGCGACTTGTTTAATCACTTGTGAAGAAGTAAAGCTAATTAGGGGTTTCGTGAACAAGTTGCAAAGAAAAGATTAACATATGACTTGCCTTGGCTAGTTGGAAATCATCCTTCTTGTCCGGTGTATGCAATACTCTTATGTGGAGCTAAAATGATTTCCATCCATACTCCATTCAAGAACTTCGTCTTTGTATGGGATTTGGAATATAAATGTTCGAGAATAAGGGGATGTCGTCACGTATTCTCAATATTTCGTTGATTTGCGGTATTTACATGGTGCCAACAACTCCCATTTTTGCACAAGAGTTCCAAGCAAGCATCCTGAAAACGGAGGGATCGACATGATACAAGTGCGGAGTGAGGATTGCATATCCTTTAATCATATCGGCAATCATTTCATCCTGAGAAGTGATAAGAAGTCTGAGATTCTTGAAGTTGTTTTGTAAAATTTTCCAAAGATGTTCCCGACCACCATGTAATTGTCCATGTATATGAAACTAGATGCTTTCTCCTCTTATAGTTGAATCATCTTCATCTGGAACTGACACAACTGTTGAAAAGTTTCATCCTTGAATATTGAGTCTTGCCACAACTACGTTTGCAAGAGTTGTTTTCCCATACATGCCTTTTTATGCTGCTTTGTGATTTGTGCTTTCCATTTTCCGAGGGGAAGAAGATTTCATGCCATTTTCAAAGTGATGTGGTCTGGTTTTACTCACCCTCATTTCTCTATCGATTTGGGGATTTTGACGTGAAAGAACACTTTGTGATTTTGGGATTTTGACATGAACGACCAAAGGCTCTTTCTCACAAGTTCATCATATTTTGGCATAACAAGCACTTTATTTGAGATACAAAGGCATGGACCACATTGAAACTCGAGTTAAAATTATAAATTTAGCAGCATTGCATATTTGCAGCAAATTTAGAAGCTTTGCACTCTTCTAGGACAGCGTTAAATGCAACTCTTATTAATGGTCGTCCTAAAGTCGGTGCCATTATGGGTTAAATACTCCCTGCACACATAGATAAATATGTAACCCTATTAACCCCTCATTTACTATGTACAAATTGAATGATATAGATTTATATCTTTATTTAATTGGGTTCAAATGTATTTGAAGGGAAATTACTTCCTATCACCATTTTGTTTGTTGTATGCAAAAGGAGAAGAAGAAGAAAAATATTGAGGATTGGGAGGTGATTCATTCATGATGATATCTAGTTGTATTGATTTTTTTCTTCTTCGAGAACCTATGCTATGTGTACGGTAGCCTTTGCAACACCAATCATGTGGTAGATGAGGGATTCCACTTCATTTTTTCCTACTCTTTATCTCTTATTTCGAATAATTTTTTTATTGATTAAAACATTAAAAGTGCCCTTTCATATTATCCCACCGATGTATTTGAAAGATTTTTTTATTTCGCTCTTCCCCGACGTGAATCCCTCTGTTTATCCATTCTCACACCAATTTTTAATTTAACAAGTTATGAGATTCAAAACTTTTATTACTATAGATAGATAGATAGATAGATAGATAGATAGATTGATTGATTGATTGAAACACACTTTTATATTGATATAATCAATAAAAGCGCATTGGGTTTCACATCAAAAAAATGGGTGTAGAAGTCACACCCCAGAATGCAACACACCAAGCACACATGTGCCACGGGATACAAAAACCAAATGAACAAACAAAAATTCAAGAGCGACAACTAAGCAACAAAAAACATGGTGGATGGAAGAGGAGGAAGAGAAGGCGGCTGCACAAAACATCACCCCAACCCGTTATAGGGGGTCGAGGGAAGTCGGAGAAATATCCCACCCATTTCTATACTTGAGAGGTTAGAGAATCATATACGGTAGGAGAAATAGAGAGAGACAAATGTGGAAATTTATCTGGGGAACATCCCATATGTAACAAGAAGTTAGAGAATAAGAAAGCTAACCAAAGCCACTACCATTGTCTTTGGCCTGGAGGAGGAGACCCCCAACCAAATCTGTCACCTTCTTGAGGGTGGGGAGGGTCCCCAGTCATTGCCATCACCGAGCCCTTTGGAAAACACCACGGGCATGCTGCTAGGGGAGGGAGTTGTGCAAGCAAGCCCGGGCACTTTGCCATTATCGAGCACCTTAACCCCGAGATTGAGAGTGGAAGGGGGAGGTAGGAACGTCGTTGCTGCAGAGAAGGATGACATGGAGGGACGAAACCCAACTGACTGAGTATGAGGCACAACCCAAGTGGGTGAGAAGATCTTATATATGTTCCACCTCCACGTGAACTTTCTCCACCTGGACCTAGATATGAAGAAAAACATAAGCAATAATTCCAATTTTAGTATACACAGAAAAATCCATGCTAAGAGAAGTTTTATTAAAAATAGAATCATTTCTAATCTTCTAAATGTTAACTAAAGTTTGTGTATGAAATATATTCCAAACTTTGTTTAATTTTTCAGGAAGCAAGGTCAAGTCCCCCATAAAAACAATTTTCCAGGTGAAGGGTTCATGGTGGAAAGGTTGGAAGAGGGAGTGAATCCACTCCCAAGAAGATTGCAAAAGGGGGAAATACGAGATTAAATGCACAAGAGACTCGGGTTGTTGATAATTAAGACACAAAGGATTAGAAACCCCAAGATATTGAAGAAGTTTACCAACATAAAAACCTTGATAAAGAATGCACTTGAGAAAATGAAATGTTTTTGGTTTAATGTGAGGTTTCCAAATGGTATTGAATCTACACTTCCAAACTCTATGTGGGGATTTAAGCTTCCGATAATTTTCAATTTTTCATACGAGAATGTGGGCAAGAGCTAGAAGTCGATAACCAAGTTGGGGTTTGTGTCGATTAAAGGGAGTCGTCGTAGGCTACTGCCAATCATGCCACCAATGAATGGGAGGAGAAACCCCAATCTTGTGAAGAATATCCTTAAGTATGGCATTCTAAAGTTCCTGTATAGATTCTTTGTCTCCATGTTTGAGGTTGAATTGTGCTTTGATAAGAACCCAGGGCTTTCAAGAGTGGGTAGCCTTGCAAAATAGATCCCCAAGTAGTTTGATTCCATGCTTAAAAATCTTAAGACTTTTAATCCATGGAACCATAGAAAAGGGAACATTGTGAAAATTAATAACAGGAGACCACCATAAAGAGTGTGAATTGATGGAAATCCCGGTTCTGAAACCATCCCCACCCAAATTAGGTGAGGTTTGACCAGCTCCCATGCCTTCCAGATACTCTTCATAACAAAATTTCCTCTAATTTTAACTGGCATAGGGGAGAGCAACAAGCTTTTTAGACCCAAGTTTTTCTAGGATTGTTTTCCAAAAGGGGAACCTTGAAAGATACAGTGACAAAGAAAGATTTTCCAAGCCTCGGATCCTTCTAAACCCCGAAAATCCACTTGACACTTAGAGAAACACCTTGTAGCCAAATGTTAATAATCCTTAATCAACCAACATCCTTAGGAGAAAAACACATGTCCCAATCGACTTTGTGGAAGCCTTTGTGCCCATGTGTGTTGGCCCATAAAAAATCTCTAAGTAACTTCTCCACTTAGCATATGAAGCCTTAAAGGGTGACCTATAGGAGGAGTAGTAGACATGAGTAGTAGCTAACACCTTAGAGTAAATCTGAAACTTACCAGCAAGAGAGAAAGACTTGGTAATCCAATAAGAAATATTTTCTCAACTCGTTGGACCACATAGGACCAAAGAGTGGTAAGAGTAACCTGGAAAGAAAATGTGATGCCAAGAAACTTGAACTGAACCTTGGGTTGAATCCATTTCTAAGTAAATCCTTTCGTCTTATGGGATCCATATATTTTCTATAGCATTGACTCTTTTTCTATTGAATGGAAGAATCTTAAGCCAAGAAAAATATATCTAGGCAATACAAAGTGTTGTTCACAGTTTCTTCATTCTCAATTAAGGTTAAAAAAATCATCAAGCAAAGTGGCCATTAATAAGATGTTGGTTTGAATTAGGAAGAGAAATTCCCTTAACTAACCCTTGAGAAGCATACCTGGCAAGGAGGTTCCTAAAACCCTCAACAAAAAGCACATATAGAGCGAAAGATAATGGACATCCTTGTCGAATGGACATATGAAGCTCAAACATGTCATATTGGACTCCATTAATGGTGAGCCTGACATTAGCATCTTAGAATAACATATTAACAGATCAGATGAATCTAGGGCCAAACCTAAGATCTTGTAACATGGAAATAATGAAAGTCCATTCAATCTTGTCATAATATTTTCAAAATAAATTTTGATGAAGAGAGCCTTTTGATTGGATAATATTTCCCACTCCATACCTTCCCAAACAACAATAATGTTATCCAAAATGAATATACTCTTAATGAACCTAGTTTACTTGTTATGCACAATAAGAGGCAAGAGATTATGGATCCTGAAGACCAAGGCTTTGGCTATGATTTTGTATGACATGTTCAACAGATTAATTGGCCTCCATCTAGTGACGAGTTTAGGATCTCTAGCTTTGGGGATAAAATTAATATTACCTTGATTAATCAAAGACCCGAGAGAATTGGTCTCCACAGCTTGACAATAAACATGACAAATATTAGGCCCAACAATATCCCATAACACCTGATAAAACTCACTTGGAAATTCATCAATAACAGGAGCTTTATCTATCTTCATTTGCATAACAGTTCCTTAAGATCATCAATAGAAAGGGGGCGATCACATGCAACTCTCTAGGACTAAGACAACTTATAGGAACCACCGAAGACACACTGCAAAAAGTAGCATACCTTTGGGGAGAGTAAGGTTGCATTGTAAAAACACCATGTTAGTGGTGAACAAAGGTCCGTAGGACATCCAAAAGGTCATTGATTCGACCGAAACATCCTTGATAACTCGGATTGAACTGGAGGTGTGACGAGGTCCAAGAAAAGTAAAACATTCTTTGGTTACTCTATCACTAATATTGATCCAACGTAGTCAAGCTCGAATTTGAGCCAATGTAGTCGAGCTTGAATTTGAGCCCCACAAGCCTAATAGACTTCTTCCATCCTAAGTTTTTGATGCCATTGCGCCACCTTGGTTTCAAATGTGTAAAATGTGATCCACAGTTCTCTTATGCTGCAGGTGAGTAGTGTTAAGGTAGAATTGGGATATCTAAGGTTTGACAAGAGCTAGGTGCCACACAATTTCAAAAAAATAGGTGATTGATCTAAAATCAAGGCCCCTTCCCAAATAGAAATGGGTCTACGAATTGGTGGATAAAGAAAACACCCTTTGTGCGGGAGGAATGCATGATCAAGCCGTTTGAAAAAAATTCATCACCTTGTCTGCGAGGTTGGACTCGTGAAATAGGGTGCATCGAGAGGCATGTCAAAAATAGTGGTTAGTATAAAAAATTCCAATCTTGTTGCGCATGTAGAACCATGCTTCTTGCTCACCAACACACCACCGCATAGGAAGACGACCCACTTTATCATCAGTAGACTTCACCATGTTAAAATCTCCACACATAATCCAATGCACATCGGGTAGGTCATCAACAAGCCACCACTAGAGTAAAGATCATTCAACAACATCATTGGAAGCATAAATGTTAGCAATACCAAAAATATGATTATGTAAATAAAAAGGGACCACACAACCTAATGCGAGGGGTTAGAGCCCCAAGAAATAATAGATTGTTGTAGAGAAGGAGAGAGAAGAGTAAGAATGGCTCCTTTCTTAGGCTTGTGATTGGAATGATGAAATATGTCACTTGGACAGATAGTACAAGTTGTAGATTGGAGAAGAAAGCCAATAAACTTATCCTCCTGCAAGCAAAGAACATGACCAAAATTTTGACAATTATACCTAATCGTGTATCGATAGGTCTATTTGATAAGCCCAAGAATGTTCCAAGAGAACACTATCATTGAGAACTATCAAGGTTCATGCCAAATTCCTCCTCAAGGCCCCCCAAGATGGTGAACTAGTTTGTAGAAATGGAAGAGCCAACGATTTTTGAAAAAGGAACATAATCACTTATCTAAAAATGACGTCTCTGTGCTTTGGGACATATTCACCATCCTATGGAGGATAAAGGCTACGAGAACATGTGCACATGGAATTGTTGCCAAAAGTGTCAATATTTTCTTGACAATGAGGTTATGAAATCACAAGCATTGGTGTAATTGATTACGTCACAAGCAGGGAACGATGTACTAGAGGAGCCATCGAGTGCTTATTGGCTGAGGGAGCTAGAGTTAAAGAAGACCCTCCAATGGTTTAGTTAAAAAATTGTTGAGGTTTAGGGTTTTTCTTATTAATGACCATTTTCTAACCCTCACTTGAGGAAGAGGATGGTTCAAGATTGACACTTTTCTTTTCGGTGGCATGCAAGGAAGAGGAAGCCATTAGAGGATTCCCGAATCATATGATCAATGGACTGAAAACAAAATCAAGTATCAGGAAAATTAATATAAAGGAGTTGTTAAAGGAACCGGGTGTCACCCACTTGTATATTGATGAATTCTTTGAGGTCTTTGGATAAATCAACTTCCACATAGACTCGACGTTGTGGGTAGTCAGCATAAAATTTATTCGGTTCATGGCAAATGAATCGACCAATGGGTTTGACCAGGTCTTCCACAAAACTCCATAGGGGTAACAATAAACTAGGAAATTCCACCTAGATAGGAAATGTATGATTAAAATGTTCATAAACTTGGAAATCATGCATCCATGGAGAAAAGATGACCAGAGTGTTCCTAATAAACCATGGACCATGATTCATAATGGCCATGCAGTGCTCAAGGTTGGAAAAGTGGAACAAAAGAAACCTTGGTAAGATTCTGAACACCCTCAAGTCTGACACCATGGCCTTGTCAATGGTTGTGAATCCACTGTTTAAGGACACTCTCTGGGGGACATGGCCAATGAAATACGTAACCAAAGTGAGATATTCAAGCCAAGAGAAAGTATTTATAAATTGAGGTAAATATAAAACAACATCAAGCTCAGGCAGAGGAGGGTCATTACCTTGTCATAAACCTTCGGGAAAAAATTACGAGTTCATTTCTTTTCTGGAGGAATTTTCATTCAAGCTCCTGTTACCTAAACCTACATCAAAAGATGTAGGAATATCTGGCTGCCATTAAAATAAGCGAGCGCCACCACCTAAGGGGGAAAAAATCAATTAAGAGCAATAAACCACTAAATAAATGTCTCACCTTAATAAAAAAGTGGTGTGATAGGCATTATGGTGTCGTAGACTCAAGAATAACACTCAAACCCTAGCAGAGCACCCAATATTTACTATATATGCATTATACGTATTATTTCTTAATATATTTTATTTCTTACTATATATATATATATATATATATATATATATATTCCTTATTTAGATTTTAAATTCAATAATTAATACAATTGATTTTTTTGTTTATAAATATATTCAAATTAAGGAAATTACTTAAACAATTTTAATGATATAATATATATAATACATATAGATTAATCATTTACATGACATCAATGAAGTATACAATCTAGTCATTAAGACATATATAAGTGAATATATATTATGCTTATTGTATCTTAGTATTTCACTTTGAATAATCATAAAGGTTTATATGCTAAAAGTATATTGTTTTTCCAATGATTTCTTAGTTGCAATACTTTGGTTGTAAGATACTTGCAATACAAAGTAATTTCTACTCTCTACATTAGGTATACACATAACTTAAAATCAATTAAATAAACACAAGGTGATAATATTTTCCAAGTCAACAAGAATTTTAAGCTCATGATCAAACTTGTACAAATGTATTCATAGCAATATTATCTAAAAGGAAAGTACCATTTTTAATACTTTTGCAAAATGCAAGTAGTAAATCAATCTAAGGAGAGAAATGAAACTTCCATGAACATTTTATTGAGTAGAGATAAGAAAAAACATTCTTATATCAATAGACAAACCTACAATGTTTAAATTTAGGAGGATGAAGGATCAAATGGAGATTCTAATTCATTTCTTTTCCTTAACCACTTACAATACAAAGTTTTTCACATTTAACTTTCAAAGCCACATTTCAAGTATACTTTACAAGGATCAAAATTTAATCTCTAAGGACCATTATTCACAATACATCACAAAGCTCCAAAATACATCTTTTCCAAGATTACAAAATGGATGATACAAGTTACATTGGCTACAAAATGGAACTGATTTATTCTTCACTTGATCTCCAACAAGGTCAACATGGAACAACCAAAAAGAGGAGGGAGAAACACTCTCCACCCAACCTTCTCAATGGAAGGAGTAACTCTCCCATTGACCCCCGAGCCCCAACAAAGTAGGAATATCCACATGTTATCCCAAATGAGCACAACAAAAAACAAACAATCAAACAAAAACAACCTTTCAATGGAGCAAACAACACAAAGGATTCTCACTAGAATCCCAAAAAGAGAAGAAGTAGCCATACTCTCCTTATGCCTCCCAAGTGAGATGGTAAGAATCCATCTCACACTCCCTCTAATAAAATAATTTCACTCCAACCCTTTTTCCTCCACTCTTCTGAAAGACATTGATTATTGCCAAATAAAACATATAATGCATCCCTCTATAAAGCCTACACACATAAAAACTTTATCCCTCCATTTTACCAATAAGATTTGATTATTGCTTTGTTTACCAAGTAAACCCCTTTTACCTCCACTCTTCCGAAAGGAATTGATTATTGCCAAGTTTGGATACTTTTCTCCCACACCATTCCTATGAACATTTACTACCCAATCCCAAATTTGATGAAGCAAAAGAAAACACAAGCAAGAAATAATCAAGCAAAAGAAATAACTAAGGTAAAATAGGCCTACCTTTGGGCCATCTTGTCCACTTGAGAAATCCAAAATCCAAGCAATCTTTCACAAGTTCTTCTTCAAAAAGGCTCTCCAATAAAAAAAAATTGTGATAAATTTTCCAACAAAATGGCATGTAACCTCCTCCCCAAATTAAAACACATATATATAAATTTAAGAGGGAAGGGTGATGTGAAGGAGTACACAAGTCAAACAATCAATTAAATAAGGTGTAAGAAAATGTGTAAGAGAGGTATGGGGTGGTCAAATCAAAATACACATGGGTGTAAGGAAGTTTCCTTCCACACTCCAAAATTCTCATCCCAAGGCAATCACCAAAATCAAAATAAGTAAAAGAAATCAAATCAAATCAACCAAAGAGTGTAAAAGAGGAGAAAATTCCCTCATAAATGAGAAAAAATACCTTTTTGTCCTTCAAAAATCCCACCTACCCCATGGGTATGGGCTTGGGGACATTTTTAGGAGTGTGGAGCAAGGTAACCCTTCTCCACACTCTTTGAAAAGTGGGCCTAAAAGAAAATTCGAGTTTGCACTTTGAGTGTAAATTACTCAACACAAAGAAAAAAAAACATAATTAATTTGTCTCAAACATAATTAACTAACCCAAATAAACCTACTTAACCAAAATAAAAATAAAATAACTTTTCAAATGTTACACAAGGTAAAATGTGACAAAATTTATTCAAAAATTAAACACAAAATAAATCACAATTTACACAATCACTTGACATAAATTTAGACACACACACACACAAGTGCTCATTAGGTGACCCTGGCTAACACGTGGCATTCCTAGGTTGTTGGCCTTCTCCCTTCCTCAATTTGGTATTTTATATTTTTCTTTGAATTTACCTATTCATCACCTACACACTTCAAACAAGCATCATACCGCACAACCTAATATACGTCCTAAAATAACCATGTGAAAAGGAAATAAATCCCAACACGAGATACCTAAGCAACTCATCATACAATTCACAATCAAAATCAATAATTAAAATGAAATTTCAATTTCATTATGAACATCTACATATATGATTCAATTGGAAGATTTCAAACTTTTAATTATGTCTCATAAATAAATTTAACTCATACATCTATAGATATCATGATAATTCTATCCATAATCAAACATGTAAACACACATATAGAATTTTGGTCATACACATATAATCCCTACAAGGTTAGTTCAATAAATCAAATAATCATATAAATGTGAAAAAATATCCCTGCATGGTTAGTGAAATAAAACAAGTAGGCCATACTGGTATAAAATGTCTATGGCACTATGTGCCTCAAATCATATAACTCATAATGTCTATCATCCAAGTCATCTAGTGTACTGAAAGTCAAAATCATATACATATGCATTGAAACAAAAATGAAGGGATATCAGCCAAGCAGTAAACAATGTGTAAAGGGAGTGGGCACTACATCATAACTTCTATAAGTAATAATGATTATATATTCCCTCATATGTGGATTCAAGTGTAATTACGTCTACTATGCTCCTTGTCAATAAATTAGATATACATAGTGCTAAGTTCCCTTTAGATCATGTAGACTAAATTTAACATCTAGTTCTTAATATGCCTATACATGATGACATCTATTTTAAATGAAACAATGTCACTATAACTACTATAAATGGTGAAGTACAACCCTTGAATTAGTGTCTTAGTGTTTGTGTAATAACTCCTCAAGAGGTACTTTCTCTCATACATGTGGTAGGTGAGTTATAATGTCATATACATACTTTGACCTAAGAGAGTATTGTTTACTATGTTGTTGTTGATTCTAATATAATACATGATAATCCCATATGACGTAAAATATTTCAATCAAGTTTTCCTTATTAACTTTTCATGCCTAAATTATAATTTTTAATGGGAATTATAACCCTTATCTACACCTTAAGTACTATAGGTATGTGATGGCTATCTATAACAATGATTGATTACTTTTAAATTCCTTTCCATAAAACCTAATTGAAGATGCAATGTATTAGTTTACCCACCTTCCTAGTGGATATATGATAACATTATTATATCTTGATGACACTTTTATCATTCATGTTACTGATAATAAATTTCCAAAACTTACATATGACCATTTACTCTCCTTACATTAAGGCATAGAAAAACTATTTACTGATTATATTTCACACTTTATAGCCAATATGAAACAATTAATGTACAAACCAATGGTTCTTAAATGTAATATATATTTTATTGAGGCCTCACATTAAAACTCAAGATAATTTACTATATGACATATGTGATTTATTTAATTATATATGTTTTTGTTATTAATATCAAGCGTGAGATTGTTCATCCACATGCCTTCACAAATTCCCATTATGTTTATTTTAACTCATCCATGCAGCCTACATCCACCACTCCATGTGATCCTCCTTCCTTTTTAGATTTAGTTAAGGTGTTGCATGAAAAACATTTACTATCATATTACACCTTAACATAGAACTACTATGAAGAATCCTTCACTTCCTAAACATGAACTGTTATACTTTGATAGTCTATTTATCATATGCATGATATTTTTATTACCCTACTTGATAAATTACTTCTTTGAATACCTTCTACTACACATCATCCACCACATTGGTCATAATATTAAAAATTCCAACCTTGTTGTAACTTCTATTGCATTAATGGGCATTGTAATAAAAAGTTTTATGTGCTATATCAAAAATTAAGTGGCTTGAAGACAAATGAATTATATATTATGATAAATAAAAATAAACGTAGATATTTTCCTCCCCTTTGACACCATCCTCCAAAGACTGCAATTCTTGATGATAGTATCTCCATGGACAATCTAGTTTCAAAACCTCTTATAAAAATTTTCCATCCTAATGTGGTTATTTATAATCCACCAATACAAAAATTTTAACTCAAATGGGTTACAAAGGAACAACAATTTTTAGTAATATATACTCAATTTAGTTATATATCTTCTACAATAATGACAATACAATCATTCATTAAACAACTAGTACTTCATGTGTAATCCTTTACTATGCATCCTGGTGATCCAAAGTGATAACATATACTTTATTAGGTTAGACTAGCATGAAGTCTCAACTCACATTTCATCATGCTTGTTAGTCCTATTGTTTAAATATGATGTCTCTTTTTTTTATGCCTAAGGGTATATGAGGATTACCTTTCTTTATTTATTAAAAACTTGTTTCCTCGCCATTCACTTTCCTCCTACGTACTTTTGTGTTTGGACTTATTTCACTCCCTTTACTTGTGATACAAACATCAATACTTATTTCCATATTTTCTCATCCAAATCAATTTTATGATATTTAATCAATCATTTATACTAAAAACAACCATCATAGTGAACACATGTTTCACCTTAGATTCTACATTACTCAAACAATTCAATTTAATATAGATGCACCACATTAAGATAATACTAATAAAGAATATCATCACACAATAACACCATATGAAATCAATATAAATACACACATATACATATCATATGTTCAAAAATTATAATACAATAACGGTTACACCCTTCTCAAAAATTTCTATAAATGTCAAGATCTCAAGGCTTCCCCTACATCTCTATGACCAAGGGAAAGTGATCATGATTTATACTAGTGTAGCCTCTCTTGTAGTGTCCCTATCGTGCAATGGCCTCGTCATATTGTGCATATAAACTCACAAATTTTGTCACCAAATACTATGCAAGATCCTTCCTAGGTGGAGTATGAGGTATCAATGCTAACTCTTCTTGATTCTCATCTCACTCACTATGTAATATAATTCACGTAATAGATACCATGGCTATGGGGTCAAATAATTATGTAAAATCCCCATCCATATTATTGAATATCTCTAACATAACACTAACCATAACATTTATGGGGATGTTCCTTATTAATATCCTCAAAAATTCATTCTTCATCATCATTCAATAGATTTCACCGCATGAACATTATAAATAAATTTATTAACTAATACTCGATTAAGTATATTATAAATATATACCAATCAATTCATTACATGACAAACAATCACCAAATACTTACACCAAATAATGAACATGGCTATGACATCATCCGTGGGGGATATCCATCACCTAGACCATCCCATCCTATAGGTGGGGGAATACCTACTCCATCTTCTCCTCCCGAAAGTTGTCCATATCCTAGACTATCTATGATTACAAGACACAAAAATACCCATTAGGAATCTACCCACCATTAATTATAAGCTATGGTGCATCGTACATCATCCATGACACCTACAACCACTATGAAGTCAACATTATTGGTAAGTGGGAGAAATACTTATGCTAATGTTAGTCCTAACTAATTACTATCTCTCAAAGCTATGTGTATCGATATCCTCCATACGTATAGGACTGGAAGAACACCCTTTACTAGTAAAAACTAGAACATCATGCACTCACATTGATATAGTTATCCCATCTCGGGATCTCAAACCTCTTACCGATAGTCCACCACACTCTATACAAGTCTACGAAATCCTCTCGCCCATCATCTTAAATCTCTATATAGTCTCCATATGATTCCACTTATGGTCAACCTATCTAATACATATTGATATGATGTGGTTTCCAAGTCCCGCCTCTTGTTCCGCGATGCAAATATCTCTAGATGGACCCAATCATCCCTAGGATCTCCGACCATCCACACTATAGCTATATTCTAATAGTCCCATTTATGAAATAATGTCAAAACCAACACACCACCTTTTTGGCTCTCCAAAATAATCTTGTATAAATATATGTACAAATGAGCCAACATATTATGGCCCCTGTGTATCTAACACCATCATCCTTTATAAACCTGGAATATCTACTACATCTTATACGAGATTAAAACCTCACCACCATATACTACCACACATTATGCTAATAATATTGCAATAAATTTCCACATTTGTGGAACCCTATCTATCATACTCAAACTTAAGAAAATGGTTAAATCTACAAGGCATCCTCTCACCAACCAAAATCTATGTGCTTTGCACATCTAAAATGACACATCTACTAGTAAGTCTTGTACCATATCTTCCTTTAGAATGAACTACAAAATATGGTAGAAATATTTTAAATTCATGGTCATATACGCTATGGGGAGACATAAAGTATAAGTATTTGGATTTCATCACTCACACACTATGGTGATCAAATGCATATTTGGGGGCCACTTCCCCAATCTAGCTACATGACACAAACTAGATTTTTCCAACACATACCAACCATCATCATCCAGGCCAAGAAAATAAGGGTCTCTATGAAATGATCACCTCAAAACTCCCTAAGATGCACATCTATTAGAAATTATAGACCAATTAACACACATTAGATAATTTATAATCCAGAAAAAATCTACAATAATCAAATGACATGCTAATTATCAAAATGTACAACTACACTCACTCCTTTCAATACTAGTTTGGGATTCTACAAATATGGTCAAAACTATACAACTTAGGTCGAGGACCCTACAAAACTATACATTCTAACCCCAAAGTAAAAAATGGGCCATCTAGTCCTATATACCATGATGATATCAAATTTATGAATTTTATTTTATTTACAAATATACTCAAAATCACCTCTATTTTACAACAAAATCAATTCGTTTTAACATTTACTAGTTCATTAATTTTTCGTGCCCAAATGACATATGCTACTCAGTCAAATTACAAGCATAAATCCTCTCTAAGACGTGATATCATATCTCTCCGAGAGCATACATCGTATCAATCACAATAAAACTAAAAATAAAAGTATTATTTAAATTTTCTACCATGTTACTTATATTAAATGGTCCCCTTTGGTAATATAGTCACATGCCTTGACCTACTCCTATCAACTAATTAATACCTCAAACTTCTATACTCTATATCTTGCGTGTAATTTCTCTAATTTTCATCTTTTTTGTGGCATTGGGATTTTTCCCCATATTTCCATACTAAAATATGATGACACTTCATTTGAAATCTATTTGGGTCCCACAATCCTTATTTTTAACAATGTTATTTACATGCTCTATGCCTATGTACTCACTATAATACCATTTATAAGTTATTATTCATGGTAATTTAAATACACTCCTATTCTATTCTATCAAGAATAAATCTCCCTTCTGCACTTTCTATATTTAAACACTCAAATTTGGTAATTTACTCTTTGACATTGATCATTTTGACAATGCACTCTTACTAATACAAACAAACTCTTTCCATCCCTACTCAATATATCATAAGGTCTCTTGTCTAAATTGCTTAGTCATGCACACTTATTTTTCAACAAACTTATAATAATTAAATGCATAAATTCCATTAAAAATTTCACTTGATAGGATGTGTTCTTCATTTTCTATGTTTCTCATCCATGTGCAAAAATGTCCAGCTTTTTTCATCTTGAGATATTTGGTCCTGACCAACTTGTATGGTTTTGAACCGACATATCCTCCATATTTTCTTTCAATTTCATATTCTTCATTGGATCAATACTTTCCTGGGTCATCCTTTCCATGATAATTTCCTTGAGCCATATATATGCAAGTTAACACCACCTCATTTTATAACCTAGAAATCATATGGAACTACGCCTGACATACTCTCTTGCAACACTTAAAAATGCACCTAAGGATCCGTAAATTTGGCCAAAGCTCATGTGCAATCATTAGTGTAACAATCACTATAGGTTTGAATCATCATACTAGGTTACGGGATCATTTTATCTCATTTACAACCACTTAAACATCCCCACTTCAAGTATTAATGATATCCCAACTCAATTCAAGCATTGTCAAATAGGTTCCAATTTCCAAATATATTTGCATTCATTCAAATATCACATGCTAGGTGGAGAGCGATAAGAGATTTGAGGCCTCTTTAGATTAGTGTCGATTTTGGTGGTGAGATAATTACACTTCAACCCAAGTAATGTTTGTTTTTAGGGTCTCCTACCCATTACTATGGTTTTATATCTTACTTATAATGTTTAAGGGGCCTCAAATAATGATCGACAACTTTGGTTTGATAGTGAAAAAAATTTCTAGCAAACGACACTCCAATAAATTTATAGAGCCATATTTAGAGAAGGTCTAGAACTATATAGTAGGGTAAAACCCATATGGATGGTTCGATAGATCTATACTTGTCCTATACTAGGGAAATTTCTAGTCACATTTTTAGAATGAATAACTCTTAGGTTTAGAACTCCTAGTTCCATCACTCTACACACCTAGAACTTTCCAAATCCATATGTAGTCAGCTAAGTGCACTCATTCCCTTTTGTTTTCAAGTTAATATTTTATGTTTTAAATTAGTTGAAACAATTAATGCATTTTTTTGATATTATATAGTTAATTTTGGAATTTAATCAATTAGAATAACCCCATGTACCTCCCCTTACATCCATTTAGTGTACTTAACTTGCTAGTATAGATAAACATAATAAGCATGTAAACACTAGACAATCGTATACTATAATATTAGACACATTCTCTATTTCAAAAACTTATACATATTCAATACTCCTCTATCATGACTTAGTCTCTACTTTACACCTTCTACAAAATTAATAATAATTTATCAATCATTATATCTCTTCCACAATTATAATTTTTTATTTGCAAATTCTACCAATAAACTTACTTTATCTAGTCACTACTTCTAATATTGACACTCACAAGAAACACAATGTTAATCCAATTTCTATCAAAGACTCTTGTTCTTAGCATACTATTCAATGCTAATGACACCAATTAAATTTCTATCAACACTTATATATCAAGCAATTCTATTTTTTATCATCCATTTCATCAAAGTAGGAAAACTATATGGGTTGGCTATGCAAGGCCATCCCATTCTTTGTACAAATCAATATGAAAAATGAAGGATCAAATAATAAACCTTTTATACAAAGATACAATGAAAACTAAGGTTACTAATTTGTGGGTAATTATGTAAGGTTATACTCTTTCCTATAAAAATTGATATACATGCTTAAACAATCAAATGGTCAAATTTAAACACAAAGATCCATTGAATACTAAGTTACAATGCATTTTTACAAATTCAGGGAAAAATACCTTTTTATCTATACGAAAATTACAAACAATATGCCCATATGCATAGTAATGACTATACGTGGTTTGTTATTTCAAAAAAATTCAGACCTATATTTTTTTGAAGTGACATGGTCTTTACAATATGGGAGGCATTATTTAGCTTCCAACTATGATGCCTTGTAACTCTCTTCCCTGGTGACATGAGACTCAATTCCCTCAAAATGATCAAAGACTTGTAAGGAATTGATCAACCCCAACACTTTAAAATGCTAGGTCAAATATCTTCAAGTCTCAAATATACTTTTTACATGTGTTATGACATTCTACACCTATACCATGCTACTCCTTATCTCTACATGGGTAACATCAGTGGAACATATTATTGACCACATTTTGGTTACTATGCCAACATGTTATATAGTCTCTTATACTTTATAACTATCGGAAAACTCTTCTCCTATAAAATTGTAAATTTTATTCACTTTCATTAAATAGGGAGTTTAAACACTAAAATATGTTAGGATTCATTTAGTGTGTCCATTATAATGTGTGTGAGTTTTATATTATGTAATATCTAGTTTTGAGTTGTACATAACAACTCACACATAGATAATTAGTAAGTAAGAGGTTAGATTGGTTCTTGATAGTATCCATCTCCTTACTTATAGGAGATCATAAATTATATAAAAATGTAACCTTTATTCATGAATAATATATGTTGTTGACCTTATTTTACAATTGGCATCAAATATGGTACAAATAACCATATAATTGAATCTATATGGTGCCATGAACCATGGATGGCGGTGGTATGCTCAGGTTGCATAGGAGTTATTTTAATACTCATCCAGACACTCCATGTAAATATTCATACACGATTATGCATAATAATATGGTGACAACACACCATGTTTGAATTAATGTAAATAACTATGAAGGTTAGACGGTTTCCTTACACTCGATAAAGTAGAATGTGAATAAGTGTCAAAGTTGTTCCTAACAAGTGTGACTTTCAACACACACACACACACACACACACATACATACATAAATACATACACACACACACACACACACACAGAGATATATATATATATATATATATATATATATATATATATATATATATATATATATATATATATAATATAAACATTTTATATATATATATATATATATGTATATATAAAATGTTTGAAGGTCTTAAAATGTGAATGAAATAATCTTGATTTGAGATTATTTACTCTGCAATACTTGGTCAAATGGATAGCTCAAGATAAGGTTTGACATATGTGCATATTTCTGTTGGAAAAATAGATTCCAAACAAAAGAAAATGTACAAAAAAGAGACAGAGAACAACATAAAACCAAAAATATTAATATATTTAGTCTAATAATATATTTTACAAAAGATTAAAGTTTTTTTTTCTTGTTGTAGCAGGATCTCTAATTCCTCAATTTTTTGTATACTACTTCTCTTCATACATGTTATGATCTTGAATTGTTATGCTCTATTCTTATTGTTTTTTTGTTTCTAGAAGCTACTCTATTTTTACACACACTTTTATTTTATTATGTTATGATTTTTCTCTATTTCACTACTACACAATTTGGTTCTTGGATTATTTTTTCCTCCTTGCACTCACACTTTTCTAAATCTAGGCTTGTCTTTCTTTCAAAACTGCTCTACACTTTTTCTGCTATGTATATATATATATATATATATTCTTCATAGATGTACACTAAAAACAAAATCATCTTGTACTCAATTAAATTTCATTCCCTCCAAATGGATAATTTCAAAATATGAGCACCCAAACAAGCATTAAATGCAAAGCGGAAGGTAGGTAGAGGAGAGGGAAAATTAAAAATATAGACAACATTTTGCTAAAGATTACAAATATTTAACACTCCCCTTAATATTGAGCCACTAAAAACTCATATAAAACATCCTTATGCATAAAATAAACTATAATCACTACAAAAACTAATTGTAGATCTCTTGAGTAAGTATAGAATCTCAAGATCTAGTGGCGGTAACCTCCTGAAGCTTATTGGATGTATCTCCAAAGCTAGTTGTATATATATATATATATATATTCTTCATAGATGTACACTAAAAACAAAATCATCTTGTACTCAATTAAATTTCATTCCCTCCAAATGGATAATTTCAAAATATGAGCACCCAAAAAAGCATTAAATGCAAAGCGGAAGGTAGGTAGATGAGAGGGAAAATTTAAAAATATAGACAACATTTTGCTAAAGATTACAAATATTTAACACTCCCCTTAATATTGAGCCACTAAAAACTCATATAAAACATCCTTATGCATAAAATAAACTATAATCACTACAAAAACTAATTGTAGATCTCTTGAGTAAGTATAGAATCTCAAGATCTAGTGGCAGTAACCCCGAAGCTTATTGGATGTATCTCCAAGCTAGTTGTATATCTCTAGAATTGATTAGTGGGATCTCTAGAGCTGACTATTTGATCTCCAAATATGGATTTTGAATCTCTTGAGGTATCCAAGTGGTCTCCAGAGTTGATTGTATGATCTATAGAATTGATTGTTTGATATTTGGATTTGACTATATGATCTCTAGAGTTAACAATATGGTCTCCAAACCTAGATCCAGGATATTTGAAGTTGGTTGAATAACCTTTGGAGATGACTCAATGGTCTCTAGAGCCATCTGAAGTATCTCCATATCTATCTAGTACTATATAAATGACTCCCAAATTTCCTCTCAAATGTTCAAAAATATATTTTGAAAAAGGCTTGGTAAAAATATCAACAAACTACTACTCTAACTTACAAAATTTAAGTTATGTCTCATATTTTTAAACTAATACTCAAATGAAATTATACCTAATTGCATTATGTTTACTTCTTCCATGGAAAACAATATTATTTGATAAGGAATTTGAAGATAATTTATCATAAAATATAGTAGATGATCCATATTATACTCCATGCAAATATGAGAGGATTATTCTAATCCGTATAGCTGGAAAGACCTGAATTTACTAGTATGTACTCCAATTCAGCTATGAAAAGTGAAACAAATGATTATTTATTTAAATCTAATGAAATGGATCCTAACCTAATATAAAACACATGTCTGAATTTGCTCTTTTAATCATCAAGGCTACTTTTCGAATCACTATATATTTATCCATTAACTAAAATCATTTACAATGTATATAAAATTCCTTAATTTTTGTGCCATTAACATACCTAAAAACTCTTTTACTTCTTGTCTATGTGTCTCCCTTAGACTCTCCATAAACCTATAAATCAATCTAACTACATATATGATGTCTAGTCTATTTACATTCAAATACATCAAGCTTCCTACCAAGATTTTGTACCGCGTGGGATCCACATTGTTGCTACAATATTCCTTATGTAATTTCAAACTTGTTTCATCTAGAATAGATGTTGGTATTCTTTCCAACATTCTAGATCTCTAAAAATATCCTTTACATAATTTTTGTGACACAAATATCCCATGCTCCATTTTTTTACTTCAATCCCGAGAAATTTTCTTAATAATCCTAAATCAGTCATCTCAAACTCCTTCGTGGATGATTTAAACTCTTATATAAGCTTGTTTATATTTTCAGTAAAGATTGGATCATTTACATATAAGACTACAATCAAAATATAACCTTCCTTTTTTTTTTATTTTATGTAGAGTGTAGGTTCACCTGTCTCTTTTACTAAAGTCATTGCTTATCAAATAAGAGTCTATATGATTGTACCATTCCCTTGGTATTTGTTTAAGTCCATACAAAACGTTCTTGAGATTATAAAAAAATATATCATGCCTTGGATTCTCATAAACTGGTGGCTATCCCACATAGACTTCTTATTCTAGCATATCATTCAAGAAGTATGACTTGGCATCCATTTTATGTACTTTCCACTTGTGTTGTGTAACTATCGTAATGTTTTTCTCACCATTTATAGCATTTCTACTAGAGAAAATGTGTCATTATAATCAAATCCATGCCATTTCTCATAGCCTTTGACAACTAGTATTACTTTATGTCTAACAATATTTCCTTTGAGTTTGGTTTTGGTTTTGTAAACCCACTTGAATCCAATGACTTCTTTTCCTACTAGAAGGTTTATTAATTCCCTTATTTTCTTCTTCTCTATTACATGCATTTCATCATCCATTGTTCCACATCACTTGCTCACCTTAGTTACTTCTTCAAAATAAATATGATAAGTTTCTGAATATAGAGAAAAATTGATTGTTTCATCTTCATTTTCATCATACCTTAAATAATAATAAAAATCTTGTACAATCCTTGTTTTGACTTGGTGATAATTTGAGTCAAAATATGATGAATTTGTTTCATGAGCATCTCCTTATGTACATTGTTGGCTATTTCCATTATATGATTCACCCCTTTCTAAGATAAAGCTCCAAATTGGTGCATTATTAATTGTACCACCTACTATTTCAACATTAATAAAAGGTGCATTTTCCTTTTTTGGTAACCATTTTGATCTTTGTGTATCCTTGAAACCATATTTTCTAAATCCTCCATTGTTTTTGGGTATGGACTTTCATTTCCTCATGTTGTTCCTCATTATAAATATGACTTGTGAGTTTTTTCCATATTCATGTTGATATATACCTTGTCATAGTCTTCATGTGTACCATGGTTCCCTATGGTACTTGTTATCGTGTTTCAAAGAAGAATTGAAGGGATCCTTAAATCTAATTTGTAGGCTGAAAATATTCCATGAATGATTTCAAAGTTTCATGATGTTCCTTATTGATCTCTCTCCTTAATTATTGATCTAAAGAGATTTTAAGAAGCTAACTTATAGATTGGATAAGTGTGGAGTTTTTATGCAGTTTTGGAGGTTAAATTAATTATTATTATCATCCCATTTTATCCTTTGTGCCCCCTTGGCATTGTATTTATACCCTGCAACATGAAACTTAACATAACCCTCATATTTATTTCAATTTCAGAGAAAAATGCATAGTTGTAGATCTCATGTCAGTCCCTATACCCTCAAGTTGTCATTACAATCCAAATGCAAAAATACCCATCTCAAAAAACTTAATTATTTTTGTAGTGGGAGCTACTTTGTGTTTTTGTAGTTGTAAGTGTACATATTATATGCCCACACCCAACCCCCACAAAAGGAATATTCAAATCATCCATTGAATGTGGGTCCTTAGAGCAATTTTACACTTTTTGTGAAAAATGTGAATTGTAAATGTACGTCTAAAACTCACAAAAGGTATATTTAGGGAATATTCCCTTTCCTTGACACTTATGTGGAAAATTAAAAGTTGTTATAAAACTGCAAGCTACAATTCCAACCCTAAGATCTGAAAAGGAATATTCCTCAAATCTTGAAGCCACAAAGGAAACATGTAGCTTCGTAGTCTTGTAATTGGAAAAATTTTATTTCTTGCATTTCTATAAACTATAATTTGATCCCCAAAGTCTGAAAATGGAAACATGTCCTACTATTGAGGATAAAATGAATAAAATAAGTGTTAGATTATGTAGTTCACAACTTTGCGATTCTACAAAACTATGAATTGTAATTTCATCCCCAAGGCCCGTAAAGGGATGTGTGTTATGATTTCAAGTATTTGATCAAGAAATCGGATACACATTTTTACAGCTTTACAACTTTATAGCAGCTGTAATATTTCTATTTTCATTTCCACTCCCGCACCCGACAAGTGGGACACGTGTCGTTTCTTAGAAATCTTAAAAATAAAAGTAGCAATGCAACTCACACTTTTGCATTTTTGCAAAATTGCAAGCTTCAAGAGAAACCTTGACACTTGAAAAAGATAGCTAGGTGGCTCATATGTCTACGTCTAAATCTGAAATTCAAACTTGAAAATGGAAATCAATGGCTATAAATAAATAAAGCATAAAGGTAGATGCCATAATTAATGGAAGCATGTGAAGAGCAATACATGGTTGTATATTATACAAACTCATCACCTTGCCTCCATATTTTAAGTTCAAATAAAGCTTTGAATCCATAAAATTATGAAGAAACTAAGTTTGTGCATTTTAAATGATTAAACGATGGTTTTTGAGCTCCAAGAATGATATGCACATTGTTTTGCGGTTTGAAAAGAGAAATGATTACATTTAAGCATGTAAGATTTTCACTTGAGTCTATAAGTAGTTTTAAATCTCATGGTTCCCTAATAAAATATGTTGGAGGATTAAACGAATACAAATAGTTATAAAAACTTCCCTTAGTATTTTTTTAGCATAATTTCACCTTGCAAGAATGAAGATCTGATTTGGACAAGATCACAAACACCAATTTAGTCAATTCAGACTTAGAAGAATTCCAAGAAAGGAAACATTCCATCAACATACATGAAACTATGTAAAATATTTATTAGAACGGGATTTCCCTAACAACTACATTTCCTCCTCAATATCCAGAGCTAGTGTGGGTTTGTGAAAAACACTAAAACCCAGCAACCAAGGGGGTTTGGGATGGTAGTAACACCCTATTTTTGTCCCTCACAACTGAAAACTTTGAGGAACTATTGGTTCTTCTTGAAGCAACTCATGTAGAAGAGTACTAGAATACCAAAATTGCTAAGTGATCTAATATGTTAAACAATAATTGGCTTGAAATTCCAAGAATTACTACCACGGGTATTCCTAAGAAAACGAGCATAGTATATTTTATGGAATAAATTGGGGATACTGTCACCATGTTAAACAAGGTTGTGGGGAAATAATATTCCTACTATTATAGTGATTTGATGTTCAAGTTCATCCAAATTATACTCATTGGAAAGGTACAAATTTATTGGGGGAGTTCAATAGTGATTGCATTAATGAGTAGATGCTTAAATTAATAGTTTAAATCCAAGAAGGCTCCACAAGCAACATGGAATTATACATGACTTCATATCTGATGTACAACATTACTAGGCATAGGAAATTTATTAGGTTGGACAAAGAAAGAAACTTTGAAAACTCCAAAGTTTATGATGTGTACCCTCAATTAAACCTAAGAAATTATATCAATTGTTTCAAGGTGGTACACGAGAATTTATTTTGTCCTATCCTATGCCTGTTCTATCTTGAATGGGAGGTCAACATAATATATACATAGGAAAATAAGCCGGTCAATATATTTGTATGTTACTTCATCCAATTCTAAACCTTCACATATATAAGAGTTATTGGCTTCTATGATGCTCCCTACATATTTCCAAGTTACATGGATGGTAAATGACACTTTTGTAAACATCAAGTTCCCAATCAAAATTAGAAGGTGCACTTTCCCCACTTTGGTAAAGGAAAACATTCTTGAAATAGAAATGGGCATAGTTACTTTATAGAAACTTTCTCCTAGGACCAATTATGATATTAGATGGATTATTCAAGTATCCTTGATCAATTCATATTAACATGAGCCTAATTATGAGGATTTTTGGATGGATTGTAGGGATGAGGAGGAAGTTATGTTAAAATCATTCTCCATCTAGAGAAGAAGAGTTTGAGGAAAAAATAAATATCGATGCAAATACTTAACTATGATAAGTGGAAGAGATGAAGGACTTAGGGAAATAAGAGGCAAGAGTCCAATATTATATTCTTAAGTATATTGGTCAACAAGAAGAACAAACTAAAATTTATATTATTACTCTCATTGCACCCCAATCACAAATTATGATACCCGGTGTTCCTCACCTGTAAGAACAAGAAGGAAAAAATGAAACCGAGAGTTGGTTGGTAACATCCCTCCCAAGGAAGTACAAGATAAGAGTGCAAGTGCAAGTGGAATCATCTCATTTAAGCCTTCTAGGACACCAAAGAAAGAAGTAAATTTGTCAAGGAAAATGGTGGGGCCTCAAGGAAAAAGGTTTGTGGAAGTTTCCAACCCCAAATAATAAGTATTAAGGGATGAAACTTCCCCTTCAGATTATCAAGTGACTAATATCTCACTTGGAAAGCCAACCAAAAAGGGCCTAAAACATGAGGTTAATGTGGTTGTGGGAGGAATCTTTCAGAAAATGGACAAGGATAAGGAAACCAAGATACAGTTGAAAGATAAGGTTGATATCTTATCATCCTATGTGCAAAAATGGGTAAAAATCCCTAGGGAAGTGAAGAAACAAATACATCCCTCACTCATAAAATAATAAAAATGATGATGAATTGAGGTGTAAGGGAGAGGCCACTAAAAATTGGGAGGAAGAACTTGTGAGAAAGGGAAGAAAGGTGATAAAGGAAATTATATATTGCTACAACCATGTGTCTGAGAAAATAGAGAAGAAAGACAGAATCGATAAATATCATAAAAGGTTAAGTATTGGGATGGATTGCTGCCCAGTCTTAAATCCATCACATCTTTGGATGATGAAGTGGTGGAGAAGGAAGGGATAGTTCCCCAGATTGCAAAGGTAGACAATATGAATATAGGGGAGTTGTCAATTTGAGAATGAAAACCTTGGGGAATTGTATAAGCAAGCTCTAAGACATGAGGGAGAAAGAAAGAGATGTATGTTTATGACATTGACTCTAAACTTGAATGAATGTTTCATTGGAAGGAAAAATACACCATAAGATTTGCATATGAAAATAAAATGATAGGAATTATTTGGCAACATATTGTAGGGTATTTGGAGCCTTCAAAAGATTTTGACTATCCTTCTATTCAAAAATTCATTCATTTGTAAAGATATATTAATAAATTAGCAAAAAGGATTAAAAGAAAAGAGTTAATTCTACTGAATGTAATAGTTTCCCATCTAAAATGGAAATAATATTCCTCTACCATGTAGGGCCGGATGAATATCCCATTTTGGATATGTTTGAACATTTTGATGTGTACAGAATAAGTCGGTAGAAGAAATAAATAGCGATAAAATAGATCTTGAACCCTCTTAATAAATTATTTATTCTTTGTCCCCTTCCCCATTCTTTATTACTTTTTATTCATTATTATTTCAAAAAAGGAATCAAATGATTTAATTGTAATGATTAAAAAACTATTCCTTGAAGCATGCATATGATGGTGATATTGTAGAAGAAGAAAAAGAGTTTGTTTGCAAAAGAAGGAATATTCTCCACTCCTCCATAGGTTTCATCATGGTTCAAATCCGTTACAACCTAGTGTATCAAAATGGAACGTTTTCAGTTGGAACAACTCATCCATCCAGTTGGAAAATCAATGATCAAATCCTCACAATTTTATTTCCATGGGGGTATCTAGGTATAATCCCTTATGCGAATGTTTTGTATAAAATTGAATGAAGGCTTATCTTCACTTGTTTGAGTTATAAATTTTGGGTTTTTGCTAAGGTGATTACATTATATATTAATTAGCAAGAATTGAGAGAATTTCCATGTCTTCCTTATCAAATTGATGTATACATAACCATTTTCCATGCTTCGGTGAGGAATTCGGATTGTAAATAAGAGCAAAATTGAAGAATATAAGCTTTGATGTAATCTTATAATTGTTAAATCAAGGAAATACAAAGAATTTATTTCTATTTATTGTATAAGATTGGTCACTAAATAAATATTGTGTTGTAGTGTTACTTTGCAATGTTTATTTGGTTTTAAGATCCTTTCGTAATATTACTTTGAAGGAGACTTCTTACAACCATTGAATGTATTTTGGATGTTATGGAATTGATGCAATAGATATTTAGTTGAAGTTTTATGTTGAATTTTTAAAGTTTATGTGGTAGTGTTTGCATGAGTTCAAGTATCAATGAATGAAAATTCCCCTTTGAAGGTTATGTTCTCTTGATCTTTATTCTTCGCATTGTGGAAAACAACATTCTAAAATGGTGAGCACGATAATTTTTCACATTAGATCCACCCCCTTTATTTAACTAAGTACCATCCTATCCTACCCTTAAAAATCACATCACCTTTATTTATTTTACATGTTTTTTCCTTAAAATTACATATATCCCACATATTTAAAGTGTATAAACCATGATTTGTAAATTTTAGCATCTCAAAATCATCATATCATAAGTTTTTAATAGTTTATAAAAAGATGATGTTTTTTTATCATCTTTCATCTATCTTTAGTGGCTTGTTTCTAATGTATCAAGTGTTTGCAATTCTTGTGTGATCATTATTTTGAATGGGAATTACATTATGTGGTTACTTTTGATCTTAGATTGAGGTTCCAACAAGTAAAGGGTTGGAAATATAATATCTCCCTTTCTCTTTCAAGCCACCCCTTATTTTCTCTCATATTAGTTTAACCAAAGCCATAAAGTAGCATGATAATATCCACATCGTTAGTCATGTTCCTCCCTATCATTCGCATACAACATGGTCAAGAGAGATAAATAGATACATACCTGGAAAAAACAAAACATCAATAGGTATATCTCTTCTCCTTTCCCTATCTCTCATCATTGCCTTGGTTGGGGTGTTAGATTGGGAAGAAACACACATCTGGTGTCGTTTCTTGGGACTTAGTTATCTTAGTTCAGCCCGAGACCATTTTTGAGGACTTAAGCATGATTTGATAATATTTTACCCAATACTTTTCATATTTTATGAGTTAAATAGTTCTTGCATGCTCTATTTGCTCATCAACAACACCATTTATTGGTGACTCTAATGAGGAATTGAAGAAAGGTTTACCAGTTCCTAGGGTTTATCTACTCAATGTTTTCTTGGTCTCAAATATACATGATACTTGTTGATTCACATGGGTTTATGAAGGGTTTATAAATTCATCATTTTTTTCTATTTTTGGAGTAGTATTTAGTGCTTTTAATGTTAATCTATCATGTCTAGAGTGTAATCTCTAGTGATGACTCCATTCTAAGTTGTGTCAAAATAATGCTACATTATTTACTATATTTTTATGGCTATGAATTTACAAAACTAGAAGGATTAATATAACCATTCATATAAGATCCTGCTAATAAAATTCTTCCTAATTTGAATTTATTTCAAAAATAAGGAATCAAGTTTGGAAGTAAGTAAGAGGTCAAGGTTCAAAGGGTGAGGAAATTCAATCTTCTAATTTTGGTGATTCCTCTTTGATTGAAGATTATTCTAGTTCTTCTGATAATTTTGAACCAAATATCCATTAATAACAACTTCTCTCCTTGTTTCAACAAGGTTATGTGCCTAAATTTGCTAAAAGATGACTTGAACCCGCCCATTTTCTTACATGTGAGAATAAAGCCTTTGGTTTTGAGGATGTTCCTCGAGAGAAATCTACATAATATTGACCACTTGTTCACAACCAAATTTATCATCCTCTTGAAAATCTTGTTAATAATAACATAGATCATCCTTCTCTGCGTTCCCCTTTGAGTTAATGTCTTTAGACCTATGAATTTTGGGACATACCTAGATATCCAAATGAGGTGCCTAATGAAATCAGGAATAGGTTGCCTAAATTCCAAGGAAATAATGATATTAGTGGTGATCAACATCTTAATATGTTCCAAAATATTATGGATGATTATGAAGTGGAATATGAATATGTTTTCTTGAAATTATTTGTGCACACTTTAGAAAAAAATATGAAAGAGAATGCTTTAATGCCTTTCCTCATGGTTTAACTAATCCATGGGATGAAATGGTAAATACTTTTAGAATTCAATATAGTGATAGGAATGACCCTAGGTTCCTCCTGTCTGAATTTGAAAAAATAATTCTCAATGAATGTGTACAAGATTTAAACACAAGGTTTAACAAGACTTTAATGAGATTACTAGCTAATTTGAGACCCAATAATGAGTCTTGTTTGATCAAATATTCTGAAGCATTTGAAAAAAGGTAGCCTATTACTTGAGAGATAAGAAACCCATCATTTTGAGGAAAGAATTCAACATGGTAATTCAAATTAAAAATAACATCAAGGTTGTTGGTAGACCACCAAAAAGGGAAGTAATTAAACTTGTCAATATTTAAAAATTACAAGCAAGAAAACCTACTAATTTTGAAGAAGTGGTTAAAACCTTGGCAAGGGGAGTTACAGAAATTTCCTAAAATTTGACAAGAGATGAGAAAGGGTTGTCTTCAAGCCCTCATGTTTAGAATCAAAATCAAAATAAGAATAGATTTAGAGGAGATCATCGGATGATAGAGGAAAAATACCTATGGGAAAAAATGATAGGAAAAATCCATTCAAAAACAATAAGGTGGTTCTTGATCCATTAGGCGAAAGAATTGTAGTTGTTGAATAATATCACATCATTGCTTGGTGCGATAAAAAAATTTGCCTCATACTCCTCATGAAAAATTATCCTTGGAGGAAGATGTTGCTAGATCAAACTTGACGATGCATGTGTGTGTAGACACTAAATCACATACTTTGGATATTATTTATCCCTCGTCTCATACTACTATTCATATGGTTTTGAGTGAAGAAAGTACTATTTAAACCCATATCCTTTGGCCATTTAACTTTTTTACGGCATTACTACCGACCCCCGCATGTACTCACCTAGTAAATTTTGTCATTTTGCATCATCTTAGTCCTGAATGGGGTGCCTAAGCCGTATTAGGATGCCCTGTGTGCCTTGATCCTTTCTCCACTTTACACATATCTTTTGGGAATGACGCGCGTCGTTGATACTCATCTTTGTAACACCTGTACTTTCATTATTGAGGTTAAAGGAATGATAGGACAAATGGTTTTATCCTTTGTTGTTGGCACTTTTGTGTATAAAAAATTAAATGGAAACTTGATGTTAACCCTGTTAATTTGGAGTTTATCTTAATGATGAACTATTTTGTTAAAGTGACATTACGTCATTTGTAATGTAGGATGTCATGCAATCTCTGGTGTAAATTTAAGCCTTTAAAGTGATTTACGATGTTGTCATTTATCTCTAATAAATTGTGAGCATAATAGTTTTTAACTATGTATGTTAAGGCTTTTACAGCTGGATAGTTCACTTAACGACCAAAAATTGGAACTCGAATAAGATTTTATTTCGACTAGTAATTGATTTCGAGCCGACCATTCAGTAGTTTACATCACCTGATGGCTAATACAAGCATGGTCGTATTTCCTTGGGTGAATGACTACAGTCTTCAGTCAAGGAATTAATTATTGAGATTAAGGGCATCAACTTCCATGAAGTATACATGAGCAACTTTCTTGATCAATGCTAACATTATAACATCTATATATTATAATATACATATACATATATAGATTACAAAAGGGAATTTGTAAAGTCTGAAGTAGATAAATAACTACTATGGGAGATTTACTAACTTTGTGTAAAGTAGGAAAGGACAATCTAATCTTGTGGTATGGTTCTTAACCTAACATGAGAACTTATTATTTGTGAATTTAGAGTTGATATAACTCTGGCTATTTGGAAAGGATGTATAAATATAATTATTTGTGTGAGTCCTTATACACAAAAGGGATGGGCATCTAAAATTGCTATTTGCATAAGATATTGATTGGTCTTTTAAAAATCTATATACAATCTAATGTTTTTCAAATTGAATAAAGTGGTGAGTTGGCACCCCACCGCCAATACATTTGTACTGAATTCTTTATTGTTTTATTTATTGATCCCATCGACTAAGTTTGAGGGAAATATTATGGGTTAACTAAATTTAAATTCACTTGCATGGCGTGAGGAGGGAATTTTGCTAAAAAGTTGGAAACCAAAATGGTTGGTTAGATAAATTTGGTGGCAAGCTCCTTCAACCACTGCATTAATGGCATTTAATATGTAATAAACTCACAAATTTCTCAGGTAAAGCATGGATGGTTTGGGGAAAGGAAAATCGGTCGAGGTGTAGATTCACTTCAGTTCCAAGTTTTTCACGTGAAGCTCTGCATTGCAAAAATGGAACTATGTGTTTTCTTTGTAAGTTGCATGATGTAAACAATAGTTAAATCGGTCAGACAGTGAGTTTACTAGACTCAATAAATAGCGAGGAAGCATTGTAATCTGTTGGATGAAGGAATTTGCTTCCAAGTTTGAGATCTTCTGAAGAATCATGAAAGCTTTGCAAGGAAGGAAAGGAAGGCGTAACAGGCATGATATGCCCTAACCCGTCATAATTTCTTGCTCTATTTAGTCATTTCACAAATAGAACTTTACTGGATTGAAATTTGTATTCTTAATCCTTGGTGATGTGAAATTGATTTAATCCTTACTTCTGTAGAATTTTTTGATCTTGTAGTGTGATGAATGTTGTTTGGAAACAAAGTAATGTTTTTCGGTTTCAATGTGATTTATATTGTGATGAGACAACGTATTTCATGGGATGAATGAGAAGTTACAGCTGTAATCATCATTGGGTTTTGGCTTGACAGGCTAGTATTGTTTTGAATTTTTAATTCAAGATTGAGAATTTAATAGGTAATTAAACCATGGAAAACTAGTTTCAATTTCTACCCATCCTTTTTGGGGTAGTATAGATTTTGCAAGACACTACAGAATACTGGAAATCGGTGGTTTGGGGTTTTGGTTGTAGATGACTTTCCTTGCCTGGTAATCATTAGATTTACGAAACTAGGTATGTTTCTTTTTAAAGAAAACAATTCCTATGGAATCGTGTTGGTATTGTAGGAGGTATCGTTATGCTTAGTCGACCTGGTTTTATTTTGAGTAAATAATTGTACTAAGGATCAAACAATTGTATTTAATAATAATATCTAGTTGTAGATAATGAGGGTAGCTATAGTAAAATACTAAGTCGATCTTCAACCCTTGAATGGGTTTTCTTGAATGATGTTAATGTTTTAGTCCTCGAGCTCCGTATGGTAGCTTGACATAGAATGTCAAGTCTCCTAACAACTAACTAAAGTTATTCATTTGCAATCTGGTTGTAGCTGGTTACTCATCAGGTTGAGGTGCTCGGGTTTACTCCACTCTGTTTATTTGTATTGATCTTCATTTTTCTTCTTCTAAACTTAGTGTTCGAATCTTTCCGAGTTCAATATAGGTTGAGGACTTATTATGTTCTGAGTTGGTTCCTCTCAGAGACAAATTCTATCTCTCTTAGCACTCAGATGCTTTTGCAAATCCTTCTATAACTGGGAATTTTTTGTGCTCCTGTGAAAACTTGTAGCTATCCCGAGGTCTAAGTCAGTTATTTTATCACTTTGGCTTCCTTAAAATCTTGGTTGTTCTACCGAAATGCTATGTTCAGTTTGAAAGAAAATTCAAGTACGACTAAGAATCTTCTTCTTGGATTTAAAAATTTGTATTGAAGGTATGATGATTATTTATCAATGGTATTGAACTACCATTTAATCAACTAATAGTAGGTTTAGGAAGACTTTCTGGAATGATGCAAGAGTGTTAAAAATTGGGTGTTATTTTCCCCTTCGTTGTAATCGATGCAGAGCAAAGCTCGATTGACTAGATGACCTTACTTTGATATTTAATTGAAAAAAAAGGATGTGTCGAGTTTGAGTTGAAACCCACTTAAGGTCATAACGTTACAAGAAACATACTCCTCCTATGGACATGTTAGATGGGATTGTCATTTAGCTGAGATCTAAGATCGAGATAGCACGTAGATGGGTGAGATGTATTTTTATGGAATCTTGTGGTATTCCAGTTCACCGAAATTGATTCTCTTTCTCTTGGAAAACTATATTTTGTTTACCTTAGTAAGTTCAATGTCATCGTGACATTTTAAAATGTTCCTTACTAACTTCGTTGGACTGTGTCTTGGATTTAGGTTGGTATGACCTAACCTCTTTCAGTAAAATAGGTTAGTAGATCAATTTATTGATAGGATAGAATCCTTGCCTCATTACGGAATAATGGCACATTATTATTTGAATGTTGCTATGGAAAATTGAATGTCCCATTGGGATAGTTAGATTTGTTCAGTCGTGTTTATCATGACTCCTTTTCATTATGATTACATGATAAATTGTTCTCATAGGGACTGTTATAAACTTATTTTGTTTATGGGGTCTTGATAAGCTTGATAACCAAACTAAGTTGTGGTATTATGTTTCCCTTCTCCTAAGCTTGGAATGTTCAATTAAATCTTAGAGTCAAGGTATGAATTGGCTATGTGACTTGCTGCTTGCATTTATCTAGTTCGTTACTTGCATGATGCTTTGATTCCATTATCCTCATGTAGGGTAAACATTGATTATCTTCCTTGTAATAAAAATGCTTGAGTCATAACCTGACTACTTAGATCTTTGACCTATCGTGATATTGTGAATCCCTTTGATGGCTCCATTGAGTAAGATTAGTGAGATTTCTTGACTATGATACTTGTTATATATATGAATACTAAATTATGGAGTAAATGATTTCAGCCTTGCAAGTATGGGATTGCTAGACTAAAAGCATGTTACTCTTATAATTTAGTCTGTTGAATAGGTTTGATTTAATTGTTTATCACACAACTTAACTGACTAATTATGATTGGCGAATAAGTTGTATTTAAATGAAAGCCTGAAATTGATTATTTCCTAGGTTCATTAAATTGGTTTCTCTTGGCATGCTTGGAAAGAATTGGTTACCCTCTTGAGATCTGTAATGTTAATTCATAAAAATAATGAGAGTTATTTTTATGAAATAATTAAGTAGAGTATTTTATTATGATGAGTTGTTGCTTATCATGCTCAATTCTGTGAACTGACTTATGCTAACAATTTTGCAGATAAATGCCAAGAAAGGAGGGTGATGTATTTAGTTTTGTATATTATTATGATCGAAGAAAGGCAGAAGATGTGACTGTTTTTGGATGTTCCTAAATGAAATCACTTCTCCTTGAAAATGAGAAAGGACTTGCTTATTTAATGTAATTGTCTTATTCAATAAAATGAAATATTTGGTCATGCTTATAGACATGAGTGTACTTATCTCTTGAATGAAATTAAGAAAGATTTTCTATTGCAATATATTGATTTATAAGAGAGTGATTGGCAAATGATGTGTTATGAGTTGGAAATCTAACAAGATATTTATTTAGTGTCTTCAATACTATTGTAATAAACATTAGTATAAATCAAGTAGTAAGAGATACACACAACATACGTATGCTAGGGAACATATAAGGAACTATGAGTGGAAGGTTTCCTAAGAATATCATGATCTAGCGATACGTTAAGCATACTTGGAAATAGTTAAGGTTGCTAATGGATAACTACTTCATTACAAAATGTAATATATCAACCTACTTGTAAAGTTGTGTTAAGTTCTCCAAAGGTTTTGTATAGGGTGTACTCAACCAGTCAAAGATATCTAGAAATATGACTATCTAATCTTAATGCTACTGCTTAAGTAGCTAGATTATCATGAAACCATGGTAAGGTTATGATAATCAGGTACTTTTGTGCTATGACTATTTTATAAACTCAGGTTATTCTAGCTCATAGCAAAGAAATGAGAATGTAATATTGTTTTCTAAGTGAAATCAACATTAATTCCTATGCAAGGATGACACATGAAGTAATAAGAGGAAGGGCTTATGGTAATCTAATATGAAAATATATTGAGTATGGTTCCACTATTCGGGAATTGCATAATTGTGATAAATTGAGTTATGAAATATTTTTCTCAATGAGATGAAATGTTTTTATTTAGGGGTTGTCCCATGATGCATCATTATGAGCACATAAGCATGTCGGATGCAATGGAAGTAAGATGGGAACATGCGTACTAAGTTAAAAAGAACATAGTATTAAAAATCTCATCCCTAGCCAATACTGTAATTATCTCTAAAGAGGATTAGAGAGTGATCTTTTAAAATAGTATGACAAGGAAAGATAATTGGGTAAGTGGCTAATAAAAATCTATCATATAGGCTACTTCACATTTATCTTACTTGTTGGAGATAGTAAAATAAAAGAATGCTCTTTACTGAGTTGTAATTAAGAAAAGTGACGTGCTTAAACTAAAAAGAGAATTAGAATTGATATCCTACGACACTTAATTAAAGGAATGAATCATACCTAAATACTTAGCTTCATATAAGTACATATCCCTAGAATATGAAATAAGGAGCATTAGCCTAAATGTTAAAGCCGGGACGGTTTTGAAACTGTAATAATAGTCATTGACATTAATTGTATTGTTTCCATCAATGGTTAACATGGGTATGAGATATTGAAAGGTAATTAAAATGTTATAGAGATTGGGGATCTGGGATCAACTCAATCCGGACCTTAGGTACGACCCATTCATGGAGAAGGTGTTGTAAGTCCTAGGTTGTTCTATAATGATTACCTCAAAAGCATTAAACACCATGCACCAATATAGAATTCTAGGTGGGTGAACTCATTGCATATACTACATAGTCATATCCCTATGGTGATGATTGTCACCATTAGGATACTATTGTTTAGCATCTATAATGAGTTGTCTCACCAAGAGACTGGATTGTAGTATGGTGTTGTCCTAAGTACAAACCTTGATAGAGTTACAAGACATGTTGGACCTCCTGGGTACGCACCCCTATATCAACCTATGATGGCTATAGGTAGATATGTGGGTGAGTAACAAGGTGAATTGTTACGAGAACACTTTCTTCCCATAGGCATCACAGGATGACATAGAGGTACGTCTTCATGTAGGTTAAACTAGTTTGTACCTCATTCAAGGCTTGTAGCTGTTTATAGCATTAACATTTGTGAATCCATATAACTGAACAAGTGAATAAGGTGAGATGACAAGATTCCAATGGTGAGTGTGTCGTCATAGAATCGAGCATGGCATACATGACTCAAAAACTTTGTGCAAAGTGGTGTAAGCTGCTGATTACATTGTCGATATTTCACCATTATCTAAGATGTGAGATGCCTATGGATTTCATAGGTGGAACCTAGGTACACACTTAGGGGTTTTCACTTATATATCATATCTGTTAAAGGGGAACCAAAGGGTTACATTTTATGTATGGATCGCATAGAGCATTGAGGGAGAATGAGTAGGTTCAGCATTCTCTCATACAGCTGCACAAGGTTCATGACAGTTATCAGAAATGGATAGCATTAAGGTTTATGTAGATTTAAATATATGGGTATTTAAATCAGCTGCATAAAGTTAATTTAAAAAAATTCTAGAGATGAAGTGACAAAAGTGGATGTTACACGTACTTTAATGATATTATATCTATTAATCCATGGTGGTGTCCATGGTTGTTTGCAACAAAGGGAATAATAGGAATTTCTCTCAGCATGTACTTAATAATATAATTAACTAAATAATAACTAACTGCGATTATAAAATGTAATGCATGGAAAGCAAAGGATATTAAAGATAATCTAAATATTTTAAACATATTTTAATGCTGAAATGGTAAATGCATAAAAAATGATAGAAAGGAAATAAATGATAAATCTCCCTTCTCATTGGGGAGGAGTGGTCCTTTCCCCTTCCCTTCAATCAGGTTTAAGGTTGAAAGTCACACAAAGTTTTCCCCTGAATCTGCAATCTTTATTGAATTGAAAGAGTATGCTTTTACAATGAATCAACTAACTGAACCAAACCGATAAATCTAAATACATTAGCTCTTTTATACTAGAGAAATCCTAGTCCCTCTAGGAGAGAACTAGTTTATTCACAATAACTAACATCTACTTAACTGAATGTTGACTAAAACAATGACTATATATTTTAAGGAGTACAATTGTGGAAGAAGTAGTATTTGAGGTGTTTGAAATGGAATTAACACTTCTAACTACAAAGGAGGTCCATGATTGAATCCTTTGAGAGATTCAATCACTGGGATATTATTTAGTTCTTAGATTGATTGTAGAGAATCACGGTGATAATAAATCCTTAGATGTTGGTCGTATCACATCTCCTAGCAACTAAAGTGATTGAACCTCAAAATCTGCATAAATTTAGGTTGAGATAATGATAGCTTCTCATGCTCATGTTGTTGTGTTTCAGTTGTATCAATAGTATCCCGATCTATTTATCTTCTTGTGCAAATCCCTTATTTAAAGGAATTCAGAGTTGATGACTTAGACGAGCTCGATGTTGTATTGTGAGTCCTACACTAAATGCAAAGGTGAGTCCTACACCATAAGGTGAGTCTTACGCCGATGCACCAATTGAGTCTTGTGCTAGTGCATTTTTACTCCTGTGATAACTCAACATATGATTTTCCAAATGTATTGTTAATGCTCATAAAAAGATCAATTTAAGCCATTTTTGAGGAAGCAATAACAAGATAAAAATAACAAACATATGCACAATAATTCCTTCAAAAACATAGTAAAGTATTAATTATAAACATTCAACATTATACATCATGCAATATGATATCAAAATAATATGGGGTTTCACATGGGTTTAAACATAAAAAATGGGGATTCATCACTCCCCTAGACTTAAGGTTTAGCAAGTCCTCCTACTACTTATTCAGTCGCTCCACTATCCTTGAACAATTATATTCATTGGAAAATGTTTTCCAAGTTTCATCCAATGAAGTATTACATAACCCAAAGTAATCAATGACATTTTTCCTCCAAGTGTTATAACTACCCTCTGGTTGATCATCTGTATAATCCCACCATGGTACTAGAGCAATCACCATTGGAGGTTGATACCGCATGCCAATCTCCTTCTCTCATAGCTCGAGAATAATTTTACAGAGGTCCTTGGCCTTTTAAGTGACCAATAGAGGTTGGTTGGTGAAATTACCTCCTTTTTCTTGTAAGGTTATGCAAGAAGTTGATATCTTACTTGACATGTGAGGAAGTTTACATTGAATGTTGGGAGTACCTGCTCCTTGAAATTTTGACACAAGTTTTAAGAATATTTGTGTATCTATCCACTAGACGTAAACAATATACCTGTGACCAAAATCTGTTAAAGAATCGAATGGGGGTAGGAATATCATGCCTCATCAAGAGGCCAATTGTATATTATGCTTGAAAAAATGTGGCCATCTAATCCCTCCATTCACCTTGGTGCCTGAGAGTAGAATAAATGCTCTTAATTGTACCTCCCCACATAGAAATTTATGGGGATCTCAATTTTCTCAGGGAGAAGAAATTTGTGAACATAAAATTCACAAATAAAATTCTTTTCAACATCATTCCTAGATGTATATGCACCCACAAACTACTTGTCATCATCAAACTCAATGTCATGCATAGCACACGGGCCTGGATATTTTCCATTTTAAAAACCATTCTTTCAAAAATAATGCATAAAATTGGAAGGAGGCCTACATGAAAGAAATTGATCATATAAATGGAAAAAAATAACCACATTTTATTTGAGTAATTTTTTTCCTCCTTCAAATTCTTATTCTCCTCAGAAACTTCCCTGAGCTTATAACATTCTTCCATCCATTTGACCATTCCCTTAAAAATTTGAGGAAAGACAAATTCAGTCTAAGTTGTATGTTCTTCCATGACCGTAGGCTCTATTTCTTTCCTATTTTCTTGCAAGACTACAAGAGATGTGTTGATCTCCTCTGTTATGACCTAAAGGGTGTGGATTTTTTTATCTTTCTCTTCCAGGGATTTCTGGAGTTGAAGAGTTTCCTCTTCCTATTTTCCTACAGTCTGATGCAACTGTTGAATTTCTTGGTTTTTAGAACCTCTAGCTGGGATAAGTTGGCTTCCTTGGCTTCAAGAAGCAGCTAGAGATGAGTGATTCTTTCTTGAGCCAATTGTAGCTCAAACTAGATTTTGGATAAGGACAATACTTGTGGGATAATTGTATCAAAATCGGGGAGAAACTAGGTTCTCCCTCCACCATAAGTGCTTTCCCTTTGTCTATGATAGGTGACTTTGTAATTGTGGATAGGGAATGCTCAATTTATTTTTTTGTATTAGGAACAAAAGGTGACACTAATTTATGAGGAGAACTAGAGGTGGGTTTTTAACCAAATGTTTACATTATTGTTGTTGCTTCTTGTTCTTCCTTGGAAGGTGAAGTTTTATTTGGGGTTTCATGTAGATATTACGTATGTATTCTAGAGGTCTTGTGGTACTTTTTAGGTCTTTTTGAGGTGGAGGTGCTTTTAAAAAACTACTTCATACCCTAAGGCACGTTTCTTTTGAAAATTCAACCATTTCTTAATTTTTGCTTTCGATAAATTGGTGTTTGCAAATCAAATGGATTAAACCCTAGAACTTTAAATAGGATGTACCCGAAAAATAATCCCTAGCATGAGGAAAAAAAATCATAAAAAAATTGAGGCAAATTGATTTTATAATGGGGTTTAACTTGACCATGGTGAAGGTGTATTAAAATTCTCAACACAAGGCCCAACACAATTTCATATTTCCCTTCAGGTGAAGTATTTGATCACCCATTTGGCCACTTCTTCCCAAGGTTCAAGAAGGGTGATTATTTTTATGCCTTTTGCTTTACCCTTATTGTCTATTACTAATTCCAATTTCTCCTTCTTTCCAACTAAAAATATTTTAATAATTTTAGCATACATTGTCTTGTTACTTACTACTAAACCTCCCTCAACTATTCTGAAAGATGATTGATTAAAATTGGGATGAAAGGGAATTTTATTACCTTATAATGGAGTATCCTTCTTCCATGTTTCTAGTTAATTCCTTCCATCATCTTTATGTTGAATTCATCATAAGAAAGCAACAAGTCAAGCCATCTTGCTTTTTCAAAAATCCCCACTGAGCTTGCATTAAAGCCAAAGTTCCACTTGAATTGGTAAGTTCATGCATTAATTTAAACCCCATGAATAATTTAGAATAGGTAGTGATGACAGGTAAAGAACACATGACTTAAATGTAAGGTTTACACGGGGATGTAGGTAAGCACAATAGTGAATGGTGGTGCATGAGTGAGAGGGTGAAATTTGGAAAGTAGCATTTGGATCGAAATGGTTTGAAATTAAAATAATGAATTGGGAAAGGTGTGATGGAATCCCAAAGTGATGATGAAATTGGAGGTGCATTTGGAGATTATTTTGGAGGGATTTAAGGATTTTGTGGGGATTTGTGAAGCGTGGAAAGTTATGGGAAATGGGAGATATAATCAATTTGCACGATTATAATAATTAATGGATCATAAATAAAAACTTTCCAACATTTAAGAATGGAATTAGTTGTATATACCTCATTAAATTAGATTTTCCCATCATTCACCTTCATTTCCATTCTTATTTGACCCTCCATCCACATGTGATCCTTTATTATTACATGCCAGATTCAGGGGTGGTGACCTCTATTTCTGGTTTTTTTAACTAACCGAGTTTATTATTTTTTTCAAAATTTCTTTTTTTTTTTAGAAGTAATGGCCACCATTTATGGTTTTCAGCCAATGCTTTAGAGGATGATGACACCATTTATAGTTTTTAGTCATCTCCTCTTTATTCCTTGATATAAGATAGATCAGTTATGAGTTGTTTTGGACAAAGAGACTTTGTCCACACACTTCAGAGATGAATCTTCTTGAAGTTCTTTCTGAAACTCTTCTTTTGATGTTGGTTTATGGTATAACCTTAGTCTATGCCCATTAACAACATTAATTTCTTCTCTCCATCAATTGGAATTAATTGGATAATTCCATTTTCAAATACTCATTCAATTTGATATGGGCCCATCCATCTTGTTTATAGCTTCCCTTTAAAATATTTGTACTTGAATCAAATAATAGAGCCCAGTCCCCTTCTTGGAATTTCTTGGATTTATGTGTTTTTCATGCCATACTTTCCTCTAGTGTTGGATGATTTCAGTTTGATGCAATGCTTGAAGTCTCATTTCATCCAACTCATTTAGTTGTATAATCCTTGCTTGTTGTGCCTCAGATAGTTCAATTCCCACATCAGCAGTTGTTCTCAAAGTTTGAATCTCAAATTCTATAGGGAGAATGGGCTTCTTCCCATAGACCAATTCATAGGGAGTAAACCTATGTGGTTATTTTCCAAGTAGTTTTGTATGCCCATACTGCTTCAGGTAGTTTTTGAACCCAATTCTTCCTTAAGATATCCACTATTTTTTTTGTTAAGATATTTTCCAACTCTTTTTAGTAACCTCTACTTTTTGTTGGACTATGGGTGGTATGGTGATGAATTTTTGTGTTTCAGATGGTATGTTGCCATAAAAGAACTGATTACTCCTGACATGAATTGTGGTCCTTGATCTGACACAATGGATCTTGGTGCTCCAAATCTCTAAAAGATATGCTCATATAAGAAATCTACAACCTTCTCATCTCTTGCATATTGTAGTTCCTACACTTCAGCCCATTTGGTGACATAATCAGTATAAACTAGGATGTACTCCTTTCCTTGAGAGGTTGGGTCAATTGGTCAATAAAATCCAATCCCCACTTCTCAAATGGTTCTAAGAAAACTTTGAGGTTGGAGTGGCATTTTATATGTAAATGTTGGTTTCCCCATCCTTTAGCATTGATCACATCTCCATACATACTTTTGACATCCTTAAATAAGGAAGGCCAATAGTAACCAGCTCCTAGAAATTTTTGAATGGTCCTTTGAACTAAATAATGCCCTCTGATGGTTCATCATGGCATGCTCTAAGTATGTCAAATACTTCATTCTCAGCTACACACCTGCGTAAAACATGGTCAAGTCCACATTTGAAAATAATTCCATTTAACCATGTATACATCACACTCTATTTAATTAATTTTTTTCTTTTCTTTTGTGTGAAAAAGGTTGGAAACTTCCTATGTAGCCAAGTAATTAGCCATATCTGCATACCAAGGAGAGGTAGTAGAAATTGCAAACAAATGTTCATCTAGAAATTCATCATTGACTGCTCTTCCTCTTTGAAGTGGTAAGTCTTGAAATAAAATCAGCTACCATGTTGGATTTCCCTGGCTTGTCAATGATTTTAATGTTAAATTCTATCAGTAACAATAACCACCTTATAATCTTCCATGCACTAAAGGTTTTTCATTAGATACTTGATGGAAGAGTGGTCAGTATGAACAATCACTTCATATCTGTAATATAATGGAAAAACTTGTTGATTGCATATACTACTGTAAGAAATTCCTTCTCAGTTGTTGTGTAATTCCTTTTAGCAGGGAAATGTTTTTACTAATGTATTAAATAACATACATAGGTTCTCCTTCCTCTTGTTTTCCAAGGACAACACCTATTACTTCATTGGAGGAATTTATTTGTATATGGAAGGGAAGCTTCCAATTTGGGCCTCTCAACATTGGTGTGTTTGTTAACTTACCTTTGATAGCATCAAAAGCTTGTTGGCATGCTTTATCCATTCAAATTCAAATCTTTAGTTAGGAGAGAAAATAATGGAGAAGCAATTTTGCTAAAATATGAGATAAACCTTCGATAGTAACCAACATGACCAAGAAAGCTTCTTACCTCTATTTTGGTTTGTGGGAGATGGGAGTTTTACAATGATATTGACCTTGTCTAGGTCTACCTTAATTCCCTTAGCTAAGACATGATGGCCTAAAACTATACCTTGTTCCATCATAAATAAGCATTTTTCATGATTTAGGGATAATTGATATTTTTTCACACTAAGAAAGGACTTTGTCTATAGATTGTTAACTACCTCTTGGAATGTTTCTCCATAAACTGTGAAATCATCCATGTAAATTTCCACACAATCATGAGTGAGATCAAAAAATATTTCCAACATGGCTCTTTGAAAAGTGGTAGGAGCATTACATAAACCAAAAGGTAATAACACCTGTAAGAAAATGTTCCCAGGGACAGGTAAAAGTTGTTTTGTCTTGATCTTCAAGTGCCACTGTTATTTGGTTGTACCCACTAAACCCATCAAGGAATGAAAAGTACCTTTTTCTAGATAAATTTTCTAAGACTTGATCAATAAAAGGTAATGGAAAATAGTCTCTATGAGTTGCTTTATTTAATTCCCTATAGTCCACACAAATTATCCATTTCCATTCTTTTTTTAGGAACTATGACTAATGGAGAAACCCATTAGATGTATTTGATATTAGATAAATGAATCCTACATTAAAAGTTTTTCAATCTCATCTTTCACAATATCTCTTAAATTGGGTTTATCCTTCTTTGAGGTTTTTGACTGGTCTGGAATCAATGGTATAGATGTGATGTGTACAAATACCAAGATGAATACCCTTCATGTCACTATATTCCCAAGAAAAATCTTGAGGATGAGAGCATAAGAGTTCAAATAGAGTATTTTCCTCTTGATCAGTCAACCAACTATTAATTGTCAATGTATTTCCTGGGAGAATAGGTAATTGTTTGGTAGTTGGATGAACAGAATCTACAACGGATATTCTCTTAATAATGCATTTAATGGACAACTTGTGTGGTAGTAACATGTGAACAATAGTAATGTTTTGAAAGATGGACTCAATTAGATCTATATTTTGTGCAAAGGGACAGATGATGGGTTGGTTGTTTTCATCCATAAAATCATCTCTTGTTTTAGTTAGTTATAGTGCATGACTTGAATTAGATCAACATGAGACTCAAGAGTGCTCAAATTGAACTCAAAAGAATCTAGTGCACAAGACTTATGAGTAGCTATGTCCATCACAAGGTTCATGGTCACCATATTGGATTTGATCTGAGTGTTCTTGAATTATGACCATGGATAGAGAAGAGATGATGTCATCGAATCATCTAAATTGTCCTTACACCATTGTTTATTATCTATAGAAAAAGGTTTTACAGTGGGTATATTGATAATTTTTTTGAATCTTGCCATTGTAATCACCATATTCCCTATTTTACGATTAATGAGGTAGAAAGCTTGTGGCTAACCAAGGATCTTCCTAAGATTATGGGGTATCCAATCTTTCTATTCTTCATTTTTATAATCATGAAGTCTACCGAATAGTCCTAGGATTCAATAGTGATGACATCCTCTATAATTCCCTTTGGCTTGTTTATGGACTGATCTTCCATTTGTAAGACTATGGAGGTTGACTGTGGTTAAAGAAGTGTTAGGGTGGATAGAGTATCTATGGTCATAACATTGATAGCAATCCTAGATCAACTAGGACATTAGGAATTTGGACATCTCCTATGCAAATTATAACAATATGACTTCCAGGGTCTCTGTATTTAGGAGGGGTCATATTCCCTTCTAAAATACTTACAATTTTCCCATCAACATGGATGGTTTTAGGTTGGTTCTTTCTTCTTCCTGGAGTCTTAAAATAATCTCTTTGATAGTTTTGTTTAATTTAGGAATTTCCTTAAGAGCTTGCAATAGGGGAATGTCGATACTCAATTTCCTCATCCCTTAAATTAACTCTGACTCTGGTTGTTTAGGAACCACAATACTTTTTTTTTTGAGATTCTGGATGGAAAGGGAATGTCAATGTTTGGTTGAGGAGTTTCTTCAACAGGATTAGGTTGTGTTTCTTCTGGTTTTTCTATTTCTTTAGGGATTTCCTCTATCACATAGAGATGAAGGTTTTGAGGTAACCTTCCCCTTGAACACAACAAGATATTCTTACAATCCACAGAGTTTACTATGATATTTTTATCTGATTCCATAGTGTATACGTTGGGTTTCCTTGCCTCACATTTTTGGGATTTTTCATTGTTTGAGTAGGTATCTGTGGTTGGGTAGGTTGATCAAGTTGGGAAGCATTAGTGGGTAAATTCAACAAGGCTTGTTGACCTTGGGGTCTTCTCTAATTATAATATTGTTGCCCAGATCCTTGAGGTACATTCCACTATTGTTGGTACTGAGGATTAAACTATTTAAATGGTGGAATGTTTGGATGTGGAGCCCAAGGTTGTTGATAATAATTTGGTGGGGCATTCCACTATGGGCTCCACTCTGTGGGGCTTGTTGAACCCAAGGTTGGGGTATGGCCATGGTGCATTCCATTGATTTGGGACCCATTGTGATTTTGGGGTGTAGGATTAATTTTGGTTGGACTGAAATTTCCCCTTGCCTTTGAGCCATATAGTTCAGCTCAGATTCATGAGTGTTTTGTTTTAGGTGATTTTTCAACAAAGGAAGCAATCCACATTGATTTGTGGCATGCTTGAGTTCACAAAGAAGAAAAATGTCTGTCTTATCTAAGGGACAATCCTTAATCCATGTTTGTCTCTACATCTTGGGCAAGTAGATGAACAAAGGCTCTGTATTCTGTATTTCTCCTATCCATAGTTGTGTTGAGTTGAACCAAAAGGTCTGTTCTCAAATTTTCAATCTCTTCTCTCAATTTGGATATATCACCACTGGCCATTTTTACTTTCTATCTACGAAAGTTGGGGCAAGTTTGGGAGTAATTCCTACAAAGATCAATGATTTATGTAAATTATAGTTTTTCATGTCTCCCTTTCCCATAAGATTGAAGGCTTCATGTGTGTCCTCATCCAACCCCTTAAGGAATAGAGTCTTAAGTAGATTAATATCTAGACCAGTACCACACCTCCTGTGAAGGAAGAGGAACCAATCTAGATAATCCTCTACACTTTCATCTTCCTTTTGTTGAATTCTAAAAAGTTCTTCCTTCCTATCACTGACTCTACAGTAATCTTGATACTTGTCCAAGAAAACCATTTCCATCTCTCCCAATTATGGATGGATTAGGGGTTAAGCCCATGAACCATCTCATAAGTCGTATCTTTTAAAGTGGAGGGAAATAACTTGAGCTTATGGGAATCAGAAGTGTAGTCATAAGTTTGGCATAAAACCTTGAATTCAAAAAGGAATTGGTCAGGGTCTTCTGAAAATAATCCCTAAAGGTTGGTAAGATGGAGGGGGATATTTTTCATAGGATCCTGATCGTTAGGATCTAGTTGTATGGGGTAGGTAAACATTCTACCAACTAGGAGGGTTTCCATTTTGCACCATCATTGGGGTTCTCTACTTCATCACCATCCTTCTTTGGTCAACAAGTTGTTCCATAGGCTAGTTTTTTTGAAGATTTATTCTAATGAATCTACCTCTATGGTCTCTAGGTCTATACATAAAATCCTATCATACTGAGGATAGTTCCCTAACCATCAGTGCTTAACTTGATTGTTTGTGTTCCACATACTCAAAAACATAGAGGATTCTTGTTGTCACTACAAGGTCTTCTTACTTCATAAGAAAGAGTTATGGAAATAAAATTTCTGAATGGAAACTTACCAAACAACAAGACAACACTTCTAGCTAGCACTTTAACCTTTGATAACACCTTGAATTCTCTACAATGACACCAAAAAGTGACGAGTGTCGTTGATACTCGTACTTTAATGATATTATATTTATCAATCCATGGTGGTGTTCATGGTTGTTTGCAACAAAGGGAATAATAGGAATTTCTCTCAGCACATGTACTTAATAACAAAATTAACTAAATAATAACTAACTGTGATTATAAAATGTAATGCATGGAAAGAAAATAATATTAAAGACAAAATCTAAATATTTTTAACACAGTTTAATGTTGAAATGGTAAATGCATAAAAAATGACATAAAGGAAATAACAATAAATATCCCTTCTTGTTGGGTAGGAGTGGCCCTTGCCCCTTCCTTTGATCAGGTTTAAGCTGAAATTCAAACGAAATTTTTTTCCTCTGAATCAAAAATATTTATTGAATTAAAAGAGTATGCTTTTACAATGAATCAAACTAATTGAACCAAACCGATAAATCTAAATACATTATCTCTTTTATACTAGAGAAATCCTAGTCCCTCTAGGAGAGAACTAGTTTATTCACAATAACTAACATCTACTTAACGAATGTTGACTAAAAAATGACTATCTATTTTAAGGAGTACAGTTGTGGAAGAAGTAGTCTTTGAGGTGTTTAAACTAGAATTAATCTTGCTAACTGCAGAGGAGGTCCATGATTGACTCCTTTGAGAGATTCAATCATTTGGAAGATTCTTCAGTTCTTAGATTGATTGTAGAGAATCGTGGTGATAATAAATCCTTAGATGTGGGATGCATCACGTCTCCAACAACTAAAGCGATTGAACCTCAAAATACATGAATGTAGGTTGAGGTAGTGACAACTTCTCATGCTCATGTTTTTGTGTTTCTAGTTGTATCAATAGTAGCCTGAGCTATCTATCTTCTTGTGCAAATCCCTTATTTAAAGGAATTCAAATTTGATGACTTGGATGATCTACTTGAGTCTGCACTAAATGTAAAGGTGATTCTTGTGCCATAAGGAAAGTTAAGCATCGGAGCACTAATTGAGTCTTGCACTAGTGCATTTTTACTCATGTGATAACTCAACATATGCTTTTCCAAATGTATTGTTAATGCTCATAAAAATATCAATTTAAGCCATTTTTGAGGAAGCAATAACAAGATAAAAATAACAAGCATATGCATAATGTATTAATTATAAACATTCAAAATTATACATCATGCAATACGATATCAAAATAATATGGGGTTTCACGTGGGTTTAAACATAAAAAAATGAGGATTCATCATGGCACTTTCTATCCATTTGAGCTTTCCATATTTTTAGTGGTCGGCCTTTTTGGGGTTAATTATGAAATTAGAACAAGAGAACCATATAAATATAAATTTATGAGACCATAATGAGGGACCAAGCACTAGGCACTACTATCATCACCTAAGGTTGCATCCATCAAAGGCTCCATTTGCATCCATCTAGCTCCATCACAAGGGACAAGGTTAGTTCATCTACATCACACTACATAGGAGGGAAGTTTATTCTATTCCATCCACCATTTATCATATTTCTACATCTAGTTCTAGCTTGTTAATTTACAATGTGTGGTGCAAAGAGCACTAGGGAAAAATTTGTGGGTGGGTGCGCACTTTGTGCACACACACACACACACACACACACACACACACACACACACACACACACACACACCTAGAACTACATTTGGGTCTAAAATGTAGTGTCGTGCTTAGTTAGTAAGTTCACCATTGTGGCCGTTGAGGATAATCCGACCCCTTCATATGAATCTTTATTATTTTAGGTTTTTGATGCTTAGATTGAGGTTTTGCAAGTCTCTTCGCATTATTGATTATCAACGACATACGGAGCAGTGTAGTGAAATACACACAACAATTAGTAAAGGCCTCAGATCATCTAGTGACCTTAAAATTTTTATTTATAGAACTCTTATACAAACCAGGAGACCTAAATCTTAGACCGAGTGCCTCAAGTACCCTCATCCTTCCCATAGTGCACCCCAGTCTTTCGAATATGCCCTTCCCTAAGCTCATATGCGGTCATTCCTAATTTTTTCATATGGTCTATTTTTGATACAATCCCAAGGCATCATTGAATTAGCTAAGCTCTTTCTAACCCTTCTTTACACATTACGGTTTCATATTTTATCTACTTAGTTGCTTGGGTCATTTACCTTATTTATTTAGTTGTTATTTACTACTTTGCATAACATCTAATTAGATTAAATAGATTACCACCATTTTCCATTTTAGTTTAATCATTTTGGTGAACTCGTCCTTCGAATCCACCTTTTGTCTAGGGTTTATTCTTCTCTCACCATGGCTCAATCTCATGATGATTTTTCTTGAAGCACATCTTAAGGCCATTAATGATCACATTGTTGAACATCCCCAAGATCTAGAATTAATTTTACATGTTTCTCGTGAGGAAGCTACTAAATATGGCGGAGCTCACCTCTTCATGCCATACCAACTTTTGTTTCCACTCAATCACTTGCTTCTACTCTCCCACCTATTTCTACCATTCTCATTTTTATCAATACTCCTACCAATCACTTCACACCACCTTTAGTTTCTCATACATGACAGGTTTCATCCGTTGGTACGCAAGACTTAACTTCTCTTTATCAGACCTTCAATCAAAATTGTAAGTTGCAACAAGCTACTTCTCATGCGTCTCCATATTTAGATTCCACCTTGTTATTACATACTCCATTCACACCGCCATCTCTACTTATCCACTTCCTCATAGTTTTTCACCCCTAAGCTTCCCATTTTTAATGGGCATGGTGACCCACAGGAACATCTTAGAGCATTTCATGTCGCTTGCCTTGATTTTGTTGATGATCATATTCTTTTGGCTAAAATATTTCCCCATAGTCTCCATGAGTATGCGATGCATTGGTTTTATGACCTACCTGTTCATTTGGTAACTTCATTCACACATCTAGTCGATGATTTCCTTTACTCATTTTTCTATCAATATCGGCTCCAAGATCTCTTATGCTCAACTAGCACAACTTAAACAGGATCTAATGAACACTTAGCTAATTATGTTTTGAGATATAAAAATAGGCTAGCTAAGATTTCAAATGTTCTTGCGGACTCTGAGCTTCATGATGTATTCATTCAAAGTCTTTTACCACTGCTTCAGAGAGTGTTCTCTTTGAGGCCTCTCCTTCATTCGACCAACTTTTTCATACTCTTAAGCTTTGTGAAATAAAAATTTTATCCATAAGAAATCTTAAATATCAGGAGCAAGGCTCGTCTTCCACTTATTTTCTAAACAAGACACCATTCAATCCATCTATAACTAAACCAATCGATACTAAAATTACTATCAATGCAGTCACTACTACTAAATAGGTTTAGTCACCACCACCTAGGCATGCGTTTACTAACTTTCCTATGGCTCCACATCTCATATTGCAAAAATTATTGAGAGAAATCTTATCACACTTCCTCCACCACTCGAATTAGACCCATCGTGACCAAAAGGTAGGAATTACAATGATAACTTCCGATGTGACTATCATAGATGTGTGGGACATTCTACAAATTGATGTTTCAAACTTCACACAATCATCCAAGATCTTATTGATAATAAAAACTTGATTTTCAGAGCCTACTAGACTCTGCACCAAACAATGATAAGGGTAAACTCAAACTCTTTAATAACCAGCCCCAAAAAATGTGACAAGAAAGCATTTGAATCTTTTGTTAATCATGCATATCACACAGTGCCTCTTCTGCATCAGGGGCTCTTGAATTTTTAGTTGCACATATTGATGCTTCTCCACCGGTCATCTACTTTTTTGACCACGATTATCATGTGCAAATTTCACATCAACCACTTACACATCAATGCATATGTTGGTTCAATTTCCATCAATAATACTAAAGTTGACCCATCATGGCCCATTAGTGCATGTTCTATTCCACTTCTTAAGGCTATCAGTTACCCTCTATCACAAATTGAATACCCTATGAACAAACCATATGGTGTCATCAACTCACATTATGGTTGGTCCTCTTACTATGTTTGTGCCTTTCCTTGTTGGAAACATAGTTGATGGGTGTGACATGCTTCTTGGTCTCAATTGGATTCATAGGTCTCAATCTATCATCTCTATGAATCATTATGGCTCAAATTTATTCATAACAATCAAGTTATCTCTATTGATGGGATCCCTCCATCTACCCCATGGTCTTCATGTCCTCACAAATTAGTTAACACATCATCTACTTCATCTATCACACCACACTCTATGTTACTCAAAGCACAATATACTCCTAGTTCACCTACTCACACATTATCTACACAACCTCACCACTCCACTAGTCCTACACATAGGTATAGGCCCATTCCTAGGAAAATTATTACATCTTGACATAGGTCACCACCTTGGTTTATTCCACGAGGGTGTCCATCACCTTCACGCTCGAATTCACATAGATCTCATCACCTCCACATTTTATTACGTTGCATCATTCATCATATATCCATCCCTTGCATGCACATAGACTTCATTCACCCACACAATGTTTATCTACTATACCACCACTACTAGAGCATGGTCATACACTTTCATCACCACATGCATTGGATGGAGGACCTTTTCCTTCACTATTATTGGATAGTTCATTCATCTCACACACACTTGGGGGCATATCATCTAACACATCCCCCCCCTCACCTTAGCATCAACGCATCTCTTACCTTTACATTATTATACATTGATTTTCTCACATACGCATACTCATCACATGTTTTAGCATCATCATTTCCCGATGACACACTCTTGTGCTTTGGTTCACACTTGACTATTGAGGGCATACTACACATGAACCCCACACACTACACCATAGCTATTACAAATTTTGTTTCTTCACACACATCTTGTCATATGTCTTACATCTTACATCATACACTCTACATTTAGTCTACATCATTTTACATTTGCACGCATTACACATCATACATCATATTAGTCATCATCATACATGTATCACACTCTATGGTCTACAAGTCTAGAATTACATACTACTCATCTTACATACTATACAATGCATATCTCACACTATTAGGCTATCTACACATCTTGCATTACATTCTACACATTGCATATTTACACATTTTCTCATCACATGGTCATTCAATCATCACACATCCTACATCTTCTTCTATGTATTGCACTCACTACCCTATGACGCACTCTAGTTCCTCGATCCATACTGAATGCTAAGGGTTTACAAATAAAATGGACCTTATCCTACTCACATGTTCATCATTTAACCTTCTATCATGTGACATTACTAGGTTAGTGACATACTGTTATAGGCTAAATGGTCACCTATTCCTTCATCTTGTAGTGGTATACGCTTTAGGCTACATCACTACTCCCTCTATTCATCTTATAGTGATATACATTTTAGGCTAAATCATCACTCCTATGCTCATCTCATCGTGATATTCACTATGGCTATAGGTTCATGCACATAATTCATATCTATGTCACATATCATCAACACACATATACACTCATCACAATGTGTTAGGCACAATACACACTACGACCATTTCCCGATGACGCACTCTCGTTTATGGTTCATTCTTGACTGAGGGGGAAAACCAAATGAAACTCACTACATACAACTCCATTCACTTGGGGTGAACACATATCCTATCATCCATCTTGCATTCCATTCCATCCATCCACAACATATTGCATATCTTGGTTGCTTTTACTCTTGCTTGCATTTTGCTTGTATATGTTCATCTTATTACACATGCTAGATATATCTCTTGTATGTCATTATCATCTAGTTCACACCTTTCTCTAGTTTTATCATAGATATAGGTCTCTTACATGCAACATGGATTCTCTCCTCTCTACCACTCATATAATGGTTGTTAGGGCATCCACATTCATACACTACATATGTTATTATTTCATTTTTCTATTTATCACTTTACATTACTTATTTATACACGCTTTTGACATATTGGTTATCTTTTAACATGATAATGGGTGCTTCATGTTACATAATGTTTTTCTAGGATTACTTTCTTCCATGGCTATCTATTGTTTGTACTTGTTTTTTTTTTTCTCTTGTATATGGGATTTTCCCTTTGTTTGGTGCACACTTGTTTATTTGTCGTGGCCATTATGGCCTTACATGTCTTTGCAACATCATGAGTGGTGTCCCATGTTTGCAACCTACTTTTGGTGGTCTATATTGATTTCTTGTGTGTTTACTTGCATTCTAGTTTACTCATTGTTTGTGTAGCATACACTTTTCTTTACATGCATGCTTGTTTATACTAACACTTGTTTTCTAGCCACTTGTTTGTGTGCACCTTGGTTTCTACCAAGCGCATTCCCTTCCCCATGCGAGGCATAATTTACATGGTCGGAGTCCCTCTTTTAGGGATGCATTCTCCTATCGTGATGTCATATCGCCCCCAAAGAGGGGGCATCATTTGGGTTTTACACACTATTCAATGCTTTCTACTAGTATAGTTTAGTTCATTTTTCATCCTTGACATTGTGGGTTATCTACGGTGAATGGTTTCAAACTAGTATACTAACCCCTATACATAGTAGATTTTACAGGACATGGTTTTCATTAGCATTCGGGAGTAGATTATAGGTTAGAGGATATATCGATTTCCTCTCTACACTACTTTAGCCATTGGCGTCGGATCACCCGTAAAAATAGGTAGTACAGAGATCTCTTCATACATTATCAAGGAAGTAGTTATAGGTTGGAGAATAATGCAGCTTTCTCCCTACACTTCTTTGGCCTGGTGGCTGTGAGATCACCCAAAAACTAATAGTACAGGATATCCTCTTCTACACCCTTTTCTCTCATCATGGATTAGGTGCACATGTTCCTTTTACATTTTTTATATTTCCATTTCAGTCTTTTCATTACTACATACATGCATTTTTACACATATATACATGTGTATTTGACTACTTGATCATCTTCTCCTTATAGGTCTATTTGTATGAGAAGCAAGCAGTTAACAACAATAACAACAAAAACAAAGGCATCAACAAAAACATAATTTTGTGGTAGCACACACCTCATACTAACATGTAGGTACATCACACACATTGGAAACTACACTCATGTTTCCACCCTAGGTTCACTCTCATCAATTTTTTCTCTTTTGCATCTTTAGTCTCCACACTCCATCATTTTTGTCACTCCACACTTTTTCTAGTCCTTCAATACACTTTCTACATCACTCTACATGGAAATAAGATACACATATCTATCTACTTTATGTTGTTCAGCGTTCCACTCACCAACATAAAGTGGAGGAAAATGTACATACTAAATCATGCACTTTGGGTATTATTTAGTTCCTAATCTCATACTATTATTCATATGGTTTTTGAGTGAAGAAATTACTAATTAACCCATGTCCTTTGGCCATTTTACTTTGCTTTTTTCATCTTTTCGACCCCCCACATGTAGTTGCCCAGTCATTCTTGTCATTTTGCATCATTTTATCCCTGATTGGGGCACCTAAGATAGTACTTGGGTGACTTAGGTGCCCCAGTCCCATTCGGGGCACCTTGATCTTTTCTCCACTTTACACACAAATTTTGGGCACTTTCTAGCCATTTGAGTTTTCCATATTTTTAGTAGTCGACCTTTTCGGGGTTAATTACGAAATTAGAACAAGAGAACCATATAAATATAAATTTATGAGACCATAATGAGGGACCAAGCACTAGGCACTACTATCATCACCTAAGTTTGCATCCATTAAAGGCTCCATTTACATCCATCTAGCTCCATCACAAGGGACAAGGCTAGTTCATTTTCCTTCACACTGCATAGATGGAAGTTTATTCTATTCCATCCACCATTTATATTACATTTCTACATCTAGTTATTTTTCTACTTCATAAAGTGTGACTAGCACAAGAGCACCTAGGGCATAATTTACACACACACACACACACACACACACACACACACACACACACACACACACACACACACACACACACACACACACACCTAGAACTACATTTGGGTATGAAATTTAGTACAACACTCAGTTAGTAAGTCCATCATTGTGGTCGTTGAGGATAGTCCAACTCCTTCATATACATCTTTATTTTTTTTAGGGTTTTAATGCTTGGCTTGGGGTTTTACATGTATCTTTTTTATCACTGATTACTAGTGAAATCCAGCATGGTGCAGTGAAATACGCATGATAGGAAGCGAAGGCCTCAAATCATCTAATGACCCTGCAAGTTTGGTTTTGGTCCTCCTGTATAGAATAGGGTGCCTAGATCTTAGACCAGGGTGCCAAAGGCATCCTCATCCTTCCCAAGGCACCCCGGTCTACTCTAGCTTGGATCTACCCTTTCCTGAGCTCCCATGTAGTTGCTCCTACATTCTATTCAATTGGTTTATTTTACAATATAGTCCCAAGGCATCATTGAATAGCTAAGCTCTTTCTAACCATTCTTTGCACATTATGGTTTCATATTTTATCTACTTATTTTCTTGGGAAATTTCCCTTATTTATTTAGTTGTTATTTACTACTTTGCATAGCATCTGATTAAGCTAGAATAGATTACCACCATTTTCCATTTTAGTTTAATCGGTGTGCTTGAACATCAAGTAAACTTTGAACAAGGTGCTGACCTATCTTTGAAATTCTATGTGCTATAACTATTGATAATTTTTAGGCAAGTGTAAACAAGGTATGTTATCTTCATCTTGAAGTTGATGTTGAGATTGATATGGCTCAATATTTTTAATTACCCAAATTTTGAATAGTTAAGAACTTTGATGATAAAAAAATATGATGGAGAAGTCCCTTCCAAGGAGGATAGGGAATTATTGATCAATGTAGTTGTTTCCAAAGAGAAAGAGTACAATCTAAGAAGTAAACAAGTGAAGAGCCCTTCCCCAACCTCAAAATCCAAGATGTCAATCTTGACTAATGTTCCTAAAGGCACCCCCAAGAGGAATATACCATGCAAAACCCATGTTGTTGAGCCAAATCCAAGTGTTCCTCTTGTTGTTTTGTTTTGAAAGAATGTATACCATCTAAGAAAGTGATCACTCTACCTTCTAGTACATCCCTACCCAAGTAAAATGTTTGTGATATGGCCCAGATCCTAAGCCAAATGAAGATAATTATCCCTTTAGTAGAGTTACTTAGAATTCTTGATCATAAAAACAAGGAATTTAAGTATTTGGGATTCAATGAGGGTGTTATTGCAAATAAAGATACCCCTCCTTTTGTTTCTAAAAATGAGGTTGAAGAATCTCAAGAGGTCATTGACCCATCCCCTGAATTTTATTTGGGCACATCCTTAGTTGAGATTCAATTGAATGTTGATCCTTTTACACCACATTGATATTTAATGGTTGGATCTTACACAATTGTATGTTTGACTCAGGTGCTTCTTACAATATAATGTCATTAGTGGTCGTGAATGAACTTGGTATAAAGATAACAACTTCCTATGGAAGATATTATTCCATGGTTTCAAAGGAGGTATTTTTTTTTAGATGTGTAAAGGGATTGGTTATGTAATTGGAAGCTCACTTGTAGCCTTTATGTTTATACTCGGATGCCTAGGCATGTTGGAGCTTCACAGATAAATTTGAGCATCCACCCAAAGCGCACAAAGCTACTAGGTACATGTTTATTACTATCTTGTTAAGGTGCTAGCATGCATGCTCATAATAAACATACCTAATGCATATATTCCATGAAAATAACCAAACCTATGAGCTCAATTTGGAAACACACGAATAAGAACATAAAGGTTCATATAACAATTAAGATCAGATACACCATACAAGTACCATGAATAGAGACATCAAAAACCAATATCTATCCATAATGATCCATTATATTAAATCATGACAAAAACAGAAGTTGAATACACCATAAGTATCATCACAAAGTCATGCACACAAACATACCAGTACCATAACTCTGTTACATCCAGTGATACATCTCTCTCAAAAAAGTGCAAATCAATACATATATAGGGGTGGGGACTTTCCCTTCACTTCCCATGCACTCTAAAAATAGGCCACATGATCAAAATATCCATGCTCTAATTACAAAGATAACTAAAGAAGCATGCAAGCTTTGCCTAATAATATATTATCTATAATTAACTCCAGATCCAATCCTATTATTAGCTCTACCATTGTATGTCTCTTGATATTCCACTTGCTCCAAAAATAGATTTTCCTTCCCGAGAAATCTTCTTTTTCTTATCCTTGCTCCATCATATTTTTAGCCCATGTATGTCAAAATGGCTAAGTCCCAAACTTTTTCCTTCTTAGGCATGAAACCTCAAGGTGCAAATTTTTTAGCCTTCCTTTCCTATCCATGCACCCACTTCTTCCATGCCACTATCATATGTGCCTTTGATACATAGGTAATATTTCACCATGACAACATTACCCCACATTAATGTCATTTCTACCCTTGTGCAATGTGTGTACCCATACCTTATCTCTACAAAGAATAAAGAATAACGAAGTAGAGAATGATTTTACATAAATAGTATGAAAGGATGTAAGAATACTTCAACAACTTGGGCACCATTCTTCTATAGGAAAAAAAAATCCAAGGTATTCATTCTTAATGCCTACTTACAACTCATTCCAATCATTGAGTCCCTTCTTCACCTTTTTTGGGATCTCCCAAACACAAACTTACATTCTATCCATTGTCATCTTTTTCCCTTGTTCTTCAATACTCGAGAACATTCGCTAAACTTGAATTCATGACATCCATCACATCCATTCTTCGTGTTATTAGTTTCCCAAGTTCTTTTATTTTCTCCTTGTGAGGATCACGGTCGAGCTGTAATGAGAAAATTGCACTTATCTACTAGACATGTTAGCCTCTCCTCACATCCTAGAGTCTCATTTTTCTTTACGATAAGGACCTCATTCTCTTCAACCAATGTCCTTTTTTTAATGATCGGCTCTGGATCTTCACACATATTCAGCGCCAAGTTTGTCTTCTTCAATTCTTCCTTAATTATCATAGTAGGGCATCATATTCAACTATCTTGTGTGTTATTTGTTTCTTCACTCTGGATTTTTACCTATAGCCTCTTTCTCTTTTTGTGTAACTATTTCTTCTTCCTTACTCTGGCACATGCAACTGGTATTTCATCTAATATAAAATGAACTAGAGTGCGTAAATAGTGAAATGCAGGCGTAAATTCTCTCGATACTTGTGCTTCATATTGTGGTCATGCCTTCAAATTTTCATCTCCAATCTCCTCGACCATATCTAGAACAAAATGTGTCTTCACCTCTACTTTATCCTTCTTCTCTTCTTCGGGAACTAAATTTCTTCCTCCTTATCCTTCTTATCCTCAATCAAATTTCTCAAGGTAGAAACCTTGTCAACATTCAATGTGTGACCTTTGTAGCCACCTTACCACGTCAATGTATTCCTTGTTTTCTCATGAGAAAACTATGTTGGATTGATTTTCACATGTCTCTATTACAGATCCTTCTTCATTATTCTTATAACACATGACTCCTTGCACACATCAAATAAATTCTCATCCATGTGATTCTTTATACTCCATGATAATTGTTTCCTCGTGCATGTGTTTGCCATCTCTGGGTCCATTAGCTCACATCCATAGAGTTGTTCCAAGGAAAGAGTTCTTTGGAACCTAGCACATATAATATTTGTTAGGTCATTGATGTACCCTAACTCAGGTGTTTGCACCATCTCCTCCTAATTCTTCCCACTAGCACACTCATCTTTATGTTCCTGTTCTCTAATGCCTTCTTTATTCTCTTCCTTAACTCTAGTTTTAGGGACACCAATCATTGCTCCACACTATTTTCCAATTTTTTATGTCCCCCAACATGGATTTCTTCTTCACACTCATGTACACTCATGTTAGGGATGTCTATATCAAACTAAAGTTTCTCAATGCCGATCCCTTCATATTTTCAAACTTCAAGGCTAAGTGTGGATACATCCTGGTGCACAGACTTGTCTAACAACCCCTCCTCATCATTATATTTTACGGGAACATACTTGCACCTTATTCTTTTATCTTCTTCATCCTTATTCATAGGTGTTACACGTGCTGAAATCCTCACAAGATGTGAAGTACTAACACCCACATTTGTAGTATTTTTCCCCCTACATAGTTTTCTTTTATCATGATCCAACATAGTAATGTATTCTTTCACTTCCTCTTCTCTTTTAAATACATTCTCTAAGTCCTTTTTTTCTTACAGGGAGTGAATATTCAAGTGGCCTCTTTGTACCCATAGTCTATTTGTTCTTTGGAGGACACGGGATTAAAATTTCCTCGTCACCGATGTACTTTCCATCCTTGAACCTTGGCCTTAGATATGCATACATGTGTGCGGGTTCTATCTATCCCACATCCATGACCTCTGGAGTGATATCTATATTATCATAATCCATTATCTCTACATATGCTTCCTTGTTAGGGTAGACATATGTCTTGCACAAAATGTGAAATCTGCATCTACCTTGTCGATGTAAAGCCGCAACTTCCATGCATTATGTAGTCGGTTCACTAAATCTTTAAAGTAACAAGCAAGTAAAAGAAAAAGGTAACTTACACCAAGGGATCTTCTCTCCGATCTTCATGAAAAAATGACCCAAACAGAAGCATTTATATGCTCTACAAACTCTTCTTGCCCTCCAATACACTAGGAAACTCTTGTAGTATGTGTCACTCCCTTTAAATGCATTACGCATCCTCCTATACCACTTCTCTTGGCATTTTTTGTAAGTGTTATAAATTGAGCCTCAGCAAGTATACTTAGTGAATTTCTTCACTTTGAGGACTTGTTAATTTAAGGGTACTCCCACATTTCTTGTTTGGCCCATCGGGCACACCAATTTCACTAAACACAATCAAAAGTAAGATGGCACCCCAAGTTATCTTCTCACATTTATCTACATGGATGCATGCCTATGATACTATACTATTTGAAATTTATCTTGCGATGTTATAATACATCATGTTCACCATTTTATTCCATATGTATATCCATCACTTAGTTACCTCCTTCCATCTCTCGAGGCACCCAAATTGCTAACCGGTCACGATACTACCGTTGTAGCTAAGTCTTTTATGTTTTCAACATTAAAGGCTCGACCTCCCTTCATATAATTGATCATGATAGACATTTCCTATACTCCCTCATCATCTGAGAGGTCCCTTGTAATCTTTGAACTAGATTCATGCAATCCCATAACCTTGTCAATCAACCTCACTATAATTCTCATTCTTCTACTCGCAAATTAAAATAAATCCTCATGTACGATCGACATAAACTACTAGGATAGCTACTTTAGATTTCTAAAGAATGTCAGATCATACAATTCCATCACCCTAGCACTCTCCAATAGTTTTTAAATTGAATTATCCATCACCCTTTTCCCATCGTAGTCCTCATGTTTATCTACCTTTATGTCCTTTAGGGTTTATTCATTACGATGATTGGAATCGCTTATCTTACACTTAGTCGGTTGGGATTTCTATAGCCTTCCTTCAATAACCTCCTCCAATTACTACATCTCCACGAACCAATCTGTTGTACCTCTTTTATCATGGGTTCCTTGACCACAAATCTCCTTGGTGTCATCTTTATGTTTAAATAATAGAGTACTCTGAAAAATTTCACCACCTTACCCTTGAACTCCTTGATCTTTGTTGTTACTTTAGACACCTCGATCCCTAGTGTGCCCTAGCTACAAATTTTTCTCTTTAAAACCCTAACCTGTGAACTTTTCCATCTATACATGCCCAACTAGCTTAAACATCCTTCTTTGCGAAGCTCACTTTAATGTCATGTTCCAAAATCACTGGTTTTATGCTCGATCAAATGATCTTAGCACTTCCACACTTCGTCACACTTAATATCTCAAAAACTCAAAGGATGTAAGGTAAACAAAACATTTCAAGCACCTTCCTTTATAGATGTTTCAAATTTATCCGCATTAATTTATCATCAACTACCAATGTACGTGGCATTAATTCCTCTCTTTCACTCTTTCACTTGTCACGTCATATTATTTCATGCCCCATTCATAACCTTCTAGTGCGCCTACTACTTCTTGGCCACAAACCTCCTTACGTGTGCTTCCCTATGCTGAATTACCTCAACCATTATTCCTCATACCAAGTAGTTTCCCATGTTGTTACATACCTCATGTTACACTATGTGTCCATCCATCTACGGGTGGTTTTTAATCGAGAAATTTTATTTAAGTGCCTCAACTCCAAACACCTATAACATCTTTCTCCTATGCACACCAATCTTTTAGAAGATGTTCATATTCCAATACCTATAAAAACACTTATATCTGCTCTATCCCGCACTAAAAGTATGCACGGTCCTTTGTGCATAAATCCAATAGATAGTAATTAGCTCTTGGCTCGCATGCCCACTTATTAAAAACACTTTGAATTAAATTGACAAAATATAGCAATGATGAAAGGAAACACATGAAAGTAAAATACATCTAATGTAAATCTAATCTAAATGGAAATATTGCCTTATTACAAACACCAAGAATAATTATTTATAGTAGGGCTTCAACCTACTCTCATTTAAGTAATTGGACAAGAGAGGGCCATCCAGTTTCCTAATTCCAATATCTTTGTTACTAAAAAGGGTTCCAACTAATGAACTTTCAATTTCTCTGGGTGGTGCACAAACTTTGAATCATACAGAAGAATCATTTTCCCCACCTCAAATATTTTATTTTAGATATTCCTATCATGTCATGCCTTATGTCTAATTTTTTCCATCTTTAGCTCCTTTGGGTAATAGTGCACCATTCATCTAACTGAATTGGTTTATCTCAGTGCTCTTCAACATCTTGTTCATCATTCAATCCTTCTACGCACATAATACGTAGGGATGGAAACAATAATTCCAAAGGAAATATAGCCTTTGCACTAAAAACCAACTGAAAGGGTATGGCTTTATTCAATCTTTTGTAAGTAGTCCTGTATGCCCAAAGTACAACAAAAACTTTTTCATCCCAATATTTTCTTCTAACATCAATTTTTTTTAATGTTTATCCTATAATCTTGTTAAACACCTCAGTAGCAGTACCATTGGCTTGTGGGTGATAGGGTGTTTTCTTGTAGTGCACCACCATAAACTCAGCCAAAAGCATTTTGATGGTCTCATTAAGAAAATGAGTACCCCTATCACTTTTCAAGCTTATGAGACATCCATACCTACGATAATATTCTCTCACAAGAACTTTATGGTTGTAGTTACCGTTCAATCCTTTGTAAGTGTTTTTTTTCCCACCTTTTTAGGTAGTATGTACAATTTATAATATAGTGTGTGCCAGTCCTACACGCGGGTGGGGAAATAGGACCTAAAAATTCAATCACCCATTTCTCGAATGGTTTAGCAATTGAAATAGGCCTCAATAACATCTAATCCTTGGATTCAGGCTTTTAGGACATTGGCAATGATCATATGCCTTGACATAGTATTGTATATCTTTATACATATTTTCCCACAAAATGCCATCCATCAAAATATTGCACATGGTGGCATCTCTGCATAATTACCTCCTACAATTCCACCATGAGCTTCTTCCATAATACCCTCAGGCTCATGCTCCAAAACACACCAACACAAGACTTCATCACATCCTAGCTTATATAAATCTCCATCTATCAACTAGTAAGGTGTTACATGTATTACAACTTATTTCTTCTCTAAGGTCTTCATTCCTTCGGGCACATGTATCACGTGCATAAATACTGTAATATCTTCCAACTAGATGGGTGTGCAATTCAATCTAAAGAGCTATGCATGTGGCATTATCTCCCCAATTCTCTAAGCATCCTCACTAGAATTGATCCTTGAAAAATGATTAGGTCTTGAGTTACTTTTTCCTAGTTTCACAATCACTGTAAACTGAAATTCTGAAATAGTAGTATCCACTTGCAAATGTGCCCTTGTAAAACAGGATTTTTGATCAAATACTTAAGTTTCATATGATCTGTGAAGAATATAAATGGTGTCTCTAATAATTATTGTTTGAACTTGTGTAGCATGTAAATCATGGACAAAGCTTCACACTCAATAGTTGTATAGTTTTGTTCAGTTGGTGTCAACTTCCTACTTGCAAAAAAAGAGGGTGGTCTACAATTCCTTCTCTTGGTTGTGCCAATACTATGCCAATTTCCATCCTAGAAGCATAAACATGAACATGAAATGGTTTTTCCCATGAAGGAAAGCATAAAATAGGTGTGGTGGTCAACATTTTATTTAGTGTTTTAAACACATGTTGTTGCAGCCTCACCGCAATAGAATTTTCCTTTGTCCTTTAAAAGTTCCTCTAGAGGCACGACAATCATTTCATAGCCTTTAATGAATTTCTTGTAATACCATATATGTCTAAGGAATATCGCACTTCACTTTTATTGTTAGGTTCTTCTAATCCCAAAACCATAGCGACCTTGGTTAGATCTACCAACAAGCCTTCCTTACAAATAATATGCCCAAACAAAGTGCCAAAATGTGTCGCAAAGATATATTTCTTAATATTCAAGAGAGATGTTTAACTACTTGCACCTCTCAAACATAATCCTTAAATTTTCACAATGATCCTTAACCAAACCATACACTATCCAATCATCTAGATATACCTATAAAAACTTATGAATGAAGTCCTAAAATGCTTACACAACAATATGCAAGAACATAGTTGGCACATTCTTCATCCCAAAGGTCATAATTATGTATGCAAAAATTCCCCATTTAGTGGTGAAATTTGTCTTTTCTGATCTTCCTTTGCTATGTGTACTTAGTGATATCTTGAAAACCCATTTGTAAAAGAGTAGATCTCACACCCTGTAATGCCCTTAAGGATTTCTTCGATAAAAGGGGTAGGAAAAGGACCAATGACACATGAATCATTCAACTCTCTATAGTCCACACAGATCCTTATCCTACCATCCTTCTTAATATTGATGACCATGGGACTAACCCACTTAGACTCCTTAATGGGCTCAATTATACCAGACTTGAGCATTTTATCAATTTCTTCCTTCACCTTAATGTGTAAATTAGGATTCATCTTGTATGGCCTCTTCATGATCAAGTCGCATCTTCTTTAAGTTTGATTCTCATCTCACCTAAAGAAGGGTGTACTCCTTTTAACTCATGATAACCTCATGGAAATAAATCCTAAAATTCACACAAGAGTTCAATAATCTTAGCCACTTCCTAATCGACTAGTAATCTCCAATAATGGCCTCTTTAGGCTCTGCATCTATTCTAATATTAACCTTATTCATTTTCATAGGCTCATGATAAACACATGCATTTTCATCTACTACATCCATCACCTCATGCGTACCTTCAATGTGGTTAATATTCAAATTATTATCCTCATCATCATCATCATTTATCATGCATACCAGTTTACCCTTTTCCTTTTCTTCCCAAGTGCGGACCATTTCTTCTTCTTCAATCTCTTCAAGGTTAAGGCGTGCCTCTAAATCCATCTTACCAAACATATCTAATATAATTTACTCATCCTTCGCACTATCTCCCAAAGTAAGGTGCTTAATAATCTACAGTGCTTCATTGATTTAAGGCTTAGTAGAGGAGTAATCAAAAGTATGGATCATACCTGAGGTCATCTCTTGCCAATTAACCATTTCTCTTGTCAATTCTTCATGGACATACCATACCATGTTCGAGCTTCTCCATCCAAAGTCTCTCACATTCCTAGATGTAGTGTGGAGAATGGAACTTCTCATAGAATTCACATATCTGTGAAGGTACATTGCTCCATAGAAACCTATTAGAAAAGGTGATTCTCACCTCTCACCATTCCAATAGGTTATCTATGTGTCATCCCATTAGCAGCACGCTACTATCCCGCACAAGGCATAAACCACCGCATTTCTTTTGTCACCCTCATCCTTCCACTGGGATTTTATGGCGTGTAAAAATACATCAAGGTTCCCCTCACTAGTGTACCAAAGTACCTAGTTATAACATAGGTTTCTAACCATGCTCATCCTGATCATATGAGTAACTATGTTCTCAACCTCTCACCCAACCACTTCATACGTTCCATGCACCCAGTTGTCACAATCAATAATTTTAGTATCACTAACTAATTAAGCATCATCCCATTGTATTACTCCTTCCTTAGATGGCTCAATTACCTCAGGATCTCTGATTGTGCGTGTGTATATCATGTTCAAGTCTTATTCACTCAAAGGCTCAACATATGGAGCAACCTTTTCATCTGTTAAAGGTATAATGATGCACTCTTCCTTGTTCTCAAAGCTAATGTACCCCTTGTTGAAGAACAAATATGCATTATTCGTATAACACTAGGGGTGCCCAAGTAATTTTTGGAAACTATCTACTTCAGCTATCTCCAATACTTCAAATTCCTCAGTAAACTTAGCTCCCTAAATTATAATATTCACATCCTTTAACACTCCAAGTGGAATGGCTCTAATTTTTTTTCGCCATATATAATATATTCAAAGAAGGATGCAATGGTGGCCTTCCCATATGATCCCATGCATCCAACATGTATGTATTACTTTCGCACCTATATCTATCAGAATAATGCTCATAATCCATCCATCTATGACCGCATTCAATGTAATCTCCTCATCATACTCATGATTATTGGGAGGTAGATTTACATCAAGTATCTCGCCACTCATGCCCATTGCATGTGCATGGTACCTTTTCTCTCAACCACTCTCCTAGCAAGGGTATTATATACTCCTAACGAAACATTTGACATACCTCCTGCAAATCATCTACATTCTTGTAATGGATTTCAATATTATTTACTCATTCCATCATGCATGCTTGTTCCTTCAAGCCCGAATTTCCCCTTATAAATCCATGATAACATCCATAGTCTCCAAGTAAAATTATTTCGATGTTCAAAGCATCAGGCGTACTTAGCATCAATCACTTCTTGCTTTGTTATAGTCGGCTTATACTTCAAAGGTTTGCAAGTGTGTGCAGGCTCAAAGTGCATGTGGTAACTAAGATGGGTTATAATTCAAGATTCGAGTCTAACCTTGACATCCATTTATCTCCATCGAGTGATGTATCTTAAGAATAGTTTCTCCCTTGTCTTTCTTGTTTTGCTTTCTCATATGCTCATACAAGTTTGGACACTCTTCAAATTTATGTTGTTTTCCACCCCATGAGAAAAAAACGTTCTAAGGGAAATCATGTTGATAATGATCAAGGGATCCATAAGAAAAACAAGTTCCTATAAGAAACCCTCCCCTTCCTTTGCCATGACCACGGCCTCTATATCCTCCATAAAATCCTCTACTCCTATTATCCCCATTATTGCACCCTTCATTATGTTGTTCTCCTTGTTCCTTAGATCCTCATGTTATACTAGTCTAGTGCACACCAATTTCAATGGCCTCATGGATATGATCAATTAAACTTAAATCACAGAGTATCATGGGTATGATTCTTGCAAATCTTACAATACACAAAGACAATTTTTCTGATTCACCTTTGTAAAGAGGACATATTCTAGCATAATGATCAAATTGACAGATCTCACAATCAAGAAACATGGCATGCATGCGACTTGCGAGGATAGTTATCATTATTATGTCCTTCAACCTCATAATATGTACACCATATTCCACTACATGTCTCATGAGCTGAATTAGTAGAGAGATTCTCTAGCTATTTCACCATAGCTGAAATTTGCACCTCTAAAAATAGACTCACTCCAATGTCCACACTCTTAACTTCCTAAGTGTGCAAATCTACCTCCAAATTTTTGCACAAATCCATAAAAGTCTCATGAGATAGTTTCCTTCTAAATAGAGTCAACAACCCACCAAAAACCATTATGCATGCTGACTAGGATATATGTCATAAGATAACTTTGATATAAATAAATAAAACATGCACCATACTTGAAAATTCTTTCTAATAATCCATTCTTTATGTCCTTAAGTGTGTTGATACTTTTCTATTCAAACTCAAGGTTATGGAACTCATATAGAAATGTAGAGCGCAAAGCATCATAATCCACCACAATCTGATGTGGGTCATACTTTATGTACTAGCTATGTACATTCCCTTGAAGAGTAGTAGTAAAATGACTTGCCTTCTTATCCAAGGTGGTGATTTCCTTAGCATGCCATAGAAACTTGCATTTGTGCACATGTTGGAACATCTTCAATACCTCTATATTCCGGTAAGTCAAAGGAAATATTGTAATAAACTTGTTAAGGGTTATGTGGGGGTTACTAGGGATGTGGGACCTACCCTCCCAGATCCAAAACCAGAACTAGAACCACTTCTAGTATTTCCTCCAATACCGAGAACCACCTAATCAACTTGATCTTGACCCTCCGATCCACACGATCCTCCAACAAAGTGAGCACTAAACTAGTGGAGGTACTTCCTTGCATCCCAAAAGTAGTAATAAAATCAACTCTCACGGTCTGCAAAGTGGTAGTACTTCAAGACGTGTTCCCAATGTTCGTGTGTACCCACACTCTATCTTAATCACATGTCGGAAGATATTCCTCCAATCGGTCCTCTAAATAATAAATATGATGTTTATCTCATCATAGATGAATGTGTTGTCTTATGTAATTCTATATATAAACGAAAATGATATCTACCTAAATCTAATGCATTACCTACACTCATTTTCTTATTAATGATTTCTTCTAGAACTAGAACACCGGGCACAAGAGCTAGGTCTCTATGTGGGATTAGATGCATGCATGAGGTCCTCATTCTTTCCTCCTCTAATTTGATTTCATCGAAGTTGAAGGGGTTATTTTGTGCTTTCCTAAGCGGGGAGAGCCCGATGTTGTGGTTCCATGTCTTCTAAGTAAGCTTCAAATCCTTTGTGAGACATCATCCTCCACAACTCCAAGGAATCTTTAATTTCATTTTGCTTCGTTAATTCCCTCTCTTGCACTTCATTGTGCTTAAGCCATCTTTCTACTCTATTCCTTCCGCCTTACAAGGTCCACCATATTTCACCACACGTTCTCCTTCCCCTACACACGGTGGTATGTTTAGATAGCCATAGGTAGGTGCTCTAAACTTAGCATCACCATCAACATATTAATTTCCAAAGGAATAGAGAGGATGTATGATCCTCGGGCTCATGCAAAAATTCAAACTCATCGGCTTCTAAGAAATAATACATAGACACAGTGTACTCCAAAGTATAACTATGCACAACACCAGCCCACCAATGATCTACAACATGCGTCCAAGGTTCATATGCATCAAAAAATCCTGATATTCTTCTTGTGTCCAAATCATTGGTCTGTAACTCCATATTTTATTTGATGCATACACTGACAACCACTCGTAAAACTCTATTAGAAAGTAGTAAAATAACGTCTCATAAATATCATGATAAATATTTTCTTCAACTCATATGTGTGCATTGAAATCTAGCCCATTACTATATATTTTCAAAAATACTCTTTTACCATCAATTACCCAATCTTCAATAGCCACAAGATTCAATCGATATGCCATCATCATACAACATCGTGGTAAACAGTTTGAAAAGAGGTCGTGGAAATGGAACCAAAATGTAGCCTTTATTTTTATACTCATATGCCTAGGCCCCTTTGGAACTTCACCCAAATAAGTCTCGGTGCTCACCCAAAGCACTATGTGAAGCCACCAAGTCCCTCTTTATTAGGATATAAGAAATAGTTCCAATTTTCAATAACAATTATTAGTTTATAAGCAACACTTTGCCAATTTTCTATAGAACCCGATAAGGGCCATAATCTTTTGGAGCAAGTTTGTTGTCCTTTTTTGTTGCTTTAGGGACATCTTCTTGTAAGGATGGAGACATAAAAAACCCAATCACCAAAACCTTGAGGTGTTAGTGAAATCCACACATGAGGATCATAACATCCCACCATGCTTCTGTAGCTCGGACCCCGGGCTAGATTTACACCTGTATAGTGGGACCACACCCTACCCTATACGAGCCCCGTGTGAACAATACAATGTTGGCATAGCTACTCGTGTCGAGACTCAAGCCTGCATGGTCAATCTGATACTAAATTTAATGAACCATTACACTAAAACCTCGAGGCGTTAGTGAAATCCACACATGAGGATCATAACATCATGTTATGCCCTTAACCTATTACTTGTATTAGGATATGAGTAGCTAACTTGTGGCTTACCATATCATTTATACATTCTCATGCTTAGTAGATTTCCTTGGTGATTTCCATAGCATATGAATTTTATATATAGGGGATTGTAGGTAGTAGTTCATGATCTTGTAGCATTTGAGTCTTGTTTTATGGTTTGGAGGTTGCCCCTCGAAGTGGTGAAGCTATTATAATTGCATATTGAGATCATTATTCTGAAATATTGTGTTACTTGGTGTTCTATTACTGCTCATAATCTGAATTATATAAGTAATTTCATTACAAGTGGTATCAGAGCTGCGATCGGGCCAAAATTAGGTAAAAACCCTAATTTTTGTTTCCACTCTATCTTATGAACCACATAGAATTTGTGGGATGTTTTTTTACCAGAGTTGTGAATCATTTCAAGTAAAAATCTCTAAAAATTTCAGACCTTTTTGATATCTTTTGCAAAATTTATTGCAAATTTAGGTTTTTTGATAAAAACGCTCCCTAGACCGAAATTTGTGGAATTTTTCAGAGTTCTTTACATTTTCAAAAGCTCTCAAAAAAATAGTATTAGTATCTTCTCTGTGTTTTTTCTTGTTTGGCCAAATTTGTATCAAAACCCTAAACCCTAAGGTTTGACATCATGGTGGGGCCTTCCACAAGAGAAAAAAATAATTTGGTCACTCTGGGTAAAACCCCATATAAAGATGGGGTAGTGATTGAAGATTTGGAGTCAGAAGGGGTAAATAAAAATTCCTCAGCACTAGGGTTTACCTCAGTTGATCATAAGGTGAGCCAACTCGAGTATGAGCTATGAAATGTACAATCTGAGATGGCCTCTAAAGGAGACATAGACCAAATCAATCAGCGGTTGGATGATATCATGCAACATGTAAAGGGTAAACAGTATGGCCCAAATCCACCCCATATCAACCAAGGAGGATATTCAGTTCAAAATAACCATGTTGGATCACTTTTCCAACCTAATCAGAATCCAACTTATTCACAACCATGGAACATGATGTCAAAAGTGGATATGCACAAATTTGATGGTAAGGATCCCTTGAATTGGATAAATCAAATGGAGTTCTTTGAGTTACATCAAACACCATCAAGAAAAAATGTGACATTGGCATCCCTATATCTTTAACCAAACCAATTCATTTGGTATCGATGGTTATGTGCTTAGAGGAAAAAGAATGGTCTCGGTGTCACTTGGACAATTTTTACCGAGGAGTTACAATTGCACTATAGTTCCAGTGTTTCAGAGAAATAATTTAGTCAATTAGCAAAGTTACGGCAAACATGATCAGTCAAATATTATGTGCATCAATTCAAGAACCTATCCTTAAGGGTGGAGAATATTCCAAAAGAGAATCTAAATGACCTATTTCTTGGGGGTTTTAAGGACCACATCGAACATGAGGTACGTATGTTTAATCCACTCAAACTTTTTGATTCTATTATCATGGCACGTCAAGCATGGGAAAAATTTATTTACAGGAGGAGGCCACCTTTCATTAACACCAAACACCATAGTATCTCTTCCCCTTCATTCACTAGGCCAATTAGACTGAATCCTCAACAAATGGAAGAAAAAGAGAAAAAGGATTATGTTTCAATTGTGATAGCAAATTTGGAATAGGACACAAATGTGCTAAGAAGAATTTTTCTATATTGATGGAAGTAATTAGGATAATGAGGAAGCTGAAATTATAGGAGAGGCTGAGAAACTAATAGAAGATGAAGTAGAGGATCACCAACCTACAATTTATTATCATGCATTGTCGGGTATTAGTACTCCTCAAACACTCAAGTTTATTGGCTATCTCAAAAAATAGAAGGTGGAGGTGTTGACTAACTTGGGGAGTACTCAAAACTTGATGAATAGTAAGTTAGTTGCCGCCTCAATTGTTTTATTTACCGACTCTAGAAATGCAAGTTATGATTGCAAATGGTGGGACAGTAAAGTGCATAAGAAATTTCCATAGTATTAAGCTTTCTATCGGAGACCACATGTTATACTTGGTTATGTTTTCTATTTTTATGGGAGGGGCAGATATTGTTTTGGGTGTCCAATGGCTCAAAACCTTAAGTACTATAGAGATGAATTTCAAGAATTGTTCATGCAATTTCATTTAGATGGAAGTACAATACAATTGAATGGGATGGTAACTAAGTCTCCATGGATTATTATCTCTCATCGGATGCATAAGGTTCTCGAGAAAAGGAGTATATGGATTTATAGTGCTATAGTGATGAAGGTCAATTGGGTGGATGAAGCAAGAGTGGAAAGGTAATGTGCTATGGTACAAGGACGGAGTTATACTTGAGTAAAGATTCTAAGTTAAAGCATAAGATTCTTGAAGAGCTACATGCCTCACCCATTGGAGGAAACTCTAGGTTTGTGTAGACATATCATAGAATAAAAAGAGAATTATTTTGGGAAGGAATCAAGGGGATGTACAAAATTTTGTATCAGAGTGTTTAGTGTGCTAACAAAACAAAGGGGAAATAATTAAGACACCAGGTCTGTTGCAAACCTTACCAATTCCTAGCCAGAGATGGGAGGATGTCTCCATGGATATCATCACCGGATTACCTTGTTCAAAGGGTAAGAATGTTATTTTTTTATTTTTGATAGGCTCACAAAATATGCCCATTTTTTTTCCCTATCACATCCATTGCAACCAAGATCTGATCCACAACTATTTTTGGAGACAGTTGAAGGCTATATGGAACCCCAAAGATAATTGTAAGTGATCGTGATCCTATTTTCACAAGTAATTTTTGGATGGAATTATTTTCATGTTTGGGTACTTAGCTAGCTCGCAGTTCATCTTATCATCCTCAAACTGATGGGAAAACAAAAGTGGTCAAAAAATTCTTAGAGAAGTATCTACGTTGTTTTGATCAGATAAGTAGGAAAGGTGGATTAAATGGCTATCACTTGCAGAATGGTGGTATAACACATATTTTCATACCTTTTCTCAAATGACCCCATTTTTAGCATTATATGGTTACCATCCACCTTCTATCACTTCTTCCTTGAGGGTGAAAACTAAGGTCATAGATGTTGAGGAACAAATTCAACATCAATAATAGGTTTTGGCTAGTTTGAAGGAGAATTTGGCATTAGAACAAAACATGATGAAACAACAAGTAGATTAATACCGTAGTGAAAGACATTTTGACATTGGTGACTGGATTTTTGTACATCTCCAGCCTTACAAGAAGATGTCCCTAAAGCAACAAAAAAAGGACAAGAAACTTTCTCCTAAATATTATGGACCTTATAAGGTTCTATAGAAAAATGGCAGTGTTTCTTATAAACTAGAGTTGCCTCAATCTTCACACATACATCTAGTATTCCATGTTTCCTTCTTGAAGAAGGTTATTGGATAAAAATTTGAATCTCAGACAGAGTTACCATAACTTGATGAGGAAGGAAGAATCATTTTGGATCCAGAGAATATTCTGAAACACGTCTTTGAGAGGTGAGAACTAGAGACATTAAGGAATATCTAATCAAGTGGAATAATCGAGCATAGAAGATGCAACACTGGGAGGATGAAGGTTTTACGTAACAAAATCTAGAATTATTCAACATTGAGTAAAATTTTGGTTTGAAGGGGAACGACATGCTTATGTGCTTAACCTATTACTTGTATTAGGATATGAGTAGCCAACTTGTGGCTTACCATATCATTTTATTTTATCATTTATACTTTCTCATGCTTAGTAGGTCAGCCTTGGTGATGGCCATAGCATATGAATAGTATATATAGGGGATTGTAGGTAGTATTTCATGATCATTAGAGCATTTGAGTCTTATTTTATGGTTTGGAGGTTTCCCCCTTGAAGTGGCGAAGCTATTCTAATTGCATATTGAGATCATTATTCTGAAATATTGTGTTACTTGGTGTTCTATTGCTGCTCATAATCTGAATTATACAAGTAATTTCATTACACTTCACCCAGGATAAATATAGGCACTCACTGAAGCAAATGAAGCTACCAAGTCCCTCTTTATTACTATCTAGCCAAATTGCTAGCATTCCTGTTCATAATAACCATACCAAAAGCATATATTCCATCACAATAACCAGATTTATGAGCTCAATTTGGAAACACGCATAATAATAACATAAATTTTTAGATAATAACTAAGATCAGATCCACCATAAAATCACCATGAATAAATACATCAACAACCAATATCCATCCATAATGATCCATTATATTGAATCATGAAAAAGCATGAAGTTGAATAGATCATAAGTTACATCACAAAGTCATATGCACAAACATACCAAAGCAACATAACTCTGTTACATCCAATGATACATCTCTCTCTCAAAATACTACAAATCAATACATATATATAGGGGTAGGGACTTTTCCTTCACTTCTTGTGCACTCTCAAAATAGGTTGCATGCTCAAAATAGCCATGCACTGATTATAAAGATAACTAAAGAAGCATGCAATATTTTCCTAATAATAGATTATCTATAATTAACTCCAGATCCAATCCTATTATTATCTCTACCACTACATGTCTCTTGATCTTCCACTTTCTCCAAAAATATATTTTCCTTTGCTGATAAGTATTATTATTTTTATCCTTGTGTGCTCTTTAATCCATCCTATTTTTAGCCCATGTATGTCAAAATGGATAAGTCCCAAATAATTTCCTTCCGGGTGCAAATATGTCATCCTTTCGCACCTATCCACGTGCCCACTTCTTCCATGCCACTATCATATGCACCTTTGATACATAGGTAATATTTCACCTGTGAGCCAACATCACCCCGGAAATTACTTGACAATGAATGTTGTTCTTGCTGATTTCCGGCCAAATGGGGAACACTATTGTCAATAAAATGGGAAACAAGTGTGGGAGGTAGTGTGAAAATGGACTTTTCTTACACCACCATCCCTTTGGAAGGAAAATTTTTGAAGCTACATAGATAACATGAGTTGATGTGCTTGATAGATGACACTATGAAGTGTTATATACAAATATGGATTTGGGGAACTTTTTTGGTAATGAAGACTTTTAAGATTAGTGCCTTGATCTTGAAATTTATTTTGAAAACCCCATTTTTCCTTGGACTATGTATTTCAATGGAGAATGTTCTAGTATTATAAATGGGGTAGGTGTAGTGTTGTCCTCTCCTAACCAAGGATCCTTTAATTTTTATTTCAAGGTATGCTTTGAGTGCACAAATAACATTGTTGAATATGAGGCACCCATACTTGGTTTGAGGGTTCCTTAAAGACATGGGATAAAGGACATGATTACAGAAGGTGAATCTAAATTGGTGCTAAACAAATCAGAAATATATATTGATAAATAATTTAGAGATTGAAAAAATATAGAAAAGTAGTGTGGGATCTAATTGAGATGTTTGACTCCATCAACATTGAATATCATGAAAGAGGTCAAAATGCAGAAACATATAGGTTAGCATTACTACCTTCTCAAAGTATGATAATGAATTTGTATCCCCATACTACAAATTTTAATTTGAGATGCTTTTTAGGCCTTCCATACCTGACAACATTAAACATTAGAAAATATTTGTGATGACTCTCAAGTCATGAGATTCCCGAGTTGAAAAGATGAGTTTGCTAATCAATCGATTGATCTTGAGCCTATGATAGAGGCATGTGATGGAAAATAGATATTTTTTGGCAAGGAGGTGATTAAATTGAAAAATAACACAATCCTAAGAGGGTTGGTTAGTCTTAAATATTGTTTTGATGGTACTGAAAAATATATAAGAAAGTCCATCCACGCTTCAAGAGATGTAAGCTGAATGTAACATAGGAAATTTCCAAGATCTAATATAAGTTTGGTTATGTAGAAACTTGGATGTAAATGAAAAATAAACCCATGTCAAAATATTAAGAAAATATCAATATTGTTTTTCTTTGGTCTTATTTGGAGTTGAAAGCTTATAGGGAGGACTTATTTCAGCATGTGATACCCTTAGAGCCTCATACCAAGCCTTTTAGGAAAAGAAAAGGCCAATCAACCCCATCCTTGCAACTAAAATGTAAGAAGAGATTAAGAAACTCAAGGATGGAGGCATCATTCAACCTACAAGATACTCTTCATGGGTTACCAATCTGGTTCCAGTGAGAAATAAAAATGGGGATATTAGATTGTGTGTTGACTTTAAAAATTTAAACAAGGCTTCATTGAAAGAAAACTACCCTTTTCCAAACATGGATAACCTTTTGCAAAAGGTAACAAGGTCAGAAATGCTTTCAACATTGGATGGTTTCTCTGGGTACAATCAAGTGGTGGTTAAGGAATCAGAATAATATAAGACTACTTTCACCACTCCATGGGGAATTATGTCTATGTCGAATTCCATTTGATTTGATGAATATAGGAGATAATTTCTTAAGTGAAATGGATGCATTTTCTAGATTCATTGATGAGTTTATTTTGGTTTACCAAGATTATATAACAGTCTTCTCTAAGAAGAGAAATGATCACTTACAACACCTTGAAAAATATTGATCAAGTGTAGAGAATTTGGTATCTCATTGAATCCTATGAAATTTCATTTGGTGTGCAAAAGGAAAATCTGTTGGGAATGTTATGTCTCAAGAAGGATTTATGAATCACCAGAGAGGAAGTAGGAAATTGATAAAGTACCCATTCCCTAGCTCAATAAATGTATACAATATTTATTTGGTCAAATTAACTTTTTAAGAAGGTTTATATCTAATTTTGTTGAGATCACTCTACCTATTAAAAGTATGCTAAAGAAAGATATGATTATCAAATCGAGACATGAGGTAGTGAAAGTATTCAAAGGAGTCAAAGATGCATTAAAGAATGTCCCTATGTTGGCTACCCCAAATTATGAAGAGTTTCAAATTTTCTCCTTTGCATCGATTTACCATTACCTCAATTTTATTGCAAAAGGATGATGAAGGTCATGAGAATACAATTACATTCTTCAACAAGGCCATATGAGTAGATGAATTGAATTACACCATCATGGAAAACAAGCTTTTTCTTTAGTAAAGGCCACTAAATTTTTAAACCTTACATCCTAAGCTCAAGGGTTGTTGCCTATGTGCCACACACCATGGTTAAATACATTCTGACACAAATGGAATTTTCAAGCAAGAGATACGATTGGGTTAACAAACTCTAAGAATATGACATGGAAATTCAAACCACCAAGTTGGTAAGAGGAATTCATTTGGAAAGGTTGATAGCCAATACAAATATTTAAGTTTTTGAAGTGAACAATGTTGTTGTTGATCTAGGTGATCCCCATGAAAAGGTATGTGCATCTTCTTCGTATAAGGACATTGTGTATTACCTAAATAATTTGAATTTTAATTTTGGCCTAGAAAATAATCAAAGAAGGACATTAAAGTTAGTGTCCCAAAAATACATTTTGACAGACTTTGGTTTAGCTTGGAATAAGGGGTCTTGTTAAGATGTATAATTGAAGATGAATATCCTAGACTGATTGTTGAGATTTAGGGAGTAATTTGTGGTGTCCATTATACTAATAAAGTAATTAAAGAGTAGTTTATTGGTGGTCATGTTTGTTTAAACATTTTTCTTAGATATTGAGGAAATGTGAAGGCTTCCAACATTTCTTTGGTAGGTTAAAATATTCAGGTATATACCCTTACATCCTATTTCAGTTGAGGCTCCTTTTAGACAACGGGGATTGGACTTCATTCGTGAAATGAAAGATTATTATAGTGTTTTCCACAAGTGGATCTTGGTTGTAACTGATTACTTCGCTAAGTGTGTTGAAGTGATCCCAACCAAGAAGGAAACTCACCAAGTTGTCATAGACTTCCTTTTGAACAACATCATTTATAGATTTGGTGTCCCCACAAAATTGGTTATTGATAGTTCTATGAAATTAAGAGCCAAAAGAATTGCAACTATGTGTGATGATTATGGAATAATCCTCAATTATGCTTCAAATTACAATCCTCAAGGGAATGGACAAGAAAAATCAAGTAACAAAAACTTGCTCAAAATACTTAGAAGAAAATTAGAGGTTAATAAGACAAAATAGAGTGAGAAGATCAAATTTTCTTTATGGACTGATAAGTTTACACCAAAGAGGTCTATTGGAAAGAGCCCATTTGAGTTGGTATATAGTGTTCAAGATGTCAAACCTCTCCATTTTTAGTTATCATCTTATCATTTTATGTCGTAATTGGGAGATGAGGAAGGATTTGATCCTTATGTTGCAAGGATCAATTAGATTATTGAGCTTGATGAAGTTAGAAGAGAAGCTCATAAGAGGAACGTAAAATTCAATAATATACTCTAGAATATATTTGATAAGAAGGTAACTCTAAAAAATTTCCAAGTTGGTGATTTGGTTCTGTTACAGGATAACAAACGTGAAGATAAATGAAAACATGGGAATTTTGATGCTCTTTAAATGGGTTCTTATTCCATTGATATCGAAATTAGAGAAAACACTTTCTTATTGAGAGATTTGGATGGATAGTTAATTGAATTTTCTGTTAATGAAATGCATCTCAATAACTTTTAGGATTAGAGTTGTGTCTCTTTGTAACATTGTACAATGTACAATTGTTTATTTTTTATTTTGTTTGTTTTATGTTCCCTTATGATCCTTTATGATCATTTTTTTTCAGTTGTGTATGCTCATGGATATTCATCTTACTAGTAACCAAGTTTCTTGTATGTGATTCCTTACCCAATGGATAAGTATCTAGTCTATCTACCATGATTTTTTAGCTCTTTTAATACCCGTTGGGGGAATTTATCCCTAAGCTAAAGCTAATGTTGGTTCCCATTTTTATCCTTGTGTATCCTTGGAACCATATTATTTGAACCCTCCATTGTTGTTAGGTATGGTATTTCATTTCCCCATGTTTTTCCTCATTCTAAATGTGCCTTGTGATTTTTTTCCATAGTCATGTTGATTTTACCTTGTCATAGTCTTCATGTGTCCCCTAGTACCCTATGGTACTTGTTACCATGTTTCAAAGAATACTTGAAGAACTCCCTAAAGCTCATTTATCGGTTGAAAAGGTTCCAATAATGATTTCCTAGTTTTATGATGTTCCTCGTCTATTTCTTTCCTTTATTATTCATTTTAAGAGATTTTAAGAATTCAAATTATTAATTAGAGAAGTGTGGGTTGGTTATACAAATTTAGAGGTTGAATTAATGATAATTATCAGTACCTTTCATCATTTTTCCCGGTTTGGCGTCATATTTGGACCTTGCAATGAGCATGAAACTTAATGTACTCCTCATATTTCTTTCAATTTTGGAGAAAAAATGCATTTTTTAAAATACCATGGTGGTCCTTATACCCTCATATTTCCATTACAATCCAAAAGAAAAATACGCATCTCAAAAAAACGTAGGTATTTTGGAAGTTGGAGCTACCTTATGTTTTACAATTGTAATCCTGCATATTGTGTGCCCACATTTTGAGACTCCTACAAAAGGAATATTGAAGCATCACAAGAATGCAGGTTCTTAGAGTAGTTTTATAGTTTTTGTGAAAAAAATTGAATTTTAAATATAAGTCGAATCCTGTAAAAGGTATGTTAAGGGAATATTCCCTTGCTCAGACACTTATGTGGAAAATTCAAATTTCCGCAAAACTACAAGTTACAATTCAACCCCAAGATATTAAAGTGAATATTCCTATAATCTTGAATCCGCAAAGGAAACATGAAACTTCACAATCTTGTAGTTGGAAGCTTTACAATTATTGCATTTCTACAAACTACAATTTTATCCCCAAAGTCTGAAAATAGACATGTGGCATGTTATCGGTGCTTTAATGAAGACAGTAGTGTTGCGGTTGTGCAGTTCACAAATTTTCAGTTTTTGTAACACTATAAATTACAAGTTCATCCCTTAGGCCCATAAAAGAGACACATGTCATGATTTGGCATCATTTGATCAAGAAACTAGATACATATTTTTGTAGTTTGATGCTTTGCAGTAGCTATAATATTGCAAGATGCATTTCTAGTCCCCACACACTCGATACATGGGACACATGTCGAGTGTACTAGAATTCTTAGAAAGAAAATTAAAAATTCAGCTCATAATTTTGTAGTTTTTCCAAAACTACAAGTTTCCATAGAATCCTTAATGCCTAAAAAGGTAACTAGGTGTTTCATTTGTCCATGTGTAAATCCAAAAATAAATCTTGAAAATGGAAATCAATGGCTATGAACAAATAAAACATGAAGGTAGATGCCACCATTAATGGAAGCATGTAAAGAGAAATATGGGGTTGTGTTTTTGTAAACTTACCACTTTGCCTCCAAATTTCAAGTTCAAATAGAGCTCTGAAGCCCTAAAATGATGAAGAAACTACGTTTGTGCATTTTAAGTGATTAAACAGTGGTTTTGAGCTCTAAGGATGATATTTTTTATATTTTGTATTTTGAAAAATAGAAATGATGGTATTTGAATGTGTAAGAGCTTCAGTTGATTCTATAAGCAACTTTAAATCTCATAGTGCCCTAGTAAACTATGTTAGAGAATTAAACAAGTATAAAAAACTGTAAAAAAATTCCCCTTGGTATTTTTCCCAAAATTACACCTTGCAAGAATGAAGATCTAATTATTTGGTGTTGAAACACTTCCCACCTCTTATCTGATTTGGAAAAGATCATGAACACCAATTTAGAAAATACAACTTGAGCAAAATTCCAACAAAGGTTACATGTCATTGAAAAAAATGAAACTATGGAAAAGATTGATTGGAATGGGATTCCCTAATAGCTACATTTCCTCTTTTTCTAAATATCTAGAGCTAGTGTGGGTGCATGCACAACACTATAACCCAACAACCGGGGAGATTAGGGATGGTAGAAATGCCCTAGTTTTGTACCTCTAACTGAAACATTTGAGGAACTATTGGGTCTTCTTGATGAAAATCATGTGGCGGATATTTAAATTAAAAGTGTAGAAGAGTAATGTAATGCCAACATTGTTAAGTGTTGCGAGACGTTAAATATAAATTGGCTTGACAAGCCAATAATTGTTGTCACTAGTATTCCCAAAAAAAGCGAGTAGAGCACATTTTATGGAAGAAATTAGGGATATTGTCACCATGTTAAATTGGGTTATGGGGAAATAATATGCTGGCTATTACGCAAAGATTTTATGTTCAAGTTTGTCCAAATTATACCCATTGGAAAGGTACACATTCACTATGGGAGTTCATTAGTGATTGCATCCATGAGCAGATGTTTAAATTGATAGTTCAAATCTAAGAAGGCTCCACAATAAATTTAGAATCCTAAATAACTTCATATTTGATGTACAACATTGCTAAGCATATCAAATTTATTGTGTAAGGGACTTTGATAACTAGAGAAATAGAATTTGGAAACCTAAATAATTATATCAACTATTTTAGGGTAGTACATGACACTTGATTTTCTCTGTCATATTCCTTTTTCATATTGAATGTGAGAACAAAAAAATATCTATACACACAAATAAGGTGATCACTAGATTTGGATGCTAGTTCTTCCAATTCCAAACCTTCACATATATTAGATTCAGTGGCTTTCATGATGCTCCGTACATGTTTCCAATAGACATAGATGATAAATGGGAAATTTTAAAAGTATCAATGCATCTGGTGGTAATACATATAATTTGATCACAAGAAAACACAAAACAAATATCAAGTTCCCAATTATCATTGAAAGGGAACGTTTTCCTGACTTTGGTAAAGGAAAGACTCCTTGAAGTAAAAATAGAGAGAGTTTCTTTGTATAAACTTTATCCCAAACCCAATTATGATATTAGATGGATTATTCAAGGAGCCTTAGGAAATTCATATGAACATGAGCCTCATTATGAGGATTATTGGATGGATTTTAGGGATGAATTGGAATTCAGGTTAAGGTATTGTTCTAGGATGACCCTCGCCCAAGTGATAAATTATAAACTTGTTGTTATTCCTTAGGGATTGCTGGATGATATGAACCTAGCAATAAAATAATATGTTGACTAGAAAATAACATCTCAACCCATCCCAAGTGTAGATTGGGCAAGGAAATAAAACACCTCTCTACATGATAGAACCGCCCACATCATCAAGAGGACATTGGTATGGCTGAGAAGCAAGGGGATTGACTTGACCCTACAAAACACAAGTAGTCTTAAGGGAGTACAGGGCAAGTGGGGTCATCAAGGATGTGTTTCTCCCTTATAGGAAGGAAGCTATAGGTTTGGATCCTTTGAAAGGGAAGTCCCCACAAAATTCAATCAAAGGACCAACTTCAAGGGTTGTTGAAGAGATAAGTGTAGTAATAAGAAAAATTAAAAATTTAGTGTCAAAGTTAACACATATAGAAAATAAGATATTGGATAAAGCAATTCATGATGCCCCTATCATTGCAGCTATACCTATCTAATAATATCCCCATCCTACCTCAAGGAAAAATGCACCTTTGGCTAAAGAAACTACTCAAGTTAAAGTGGCGTTGCCTCTTCCAAAGGATCATCTAGCAAAGGAAATAGAATGAGATAAAATATTGCTTTAGGCCAACCAAAGGTAGATCCAACTTTGGATACTATCCATGAGGAGGACGAAGAAGAGGATGAAACTGTAACATTGAACTTTGTGAGGACCAAGAGGAAAAAGGTGGAAACACCTACAATAGAGACAACCACAAGTACAAAAATTCAAGGGACAAATCCATTGGTCCAAATGTATCTGATACATTTTAGACCTCAGAGGTAGTGCTCAATTCTCCACGTCCTAAGCAACAAGAGGCATATGTTAGTGTGCCCACAAAAATTCCATATCATTGTGCTCACTTAGGAAACTAAGGAGTTATAAGTTCAAGTGGAGGAGGAAACAGTATTGTTTGACCCATCCATAGAGAAAACCTTCACTAATTTATTGCATGGTTTAGACCAAGATTTTGGGTATGAACTCCCCATAAAACCATACAATATGTGTCAATTGAGAAAGTGGGAGACCAAGCACACCAAGAGGAACCTACCACAAAGAAAGTTGAAGGTGCTTGAGATGAAAAAAGTGTTGAAGAAAAGGTTATTGCACCAAAGGATTGACAATATTTGAAGTTAAAAATTTAGTGTTGTGGAATCCACTTATCTAGGTCTAGAAATAATTGATAAATAATTAATAACTCATGAAGTTTCAAAAGAGAAAACCCAATAGTAGGAACAACTAAAAAGCGAGACAACAAAAGAGCCTTCTCCATTTAGAGAAGAAAGGGTTGAGGAAAAAACAAATACTAATGTAGATACTCAACCATCTTCAAATATGATAAAGGAAGAGGTAAATGACTTAGGGACATAATAGGTAAGATTCCAACAGCATCTTGTTAAATCTACTTGGTTAGCAAGAAGCACAAACATAAAGTTCTATTCTTGCTCTCACGGCACCCTAAACACAAATTATAATACCTAGTGTTCCCCACCTACAAGAACAAGGAGAAGGTAGAAATAAAACTAAGGGTTGGTTGGTAAAATCCCTCCCAAGGAAGTGAAAGGTAATAGTAAAAGTGGAATAAGTTTACCTTCGGCGTATCATCTCATTTAATCTTTTAAGCCACCAAATAAAGTAAGAACTTTATAAAGGACAATGGTGGGGCCTTAAGGAGAAATTAGTGTGAAAGTTTCCACCCTAAAAATAGATGTATTAAGGGATGAAGATTCCATGTCATATTTTCAAGTGACTCAGATCCCACTTGGAAATCCAACCAATGAGGGCCTAAAACATGAGGTTATTGTGGTTGTGGTAGGAATCTTTTAGAAAATTGAAAAGGAAAAGGAAACCAAGAAACAACTTAAATAGAAGGTTGATATCTTCTCATCTTATGTTCAAAAGTACATAAAATATCCCCAAGGAAGTGAAGAAAAACTACATCCCTCACTCTTGAAATAATAAAAAATTATGACTTGAGGTGTAGGGAGAGGCCACTAAAAAGTGGGAGTAAAACTTGTGAGAAAGGGTAGCAAGGTGATCAAGGAAATTATAGATTACTACAACCAAATGTTTGAGAAAATAGAGGAGAGAAAGACATTTAAAAATCAGACAGAGGTTGAGTATTTGGATAGATTATTTCCCAAGATTTAATCCATCACAAATTTGGATGATGGAAATATGGAGAAGGAAGGGATAGTCCCCCAAATTGCAAAGGCATACAACATCAATATAGAGGAGCTATTAATTTGAGAATAGAAACCTTGGGGAATTGTATAAGAAAACTCCAAGACATGAGGGAGAAAATAGGGAAATATGTTGATTAAATTGACTCCAAACTTGAAAGATTGCTTCCCTTGAAGGACACGTACACCCCAAGATCTACAGATGCAAATAAGATGATAGAAATTATTTGGAAACATATTGTAGGGGATTTAGAGCCTTCAAAATATTTTGACTATCCTTTTATTCAAAAATTCATTCATTTGGAAAGATATATTAATAAATTGGCCAAGAGGATCAAAAAGAAAAAAATTATTTCCACTAAATTTGACAGTTTCCTATCCAAAATGGAAATAATATTCCTCTACCATGTAGGGCCAGATGAAGACCCCATTTTAGGGATGTTTGAATGTTTTGATGTGTATAAGAATAAGTTAGGAGAATAAACAAAGAGTGATCAAATAGATCTCGACCCCTCTTAAGAATTTATTTATTCTTTTCCCATTCCTCATTGTTTATTCCTTTCTATTCATTATTATTTCATAAAAGGAATCAAATGATTTAATTGCAATGAGTAAAAACTCTTCCTTTGAGCATACGTATGATGGTGACATTACAAAAAGAAGACAAAAGAGTTTGTTTACAAAAGAAGTAATATTCTCCACTCCTCCATGGGTTTCATCATGGTTCAAACACACTCCATCCTGGTGTATCAAAATGGAATCTTTTTAGCTGAAAAACTTATCCATCTAGTTAGTGGATCAATGACCAAATCCCCATAGATTTATTGCTTTTAGTGCTCATGGGGGTATCTAGGTATAATCCCATATGGGAACTTTTTTTGTAAAAGTGTAGGACTTTCTTCACTTGTTTGGGTTCTAATTTTTGGGTTTTTACTAAGGTGATTACATTGTATAGTCATTAGTAGGAATTGAGGGTATTTTCATGTCTCCCTTATTGAATTGAAGTAAACAAGATTGTTTTCCATGCTTTAGTTAGGTATTCTAGATTGTAAATAAGAGCACGCTTGAGGAATATAGCCTTTGATGTAATCTTATATTTGTTAAATCAATAAAATATGAAGAAGTTCTTTCCAGTTATTGTATAAGAGAGGTCACTATATAAATATTGGTTTTTAGTGTTACTTTACAATGTTTGTTTAGTTTTAAAATCCTTTCTACAATATTACTTTGGAGGTGACTTCTTACATCCCTTGAGTGTATTTTGGGTGTTATGGAGTTGATGAAATATATATTTAATTGAAGTTTTATGTACCATTATTTCTGTTAAATTTTCAAAGGTTATGTGGTAGTGTTTACATGAATTTGGTATCAATGAATGCAAATTCCCCTTTGAAGATTATGTTTTCTTGATATTTGTTCTTTTTCATTCAGGAAAGCAACATGTTGAAATGGCTAGCATTGATACTTCTTCCCATTAGATCCACCTCCCCTTTAATTAACTAAGTATCATCCTATCCTACCACTACAAATCACATCACCTTTATTTATTTTACATGTATTTACCTACAAATTACATATATCCCACATGTTTCAAGTGTATTTTTAATGATCGTAAAGTTTAACATCATCATATCCCAAGTTAACAATATCTGCAGAGATGATGTTTGTGATCATTTTTTTATCTATATTTAGTGGCTAGTTTATGATGTATCAAGTGTTTGCAATGATTGTGTGACTATTATTTTGAATGAAAATTGTGTTTTGTGGTTTTATTTCATCTCATATCGAGGTTCTAAAAAGTATGAGGTTTTTAAATATAATATATCCCTCTCTCTTTCAATCCACCCCTTAGGTCCTCTCACCTTGGTTTACGTAGATTCATAAAGTATCGGATTAAAACCACATCATTAGTCATATGCATCCTTATCATTCCCATAAGGCATGGTCAAGAGAGATAGATAGATCTACCCGGATACAAAACATCACATCAATAGGTCTATCTCTTCTCCTTTCCCTCTTTCTCATCATTACCTTGTTTGGGATGTTAGATTGGGAAGCAACACCTTTGTTTGTGGATGTTGCACTTCTTGTACATCTCCCCATTTTGCTTCCTTTATGAATTGAACATCTCAATTGATTATTAGATCCTTTTTAATTGGATTGTACAACATATAATATTTTGATTGTTCAATATGCTTGATGAAGATGCATTTTTCTCCTCTATTATCTCACTTTGATCTTTTTTCTTGGGAACATGTGCATATGCTACACATCCGAGAAAATATTAAGTGCTCAAAATTTGGTTATATTCCAATCCATTCCTATTGAGGTATCTTAATATGAACACACTTTTTAGGAAATCTATTCAAAAATACACTTTTGCTCTAACTACTTTAGTCCAATTCTCATCAGGCAATCTTCTAGCTTTGATCATGCTTCTTGTTATCTCTTAAATAATTCAATTTTTCCTCTCAACTACACAATTTTTCTAAGGTGTGTACCTTTTTGTAAATTATTTCTTGATCCCATACTCCTTGAAAATATTCAAAAATTAATTTGATATATATTATCCCTCTTAATTTTTGTATGTAATGGTCATTGTTCTTCTTAACCATGGCCTTAAATTGCCTTAATATAAAAATTCCTCGATTTGTTTTTTTAAATATACCCATGTCCTTCTACTAAAGTTTTCTATGAGTGTGATAAAATACTCATTATTGGATAAGGACAGAGTCTTCATGAGGCCACATATGTCTAAATGTATCAGGTCAAGAGTTATGCTTTCTTCCCAAGACTTTCCTGAGGGAAAGGCATTTTTATGTTGTTTCTTCGATATACTGACCCTCACTTAATTTATCTATTTGTTCAATTATGGGAATACTTGTTACAATTTTATTCCTATAAAGAGAATTTAACCCACTAAAACTTAAATTCCCATACCTAAGGTGTTATAGAGTAGATTAATCAATTGCGACTATTTTAAACATTGCTAATATCTCACTTTACATTTTTAAACATCCTATTTCGTGTCATCTTCACTATTGCAAGTTACTTATTGCTTCCACTTCTATAAGAAATTATGCATTATATATTTTTAAATCTCACCTTATATCCTTTATGGACTAGCTTCTTAATGTTTATAAGGTTGTACTTAACCTTGACACATAAAAGACATCTTAAACTTTCCTCATATCTCCTTGCTTGGTGATTATGGGTATGCTTCCTTTCCCCATTATATGAACCTTGTCATTTGTTTCCATATTTACTTTATATTTGACATATTCATTTATGTTATTGAACATCCCTTTATTTACACACATATGGTTACTGCATGCACTATCTAGATGCTATATCTATTTTTATCTTTATTCAGCTACATTTCATGTTAGAAATGAATTTCCACCCTTTTCATGCTTTTCAAGTTCAATCTCTTTTGTATTAGTATAGATTGCATTATGAGTTTTCATATCATAATCTTTCTTCTTACATTCACTAGCATAATGTCCATACTTCTTGAAATAATATAACTGGATGTTTTATTTATCACACCTTTGTATTAAACAACCTCTAAAAGTGATTTTTCTCCTTCATCTTCCTCTTCCATATGGATCTTGATGATTTTTCCTTCCACCTTCTTAGCTATTTCAAAATATACTTCTTCATTTATTGTAGGTTTCTCTCCCCGCCTATCACATTCATGTTTATATTGAAGTCTTGTTCATTGGAGGATCGACGGACCCACTCATTCTTTGTTCATGGGTTTATAAGGAACCCATTAATTCATCAACCATTATTTGTTTCAAGTCCTTGGTCTTTTCTATTACTACAAAAATAGGATCAAATATTATTGGAAGGCTCTCTGCAATACCTTCTCTGCGACTCTATGATCTTCAACATCATCTCCATTCATCATCATTTTATTTACTATGGTCATTGTCCTTGTGAAAAAATCATTGATGGATTCTAATTCCTTCATCAAAAGAATCTCAAAATCTCTCCTTAACATCTGTAATCTAACTAGCTTCACCTTGTCACTACCTTGATAGGAATTTTGTAAAATATCCCATGCTTGTTTGGAATGTACAGCTATTTTTATCCTTGTGAAAACTTAATTAGTCATTACATTTTGAATGTAACTCAATTCCTTGGCACTCTTCTTTCTATTTTCCTTCAAAAGGTTATTTTGTGCTTGTGTGAGAGCATTGAATGCAGTTTGGTCTACTGTCTTTGTGTACCCACATTATAATAGTGCTCGTAGCTCTTAAGAAGAGAAAAAAGTGTTCATTTTTATACACCAAATATCATAGTTTTTCCATCAAATGTGGGGCTGCTACCAAGAGTTTATGCTATTATAATCCGTCACTCAAACCCTAAAAAATCCTAATCTAATAGTAAATTGTTGGAAAAATGGATTCCAAACAAAATAAAATGCACAACAAAGGAGACAAAGAAAAAGATAAAAAAAAACAAAAATGATTAATATATTCATCCCAATCATATCTTCTACAAAAGATTAAAGATGATTTTACTTATTGTTGTAAGATATATAATTCCTTTAAAAAATTATATTTGTTCCTTAGACCTACTCTATTATTATAGTTTTTTTATGTTACAATCTCTTCTATTTTTCCACACACTTTTATTCTATTACACTATTCTTTTCTCAATTTTTACGCTACAAAATCTGGGTTGTTCTCGGATTGTTTTACCTCCTCCTTGCACTCACACTTTTCTACATCTAGGTTGATCTTTCTTTCTAAATTACTCTACACTTTTTATCTCTATTATGTATATTCCTCACAGTGTACACTAAAAACAAAAAACAACTTTTACTCAAGTAAATGGCATTCCCTCTAAAGTGAGAATTTCACAACTGAGTGCGCAAACAAGCATTAAATACAAAGAGGAAGGTATGTGGAGGAGAATGAGAATTCAAGAAAATAGACAATGTGTAGCTAAAGATTAAAAAAAAGTATTGGTCAAATGGATAGGTCGAGATAAGGTTTGACTTGTGCACATATTTCTAGCTACATTCCTCTATATATTGGTATATCTACTCATATTTGAGTTATTCTATTAAATGTGAGGGGAACAAGGTGATTGTGGTAATAAAATACTCTTATTGTGATAGATGTAGAGTCGGCTATTCATTCTAGATAGGTCTTCACATTGATCCATTATGGATTGTATACATTACATTTTCTCTCGATTCACATTATGGATTAAACATGGTATTGTATTAATAGAGTGAATTAGAATTCACATACATTAAATATATATGTTGTGTATTTGAAGAGGTTTCCTTTAAAGGCATGAGATTTATGAAAATCCTTTTATAATCTCCACATGAATTTGTATTTTGAAAGAATCTTATTTTTTATAAAATTAGAATAATAGATTATAAAATGTATAAAGCATGAATAAATTGAGTTATTATTTTCTTCCTAACCATCATGAGCGTAAAAACATTCATTATTGAATCTTCATCTGGATCCATGGATATGTTACATGTTCATGCATAATTAACATAATTGTCATATCACATAATGGGTCCATTATTGAGAGATATTAGTGTTATTGGTTCTATGCGTCCATCCCATACATGAATACTTTCACTCACTGCAAGTTACAAGAATATTTCTAATCGAGTTAGTCAAAACCTTCTACGACATTTAAAATGGCTTCATAAATTGGTATATGCCAAAAATCTTATGCCTATGCATTTTATATATCAATAATTTTAGATTTGTAATAGTTCATATAGCCACATATTTTTACATAGTCTAGAAGATCATAATGTTGGTGAAAATTAAATTCTATCTTGAGTCTCTTACATAAATAGATAGAATTTATAGTTTAAGTGTTAAATTTATCATTATTCAATCACTTTAGATTTGTGAGTCATTGTAAAATTTTCATAAATGGTATAAATTTTAATCAATAGCGTTCAAATATATTATAAATTTATATATAATTATTTTTGGTGATTTTTGGTTAGTCAAATATTATACTAAAATATCAAAAACTCTAAATAAAGTAGGGTTTATTGATACATACAACAAAAATGTAATTTTGAGATGAATGGATACGTGAACAATGTTGAAGACTCCTTTGGCAATCGAGCGATAGTTTACGTATACAAATATAGTTTAATAAGACAAATATTAGATAAGGATTGAACAAGCTACTCAGAAAGGGTTGGTCCAAGGAATCCAAAGGGCTTCCTTGAAGGGTATCAACTTGTGTTTTCAATTAAATGATATGATAAAGAAATAAGATAGTGATAATAATATTCGAATTAAAGAGGGATACAAAGGTCTGCTCCACATTATAGGTGGACAAGGATAAGGTTTTGGTGAGCTCGAAGTCTAAGAAATAGTTGAACTAAGCTTGTTTTGATGTTTCTTGTATTTCACGTATGATTTCAATTTGTTCCTCGATGTCCTCAATCTCAGGTGTTAAGGTAATGGCTCACGAGATAAACTCATGTGAGATATCGAATTACTTCCATATGAAGGTCTATTGCATAATCGGGAGGTCATAGATGCTTGTAATGGGGTGTGATGTACTTGGAACTACCACCTACAAAGAAAACATCTTACAAAAAAATAGATTAGGCCAAAATAAATTGATAAAGATGTGATAAGTGATAAAATGAACAAAATGAAAGGGATTGATGACGATTGGGAATTGTTGGAGATTGAGGACAAAATGGTTTATTTTAACAAGGGCCAATAAACAGACTATGAATGATGCAGGAAAAAATTTAACAGTACCAAGATGAACTAGAGGGAATATAGAAACAAAGAAAAAGAAAGATATAGAGGTTTTGACGCGTATAAAGAATTGTTTGATGGTAAACGTAGTTTGGGGTTGGATCGGAAGTGATAGGAGATCGGCGGTGATCTCTAATAAATTTGACTAATATGTTAAAATATTGATCAAAGAACAAAATGGAAGACAAAAATTTTGATTATTAGACAGAGGTATAAAGATGAGTGTCTATAGGATATGAATAATACAATACGTGATTGAAAATGATAAACAAAATGCACTAGCCTTGTTTAATTTTGATAAAGGTGGTGGAGATCTAAATGGATGATTGATTTTTTTACAAGAGCTCCCAAAGATGACAGTAGAGTGTGGATATATTATAATTTCGTGATGTTGTGTAGAGAGTCAACAATCTGTGATCCAATATGCCCGAACTTTGTCTAACTTTGTCTAAGCTGTGAAATGAAGGAGGGCAACTAAATAGGGTTAACAACATCTACAACGATCGTCGGTGATCTGATCACCATATATTTGGTTTAATATGTTAAAAACAAACTATGAAAGGATGGAAAATGGTTGAAACTACTTGTCATATGAAGGTTGAGGTTGTTTTAGGAATGGTGGGAGGTTAGGAATCCAGGTAGGAAGAGGTTATAAGGTTAGGATGAGTAGGGTAATTTAGGTTAGGTTTGTTTTAGGTGGTTAGGGATGGTAAATGAGATTATATGTGGGTAAATGAGGGTTTTATGATGGTAAATTATATTATAGGGATAATGGACTTAGGATAGTGATAATAGTGTAAATAGTGATAATGTGATTAATATGTGTAGGGTCACCTAGGGGTGAAAAAGTGATGTCTACATTTTCCTCTTTTGTTGAGATTTCTGTAGGCAAAAATGTGAAACAAAAACTAGTACAAAGTTTCCCCAATTTTTGGTAAGGATATTGTTCCCCCCTCAAACCAATGGTCGACTATGTTAGTTATTGGAATGAAAAGAGTTAGATTGATTGGATAGGTTTTCTTAAAGATAATATAGGGCTTGATTGTAGTCTAAAAATACCATGTTGGAGGAATACAAAGATGGTAGTAGTCTTTGAAACACTTAGTAGGGGACATTATATGGCCTCAAGGTGGGAGACGTTAATGTGGGTATCCTACATATGCATTCTTTGAGAAGATTACTATAAGGAGATATTCCAATGGGAGGACTCTCACGTGGATGTATGAAGTCATGGGACTAAGGGGTCAGAGGTAGACATCCATAATATGTGTAATATATGGTTTTATGGTCTAAACATAGTAAAGTTTTGGGCATCAAAGAAAAGGCATATGAGCTCTAGATGGTGTCAAAGTGTATGTGGAAAGGTCCAAGAGCCCAAAATTTCTTTGTTTTTGTAAAAGGGATTTAATCGGTGGTGATTGCTAATTACTTGGTGGTTAGGGGTACGATCGGTGGTGATTTAGGGTCAACAATGACCGTATAAATAGGGTTTACATAAATTGATTCAGATGTGCAAATGGCTCATTTACACTCGTTAATTTTTGATTTCAGAGCTCTAAGTGATTGATTGTGATTATTTTGAGAGATGGAGGTGAGTGTGAGTGGTCGGAAGAGGTAGTGTGTGAGGCGAGGGTAAGTAGATTTTAATTTTGTAGTTTTTTTATTTTTGTGTTTTTCATTGATTCTCATGCTTTTTTGGAATATTTAAGTGAAAACGCTCAATCATTGTCTATTTGATGGTTGGTAGAAATTAGTGTGGTCATCTTCGATCAACATATGAAAATCACTATTGTTTTATAATCTGTAGCGATTGGTTATTGATTAGATGAAATTAATAATGGATTTTATTTTTTCTCATTTTGTAGGTAAGGGATACTATATATCTTTGTAATAAAGTCACATGCATGCTATATGATACTAGAGGTGATGTGATAGATGTCAAGTGGTCTCATTTGATATCCATTGGTTTTGAAGGATGCCACCACTACCAAGCAGATTCCTAGAGATGTTAGATTGATGGTAGCCTTGTTGGATAGATGGGACACGAGTACGGGGACATTACGGTTCCACACTAAAGAGATGATGGTGACACTATAGGACATGTACCATATACTTAGATTACCTATTCGAGAGGGAGAGGGTATTTCCTACCACATGGGAGGTATATCTAGATAATATGAGAATATTATATAGAGATGGTGCCCCATATATTAGATATATTACAAAGGGATTTCACGTTGAGAGTTATTATGTTGTAGAGGTGTTGGGGAACCAACTGATGTCGATGGTGATTTTAGTTGTTTATTGTTATGCATTGTCATACTCGGGGAGGAGGCAAGTTTCCACGGACACTAGCAGACTTTTGTATTTAGGATTATGGAGTATCGAGATAGTGTATGCCTAAGGGTCTTCTTTGCTAGCTCAGGTGTACCATGAGCTATGGATGTATTTTTATAGGGAGGAGATTTGGTTTGGATGTGGGGTTTTTCCTGCATTATCGGGCATATAAGCACATTACTCTTTTGAGGCCTACAGGTCTACCTTGGAGGGTAGGAGACCTAATAAAGTATGTTGTGGGTTTCATGTGATGGAGGTTTGACTTGATGTGAGATGATGGGGTGGATCAAGATGAGGCATAATATGCTAAGCGCCTCATTATTTTATCGGTAGATGATGTTATTTGGAGGCCATATGTTAGATTTCCTACATGGCTAGGTATGGATGTATATTTAGATGGATTGAGATAGGTGTGGTGGGCTTAGGGGTAGAGAGTAGATATGACTAAGGTTGTACAGTTCCCTAGGGTGCGTAGGAAGTTTGGGTTACCTCGAAGATACTTAGTGAGTCAATTTTCTATTTACGAGATTAATCTAAGAGGGACCTATAAGTTATAGTGGTGGATGAGGCACAACAGAAGAAGAGGAGGAGGGAGAGCCCGAGGCTTTTGGATATTGATGATGTTGGGGTTGTGGAGGGGTTTAGTGAGTGGTGGACACAATAATGGGTGGGTGAGGAGATAAAGTGGGGCAGAGGTAGAGAGGTGGGGGTAGAGGAGGAGGGTGGTGAGGATTTAGTGAGACTAAAGGAATATTTTTATGCTTTACTGAGATAGATAGGGACCGAGTTGGTGGTAGAGCGGGATACCCCTCGTCAAGAAAGGGATGCTCTACGATAGGAAAGATATTAGGCATCCTTAGATCATGATTATTTTTTAAGCAGTAGAGGGATAGATATCACTTCGATAAAGTGGGAGGCACTACGGGTGAAGTATGGGGAGAAAAGAACTGCATCATATGCCTCATGGAGTGAAAGGATGGGAGTAGGGAAAGGATTAGGGAAGGGTGAAAGGTAGGTCATAATTCTTGTAGGAGGAGTGCTAGCAGTAAGTGGAGGTTAGATGAGACCTACGGGTTTTATGAATGTAGAATAGTATCATGTATTGGGAGATAAGATGCGATACTATGAGTGTATTTTGACAAAGTTCCTCCTAGATGCACCTTGTTATACGAGATCATAGAATGAGTGAGTGTAGATCATCTTGGAAAGATACCTCGGTGAGAATTAATAGTTTTACACAACATTGGAGAGATTCGGGACGATGCGGGGCGGAGGATGTCATGGTGGTGATAGATTGTTTGAATTTAAGTTTACTACTTAGTTGGTGGATTTTGTATATGATTTAGATGTATAGATCCCTTTTGAGGAATTTTGTATAAAATTTTGATGATATATATATATCTGATTTGATGTTATATATGAGTTTGTGATGATATTTTGAGATGTTAGATAGATTAGATGTATGGATATGATGTTTGATGTTGATTTGATGTGACTTAAATATGGTGATCTTTGTATGTTTTAATGCACTTTATCATGGTCAAGAATAAATGTGAAATGTTTACTTTTGAACTGGATTTGATATATATATATATATATATATATATATATATATATATATATGATCTGATGGTAAATTTAATATGTATAGTAATGCACTTGAGGCCTTGTAACAAATGTTAACATATAACTAAAAATAATTAGTCACATGTAGGATCATGGATATATGAAGTAGGATTATATAACTCCTTTCAACATGGGAAGGGTTCATATGTAATTTGTATGGGGGAATAGGTTTTCCTTTGATGGTTTTGTAGGATTTATGCCTTAGCTATAGTTTTACTATGCAAATTAATCAATGCAGGAAGTTTATTTTTGATGGGAAAGTTGATTCATGCAGAAGTGTTATCACCAAATTATAGCACCCTATGATTTGTCATGAATTTATAAATGAGAAATCAGTGTAACTAGGTAACATGGGATTGTCTCAAGGTGTGGGACCTCTGTGAATGATACAACCCTCTAGAGAATGTTGGTTCCTCTACCTATTTCTATGTTAAAACTACTCCTAGGAAGGGAAATGCAACTATTATAACACTAACCTATATTTCTAAGAGACCAGGGAAGAGAGAGATGCATAAGATTAAAATCCTAAACTAAGGGAGGCGATAGCACCAAGAAAAGGGGCTGGAGATATCCTTAGTGAGTGAAAATGGAAGAAAATGAGGTAGAAGAGGGAAGACAAAAGTGCCACAGTTTAAAGAACACATTCAAACCTCTAATTTTTGGAGCACAATGAATTTAAATCCTACAAAATAATATAACATGCACAATATACCTAAAAATGTAATGAAAGGAAAATGAGGCAATACAACTCGAGATAGGGAAAGAAAATCCACAAAACACTAATTTTATTGCTTAAAATGATGCACAATCCATTACAATATAGGAACAAGGAAAAAATCCTTTACAAAATGCATAAATTTGAGGCTTGTGGCTCACAAGAGTGCTAGAAAAATTTTGGCAGAGTTCCTTTACAATCTAGAATCTCACCTTTAAAAATGAGGGGAAAATACATATATATATAGAAGGGGAGCTATTGACCAAAATTTGACCTTCATTAATTACTTGTATAAAGGTATGATACCGTTCACTTTCCAATGGTACTTTTCTAACACGACGAACATGGGTGTCATACCTCATTAAACTAGTTGTTGAGCTACCCTGTATGATGTCATTAGTGCACAGTACATGGCTGACATTCTTTGTAAATGTGTAGCAAGAACCACCAACTAATACTTGAAAAGAATAGGAGTCACCACCAACAAGGGAATGATTTGTCATACAACAAGTATCAAGAAGAAATGTTATCACGTGTGGTGAGGGAAGGTTGAAAAGCATCAAGATGGAATGTTTTCACACGATAGAAAAGGGGACATGACATGGGAAGGATGGATGACACATGACAAAGAGGGATTTTTTTGCACAAGAACCAAGAATGTTGTTGTATGACAGAGAAAGATGGTGACACACATTATCAAGAGGTGGTTGACACACCACAAGAAGGCGGTTGACGTATGACAATAATATGGTGGTGACGCGTGTCAATAAGATTGTGATGACATGTCTTAGTAATATGGTTGATGTACAACAAGAAAGTGGTTGACGTGTGTCGGGAATGCGGTTGATGTGTGACGGGAAAATGAGGCTCCAAACCTTCATCGCACCTCACCATCTCGTTGTGTAACCTTACTTTCTAGAAAACTTGCATTATCTCGGTTTTAACTTGCGATCCATCCTTAGATGTCTTTCTCTTCTAACACCCATGGTTGAATTTGATGGCCTCCCGCACGTCCTAGAAATTGAATGGCTAAGTCCATTTATTATGAGTTATCCAAATTAACCTAGGGGTGAATTTGGGATAACATGAAACTTTCCCTAGGATGCTTTTGATTATTTTGAATTTGATGTGAAGGTTGATCGATACAAAAAGTCATTTGTAGCCATTATGCGAGTAGCCATCCTTATAGGGAGTGGTCTACAAATTTTTTTATTTTTAATTTTAGATGGCCATTTTTGATGTAATATTTGATTAACAACTATCATTCGAGGGACCATCTGTATTTTTGTTAGTAATTCTTAATATTTTACCTTTAAGGGATTAGTATATGTTTTTATAGTATACATTTGTGCGCATACTTTTGAATTTTGTTTAAGCCGAGGGAAGGCCTAGTAGACCATTTGGGGAGGGGAAAAGATGTGTATACAAACTACACATGTGTACCCCTTAACATGTTTTTAGTTGGTAAATAAGGGGAAGATGGAAGTAATGATTGTGGGGTTCCTACTTATGAGGAGGAACTTGTCCATGTGGAAAATGCAATGAGAAGATTCGTGGTGCTCATATTTAAGGTTGTAAATATAAGATACTGACAGGAGACCACATAATTCCAAATCATTATAATGGTAGATGATAGGTTGGTGGTGGAATGATATCTTTGATGTGACTAATGTCATGAAAATATATATGTTAACAATAGAAAGGACATAAGTGTAGAAACTTTAGGGGTTCATTTTTAGGTTTATGTCAAAGCATAATTTAGCATAGGCATATTTATTGCATTGTCTTTTATTTAATAATGTGCAACATGTGCACTCTAGTCTAGTGACTTGCATTCAATATTGTTATGTTGGATAACATTCAATATTGGTATAGTAGTAATTACATGTGCATGTGAGATGGGTCTTATCATCTCATAGTTGGTGTCTGATAGGGTGTCATGTCTATCCATATGAGGTTGTCTAATATCTATAAATATTACATCTCTTGCATTGTTATGTAATATGATTTCATGATCAATAATATTTGTGAGGTTTCCATCCCTCTTTGGTCATTGCAATCTAATTCTATTCTATTATTTGGTATCAAAGCTATACCATTGTTATCATTTGGTATCGTAGCGAGGTTCTATCCAAGCAAGGTCAAGAGGAACACTATTGAAGAGGATCCATTGGAGAAGAAGATCTGCATCAAAGGAGAGCCATTGAAGTATCCCGTAGCCTCCATTCGTTCCAAGCATCCCTCAACTAAAATTTGACCTATCCACTTATTTGGAATATTTGGAGATCTTTAAAAAATAAAAAATAAAAAGATCTAAGGATTTGGGGTAGAAAAAAAAATCTTGGAAAAAAAAAAGATTTGTAAAAAAATAGAGAGAGATCTTGAAAAAAAAGGAGAAAGATCTTGAAAAAAAAATCAGATCTAAAAAAAGAGTGAAAAAAATCAGATCTAAAAAAAAAAAAAATCAGATTTGAAAGTGGAGGTGTGAAGAATTCGGGAGCAAAGGTTGAAGCAGTCCCGTCAACAAAATTCCATCAAATATATCTCAGAAAAAGGACATAACATATTCATAAAATATTGGATTTATGTTCCATTTTTTTCTGGAAAGATAAGAAGGGGGCGCACAACTTTGAAGTTTACATTATCTTCAAATTCGGCCTCTATATGTGACAAAAAGTCTATGCAAGTCGGGTCATTTTTTCTAAAAAAAAATCAGATCTAGCTGGTAAATTGGTAAGATCTCAAAAACTAAGATTTTGATTCTTTTAAAATTTTGTGGGTTTCAAGAAAAATATTTTATGATGTTCTGTCAAAATTTTAGAAAAACCCAGATCACGGTTTATGAGAAAAGGTGAAAACAATTTTTTATTTTATGTTTGGTTCTATCACATGAGATCTTTGATCTCATAGCAGCGTTTGGTATATACGCTGCCTCTGGGAAGCGTTTAAGGGTGATTCCATCGCAACTACTACTACACTTAATGCCTAACATAGCTACCTAAATTTCATCTGGGCATCGACCCTATAAAATCGACAGGGAGTAATAAGGACACAATACACACACATTTGAGCCCTCCCATCTGTTTGTGCTTGCACAAACCCCTCTTCGTACTGTCTACGTACCACATACTAAATTCTTTCACGTGTGTTAACACCTCTTTCTGTACTGATGGGTATATTGAAAGGGTGATCTTCTTCCATGTACCGATGGGTATATCGGAAGGGAGCGTATATAGAAAGGTTTGGTATATCAGCTGACGGTATATTGAGAGGGAGACCATAAACCTGGAGTGATAAGAGCCTTACCCTTTGTTAGAAATTTAGAGTTTCAAAATTAAATTACATAAATGGGTGCACAAGCAACAAAATTATTCTTGTCAAATTCACAACTTCTTAGAGGAGACAACTATGCTGCATGGAAACCAAAGATCAAGATGTTACTTGAGTTTGAAGACCTATGGACAATTGTAAATGGAACAACAACAAGATCACTTGATAATGGAAGACAACAAGTTCAATTTGATAGGGCCAATCAAAAGGCCAAGTTGATCATCTTGTTTGGTGTAATGGACGATGTGCAACCCCACATTAGAGATGCCACATTGGCCAAGGATGCATGGGATAAGTTGAGCACAGTCTATGAGGCAAATAAAAATAATGCCATCCTCAACCTACTATCACAACTACATACTCTCAAGTTCAAGCACAATGAGAAGGTTGAAGATTTTTTTAGACGAGTTGCTACTTTGAGGGCATCTCTACTAGCATTGGAAAAAGAGATAAGTGATGAGGACCTCGTACCAATTGTGTTGCGAGCACTTCCTCCTTCCTACAAAATCTTTGTGACAACTATCAATATGAGTGAACACACAATCACCTTTGAGAATTTGGTCAATCTACTCCAACAAGAAAAGGAAATGAACAACAAAGATCATGAATATGAGCAAGCACTATCTTCCAATCATAAAGTAAAGGGAAATTTCAGTCTAATCACAAGAAGTCCCAACAAAATCAAAGTCAACAAAGGGACCAAAGTCAAAGAGACAACACCAAGAAGTGTCCCATTTGCAATAGAGGGGGACATGACATCAAAGATTGTTGGTACAATTCCTACAAAAAGGGTTCATCAAGTAATTCAAAACCCAACAACCAACGGTGGTAACAACAATTCAAATCAAGGGAAGTCCAACAACAACAATCAAGGGCGAAAAAAGGGTGATTGGAAAAGAAAACCCAAACAACAAGGGTACATTGCGAACATGAGGATGATTGGGATGAAGGACACCAAATGTATTCTCGCTTAATTTGATGAAGAAACCAAGTCCACACAAGATATCCGGTATGTTGACTTGGGTGCAACTCGACACATGATTGGGACGTAAGGATTGGTTTTACACACTATGTGACTCACATAATAAGAACCATGTGTCATTAGGTGATGACTCATCATACAGTTTCAAGGGGATTGGAAAGATTTCACTACCTCTTGGAAATTATGACTACAAAATCATAGATGTATTGTATGTGCCTAGGTTGACCAAGAATTTGCTATCAGTTAGTCAACTCCTTGATCACAACTTGAAGTTGGATTTTGATAGTAATAATGGAGAAAAAGTGTGCTTGATAAGAGATAAGTCAAGAGGTTCCAAGATTGTAGCAAGAGCCTCCAATGTGGGACACATGTTCCAACTTGATTTTGTCCACAAGGATGATCAAGCTCTAGTGGCCAAAGACACACAATCTGCAGAACTATGGCATCGTAGATATGGTCACATCAGTTTTGGCTATCTCCAAACACTTCAAAAGGGAAACATGGTGAAAGGATTACCTACACTCAAGCACAACACTGAAAAGTGTCACAATTGCCTAGTTGGAAAGCAACACAGAGTACCCTTCTAGAAGAACACATATAGAGCTAAGGGAAAGCTTGATTTGGTGCACACCGATCTTTGTGGGCCCATGCAACCAAGTCATTCTAGATGTCAATACTTCATGCTTTGTGTTGATGAATACTCAAGAAATATGTGGATATATTGTCTAAGAGACAAGATTCAAGCCTTTGAGACATTTCAGAAGTTCAAAGCACTTGTTGAGAATGAAGTTGGTCGCAAGATCAAAACTCTCTGCTCAGATCGAGGGGGGGAATTCACAAGCAATGAGTTCAAGACTTACCTGGAAGCTCATGGGATTTGTCGAAAAATTCCTCCTACTCACACACCACAACATAATGGTATAGTTGAGAGAAGGAATCGTACTATCATGGAAATGGTGCGATGTATGATTGACGACTCAGGTTTAACAAAGACATTTTGGGTAGAAGCTACAAAAATGCAGTCTATTTGTTGAACAGAGTGCCTACATTAGCTCTTAAAGGAGTGACACCTCAAGAAGCATGTTCAAATCGAAAACCATCAATTGCACACCTAAGAGTATTTGGGTGCAAAGCTAGCATGCACATATCCAAGAAGAACATGAACAAGTTGGATATGAAAGCTAAGAAACTAATATTCATTGGATATAGTGAAGAAGCACTTGGGTATAGATTATGGGATCCGAAAGCAAACAAATTATACACAAGTAGGGATGTTGAGTTCTTTTAGAAGAAACAAGAAGATTCTCCACTCAATGACTCAAAAAACATGCAAAATACACCTCTTGTGAAGACAGAATTTGATGTTCCCACTGAAGATGACAGTGATGAATTGGATGATGGTGAAAACTTGGATCCACCACAAGCCAATGGAACAGCTAATAAGTTACCTAAATGGTATAATCAATTAATAAGAGATGTAAATTTAGATGAAGCACCTAGCACATCATCCAATCCTAGACCTAGAACTCATAGTCAAGCTCGTGAAGATGTCAATTATGCCCTAATGAGCAGAGTTGTTAAAACAGTTGAGCCATCTATACTTCAGGAATCCCTACAATCAAAATCTTGGAAAGATGCCATGGATTCAGAGTATCAGTTAGTGATGAAGAACAACACATAGAAACTTGTCAACCTTCCACCAGGGAAGAAACCCATTGGATGCAAATGGATATTCAAGACTAAGTACAAATCAGATGGGACTATTAACAAGTATAAAGCAAGGCTTGTAGAAAGGGGTATGCACAACAAGAAGGAATTGATTATGAGGAGACATTTGCTCCCATAGCCAAGATTAAGACAATCGGGATGATCTTTGCTCTCTTGCACAATTTAGTTGGAAAGTCCACTAAATGGATGTGAAAAGTGCCTTTCTTAATGGATATTTGCAAGAAGTCTATATGACTCACCAGAGGGTTATGTAATACCAAGAAAAGAGATGATGATATGTAGACTCATAAAATCTCTCTATATGGCCTAAAACAGCACCCGGGCATGGTACATCAAAATTGATGAGCATCTCATAAGTCATAGATTCAAAAGGAATCCCTATGACCCCAATCTCTACCTCAAAAAGAAAGGGGGGGATATTTTCATCGTGTTTGTTTATGTTGATGATCTAGTCATTACAAGCAGATTCAGTAAAGATGATTGATGCAATAAAGAAGGATTTTAATCCATTGTTCAACATGACAAATCTCAGGCTCATGCATTATTGTCTTGGGTTGGAAGTATGGAAAAAAGAGAATCATATCTTTGTGTCGCAGTTGAAATACACCAAGACAATGCTCGAGAAATTCAAGATGATGGACTGCACTCCTATTGCTACACCTATGGAAGTGAGACTTCAATTATCTTGTTCCGATCCATCACCACCACTGAATGCAACTCTCTATCAGCATTTGATCGGGAGTCTCATTTACCTAACATATACTAGACCAGATATCATATTTATAGTCAGCTATTTATCACGCGTCATGCAAGAACTGAAAATATGTCATTGGAAAGCAACAAAGAGAATATTAAGATATCTGAAGGGTACAGTTGACCTTGGTCTAGAGTAAAAGAAGAACAAAAACTTCTTCTTGACAGGATATTCAGATTCAGATCATGCAGGAAACATGGATAGGAAGTCAACATTAGGCTTCATCTTCTTTATGGGATCTGGACGGATATCATGGGGAAGAAAGAAATAGAACTTTGTTTCTCACTCTTCTACAGAAGCAGAGTATCGAGCTACAGGTGAAGCTGTTTGTGAGGAAGGAATTGGTCTACCACAACAGAAATATACTCCAGTATATGTTGATAATGAAGGAGTTCTGAAGCTTTTTCGCAATCTAGTATTTCATGAGAGAAACAAGCATATTGAAGTACAGGTTCATTTCATACATGAGCATGTCTTGAAGCACAACATACAACTCCAGTTCTTTCCTTCAGTTGAACAAAAGGCAGATGTTTTCACTAAGTCACTTGCACGTGAAAAATTCACACTGTTCAAAGAGTTCCTCTCCACTTCATTGGAAACTATGAAAAATTAAGGGGGGGAATGTTAGCATAATTTAGCATAGGCATATTTATTGCATTTTATTGCATTGTATTTTATTTAATAATGTGTAACATGTGCACTCTATTCTAGTGACTTGCATTCAATATTGTTATGTTGGATAACATTAAATATTGGTATTAGTAGTAATTACATGTGCATGTGAGATGGGTCTTATCATCTCGTAGTTGATGCCTGATAGGGTGTCATGTCTATCCATATGAGGTTGTCTAATATCTATAAATATTACAGCTCTTACATTGTTATGTAATCTGATTTCATGATCAATAATATTTGTGAGGATTTTGTCCCTCTTTGGTCATTGCAATCTAATTATATTCTATTATTTGGCATTAGAGCTATACCATTGTTATCATTTGGTATCAGAGCTATACCATTGTTATCGCTTTTACCATCGAGGGAGGTGTAGACACAAAATCGGGAACTTGGGTACATTTCTAGGACCTAAACATATAGTAGCATTCATATAATTCCTAAGAAAGAAAACTAGTAATTAACGATTTTCTTTAACCTCTTTTTCATTATTTATTATTTTATATTTGGTCTTGCACACCCTACCAAATCGGTATTTCACTAATTTATCGTGTATGCCTTGAGACACCAAAGACCTAGCTAGGACGAAGTGCCAGGCACGCTCCTACCTCCTCTAGGCACCCCGACCATTTTCCATCTTACTCACTCTTTTTGGGCCTCTTTTATCTTTTGGGAATATTTTTCACCTACGGGTCGGACTTCCAATTGTCAATTACGAAATTCAAACAAAGGAATCATATAAATACATATTTATGTGTTCAAAATAAGGGAACAAGTGCTAAGCATATACTATCATCACCTAAGTTTACATCAAAAGGAACCTAAAGAACTTCAAGGCATCCATCTAGCATCCATTCATGGGAAAAGAGCTGTAAAAAAAAAATCATACATGGCATAGGAAGGGGAAGTTCATTTTTCCATCCACACATTCTATTACATTGTTACATCTAGTTATAGTCCGTTATCAAGTGCACTTACACAATGTAATCCTAGGGAACAATTCTTACACACACTGGCAAGAACTACATGGAGTCTAAGATGTAGTGCAACACTTGGTCATAAGGTCACGCTCAGGGTGACCATCGTGGTCAGCCCAACTTCCCATATTGCATCATTCTTTTTAGGTTTGATGTGGTTTGTGTGTTTTGCAGGTGAATCTCTTTTTTATAGGTTACAGTACCTCAAATATCATATTACGAGTGAAATGTGATCGAAAAATGATATTCGTAACACTTGCATGCGACATAGTAAAAATCAGGTTCTAACCATTTTCGTAGTCACAGGAGCCTAGAAGAGGTCATCAATGCCGAGTCTCCTTTGTCTGTTGTGGGTGCTTGTGTCAGCCTTATTCCTGCAAAGTCCAAAATTTATCCTAAGAATTTACGACATTATTCACTTCATGTTCAGCAATTTTCCCATTTCAAAGGCTAGTCCCAAATAGTGCAAAAATTATCTAAGTCATTCTTTCTATATGTCTTGATTAGGGTTTCATACTTATTTATTTTCTTATTTCATATTGTGCTTAGAAATAGTATATTATAGTTTACATCATGTTTCTCTACAATAGGGTTTAATAAAATTACTATTTTTGTTAAATCATAAGGCTAAGCGATAAGTTCCATACCCATATTTATGAATAATGATATATGGACCAATCCAATTTGGAGAACCGCAATACATTTTGCATTATAGTAGCCTTTAATCCTTGGTGTGAATGACATAATGGACTAAAATTTTACAACTATAACTCATACACATCATACAATAACAAGATAGAAAGTTAATATTCAATGAAAAAATCCAAATTCTAGAAAATAATCACAATAACCTAGATATTGTTGCTTAATGAATGCACAATCTCTCAAAGTCATTCAGAGGCGTTGAATGTATTATGCGGATTTAGCACAAGGGTCTACACAAACTCAGAATACTCATAAACTAATTGGGTAGAGTTTCCTTGCATTCAAGAGAAGATAGTTTCACTTATTAAAATCATTACATTTATAAAATGAGAAGAGGTGAGAAGGAATCTAAGGATTTCATAGGAGATGCTCAACCTACTTGACCCTTCCAAACTTCCCTGTAACTAGCCACGAAAGGTAATTCCCCAAACTCGTGATGATCCACACCCATGGGGGTTCCTTGGCCTACAATAAAACCTTCATATATTCCCTATGTGGATGATCTCTAACTTAGATCAATGAATATTCATGAAATTAGGGAGATAGATGAAGAGTGAGTTGTCAAATGTCCACTTTTGGTCACAAACATGTTTTGGACCATTGATAATAATGTTATCTAGAAAAAGTGTACCCTTGTGAGGATTGGTAGATTTTGTTATTCTCTCTCTCTCCTCACTTTTATGGATAGATAATGGAAACACCTCATGGGTTGTGGGTATCCCAAATGTGAGGTGAATCTCCAGATTTGAAGGGTTGGTTCCCTTTCAGTGAATCACTAACTAAAATTGATGGGGATAAGGGTTAGAAGGAAAGCTTGAATAAAAAGGGGGTAATACACCATAGATTGTTGGAGATTTTTGATATAGATATGTGCACAAAATGATAATGAAAGAACAACTTACACGAACCAAAGGGTCTTAGGTGAAATTTCAAGGCAAAATAATGGAAATATGCTAAGGGATAAATCACAATATACATATTTCAATAGGCATGCACACTAAAATAACACACAATGACTAATTTCTTGCAACAAGGGAAGATAACATAAGCAATTAACTATCAATTATCTTAATGCACATAATTGTGAAGAATCTATGGAAAGGAAAAACACTTTATTGACAAAGTGGGTATTTCTTTGGAAAAAATCTACAGCAATTAGTTACATCAACTGAACTCTCTTAATGCTTCAAAATCATTAGTATATATAATAAAATGAAGTGGAGTTGAACTGCTCAACAAATTCAGTTACAACATCAATCAAGACCCACTTGGAGATAAATCCAATGCAAGCTTACATGTAGAAAATAAAAGATAACTTTGAGAAATAGTCTAAGATGATTATCCTTGAACAAAATGATTAAAAATAATTAGAATCTAAAATTAGCATTAAAAAATATTTAAAAAAATATCTTTTCCCATGCAATATATATTTTTCCATGCAAAATTAATTATTTTTGGCCCGCCAGTCGAATTTGGCTTGATTATGACTTAGTTGAGCTTTGAAAAAGGGGTCGATCTTGTTTTCTTACTTTTCTCCTATCAAATTCCATCACTTCGATTTTCTTCATGCCAATATGAAGAGAAGGATGAGATATTTCCAACAAGACCAATTTTATTGAATTTGGAGTTGTAGATCAAAAGATATGGCCATTTGAAAAAATTCATGTCGGGATGAATAGGAGAGTGACACATCGAAGCTTTTAATTGGCTTGGGGATTGAGTTTTCTCACATGTCCGCCTTCTGAATTTTTTTCCATGTGTCCTCCTCTAGTTGTCTCCTAGGATTGGGCTTTTCTTCCTTCTTTTCTTTTTCTTTTGTCCTTTGCGAGCAGGTCTACTTTCTTTAGAAATGTGAGCCAATATTAAATTTCCGCACTCTATATAATTGTTAGAATTATTTTTCTTTAATCGGAAACAATGAAGAATGAGCTAATGGGAAGGATCCACTCTTCTCGCAGTTTCATAACTTTGATTTTCCTCCTCTAACTTTTGTGAATCATTGACCAATGAGGAAGCTCCATGCCCCTTTCGCAATTCATTGTGTCAGACTTGTTTTTACCTTCGCAATGTAAGACTGTGAAAGGTTAGCCAATAAGAAGGCTCCACGTAGCTTTGGGATTTTGATTACTTTCTCCTCTCTGCATCATGTGTCTCATTGACCTTTCAACCTAATTAATTTCAAAAGCTTCATGTTCACCGGGAGAATCTACTTAGGATTTCACATAATGCCTCCACTGTCCTTGTTTGATTTTTGATTTGCATCACGTGGGGTTCTATTTTTGCCACTTATTCTTGTTGAATTTCCTTGACTCAATCCCAGATCTAAAATATTTTAAAATCCATATCATTTTGGGGTTTTTACACCCACCCAGGGTCCATCGTTGTGAAAATAGTTGGAATCCCAATATGCATCCCTTCCTAAACCGTTAATATATCGCCATGTGGCCCATGTCTTACGGATGTTGAAATATAATGGCCAAATGAATGTCATAGGGCTTTTTATAGAAACGCCAATTAATTTTCTAATTATCCAGTGAGTTTTGAATGCCAATGGCAGATGCATTTGGAAAGGGAAGATTGACAACCATTTAACTGCCCTAGACTATTTTTTAAAATGGCATTTGAGTCCAAGCTATTCGAATAGAATTCATGTGATCGATCTGTCCAAGATACGTTTTGAGTGAAAATGCTTTCAAATAATACCTCAACAATAATAGTCCTTAGCACATGCAACCAATCCATATAAGGAATTCTCAGAACTCATTCTTGATCATAGTACTCCTTTTGACTTTGAAATTTTTATAAAATACCTATATCAAGACAAATCTAGAAGATCTTTCCTTCCAGTTGGGTTTATAATCTATAATGAATAGAATTGATTTTCAAGATCATAGAAGCTCGAAACTCTATATTCTTCCATCCATGGCCTGCCTTTATTTCTCAAAGCTCTCCAAACTGAGAAACAAAAGTTTTGAGTTAGCTTTCTTACACATGTGTAAGAAATGTCAACAAACAACTCATTTCTTATTACATGGACCATTCAACCCATTTATTTCATTTTTGGGGGTGTGTGGGGAGAATATACCATCCTAGAGGCATCATGAGATAAAAATAATCAAACAAAATCATATGTAACTAATTTGGGAATCAATCAATTTAGAAAATGACTCAAAACAACCCAAAGCATTCTGTTAATAAAATATCCCAAGTATTTCCATATTTATCCTCAAAATTTATCCTTGAGTGAATTTCTCTAAAAAAAAATTCCAATGAGATTGATCTCATGGAAAATAGAGCTCTAGATCACAAGATATTAGCAAAAAACAAGTCTCGTGTTTAAGACATGAACTCAAATCCAAAATAGTTGTGCTACCCAAATTCATTTATTTGATCACAAAATGGACGTAACATGATCCAAAATCACCTTCATTGCATATTTTTATTTAGTATATTTCCAAAAGTACTAATTGTACTCAATTTCATGATCACCATCAAAAGTTGCAACATATTGAAGATTCTCGTCAATGTCGTGAAAATCCTTTGTATGGCAGGTTTTTGTAATATTTTTCTATCTTCTATGGACTATCAAGCTTCCACATATTTTATTTGTTTTCATTTTATATTTTGATCTCGACCTTGTTTTCATTTCCATGGTCTTTCATGTCTAGCAGCTTCTGAATGATCCGCGGACTTGTTTCCTTCCTTCTCCTAATCTGCGACCATACTTTTACTTTTGGTGGCCTCTTCTTGTATCGTGGGTCTCCTACTCAAATATTGTTCTTTTACTTCACCTTTTTCCACCTTTCCGTGGAGTTATAATCCTTCACATAACACCTTGTTACATGTATTTAAACTTTCCCTCTTCTATGGAAAACCACAACTTCATTCTCGTGGGTTTCCTTTTATACGTGTATTTTATTTGTTCCTCAAATTTTATTTGTTTTGTGGCTTTTCTTTGTTGTTTGAACTTTCTTTGCTTCCCACGAAGTATTATAGCATTTCCACGCTAAATTTTTTTCTCACTACTTCACGGTATTACATGGATCTTTCTCTCTTGTTTTGTGGCATAACCCCATAGAATTTTCCTTTGTTGTCCTGGGACTAAGTAAACTTGAAGAACCCTACATCTTCAAACTCCAAGGAACATCAAGTTACTTCATTTTTCCACCGAACAATGAGCTCCTTCATTTTTCCATGGACCACTAAGATCCTTCACTTTTTCACGAACACTAAGCTCCTTCTTTCTTCCATAAAACACTATATTTGCTTTCTCGTAGACTTTAAAGCTTCCATGACTTTCCTTGGCTTCCAAAACAAGAAGGAAAAAATGGCTAAGTCCTTGACCATTCTAAACTATGAAACTTTGGATGTGATCCACACAAGTAATTTGATAAAAAAATTGAGACATCAAGGCACACAAGTATCCATTTTTTAAGTAGTGGCCTAAAAATAAGCAGGGTGAATATTTTGGCAATGTCAACCATTAATGATTTGGTGGACCATCCCACTTTTAGTGGGTCTCTCTACCTTCATGTGCCACTTCATCTCTCTAGTGCACTTCTAACCAGTTACTTCATACTCCATAACCTATCATTCATAAGTAATCTTGGTGTGGACACCAAAATTGGGTCACAGTCCCCTTGGTCCCCTTTCGAATAACCAACTTAGAAACATTCACCTAAACATGACCCTTATACCCCACATTAATATTAAGTTAATTATTTACAATTAAATTAATACCCATCCTCACCCCATTTATTAATTTAATTTAGTTACTTTAATTGAATGGATGCACATCTCACCTAGACACCTCATCATAGACCTATGCATAGCATGTTTCCATAAATGAATAAGACTTAGTTTAACCCTAAAAATCAATTCCTATTATTCCTCTAACCACCTTCCCGCTCATAAAAAGAAACATACATTCGATCCGCATGAGAAATGGATGACACTGGCCCAAATGATTGGAAGATCTATCATTTTTAGTAAACCTAGGGAATCTCGCCTTAACCGACACCGGTCATCCCTAAATGGATTTCATCAACCAACCAGAACCGTCATCAGTTACCATGTAACCATTTTGGTAACCTTATGGGAGAGGTTGGCCACATTTTCAAATTTTGGAGCAAAAGGATATATGCATGCAAGCAAGAACCAAAGCTCTTTCACACATCCATAGCCAACATCAAGATAGATCCAGAGGTATCGCTCTCACAATAGCATTCAGGAAGCACCACTATGGCACCAAGCTCCATCCCACCAATCAATCATCACCACCACCTAGCCATTGGACCTACAACATCAGTAAGTATGTTTATCACCTATGTTATTTCATCCTTGTCATGTCTTAAAGGTTTTTTTCATCTCTATTGTCATTTTCTACTTGCATTCCCTTTTCCCCACTATTCCTCTTTCTATAAACTCAACCATTCCTCCACCCACACCATAAAACCACCTATACCGAATTCTACATATCTCTGAGTGTTCCTAAGATCCCCACATACCTCATCATTCCCTCTGTCATCTTTTTTGACCTCATCTCAAACCCCACAACTAGATCTTATTGAGTTTTATCAGCCCGACTCACAATGTCGTTACCCATAACCATCGTCGTTTCTTCCTAACCGTGATCAGCCATACCCAACCAACGTTGGTCTCTATGTTTTCCAACACTTTGTAAACCAGCAACCAACCTACCTACCAAAATAACCCAAACACCTTACCTAACCCTATTAAGACCTTGTTTGTGACCTACTGCACCACCCGAACAACCCGCAACCCGACTGACACGGAGACCTTGACCCGCATAGTTTTTAGTATTTAATTAGATCAACACTGATAGTGATCTAAGGTATCCAAATCAAAATACTAGCACCATATTCGTTTATGTACGTATTTCAGTTATTTTATATTTATTTTATAAAAATAGTGGATTGACAGCCCTCTAGGAAGTATCACACTTCCCGGATCTAGCATGTGCTAGGAATTCCACTGTCATATATTATTTAACTCTTCTTTTGTGGTCTTGTTTTCTATTTCAGGTAGTTCCTCCTAGCCAAAAGGAAGCTCTCACAATTAGCATCGGATCGAGAAGTCAAAACGCACGCACAACCTCCAAACCAACCATCGTAATAGGTATTCCTCCTCATCCCATAACATTATCTGTTTTGTCTCATTCAAAACGTAAGGAAAATGGTGAAACAGATTTACTTACCGGTGGGACCCTCATTTTTGGGTCCCCTTTCTGCATTCATATAGGTTGTATATTATGTGTTTCCTTTGTAAATTGTTATTCACTAAATCCTCTTCTCTAGTAATCCTCTTTTTTCGTCTAATTGCTCTAAATGAACCTTTCTTTTGGTGCATTTAAAAGAATTATTCTTCTTTCTTTCTCGCATTTTAAAAGATCACCCTCTCTCTTGTTCATCATTTTTCTTCATTGAACATCACACTTTGATTTGGGTTTAAAATACTTACATTGCATTTCTTGTATGTTTCATTTAACTCATAATAAAACTGAGGGCAACCTATATGTTGGAAGTCATGCCCAAAGTTTGATGGTTGACGTAAAAGAATCATAGAAATCTCTCTCTCTCTCTCTCTCTCTACTCTCTGCATATACACACCTTATTAAACGACATCTTACCTAGGAATTTCTATCAACGATCACAGAATCGAGGATTGAAAAGTAATCCCTATTTGGCTATCTTTTCCAAAGATTTCATTAGAGGAAGGACCACCCCCACCATAACATAACATGAAACCTCACCTTGTAATGTCCCCTTTCTGTAATTTCCCTTTTCCTACACCAAATGGCCCAAGGGCCAAGTCGATTCCAAACCGTGGTCGACTCCAAGGAAATTTGTGGACCTTTGGGAGCTTTTAGGAAGGGACCTCGTGGTTTTAATATCCAAGTTTTGCATTTAGGGGTCACTTTTGGACCATAGCGAACTCAAAAGAAAAAAGTAACTATAGTTACTCTTATTTTATTGGCCCCTCCATGGAATGAAATGTGCCTAGGGTTATGGGGCTTGTTTACCGAGGAGAAGTATATAAGGAGCCAGGGGAGAAAGAAAAGGCATTTTTGCCACTTAAATTTTAGCCTCCTTCACATGTAGCTATTGTTGCACATCTAGAGCTTATGGAGTCAAATCCCATAGGAACCCTAGCTTCGGTGGTGAGAGAATCATCCCAAGCTATTAGGGTATTCTTCGGTAGTGAGATATCTACCCTAGTCTGTCATTTTGGATCCTCTTTTAGGGCTGTGTGGTAGAGACATTATCAGAGGTTTAAGAGGAAGGATTTCGAGGGTTTTAGGGGCATTTGGGGAAGAAAATCAGAGGGGATCCAAATCAGATTCATGGCAGCCATTTGGGTTGGGTGTGGCAACACGTTGAAGGTGCCTCCATCCTTTTCTAACCCCATTCCAAGTGAGGCGAATTATAGCCTTTATTTGGGGGTTTTCTAGTCAGTCGTTCTCAGATCTGAAGTAGTATCCCATAAGGGATGTTTCAGTGGTATTAGAGAAGTTGTTTCTCTAGCTTGTTGGGATTGAAATATGGGAGACAAAGATAGTGAGGATATAGGGGTAGATCTGATGAAACAATTGTTCACTAACATGCTAAAGCAGCAGGAGACTACTAATATCTATTTGAGCTAGCTCACTGAGAGATTAGCACAAGACGGGTTTGATACTCATGTGGAAAGAGGAGAAAATAGCAACAAGGGACAATATGGTCAAAGAGGTGATGGTGGACATTGTGAGACAGTGGTCCCCCATTCTTCTACTAGGCCTCTGGGGTTTCACGAACCTTCTTTCTTGAAGGATCCGGAAGTTTCACAGGTACGGCAGCCATGGGATATTGTAGATGAGGAGTCTTGTTGGGAAAGGTACCAAACCTTAAGTGATGGATTTCATGACAACATGCCATTCCAGGAATATTACAAAATGAAGATTGGAAGCCTAGGAGAGATTACCAGGCACAAGTACCAGAGATGCAAAGGAGGTTGGGACAGATTTTTGTTCCACATTTCGATGGTTCTAAGAAGTGTACTACACAGTCTTGGGTGTAGAAGTTGAAGACATACTTCGACTTGAATCCTATGCATGAGGAAGATGCAATTAAGTTTGCAATCTTACATTTAGAGGGAGACGCTCATGATTGGTGGCATCATGGGTTGATTACATAAGGACACATATACATCATGACTTATGTAGAGTTCACAAAGAGGCTAGTGAGTAGATTTGATAAGAGGGACCCCGACAGGTATTTTAGAGAGTTGACTCATTTGAGGCAGACTAGTTCCGTGGATCAGTATATCACAAATTTTTAGAGACTATCAGTCATGGTACCTGATATTATAGAGATGAGGTTGATTTCCCTATTCATAGCAGGTTTGACAGATGCTCTTGCTAGATTTGTGAGGGCATTTGAGCCTTCTTCATTGCATGAGGCTATTAGGAGAGCTCATGACCTGGAGTTATCCACTCCTAAGTCGAGGTTTCCACCTCGAGTGTAGCCTAAGGGTTTCCCTTCTAGAACCGGGGGTTCACAGCCAAAGGTACCTCCACCTAGGAAAGATACAGACTAGAGACCTTTCGGATCTAGAGAGGATAAGGAGGAATTGAGGTGAAAGAAACTATGTTTTGATTTCCGTGCACCTTGGGTTCCAGGACACAATTACAAGGGTAGAGGGAGGGCCCAATTCATAGAGGTCTTCAAGGAGAGTGATGGTGATGAGGAGTTGGACACACATCCATTAGAGGATGATGATGATGAGGCATTAGATAATGTGGGTGTTGAGCAGGATAGTGAGAATTTCCCCAGGAGACTATCGCCACCTTGTCTAGTACCCCAAGGTACAAGGCATTCAGAGTTAGGGGAGTTTTGTAGGGACAGTGAGTGGTGGTACTCATTGATAGTGGGGAAACCCAAAAATTTATTGATGCCTCATTAGTTGAGAGGCGAGGGTTATAGACAGAGGAATTTGAGGGCTTCAACGTGGTTGTAGCCAATGGAGATTCTATGAGATGCACACGACAGTTCCCCAATTGAGCATCACAATGGGTAACTATATAGTTACCAATGATTTCTATATTGTTGGTATTAGAGAGACCAATATAGTGCTTGGGGTACAGTGGCTCCATTCCCTTGGTGAGTTTTGGACTAACTTCCAGATGATTGAGCTGAAGTTTAAGTCCAAAGGGAGGAATGTGATCTTCAGGGGCTTATCTTCAAGGGAACCCCAAATTGTTACGGCCAACAGGATCGAGAGGATATTTAGGCACGATGAGGTGGATTGGGAAGTACACTATTTGATTTCAACCAAGAAAGTAGAGGATGGACAACATGACAACATGAGTACCATATGGATATACGGGGCCTATTCGAAAGACATAGTGCGGTGTTTGGTGACATACCTCAAAGCATACCTCTAGATAAGGGATTTGAGCATGTGATTGAGCTCAAGGATGCTAAATCAGTGGCCACTTCTACTTACCATCACCCAAAATGGTTCAAGGGTGAGATCAAGAAGACTATATAGGATCTCATGGATATGGGGCATATTAGACCAAGCTCCACCATTTTGATTCTTCGGTGGTTTTGGTGAAGAAGGATGGGACTGCGGATGTGTATGGACTATTCCACCTTGAATAAGAAGACAATAAAGAACAAGTATATCATACCACGCATTGATGAGTAATTGACGAGCTACATGGTGCAATCAATTTTTGAAAATAGATTTGTGTTCTGGATATCATCAGATCAAATTCAAGGAGCAGGATGTGCATAAGATAGCGTTCAGATGCCATTACGGTCACTTTGAGTTCTTGGTGATGCCTTTCATATTGGTTAATGCTCCAACTACATTCCAGTCTTGCATGAATCATGTGTTCAAGTGACACTTGCAGAAGTTTTTATTGGTTTTCTTTGATGATATTTTAGTCTACAACAGGACTTGGGAGGACCATATCAGGCACCTAGGTGAGATATTGGGGATATTAGAAGCTAATTCGTTATATGTGAAAGCCTCTAAGTGTGAGTTTGGCATGACCAAAATTCTATACTTGGGATATGTAATTGGTGGGGGTATAGTGAAGGTGGATAGAGGGAAGATACAGGAAATCCTGGATTGGCCGCCACCTAGGACATTGACACAATTGAGAGGATTCGTGGGGTTGTACATATATACTACTCGGAGGTTTTTTAAGAATTTCTCTCGATTGATTGCTCCATTGACTCGATTTGACCAAGAAGGGGCTTTTGCTTGGTTAGATGCAGCACAACAGGTTTTTTATCACCTCAAGGAGGTGATGAGTTCATGTCCCATCCTTGCATTACCAGACTTCTCCCACCCATTCATTCTAGAGTGTGATGCATTAGGAGAGGGTTTTGGGAAGTTCTCATGCAAGATAGGCATCCCATCGCCTATGAGAGTCAGAAATTGAAACCCATGGAGAGAGGGTATTCAATTTACAACAAGGAGATGTTGGCCATCATGCATGCCTTGGCCAAATTCAGATAGTACCTTGTGGGTAGAAATTTTTGTGGTTCATACGGATCACAATAGTTTGAGGTTCTTCTTAGGGAGAGCTCAATGATCGCCAAAAACATGGGTGAACAAGGTAAAAACATATGAATTTGACATAGATTACACTAGAGGTAAGAATAATATTATTCTTGACACTTTATCTAGGAGGCCTTACTCGATGTTATGCTTAGTTCTATGTTTGAGATTTCAGCAAATTGGAAGGCTCGTATACTTGTTGAGTATTCCAAAAACCAGTTTTCTGTGAGATCATGGATGGTATTATACAAGATGACTGATAGAGTAGTGGATGATCTCATTTTCTACAAGGATAGGATTTTCCTTGTACCAAGATCCAAAATGAAGGAGAAGATCCTTCATGTAGTACATGATACACCACTAGTTGGACATCCTGGGTATTTCAAAACATACATGTTTATCAGGGAAAGATTTACATGGAATTGGATGAAGGATGATGTCCTTAATCATGTCAGAGAGTGTATGGTTTACCAGCAAACCAAATCCGAGGGTTCTTTCCTAGCTTGATTACTTCAGCCTCTCCCCATTGCCGAATAGAAATGGGAAATCATGTTTATGGACTTTATCATTGGACTTCCCTGGTGCATGGGCATAGCTACATTTATGTTATAGTTGATCGAGTTAACTAAGTATACTCATTTCTTTTCCCTACCCAAGGGGCATGAGGTAGTGGATGTGGCCCGGATCTTCTATACCGGTAATTTTAGGCTACATGGGTTGCCTAAAAACATTTTCAGTAACAGGGACAAGATCTTCATGAGAACCTTTTGGCAATACATATTTAGACTAGTAGGTACGAGTTGACTCTCAAAGCACTAGCTACCACCCACGCAGACATGATGAGTAGACGTAGATAGTCAATAAGTTGATAGAAGGCTACTTACGAGTTATGTAACAGAAACCAGCGGGCATGGATTAAATGGTTACACATGGGCGAGTATTGCTTTATAATACCACCTACCAAATGAGCATAGGTATGATCCCTTTCGAGATTTGTATGGGTATGATGCCGGGACATTTGTACATTTGGTATTACGGATAGCTGAGCTTCCAAAGCTTGAGATTGGTTACATGAGAACCAAGATATTCAGAAGGCTCTCGAGAGAATTTTCAGAAGGCACGAGAATCAACAAAAGGTATATGCAGATCGGCATAGGACAGAGAGGTCTTTTGAGGTTGGGGATCTAGTGTTCCTACATTTACAGCCATATAGGCAGTCCTCACTAAAGCAAAAGGGTGCAAAGAAATTGAAACCATGATTTTATGGTTCGTATCGAGTGGTTCGTTGAGTTGGGGCAATGGCATATGAGCTAGAGCTACCGGAGCATAGTAAGATACATAATGTCTTCCATGTTTCATGCCTTAAGAAGGCACTCGAACTGAATATTGTACCATCTACAGAGTTACCACCACTAGATGAGGAAGGGAAGTTGGTGTTGGAACCAAAATCCATTATTGAAAAGAGACAGAGGGGGCTCAAGAGTAGAGTAATCACCAAGTATTTGGTGCGATGGAAGGGACTACAACTTAAGAATGCTACTTGGGAGGGAGAGAAAAATTTGCAGTATCCTAATTTGCATTTGCTTAAGGACAAGAAAAATTTGGAAAGGGAGGACTGTAATGTCCCCTTTCTGTAATGTCCCCTTTTCCTATGCCAAATGTCCAAGGAAAAGTCAAGTCCAAACCATGGTTAGACCCGTGGTTTTGTGGACACTTTGGGAGATTTTGGGAAGGGGCCCCATATTTTTAATATCCAAGTTTTACGTTTGGGGTCACTTTTAGACCATAACGACTCAAAAAGGAAAAATTAACTATAGTTACTCTTATTTTATTGGCCCCTCCATGGAATGAAATGTGCCTAGGGTTATGGGGCTTGTTTTCCAAGGAGAAGTATATAAGGAGCCAGGGGAGAAAGAAAAGGAACTTTTGTCGCTTACATTTTAGCCTCCTTCACATGCAGTTGTTGTTACGCATCTACATCTTATGGATTCAAATCCCACAGGGACCCTAGCTTCGGTGGTGAGAGACCCATCCCTAGCTAGTAGGGCATTCTTCGGTAGTGAGATATCTACCCTAGTCTTTCATTTTGGAGCCACTTTCAGGGTTATGTGGTAGAGACATTATCAGAGGTTTAAGAGGAAGGATTTCGAGGGTTTTGGGGGCATTTGCGGAAGATAAACAGAGGGGCTCCATATCAGATTCACGGTATCCATTTGGGCTAGGCATGGTAGCATGTTGAAGGTGCCTCCATCATTTTCTCGACCCCATTCAAAGCGAGGTGACTTCGGCCTTTATTTGGGGTTTTCCAGGTTAGTCATTCTCAAATCAAGTAGTATCCCATAAGGGATATTTCACACCTTCCCTATATCCTTCTTTGCAGGATGCCTTACCAACCAAAAATTTTGTTATGAATACACACGGTTAGTTCTAAATAGCGTAAGTTGAACAAACATAAAGAAAAATCACTCTTAGGATCATGTTTTTCTTAGTTTTCTTCTTGGCTTGAGTTTTTAAGTGTGAGGCTATGATTCTATGTTTATATTTTTTTCCTTGCACACTCCACCATCATAGTTGGAGTATTCTGACTTTATCTAAGTGTGTCAAGGCCCCATCTTCTCATTCTCAGATTCCTGAGTTTGATTCTTCACCTAATTTAATTCACAAAACCTAGTTTTCTTCATTCTCTCTAAAATTCACAATAACCGGTGTCACCAACCGACCATCATTGGTTTTCATCCAACCATCCTCGGTTAACCATAAATGGTGTCGAATTCTAGATTTCTAGGTATTTTTCCTGGGACAGTCTTCATTCACTCATTCTATTCTGATTTTGGCCCTCAGGGCACCAACATATTTTCCTCCTGTTGGTATTACTATCATACAAAACTACTTCCTTGCACATTCATTAGTCCTGTTTCACTTTCTGAAACTAGTGTTTTTCCACAAGAATGCATCGGTTTATGACCGACATCGGTTCCACACTAACCATCACGGTCGATCGATGACTATCGTCGATGTCGTGTTTTGTTTTCAAAATCCAACCCTTGACCAAATTCACCCTCCTAGCCTCATTTTCTCTATTCCTATTATTTTCTGTGTCATTTACAAAATACAGTCTTTCCAGGTCAACACTTATTCACATGGTGTTGACTCACACCAAACTAATGCTCTTATATTTCATGCCATCCGTCAACCACTCCCACCTAGTCCCTCAAAGACCTTCTATCTTGTCACCCATGGATCTCGACTCTATCTACCACCATTGCTACAAGTGACGAGGAGTCTACATGACTCCTCGATCAAAATCGTCACCTTACAATTTTATCTTTCCCATGCATCCACTCGGGATTCCTTAGGTCACTTGATATATGGCATGCCTGTATCCATCTCTCTGCCCTTGTCCCCACTTCTGCATCATCCCCTACTATTTTGGCATTACCCTCACCTACTTTTCCCCTAGTGGTTTCACAACTTAGACCCCACACCTACAATGACCGTTGCATATACAATATCTGCCGCACTCGTAGTATCGGTTGTTCCTTCATTGACATCTCTATCCGTAGTCATTGCCCCCCAATCGCTACTAGAGTCACTTCACCTATCCCACCTACATATACATATTATCAACAACCCCTATCTTATATGTCATTCATTCTAGGTATATACCCTCCATGTCGGTCCCCCATTCTCAACCTTCCTATTCAGCATCACCATATACTAGAATTCCACTCACATCACATGTTTAGCACCAGCCCTCTTACACCATAGGAGGTGCCCTTCTATCACAACCTACCAATGACCTCATCAAGTTAATGATGGAAAAGATGCAGACATTAGAAGAATCGGTTTCTAGCTCACGTAATTCCCTCACCTACGATGAAATATGTAATGAGCCCATTCATCCATCCATTCCTATTCGCCCATACCCTGTACATTGGGAAATGCCAAAATTCAACCACTTTAATAGTAAAGAAGACCCACAGCAACATTTGTGTTCCTTCAAACATGGGTGTTACCTAATTGTCAATGATGACGCTTTACTCCCACGGACCTTTCCAATGTCCCTGAAAGGACCTACATTAGACTGGTATAGTGGGCTACCCATACATTCCATCTACTCATTTAATCAAGTAGCCTAAGCCTTCTTAGACCACTTCTCGATCAACATCATCAAGAAAGTCACCATGACTGATCTCTATTCCACTCGATAGTATGACGATGAGTCTATCGCTGACTTTTTCACTCATTGGCGCAACCTAATTAACCAGCTCACATTCCAATTACCTCAAACTGAGCTCATAGATTTATTTACTCAGGCTTGTGCTAGACACATTTCACCAACCCTGCAAGTGCAAACCTTCCGCACCTTTGATGAGGTATTCACCATGGCAAGAAAAATTAGAGATTCGTGTTATCGAAGAGAAGAAAATTCAGCTACGTAACAAAAACATCGCATTCAAATCAAATGATGCTTCCTCATCTTTGAAACCCTAGAACAACTATTCAAAATCCAAAGGATCTACCAATGCCATAGTTCTCAAGGCTAGACCCTCTCACCCATCAAACCAAGCCAAACCTTCTTCTAATCTCTCTCCCATCCAAAATTTCCAGTTCAGACGAGAACAGTGAAAGTACACCCCAATAGGGGAACCATATTCTTCTATTTTGGAAAAGCTTATTAAGGCTAGTGTCATTACCCTTCCACCTATAAAACCACACACTGGTTTTGACCCTGATCACCCCATGCCCACGTGGTATAAAGAACATGACTTTTGTAACTATCATCATGTCAAAGGTCATAGTGATGGTAACTACATCACCTTCAAGAATATTGTCCAAGAAATGTTAGACAATAGAGATCTAGTCTTGGATAACCCAAATGCACTAGCCAACCAAAACCTACATATCTTCAAAAACCATTCCCTAATCATGCCCCATCTTCCAACCAAACTGGTGATGCTTCAACCAATGATAGTAATGTCTGTGAGGTCCACACTATTTTCAATGACATACCAGTTGCTTCCCAATCGCTCCATGTTTCTTCCATAGAAAAATCCTAGCTTGAACTCCCCTACCTGCATAGGAACCTATTTCTTCTACTCCTCCACCCACAGAGTAACCCCCTTCATTTTCTCCTTCACCTGTCAAAGAGCCCATAATAAACACTCCACCTCTTGCTTCTCAAATTACCAAGCAAATCATCGCAAAGCACCTCTCCTACTCATAGGGGACACATGTCCACTCCCTACACCATCATAAGGAGAGTCTACCTCATCTCTCCCATCATCTCCTTTACCCCTAGAGAATCTTGTAGAAACACCATTTCCTTTGGTGACCGTTCTCCATCAGCCTTCCAAGATCTTGCTGACCTACTTTTGGCTCTCCCCCACGTAGTTTGAAGCTAACAATTTCCTTATTTCTTAAACATATTTTACTAGGATTGCTACTTGATCCACATCAGCCCCGCTTACAACATTACCATTTTCACGCTTGGTTGATCGTCAAAATTATGTTGATAGAGCTTTGCTTTGGGGACATCTTCTACTTCCTGCTTTAACCCAAATGCAGTTGCCACTCACCAACACCTCCACAATCTATCCAAAAGTGTTTCAAGAAACCAAACCAAACATAACCACATATATTAGAACACCTTCTATGTCATTTCCCACAACCCAACACACACCTCTTCCCACAACCCAATGCACACCTATACCCAAACACCTACCCATGCCTATATCATCTCCCTTACCTAAACCCATCACTACCTTAGGGATTAGGCTGACATCAAACCTTATTCATCCACCCATCAAATTAGATTTAGCCACATCTTCCCAAACCATCACTAAACTCACTCCTACACCTAAAAGGAAGACCAAACCTTATAGGCCTCATACACCAACCTCGCCTACCACACCCTTGTCACCTTCCCCTCTTCTGTCCATCCTAGGACCTCATCCATCAACCTTGACCAAACAATCTCATACCCTAGACCAGTCAAAAGCTAAACAACCCACTATTGCATCATGAAAATTTCTTACACCTCATTCACCCAAAAACCAAACTCCCTCACCCTCACCCATGCACTTCTTGCCACCTATACCTCCACCAGTTACTATAACCCCAACCTTGTCTATGTGACTTCAACCAATGTCGCCTACCCAACCTCTACCAACCACCTTCACCACAACTCGGTTTCCCCCTTGGGTAACCTGTCCTCTTCCACCATCTGTTTTCCCTTCTTCATCCCGTACTCCCGTGACACCTTTACCCAAGAAGATGCAACCCAAAGATAAGAATCCACTACCCCCTAATAAGGTAGTCAAACCAAAAAAACCTTCCATCGCCAGCTCTTCTACCATGCCCTTACCCAAACAAATGCCATCAAAACCTAAGAGCACACTACCTACCAAACCAGTGGACCGACCCATTCCTCCTCCTATAAAGCCTCTTCCTTCACAATCAGCCACACTTGTACCCAAACCCACACTCACCTCACACTATGATCCATTGGCGGGGTTGTATGCCATTATCCTAGCCAACCTCCTTGAAACCTTTGTCATCACATTACCACCTCTTAGACCTTACAACCCACTCAAACCCAAACCAAAAGGGTTTGACGAAACTAAAATTTGTGCCTACCATCATGTGCCAGGACACGATGTAGAGAACTGTAAGGCTTTAAAAACCACTCTTATCCAATTATGTCCTCCCAAAGAAAATTTTTATGATGATAATCTTCTTGATGAGGACCCCATTCCACCTTTGCTAATCTCCCCAAATCTTCTTCCATTACCTACTCAATGACTAGTATCTCCACCCCCACAACCATTTCTCCCACCTCCAAAATTTGAGATCAACATGGTCTCGTATTAGAGAATTATCCAAACCACCACCCAAATGTCAATGTGCCCTACTCATTTCACAAGGCTCTTATCCACCACTAGGATTTTTCCCTCATGCCATTATACCTTTCATGACACACCCTCTACATCCACCTCCCCTCAAATTAACATGGTTCACATTGCTACCCGCACTTAGAAAGATAAAGGAAAATTAAAAGCAACTAGCCCATCAACTAACCTTATACCCAATATACCATCTACGCCCACACCCAAACTCACCACTTGAGGTCCCGCATATCCTATTTCAAATGGATTCACACATCGCACAATGCTAAAACAATTGCACCAATCCTCCCTCAAATTTTTTTTATATGACCTCATCCAAACCTCTGAGTCACGTCATCAATCCCTTATGGAGGTCCTTCAATCTATTGAGGTTTTACCAAATGACCCCATGCCTATAGCCTCCATCATTACCCCTCATCATGTAGCCTCTCTCACTAATTTTTTTCCTTCCTCTACACCTCCACCTACTCGCCAAGTAGTCACTCTCTCGACTTTTCGGACAAAGAGATCGCTCCCTTCCGGTTTGATGACCGTGATCCCTTTCTGCTGTTCATCTCTGTCTATATCGATAATATACACATATGACACGTTATGATCAATGTTGGTGTTAGTATTAACATCATCTCCTCCCATGCGTACAACCAAATACGCATACCTACCAATTGCATGCATGGTAACTTGATTATGCTATGCTACTTCAATGACACCGTGACCTCTACCCTAGGTATCATCATTCTCCATGTCCATGTAGGTCCCCATACTGTCTCGAAACTATTATATGTCCTAGAAAGGGAGTTCCACTATAATCTATTACCTGGCCGACCTTGGATCCGCGTCATGGGTTGTGTCCCTTCGAATTTACACTGCTGCCTCAAATTTGAACAAGAAGGACATAACTGCATCATCCTGGACGACCCATCGCCTTTCAAGACCTATAATATGGTGTACTGTCCCAACGATGTACTTATACCATTCAAGGCATCTTTCACTACTCCCACTTCACCTTCACCCACAAGCCCATCCATCAAGTCTATCATGGCCTCTCCCACATCTAACTATGTTATTCCTACGGCCATCACACCCTCTACGGCCGACTCACTTACTTCCTAATCATCTAGAGAGTCATCTATCCTGCTACCCACATATCGACTATTGATCCTATTAGTGCAAAATCACAGCACCCCTGGATGCAGATCAGGCTTCTAGGTTGATCACTCAGGCATCCAGTGTGATTGCACAACATGGAAACCTCTCTCCAAGCGTGGGACTTGTGAAACTGAGAGAGGAATCTCCAGAGAAGGTTGGTTCCTGCTCCTAAACTACCTGCCACAAGCTATTCCAGTGTAGGCAAGCTAATCTAATCCTAATCTAACAATGCCAAGGAGAGAGAGAGAGAGAGAGAGAGAGAGAAAGGAAAAGAACAAAAGCCTACACTAAAACGGTGATACACCAGAGAAGGAGAATGTTGGACATCTATCAAAACTACCATGGGACAAAGAGAGGTGAGCAATGGGAAGGATGGACCAGATGCATCACAAGCCCAAGGATAGATTTCACACGAGAAAATGTCCCAAAACTCCATGAACACAGCTCCAAACCTGTAATGAACATTCAAACATGCACAAATACCTGCAATGAAGAGAGGAAAGAAGAGAAACAAGCAAAAATGAGCAAGGATGGACAGATGCATCACAAAACACGTTTTGTTGCTCCAGAAGTTTGCACAGAACATCATTTCAATAGTAAAAGGAAAAAACGCCATTACAAAGAAAGGGAGGAGGTTCAAACTCCATTTTCAACCCTAGAGAAGAAAATAAGGGAGGGCAGAGCAGAAAAGATGAACAACTTCTTATCTCTCTTTTAAAATGAGCCAAATCTGGCTTTATACAATACATGGGTCGAGCCCAGGAGACAGAAAACATAGGAAAACATGTAAGTAGCCCAACCATTTACCAAAACACATTCTTCATTAAAATCAGTGGTTGAGACATCACTTGGCCATCTTTGAAGAAGAATGCGACCCATGTGCATTAAAATTGGTTGTTGAAAATCGCCGCACGGCATTACCACACGCGTCGAGCCGTTTCTCAATTTTATCTCTCTAGACTACACCAAAATTCAAGATTGATCCTAGAATCATGTAGAGAATTTCATAAGCTTTTGTTGATATAAAGAACGTGCAAATCTGAGCTCTGGATCGAAAGTTATGGAGGTCACGAAGTTTTAGGGCACAAAGCAGTGAAAACGTGTTTTGAAATCTTTCCGCTCACGCCACCTGGATGACACGTGGCATGCATTGATTGGTCACGTGATTCTCTCTCCTCTACCTTTTGGCGGGATTTCTTTTGAAATTTCCTTGTGGGCCCCTTAAACTTGGACACGTGGCATGCATTGATTGGGCCGGCTGTGGGCGCAGGGGAAGACCTTGGCTTTTAGCTTTTCGGCCAAAACTCATGCCAAATTCACTAACTCCTTCCCGAGCTCCACATTCCCTGTTCCATAGGACATGTGTCCTCTTTTGATTGGCTCGGGCTGACCCCTCAAAATTTTCCCTTTGACCTTTGGACTCTTTCCCGCGACATGTGTCGCGATTCAATTGGTTCTCGGCCCTTTCGGCACCTTGGCGCCCTTGGCGTCTTTATGTCCGGATGTCTCAAGCGCTTGGGCCAAAAACTTCCGATCCACCCAAAATGGGCTTCCTCATCCCTCATTTGGTCGATGACATGTGGCGTTATTTGATTGGCCTTCGGCTCCTTCGGCGATCCGCGTCCCGCGCGTCCCTTCGTCCCGGATGTCCCAGTACGAACTTTCTCTGTTTCGGCCGAACCGGCTGGTTCGTGTCTTTTTGTCCCACCTGTCCCTTTGCTGCTTGGGCCGCCTGCAGGCTTTTCGGCCGATCCGCGCCTTGGCATCCCAAATGTCCCACATTGTCCTAGGACAAGGACTTAGCCATTTTTCGTGATTTTTTCTGGCCTGAGCCTGTCTTCTGCAACTTTTTTCACATTTTCTCAGAGCTTGCTCTTTCCTTCTTTGGTCAGGGGAGTTAGAAAAAATCTGAGGGAACCCCAGAAACATGATGTTTGCTCTGAATCAATTATCTGCCTGGGACTTGAGAATTCTGATGCATGTTATCAAATTAACCCTGGGGGGTGAATTTTGGATAACAATTTGGCGACTCAGCGGGGTCATCTACTGCTAGATGAAGTTACCAGTTGCCTGAAGCATCCATTGGGCATGGAGTCCTGAGTTGTAACCTGCAACTGATCTGAACTTTGAAAACTTCCCTCTGAGCCACTTGAAACCCATTGAACCTGGAGTGTTCTCACCAAGATGCCACTGAAACGAACTGTGCAAGAGCAGAACCAACAACACCAAAACTATGTACAAAACTGAAAATCATACATGTCCCAAATGGAACATGCAGAGTGTGCACAAGCACTTCTTCTACTGAAAGCAAACCTACCTACTCTACTCTAACTGGAAGCAAAAGCAAGCTAAACAAACCCTGCAATTGGTTGTGAGAAATAGCTTCCCTTTCTCAAAAGTGGCAGCCATGCAATTGATTTGGCACTGATCATGGCTGTTTGGATGGATGGAAAATCAACAAGAAGCTGGTCTTCTATCCAAATCATCAAAGTATCAGCTGAAAACAAATCCAATACCTCTTTTAGTTGCTCTGCATTTGGATTGAAGAGGTATGGCAGCTAATCCTTGGTACTTTGTAGCTCACCCTCATGCTCAGAAGAAAGCATGACTAGTTGTGACTTCTCCTTTGGCTCCAATGAAGCCAAATACTTGATTGGGCAAGGTATGGTCCTTTGAGTATGCCCATTTCTGTGATTTTCAACCCCAAGAATGGAGTCTTCTTGTAGACCTTCTTGAATGGATGGTGTGGAAGAAATGGTGAAATTCCTCTCTGTCCTTTCTCTTCCTCAATGAAGAACGTGAAAGATTAAAATCTTCCAATCTTGATTCCGAAGAGCTATTATAAGATCTTTGGATATTGTAAATGAATTCCCTCCTTCATGACAGACAGAGACTCAAGTGTTTGGAGTGTGGATGATGATAGAGAGAAAGGTGGAAACTCAACCGGCTCTTCTCCATCAAAACAGTTCTCCAAATCTGACAGATAAACTGCCTTATTGTTGTCCTGCTGCAAATATTCAACTTCCTCCATGGTGTCTTCTTGATCTGTAACTTGACCACCATGGTTTCTTTCTCCCTTCAACATTGAGTTTGAGAGGTCAAACTCCTCTTCAGCACTGGAACTTGAGAGAGGTGAAGTAGAAAGAAGAACTGAAGGTTCTCCTGTAGCCTGCTTTGTGCTCAGAGCTCTTGGATCTGCAATTTTCTCCCCCACAGCTGGAATGTGCTCCTCTTCTTTTGGATTTGGAGCAGCTTCTCCTTCCTCCAATGTTTGAAGACAATCTTGCTCTTGATTGAACTCTTCCTCCAGCATGAAGTTTGTCAAGTCAAACTCTTCAATCTGCTGCTCTAGAGGACAAGTTGGGACTGCAAGATCTTCTTCTTCTGCTGCAACAAAATCAGCCCTGGCCACCATTTGTTCAACCTTAGCCTCTTCTGTAGGTTTAACCATCAAGGGGATCTTTGTCATCCCAAATCTAAGAGCCCAACTCTTCAGACTTTGAATTTCTTCATCTTTGTTTGGCTTCTCTTTTTGTTGTTGTTTTCCTTGACTGGCATTCTGATTTTCATCCTCCCAACATGGATTTGGGAATGCAAGAGGAGGGATGGGTTGTAACTCAACTGATTTGACATTTTTTTGTGGTGGCGGAGGAGGTGAAACCTCTTGTTTCTTTGGAGTGGGAGGTATTTCATTTAGCTCTTGTGGAGAGGATGACTGTTTGGAAGGAAAAAGGAAAGAAGAATTGAGGTGTGGTGGAAGACTGAGAGGTGGAGACATGGGATCGACATTTGGGATAGCAGATGGAGAGTTTAAAGCTTGACACTGCTGAGATGAAACAGATTGGGAAAGAGGAAAAGAAAAGGCATGAGAAGGTGTGCTTACCCGTTGACAAGGTTGTTGAATACTCCTCTCATACACCTCTATTTCTTCAATCCACTTTGCAAGCAAAGGCAGCATTGCAATCATGAAGTCAAGCTTCTCCTGAGGGCTGTAATGCCTTGGAAAAGGTCCCACCCATGGACAAGGTGCTCTGCAACCGATTCCAAATGCTTTCATCTGTGCCTGAGCCCTGGACTGCACTATGTTTACCTCCATCTTTTGGATCTTCTCCAACAGACCAGCATCTTGCATCTGATGGTCTTCATTGTATGCATACTCTTGCTCTTGGAAGGCTCCATAGCCAAACTGACTTTGGCACTGCTGCTCATATGGGTATGCATACTGATCTTGAATCTGCTCAAAATGTTGATTTGGAGGATTTGTAAAACATGTTGGAGGTGGAATATAATGTTGTTGTTGATGTGAATTCCATGATGGAAATGAAATCATGATTGCACAACTTCATAGAATGAGAGAATGATGGAAGAGATGGAAGGAAGAATGGATAGAAAAAGAATGAAAATGAATGGAAAGGAAGGTCTGCAACTTTAGAGATGGGTTGTTGACCAGATGGAGTCGCTTGAGATGTGTTTGCAAGTGCCTCAAAGGCTGAAATATTCACGGGAACACACCAACCTGCAAAAGATGAAGTGGAAGACCTCTAAGGTCCCACCGGCATGCCAAAAGCTGTTAGTGCAAAATCACACGGCACCCTAGATGCGAGATCGGGCTTCTAGGTTGATCACTCGGCATCCATTGTGATTGCACAACATGGAAACCTCTCTCCAAGTGTGGGACTTGTAGGCGAGAGAGGACTCTCCAGAGAAGGCTAGTTCTGCTCCTAAACTACCCGCCACAAGCTATTCGAGTGCGGGCAAGCTAATCTAATCCTAATCTAACAATGCCAAGAGAGAGAGAGAGAGAGAGAGAGAAAAGGAAAAAAAAAAAGCCTACACTAAAATGGTGATACACTAGAGAAGGAGAATGTTGGACATCTATCAAAGCTGCCATGGGACAAAGAGAGGTGAGCAATGGGAAGGATGGACGAGATGCATCATAGGCCCAAGGATAGATTTCACACGAGAAAATGTCCCAAAACTCCATGAACACAGCTCCAAACTCGTAATGAACATTCAAACATGCAAAAATACTCTGCATGATGAAGAGAGGCAAGAAGAGAAACAAGCAAAAACGAGCAAGGATGGACAGATGCATCACAAAACAAGTTTTGTTGCTCCAGAAGTTTGCACAGAACATCATTTCAATAGTAAAAGGCAAAAATGCCATTACCAGAGAAAGGGAGGAGGTTCGAACTCCATTTTCAACCCTAGAGAAGAAAAGAAGGGAGGGCAGAGTAGAAAATATGAACAACTTCTTATCTCTCTTTTAAAATGAGCCAAATCTGGCTTTATACAATACATGGGTCAAGCCCAGGAGACAGAAAACATAGGAAAACATGTAAGCAGCCCAAACATTGACCAAAACACATTCTTCATTAAAATTAGTGGTTGAGACATCACTTATGGCCATGCTGAAGAAGAATGTGACCCATGTACATTAAAATTGGTTGTTGAAACGTCGCTTCTGGCATTACCACGCGTCAGAGCCGTTTCTCAATTTTCTCTCTCTAGACTACACCAAAATTCAAGATTGATCCCAGAATCATGCAGAGAATTTCATAAGCTTTCTGTTGATATAAAGAACGTGCAAATCCGAGCTCTGGATCGAAAGTTATGGAGGTCTGAAGTTTTAGGGCACAAAACAGGCAAAAACGTGTTTTGAAATCTTTCCCGCACTCTGCCACCTGGATGACACGTGGCACGCATTGATTGGTCACGTGATTCTCTCTCCTCTGCCTTTCGGTGGGATTTCTTTTGAAATTTCCTTGTGGGCCCCTTAAACTTGGACACGTGGCATGCATTGATTGGCCGAAGCCGGGCGCGGGGGCGGACCTTAGCTTTTAGCTTTTCGGCCAAAACTCATGCCAAATTCTCTAACTCCTTCCCGAGCTCCGCATTCCCTGTTCCATAGGACACGTGTCCTCTTTTGATTGGCTCGGGCTGACCCCTCAAAATTCTCCCTTTGACCTTTGGACTCTTTCCCCTGCGACACGTGTCGCGATTCGATTGGTTCTCGGCCCTTTCGGCACCTTCGCGCCCTTCGCGTCTTTATGTCCCGGATGTCTCAAACTGCTTGGGCCAAAAACTTCCGATCCGCCCGAAATGGGCTTCCTCGTCCCTCATTTGGTTGATGACACGTGGCGTTGTTTGATTGGCCTTCGGCTCCTTCGGCGATCCGCAAGGCGTCCTTTCGTCCGGATGTCCCGGTCACGAACTTTCTCTATTTTGGCCGAACCGGACCGGTTCGCGTCTTTTTGTCCCACTTGTCCCTTTGCTGCTTGGCCCGCCGGCAGCTTTTCGGCTGATCCGCGCCTTGGCATCCCAAATGTCCCACATTGTCCTAGGACAAGGACTTAGCCATTTTTCATGATTTTTCTCGGCTAAGCTGCTTCTTTACGCAACTTTTTCACATTTTCTCGAGCTTGCTCTTTCCTTCTTTGGTCAGGGGAGTTAGAAAAAATCTGAGGGAACCCCAGAAACATGATGTTTGCTCTGAATCAATTATCTTCCTGGGACTTGAGAATTCTGATGCATGTTATCAAATTAACCCTGGGGGGTGAATTTTGGATAACAGATCCCTTAGAAGGTATTTTTCAATGCCTTACTCTGGGGGAGTACCACCTATACAATATCGACACGTTCCTCACTCTGTAAGAGTATGGGAACCTGCGTCAACACCCTAGTTATGACTACCACATAGGTGAGGTTTTTCCTTATGGTCCTCCCCACCTTCGCACTAATCTAACATATGGGGACTTGATATTTCCACTTATTCACCTAAACCTCCATCCCAAACATGCCATTTTCATCTAACTTACACTCCCTTACTAACCATCTGCTTCGCTCACACTTTCCTTCACCATTGCACATGGAAAGGATTTGGCTTCGATTTTTACGAATAGGGCCACCATACTGTCATCTCATGTACCACCCATAAACACAATGACCGTAGTGGCATTGGCTTTGATGCACCACCTCCCAAGAAGGTTCACATCAACATCATTCAGGAAGATAAACCTTCCCCACCTCATTCTCCCACAAATTCCATAGATCCTGAATCTATTCCTCCTAACTTTTTTTCATAAACATGATTTCCTGGAACATATAAACTAGAAATGCGATGGCGAGGCTCCCTCTTCTCTCCTATTCCTATACCCCGACATGATCGATGATGATACGCATTCTATTAATGTCATGCAATGTCAATACGATGAGTCCATCCTCACCTACCTTAGTGCGAGAAGAATCTTATATTCACCATTTGTTACCTTCTAAGATGGAAACCATGTTGAACGAATCAACCATTTAAACCAACATTAACACTCAGGATGACCCGCACGTTCTAAAGATAGGTCAATCTTTAGATGCTACTGAGTAGGAATATTTTACCTCTTTCCTTTAGGACCATAGCAATGCTTTTTCCTATTCCTATGCTGATATGCCTGGTATTGAACCAAAACTCATAGTCCACAATATCATAACCATTCCTAATGCCAAACCCATCAAACAAAAGCTGCGTAAAATACATCCTCGCATTACTCTTCTAGTCAAAGAAGAGCTTCAGTTCCTTCTCTTAGTTTCCTTCATCCTACCCATTGACTATCCCCAATGGATTTCTAACATCATTCTGTCACCAAGGTGACAGAGAGGACTCTGCATATACACAAACTTCCTTGACCTCAACCTAGCTTGTCCCAAAGATGATTTTCCCCTACCAGGAATTGACCAATTAGTTGATCTCACCACTAGCCATGAAATTCTATCACTCATGGATGGTTTCTCAAGTTATAATCAAATATTACTTGCTCTAGAAGATCAACACAAGACTACCTTCATCACTCCTTGGGGACCTTCTGCTATAGAGTCATGCCTTTTGGCCTTAAAAATGTTGGTGCCACATATCAGTGAGCCATGAATTATATCTTCCATGACATCATGCATCGCATATTGGAAGATTACGTAGATGATATTCTTGCCAAATCCAAACATCAAGTCAAACACCTAACCATCCTTAAGGTCATATTTGACTGCCTCATCAAGTATTGTGTTCATCTTCAACCAAAGAAGTGTGTCTTTGTGGTACTTTCAGAAAACTCCTTAGTTTCATCATTTCTTTGCATGGCATAGAAGTCGATCCTGCTAAAGTAAAGGCTATTCTATAAATTCCTCTCGCCTACTAATCTCCATCAACTTTGAAGCCTGTAAGGTAAGTTGCAATCCATTTTTCATTTTATCTTGTAGCTTTCTGACCGATGTCAACCATTTCATCATCTTCTCAAGAAGGATGTCTCATTCAAATGGGATGATGAATGCCATAAATCTTTCAAAGCCTTAAAAAATACCTTCTTCAACCACTAGTGCTCATTCCTCCTAAGGATGACCAACCCTTTTACCTATACATTTCCGCCACTAACCATTCCCTAGGTGCCATGCTCACTCATCGCAATGAGCAACATAGAGAGCAAGCGGTTTATTACATAAGTCGTACCCTTCTAGACTATGAAACTAGATATACCCATGCCAAAAAAAAACTTTGTTTAACCTTAGTTTTCATTACCACCAAACTCTGTCATTACCTACTCAACCACAAAACCTTCATTATTACCAATACTGACCCCTTACACTATATGTACACCAAACCCTATCAACATCAACGTGTCGCACGTTGTCTTATGCTTCTTGCTAACCTCGACCTCGAATTCATTCATCAAAAATCCATCAAGGGCCAAGCTATTGCTGACCAACTAGCAGACGTACCTCTTTCGGGAATTAACCCTTTAACTTCGATTTCTAAGATGAATACATAGCTACCCTCTCCTTAAACAAACATGTTTACCAAATGACACACTTCTTCGATGGCTCCAAGTGTTAGCGTGGAGGTGGGGCTGGTGTTATCCTTATTCCTCTTGATGGAAAACCTATGCCTTAATCTTTAAAACTAAATTTTGATTGTATAAACAACATCGATGAATATGAAGTGCTCATATTGGGTCTCCAAGTGGCTTATGCCTTAGATGTTAAGGCAATCAATATCTTTGGTGATTCCCAGCTGGTCGTAAACCAATTCAATGGCATATACTAGTGTCATAATGAGATACTTCAAAAGTATATGCATCATGTAAACATACTTTTTTGACCGTTACGAACTTCAAACCACCCCACGTTCTACCAATAAATTTACAAATACCATGGCCTATTTGGCTTCTCAGATACCCGCTTCACCTTCCAACTCTAAAATCTTTGTCACAATACAAAGGTTTCAATCACCCTCTTATTTACCTTGTGAGTTCTACTCCGTCGGAACCATTGCACCTGGCCCACGTGACCTTTGGTATAAGAAATTTTCATACTATCTTTCCCTTTCTATTCTACCTTTTGATAGCACTCATAATGGACAACATGCCTTTCTTAAAAGTGTCTCTCATTATGTCACCATGGGTGGTCTCCTTTATAAGTGTGTCTTTGATGGTATTCTCTTACGATGCCTTATAAGTTCTGAAATTCGCTACACCATCAAGGAAGTTCACGATGGAATTTGTGGAGATCACTTTAGTGGTTAAGCTGTCATAAAACGCATTCTTCACCTGGGCTATTATTGGCTAACCTAAAACCACAATTGTTGTGATTATGTCAAACGTTGTGTAAAATTCCAACAACATGCTAATATTCATCACACACCTAGTCATGCCTTGCAGGTTGCATGAGACCTTTGGTCTTTCTCTCAATGGGGCTTGGATCTTGTTGGTGAGATCAATCCCCATTCTTCACAACACCACCAATGGATTATAACCACTACTGAATATTATACTAAATGGGTAGAAGCCATCCCCCTCATTTCTATAAAATCCAAGAAAATATGTGAATTCATCAACCATCACATCATTTGTCACTTTGGTGTTCCTCACCGCCTCATCACTAATAATGGAAAGCAATTCAAAAACAAAACCCTACGTAAGCTATGTGATGATTTTGGCATCCAACTTAGTTTCTCATCACCTTATTACCTGCAAACCAATGGCCAAGCAAAATCAACCAATAAAACCTTGAAAAAATTCTTATGAAAGTAGTTAACGATACTGGTAAGGATTGGCATTCACACATTCCTTTCACCTTGTGGACTTATCACTCTAGTATTCACACTTCGACTGCTACCACACCTTTTTCTCTGGTCTACGGTACCGAGGTTGTCTTACCTCTCAAAGTACATATTCCATCTCACCACAATACATGTGCAACGAAGATGACTTTTGCCAAGATCATTTGGCTCAGCTTGAGTTATTAGACAAACATCGTCTCAAAGCTCTTGACCATCTCCAAATCTACCAAAAATGTATCAAACGTGACTAGAACAAACGTGTACTGCAGGAACGAACCTTTCAGGTTGATGACCTCATCCTAAAACAAAATCAACATGTAACCAAAGAAGAGAAAATTAAACAGGGAAAATTTGCTCCTAATTAGTTTGGACCCTATATCGTTACCTATGCCTATGGATCAGGTGCTTATCGTTTGTCTTCATTTAAAGGTAAACTCAAACCTAAGCCACTCAGCGCCTTGCATCTGTAGCTATTTTATTATTGACATCAAGTCCTATATCACTTTTTGTCAGTTTATTTCCCATCCCTTGAGCGTTGTTCATCTTCCATATTATCCATTTTTGAGGATCAATGACTAAACAAGAATCATGTGATTACCTGTCACCTTTTAGCCTTATCTTCAATATGAGTACCACGGCTCTACTCATGGCATGATTCTCATGGATACTTTTTGTCTTCTTCAATATGGAATCCCATGGTTGTTCATCACTTGAAACCACCTCTTTCATAATTAACCTCTGTGTGCTATGGTCTTGTCTTCTAAACAAGAACCTAATATTCCTATATAGTCTTTTCCATGACTTAAACGTCCAAAAACAAAAATGGATTCAACTCCTTGAGTCAAACTTCCAACAAAATATGACTCCCTCAAAAGGGACATCTCTTCACTCTATTTCGCTGCTATAAATAGACTACTCCCTTGAAGGACAACTATATAAAGTCATTGCAAACATACAATAAAAATATCCAGAAGCTTCCCACATCGATCAGCTTTGTAAATACCTCAAGGAGATAATATACTCATCCCATATATACTAAAAACTAAAAAAATGAAGAAAAGGATGAAATTTTTGTCATGGAATTGCCTATTTTTATCCTGGGTTTCTTGCTAAGAAAAATAGGTTGTCATGCACTAAGTTATGCTAAACCACCCACTTTCACCTCATTTCCTTTTCACCCTAATTTTCTCTCTACTCAAGGGACTTTCCACAAATGTGACATTTCGTGATCATGTGACTTCCTTCACCCTTAGAATAGTCCATTATGCAATGCTTTTAGGGTCTTACATTCATAAGCCCATCTTGGGTATGGTAGACTCATTAGGGTTCTTATCAATTAAGTATCTCTTTTGCTACCTCTTATCATTCTCCTTCTTCATTAGTTATTGATTATCCTCTACAGGACTCAACCATCAACACCTAACTTTTAAAAGACTCAAATCATTCCTATAACCTAAACTCAACCATGCTTATGACCTAAAATCAACCATGCCTATGACCTACATTCAATCATGCCTATAAATTCACCAACCCATCCCCCTAATTCATCATTTTCTTCCCTAGCTTATGGGAGAACTACATTGGTCTGAGGCCCCTTTTCGGTGAGGCTATATAGGCAAGCACTCGAGGGCATGGGGCCCTTGAAGGTTATCTTGACCATCGTCATCACCTTCTTCGCCTTTTCCCAGATGCAACCGCTCACCTCATGTCCTTTGCTACCTATTATAGTCACATTCTATTTTAGTTAGTTTCCATTTTATTACCAAACAATTGGAAATTAACGCACCATTACAACACATTCATTCATTTCATTACGTTTACCATTTCTTTTCCATAATCATGCATCACCTACAATCATACCAACATGATCCATGCTCCCATACATACCACAAATTAAACCAAAACATATACATACATCATCATTTCTTTTCCATCATATCAAATACCTTAGAAATTAATTCAGCCACACAAACATGACTCCATCATGCCTAACACCAACCTGACTCCACCATGCCTACGCCTGACTCCATCATGCCTACGACCTAACTCCATCATGCCTAACATCAACCTGACTCCACCATGACTATTACCTGCATCCATCATGCCTATGACCTACCTCCATCATGCCTATGACCTAACTCCACCATGCCTAATACACCTAATTATCATCCATCTACCAATAACAACCAAATTTTCCAACAAAAATACATCAACCATAATCATCAATCTCATCACAAAATTTGGTGTGTCTATACACCATACATTGATACACAATACAAATATCTCAAGCCTCTCATGTACATCCTCACATTTGGCACGCAGCGTACATGATCAAAAATCTCAAAAATATCATGTACATTCTCACTCTCTTCGACACACGGGCCGGTATATATCAAAATAAATAAAAATGGTAGTATGAACAACTATTAGGCATCTCCCATTGGATATCCTACATGCATGTCTCACCGGTCTCCTCCTCCTCCTCTGCTCCTCTGTGGCATCCTGCTAGCATCTCACCACCCACCATGTGCCTTGGTATACCCTCGGATGGTACCTCACCTGAAGCTAGCCTCTGTGAACTGGTGGCCTCACCCTGACCCTGTCTCGGAGCTCGATGACCCCATGTTCTCTCCACATTGTGGGTGCATGACATGGTCCTCTCACTTGAGGCCTATTTTTCTCTATACTCTACATAAGAAGGGACATATATCCCTATGGCCATCAAGTGGTCTTGATAATATCTTGCCTCTCCTAAGGTATCCCTAAACCTATCCATGGGTATTGTCTCGGTGGTGTTATTGGCCTCTGACCCTATATCTATACTATGGGACCCTCTCAATGATCCTGTATGGGTGCTCGTGTCTATACAGGCTCGAAGGGCCATAATTTGTGCCTGTGCAGTGGCCAACTAGCCCTACAAACCTGTAATTTGTGCTCGTAGGGCGGCCACTGTACTCCATCTCCATCTCTCGCCATGTACAGTACTTCTATCCATGTGCTACCTAGCTCTGTATGGCTACTACCTATGCCTGCAACGTGGCAACCTGTGCCTTTGACCCTGTCAATTATCCCTACACTATCCCCAATTTGTGTAACTAGAGTCACCACCTACTCCCTGTAGGGTGTCTCTCTACGAGCGTGATAGTGGCTAAGTCGAGCTACCCTAGTCTCTCGGTGGGTGCACCATGGTGTGTTGCCCACCACTATCTATACCTATCTGTAACTCCGGCATCATCAATCCATTAGTATACCACCTACTACTCTTGCCCTGTAGGCACCATCAAATGTCGTGGTAGAGGCATATTCATCTCCACATCATCTCTACTATACTATGGGAAGGGTGGAGGCACATCCTATGGAAACCTAAACTTTTTCCCACCTGTCCACCACCAATATCATATTGTGCTCTCCCACAGTGCCCTCTATCCATCTCGAGTAGTTTTAGCTCCTCTAGCTCCTCATCCATCTACCTATATGATGGGAAGCCCACATATGGCCTCCAAATGATGTCCACGCTGGACAACCCCTCTAGTAAATGCCTATAATAGGCTATATTTTGTGTCACCCTATCATCTTGGCACTCTCCAACCATAGGCACCCATCGCTGTAGCCCATCCAAACCAAACTTGGCTCAAATTCATCAAGTCGGGCATGCCCACTAGATGCACACACATAATGTGCTCATATGCTTAGCATTGTAATAGAAATGTACAGCATATGATGAACCATCGTAATCACCCATAGGCCCATAACTCTCTGTAAAGCTACACCAAGAATGTTGGTGCCCATGCAAACCAAGTCTTGTCCTCCATCATATCATGCAAAACCCCATCAATTCTTGTGGGAATCTCCCACCCTCCACATCTAGCAGTGCAAAACAACACACTACCTCCATCATCATAACTACTAGCCTCATCTCCTCATGATGGACCCAGTCACATATCTCCATAACTCATGCTAGTGCTATGGAACCTCAACTCCACCAACCCCTCACCAAACACTATCAAGCATCAACTCCTCAAATGCCTCTGAGGAAATCAAATACACATGTGTCCCTACTATTGGTAGCCACAGGATCCTATACACATCCTCCAAGGTGACAGTCATCTCACCTATTAGCAAATGAAATGTGTTGGTCATCGAATCCCATCTATCGATGAGGGCGACCATCAAACTCAGCTCCCAAACTACATGTCGGTAGCATCTAACCCCAATCAGGCCGACCTCTGTAATATGACATCACTCCTCGGCTATCGCACTCCCTCATACTGCTAATAATAGGGGTAGTACCCTATCTTGCATCCGTAACTAGTCCCTCATCCGTAGCCAACAAACCATCACATTATTAAACCTTGACCATACCCACATTCACCCTTGACCCCCAACCTATAACTATTACCCTACCTATTTTCATTCAACAATACCTTCCTATCTCACCCAACTACCCTTACTCATCTCCTAGCCCATTTTTCTCTCAATGCTAACCAAACATCAATTCTTCTAGCCGGCACGAGTCTCCCAAAACCACCATCAGTCACCCCATTCATGACCGATGTCGGCTAACTCCCAATGATGTCGGCCAACCCTTGACCGACGTCGGTCACTATCACGGTGATAATATGTGAAACCCTACCCATTTTCTCCAAAACTCCCATATTATACCCTTCATGCCCATCTATTCCTACCCAAATCTCACCTCAACCTCTCCTCACCCCTCTTCAACCTACATGTAACTTCTTTCCTTTCCTATTTCACCCATTTTCTCCTAAAAACTACCTAACAAACAAAGAGTGAGATTGAATATTACCTCGTCGCGATGTCGTCTGTGGGGCACATCAAGCTACTACATTGGTGGTCCACCCGACCCCTCTCTTGCCTCTGCCATCACCAAATGCCCTCCTCACCTCCACCCAATTAAATCAATCTCCCGTGCTCATGGACCCATCTCCTAGCTCCTCTCACCAAATCGTACTCTCCACCTCGAGTTGGCTATAATGCCATGTCCTTCTCTCTCGAAAAAGCACCAAAAGTCAAATGGCTCTGTCATTTTCTCCAATGTCACAACACAACAATGATTCCGTAAAATATGAAACTTTTTGTTTTATAAACCCAACCCAACCTAACCGACACTGGTCCTATTTGTTTCCTAGCCAACCGACGTTGGACACCCTATAACAATGCCATTAGTCCACCCTTATAACTATTTGGTCTTGCTAAGCTTCCTTTTTCCTGTAACCATTAGTGCCAACACACTTTTTATCATTAGGACACCCATTGAACCATACCTACAAACCCAACCTACCCCTACATTGTCTTTGTTGCATCTTAGGAGTTGTTATTTTACCTATACCTTGGCCTTACTCGTGTCGTTACATATATACCTTGACCTGAACCACTTTTTGTGACCTTTGACCCTCTGTGCTCATTGTACCTTGTGATGTGGTTACCCATGTTGTTCAGCCTACCGACCTTACCTTTCCTATTATCATGTTGTTTATCCTGACCTGACCTTTAGTATATCGAAACATACCTAAATTTTCCTGCACCTAACCTCTATTATGTTTCCGCACCGTATCCTATATCTTGGATACCGGAATTACTTAAACCTTGTTTGGATAGACCTATCATTCTTAAACGATGTAGATTTTGAAAGCTTCTCAACCTGGTACCATGCCACAGTTTCTAATGTGTGTGTGTGTTCAATGGCAACTACCTTCAACCCTAGCCCATTTACATGTTTACCCGATTTGACATTTTACCTTTACCCAATGTGCCCACTGATCTTCATTTTCCCACCTCCTCATTTTATCAAACCACTCACTGCTTCCGTCTTTCACCTCATCGGTTCCTAGTTTGAGGGGGTTACCTTCACCCATGCTTGGGGAAACACCACCCTCACTTACACTCGACACAACCATTTCCTATTTTTGTCAACGTCGCTTACCAATACAAGCCACGTGACAAAAAGGGGAAAAATGTAGACACCAAAATTGGGTCACACTCCCCTTGGTCCCCTTTCAAATAACCAACTTAAACACATTCACCTAACCATGACCCTTATACCCCACATTAATATTAATTTAATTATTTACAATTAAATTAATACCCATCCTCACCCCATTTATTAATTTAATTTAGTTACTTTAATTAAATGGATGCACACCTCACCTAGACACCTCACCATAGACCTATTCATAGCATGTTTCCATAAATGAATAAGACTTAGTTCAACCCTAAAAATTAATGCCTATTATTCCTCTAACCACCTTCCCACTCATAAAAAAGAAACGTCCATTATGATCTGCGGGAGAAATGGACAGACCTAGCCCAAATGATTGCAAGATCTATCATTTTTAGTAAACCTAGGGAATCTCGCCTTAACCGACACCGATCAACCAGAACCGTCATCGGTTACCATATAACCATTTTAGTAACCTAGTGGGAGATTTTGGCCACATTTTTTAATTTGGGAGCAAAAGGAGATATGCATGCAAGAAAGAACTAGATCTCTTTCACACATCCAAGCAACCATAGCCAACATCAAGATAGATCCAGAGGTATCACTCTCACGGTAGCATTTTGGGAAGCACCACTACGGCACCAAGCTCCATCCCATCGATCAATCATCACCACCACCTAGCCATTGGACCTACAACATCAGTAAGTATGTTTATCACTTGTGTTATTTCATCCTTGTCCTATCTTAAAGGTTTTTGTCATCTCTGTTATCATTTTCTACTTACATTCCCTTTTCCCCACTATTCCTCTTTCTGTAAACTCAAAAATTCCTCCACCCACACCATAAAACCATCTATACCCAAATTCTACATATCTCTAAGTGTTCCTAAGATCCCCACATACCTCGTCATTCCCTCTGTCATATTTTCCTGACCTCGGCTTAAACCCCACAACCAGATCTTATCGAGTTTTATCAGCCCACCTCTACCGACGTCGGTTACCCATAATCGTTGTCAGTTCTTCCTAATTTTGATCAGTCATACTTGACCAACGTTGGTCTCTATATTTTCCAACAATTTGTAAACCAATAGCCAACCTACCTACCAAAACAACCAAAACACCTTACCCAACCCTGCTAAGACCTTGTTTCGACCGAGACCACACGAACAACTGCAACCTTTGACTAAAGACATTGATCCACATAGTTTTTTAGTATTTAATTGAATCGATGCTGATAGTGATCTAAGGTATCCAGATCATAATACTAGCACCATATTCATTTATGTACGTATTTCTATTATTTTATATTTGTTTTATAAAAAAAGTGGATTAACAACCCTCTAGGAAGTATCACACCTCCCGAATCTAGCACGTGTTAGGCGGTCAATGTCATATATTATTTAACTCTTCTTTAGTGGTCTTGTTTTCTATTTTAGGTAGCTCCTCCTCACCAAAAAGAAGCTCTCACGGTCAACATCAGATCGAGAAATCAGAACGTACGTACAACCTTCAAACCAACCATTGCAACAGGTATTCCTCCTCAGCCCATAATATTATCTATTTCATCTCATTCAAAAAGTAAGGAAAATGGTGAAACACAGAGTAGTATCGGATACTAATTGACCAATTTTCCATACTAACTTTACATCATCTTATGGGTTGAGATATTCCTTATCTTCCAAGTTCACCTTATAAGTGTCACTTATTTCTTCCTCCATATCAACACTCTCAACACACGAGGGTCCCAAAAAAGCATCCAAGGGTATTATACCCTTTACCTATCCTTCTCAAAACTCATCACTCTTTTCATAAACCTCATATATGCATGATTATCATTACACCATGGTCAAACAATAATTGCAAGGTAATTATTTTTTATGTGATCTCAATTACCTCAAAAATTGTGCCAAATATTACTCTCGTGATGTCTTATGTTTCCCTATAAAAATTCTAATGAGCATTTTTTTTTCATTATCAATAAACTCAATGTAGGCTCCATCAAAGGAATTCCTAACCTTCTCTACAAATCCTTTGTCAAGATATTCACGTTAGCACTTGTATCCATTAGTATGTTCTTCATGTCTTGATGATTCATTTGTGCTTCCAACAAGTCCAATTCAAAATACAAAAATCTTATAGGCTTGTAATCCCATATTCTTATGTAACCTCAAGTGTCTCGATGGAGCCAAGTTTTTAGCAAAGGTAATACTCTTGCTTCATCATCACAAAAAAATTGTCAACTTTGCAATCTCTCTTGAAGTGGGGACCTTGCATTTTCCCCTCATTTTTTCTTCCATCTCCCGGTGGCTTGTACTTCCCATTGTAGATTTCTAATATTTTATTGTGTCCTATTCAATGTGTTCTTATAATTCATAATATCAAATTGTGATGTAGTTTCATCCTTAGGTTTTGTGTTTTCCCCACTCCGGGTGGTAATGTGTACCTTCACCTCCTCCCGAACATCTTATGAGGGTGTTGACTTACACCTCCATCTCTTCCATTTTTGATAAAAATTTATAACTCCTTTGGCCCTATCCTTTTCACTTTCCTTAAATATTTTTCACAAAATCCAGGACACTCTTCTAACTTATGGTCCTCTTTAGATTGCGTATAAAATGGAAACTTTAGACGGTCTCTCTAGTAGTGGTCGAGGGCTCCACACTTAAAGCATGAGCCATGAAATCGGCCACTTATTCCACCACTATGGTTAGTAAATTGGATTCCATATCCCTATTTTTACAATGAATATGAATAAGAATTATCTCTCCTTAATTTTTTCCCTATCTTATGCATCTTTTCAATTACTTTACAATCCAAGGTAGCATTGGTGTCATCCTCACATACTTTAGACTAGGTCATCTTAACATGTTTTACGTATTGTACCATAGGGAAATCCTTTACCTCATTATCTTATTCAAGTACCTCACAAAAAGTTTTTGCAACATGTTGAATGTGTTCTCCTCTAGTGCGCCCAATCACATTTCACATTTCATCATTGTGGAGATATGTGCCTCCAAAATGAGCTAACACAAGTGTCAAAATAGCCACTAACCTCCACATGCAAGGCCACATGAAGAGCCTCATACAGATCCTCAAAAAATTTCATCGTAATTTTCCTTTGGAAAGGAGTCAACAACCCTCCCACAAACCATTGTGCACACTATGACAAGTGAATTTCATAGGAAATTTTTAATTAGAAAAACTTAAAATGTGTGGCATACACCTAAACACTCTATATTGATTCTTGTTTAATTTCCTTCAATATCGAAATGCTCTCTTGTTCGAACTCAAGAATATGACTCCTTTAGAAAATTCATCTTTTATGCATGAAATTCCAACACATTCTAGTTAGGATCATACTTCCTATAGTATGTATGCGCTCATCGAAAATGGTTTCCTTCACTTATGATCGGGTTATACCCTAATCTCACCATGTAATATCACACCCATGTATGTGGTTGGCCACATCTTCAATACCATGATATTTTGATAGCTCCATCGCAACATCCAAGTACAATGGCATTAGGTAATCACCAATGACCGAGTGAGTTGTCATATGATTCACCAAAATTCCTCCTATAGTAACTTTAAATGTCATAACTCCAACACTTATCCCAATAGATCTAACTTGAATAAAACATATTATTCCACGTGTAGGATCCATTGATCTACTTTCAATTGTGTTCAAATCTTACTTCTAAAAACCTAAATTTGGCATTTGGCATTTAATAATGTCATTTTTTTAAATTATATGCATTATACTTAAATTAAATACAAAAATAAAGTTCATGTTATCGAATTTCACTATATGAGTGAAATTTGGTAACCAACAAGCTTATTGTGATAATTAGTAAAGGATCCCATAAAATGTCTGAGGTGTATATTTTTATGGAAATTCTTCACATCTTAGGGTATCTCATTAAGCTAATCATTAAAGGGTGAGTTGTGGTGACAATGTCAATCGAACTAAGTGTGGAAGGAGTGAAATTTGTTTATATGGTCCCCCGAGTAGGGCTTGGAGATCTTTCCCAAGTTATTCAAAGGGGATGATCCCATTCACGTGCAACTTGAGCTTGTCTAGAGATGACCGAGTTGTTTGATGATTAAAGGAATGTCTTGCAAGGGAATGCCAACCTACATGAGTGGATCACGGTTTTAACACTGAGACCGAACCATGTAATATACAACCCTACCAGCCCATTGATTTATTTTTAGGGTGGGTTGCTTTGGCAATAGGGTTAGGTCATGCGATGGAATGGTGGAATAGCTCAGTCGAGATGCACTTGGGCCTCTAATAGGTGAACTGGGGTATTTTTAAGGACCAAGGTCAATGACTTCATAACCAAGTTGAGCTCCTTTTACGAGAGATGGCTGAATTGTCCAACGAGCACCAAGTCATTTGAAGGAAAAGAGGGAAGGTTTTCTTCATCAATTCATACTTTTGGAACCAAGTTACACCTGTGAACATGAGTTGGCACCCATAGAACGAACCTCAATGAGTCATTTCCTAGTCAACGCATCTTCGGCGGGCTAGGGAAGTAGAGACGCAGAGGGTGCCAAATGGCCCCTCAGCTCATCTTCAGTATTTGAAGGAAAAGAGGAGTCCCCTATGGTGTTAGGGAGCTCTATGTGGAGCAAGGACTATGTGAAGCAATTTAGGGTCATGTGAGCTCGAGCCCAAGCAAAGTAGTGACTTGGCAAGTGGAAACAAGAAACACCCGATATAGGGAGGAAACTCGAGTGATTGAAAAGAGTTAACTAGAAAATATGTGGGTGGGTCTATAGGTATTTGAGCTAACAAGACGATAGAGGCCCAATGAAAAATTCAAAAAGGGCAAGTGGGTTCCTCATGGGGGTCAACGCGTCCAAGTCGTCGAGCTAGAGTTCAACAAGGAGCTCGTCATCTAAAATATGACTTGGCATTGAAGAAAGGTAGATCAGTATCGGCACCAATGCAAAGCTTATAAAGAGTATAGGAGGTGAGTCAGAAGATAGGTTGGTTAGGGAGAAAATATGAGTTGAGAATAAATCCCGAGAAGGCAAGAAAAGATCCAGCTCGGCGAGTTAATGCCAAGTTGGCCAATATTTTTAATACTCAGACATTAAAAAACCAAATACCTCCCTCCCGTGACATAAATGTAAAATCAGAGATGGGTCCTACCAAAATTTAATGTAGAATCCTTCAAAAGATATGAAAAACGTTGGGAAGATGAATTATTAAATTTGTATTTTCTCAACTAAATATTAAATACACAATCCCATGAAGACCAAATGCCTGAGAGATTCAAATTACCCACCTACACTCATAAGGCCATAACTGGAGCATTTCTTAACAAAATTGCACAAAATTGGTGTCATTGGAACTATGATTCCAAGCCCAATGATGCACGAGAATTCAAGAAATTTAGGTATCGGTGAAGATTCAAGTGTGTATTTTGTAATAAACGAGCCCAATTGAAAGAGATAATTAGAAGGTGGTTGGGATTGCATTCAATGAGTATGGCCATCATTTCTCTATTGCAAGTCATGGGACAACATGAGGATTCTTTTACAAGAAAGATGCCATTAATTACACTCATTTATTTCATCTTGAAAGTGGTTGGAAAAGCAATTTCAATATTTCACTCTTCTCTCTTTCTGATTCTATATATTGTAATTTGAGTCTCATAAAGAGGAGGGGTTTTAGTCATTTTTCTCTTCTACCCCTATTTCTTCTCTGCTTGGAGTATGAGAGCAGGAGCCCAAGCCTTCTTCTGAAGCTTTGTAATGGCATTTTCTTTCCTCTTACATGCTGATTGTTATACTGTGCACAATTTTGGAGCAATATAATATGTCTTGTGATGCATTTTGTCCATCCTTTGCATGTTTTTATTGTCTCTAATAGCCTTTATTCGATGTTGCTATATTATGCATGTTTCTAATGTTCATTACGGGTTTTAGAAGATGTGCTTAATGGTTTGAAGTGGTGTTATGTGTGAATCTATCTCTGGCCTATGGTGCATTTCATCCACCCTTTTCATTGCTCACCTTTTTCCCATTTCAAGTAGTTGGATTCTTGATTAAATTCTTCTTTTTCAGCGCATCACTTCTATTAAGTTTGTGCTATGTTTCATTTTTCTTTGACCCTCATCTCACACCATAAGAGAAGAGCCAACTTCTTTAAAATCTAGAGGTTACCTTAGGGCACACGTCCCACTAACCTAAGGTATCCAACGACTCTGACGGTTCATCCGCAAGGATAATCGTCAACAATTTTCCTAGCACACCTAGTGGGATAGTTTAAAGCACCTTACCACTTCATTTCATCAAGTTGGTGTATTCTTGGTGAGATTCAGCCTTTGGAGGCACATATAAGCATATCTGGCAACTCCACTTGGTCAAACGACCCATTCTCTAATTTTTCAGACCTTTCTTCCATCCATTTCCATTCATATTTCTTTCCATATCTCTCATTTTCTTTCATTTTATGAAGTTGTGCAACAATGACTTCATTCCCACTATGGAATTTGCACTTTTAGCAGTACAATCAGCCTCTAATGAGCTTCACAACTCCTTGAAATCAACATTATAACAAGATTAAAAACCACTATGCTTACCCATATGAGCGATGCCAAAACCAGTCCAACTATAGAACCTATCAAGAACATGGGTATGCATATGATAACAACAATCAAATTGAGGATCCTGGCCTACTGGAGAAGATCCAAAGAATGGAGGTTGGTATGGTTCAAACTTGGGCCACGGCGTGAATGAAGGCATCCAAGATTGGTTGCAAGGTACCTTTTCCATGGGAAGGCCCATTTCCAAGACAATATATCCCGTAGGAAAAGCTTGATTTATTGGATGAAATGTTTCCCCAACTTTCACAATGGATTGAGGGTATTGAAACATATGAGCAAATTACGAGAAAACCTTGTCAATGGATAAGTCAATCACTAGCTCTTTGTTCTTCTTTCTCTCCTTCCTAAGCTTTACCATTTCAGTGTTGTCATGATTCAAGCCCATTATATGCTACTCCAAATGTTGAGTTCCCTTCTCCATCTCCTAGTCTTCCATCCCATCTTGATTCTTTTGCCCTTTTCCCTTCCCAACAGTCACTCCCTCTATGCAAACAAGAAGTTCCACTTCTTTCTCCACGAAAAATGGTTAAAAAACCTATTGTAACCAAAACCAACCCTCCTCTTGTTGTCTCAAGTTTGTCTTGGAAAGAAGATAGTACTAAAATCATTCAAGGGAAACCAGAAGGAGAGTCCAGTCAAGAATAAATAACTGAAGATTGGAAAAATTGGGCTCATAGTTTCAGGATTGATAAGATCACCTTGTTGATTAAACCTATAAAGGAGATGGAGGCCTTACCACAAGCTGAGTCTGATTTTGTAGAAGAACAAGAATCAAATAATCAACGATCTCCTTGCTCGGATGTTGTATGCACTTGGCACCATATTCTCAGAGGTTGGTGATTCATCTCAGCTTATAAATTTGGAGGAAAAGAGACAACCCCAAATCCACAAGAAGAGGAGCATGTGCAAAAAAAGGGAAAATCTCCCTAAAGTACAAGATGTGTCAGTGGAATGCAGTGACCCTCATTGTCTAGCATGCCTAGAGATTGTTGCACTATTAGAAGGCTCCATTGAGCCACCACATCATCATCATTAGTTGTGACAAACAATGGATATCTTCATGTTGTGGAGGAGAACAAATCAGATTTTGGATCCTTGAATGAAGAAGAAATCATAGGAAGCTTCTTGCTTTCTTTTAATGATAAAATTTTAGATTCTTCTTCTATCACATCTTTGCAAGAATTTGATTTTGTGGAGGAGTTTGATCTCTCAAACTTTATGTTTGAGGAATAAGAAAAATATGATGACAACAAGATCAAATCAGTCATCATGGAAAGGGCAGTTTTGGAAGAAGCATAATTATTTGTAGGAGTAGATGAACATTCGAGATCTATTCCGCAAAACAAGCACCCTCTTGTAGAAATTCTGCAAGAGGCCCCATGCCCAATCAAGTATTTAGATTCATTGGAGCCAATGGAGAAGCCAACACCAGTCATGCTCACTTCAGAGCATGAGAATGATCTTTAATACACCAAGGATCAGCTACGATACCTCTAACCAAAAGATGGACATATTGAGGAGGTATTCTTTTTGTTTATTGATATCTTGGGTAGAAGACTGGAAGGAAATTTTTCACCCTTATTATAAGCCATAACTGTTTTTAAAGTAATTACATGGCCACACTTTTTAAAGAAGGGAATTTATTTCTCCCTACCTATTGTAGGTTTTGTTTAGTTGTTCCTTATTTTGGTTAGTGTAGGAGTAGGAGTAAATTTACTTTCAGAAGAAGAAGTGCTTGTGCACACTCTACATGACTCATTTGAGACATGTATGATTTATCTCTTTTGTATATAGATTTTGTTCGTATCGCTCCTAGAAGTGCAATGCACCAAGCCTTTCAGTTTTTATAGCAGGGAGATCCATAGTTACATGTAAAAGTTGAAAACTTAAAATCAAGAAAATACAGAGAAACTAAAATCAATTAAGGAAGAATCTGGTTGGTTCTCTCCAAGAATAGTTGTAGCAAGCTTCTACGCCCGTGCAAGTAGAAAAGAGCTAGTTTATCTAGTAGCCCAAGTCAACAATCAGCTCCATCAAAGCAGCATCGGACATTCAAAAGGAGAAAGAAAATCATAGCTTAATAGAGTTCCATGATGTCAAAATTGACAGGTGATCGTCCTCCAACCTCAACAGATTGTAGTTACAAGAATGAGTATAATTCAAGTTTAAAAAAACTTTCTACTCTCACAAAAACAAATTCTAACATTTTCTTATGAGAGTTTGAGGGTGCGAGAAGAGAGCACTCCAAGTGCAAGCATCGACATTTAAAATACTCCATGATCAAATTTCAGATTAATTCGGGATGATAATGTAGACTCCACACCCAATGGAAGGATACAAGTGGTTAGTCATTCTCTAGTTAACAGGATAATGTCCCTTGTGAGTTGCCAAACTGTTATCTTATTTCACTGCATGAGTGAAATTTGATAACCAACAAGCTTATTGTGATAATTAGTAAAGGGACCCACATGCAACAGAATGACAAACTCTAAAATCATGATTCTAGCATTCTCCCTAACATCTCCTTGTAGCTCCAATACACCTCGAAATCCCAAGGATCCCATAAAATGTCTAAGGAGGTGTATATTTGTATGGAAAGTCTTCATGTCTTAGGGTAGCTCATTGAGTTAATCATAAAAGGGTGAGTTGTGGTGATAATGCTAATCAAACTAAGTGTGGAAGGAGCTGAGCTATTTATATGGTCCCCCGAGTAGGGTTCGGAGCTCTTTCCTGAGTTATTCAGAGGGGTCGAGCCCATTCCCTTGCAACCCGAGATTGTCTAGAGATGACTAAGTTTTTTGATGATTAAAGGAATGCATTGCGAGGGAAGGCCAAGCTACATGAGTGGATCACATTTTTAACATAGACCGAGCCATGTAATATACAAGCCTACTAGTCCAAGTTGTTGTTAAGGCCGAATTGTTTCAAGCAATAGGGTTAGGTCATGCAATGAAATAGTGGAATAGCTCGGTCGAGTTGCACTCGGGCCTCTAGTAGGTGACCCGGGGTATTTTGAAGGACCAAGGTCAATGACTTCGTAACCAATCCAAGCTCCTTTTACGAGAGAAGGCCGAATTGTCCAACGAGCACTAAGTCATTTGAAGGAAAAGAGAAAAGAGGGGAAGGTTTTCTTTGTCGAGTCATATTTTTAGAACCAAGTTACATTGTGAACATGAGATGGCACCCATAGAATGAACCTCGGCAATTCGTTTCTGAGTCAACACATCTTCGACGGGAAAGGGAAGTAGAGACACGGAGGGTGCCACGTGGCCCCTCACCGCATCTTCGAATTTGAAGGAAAAGAGGATTCCCCCATGATGCGAGGAGCTCCACTTGGAGCAAGGACTATGTGAAGCAATCGAGGGTCATGCAAGCTCGGAGCCCAAGCGAAGCGGTGACTTGGCATGTGGAAATAAGAAACACCCAACATAGGGAGGAAACTCGGTGATTGACAAGTGTTAATTAGAAAATATATAGGTGGGTCGGTAGAGGCCGCCGAGATGACAAGACAATAGAGGCCCAATGCAAAATTAAAAAAGGCGGTGGGGTCCTCGTCGGGGTCAACGTCCAAGTCGCCGAGCTAGAGTTCAACAAGGAGCTCGCCGTTTAAGATATGACTCGGCATTGAAGAAAGGTAGATCGGAGTCGGCACTAATGCAAAGCTTACAAAGAGTATAGGAGGTGAGTCGGCACATAGGTCGGTTAGGGAACAAATCCAAGTTGAGAATAAATCCCGAGAAGGCAAGAAAAGAGCCATCTCGGTGAGTTAATGTCGAGATGGCCAATATTTTTAATACTCAGACATTAAAAAACCAAACACCTCCCTCCCATGACATAAATATAAAATCAGAGATGGGTCCCACCAAAATTTAATGTAGAATCCTTCAAAAGATATGCAAAACATTGGGAAAAGGAATTATTAAAGTTGTCTTTTCTCAACCAAATATTAAATGCACAGTCCTGCAAAGACCAAATGCCTGAGAGATTCAAATTACCCACCTACACTCAGAAGGCCATAACTAGAGCATTTCTTAACAAAATTGCACAAAATTGGTGTCGTTGGAACCGTGATTCTAAGCCCAACGCAAAAAAGTTAAGAAATTTAGGGATTGATGAATATTTGAGGGTTTATTTTGTAATAAACGAGCCCATTTTGAAGAGACAATTGGAAGGTGGTTGGGAATGCATTCAATGAGTATGGCCATCATTTCTCTACTGCAGGTCATGGGACAACATGAGGAGTTTTTTGCAAGCAAGATGCCATTAATTACACTCATTTATTACACCTTCCAAGTGGTTTGAAAAGTAATTTTGAGATTTCAGACTTCTCTCTTTCTAATTCTATATATTTAATGTCGAGTCTTATAGAGAGGAGGTTTTTAGTCATTTTTCTCTTCGCCCTATTTCTTCTCTGCTTGGAGTATGAGTACGGGAGCCCAAGCCTTCTTCCTGAAGCTTTGTAATGGCATTTTTCTTTCCTCTTACCTGCTGATTGTTATAATGTGCACAATTTTGGAGCAATATAATATGTCTTGTGATGCATTTTGTCCATCCTTTGCATGTTTTTATTGTCTTTAATAGCCTTTATTCGTTGTTGGTATATTATGCATATTTCTAATGTTCATTACGGGTTTTGGAAGTTGTTCTTAATGGTTTGAAGTGGTATTATGTGTGAATCTATCTCTGGCCTATGGTGCATTTCGTCCACCCTTTTCATTGCTCACCTTTTTCCCATTTCAAGTAGTTGGATTCTTGATTAAATTCTTCTTTTTCAACGCATCACTTCGTTAAGTTTTGTGCTATGTTTCATTTTTCTTTGACCCTCATCTCACACCATAAGAGAAGAGCCAACTTCTTTAAAATCTAGAGGTTACCTTAGGGCACACGTCCCACTAACCTAAGGTATCCAACGACTCTGACGGTTCATCCACAAGGATAATCGTCAACGGTTCAAATGTACTATCTTACACCATCCTAAGGCTTGCGATCCTATATTCCATTACGTAGAAACCAACAACAATACCTCTATGAGTCAAATCATATTATATCACTGTAAAAACTCCTCCAAACCATCAATTGAGCATTATTCCCCACTAGACAGAACCATCTAGTAGGGACGAGACCAACTGGTCAATCTTATCCCTATTAGTCGATCACATCCTTGGTCATATAAAAATCAAATTTTCAAAAGGGTATCTTCTTATGAATTGTGCTTGTCTCTCGAGGTTGACCTCATTGTCGGATATTACCCTTGGAGTTGTATAACTATAAATCAAACCCACTCATTTACACACTCGACACTTATTAAGAGCTCCTCTAGAAATATCTATCAAGCATTACGTAAAGTTTCCCTATTTTGAGAGCGGACACTAGGAGCAGCCTCTATGGAAGTTTGAAGTACTCTAAACCAAGTAGACAGAAAGCAAACATAATCCAAGAACACTCCAATTCAAGAAAAAACAAGCATTATCAAGTGTTCAAAGGTCAAAATCTAGTTGCATTATCAGAACTTTATGTCCAATAGGCAAGAAACTATGTAGGTATGAAGTCTATTTGAAGTAGTGTTACATAGGCAGTGCAGAGGTGCCTCAACCCAAACTATTGAGCCCTTTTACATGAATTTCAAGGAAGTTAGGGTTTCAAGTGAAGAAGATTGCTTTAGGTAACTTACACACATCTTTTGGATCCCATATCACACATAGAATATCACATTTAGTAGTCACAAGTGGCCTTGCAGTCCACAAATCTATTTTTCAAGGAAAAGCTTGTGCAACTCCGGACAAGTTGTGACATGATCGATCTGTCCGGTTGGTCAATTTTTTCCATAGGTAGATACTGAGATCCAATTTTAGAGACGAATCAAATGTAAAATATTCACAACATGCTATCATAGTTTCACACCCGGATCATTCACCAAAATACAAAAAAGCTAAGTCCATTATCCTCTTGTCAATTTTCTATATTTAGCATGTGCCCTAATCCGATTAGATACCTAAATCATTTTTGTACTTTCATATTTACATATAAATGTGTAATTTATAGTTTGTATGTACATAATTTCTAGAAATCATCCATATTTTTATATAAGACCTCTTTAATCCCCCTTATAATTTTCAATGAAGGTTAAATTAAGCTCTCATACCTATACCTCTTCCCTCCATTGTCATACAAGTGTCTTCCACATGTCTTCTTTCCAAAGGAGCATTTTCTACCACAATGTAGGCTTGTCTTGCATTAAATTGAGAGAGAATTGCAAGGATTGGATGCTATCCATAGGGAATCCACACATAAATGCAAAGTATGCATGCAAATTACACTAACTAAACAAGGTATTACTCATAGATGCAAAAAAAAAAACCTTCATTACATTCATATATTCCACAAGATTACAAACATTACGCATCGATGGAGCACCAAACCGCTCCCTAAGATTATTTCTTTTAGAAAAAAAAAAAAAAAAACACACCCTGATTGATACCTTTGCTATAAAAGTAAAATATTGTCGAGTCCAATGAATTCAAGTGTCTCTACATTAATAATCATTATTTATTTATAATTTCTCCTTCACGGGTATCTCTAGGCACGGAATTTGATGATCTGTAGACCGCTTTTTGGTATTTTAACCATAAATTACAATTTAATAAAAAACAAACCCGTCAATTTAGCAGGGAATTTTTAATAAAACTGTATTTCAGCAAGTTTATATTATTTAAAACCGTAAAATTTCATAATAGTCAAATATAATATAATATATATATATATATCAATATGATTTATAGAATATTTGTAAAATGAATAAAATCAATCGATATATATATATATATATATATATATATATATATATATATATATATATGAAATCGATTGGATTTTATTCATTTTACAAATATTCTATAAATCATATTGATAATGATTTTTAATAATTCCCAATTTAAATTTAGAAACTAAAATAAGTTTATGTGAATAATGAATTTATTAAACTCAGAGTTCACACGTTGTCTTTGCTTTTTTCTAAAAACATATAAGTTTCTAATTTCAATGATATTGTGACTGTATTTATTTTCATTTTGTCATTACCAATTGCAATCTACAAGTTTCAATTTAACTTTTATGCAAGTTTCAATTCAAATTTTTATTGTTGTAGGAAAATTTAAGGAATCTTGTTACAGACATCCAAGAAGAAGCTTGAGATACAGACATCAATACAGGTACATGATTATTATTTTGAATAACGTAAATTTAAAATTAAGATTTCAATTAAGATTTTTTGACAATTTAAAATTTTACTAAAAACGTAAATTGAAAGGTAACTATATCACGAAACCGTCATGAAATTTCCTTTTTGTGAGCAAGGTGACCGTCAAATTCCGTGCCTGGTATCTCCTCCTCAATATTTCGCAAATGTTTGTGATCCTTAATCATCAACCCACTCGGTGAATCTTCTATTGCCATGTGTTCTTAGCCACTCTTCCACTAGTATAGATAATCTCACGCATGTTCTTCGGTCAACTAACCTCGTGCCTCAAAATTGCCGAGTCAACAAGTTTATCGAAGCACATGATTACTTGATGTCATAGTGATTTACATATCCACTTTATGCACATGCTTGCCACCGTATACATAACATGGATGCAAGACATACATGTTATACATGAGACATGGACATGCATATGTTGACATTGTTCACACCCACTTGTCAATGGACATATTGTAATGCTAGTCTATTGAATATTTAGAGCTACATAAAATGATGATACATGAATTGTTATTCTTCATATCTTAGAGTGTTATGGATATGATATATTGTTAGACTAGAAGGTGGCATTGATTGATTATGTAAACTAACATTCTTATATTGGTATGGATATATTATATTCTTAGACTAGAAGATGGTATTGATTGATTATGCACTATTTGTTGTGTGCCTACTTGTTATTGATGGGTGCGACCATGAGTATATGCATTTATGGGTATATTGTGTGTTTCATGCATGTTTGCACATGTGCTATATTGGTTGTGTTGTGTGTTGGTCACATCAAAGGATCATTTAGTATTTGTCAAGATTTTTATGTCTAGTCGTTGCCTGTTGTGTATGCTTGTGTGCTTCTTAATTATGATGTCTGTCTATGATTTATTCACTATGATATTATGTATGTGTACATATATGCAATCTTGTGTGTGAAACTACTTGACTATTAATATGTGCTTGGTGTCATGAATTTTATCACACAATATAGTTATGTGCTTAGAAACATATAGCTCACACTTTGACACATATCTCTAGTCGATTTACGTAATTATATATAATGTGTCATTAACTTTTTTTCCTAATGATGAATCATGCATTGTGATTGAAACACGTCAATAAAAAAACTTGACATACTTAATCCCGAAATCTCCTCTCAAATTTCATGGACTGTGGGAACATAGAATCTCTCATGTTTCATATGTGCTTAAATAATGAAATATTTATATGATAACATATCTTGCCGATATTATATATGGGCTTTACAAGATGATTTTCATATATAACATATGATGCATATAACTCCTTTTGAGATAAGTGATTTGCAAGCTTCATCCATCATATCGAGAAAGGGGCATTTGATGGACTTAATTTAGATATTTAGGTCATGTCAAAATAACATTCCACATTTTCTAGATATATTATGTGATTCATAGGGGTCAAATAGAGAAAAGGAGGACATTCTACAAGACTTAAAAGAATGATTGAGAATTTCTATGACATTACGAAGAGAAAATAATGACATTCTATATGATTTTGAGGAATAAACGAGGAAATTATATATATTTTGATTAATTGTTGGGGCATTTTATATTACTTTGAAGAGCAAATAGATCACCTAGGGCATGGATTTTATCCATATAAATATTTTGTTTGTATATTTGAGGAGCAATCGGTACCATGTTACACTTTTGAGCCAATAGCCATCTCTGATGGATCCATCTTTCACATATCAAATAAGAGGTCTTGCATTGAGGAGCAATGAGAATACCTTTGATCAATACTTTGGCCAAGAGGAGAAGTCTAGCTCAATTTCAACCATATAAACTAGGTCACTTGAGGCCTTTGGCATTTGCGCTCTCGAATCAACACATGCACATTTCAATGGCAACTTGGTTCTCATATCATCGGGGTATTTGCTCCTCGTCTCTTTCAAATTCAATTTTACGGTGGTTTAGATTATTTTAGATTTTTCATCATGAGAAGACATTATGCATATGTTTTCATGTAGATTTCACATGGAACAAATGGCACATTCCAAAAACACCTTTCAACACCTAGCATGGTTATATTAGGTATCAAACTTATGCTATTCCTTTTAATTTAGCATTTTCAATACTAGATTGAAAGGGGAGTCATTGAACCCTTGAATTTGGTTTTTGGCACTTTGGCAACGTCAACTTTGACATATTTTAACACACAAAAAATCACAAATGTTTGACTCTTAAGCACACTTTCTCCCTATCAAGTTGCCCACCTAGTGTCTTGGCCACCTTTATATGTCAATCATGTCTATTCAAGATCAACCCGAGTCTATAGAGGAACTCCTCGAGTCATAGGTAGACATTCTTCATACTCAAGTTCTACTATCTACACTTTGATGACACTATTGGTAAACCTAGACGATTTCTTTCTACCGTAGGGTGGCCTTCTTCATGTAGTGTCCATGATTCTTCAACGACTAATTTTCAAATTTGGCAATCTCCATTAGTCCGTCCTAAATGCATTGCATGGGTAAGTTATAGCAGGAAATCAACAAAGTCATCTATATATACAAAACATTCATGAGTTCGTTGCTTACCTTCACCTCTTACGACACCTCACACACTCTTGGAATGCTCTCACTACATTGAAGATCACTATCAAAGTTGTAGCAAATTTGAAATCTCTCAAGGAACAATCCATGAAGCAAAATGTAAAAGCAAATAGGTTCAATTGCATGATGTCAAAAGTCAAAGTTTAAACGAAGATCAATTGTTTGAGCACATGATTTTACACACAGTACCAAGAGGGAGAACTACATGTGGTTTGATCCCTCTTCACAACATCGGATTTGTAGGCGATGTTGACCACATTATTAGGGTTGTAATTTTAGTTAAGCACAAAATGCTAATCCCTTTTAAGGGTTCCTTATGGTCTTGCAAACACACTTAGGATTTGGATGAAGAAGAGCTGAAACAAGGGCAATCACACAAGATCAAAGAACTCTCAGATATCTAAAAGCATGCTTCAAGAAGAGACAAAGCTCTCCTAGAAATTGCAAACCCTTGAACACCTCGAAGGCACTTCCAATAGAGTCGATGTTGCCAATATGTTGCCGGGGTCCATAGTGTCCAAACCGTTTGTTAGCCTCTATTCTTAATTTGAGCAAATGACAAAGTACTTCCATATCATTACTAGTCACTAAGGCACCTTCTAAGGGAAAGACATCTAAAATCAGCTAACTCACTCATCTTTCTATTGATTTAGAGGCACTTATCAATGAGAGTTGACAAAAAAAAGGTACATACCATTTCGTAAGGTTAATCAACCCTCTAAATACATACCCAAATAAACCAAGTAGACAAAAATTGTACAATTTTAATCAAAATCATGCATATTGGGAAGTTTATAAAAATGGTTGATCTATTTTTAAAAGGGTGACATTAATGGGACTTGTGGTATCCATCCATTATTATTAGACCCCTCATAGTTCAAAAAAATTGCAAATAATACTTGATTCAATTCAACAATCAATCCCATGTGTGCATGTGTCTCAACCCTTGTCTTTCAATGCATGCAACAACTAGTACAAGCTAGAATAAATTTATAAATGCTTGAACTTGACTTTTGAAGTGGGAATATACTACAAATAGAATAGATTGTACTCCTATGACTTCAATATTACTCTTACAATAGAAGTTCATTATTCTAAATGCATCACTTTTTAGTAAAAATGGCACTTGACTGAAGTCGGCAAATGATCATTCGGTGTCCCTAACCCTTGTCTTTCAATGCATGTAAGCTGGTAGAAGCTAGAATAAATTTCTAAATGCTTGAACTTGAGTGAGAGTGGCACTTGATGCAAGTCAACAATCAATTACGTGTATGTACGTGTCCCAACTGTGTCTTTCAATACATGCATCTACTAAATGCTAAAATAAATTTCTAAATGCTTGAACTTGACTATTGACACATGGATAAATTATACATAGAATAATTATGTTCTTATGACTCCAATATTACTCTTGCAATAATGATTTAGTGTGTCACCCATAGCTCTAAATGCACCGATAGACCTTCCTATGTATTTATAAACTTCTTGAATTCAAATTAGAACCCTATTAGAGCAACCAACCGATACACAATGAGCAGGAAAGCCGGCAAAAAAGCCACAAAACCTAGTGAAACCAGAAACAAGGACCACAAGAACCATAAACAAAAACGTAGGGATTGACCAGAAACGTGTATACCATTCTAGGGAAAAACCTATAAAAATGTCACAGACCCAGGCCCAACCTGAACTGAGGGAGGAGACAACCGGGGAGGGGGGGAATACAGAGACACCAGAAGAAAAACCACAAATACAGATATAAACATGACCAAGAGAGGGAGAGAGCAATAAGGGACAAGGGAGAGTAGACAAAGGATAGGAAAGTATATGAAGGATTGACAAAAACAAGAAAAAGAAAACAAAGGACAATGACACAGGGGAAGAACTTTAGCTTGGACCAATGATCAGCAAATGCATAAATGCACTAGCAACAAATCAATTAACTAGCCCCTAGCCAGAATTAGTTGTCTACAAGACTACGACCTTTTTGAAATAAATTTAAAAATCCGAGCAGCGTGGGAAGGACTTATACAACATGAGTAAGCGGTTCATTTAATTGTGTATGAACAGGTTTCCCATTATGTGTTTAATACACGAGGCATAAGACATGAACCCTCTAATTCAACATCATTTCCCTTTACCAATTCTTTTTATTAAAACCATATCTACCATTAACAAACCCTGGTTCACTGGCACAAATCAAGCGCAGCCATTACTAAGAGATCTCAAATTAAAAAAATTCACGACAAGTTTATGTACTGTCACATGAGATGACATGGGATGCGTTTTCACCATTCTGTTGGTTGTCAAATCGTTTCCACTCATGGAGTGTACACTCCAGATTTTCATGAAATGATTCTTCTATTCAAATCTATTATGAAACCTCCTTCAGATGAGACCACTTTGCAACTGTCTTTTGGTTCCCGTACGTTGGAATTAAATCCCCGTGTTCTATACTGTGGATGTATATAAAGGATGATAAAATGATGGGGTCCAAAACTGTTTGTTTTTGTTGTTTTAATACATAGGTTGGGCACCAAAAGGCCTTTTGGTAACTTGACTATAATTTTATCGATAATTTGAAAGAAGTGAGGTTGCCTTCTGTCAAAAACAAATTCTAAAATGCTTTGACCTTACCCTTCAGACACCTTCCACTAGGGGTATTGCTCCATCCAAATCCCAGTTGCAAGGTTAAAAAGTATTGATCTAGCTAATGCAACTTGAAGTGCATTTTGAAAAGAAGCATATCACATGCTCATGAGAGTAATTCCATCGTGCGAAGCTTTTGAAGTGCTTTTAAATGAAGCAGAAGATTTTGCTACATATAAATAACAATTTCTTTATGATAGGAAGCATATTTCTGTATTGCTAAATGTTTTCACATTATTGTTTAGACAATCAAAGAAACGCCACTACAATTCAAAATCGATCAATTAGAACTTAAAAGTTACGTAACCAATTTCTGAAAAAACTGCTATACATAGCAGTGGAAAACATGAAATTGATGGACTGGATTTCGCCTAACCATTATAATAGAAATCTGCTAACATGTACAATTGTGAATTTCTCTCCATAGAGCCCAATGTCCATAAGCTAGCAGAAGCATTAAGGTTGGCTCCAACTAGGTTGGGCATGATTCAATATACTATACACCAAGTCCAAAACATAAACAACCGGTCGTGTGGTGCAAGTCAGCTAAGATGGGATATATGCCACAGTTTGTGCAATCCCTTCTCAAAAAAAAAACTTTGAACTAAATGATAATCGTGATTAGTTTGAGACAAGTGAAAACTTTCCCTAACCACAAGCTCCCTGTTCTAGATAAGGCTTCTTACAATCATTTTCCAGATTAGAAGATTTTTGCTCTGATGTAATGTTAATATTTGTTGTGCCAGATTGTATTGTAATAAAGGCCATTTTTGAGTCACAACCTTTTTATCTGCTCCTACAGGTGAATGGCACTCAGGCTTGTGATCGCCAGAATTCCAAATTTCTCCCACTGTCTGATTTGAAGCTTCAATTATGTGAGACTGGCCCTTGAGCCTTTCATTGTATTCTTGCATCTCTCTTTTATACCTTTCCTTATCCCTCAATCCAAAATCTTGATAAACCTGCAGTGAGAAGGAGAAAAACCTTTGATTATGTCTTATGAGCCCACCCCATGCAGCTAATTATAATATAAAGCTTTTTCTGTCTAATCCTAATTCATAAGACAGCTACAGAGGCCTAAATAAAATTAGACCATCTCTTATCTTACCACTCTTTCTTCCTCACCGAGTTTATTCCACAGCTCCCCAATCATTTTGCTGATCTCTCTATCCTTGTCTCGATGCAATGCTTTCAATCTCGCATGTTGCTCGGCAAAGAAGAAATTGTAGCCACTCCTGTTGGGCTTAGGATGATCTGGATCCCTCCTCCTGATGCATTCCTTTTTCTTCTTAGAGCGAACATTTATTCCTGAAGTTGCGGCATCAAAGGTATTGCTACTTTGAAAATAAGAGACATCTGCATGCTGTGCACCTGAACCTCCAGATGGCATGTGATACAACACCCCCTCAAAATATCTGCACCCATCTTAACTGTGACAAAGTAACCATGCTCAAACTTTCCATCAATAACTCCTGTAACAGGTTGATCCACTGATGATGTGGGATCGACTGTGAACAAAGAAATAGACACAATATCTAAGTGGTTTGATTTCAAAAACAGTAACTACAAGGTTTGTAGATAGAAGGAAAATAATACTCCAGTATAATTGAATATTCATGTACAGATGATAACTCAAAACAATTACTAGAAACCTTCAACAACTGGTGTGTCAAAACTTTTCATCTTTTGCCTTTTGGCCTCAGACTGCAATTCATCTGAACCAGGGTAGCTACTCCCATTATCTGTCAATTAAGGAACAGGATGGCTTAAAGCCGGCAAAGAAGCTCCAGATTCAACAAAACATCTGGGTTCTACCTTTAAAAAAAATAAATTAAATATGGGTTATACATACTGGCAGCAACCTGACCTTGTGCTTGAAAAAAGTAAACCTGTTCATAGGCTTTGAGCAGGCTCACATAGTATTTACGCAAAGAAAATGAAGCACTAGTGGTAGTTGGTGGGAAGTTGAAAATGCCTATTATTTCCTTCCATTTTCTGTCCTTGATGACCTGCAAAGAAATGAATAAAACAATTAAGTAACTTCCAGCATGCTTAGCAGACTAAAGCTAGACCCCACATTACAAACAATAAGAACTCAATAAGACTACCATGCCTATCATACCAGATTCCTCACCTAGATTTAATAAACAACCATTTCCTGTAGAACAACGTGATGGAAATAGCAGAAATAATAATTGGAAGATACGGAAGGACATGAATAGGTTCACCTGGTAACAGTAACAAATACTCTTTTGTAGTTGTACAGCAAATCTTATTATACGTAATCTAACTATGCAAGTGACATAAAAAGAACAGCAACTAAGCAAACATAAAACAAAGAAGACCTTAATTGATCAGGCTAATCAGGTTATCATCAGCTATATGTGATTGCTCGATTGAAACTATCTATTAAAATGCAGCTATATAACAGCAATATTCATACAAAAAAGGTATTGACATTAAAACTGAAGAAACTCCAGCATTACCAAATTCACTCGTTAATCCCCAATTTTACTTTTTAAAACCCAGAATAGCAAATTTCAAAAACTCAAAATAATGGCCCAAAAGATGACAATTTTGAAAAACTAGTGATTTTTTTCAGGAAAATATCACACAACTCAAAAAACATATAAAATTGATGGCTTCGTTTTTATTCTTGCTTTTTCAGTTTTCTCAAGTTCCCATTTTTCAATCATTTTTCAATATTTTCCTGATTGATATTTTTCAAACCCTTAGCTTATTTTATTAGATGGTGATTTTGGTAACATTGAGAAGACTTCGCCATGTTGACAGAAGTTGTGTATGTACATACAGATCATCCATGAGAATACTGCTACCCCAGTTAGTGCAAGATGGGACATGAAAAACCCATATCATGTCTTCAGTATGATTAATGGTGTGGTATCAACAAGCTTTCTGAAGAAGATATTTGTATATCAACTAGCTTTTTCATGAACGACTGTGTATATCTGTATTGGGCCTAAAATATGTCTTCTACAATTCAGATAAGCCTATAAATAGGTAGAAAGTAGATAACTATTCTAAATCCAGCACATGAGAATGCCAGTTCGCAAAGCAGAACGGAGTTGTAGGAAAGGACAGTTGGTAATGGGTCTATAGAGGAACCTACACAAACAATCTCTATAGAGAAAGTGGGTGGAGGACCTTACTAGATCCGGGTTGTCATTGGACGGTAAAGCAGGAGCTATAGGGTGTCACTAGATGGTAAAACATGAGTTACAAGGTGTCACTAGAAAGTAAACCAAAACCTATAACAATAATGTAAAGATAGCAATAAAGTAAATGACAAGAAGCAAATACCATACTATCAAATACTGTAATACATGATTCACAAATCGGAAAAAGTTCAAAACAGAGGTTCGGGTTAAGGATACTTATCTTCAGTTGACTTGTCAATGCATTAATCTCCCTCTTAGCTTTTAACACTGAGAGATTGGAGGTGAAGGAGGGATTGAAGAAACTCCAAGTAGACCAAAGTTGGGACTCCAAAGACCTTGTATACCTTGATGGCGCAACTGCTATTCTTGAAATATTCAAGGCCTTTATTGCTAACTTGTCTCCCATGAGTGTAATTTCCTTGAACCCTAAATCCTCTTCTTCCTATGGGCAACTTGCAAGTGCATGCACATCAAATTGATGTCGTTGTTTGTCAGTGGCGGTGATTGACTTATAATTATAAATATGGTTTGCATCTCTAAAAGTCAAAACTCATTTTTAGCCGATGCAAATGGCCCAACCAATGGCGTACAGAGAGATAAAAAAGAAATCCGTATGTCATTGATCCAACTAATGACGTCAACCAAATCAAGGGTGCTAAAGAATGTCAGGGCCCATATATAGATGGGGGCACCCGGCACCCCCACTTCAATCTATAGGGCAGTCATCTCAGGGAGATAAGTATAGATAATGGAAGCCCCTATCTCCACTCAATCTACTATTGGAGCACGGGGCGCGTCTATATGGCAATGGCCCCTAGTCATTGGCTGGGCCCTGATGATGTGCAGGCAATATAGGAAAAGGGGTCAGAGGAAGGATTAGGAGGCTAAAGAGCACAAATCTACTGATGTGATGGTAGGAAGGATAGCTTACAACATATATCTCACAAAGTGCTAGAAGCTGGCCCACCCCAATCCCAGTGTATGTGAATGCATAGACTCAAGGAGATTGATATGCCAACAAGCCCTGGACAAGAAAAGTCTCAATAGAGCATTTTCAACGTGTAAACATGTATCTGTATGTCACAGAGAGTATTCCCTGTATCATATGAAGAGATCAAAATTGAATCAGACATTCAAAATTGATACATCTTAAAAATCATGTTGAATAAGCTTTGACAAAACCCATAAAATGAATATCGAATATTTGGAAAATTTGAAAGAGACGAGCCTCCAAAACCCTGAATTTTTAACAGTAACAGTTTGGCTGGTGAAAATAGTCATCAAGTAAAGCATCTGAAAGGAGGACCAGGCAAGAGGTTCATCTTTACAACAGTACAACAACTGTATGCATGTGATAGAACTTATGTGTTGGTAAACAGTAACACTGCAAACATAATCTCTACGATCAATTTTATCAAGTAAAATAAGGCTCAATTTTGTCATTGTTCTTAGCATGATAATAAAATATGGTTTATATTTCAAACACTTAATTTGCCTTAAATATTGGGTCATGATTTTCAAATGCTTCTGGCACATATGAAGCAGTGATCCTCCATTTCTATCTTCATTTGCTTCAATATAAAAGAAGAGCCGTATGACCATTCAAGAACCTAATCCTTGAGACTTAACAATTACCTTTTATAATTCTCCGCAAAGAAATGTTAAGCAGGCATTTGGAGGGCCAAATTTCAACCACAATGCAAATTAAGTTTCAATGAAATGCCCATGTTCCAAAAATCAATGAAGAAACTAAAATACGAGCTTGTATAGATGAGCACCTGACAATCTCTAAATACAAGAAGTAAATAAAATGACTCGAGCTTGAATAATGAGACTAATCAGGAAGGAACAACCATTCTGTTACCTTTGAAAGGCCACCACGAGCAGTAACCTCTGCATAGAGACGATGCAAATCCAATTCCTTGCCTCCAATAGTTGGAACCCTGAAGGACCGTAGGACAGATCAAAAATTGTAAAGCTTGAAACCTCCATGCATATCAGTGTGTCCAACAAAACATCAACAGTATGTACAAAAACTGTTCACATCAAAGTACAGATTGCAACAAGGCCAGATATAGCAAAGATAGAGCCCTAAATCATAAACAGGATCGTTCACTATCCTTCCATTTTAAACCACAACTATGTTTCATACTGCTTCACATGGTCACAATTTGTGAATATTGAGTCATGTTTCTCGGGGCTCGACGCTTTTGGCATGGAATTGGTTGGACATACAAAAAGAGAATCTTGCCGCTGATGAGACCAACCACCAAGGCTAAAGTTCTAGCGAGTTGCTTTGGCCCAAAACTATGATAATATCCAATTAGATTTAGATTGTGCGGTTTAGAGTTCCAATACCTAGACCAGCGATATGAGGTAACAGCCGACATAATATAGCATCTATGTCCTGGAAAACCACAATATAATTCTTTGACTACAAATTTGGTAGAAAGGCCAATCCGAAAGCATCAAATTCCAGATCAGACTCGAAAAACCCCCTTTAAAACTCTTCCTGAGACCATCCACACCTCATAAAAAGAGATGCATTATCCTAAAATGAAAAAGAAAAGAAGAGGACAGAATAGTGTGATTGGCTTCTATCATCACACGAACCATTTTATAGCTATTGACGCAAGCATTGCTGCAACTTGCTTTGACAGCGTAAGAAGAATTGAGGTCAAGGAAAAAAGTAATGAACAAAGTAATGCCCAAATAAAATGGTGAATCTAGGAAACTGTTATACCACCGGCATTACTGAAATAGTTGAGAGAGAAGATGATAAGCCCAAAGGAAAAAGTATGCAAAACTTACAGATATTTGGTGCCCACGGCAGAATGGAACTGGTTTAGCGATTGAATGAAGAGGTCACGATTGCCGACCACTTCATTATGGTTAACCAGAGGCAAAGGAGGAGAGGAAGAAGAGACTCCTTGCACAGGTAAAGGCACAGTCTCTTCCTCTGACTGCCACTGCCACTGCAATCCCTCACCAGCGGCATGGACGATATCCAGCTCCGACATACTAACGAAATATATATTAATCCACTAATATAGGTAGGTAGCTAGGTAGTCGCTTTGAATTTTTCATTTGCAGACGGCAATGTCTTTAGGGAACTTATGTGTGCCCCCTTTCTTTACTTACTATTTCATTAGGTATCATCCACAGCTTTACTTTTTTATTCGCGCATGCTTTCATCAATCAATGAATGCCAACCTAAACAACAAGACTCATATATCATTTTCCGCCGCCTCTATCTTTAATTTATTGTAATTTGGATAAATGGGTTCCAACTACTTTTAATTGATTAAAATAGAGCGGTCACGCAAGGTTTCCTAGTGTATTTTAATGTGAGATTTGGTAATTGTCTCTTGTATGTATTGTTGATATTTCTAATAGATGGCATACATATTTTTTGATTGTGTTCACTTAATCCTAATCTTCAATGACCGCGCTTAAATTTTCATGTCGTTACTCCAATCACTAACAAAATATTGTTTCCCCTTGCATCAAATTTGTGGAAATACACTAGAGTTTGGCATGCCCTCGCACTCACTCAACATTTCTGTACCACCTTAACCAAATTTGTTTCTCTAGAGCAAGATTGATCTCATTACACATGACCCTCCTCTTTTTGGTCTTATATTATGTTAGATTTTTACTTTCCCATAAACTTTTTTAAATTTGTTTTTCTTCTTTTTTTTTTTGTTCGTGGAGATGTATTGAAGGTTACATGGGTTTTTAAGCACACTCTAACTATCAAGGCCCTAAACAATAACAAAATCGAAAACAAAAACAATCATAATTAAAATATCTCTAATAACATAGAAAACCTTAGTGATGTGTAGTGTGTACCCCTTTTTGATGATTTTTTAACATGAACTTGTGTGTAACAATGATAAATGCACTAATGATTGCTTTATGTCTCTATACTACTTCTAAGTGCTCAATAGATTCATGTGAATGATATATTGGTGTTTTGTGATTCTTTGAACTACAATGCATGTGTATTTGTAGATATTTGAATCCGCATTACGACCTTATTGGTACACTAACAAACACTATAACAATTAAAAAGTTAAAAAGATAGTTTCATACAAGATAGGTGTACTCGAACTAAAGGGCACGCTAAAGGACCTAGGAGTATTGTTAACGTTATTAATAGACTTGAAAGCATCATAAAGACTCCTAATAAACCGAGGAGCATTATTAACACTCCTAACACATAGTCCAAGACATTTAAAAATGGAATGGGAGAGAAAAGAACAAGAAGATGTGACAATAATCCATTAATGAGCTAGTAATGCCTTATTTGGACGAAAAATAAACAAGTACATAAACAACACATAATCATGCAATTTAATGGCTACTAAATGCCTAGGGCTACATTTTTCTTATATTTGATGTGTGTGTATGCATACACATCATGGTAGAAAATGTAGACACTAAAATACTGTAACTTGTCAATTCTGATGCCAAGTTTGGTTATGGTCCCTTGTTAAGACAAATGCTCACATTCAAAATCCAATCAACTCATTTCTCTAACTCTTTTGTGACTTGTTTATCTTTACACTTTGCTCTATTTTCAATTTGAGAAATATTATTAAATCAAAGCAATAAACAATCCATGAACATGATGTCACAACCTTATGTTTTACATCACAATCCTCCTAGGAAAAATTGTACACTTTGGTCAAGATGTGAGGTCTGGTCCTAACCAACTTGTATGGTCCCACCCCTTTGCATTCACCAACTCGATTATTAGAATATTTCACCTACGAGAAGATCATATAAGCAATGTGTTATTACTTTATAACTCAACGAACACTCTTTGAAGCTCCTATTGCAAATATCATTCCAAAATCACTCAAAGGTCTCCTAAATCTACCCAAATTAGATGCACATCAATTAGAGTAGTCCCTAATACAGGTTTAAAGCACACAACAATGTCAAAGAGTCTAACTTCCTCCATTTCCAAACATACATAATTAATAGAGCCATGTCTTACAGAAAGAGTAAAGTCACTCCAAACTGTGATCTTTTATTACCCAATACAGCTATGTGCGTTGACACTTCATCCAGACAAATATGAAAACTCCCCTGAAGCACACGCAACCACCAAGTCCCTCATTTGTTTGCTTAGTAAGATGTTAGCATGCATACTCATAGTTATAACCATAACAACCATCATACAAGGGGATACATTATAACATGGTAATTCAATAACACGTATAATAAGGAAGTTCAATCATAGGAAACAAATATTCATACTTGAATACTAATCAATCCATGCTGAGATATTGTCACATTAGCTATCCACACATAGTCATCCATCCTAACCATCATTCATTGTATAACATAGTAGTTGATTATAACAATAATTGTACCTCCATGTGCGAGATCCATACTAGTACTTTAAACCCTTAACAAGCTCTTAGAACTCAAAGCTTAGCACTTGGAACTCTTAATTCTAAACTTTGTACCCACTCCCCATTACTGATGAAGCATAACTTATATTTATACAGTGGGGACTTTCCCTTCACCACCTACATGCACCTTCCTAATAATAGGCATGCTTAACAATAGATTGCATGCTTTTTACAACTTATGCTAACAATAGATTAAGTTATATTTATCTTAGACCTTACATAATTTAATCCTATTATTAGCTTGTTCCATGTGTTGTATTTTTCCTTGCACCTTTGTATGTTTTTTCTTATCCTTTGCTTGCATGAAAATATATCCTCTTTTTCTATTTTGAGATCTTACTTGAACGACACTTTATCTCTGCTTTGTTATTTTTATCCACATTACGAAAAATCAGCTAAGTCCCAAACCCTATGTTCCCATGCACGAACCTTCACATGCTAACCCTTCTACGTGTTGTGTGTCCCTTCGTGTAACCCTTGTGCACGGTGTCTAGCCTCAGGTGCATGGCTAGTACTTAGACATTTTCTTTGCTCAACATCACCCCACATTAAATTCATTTCCTATCCTCGGTAATATGTCATCAAACTTACTTCTCCAATGAATGAATGAATCAAAGAATTTTTAAAGAATAAAGAATAAGGGCCAAAACTTCATGAGTTAAAGAATAAGAATTCACCAATTGTGCACATGTAAACTCAAGCTTGAGGTGGATGGCGAATATTTGGGAACTCCTCGTTCGAGTATTTTCTAATTCTCTCCATCTTACGAGTTCCTTTGTATCCTTATGCAGCTTGGCCTCAACAACACCATATATTTTCTCAAATGCCAGTTCATCAACTTTTTCCTTTAGCTCTTTTATCACCACCTCCAAATATATGGTCACACTCTCCAAGGCATCCATTCAATGCATGATCATGGGATGAAGTTCCTTGAGCATTTCCTAATTTTTTTTCTTCATTGCTTGGATCAGTCTCTTTTTGTTGCCACTTACGCCATGACCTTTTCTCGTTCAAGCTTATAATTGCTCTTCATGGTTGCTTGGATTGCCCTCATCTCTGCCTCTTCATTTTGCAACATGTGCACTAATAATTGGACCAAAATTATGGCACTTATCAAATGCCACCTCCACGTTCTTAGTGGCTCCCTTGATCTTAGTGATCAACGCCTCATATTTTGATATTTGTTGCTCTATTTCCACCCTATTCCTCCTCTTGGCCTTGGCCAATTCCTCTGATGATGGCCCCACGCCACTTTTTACATTATGAATGAACATCTTGACCAAGTCTTCAAGATATTCCATCTTTGTGGTATAATTTATCCTAGCTTGACTCACTAGTTCTAGGAACACACTTATAATTAGTTTTACCATCTTCACAACCTTGTCATGCGCCTCTATTATCTTCTTCTTTTGTTCTTGTAACTCCTCTTTGAGCCATTTACTCACATTTTATTTTTCTTTCTTATCCTCTACTAGGACCTTAATGGTAGCCCCCTTATCCAAATTTTTACGCGACTTCACTATCATCTTATTCAACACATTGTAAGCCTTCTTGTTACTTAGCTTCGTGGGGTTGATGATATTATATATCTTTCTGGCTCCTTCCTTAATGTCAATTTTTAATAGGACTTGTTTCTTATTTCAAATTATGGCTCTTCCACATGCGTATGCATATTCCACGATAACATTTTTCAGTGCGTGACGAGTCATCCTCCTTCATTCGGTAGGTCTTAACCAAATAATATTTTATTAGGGACTGTGCTCGGAACCTAGCCCTCGTAGCTTTGTAGGATCATCGATAAATGACATATGTGGTGGTTATGGTGGTCGTCACTTCCTTACTACCTTAGCCTTGGTGCATGATTTCCTTAGTGTAAATGGTCTTACACTTGACTCTCCACTAGTGCCCTTATCTTCCTTGATGACATAAGCATCATCACCCTCTCCTTTATTTCCCTCGGGATCCTAATCTTGTGTAGTGTTCCTCTCCTCTTTTTGCACTAGTGCTTCTCTACACGGGCTTCTATTATGCCCATCTTCTTTGGCTTTCTCTTGGTCCTTTTTGGGCTTGAATCTATGTGCATTGGTTACTCCTTGCCCCTTTGTCTTCACATGCAAGCTCCTCTTTCTCTACTTCTTCATACTTATCTTTGTCTTCATCCTCCTCATCATTAGAAATAATTTGAGGCCTCTTGTGGACTTTCTTTGTCCTTAATAGACTTACCTTGGTCGTCATTCTTTGAAGGAGACCCCTTGGGTCGATTGTGAAGATTTTGTGCCCTTGCTTTCCTCCCTTCTCTTACTATGTGTTTCTCTCCCATGGCTCTAATCTAGTGCAATGTCCTCTTCTTCTTCATCATCCTCTCCTCCTTTCTCTTATTCCTCATGTTGTGGTGGAGTCTCCTCTTGCCTCCTCTTAGGAATCCTAAGCTGTACTCTTCTTTGGTTGTTGAGGCATATGGGAGTTGCACACTTTGATCTCCTTGTCATCCTTCATCTTTGGCTATAGGGTGATAAAAACTCTGTGTATCATGTTATTAACCATCACATTCATAATTGGATTAAGATTCAATGTATCTAGCTCCATTGTTTCTAAGTATGTAAGCCTAGAAAGCGTATCTAAAGGTCTTGTGCAAGGTGTGACAATCGATTCAACCTTCTCTACATCAAATTCATCTTACGCTCATATTTGATCTTATTTACTGCGCATTTAAAATAATTGGTAGTGAATACAAATGGTAATTTCATCCCCATTTCACCATTATTCATCACAAATCACACAAGGCTAAAGTGTTGCATGATTGCAAACTTTTCCTATTGGCCTACTACATCGGTAATTCTCTTGGCATGTGCCACTCATTCTCAAAGGTTGTGAGCATTCTCTTATACCACTTCTCCAATCACACCTTGTATGGATTTGTGATTGCGCCTTAACATGTGAAATTGGAAAAACGTTGCGTAGGGGACTTGCCTTCTATTGGATGTATCCACATATTATCCTCTAGCCTATCTGGGACACTAATCTCTTAGAAGATGATTAATAACAAGATAGATCCCCATGTTATCTTGTCTCCCTTTTTAGTTTGTGCCTGTCCTCTTCTATAATTCCTTGATAATGTCTTTGCATAATATTATACTAAGTTTTTGCGTCGCTTTATGTGCAATAAAGAGGAACTTCCTATTTACTTCTCCCCAACGCTCCAAAGCACCAAGATTGTAACTAACCAATCATGTCGCTACTTTGATTGTAGGGTTTGTAATCTTATTGACACTCATTACCCTATTTCCCCTGTCATATTGCAAGTTTGTGGCCAACTCCTCAATTTTCATCTCATCACGTAGATCCAAGTCCAAGTCTTCACCAATATCCTGCAACCCTATCACTCTCCCAATCAAATAAGTTGTGAGCCTCATCCTCTAGCCAAAGAATTAGAAGTATTCTTTATGTACCCACGACACCAACCAATGGAAGAGGTGTGTTGTATTTACAAAGAAGGGAAATTCAAATAATTAAAGAACCCCTACCTTCTCGAGACTCTTCCATACTGAATCATCCATGACCGCTTGATCTTTTGCAGCCCTCGTAGGCAACTCCCGCAACATATCCTTATTCAAGTGGCCTTATGTCCTGGTTCCCTATTATTATACTCGCTAATCTTACATTTTTTAAGTTGCGAGGTCCATTGTTGTCCCATAATTACCTCTGGTGGGTATTGCATTTCCAAGAACCAATTCTTGGGTAGTTCCTCCACTTCCTTCTTGTTCTTTGGTTCCTTTCATGGTGCCATTTATATTATTAAATTCAAACTGTAAAATGTAACCCTTACTAAAAATTCCCTAGGTACCGAGAGTATCTTATTTACTTACCCCAAGTATCCTTACACCTTGCATCCAATATTCTTTGTGCTCTTGTGTGCCTTGTGTTTCACCTTTTTTTTTCTTAGATTGTTTCCTTGAATGGTTGTGAAATAGATAGGGTAACGGGCATCGAGAGGAATACATGTTCAAGTGTCGGTTGATGGGTTGTTGTGCGCGTATGACTTTTGAATCCACAAACTGATGTGAGATCTTCCTTTTGGCTAGGAGGAACTACCTATAATGAAAACAAGACCACCGAAAGCATTAAACAATATGGGTAGTGAGTTATTATGAGCTAGATCCGGGAAGTATGGTACTTCCTAGATGGCTATCACCCACCTTGTTTTAAACAAATTAATGTTGAAAACAAAGTAAATCCTATTGTTATTTTAAAATGATTTAGGTATCTTACTTAAAAACACAATAAGAAATAGATCTAATATAACATGCTAAGCTAGAATAGAATCCACATGTCAAATGGTTGGTTCTGGGTTCTGCAAGACTGATAAAGGTCTCAGATAGGTCACAAGTGAGTGAGGGTGAGATGAGATTAGGTGGATAGGTCTCTGTTTAATGCTTATGAGGGCAAACACAGAGACCGGCGTCGGTCGGGGTGACCGAACGCAGATTAAGTATAACTAGCGCCCATTACTTGTGAGATGCGGGAATGTCACAGAGTGGAGTTTTGGTCTCCTTTGTGATTGCACAAAGGATTTAGTTGGTTAGGAGGAGGTATTAGGTGACAGGGGTAGGTTTTTACGAGGTTTTGATGGGTCTATGGAGGTACAAAATGTTGGAGATGGTCAATAAGGAGCAAGATGGACAATAGGTGGTAAAATAATGATGAAATGAAATAACCAGGAAAGTATGATATTGTACTTACTTGGATTTCATTCTGAAGGCTTGTGTGTGATGGATGGAGGTGTCGGTGATGGATTTGAAGGCTACAAGTGATTACCAACTGAATAAAAGCTTCTGCATGGGCTACATGCACACTCCTCTTTTGCTTGGATAATTCAGAAGGTGGTTGGGATGGCTGTGCAGGAGAAGATGCTCAATCTCCTTCCTTGGATGTGAGTTCTTGTTGGAATTGGCTCTCTGAAGATGTGTTATCTTTTTGAGCTCTCGTTCTTGCTCGTCAACTTTCTCCCAATGTTTTCCAACCTTGAGAATAAGGTAGTTTAGGAGTTAAAAAGGGGTAACCGACGGCGGTCCGGCTTAACCGGTGGCGGTTAGGGGAAACCGACGTCGGTCAAGGTGAGATTTTCTAGGTTTACCAAACTTAGGGGAGATCCTCCTGATTTCCTTGGATCTCGTGTCGTTATCCCACGGATTAGACTAGGAGCTTCTATGAGCATGTGGGAATGTGGTTAGAGGGAGTGTAGGCATTGATTTTTAGGGTTTGGGTAAGTCTTAGTTAGTTATGGTAACTTGCTAAGAATAGGTCTTAAGGTGAGTTAGCTTGATGAGGTGTCTAAGTGAACTATATGTGTAGATATTATTTAGATAAGATATTTAAATAATAAATATAGTGAGGGTAAAGCATTAATTTAATTTATTTAATTAAATTAATACTAGTGTGGTGAAGGGGGCCATGGCTAGGTGAAAGTGATGAAGGGTACTTATATGTCAAAGGACGAAGGGGGAGTGTGACCTAATTTTAGTGTCTACACCTTGCCCTCGAGGACTAGTTGTTTAATTTCCAAACCCTGTAAACCCTAGCTCTGTGATTTCCAAGATTTTGTGAACCCCATCTCCACAAATTCTAATTCTATAAACCCTAGCTCCACTCATTTGTGCCCTCACACTTCTCTCAAAGCTTCTACTTCCTCTTCTTGAAGGAGCTCCCCAACCGAAGGCTTCATGCACTCTTATCTAGTTTGCTTCACCACTCGATTTGATTCATCACACTCTTTGCTCTTCACACTTCGTCATTTAGCTCTCAAACGTAAAAATATCTCAAGAGGCAAGGTAACAATGAACTCGGTTATCTCCTTTTATAGCTTTTCTCAATTTAATTACTCCACTAACAACCACTTTTGTCTTTAAACACATGTTTTCACTTTTCCCACACTTTTTGTTTTAAAACACTTTTTCATTTTAAAGACGTTTTTAATTTCCTCCACACTTTTCACTTCCGTGCGTGTCATTCGTAACCTTGAGTTTTCTTTACTTCTTAGGTTGCATAGTCTTCCTTGTGATTTAACAAAAATGGAATTTATATTGCTAAATCCTAATATGCAAAGTCACATATGATAAATGAATGCTAAAGTACATATTTGACACAAGTAATAAGCGAGATAAATGTAAAACCCTAAGTGCAAGAGAGGGAAAGAATGACTTAGCTAGTTTGTGATATCCATGAAACCGATTTAGATTGCAAAACCGATGAACATGAAGGGAAAATCATCATAGCGAGCACAACAAAATTTGGAACTACTTGGATAATCCTAGAATAGGGTGCTTGACTGGGTTAGAGGTTCACGTTATCCAAATGTGCCCCTACTCATTTTGTGGCTAAATCCCTTTCATTCTTTCCTTCTATTGTGCCTCAGTCATAAATTTTTACTTTTTAAGCACTCAAAACCTTCTGGAAATGACACCATTGGATAGAGCTCTTTCTCAGCTTTCCAGAAAGGTAAAGTTTTCCTCCTAACTCCACGTATTTTTCAAGTTATGGCTTGGCGGAGTTTTTGTGGGAAATTTTCCCTTGCAAGGTCCGCAGCCAATCAGAACTCGCCACGTGTCCAGGTCAAAAATATCAAAGTGATCCGATTTTGGCCTGTTTTTTCCCTAAAACTTCAAATCGCCATAACTTTCGATCCAAAGCTTGGATTTTCACGTTCTTTATATCAATGGAAAGCTGGTGAAATTCTCTACAAGATTCCATGGTCAATTTTTAATTTTGGTTTAGTTTAGAGGGAGAAAATAAAAAACACTTCTGGTACGTGCCCATGGACAGAACTGACATTTCAACAACCAATTTTAATGCAAAATGGGTCGCATTCTTCTCCAGCATGGTCAAAAATGTCAGGGCATGGGTTTGTAAGGACCTCCATGCTGTTTTTAATGCATTTTGGTCAATGGGGAATGGCTCCCATGTTTTTTCACATTTTCTCTCTCCTGGGCTCGACCCATGCACTGTAAAAGCTAGATTTGGCTCATTTTTCAAAGGATGAACACCTTTTTGCACAACAAGCTTCTGTTTTCACCTTAAGCAAGTGATTTTGGAAGGATCAGACCTTCCAGGGATTGTAACAGGTCTTTCTGCCTCTTTGGTGTTGGAATACAAGGATTTTGATGTTGAAAATCACAATGCAGGCTCTGTGAATGCTTTCAGTCCTTTGCATGTGTTGTTTGCTTCATTTCAGACCTTTGATTACAGTTATCAACCTGTGCATGATGTTTTATGTTACAATTTCTGATTTGTGTCAATTTGCATGAAAAAAAAATGTTCACCACTCCTTTGGTGTATCACCCTTATTAGTTTAGTTTCAATTTTTACATCTCTTATCCCTGTCTCCTTGCAATCTAGGATAAAATTAGGATCTGAACCTCTACAGTTGTGCAAATATAGATCTAATCAGAGGAGTTTGAGGAACCAGCCTCTAATCTAGAGATTCCTCTCTCATCTTGCAAGTCCCACACTTGGAGAGAGGTTTCAATGTTGTGTAATCACACTGGATGCCCTGAACATCAACTTAGAACCTTGATTTGCATCCGGGAGTCTTTGTTGATTTGCAACAACAGGTTCCTAGGCACTAGATTCTGTTTATGGGCGCATGTGACTACAAAAGTAGTCGAAACCTGGTTTTTTTGGTGTCACAAGATGGTCACTGATAATCACTATTGGTCACTTTTATGTCACACTATGATCACATAATTTTGCATGTAACCTATAAAGATATGTTCACTGAAACCCTAAAAAATCAAATCCCAAAAAGAAAGATGTAATATGAGGAGTCGTATTGACGTCGACAATCACTCGCCTGAGTGAGCTTACGACCGAGCAATGCACTTCATCTCATAATCCATGTAGTTCTTGTGTGTGTTATATAATCATGCCCTAGGAATCCCTTGTACAATTGCACGTGATAGCGGGTGATAATTACATGTACCAATGTAAATATATGTGTGGATGACAAAATGAACTCCCCTTCCTATGAAGTGTATATAGAAAATGCAGTCCTTGTCCCTTGTATGGATGCATTTAATGGTCTTAGATGCCTTTGGATGCAACCTAGCTTTGTATTTATATTATTCCCTTGGTTGAATTTCGTAATTGACAAACCGTAAGGCCAACCCATAAGAAAATAATATGCGCACAAGATAAAATAAGCCCAAAAGAAGTGGGTAAGATAGAAAGAGGTTAGGGTGCACAAAAGGGATGAGGGCTCTTGGGTACTAGCGTCATGGCTGAGCACCAGTTGTCTGAAGCCATAAAAGATAAGAAAGTGAAATACCAACTGATTTGTATGGTATATAAGGCCAAAAAGAAGACAATAAACAATGCAAATAGGCCAACGATAACTTTCAATTACTAGTTTTCTCACTTAGGAATCATATGAATGCAAATATGATTTTAGGACCTAGAAATGTACTCAAGTGCATGATTTTGTGTCTACATTTTCCCCACTTTATGTTGTTAAGGGAATGCTCGATAACATAAAGTCAATAAGAGATGCATACTTGATAACCATGTAGAATGTGATGGCGATAACATGCCAAGGAGACAAGTGAAAGTGTGGAGTGATAACAATGAAGCATGCAAGCTAAGAAAGAGGAAGTGATCCTAGGGTGAAGCATATTGTGTTATACCATGTTATTGTGCGACACGGGGTTTTTATTGTTTCATATTGGGACGAACCTACAAAAGAAGACTGAAAGAGTAATCAAAGTCATGTATTATGAAAACTTTGTAAAAGTATGTAAATGTGTGTAAAATTAGTAAAAGGTGTTAATACTAATGTGGGAAAATATAATTGAAGAATTTTAGATATGTTTCTTTGAAAAGTAGAGATAAAATGAGATAAGAGCTAAAGGGAAAGGAGGAATACTTGTATATAGTCGAAGAAGGTGTGTGAGCATTGAATGTAGACCAAGATGATTATGAAGAGCTTCCCTTTGGCTAGGAGGAATGACCTAATATAGAACACAAGACCACAAAATAGGATTAAAACTATCGGTTGGTGGATTGCCTAGATAAATCTAGATGCGGGAAGTGGGGTGCTTCTTAGAAGGTTGTCAATCCACGTTTTAAAACAAGTTAATGCTTAATGAAGAACATGAAATAAAGAGGACCTAGTGTAGTTGTATGGTTTAGGAATCCTACACAAGAATAGTAAATCAAATCTAGTCTAATAAAGGCATATAAGACTAAATCTAAAGAAGGTGGTTAATGGTTCAAGGTCTGTAGGTATGATAGAGAGTGTTGCAGAGGTCTGGGTGAGGTTTTGGGAAGTTTTGAGAGGTTTTGGATATGTAAATTAGGTTGCTGGTTTGGAGGAAATTACTAGTCATAGAGATAAGTAGCGGTTGGGAGACCGATGTCGGTATTGATAATTAATCGACGGTTGGGTGACCGCGGTGTTGGCAGGGGAAATTGGGTAAAAATGTTAAAAATGGGTTTATGGGAGCCCTCTACAATTATAAAGATAGTTGGGAAGGTTTGGATGAGGTTGTGGGATTTTCAAGAAGACTCGGGAGTGATTAGATGAGGGTTTGGGCAAGGTATGAAGGTTCTTTGGGAAAATGGTTGGATGGAAGTGTTGTGAGGAGAGATCCGGGTATGGAAAAAGTTTGAAAGAAGTAGATAACGATTATCAACTAATATTTTAAAACCAATGACGAAGAAGAAATATACTTACTTGTGAGATCGAGATAAATGGCAGGGGGTGGTGATAGTTACTGTAAGGTGGTCCCAAATGAATGCAGTAGTGATATGAGGGCATGGTGCTTCCCTGTAAATGCACTAGAGATCTAGATCAATCTTTTGATGAGTGGTGTGGTGTCGAGCATTATAAGGGTCTTAGGTATGTTGCAAGATCATTGGAACACTTGAGAGTCGAGGATGCAAAGTTATAAGAGCCGAAAAACAAGATTGAGAACATGAGTAAAGAGTTAGAAAATCCTATTTAAGGAAATTGACGATGGTTAGGTGACCGACACCGCCAAGGAACAACCGGCGTTAGTTAGGGAGAAAAGGTCCAATTTGCTAAAAATAGCTCGTTTCTTCCTAATTTTGGTGTGATTGAGAATTGATTTCAGGTCAAGAGTGTGGAATGGCGCTAAATGGAGTGGGAAGTTGGTTAGAGGAGTGATAGGTCATTAAGGTTAGGATTAGAATAGGTCCTAGTTAGTTAGAGGGAGTGGGGACTTAGTCTTAGGTAATTAATGGGGTTGGAAAGGGTCTAGGGTGAGGTGGGTAGGTGAGGTAGATAATTAACTTAATTTTGTTAATTAAATTAATTAAAATATGTGCAAGTAGGCATGGTTAGATGTATGTTGAATTAATTAATTGGAAGGGGCTTAGAGGGTGTGACCCAATTTTGGTGTCTACATTTTGCCCATTTTTGTCACGTAGCTTGTATTGATAAGTGGCGATGATAAAAATAGAAGTGGTTGCCCCATGTATGGGTGAAGGCGATCCCCCTCAAATCAGAACTCGATGAAGTGAGAGGTTGAATTGGTGATGGGTTTGATAAAGTGGTAGGTGATGAAAAAGGAGGTAAGGTGTGGGTATAGGCTATGGTAATATCGGTGTGGGTAACATGTGGGGTAATTCAAATGCACACACGTATAAAATGTGACAAGGCACTTGGTTGAAGAGCTCACAAAATCTACATTTTCAAAGGTCGATATTTTATCTAAACACGGTTGATGTGGTCCAGGTATCCAAAGTATAGGATATGGTCTTGAAATACAATGAGGCTAGGTGTAGGAACAAGCATTAGGTGGGTTCCAAAGCACCAAAAGGTTTGGGATGGTCAAGATAAACATCACGACATCAGGTAAGGAAAGGTTAGTAGGCTAAACAATATGAGTAACATCATTGTAAGGTACAATGAGTAAGCAAATTTGAGTGTCAAATAGGTGAGGTCAGTGTGGGTATATAGGTAAGGCCGTGAGTAAGGACAAGGTGTAGGCAGAAGATGCCCCAAAGTATACTGAGGTCTAGGGTAAGTAATAAGGCTTTTAGGTGATCTTGACAGGCTAGGATAAGGCTTTGGTAGCAATAAAATGACATCTTGCATCAAAAATTTGGGCAAATTAGGTATAATGGGGTTAGGCGGGGTGTGATACTAGTTGAGGTTGAACTAATTCCGGTAAGGGTAATTTGACGCCTTATCACCCAGACACGACCTAACCTACGTCGATCAGAAAATTTAGGTTTAAAACGGGAAAACCGGGTGAAAAAGGTTTCATTTGTGCATTTCTAAATTTAGAAAATGACAAGAGAGAGTGTTTTTATGAGAACAAATACAAGTATAGGTAGGAGGTTGAGTTGGTGAGTTGTGAGTGGTTTATAGGAGTGGAGTTTGCAGGCCCACGAGATCTGTACAAATGATTGGATTGGTTGAGATTTGAGAGGTTGATTTAGACATGACAGAGGTAGGAGAGGGCACAGGAGGACCTCCAGTACAGAGACTGGACATCCCACCGTGGAAATGGAGCCAAGTAGAGGTAGGATTTGAGCTCCATTTGTGTTTTTGGGAAAAACTAAGGTAGAAAAATGAAGAATTTAGATTTTTAAATTTGATTTGAAATTTGGTTAAAAGTGGGTGAAATTAGATATGGGGAGGGCCAAAACTAGTTTAATTAGGTGGGAAAATTAATGTAGAGGTGATTTGGGGTGGTTTGGGTAGTTAATTTAGGTGTTTTAGTTAAATTTTTGAAAATGGGGATGTGGGGGTTCAGCCCTAGGGATGAATTAGTGACCGGCGTCAATCGGGCTTCGACCGATGTCGGTAAACTAGTCGACGTCGGTGGGGTCAAATGGGGACCGATATCGGTCGGGGTGACCAATGTCGGTCACTATAAAAAGTGACCAAGGTTGGAAAATAAATAAATTGTGGAAGTGGAAAAGTAAAGGAGGGTTAGGTTAGGTTTATTTAGGTAGACATTGATGGGTTAAGGTTAATATAGGTAGGAATGGATGGGTTAGGGTCAATTTAGGTAAGAATGGGTGAGTTAGGTTGAAGTGAGGTAGAAAGAGGTGTAATTAGGGTCAATTTAGGTAAGAATGGGTGATTTATGTTGAAGTGAGGTAGGAATAGGTAGGTTTAAGGTAAAGAGGTGGGCAAGCTAAGAAAGACGGAGGTAGGTATTGGGGTGGGCGAAGGTCAAATAAATGAGAAAAAGTGACAATTGATTAACATGTTTGAATGGTGATGATGTAGGAAAGACAAAGTAGTTGACCATGTGAGATAGGGTGCCTCCTCTTTTGGAAATGAGATGTATAGGCATGGTTTGATTTAATTTCCAAGTTATTGATATTATGGAAATTAGATTATGATGTATATGTGTGATGTATGGTTTGTTTTGAGTTAATTTCTAAGTTATTGTTTTTATAGAAATCAACTAACTAGGGTTTTTGGTTATGGGGGAAGAAAGGTGGGGGAAAAGAGTGGCCGAGCTAACCTTCGAGGGCCCCATGCCCTCGAAGTGCTGCCTACATATCCCTTGCGAAAGGGGCCTCAGGCCGATGTAGTTCTCCCTTAAACTAGGGAAGAATGAGATTAGATTAGGTAAGTTGAGTAGGTAGGTTGGGTAGGTAGGTTGGAATAAGTTGGTTGGGTAAGGTATGTTTGAAAATAGGCAAGGTTGAATGTTGAATAGGTAATAGGAAAGGTAAAGTAAGTGTAGGTATAGATGGTGGTGTTATGATTGAGTCCATTTCAATGGTCTTGTCCTATTTGAAGAAACAATAAGTAAACAAATAAGAAAAGAAAAGAGGTAGCATGCCCATATTTGGCAAGGACCATAGGTTTCATACCCCTAGACTTATTAAACATAAGTCCCTAGATACATTGCATGAGCGATAGGTCCATAGGTGAAAGAAGTTGTGTGATCACAATGTGTAGAATACATGCCATGTCCCTTGAGTGGATAGGAGAAAATAAACATAAGGTAGGGTGAAGGGGTTTGTTAAGTATAACCTTATTATGGGACAACATGCCCCTTCTACAAGATACCCAAAACTAGAATAGGCAAGTCCATGACCAAAAGTTTGTATTTTTCTTGACTTTTTATTTTTTTTTGCTTTTTTACATGTATAGATTGATCGATGCGGGAAGTCTATATTGGGATAAATAAGTTCTCCTTGAGGTCTTTATGAAGTTGATCGATGTGGGAAGCTCCAGAATTATTTTTATTTGAGAGATACAATTAGTCTTCTTTTTATTAGATAGACTAAGTGTAATAGGTGGCTAACTTTTTATAGTTGTCCTTTGAGGGAGTAGTCTACTTATAACAGCACAGAGAGAGAAAGATAGATGTCCTTTTTGAGGGAATCATCTATTTGCAAGAATTTTGACTCAAGGAGTAGATTTTTGTTATCCCATATATTTTGTATTTTTGGACTTGAAGTCATGGACAAGACTATAAAGGAGTATAGGATTATTTTATGAAGGGAAAAACCATAGCACAAAAAGGTTAGCTATGAAATAGGGGTTTCAAGTGACGAACGACCATGGGATTCCATCTTGAAAAGGATGAAAATTATCCATGAGAATCATGCCATGAGTAGAGTCATGGTACTTATATTTAAGACAAGGCTGAAAGGGTGACAAATAATCACACAATTCTATTTGAGTTGTTGGTCCTTAAAAGAGGTAAGTGAAAGGAAAGGTTTTCTCAAGGGATGAGTATATAAGTGACATAAAGTGATGTAGTACTTTATTCAATAATAGAATGGTTGAAGATGTAAAGAATTAAGGGGCTCAAGTTTATGTTTACCTTCAAGAGAGGATAAATGATAAGCACCTGATCCATAGGCATGGGTAACGATATAGGGTCCAAGCCAATTAGGAAAAACTTGCCCCATTTACTTTTCTTGACTTTGGTTACATGTTGGTTTTCCTTGAGGACAAGATCACCAACCTTGAAGGTTCATTCATGAACACATTTTTCATAGGCACACTTGATGCATTTTTGGTATATTTGAAGGTGGTCTAGAGCGTTTAGATGGCATTCGTCTAGTAACTCAAGTTGTGCTAAACATTCTTAGTGGAAATCATTATTAGAGAGGATATCTTTAAGTGATATATGAAGAGATGGAATTTGGAATTCAAGAGGTAGGACAACCTCGTATCATAAACCAAAGAGAAAGGTGTGGCATTGGTAGAGGTATGAATGATTGGTATGATAAGCCCATAAGGAGAAAGGAATGTATGTGTGCCAATCCTTACCAGTGTCGTTGATGAATTTCATAAGAATTTTTTTGAGGTTTTGTTGGAAGATTTGGCTTGGCCATTTTTCTATGGGTAATAGGGTGAAGAGAAACTGAGTTGAATGCCAAAGTTGTCACATAGTTTGTGTAGGGTTTTATTTTTGAATTATTTTCCATTATCAGTGATAAGGTGATGAGGAACACCAAAATGACAAATGATATGATGATTGATGAATTCCACGATCTTTTCAGCTTTGGTAGAAATGAGAGGAACAACCTCCACCCATTTTGTGTAGTATTCGGTCACTATGATGATCCATTGATGATGTTGAGAAGAATGAGGGTTAATCTCTCCGATGAGATCCAAACCCCATTAAGAGAAAGGCCAAAAGTATCGGTGACTTGTAAGGCATGACTTGGGGTATGATGAAGGTTAGCATGTTATTGACACTTTAAACAAGCTTGACATATTCACAAATAGATTCTTGGTTAAGGGTTGGCTAGTAATAGCTAAGGTAAAGGATACGTTTAGCAACGATGAGGCCACTGAAATGTCCACCACAAATCCCATCATGGATTTATTTGATGGTGTATGGAATTTCAGAACTAGTAAGGCATCTAAGAGGATACCATCAAATCCACATTTGTAGAGAAGACCCCCATGATGACATAATGAGAGACACTTTTTAGGAAGGCTCATCTTCCATTGTGAGTGAGATCTGGAGGCATAATTGAAAGGGAGAGATAGTCAATGAACTGCTTATACCAAATATCACGTGGGTGGTTTGATTCTTCCCATAAAATTCATGTCGTGAATAAGATAAGAGGGTGACTGTAACCATTGTATTGTGACAAATATTTTAGAGTCTGAAGGTGAGGCAGGTATTTTTGAGGTGAGGCAAGCCATGGTATCTACAAATTTATTAGTGGATCGCGAGGTGGTTTGAATGAGATAGGTGTCAAATGTGGTCAAAAGTATGTTGACATGATGTTTATACTTTTGAAGGACCTCATTATGAAATTGGTATAAACCATTGACTTGGTTCACAACCAATTGAGAATCACCAAAGATATTAATGGTTTTAACATCTAAAGCTATGGTAGTTTGAAGACCTAAGATAAGTGCTTCATACTTGGTGATGTTGTTGGTACAGTTGAAATTGAGTTTGAAGGATAAAGGCATAGGCTCACCATCAAGAGGAATGAGGATAACCCCTGCGCCACCCCCACATTGACATTTAGAACCATCAAAGAATAAGGTCATTTGATAAATGGTGTCATCAAGGGAGAGAGTAATGATAGATTCATCAGAAAATCAAAGTTAGAAGATTGATGTCTAGGAAGAGGAGCATCATCAAGCTGATTGGCAATGGTTTTTCCCTTGAGAAACTTTTGATGAATGAATTCTAGGTCTAAGTTTGCAAGGAACATGAGCCAATGTGAGGTGCGTTGATGTTGGTAAGGTTTAGCATACATGTAATGTAGAGGGTTGGTGTTGGTGATGATGAAGGTTTTGTGGTTAAGTAGGTAGTGGATGAAGTTTTAGTAGCCACAAAAGACCAAGGCTAGGAAGAGATTTTTAGTGTGAGTATACCTAGTCTCATAGTCTAAAAGAGTACAAATTATGTAATAAACCACTTGCTCCCTGTGTTTCTCATCATGATGAGCAAGCATGACACCCAAGGAATGATTAGTGGCATAAATGTAGAGGTAAAAAGGTTTGTCATCTTTAGGTGGGATGAGCATAGGTGGTTGAAGAAGGTATTTCTTCAACACTTCAAAGGCTTTGTGGCACTCATCATTCCAATTGAAGGAGACATCCTTTTTAAGAAGATGATGAAAAGGGTGACATCAGTCAAAAGTTGGGAAATAAAGTGTCGAATGGATTGTAATTTTCCTTGTAAACTACGAAGTTATCAAGGTTAGTAGGTGGAGGCATCTTGAGAATAACCTTGATTTTGGTGGGATCGACTTGATGCCCCTCAAAGAGATGATGAAACCAAGGATTTTTTTCCAGAGAGATGGAAAAGACACACTTCTTTGGTTGAAGGTGAACACAATATTGGATGAGATGATCAAAGATGACCTTAAGAATTAGGAGGTGTTCAAGCATGACTTTTGGACTTACCGAGGAGGTCATCAACATAATCCTTCAATATGTCATGCATGATATCATGGAAGATATAGGTCATAACATGATGATAAGTCGCACCAACATTTTTCAAGCCAAAGGGCATGACGTGATAATAAAAGGTCCCCAAGGGGTGATGAAGGTGGTTTTGTGTTGATCTTCAGAGTGAGTAATATTTGATTATAACCCAAGAATCCATCCATAAGAGATAACATCTCATGGCCGGTTGTAAGATCAACAAGTTGGTTGATGCTAGGTAGAGGAAATTCATCCTTAGGGTAGGAAAGTTAAGGTCATGGAAGTCCATGCAAATGTGGAGTCCCCTATCACTTTGGTGACAGAACAATGTTAGAAATCCATTATGGATAGTCAATGGGTATAATGAAGGAAATAGAAAGGAGGCATTGGAGTTCTTCTTTTACAAGAAGGAAATGCGTGATGCATTTTTCATAGCTTCTGTTTCACAAGTTTGGCATTGGGGATAGTCACGATGTTGTGGACCATGATATTAGGGTCAATACTGGGCATATCGACATAAGACCAAGAAAAAGCATTGCTATGATCTCAAAGGAAAGAGGTGAAGGCTTTTTATTCAGAAGAATCTAAAGATTGGCCTATCTTTAGAATGTGAGGGTCATCTGAGTGTGAATGTTGATCTCTATGGTCGATTCATTCAACATGGTTTGTGTCTCTAGAAGGTAATGACCAGTGAATGTAAGAATCTTCGCACCTAAATAGGTGAGAATAGAATCATCATCCTGACATTGAATGACATTGATAGAAGGTGTTTCATCATCTAACATGTCAGGATAAAGAAGAGGAAGGGAAGAGGGCACCTCGCCATCATGTTGATAGGTCAGAGGTCCCAAGGAAACAATGTTCATGAAAAAAAAAAAGTTAAGAGGGATGGATTCTAGATCCATGGACTCGTGGGTGAAGGTGGTGCAATAGGTGAGGAAGGTGGGGAAGTGAAGAGGGATTTTCATCCTCGATGAGTGTAACATAAGCCTTCTTAGGAGGAGGTTATGAAGAAAAACCAAGTCCACAATGGTCCTTGTGTTTTTGGGTGGTGCAAGGTATGACTATGTGTGAACCTGCTCATAAAGACCAAATCCAAAGCCCTTCCAAGCACATTGATGAAGAAAAGTGTGGGTGAAGTGGTGGTTGGTGAGGTATTAGAAATCGGATGAGAAAGGTCAGGTTTGGGTAGGTGGTTTAGGAGAATAAGAAGAAGTGTCTAGTCCCCATATGTCAAGTTGGTGCAAAGGTGGGGAGGACCATATGGAAAAACCTCTCTCTCCTACATGATGGTCGTAATGTGGGTGTTGGTGAGGTTTCATACTCCTGAGGAGTAAGGAAGGTGTTTATGTTGTATAAGTGGTATTCCCCAAGGAAAGGTGTTGAAAAACACCTACCAAGGGATCATAGGTCGGGACTTGAGTAATGGGAATGGATGAGCTACTCAAAGCCTGAGAAGGTGGGGTATCAATTGATGGTGAAATAGATGTGTTGGTAGATGGGCTAGTTGTGGAAGTTACGGCAATGGAGAGGATGGATGGGTTGATTGTGGAAGATGTAGTGGTAGAAGTGGTAGATGAGTAGTAGAATATGTAAAAAGATAGTAAGTGGTAGAGATGAGGCATCAAAGAAGAGGAAGATGAAGTGGTAGGGGTGGTAGATACCTTGACTAGAACAAGGACATCATTTGGGTCGATAAAGCATGTTAGTTTTAAAAGGGAAGGATCCACCTTAATGGTGTAGGGTGCCCTTCATACTCAAATTTTATGCAACGATGAAGGGTTGAAGTGACACACCCCATAACATGAATCTAGGGTCAGCCAAGCAACAAGTTATATTGAAATTCCCCCTCAAGAACATAGAATAGTTTAGGACTAGTGCGGGGACCCATGCAGATGTGGAGGATGATGGTGCCAAGGGTAGAAGTCAAGGCATCATTGAAAGAACACAACATAACAGGGTTTTTATGCATGTAATGGGTGGGTATGTAATTGTTCATACACACGGAAGAAATGATATTGATGCTAGAACCTCCATCAATCATAACACATCAAACAAGTATCATTGATGTAGGTGGTGATGAAGAGAGCGGGATCAGGATCATTTGATTGTAGAGGGGAAATCTGGAATCATCAAAACTGATAAGGTGGAAAATTGAGGAGAGGAAATGGGTGCAGAAGTTTGAGGTGGAGTAGTTAGGGAAGCCACATGATGAGGGGTAAAGATGGTGGCCACAGTGTCAGGATCATTGGTGGAACCTCGATAGATTGCAAGACCTCAATGAGGGCCTGATGATGAGACTCGAGAGGTTTGAATCAAGTCATACAAAGACATCTTCAAAGGAGATTGATGAAATTTTTAATCATAGTATGATGTGTGTAAACTCCATCGAGAAATAGGATAAGCCCCCTATGGATGGTTACCTTGGGGGAAGGTGCAAGATGGTGGAATGGGGTGAAGATGTGTATAGATGGGCTACCAATTTTCTCTTTTCCTTTATCTTTCTATGATTGAGTGGCTACTTAAACCATGTTTATTTCAAAGATTGGAGGAGGAAAAGGGTGTGGGAGGTGGAGATGAAGGATGCTAAATAGATATAGGATAGGTTGTGTGGTAGCAGGTGAAGGAGGAATGGAAGTCTCCTCCAATAGGTCATCTTCATCAAAGAGACCATTTGAAGTGCAGAGTTGAAGGAGAATTTTTTTTTAAGGCCTTACAAATTTTGACATCATGCCCTGGTGAGTGATGATATGCACAAATTTTGGATTCATCAAACCTGTTGGTTTGGGTTTGAGTGGGTCATAAGGCTTAATGGGTGGTAATGTGATAGCGGAGGTTTCTAACAATCTAGTGAGGATGTTAGAATAGGATCCTGCCAATGGATCACAATGGGAAGTCAAAGTGGGTTTGGATGAAGGTGTGGATGATTTTTGTGAAAGAGGTGGAGTTGGGGGTTGAGTTTGGTTTAACTACCTTTTTGGTAGGTAGTGTGGTTTTTGGTTTTAGGTTGCACCTTCTTGGGTAAAGGTGTTGGAGTAGTGTGCAAAGAAGAAGGGGATGCAAAAGGTGTAGGTGTGTGAGTCAACCAAGGTGATAATGGAGGTGTGGGTAAGATCATGGTTAAGGGTAATGTAGAAGGTGTAGGTAAAAGAGAAGGTAAAGGCGTGGGTGATGAAGAAGGTGTGGGTAGAATAAAAGATCGAGGTGAAAGGGTGTGGGTTGCTTCACTTTAATTTTTCCTTGGGGAGAGGTTGTTTGACCAAGGTCGATGGATGTGGGCCTAAGATTGATGGAAGAGGCGAAGGTGAATAAGAAGGCATGTAGGAGAAACTAGGGTATGAGGCTTAAGAGGTTGGGTCTTCCTCTTAGGTGTGGGAATAGACTTGGTGGTGGTTTGTGAAGAGGTGGTCAAATCTATCTTCACAGGGGATGGACTAGACTAGGCATCAAAATAAGACCCCCAATGTAGTGGTAGGTTTAGGTGTAGGTGAAGGTTTAAGTGTGGGTGGAGGTTTGGGGTGTGAGGTGAAGGTTGGGGTGAAGATTTGAGGTTGATGAAGGAAAGGTTGATAGGACATATCGAGTGTGATAAATTTTGTTGTCTTAAATACTTTAGGATAGATATCATTGAAGTATCTTAGGACAACATCTACATTTGGGTGGACACTAGGAGTCGAAGGCACCCCAAAGTGTGGAGTAATCAACATACTCTAAGTGATCACCAAATGAGAGAATGGCATAGAGGTAGAGGAAGATGATGATGACTTGGTGGTAATCCCTGTGAAGAATTTGAGGTTTGTGAGACATGGAAATTTTTGGCTTCTGACTCTATAGGTAGAAGTGATGTAAGAAGGTTGACAGGATCTTGGAAGACCCGGGAGAAGCATCACTTATAAGAAGAGGATATAAAAGTGGCTCCTCTATGGGTCGAGGAGGGGGAAAGGTAGGTGGTGTAGACTCTTCCTTAGGTAGAGAAGAGGATAAGATAGGATCTTCCATGGGTAAGCATGTGCAGTAGTACGGGCTCCTTGATAGTGATGGAGGGATAAGTGGGGTAAGCTCTCATAGATAGTAGGAGTAGTAGTGAGGTAGGCTACTTAGTGGTGGGTAAAAAAGTGGGTAGGTAGGCTCCTCCATGGGTAGAGGAGTAGGTGAAATAGGATCCTCCATGGGTAGAGAGCTCACACAAGAATTTCCTCAATGGATGGGATGGGAGGAAAGCGAGTAAGGGATGTATCTATGTGTCAAAGATGGCATGGACCTCGTGAACATTGGTGTCATTACTAGAGGTCTCACCATCCTTGGTTTGATGAAGGGGTATGGTTTGGAAAAGGTTTCTTAAAGACCTAAAGGTTTTGATTTTTCCAATGTGTTAGGGTTTTCTAAGATGAGATCTCCATTATCTAACATTTCTAGACAATGTTCTTGAATGTTTTACAATTTCATCACTATGTCCCCTAACATGGTGATAGTTATAGTAATCATTCTCCTTATACCATGTGGGTAGAGGATGGGAAGGGTCAAAACCAGTATGTGGTTTGACAGTGGAAGGGTGATGGCTCCCACTTTTAACAAATTTTCCAACATAGAGGAGTAAGGTTCTCTCTTATGGGGGTATAACATTTTTTGTTCATACTTGTACTGGAAATTTTGAATAGGGACAAATTAGAAGGAGGTTTCAGTTGGTTTGATGATGAGAGGGGTTGGATTTCAGACCACCACATTGGTAGATCCTTTTGCCTTAGAATGATTGTTGGAATGATTTTTTGTGGTTTTAGAAGAAGAAGAGGAGTCATTTGACCTAAATGAAGCATTCTTGTTGTAACTTAATATTTTCCTCTTCAAGGGCACATGGATCTCTATCTTTCGAGCCATGGTGAATGCCTCATCAAACATTTGGAATGTTTGTACCTAAAGAGTTGGGGAAATGTGCTGACACAAGCCCTAGTGAACAACTCTATCATCTTGGTTTGTGGAAGTTGAAAGGTGAGTGATTAATGAGACCCCACCAACAGTGTGTGAAAAGTCAATGATAGACTCATCATCATACTGATGAATAGAGTATAAATCAATCATGGAGACCTTCTTAGAGATATTGATGGAGAAGTGGTCAAGGAAGGCTTCTTCTAACTGATTGAAGAGAAGATTGAGTGCTTAGGTAAAGCATTATACCAATCTAAGAGAAGGTCCTATCAAGGACATGGGAAAGGTCCTAAGGAGCAAGGCATCATCGTGAGATCAAATAATAAATGTGTTTGAATGATCACAAATGTTTTTTCAGATATTCCTTGATATTAAATTGATTGAACTTAGGCATCTCCCAATGTGCGGGATAAGGATGAATGGGTATAGATGGATGAATAGGCTCATTACATATTTCATCGTAAGTCAAGGCATTATGAGAGCCGAAAAAGATGCTTCAAGGGTCTACATCTTATCCATCATCATATTTATAAGATCCATTGTAGGATTTGATTGAGGGATGCCCCCATGGTATAAGGGGGTGGATGAGGTAGATAAGTCATAGATAGACACACCAGTGTATGGTGGTGTCGAATAAGAAAACTGTGATGGGGGTATGTAAGAGGGAATAGATGATGAAGGCATGTACCTGAATAAGAAGTAGAGGTGATGGGTGGTTATTGAGGTAGGGTATAGGTGGGAGGAACTTGTGTGAAGACCCTCAGTAGCAATAGGTGGAAAATTTTGGGGTATGGAAAGGACCAGGTTCTGGAAGGGGTATGAGATGTCGAAGCGAATGGTGGTTGAGAAGCAATGGGTACATGAGGTGTTGATGATGTGGGTATCCCTACACTAAGAGTTGTAGATGATGGTAGAGTGTAAATGTCAAAGGGGGCATGACAGACGCCAAAGTGATGATAGATGTCGAAGTGCGATAAATATCAAAAATGTAGGGATGATATGAGAAATAACGGGCCGTGAGGTGGGAGAAGATAATGCTACACTAGTGTTGGCTGATATAAAAGTGGGACAAGAGTGGGAGAAATGGAGGTAGGCATTCTGAACATGGGATGACTGAAGATGACCCGATGAGTCATGGGGTGGAGGAATGGGTGAGGTAATACTACAAGGATGTAGTATTATGATCAAGGAATTTCATGAATTCCTCATCACCTATGGGTATAGTGGTAGAAGCAGTGGGGTCCATGGGTGAAGAAATGGAAGGTGGTGAAGGGATGGGAGGTAGTAGCTAATGGACGAATGGACATGAAAAACTAGGGCGTTGGCTTGTTGGTGAGTCAAAACCATGTGAATGATGGAAAAATAGGTGGTTTGAGCTCTGAAAATGCTACAAAAACATAAAAATAAAAGACGGGAAGAATATGAAGGATAGAAATAGGTTGTTTGTTTTTGATAAAAATAAAAAACATAGAGACCGATATCAATTGGGTAACTAGTGTTGGTTAGGTAAGAAGACCGATGTGGTCATTTTGGATCGATGCCAGTTATTGTGGATAACCAAGAAATTTGAAAATCTAGAGAAGAAAAGTCTAAAACAGGTGAAACTAGGTTCTGTTAAGTGGTGACAAGAGACTCATAAATTGTTTATTAGAAGAAATAAAACACAAAAAGAGGTGAATGTGAATAAATGATGTTTTTTTGAAAAGAATATCAAAAATAGAGGTAGACTGATACCAATTAATTAACTAGTGCCGGTATGATGAAGGAACCAATGCCACTCGTTAGACTGATGCCAGTTACTGAGATTTTTGAGAAAATGAAGAAATTTTTTGATTTGGAGTGAATTAAGTCAAAATAAAGCCAACCTAGAAGTTGTGTATGCAAAAAGATGTCCTATCACACTAAAAAGAACCAGAATACACCAGTTGTGATTGTGGAGTGTGAAAGAAAAGAAAAAGTGATGAATCATCCTCACAACTCAAAATGCAATTCAATCAAGCAAAAACTAGCAAAACACATAAATCCTAGGTGTCATATTTTAGTGTTTAGTGGCTTATGCCTTTTAAAACGAATATGAATGAAATAGAGTTTTTGGATAATGAAGGTGCCCTATAAGCAATCTATGGCTGGTTTTAGGTTAGTTTTGGATAAAGTGTCCTCGATATACCTTTCGGTATGTGAGGTCCAAGCTCTGATATGAAAAATTGACCATAACATCGTGTGGGGCCCACCATCAATGGGTTGTTAAATCCTTGACAAATTCTTCCGAAAGGGAAATGTTTAAGAAATGTGTAAATTGTGTAAGTGGTTTGACTTGGGAGTGTGTGCACAAATGTGAACTACGCTTAATCCAATCCAATCACCAAGTGGTCATGACCTCCAATATGTGATTGTTAATTAAATCTATGTGATCTAATACAACACTCAAAAGATGAAATGCATAGATTTTAAACCCAAATTGAAAATGATATTCGATGTAGAAAAAGAGAACAGAAGAGGAATGCTCTTTCACTAAATGTAATACAAAAGAAAAGAAGAAGTGTTCTTTTTAAGCACCAAAGGACAAATTTATTTTAGACAAATAGAAAGAAAATAAGATTTCTAGGAGATATTTAGTGTGAAATTTTTCAGAAAGAAACAAACACACAAATGCACCCTATATGAACAATGAAAAGAACCCACAAGATGGGGTCCCACCGGGCATGCCAAAATGTTTCACCGCAAAGTAGAGATAAAACAGATAAGAGGTAAAAGGTGAGGAGGAATACTTATATATAGTCGAAGAAGGTGTGTGCGTGTTGAATGTTGACCAAGATAATTGTGAAGAGCTTCCTTTGGCTAGGAGGAATGACCTAAAATAGAACACAAGACCACAAAAGAGGATTAAAAATATCGGTTGGTGGATTGCCTAGCAGAAGCTAGATCTAGGAAGTGGGGTGCTTCCTAAAGATATCAATCCAGGTTTTAAAAAAGTTAATGCTTAATAAAGAACATGAAATAAAGAGACCTATTTTAGTTGTATAGTTTAGGTATCCTACACAAGAATAGTAAATCAAATCTAGTCTAATAAAGGCATATAAGACTAAATCTAAAGAAATTGGTTGATGGTTCAAGGTCTGCAGGTATGACAGAGAGTGTCAGTAGGGAGGTTTGGGAAGTTTTGAGAGGTTTTGATAGGTAAATTAGGTTGTTGGTTTGGTGGAAATTACCTGTCATAGACTGGTATCGGTTGGGTGACAAATGTTGGTATCGGTTAATGTAATTAACTAACACCGGTTGGGTGACCGGTGTCGGTAGGGGTAATTAGGTAGAAATGTTAAAAATGGGTTGATGGGAGCTCTCTGTAATTACAGAGAGTGGGAAGGTTGGATGAGGTCATGGTATTTTCGAGAAGACTTAGGGGTGATAAGATGAGGGTTTGGGCAAGGTATGAAGGTTCTTTTGAAAATGGCTAGATGGAGGTGTTGTGTGAGAGATCCGGTATAAGAAGAAGTTGGAAAGAAGTAGATAACGATTAATAACTAATTTGTTAAAACCAATGACAAAGAAGAATATACTTACTTGTGAGATGGAGATAAAAGTAAGGTGGTGGTGATAGTTGTAGAATAATGTGGTCCCAAAAAAATGCAACAATGGCAGGAGGGCACGATGCTTCCTATAAGTGCAATGGAGATCTAGATCAATTTTTTGATGAGTGGTGTGGTGTCTATATGTTATAAGGGTCTCGGTATGTCACAAGATCTTTGGAAAATCGAGAGTTAGGATGCAAGGTCGTAAAAGCTAGAAAAAAGATTCAAAACCCGAAGCAAAGAGTTAGAAAATCATATTTAAGGAACCGATTGGTGGTTAGGTGACCAACATCAATTGAGGAATAACCGACGTCATTTAGGAGAAAAGGTCACTTTACTAAAACTATCCCATTTCTTCCCAATTTTGGCGTGATTGAGATTTTGATTCGGGTCAAGAGTGTGGAATGGCGCTAAATCGAGTGGGAAGTTGGTTAGAGGAATGATATGTGATCAAGGTTAGGATTAGAATAGTCGTAGTTAGTTAATGGGAGTTAGAGGGAGTTAGTCTTAAGTAATAAATGGGGTTGGAAATGGGTTTTAGCGTGAGGTGGAGAGGTGAGGCAAATAATTAACTTAATTTTGGTAATTAAATTAATTAAAATGTGTGTTAATTGGAAGATGCTTACAGGGTGTGACCCAATTTTGGTGTCTACAATATCCACGAATTAACAATTGAGGATTATAGATTATGATGTGTAGACACTAAACAAATGTTTACATATGCATATAATAGTTAACATATCATAAATGAAAGCAAATAACAATAGCTAAAAGTAAATGAGATAAGAGATACCATTAAGTGGAGAAACTGAAGGAAAAAAATCCACCTTGAAAAAATAATGTCTTATATCAAGAGTTTATCAAACTTTCACCCAGCACTTCCACTTCACTCCTCGTCCCCAATAAACACTAGTAGAATATTGTCTCATTGTATGATATCTTGCATAAGTAGCTAAACATAGATCAATCGGTCTATATATTCATTAACCAAGTAAGATCACCAAGTAGTCCAGTCCATGAGGGATCATCCTATTTATATAGGATGGGTGAGCGGTTATACCACTCCACTCTTTAGCTATGAAGACCGACTAAGATTATTAAAAATAATCTTTAAGATAGGGGTTGTCTAAGTGGCAGTCCACCAAATGGTATCCCCACTTGACATTAACACCCCAACACTCCCCTTAATGTTAAGTGGGGAAAAAAAAATAGACATGCCAACTTTACCTTTTTCTACAAAAGGATTTATAGATCCTTGAATCAATAATAGTGATTTAGGCTATAATGCAAACAAGGGAAATCAACAAATCTTCCCATACATAAATTCTTAAGACAAATGCTTTACATATGAAGACTTACAACAAATTATGGATGTAGTCTCTAATCACTTCTTGCCTCAACAACTAATCCCAAATGCGTGGGCATATCATCCATTTTAGCCTAGAAGCTCACCCGAGGCACACACAGGCACCGAGCCCCTCCTTTATGTGAGCTTCATGAGAATGTTCTTTCTTAGCACAAGGATGTAATATAACCAGAAAATAAGTGCATCCATTCATGGAATTTAAGATGTAAGCATTAACTCGGCCTAATGCACTGAGCATAAAAAAACATGATCAACTCAATGAAAGTAGAATAAACCATGAAATAACATCAAGAAAACCCATAACATGCATATGAACATAAGGAAAATACACAGATCAAGACCCATCACATGAGTGTTTTAGAATCACTTCATTATATTTATTATCCAAAATATGGTAGCCAAGATTACATTAAAAGAGTCTCATTCATGGAAATGTTCACACTAGTAGAGCTTTCTTTACATCACAGAGCTCACCATTACACATTACACAATATTGCTATATCTCTCACTCCCTATCCTTTCTTACTTCTACCTCCATCCTTACTTATCTCTCTCTCTCTCTAGAAAACCATCCATTCTTAGAGAATAATAATCAACCTTCCCTCTTAACCACTCATCATTATTACCTGTAAAAGCCTGAAGGAATCAATTTATGATTGCTCTACCACTACCTAGGAATATGCCGATGTCACCATGCATTTCCCTCAATTAAGTTCCTTTAGCATGCATGTGCCAACTAATCCTTAACAACCTCAAATCCTTATCCTTTCATGATAACCATATTGATGCCTTGGAATATCCTTTCCTTGAGCTACAAGTCTCCATGGCTTATCCACATATGTATCTGGTCACTTTTCTGTTTTCTCCCTACGTGTGTCTTTTCCTGTTGTCTAAAACTCACTAAGTCCCAAATCCATCCTTCCCGGGCATGAGCCTTCACGCCTCTCCAAGAACTACTGCGTGAGGAATACTGTATATAGTCAAAGAAGGTGTGCGCGTGTTGAATGTTGACCAAGCTAATTGTGAAGAGCTTCCCTTTGGCTAGGAGGAACGAACTAAAATAGAACACAAGACCACAAAAGAGGATTAAAAATATCGGTTGGTGGATTGCCTAGTGGAAGCTAGATCCGGAAGTGGGGTGCTTTGTAGAAATATGTCAATCCAGGTTTTAAAACAAGTTAATGCTTAATAAAGAACATGGAATAAAGAGGACCTACTATGTCTGTATAGTTTAGGTATCCTACACAAGAATAGTAAATCAAATTTAGTCTAATAAAGGCATATAAGACTAAATATAAAGATAGTGGTTGATGGTTCAAGGTCTACGGGTATGATAGAGAGTGTTAAGGGTTTGGGAAGTTTTGAGAGGTTTTGGATAGGTAAATTAGGTTGTTGGTTTGGTGCAAATTACTTGTCACAAAGACCGTTATCGGTTGGGAAATTGATGCAGATTGGTAATGAACCAACTCCGGTTGGGTGACCGGTGTTGGCAGGGGAAATTTGGTAAAAATGTTAAAAATGGGTTGATGGGAGCTCTCTCAGTAATTTGATGCGCATGACCTTCTATGGTGGGAGGGTGGCCTGAAATCTCACGTGCAGGACCTTCGTGGGGTCATCCACAAAGTCCATATGTGGGGACACGGGTGTCCACCTATTCCTTGTAGCTTTGCACTTTTTCCTTTGTTTCTTCACCCCTAGGGGTGAATCCCTTATCCTCCTTTATGGTAAAGGAGTCCCCTTTATCTCCCCTTGGGTTGGTGGTCTGTGGTGTAGAGGCCTCACATGTTGGACTCTTCTCCACCCCTGAAGAATATTCCTCCCCTTCTTCTCATCCCTTGCCCACATCTATGGCCTTCACCTCAACTTCCTTCCCCTTCAATTCTACCTTGAAAGTGGTGGGGTCTTCTTCCTCTCCTTCCTTTGATCTGTTGTGGGGATTGATGTGTTGTGTGTCTTCTATCTCTTTTCTTTAGGCTCTTCCTTCTCTTCCTCCTCTTCCTTCCCTTCCTTCTCTCCCTCACACCCGACAATGAGGCCTTTACGCCACCATGTACCAAAATCACGACACCCTTACTACCATTCTGTCATGTGTAGTACTTCCTCTTCCTAGAAGTATCTAACTTCCCTTCATCTTGCTCTTCTTCTTCTTCTGTACTACTTTCATGGGTAGGATTGGTGTTCCCCGTGGATTTGGAAAGGGGAGTCCGTAACCTCCACCTCAATTCCCCTTTGTGTTTTGGGGTGTAGTTATACGAACACCCAATGGACATATCCATTGATGGTAATCTTTGACCCTGGGGTGCAAGTCTAGAAGGTCTGGCTCCAAAAATTTGATATAGGCAGGTTGAGTGCCATACTTGTATGTAGTGTGCAACGTGTGGACATCAACATCCACCTTATCTACATCAAAAATAAAATTATGCACATCCTTGATTCGGTTGATGGAATACTTCATATATTTGGCCTTGAAAGTGAAGGGGAGCTTGTACCATGGCCCCATCTCTCCCTTGGCCATCATAAAATTTTCTAGACAAAAATGTTGTGTAATGAAAATTTTTTCTGGTCTTAACAACCTGTGGTAACTCATGGGGAATGGGCACTCACTCTCAAAAGATCCACACAATCGCTTGAACCACATGTTCATCCAATCCTTGCAAGCACTCAAGATGGTCCCATCATAGGTGAAATTCAACAATTGGACTACAGGGGATGCGTGCGTGGTTGAGTGAACCAAAATGTTCCCATCTGGTCCATATGGGACACCAATCTCCCAAAACACGATCAATAACAAGATGGAGCCCCATGTGATCTTCGCTCCTACCTCATTTTACACCTGCGCCTCTTTGATAATTCCATTTGCAATAAATTGGGAAAAATTATAGTGTGCCCTCTTGGAAACCATGTAGACCACATACAGGAACCTATAGTTAATTTCTATCCACCTTTGTAATGCACCTAATTTGTAGCTAATGAGCCAGGAGGTGACTCTTAATGCTGGGTCTAGAAGATCTGCAATTACCTGTGCCCTACCTCCCTTCTTGTAGTTCAATTTCTTTTCCAGCTCCTCAATCTTGGTAGTGACACATAAATCAAGTTCCATATCCTCTCTAGTGTTTCGCAGGCCTGTAACCATCCAAATAAAATTGCCTGTTATCATCATTCTTCTTCCTATGAAGTAGAAGAAGTCTTTGTGCACCACAACATTAACCACCTGAACAATGAGGCATGTTTGGAAAGAAAGGTAGCTCCCCTAGCTACAAAACTCCCGTCTTTTATAACTCTTATTGCACCGAGTTGTTAACCTTAGGGTTTCCAAGCTCGTCCACCATTGAAGTGTCTGATACTAGGTCTGCTCACATCAAATTTTCCTTATCGATGTTTTGTGGTTGTATTCATTGATCTTACATTTGTATAGCTTCGAGCTCCACTTTTCTGCCTTGATAACTCCAGGAGGGTACTGCATTTCTGAGTAAATTTCCATGGGATCCTCCTTTTCCACCACCAGTCTCTTTGTTCAATCCTTCTTCGGTGTCATCCCCTCGTGCCCTAGGTGCATTGATCCCCTCTTTTGTCTTCCCTAACTCAACAGTTTCCCGCTTCTCTTTCATGTAACCTCCTTCCTTCTTTGTTGTCTTCTCCCCTCCTTACTATGCCACAAGATTACACTACAACTTACACAAGTCCACTAGTTCGTGATAGTTCTTCACATTGTTCTTCTTCATAAAACCCTCGTCACACTTCGAGCTTGGGAGCACAAAAGAAATTCTCTTAAAGAAAAGTAGTCGAAATGACTATTCTTACCTCTTATTTATACTTTATCGATGCCTTAGAGTTCCTCCAACCATGTTTCCTAATGTCACTTTTTGATAAATCACTTTATTTCACTTAAATCAACTTCTACAACTTCCCCTTGTGCTTTGTAGCTATAACCTTTTAGTGCTCCAATACCACTAAACTGCCACAGACCTCCTTCATGTGCATCACCGTATCAAGTACATAACCTCTGCGTTGTCTACTAAGTAGTTCCCCATGGTGCTGCCTACCTTATGTTATACCGTGCGATCCTTCCCTTCTTGTGGTCTTCATAATTCTCTCAACCCACCTTTATAACCAAAAAAACTTATGCACCTTAGCCATCACGTCGCTCATTCTTCTGTCTTCACATTAATTTTTCCCAACAGTCCACTATCAAAGAATTTTGTTGTCAATCGTGTTCAATATATTTACTACTTCACCTCACACAAAAATTTATACGCGGTCCCTTGTGCATAGAACCTCTTACAATTTAATTAGCTACTGACACACCAACGTGTAAAACCAAACCAAAAATGAAGATAAAGGAAACAACCAAAAGGAAAAATTACTAGAAGTAAATCTATTCTAACTGGCAATACTACCTTATTTTTGACCACACAGAAGCCTTATTTATAGTATGGCTTCAACTTACTCCCATTGAAGTAACCTAGTGACCTCATCCCATCAAGCACTTGTAACTCACACACACCAAAATCAAGGATGTACGAGATGATTTATGGTCCTAACCAATGGACTTTTAGTTTCCCACGGTTACATAGAAATTTAGAGTCATAAAACAAGACCATCTGCCCAACCTCAAACTGTTTGTTTTTATATGATGATCATGCCATGCTTTTTGTCATGCCTTCACAGTATTATGACTCCACCTAGCATGTGACTACCTTTTGTCCAACTGCATTAACTTCTCCATGCACTCTTGTAGTGCTTGCTTGTCAGCTAATCCTCTTGCGCACGCTATTCACGAGAGATGGTAGCATAAATTCTACTAGTAAAACAACTTCTATGCTAAACACTAATTGAAATGGTGTGGCCTTGTTCAATCTCTTATAGGTTTTCCTATACACCCATAGTACGGTAGGGACTTTGTCATCCCAAAGATTATCTCCCACATCAAAATTTTGTCACCGTGTGACTCAATATCTTGTTAAATTCCTCAGCGGTTCCATTAGCTTGAGGGTGATAAGGGGTGGTCTTGTGATGGGCCACCATGAACTCTGCTAACAAAATCTTGACTGTCTCATTCAAAAAGTGTGTGCCTCTGTCACTAGTCAAGCTTAAAGGACACCCATACATGCTGATTATGTTTTCCCATAGGAATCTTACTATTGTGGTTGTGTAATCCTTCATAGGCATTGCCTCCACCCACCTTGTTAAGTAACCAAGGCAAGTAATGATATAGCGTAAACCAATCCTTCACGTGACAAGTGAAATCGGTCCTACAAAATCAATCACCCACTTCTCAAATGGTTTTGTGCTAGCTATCGGTCTCAAGGGAATTTCATCTCTTCTTCTTGGTTTTCCAAGGCACTAGAAATGGTCACAGGCCTTACAAAACTCAATACAATCCTGGTAGATGATTTCCCACCAAAGCCCTGCCAGTAGAATCTTCCACATGGTGGCATTCCCTGCATAGTATCCTCCTACAATCCCACAAAGTGTGTTTCCAAAATGATTGCAATACGATCATTTTCTAACACACACCAGCCTCGTAATCTCATCTTGACTTAATTTGTATAAATCTCCACCAATTAATATATAGGGCACAATGCGTATAGCCAATTATTTTCTTTCAAAAGTATTCATTTCCTCTGGCACCATACCTATTTTGAGAAACACAACAATATCCTCTAATTTAGAGGGTGCGTGTCACAGCCTAAATAGTTGTGCATCCGACATTATATCCTTAATGCTCTCTATGTCCTCCCCGAGTCAATTCTTGATAAATGGTTAGGTCCCAAGTTACTCTTACCTAGTTTTACAACAACCGTAAACTCAAATTCTTGAAATAATAGGACCCATCTACATATGCGCCCTTGTAAAATGGGCTTGTTTACCAAGTACTTCAACGCCATGTGGTCTATGTAGAATATAAAGGGTGTTGCTAGTAGATACTACCTGAATTTTTGCAGCACGTAGATCATTGATAATGCCTCGCACTCGGTAGTAGTATAGTTTTACTCTGCTAGTGTCAACTTCCTACTTGCAAAACAAAGAGGGTGATCAATAATCCCTTCACTAGGTTGTGCTAACACTGCTCTGATGGCCATCCCTGAGGCATCAACATGCACATGGAAAGGCTTATCCTAGGAAGGAAAGCATAATATGGGTGTAGTGATAAGCCTATTCTTCAATGTGTCAAACGATGTCTGCTGCACCTCTCCCCAATGGAATGTACATCGTGCTTCAACAATCCCTCCAGTGGTGTGACGATTTTGGCATACCCCCTAATAAACTTTTGGTAGTACCCGTATGCCCAAGGAATCATACACTGCACTCTGGATGATGGGTTCTTCCAATCCTATAATAATAGAAACTTTGGTAGGATCCACCAACAAGCCTTCCTTACATATGATATGCCCCAACAAGGTTCTAAATGGAGTAGCAAAGAGACATTTCTTGATATTGAGGGATATGCGAAACGCTTCGGTCATCTCTCGAACATCAACCAAAAATTTTCGCAATGGTCCTTCACTAGTCTCGTACACTATCCAATCATTAAGGTAGAATTGAAGAAACTTATGGATGAAGTCTTTAAATTCCTGCACCATAATGCACAAAAAACACAAAGCAGTGCATTCTTCACCCAAAAGGCATGACCATGTAGGAAGAATTGCCCCATTCGGTGATAAAATTTTTCTTTGTTTGGTCCTCCTTTGCAACCCTAACTTGATGATATCTTGAGAAGCCATCCACGAATGAATAGATCTCACGCCTGGCTACTCCTTGATAATTTTAGTGGCGAATATTTGTAATATGGAAAAAATTTCATTTTAGGAAAATTTGAAAAGGTGATTTTTTTGAGCGGGTCGGTGTCCTGTTTCGCCTAAAATATACATATATTTTTTTGGGGTTGGCTTTTCCTTCATTTGAAAACATCTCCTATAAAAACCTAGGTGATTCGCTGGGTAGTATACCACAAGTAGCTTACCAAATTACCAATATCGTGAAGTTTGAACTCACATACTCTTAAGCACCAGAGATTGTTGTTAGCCTATTAGGGTTAGTTGTTGACGCATGTGCAAGGATATAGTTGACGCACGTGAAAAGAGGTATTGTAGATGCGCGACAAGGAGATATTGTAGATGCATGACAAAAGGGGTAAGTAGTTGACGCGTGATAGAGAGAGTTGACGCGCGACATGGTGATGCCTTAGTGATGCGTGACGATTCGAACCTTGATGCCAATTTGATTTGACACTGACAGGATATTGACGATGGTTTTGACATTCGACAAAGGGTTAGTTGTTGACACGCAACAGGAGTCGCTACTTGGTTCTTTTGCTGACATAAGACTCTGTTCAGAATAATGGAAGGTGCTAGTCCTAAGAATGCGAAGACCCTAAAAGTAACTAAGAAATATCAGAAATCATTGTTCAAGTATTTTGGAAACTCTATGGATACAGATATTGAAAATACCAACAACCATAAAGATGCCACCAGAAAGAATCAGAATACTGACTGTGTGGAAGGTATTATTGAGGTGGACATGCATTCTGCACAATATCAAACAAATGACACCTACGATAATATGCTAGATCTTGAAGATATTCTTCCTGTTGGGGTGCAACTAGAAGTGCATCAAGATATCACACATACAAATACTCAGCAAAATGGAACACATAAATCAAATTCAAATTCTGGTTCACGAAAGAGGAAACCAGGTGATTGTGATATTGCTCAAAATTCTACTCAAAAAAGTAAAACATTGAAAACAAACAAGAATATGTGGACCATTGGCAGGTCATACAAGTTTGATTGGGTAGCTAAATTTCCATTTATCAAACCTATACAATCATCTAATTCTAAAGAGATCCCATCTGAATGTACATGTACAATATGTACGTGGAAATTGGGAAAGCAACAAAAAATGCAAATGAAGCTGGACACTATAGAAAAACATTGTGGAAAACAATATTTGACTGTAACGGGGGATGGCTAGAAAATCAAAACACACAGGTGGAAAACTGAAAAAGAATGCATGCATGTTAGATATGCAATGGAATATGAGGCAGAGCAGAAAAAACACAGACATCTCTTGGAAAAGGGAGGAACGATCACATCGCATATTGGTAAGATGAATCAAACAAATCTACATGCAAAACTCATACAATTCTCTACTCTATTTCACATACTAAAAAAAGGAAGACCGATTTTAGATTTCCTCGATTTCAAAGTTTTGTATCAATATAATGGAATGCTAAATGTACCTCAGTCTCATTGGTCTGAAAGTAGTGGATGGGAAATGGAAAATGCCTTTGATGATAGAGAAGGAAGATTTGAAAGAGAATGTAAAAAAATCAAAGTTTATCTCTCTTTCAATTGATGAAGTGACAACAGTCGACAACACTGCATGGGTATGTATCCATGTCTATACTTTAGAAAATCATATAAGGACACCTCATCTGTTGGGTGTTATGAAAATGGTTGAAAATTGTAATGCCGAAAACCTACATAAAATAGTTGTTTCTCATTTGAAAGATATTGCTGGAATGACTGATTATGAAATTGCTACGAAGTTGGTATGCATTGGAGCAGATGGTGCATCTATCATGCAGGGTCACCGAATAGGGTCTGTGTGTTAGATTACAAACAACAAGTGGCCCCATATATGCTACCAATTCACTGTATGGCTCACATAATGAATTTAGCATATAAAATGGTAAGAAACCACAAAAATGTTGCTAAATTAGAAGACCTTATAAGAGAACTTCATGCCTATATGGCAAGCAACCCAAAGTGATTTCTTGAGTTCCATAAATTTGCAATTGGAATTATAGATGGCAAAAACTTTGAAAGATGTTGAGACTAGATGGATCTCTTTGTATGAACCTGCATGCAGAGTTCGTGAGGAGTATCCTTCGTTGGTTGGTTTCATGCACAAATACCATCATGAAGTTGATAGGGCGAGGGACTTGTTGTTCCATTTAACTGATTTGGAGACATTGCTTACATTGGTTGGTATTCTTCCAATGTTGCAGGAGATCAATACACTGATGAAGCATGCACAAGGAAGATTAATCTATATTGTGGATTTTATACGGATGAGAAAAATGGTATGTCAAAGTCTTGATATCTTGTACTGTTCCCAAGATAGTTTTGATACACCTATTTTTGAGAATTGGAAAGCTTTATTAGATCTTAAAATCCTAGTAACTATTTGAGATTTAATATCCACGATCACCTCTGCATCACTGTTAATGGGAGGGACATACCACTGCACATTTTGCAAAAATGTCAAGATATTACAGGATCGGAATGAGAAGATGTTCCCGTGACACGTAATCTCTTTGAGTCTGTTATAGTTGAAACAAGAATAAAGCTTAAAAAATTTTTAGAATCCTTATCATCAGAAATTAGAGAACGTTTCTCCAAAGATAAAATTCTTGAAGCCATGGGTGTGATGAATCCTAATTTTTGGAATACTGAAGGTGGTCATGTTGACTTTGTAAGAAAGCATTTCCATAAATCCATGGGTACAATAATGGAACATTTCACAAAGACTTTAGAGTTCAAGGGTATGGAAATCAAAGGTATACTAAATGTTGATTTATTAAAATTTCAATCAACAAATTTTACAACAACAATGAGGAACCAATATAAAAATTTAGATGAACCTTCTGAAAGTGGTGCTATTACAAGGTTATGGTGAGGAATCTATCAAAGTTCTATCTTACAAGAAGATATCAGTGAATATTTCAGATTATATGAGTTATGCCAAACAATGATTTTGGGGTCTGTGGAGGACGAAAGGGTTTTCAAGTGCACTATCATTTATAAAATCAAAACTGAGAAACAAGTTGGATAAAAATCTAGAAAGTTGCATGAGGTGTTATGTTTTCTCGTACTCCATGGAAACCTTTCCTTTTGACAGAGCAATTGTGCATTGGAATTCCCTTTCATGAAAGAAGAGGTGTGAATAATATAGCTACAAGTACAACTGTTCCCAATGTTGAGAGTGGAATTGGCGCATCGTCACACTCTACAGAAGAGAACATCGAGTTTGAAGAAGCTATTGATAATGGATTGTTTCAACTTTAAATAGGTATCTTCTTCACCTTAATCTTATTGTTTGTCACTTTAAATTTTTTTCAGCTCTTGTTATCATTAAAGATGTTACAGGTCTATATATTTACATTTATTTAAATACAATCTTTTTCTTTTTTTTTTTTGAAAACGTGGGTTGACATCCATCCGAGGAAGCTGGTACTTCTCGGGACTGACAATGTCAGGCAACTCACCCATCTATCTACTAATCCATTTCTCGTGTTGAGTTTTCTTAAAACAAAGATCTAGCACATTACCAGTGATGATTTCACAACAATCTAAAACACTAGAGGTAAGTTAAACCCTATCATATCATCTTTCTTGATTTCTTACAATTATGTTTAATTTATTTTTTATATTTGCAAAATGCTTTGATATATTTTTAAACTTTGTGGGATAAAATGACACAATTGAATTTTACAGAGGAAGATATTTCCATACTATACAATTCATAATCCATGATCCATTATACAATTCGTCATCCACGATCGTGCTAGAAGCTAAATCTACATCCACATAAAATTCATCATCATCCATATATATCATATCATCATCATATCATTATCATAATCCTGACACTACAATTATTATTAAAACAATTATTTATCTATTTTAAATTTAAAGAAATGTCTCTATCCTAACACATTCCATTTTTTAAAAACAATTCATGATCATATCATTACAAGTATATCCATTCTAATGTCATCTATATCCATTATAATGTCATCTATATCCATTTAATGTCATCTATATCCATTTTAACACATTCCATTTATTTATCATCTATATCCATTCTAATATCATCATGATCATATCATTACAAGTATAGAGAAGAAGAATTATCTTAAAACAAGTTTAAATGTCTAGAGAAGAAGAATTATCGTGCTTGAAGCTAAATCTACGTCCACATAAAATTCATCATCATCCATATATATCATATCATTATCATAATCCTGACACTACAATTATTATTAAAACAATTATTTATCTATTTTAAATTTAAAGAAATGTCTCTATCCTAACACATTCCATTTTTTAAAAACAATTATCCATTATCATCATTCATCATCATCTATATCCATTCTAATGTTATCATGATCATATCATTACAAGTATAGAGAAGAAGAATTATCTTAAAACAAGTTTAAATGTCTAGAGAAGAAGAATTATCGTGCTTGAAGCTAAATCTACGTCCACATACAATTCATGATAATCCAAGTAAACAAGAAACATACATCATCATGATTCATCCCTATCTAATGCAATCACCATTAAGAGTAAACCAAAAAGCATAAACTCCATATACAATCTAAAAATTCTATTCATAATATATAGGAAGTTAAAAAATTAAAGATTATATAGTATTTCAAATTTTAAAAGGCTATCAAATCCAGATAATAAAATTCAAATACCATGACCACAACATTCAATGTTTCAAATTTTCAAATATAGACTCAATATTTCAAGTTTCCACACTCAATAATAAAAATTTTCAACCCTCTTTTTTGTATCCAATTCAATTCTTGTGCTCCTTTCCCAATGGTTTCTTCACCTGTGGCTTTACTCCTTTCCCCAATGGCAGAAATAACCCTGAACTTATGAGATCATCCACAACACTGTCTAGATTTTTAAAATTCTTTCTTCTTGCTTTGTCGCATCTCCATGGGACAAAAAATTTGGATCAGCTGCTGCCTTAGCTTTGAATAATATTTCAGGGTCGAAGCCATGCTCTTTAATTATCCACTTCAGTGTATTGTTTTGTTTGTTAACCAAAACAATATTTTCCTTCAAATTCTTTTGTCATGGATAAACTGTTCTTCGCTATTTCCAAGTGAACTTGGAAAACCTTTGCTTGACTCTTCAAATTTTCATATTTCAACTGCACAAAAAAGTAATGTCAATTCAACATATTACTAAAATAAGAAATTTTCAAATTAACAAAAAATATTGTTTGAAAGTGATAATACTTACGACCGCTCTATCTCTCTCGGCATTTGCAACTGCTACCAAATCCTTGTCCTTAGACCATTTGTTAAAATATGCCTGGGCCTCAACACTAATATTTTCCAATTTGTTTAATGTCTTATCCAAAATGTCATCTTTATAGTTGTTGTTATACGTGATAGTCCCACTTCTTACTTGGGTAAGTAAGGAATCCATCTTCGCAGGTTGATTCTGGACTGCAGCGTATAAACTATCCCTTTGCCAATAATTTTCAAAATGACTAATAATCTCATTGATAAGTACTTTAGCCCTTCTCTCCCATTCTATGAGCTGACTGATATGAGGTAGAATAAACTCACTGACATGGGATTGACAATCATAACCAATTAAGTTCTCCAAAGGAAAAGGTAGCAACTGTTCACCATTTGTATCTGATGAAGATGATCTTGCTGGAGAGGTATGGGGGATTTCGGGCTGATCAACTGCTACTTGTTTCTACCTTTGGGTGGCCTGATCCTGTTTGTGATAAAATTAATCAAGATTCAGATAAATAAATTTAAATCAAAATGTAATTCAATATGGTAAAGTATGTTGAAATTGAAGTATACCTGCTGGCCTTGAATCATCTCATGGGTATTGAAAAAACTAGTTGGGTCATTGCTATCAATGCCCAAATAATCTTCATCTAAATTTATATTATTCAAAACCGATATGCCCGTTGCATTGGGCAAGCCACCAAGTGAGAGGGTTGGAATTGAAAAGGAGGAGGCAATGTTAAGTGTCCCGCTAGGGGCCGGAGCAATTGGCATGTGTTTACCAATGTTCTTTTTCCCTGTTCCTCTAGTTGGCATTTTAAATATTATTGGTTGAGGGGGGGTTGGTGCCACTATTTGAACAAAAGGACTGCAATGTGCTAAAAAGTTCAAGAAAAAACATGAAAAACTAGAAAACAATCCAAAAACTACAAAATTAAACGAAGTAGTATTCAAAAGTTATACCTTGTTGTCGAGGGGTAGTTTGTCATGTGCTAAGGGTGGCCATGTAGGAGTAGTAATTGGTGGTTTTTGAGAAGATACGAATGCATGTGACTGTATTGAGTGAGTTGGGGAAGATGGTTGAGTTTCCAAAACACGCGTATGGTCCAAAGTCCCTGCAATGTCATCAACATTGAATTGTATGTCAATTCAATTGGTTAAAATTTAAATTGGAAAATAAAAATACAAAATTTGGAATTTGTAAATAATATATGAGAAGGTATTACTTCTCTGGTGTTTAACGAGTTCAAACTGTTGAGGGTTTGAGAGAGGAGTGAGCTTCCATTTTAGATTGGGAATCTCCAAAGCCTCAGCGTGTTGTTGGCCTCTTCCTCTTGATAACACCTTTTTTTGGGGAAGGGCTTCAATAAATCTTCTCTGCAAACCGTAAATTGTTAATAACTATGCAGTGTAATGTCGAAATACAAACTTAATAGTTTATACCTGTTGTTCTTCAAATGGAATTGACAACTTCATCAACTCCTCATCAGTGCAAGTAGGAATTGGTTTGTCTTTTAAATTTAAAAGAGCCTCGTAATAAAGGCCAAGGAGATAGTTTGTGGAATAAATGACAGGTTTTTCTGAAAGCTTTGCATTTGTTATGTCAGTTCTTATTTTTTTGATAGATAGGTGCACCAATCAAATTTTTGTTTTGAGATAGTGGCAACTATGTATGCAATGGCCCAGTTTGGTATATCTGTTTGCCGACCCTGCAAAACTATTCTGGATTGAAAAAGGAAATCATCAGAACAAGAAAGTGGTGTGCAATTGCTTGCATATCCACACCATGCCTGGATTTATTGACATGAGCTACAAATGCCAAATAATGGGAATTAATATAACATTAAATTGTATCACAATAAAAAATAGAATAAAAAATGATGAATGAAAACAAATTATACTTACAATCAACATGGAAACCGAACGTTGATTCGAGATATTTCTTGTCATCTTCCACGAGTGTTGCCTTCATTGTAACAAAGGGTAAATTTTTGAATGGAAGGCCCGTAAACCGATGGATGTTAGTTGTGTTGATACCGAATTGAAAAAATTAGCCGTCATTCAGAGTAACATAAAAAAGGCCATCCTCTATATTGTAGGATGAGAGAAGGTAGTTCAAAATATCTGGGTCTGTTTCAAAATGGGGCATCTCAACGAGCCCACTAAACTCACATGCATCGATCAAATCTTTATATTCGGAAGACACCTTTAAAATAGTATGGATGTGGGGGCACAAAGGATTCCTGTAGATGATCTTGCCCATGGATAGGACTGGATTTTCTTCTTGATTTTTGTCCTGAGCTTGCAGTTGGGAAGCACTTGAAGTCACCATAGTAGTTGTGCTTGCATCTTTGACAATGATGGATTCCTGTATACAAAAAAATCGAGAGCCGAAAGTGTAAATGAGAAAATGACCGATGGGAGGGTATTTATAGGCCAAATCAAGTGGCAAAAAGACTTATTGACGCGCGTCAATGTCCCCTATTGACGCGCATCAATGAATTCTATTGATGCGCATCAATGACCCCTATTGACGTGCATCAATGGCCCCTATTAACGTGCATCGGTGGCCCCATTGAAGATGCATCAATAAGGGTCATTGACGCACATCAATAGGGGCCATTAACGCACGCCAATAGGGGTCATTGACACGTGTCAATAGAAGTCATTGACGCGCGTTAATAGGGGCCATTGACGTGCATCAATAAGGGTCATAATGCACGCGTCAATAGGGGCCATTGACGCGCCAACAAATTGTGTTGACGCGCGTCAACGACTCTATTGATGCGCGTCAATGAACCTTGTTGACACGCATTCAACGAGGGCCATTGACGTCATGTTGACGCACGTGTCAATAGAGGGTCATTAACATCATGTTGATGTGCATCAATGGATCTTGTTGACACACGTCAATGGTGCATTAGTGCCTGAAACTCTGTAGTTTCTTCTGCTCAAAAAACTTGGCAAAAATTTGGTTCTGGGATACTGTCAAATTCACCTTTCACTGAAACTGGTTCCAGGGATATTCGCTAGGTATTTTCCACCTACAATTTACTAGAGGTGTCTTAAATGTAATGACCATTTGGATTATCCATTCGATTCCTCAACAACCTAAATGATACCGAAGCGATCATCTTGTCTATCTCTTCCTTGACCCAGACACGTAGATTTGGATTCATTCAATAAGGTCTCTTCTAAATCAAGCGTGCTCCCTCCTTTAGTTTGATCTCGCATCTCCCTAAAGAGTGGTGAAATCCCTTAAGCTCATGGTACCCACACGGAAATAAATCCTGAAACTCACGCAATAGATCAATGATCTTTGAAACCTTCTTTTTTGACAAGTAATCCCCGATAGTATCCTCCTTAGGTTTCGTATCTGAACAAATGTTAACCTTCTTCATTTTGAGAGGTTCATGGTAGGCGTGTGCTTTCTCATCAACACTATCCATTACCTCGCACATACCCATAGTATGGTTAACATCCAAGTTATCCACTTCCTCACCATCTATCACATAGACCAAATTTCCCTTCTCTTTCTCCACGTAGGCATTCTCAAGCCTGTAGTTCCTCCTCGGTTCCTCCACATTCAAACACCCTCCAAATTAGGTTCTCCCGATAATTCCAAAACTATATCCTCAGCCATGGTAGTGTCTCCCATAGTTAGGCGCTTGACAACCTGAAATTCATCTTTCACCAATGGATTAGTACTTTGATATTCAAAGGTTTGAATCAAGTCATATGTTAACTCCCACCAATTCCTTGTTTGACGGCGTAATTCGAATGAACATACCATGCACATGTAAAATCTTGTATTGCGGAATAAAACTTGTGCACCTAGAGGGAAGGGGGTAAAGCTTTCGCACCTCCCATCCATGTTCTCTCACATTCTTGAACATGTTCTAAGGTGGGTTTCCTTCCATCATAGCCATAGATTTTAGTAGGTGCCGTTGGGACCCCAAAATATTGGCTAAGTACAAAAAGGCACGTAGGCATGCAAGGCCTAGTTGAAGAAGGGCATGCAAGAAGAAGGCACACAGGATAGGGTTTAAGAAAACCCATGTCACACACATGGACAGAGCTAAGGTTTCAAGACTTAGCCATTTTGGGCAGGACACGAGAAAAGTGTGACCCGACAATGAATGAGAAGTGGATAAGGTTCCAGCTTGGCAATGTGATGCCCACAAAAGGAATATGCTTAGCGATAGAGGATTCCATAAGACCGTCATTACAAGGAATGGAGAGCTTGGATCTGAAGGAGCATGCTTTTATGGAGGACCACTTGGACACTTGGAAAATGATCTATAGCCCCTGAAAGCAAGTCGGTGGTTGAAGAACCCTATACATAAAAGTGCCCACATAGTAGAAAGATATACGAGAGGAGAATAGAAAGAGCGGAACTCCGCAAAAATATTGTGAGAACTCTGTGGGATTGGGTAGAAGCCATTTAAGGGAGTAATGTATTAAGGGGTTGGGTTATAAAATTTTCTTTGTATGGATGAAGGACATGATCCCTATTGTGATGTATGACTTTGGTCTGATCAAGTTGTGGTAGTCTAATGGATCCATTGAATGTAATGAGGTTACAAACATGAATGAGTATGAATGTAATTGATTTAGTTCATATCTATATCTTTTCATTTCTGTTCATGGATGTTATGGAATAGATGTAAATCCTTATGTATTTTCCTTTTTGCTATAGTTCTATCTATTATATGTAAGTACCCTCTGTTTGGAATGAAAAAATTTGTCTAGAGTCCTGTTTCGAGCCCTATGATGATTGTATGTCTCATTTCCACCTTTATTCATTAAGTTCTTGACATAGATTATGGTTTCCCACTTAACTCACATAAAAGAGAGACTCGACACTTGTGCATGCCTCGGGTGAGTGCCTAACACCCACTAGGTGAAAGGCCGGTGCGCATGGGATTTCTTTCCTTTGTGATGGGTGTAAAAATGACTACATCTTGGTTCCATTGCAGAGACCTATTTTCAAATTTATAGTGGGAAATAACATACATAATGATCTGTAATAAGTGATGATAGAGCATTTAACCTTGGAAAGTGTTGAATCATGGTTTAAAAGCACGGAGGATGAATTTTCTTAGAGATTCAACACTAGATCTGAGTTTGATGCACGTAGATGGGTAGAAGAGAACCTCTACCATGATTTGTATGAATTTTTTTTCTTTTTCTTCCTAGTAGAGTTGTATGAATGCTCTTGACATAAGCATCTAGATCTGCCGGTATTATAGATCATGAGCGTGGACCCAAGAAGAGTACTAGAGGTTGTTGGATGTAGATCCGACTTCGACTCGTGCTATGGATCATTGGTGGAAAGGTGTGTTGGCTAGCTACACTCTAGAGTACGCTATTTCTACATATTATTTTCTCGGAAGTTATTGAGTTTGAGTTTCTGTGGGAGCCCAAAGGATCATTTCTATGTGGTATTCCTCTGGCAATGAAGATCTTGATTGTTACCTTGAGTTTAGAGGCATTTCGATGACCGACTAAACCATTCTGAGCACTGGGCAAGGAAACTAGGGTGGAGGAAGATGACATATATTACGACGGAGAAAGAAAGGGAGGAGAGACGACTCAAGTATAGTGAAGCACGTGAAAGGGAGATTTCTAGACAATGTGAGGTTGTAGGTGTGATGGATCTATGGAGGCAAATGTTGCGGGAAGGAGTTGAGGTTCACGTAGAGGATGTGGAACCTGAGCAGTCTGTGCTACCCCATCTTAACAAGTGCGTAAGAGATACCCCTTTGGATTTTGATGAGAGTTCATCATGTGGAGAGAGAAGAGTCATTGACATGTATTTGAACCCACCTAGTGACCAAACCCTGGTGCTTGGTTTTCTAGATCAAGGAAGGAGTATCGCTGACCTAGTTGGTATCAGTGGAAGTGATAGATCTACACCCAAGAGATACAATTTTTCATTTCCCACTTCTATGGCTATACATACTATTCTAGTATTCAAAGGAATTTTTGGACAAGGAACAAGTACACAAGCCTTTAGTCTTGCATTTGGGAGTGGTGCAGGTACACTAGTGGTAGTGGGGCATTATCACATACCATTGGCACGCAGAGAATGGAAATTTGGGGACCTCTTGACATGACCACTACCTGGACCGGTGGACCAGGTGGATCTAGTGGGTCGAGGAGAACCCGTGGATCCGGTGGCTCAGGAGGCACAGGACTTGGTGGATCTGGTAGCGGAGGAAACACCGGAGGAAGCTAAGGCTTTGGCTTAGGAGGACAAGGGCCCCAATAACCTCCTCAAGTCTTCTTTGAGATGTATTTACATTTTCCAGATTATAGATGTATTGAATATGTTGTAGAACATGTTCACAAGTGTGAGTTACTATGGTGCATGAAGGGGATCATAACCCCGGAGTGGAATGCTAGTTAGTTTGCAATGACATTGTAAGGGCACGTTCATAATTGGTATAGGAAATATGACCCTCATCAAATGGTGGTGGATTATACTACTTTAAATAATGCCTTCTTGGCATAATTCCACATCCCTGAGTTTGAAAAGAAGAGCATCACCGCCTTGAAGAATATTCAATAGGGAATGACAAAGAGTGTGGGGGAATATGATGTATGGTTCAAAACCCTCATGTCAAAATTGTCATATGACATTCACGCTTCACAACATGCTCAATGGTTTGTTGGGGGTTGATAACTCCATTTAGAAGATATTTATCTCATAAAACTTTCACAGACCCACACGAGGCATTAGAAGCCACTCTATGCATCAAGTCGTTGGAAGTGTTGATGGTGGTGTTAACCCATTTCTGGAAGCTCAAATCACTGCTATGGATAAGCAATTGGAGAAGTTGTCGTGAACTCACCTTGAGACTCGCAGTGGTATATGGTGTACAAGTTTTGAAGTAGAGGGGCATGTCAAGGATAGTTTCCCGGAGGACAAGACATCCCGTAATAAAGAGATCGTGAAATCTATCATGGGGAGCATGATGCAAGTAGATGTCCCTTGTTACAACATGCATTTTGGAAGAATGTGTCTTGATACTCGTAATATCCGTACTCTCTACAACCCATAATTCTAAGGATCTTAGGCTTATTGACTAGATCCATGAAGCCATTGATCATGGGGTGTGCCAGACCAACATTGCCAGTAGTTCTAAAGGTGATGATCATCGTTATGAGGAGCATGCATATGGAGGTGTGCACAAAGGGGATTTTGCAGAGGATTCCGTGGTCATGGTAACCACAGAGGAGGAAGAAGTGAGTTCCCATGTGGAACCTATTTTAATTTTGGGTCTACAAAGCATTACAAATGAGAGTGCCTAGACCTATTGCAGTGCTCATGGTGTGGGAAGAAACACAAATATGAGGAGTGCCCTGAGTTGTTTAAGCACATGAATCAAAGAAAGCACTAGAAAGATAAGGGCATTACAATGGTAAGCATTAAGAAGACAGACACACAATGGATGCCATGGGTAACACGTGATGTAGGCTTAGAACCTGTTATGGTAACAACAAGAGCAGAGGCCGCACGTGCAAAGGAAATACCAAGGCAGAAGAACCTAGTTTCAAGGGAAGAAGTGGTACATGGGAAGTACCCAGACCCTACACATCAAAAGGAGGTATATCAAGAAACCATGGATGTCATTTAGATTTTACAAGGAGAAATCCAATGTCTAAAGGAGAAGTCTAGGAGGGAGGAGCAAAGAAGGAAGGTCGAGGTGCCAAAGGATGACCTAGATGAGGTTAAGGAAGTATGTAAAATGCTAAGGCAAGAGAATATTATTCCCTTGTTAGGAGCATGGTGGAGAGAGAAGGTACCATACATCGGGAAGAGTGCAAGAGGTAGGTCTTGCATGTAAACCTTCCCCTCATAGCCTTGACTATGATAGGGAGATCACATTAAATGCAATCATGAATGGATGGCTCCTTAGTAATATCCTCATTGATATAGGTGTGAAGTTCAATGTTCTCACCTTGGATGATTGGCATCGATGTGAAGGCCTACATTACGCTTGTCTTCGAATGTGCCGTATATGGAAAAAAATGAAGGCAATGCCCATCGTTGTCTTAAAGGATGCAACTATTACCATTCAAGGGGCCAAGTTTACTGGGGGTTTTGAGCTCTTGGTGCTTGTCGAGGTGGATAATTTCCTAGCATTACTTGGGTGCCCATGGTGCTATAAAAATAATGTGGATCTACAGTTCAACAAGAGATACATAAGCTTTGAAAATGAGGAGGAACAGTCATCATACCTTTGGTTGAGGGGAAGTCAACACCCTATACTAAACCTTTGGGAGAAGAGGTCCTTGATAGAATATATGTGCACTTAATTAGAGATCCAGAGATAATTCATCCCATAGAAGGAGTTATCTAGTTTGAGGATGCTCAGTCCCTAAGTGACACCACCAATATAGTGTGCGATAATTGGGCACATGGAACCTATGAGTTAATCGGATGACATTTGAGAGGATCGGTGACAAAGGTGACAAAGGCGCGTACGGTTTGGTGCCTAGGAGGAAAGGAGCTACCTAAGTATTCAGGAGGAGCCTTCCCTGAGGTCTTTTTACAGAAGATGGAAGCTCAATGGAAGGAGGAAAATGAATGAAGAGGGATGTTAAGTTATGTCCTACTCGGAACTACTACGCACTGGTGGGCAACACATCGGGATAATCTCTTGGAATGGCACGAGGTGAGAATTTCCTTCTCTATAAGGTTTTGCAAGAGCAGCACGCACCCACAACTATAAAAGATTACCATGGTAAGGAGACTCGCTTCCTTCCATGTCCAAGCATGTGAGACAACCTGGATGGGAAGCATGTACATTACCACCTTCATTATGGGTTCACAAGTTTTATTCCACCCTACAAGGTTATGCGTGCACATGGTATATAACATTCCCATTTTAAGACTTTAGAAACAAGGGAAATTTTTTTATAATGTTCACGGTTCTAAATAAAACATTATTTAGAACAAAAATTCAATGTAAATCAATCTCATGACAAATAACCATATGAAGCTATGAATGACTTGGTGATACACCGATCTATTCATTCCATGACTCGATTACCTACTACCGATCTATTCATGTTTAACTTTAGTATTAAATGCTTGTCATATACTACGTATCCTTGGTTTTCTTACCCTATTCTAGGTACCGAGTGATCTATTTAAAGAATCTATCGAATATTTGTTACCAATATTCATTTCGACACCACATTACTTTAAACTAGGTGACATAGGACAACATAACTAGTAGCTTGCGATACTTTGGTTAAAGATTTACAACATATTGTGTATATCACTATGCTCGTCATATTAGAATACATCCTTCACCTCACTCCTCTATTATCATGATTGGTCTTTACTGACTACCATTAGTCCACTTGTTCCAGGTTTAACCCTAGCCCTAGATAGGAACATAACCTATTATAGGAAGACACTCACAATGGCTTAGGGTAAATGGGCATACTTAGTTGACCTAAGTTGACCGGATGTGCCAACTTACCCTAAGCCATTGGAAGCTAATTCCTATCCTAAATATGATCCTATCCAGACCTAGAGAAAACTAAGTTCAAGTCCGAGTTCCTATTGTGTGTAGATCTAGATGATCAATGTGGAAGGGTGATGCCACATGTCAACTACAATGTTGTATTCTCGAGAAGACCCAAGCCTTCTCAAAAGTACAACCTTGTAGTTAGTGTGTGCCAACATCCTACATAAACTACCTCATTAAGATGTACATACCCCCCAAGGAGATTGTTAATATGTTGTTAGCTTGGATTATTTCCTGATTACAACCCTGTCAAACCCTAATCCAACACTCAATAAGTTATTTCCTAAATTTTCTTCATTTAGTCCATGAAGAACTTCATTATACTTATGGTTGTTTTTACTGTTTGATTTCTCAGTTAAACTACCAATTAACCAAACAGAACAACGTTATCATAAGTTTCATTAAAAAGTACCATAACTTTTAGGAAGGTTCAACGCCCGAATATATCCAATTAAAGTAGACTTCATACAAAATGAAGTCTAATAAATTGTAATCATATTTCCATACCTTTTTGGTTTATATTCAAAAGAGAAAGAGTCTTTATCTACATGTTTAAGTGTTAGGGTATATCCTACCCAATATCCATATTTCTTAATGTATGTTCATCACACATTACATTACTATGTTAAATAGTTTAGATAAAGAACATCATATTCTGTAACTTAACAAGTTGCATCTTAATTAGGGAAATTGAATTAAATCCCTTTATCCAACTTATCAAAGGATAACCAATTAAGTATATAAATAATATGAAGAATATCAACAAGATAGAAATCCATCTCTTTCATACAAGTACAAGATAATTTACATAACCAATACAAGTAAATTCTCAACTTTCAATTCATCTTTATAACTTATACATTTACAAGACTTATGCATTTTAGGCATACTACATAACAACCACCTTCATTATAAAAAGAATACAAATTTTCTTTTTCAATACAATCTCAAGAACGAATCAGAATTCTTCACAAAGAATCAGACTTAAATCAACCAATGCATCCTATAAGTTTTGCCTTCTTTTATCTCTTACAAAGTCCATCTACAAAAATTGCTAGCACGGGTCAATTCCATGAACTGAGCATGATAAGCACTAAGCCTTAAAACGAAGTGCATTCCACTAATTGTTCCATTAAAACAACTCTGCTTTAATGAAATAATTAATATATCATACATATTAGTAAGTAATAACAATCATAAAAGAAGTACATTAACCAATCTGAATTCACTTCTAAGAGAAGAACAAAATATAATCCACAACATCTACCTTACAAAATTAAATTTTAATTGATCCTATCAATTACCTTTAAACAAACAACAGATCATAACATCCTATTGTTCCCAATTCTATCATAATAGAATACAACATTTAACTTTACTATAAGACAAAGAAAGGGTTTACAACATAGTTCTCATTAGGATGATTCATCTAGCTCCTAAGCAAGGAAGAAGAATATCCATTCCAAACTATGCTCAACACAAAAACATCTGAAAATAGAAACAGGTTCATAACATGAATTTAATTGTTTCGTTTAAAGGACAACTACCTTAAAATTCAACATTTAAGATTTTCATCGAACAGAATCCCATATCAATCTAAGAAGGAATATAGAATTTAAAAAACTGCCAACAAGATTATATTTTCTATTCAACAAAACTGAAACATCAAATCTCTTCCTACATCACTTCAACAAATGATATGAACAAGGAAGACTAAACAATTATAATAAATATCCATTTCACAAGAGAACTAATAACATAAGGGTTCATTAAAGGAATCTTATCGAATATTAATTTGATTCGATCCTTAATTTATTTCTCTAAACTTTAAAAAAATTCCCATTTCTAATTTAAACAATAATCTCATACACTAGTTCCCAAAAGAGAGAACAAAACCAACTCATTGCAAGGAAAACATATTGCAAGTCCCCCTTACAATCCTTATCATTAAAAGCATGAGTTCCAATTTCAGTTTAGGACAACATAACAAGTAAAGTTATAAAACAACACACTGTCCCTAAGGGTTCTCAATTTCCTTTTTCTTTTAAAAGACTCAAGTATTCACTTATTGATCCCAACAAGATTAGAAAACCTAAAACCTTAAACTAAACTAGTTCAGGAGTATCCTCAAACTCGAAACTGAAGTTCCTTTAAAATACCTCCACAACATTGTACTTAAGCATAGGTGGTTCATAATTCTTTTAGAACTATAAAACAAAATCAAACTGAACAAATTTAAGTATTCCTTCCACTACAATTTCTAAGCATTGGTACAAACTCGTTTTAAAAGAAATTCCAAATCCTACTATCAAATGAAAGCATTTCCAGTTAAATCTCCAAGAGATATTCAAACAACTCAGTCATACTACTTCCCTAGATTTTCTTTGAGTAAGCAGTTTGAATTAAAAGAGTTATAAGCTTTCAACTTGAATGCAATATAAAACCAACTCACAACTACCAGAATAGAACCAACACATCGTTCAGGCTATAAATTCCAAACACTAAGTACCAAATTACATGTACAGTGTCGAATCACAAAATCTCAAACATGAGCACAGATATATACAAATATCATGATACAAGACAAAATATAATACGAACAACCTTAACCATTTTATAGCATAACCAAGAAACCCTATTTCCAACTCAAAATGAAACACAAGTTTCTCACATAAGAGTTCAAATCCATTCAAGTGGATATTCTCAGGTTTAGGGTAACCATAAGTTCCCATTCCAGTTTGTATTTCAAACAAAGAAAACTCATACCAGCTCAAAATGAAACATGAGCTTCTAACCAGAGTTTAGAACTATTCACGTAATAAAATATGAGTGTTGTGTACATTATGAACTCCCATTAACAGTCCAAAATAACACAAGAATAAACACGAGTACAGAGGTACATACGGACTTCAAACAACAGTCTAAGATTACTCGAGAATCCAAACATGGTTTCAAAGTAATAAGAACCTCCAACACAAATTCTTATCAAAACACTAACCTCGAATCAAGATTTAACTAAACATAAACTCGAATATAGGATAAAATGAAACACGAGCTCAAATACAAGTTCAAGCTTAAACAAAACATGAACCCAAATACAGGCTCCAATGAAATACGAGTTCAAATACAAGCTCAAGCTCAAACAAACACGAGCTAAAATATAAGCTCAAGCTCAACAAAACACAAGCTCCAATGAAAGATTAGATGGGACTCAAGGTTCCTAAAAACTCAGAACCAAGTAAACAATGATGAAGGTCAGTCATAAACACAACTCTTCGAATACTGGTTCAAGAAATGACAAGCAGAGCCACAGAAACAAGTTTCTCATGCATGCTTTGTTATTTAACCCATACAAAGAAAGTTTCCAAGACATACACTAATTTTCCATGGATTCATACCCAAATTTCTAGAGATTACAAAACCCAACAAGCAAATAACTGATAAAACATGCAAGCCAAGAATCTCATAAGAGCAGAGTCATTTTAATGAAACATTTAGAAGAAAGAAAGAGATCTTAATGGTTAGAGCCTATCATGCCTAATAGTGCTTTTGCCAAATGAAGGAGACTTCCAGATGAGCTTCCAACTCCTTTTCTCCTCCACGAAAGATCAACCAACCAACAACTTTCCTTAGAATGCCTCATATACCTTCCCATGATTGAAAATAGACCAGGTGAGTTAAAAATAGCAATGAAGTGAAAGTCGAATCTGTTGGTTCGAAGAACCAGTTTTCTCCATGTAGAGAAAAATCTGAAAAGCATGCAAAAACCAACAACCTCCCACAAACCCACCTTCCAAGTTTCCAAGATGGTTTGTGAACAAAACCCGAGGCCAATTAATTTCATTAATTCCAATTTTCCCACTTATCTCTCCTTGCCACCGCCTCCCAAATATGGCGAATGCCAATTCCCATTTAACATGCAATTCCATATTTAGTGGAGCTTCCACATAAGCCTCTACCAAGTCAACTAGCCCCTACCAAATTGACAGTACTTAATGCCTTTAAGAACCTTATCAACAAATTCAATGCCATTGGAACCATCGCCAAAGAGGCATGTGACCCTTTTAGGTTCCCATTAAAATAGCTTAGGATAGATCCCTTAAAACTTAGGTTAGTTTAGGAATAATTACCTTAGGCCTTAACACATTACCTTAGGTAATTCCAACATTAGGTTAGATTAATTCATAGCCTTTTAGTTTTAGGCAATAGGTTAGATTATCTCATAACCTTATAGCATTAGGTTTTAGGTTAATTTAGATATCCTAGCAACCTTTCCATATTCCCTTAGCACAAGGCTTAGGTTTGGACACCAACCCAACAAAGTAGAATAGGAAGCTTAGGTTAGAATAAAAATTCAATTAAGTAACATAGCTAGGTAGTAAATATTCTTACCCAACTTAGGATTCCATAGGATAATCCTTTATTTTTAGGATTCTGAATCCTTCCTATGTCATGAGTAGGTCTGTATTTCATTTACATTAGCAATGTACTGCCAAGATCGATCTTCAAGGACCTAAGCACAACATACAACTGAATGGAAACACGTTCACACAAGATTAAAGAACTTGTAATAACAAATTTCAGTCCACCATGTCCCTCAATTATGGAATGTCAATTTACCATTCATTCAACTAAGAAGGTTTAAAACATTCCTTGGATCACTAAAATTGATCCAAGGATGAGTCAGATAAAGAGATAAGTTTGCAACTCTTAAACCAAATTACAACTCACCTATAAGAAGTGAAAAATGGATTCAAGGAAGCCATTCCATTCCAGTCTAATGATCTTAAGAATAGAAAATATTTATCCATATCCAACATGATCTCCAACAATCAAAAGAACACATCTTTAGAAGAAAATCACATGTCAACACTTGAAATGCAAAAGAGGAATATAACAATTGTCGAGGGTGTTACATGCTTCCCTCCTAAAAAGTATCATCGTCCTGATGATTACCTCATTTTAACAATTTACATCAAGGACAATCAATTAATTCACTTCTCTTACCATAAATCAAATATATCAAAACCATCCAAAAATAACCCAATCCTCACCACATGTCATTATTCTCCATGTTTTTCTACTATTGAATTAAAATTCAAATTCAAATCCCACCACCCCTTCTTCGTGGTCCCCACTCACCTAAAATCCTCCACTTATGAATTAAAAATATAATTCAAATCCTCACCCATTCTTTGTGGCCCCACTCACCTAATCTTGCTCACATTTTCAAACCACTCATCTAATCTTGCCCACATTTTCAAACCACTCACCTAATCTTGCCCACATTTTCAAACCACTCACTTAATCTTGCCCACATTTTCAAACCATGATTACTTAAATTACTCTAAGTTAATCACTCCCCTAGGCTATAAATACAACCTTACCCCTCCCCTCTAAACACACGAGAGAATAAGCTTGAATGCCATATCTAAGTTCTTGCATCCTTTGAGCAAAGAACATCATTTTGCCTTGTCCTAATGCCCAAATAGCCTCATAATCCTTTTTCCCATCTGGTGCAAAGTAAGAGGATCGTTGTTGCAGAAGGCCTTGCTCCATCTCAAGAAAAGCACCTACATATCACACAATCAGGGCTCAATCCAAGTTTCTAGCCCATTCCGAGGTTTGCTACGGAACACGAAGGAGGAGGTATGATTATTGGTATTTTACTTCCTTGTTAGTAGTGTATTTTTCCTAGCTTACATTCTGGCACGCCTGGTTACTTTCGATCTGTTACCATTAATTTCCCAATTAGTGGTTTTATCTATTCTTTGTTTATTATTGTTTGTTATTATTTCCTTTTCTGTTCCTTATGGCCTTCTTTGGTTAACCTTCACGCTTTGGGTAGTGTTTTTGTTGTGTGGTGTCTTGTGGTGTATCTGCAGGTTATAACAACAATGAAACTATGAAGCTCATCTTGTCTTTGATCTCCTTGGTGCTTGGTGTTTAGTTCCTAGTTCTGATTTTTCTATTCACTCGTAATCTATAGAAACACATGAACTAATCATTAGTTTATCATCTTACTGTCATGGGACAACCAATCCGGAAAATGCATTTATTTATTTACTTTTGCTAAAATAACTGCTTTGTAGGAAGTTAATCATTTTTTTCTTTTATTTTAGTCAATCATTTTGTGATCTAACTCTTTCTTTCTATTTATTGTTCTTTTTTAACCTTGCTATCAAAATTTTAGCTTCTCAGGTGAAGTACAGAAGTTAAAATTAAAAAAAAGCTCCTGGGACGTTTTTCTCACGTTCAAAATTTTCATTCAGAGTGCTACCGTAGCCCATCTTCCGGAAGCCATAAATTTTGCTCCCAAACTCGGAATGACTTCATTTTTTTAATGGAAAGGTATCAAAAAGATCTATGCAATGAAAAATAATTTTTAGATTTAGACTTTAAAAATTTTTGGTTTCATTTCTTCTAACACCTGTCTTTTTAACAAAAAACAACAAAATTATAGTTTTTTTTTTTATTATTTTTTTATTTTATTTCACGTAACAACCTCACATGTATGCTCTTTCCTCACACTTCAAAAGTGATCTTGGAAATCAGAAACGTGAGGCCACCTGAGCTCGCAAACAATTTTTTTTTTTAATTTTTAATTTTTTTGCCTTACATTTCAATTTTCCACGACAACACTTCTAGGTAACGTTTTCACACTCTTCTTTCATCATTTTTCTTTTTTGTGAAAATAATCATTATCGCTATTTCACAATCATGATTAATTGCAATAATTATTATTAACAAAAAAAAAACTATTCCAATCAGATCCGCGTATGCTCTTTTTTCGCCTTCGAGCGATCTCGGAAAATCGTAAACGGTCACAATTTTTTTTAGTTTCTTGTTCTAACATTGCAGGATCCTCTAGCTTTGTTTTCCAACTATCATTTCAATCATTATTTTCCTTTGATCATATTATTAATATTTGTTTGGTCGTTGGTTGTGTATGCTCTTTTCCTGCGCCTTCGAGCGATCTGGAAAATAAAAAACAACCACGATCACTTTTCTAACATTTCATTTGCAGGATAACTACTAATTTGTTTTTTGTAGAACGTGTTGCTAGAATATTGTCAAAAAAAAAAAAAAAAAAAAACAAAAAATCTCGCAAAAATACCACCATTCAAAGAAAATTGCTGAAACAAAAAAAAAAAAGTACGCTCAGGTACGTAATTATTTTCTTGCTAGTGATTTATTTCAAGTTGGAAAGAACCTTGCGTTTAATCACTTTATCATATTTTTTTTGCACGTAGATGAGGTGGATTTCATCACCACCAAAGCTACATTGGTGACATGGACTTGACTACCATGCACCAACAACATTTACATCTGCATTGCACTTTGAGACCTAGTCTCATCACAACGTTTGGTATTTACCTCGCCGCCGCTTCTTCACTTACATGTAATGTGTTGTGGTGCAAGTGCATGCGAGTCACGCCTAAATAGTCAGAATAACGAAGCTCGGGCATCGTCCTTGTAAATATTCGGGAGTTATAAGGACACCATACACATTCATCCCTCCATCACCTTCCACCTTTTCACAAAACCTATTCTAGACGTGGTGATTCACTCCGAAACAGGCAAGTAAGAATTGGTGAGTCTCCTCCAGTGCTCTAAGGGTTCCTCGTACCAATTTTGTCCCCGTACAAAATTAGGTATATCAGGACTAGGGTATATTGGAGGACACATCTTCTTGGAGTAATAAGAGCCTGCATCCACCATTTCACAACATACTTGTATGATTGCATGAAACAATGATCATTCCTGAAGAAGTTACCTCATAAGCCAAAACAATTGAATCCACATGATTGCTTGCTATTTGAAAACAAAATAGTTTAGCATTGTTTTATCATAAAACTTGGCTGATATCAATGTGTTCATTGTAAAATTTCAGACCCTAGTTGTGTTCCACAAAAAAATCAGTTCTCGACCAATTCAATACCAAGTGAAAACATCCAAACAATCCAACAACGACCAAAACATCACACCAATTTCATTAGCTTGCTTCATCCAACAATACATTTGTCATAGCTTGTCTTCGGCTATATCCAATTGATATTGAGTGACTAGCATTCACTCCCCATATCATCAATTGTCAAAACATCCTTCATAGCTTGTTTCCAGCTATATCAAACTAATATTGGGTGACTTGTTTGAGTTCACTCATTATTTTGTCCACCATCGTGTTTATCCAAATCACAACCAACACAAATCCTTTCATAACTCATTTTGAGTTATATCACAACCATATTGAGATTAACCTATTTAGGTTACTTTTCCCTTTCAACAATCCCGAGCTTGTTTAAGCCAAACCAATCAACATCTTCATCATAGCTTATTTGAGCTATATCCCATTTGTATCGAGTACCTTGTTTGAGTGTACTCCTTACATTGTCTTCTGATAAGCTTGTTTAAGCCAAATCTAAACCATTTTCATTATAGATTGTTTGAGCTATCACATATTTCTCCCGAGTATCTTGTTTAAGCTTACTCCTTATAGCCTTACTTGTTAAAACTCGATTGAGCCAAAACAAAGATCACAATCAATAGGTTGAGTTCTTCATCGCACCTTTCTTCATTCTCCCTCTCTTTCAAACATGATGAATTCACAAAAAACATCACACAATGAGCTATTAGAACAAATTAATAAGATGACAACACAACTCTCTCATATGGCTACCCAAATCAGTGAACGATCACCCAAAAGGCCAATCATACAACCTCACGAAGACATCAGTTCACGTAAAGTCCAACGTCAGTTTACCCCCCTTGGAGAAAGTCTCTCTAGTGTTTTTCATCAACTAAAAGAGGCTAAACTGATAAGATATCCAATTACAAAACCCTTTGTCAAAGGGGAAGCTAAGCCATGTTGGTACAAACCTAACACATACTGTGACTTTCATCGCATTGATGGTCATCACATAGATAAATGTGTGTGATTTAAGAATTACGTCCAAGACTTAATTGACGACGACGTCATCTCTGTAGAACTTGATGACAACGCTCTTGCAACCAATGACACATCCAATACCACAACTTTCCATGAAGAGCTGACTACTTTCGAAACTCCTATATATACTAAAATTCCATGAGATCATGATGACAACAGTCAAGACTCTCTAATTCCAAACCAATCCATATCTTCTTCAAATTTTCTTCCATTAGTTCAAACATACATTGAACCTATTTTGGACAACAACATTCTTCCAACATCTACTAAGCACTTGAACTTATTTCGAGACTCTCTTTCAACCCAAACATACATTGAACCTATTTTGGACAACAACATTCTTCCAACATCTACTGAGCACTTGAACTTATTTCAAGACTCTCTTTCAACCCAAACATATATTGAACCTGTTTTGGGCAACAACATTCTTCCAACATCTAACGAGACCTTGACCTCATTTCAAGACTCCTTTCAAACCTTGATATTGACAATCATTCTTCCAACATCTAACGAGACTCGACTCTCATTTCAAGACTCTCTTTCAAACACTTGATACTAAGACTATATCTTAACGGTCCATCCATCAACAGTACCATTAAGTTTGATTCTATTATTCCAATATTGGCTCTTATGCCTAACATCTCTAGCCTTGTTGTCAAAACACAACCACATCAAGTTTGGACACTTGCAACAATGCAACCTGTCATGTCCATCATGCTTTCAACGATCGATCTTGCAGGCATCTCATCACTAATGATTCTCACCTATCAAGACTTCTATGTGCATACATTCTACGAGGTAATGTATACCTAGGAATATCTTTATGCCACATTTTCCATCTTTAATCGTGAATCTATCCTCAAATCAATCAATTAATGGACAAACAGAAGCAACAAACCAAATAATACAAACCATCATTATCAACACACATGGAAGCTATTGGCTTAACCAAATCTATCCCACTCTTTGGGCTTACCACACATCTTATCACACACCTACTAGAGCCACTCCCTTCTCCTTTGTTTATGGTTGGGAAGCTATTTTACATGTCAAGGTTGAATTTCCATCCTTCATAATATCCTTCAAAGATGTAATCAATAAAGATTATTATCAACACTCACGCCTTAATGAACTCGAGCTTCTTGATGAAAAACAACTTAATGCCCTAGATCATCTTCCATTCTATCAAAATGGCTATACATGTAGCTACCTACCATAAAAATTCAAACCTAGAAAATTTAAGGTCAATGATCTCATTCTCAAAGAAAATCGAAAGAACACACCCAAAGAACGAGACAAACAAGAAAAATTTGAGCCCAATGAAATCATAGATAATTTTGGGTTTGGAGCTTATAAATTGGCCATCACATGGCCAAGTCCTTGAAAACCCATGAATGCATTCCATTCAAAGAAATTTATTCTTGAAAGCACTCTCTTTTGGGAAACAACATGTACATTGTTCTTTTGTCTTGCTTATCTCTCGAATAATAAATTTATTCATTTCCATCGCAGACATTTTCATTATCAAAATCACATCTTCATATTTATCATCATGAGACAAGTGCTAATATAAATCCTATTAAGTTTGTGAGCATCATACTTCTTCCATTTTCCATTTTTGCTTTCTCTATGGTCATACCTAAGCTTACCGATGGTAATATATTCCCTTCAAATACATTCTCTCTTTCATAACAAAGCTCTAAACTTCTTTACCCAGTTCATTTTTGGTCATCCATCTCGGTCTTCGTGTTCAACCTCGCGCCCTACTAGTGTGGGGGCTGAGATGGGGGTAGACGTTCCTTCCCAAATACAAAGCACTATTGTAAAAATCCATCAATTCAATAACTTATGAATAATTCATCGTCACATCTTTCATCCTTCATAGTATTTGGTGTTGAGCCCACACTTCTTATCTGGTAGTGTGAGACTGGGAATGGAGGAAGGTGCCCTTACTCATCTACGTCTTGTCTTTGGTGATAAACCCTTGCCTCTTACAAGTGGCATGGGGCAAAGCGTAGAGGGTCATTCTCATAAAAGCATAAAAACATTGCAAAATATTAAAAAAAAAAAAAAAAAAAGACAAAAAGGGAATTCACTCGCCTATATTTTGCCTTTTCGGTGATGAGCCCTTGCTTCTCACTAGTAGTATGGGGCAAGGCATAGGAGTCATTTCAAAAAAATACAAAATCTTACAAAGTTGCTTACAAATTATAGAATCCCCAAACACGTAATTTAGATGCCTAAGTGAAGAGAGAACTATCCTTAACCTCATATCTTACCAATCAAGCAGTGCCACATAATCTGTCTAAGTCTAAAGACGTGACTCATAAAGTGAAAGCCATTTTTGAAATCGGTTCGCATCATTATGAAGAATGGAGTCACAATTTCCCAAAGGGATTGTTGTTTAGCATTTGTCTCTATATTCATTATCTACCTCTACGTCCTTCTTCGATTCTCGTGATGAGCCCACACATCTTACTAGTTGTGTGGAGTCAAGAATGGAGCTGGAATTCTTTTCATCATATCATCACCACCATATCCCGCCAATGGAAAGAGAATTTGTGTTATTCGAGCATAAGTTACAACACTAACACGGTACATATGGATAATATCCATGTTTATCGCCTCTCAAAATAAGTCTGCACTGGTCCATAAATTGCCAATCACAATGTAAAAATCCACAAATAAAAAAATCTAAAAATCTAAAAACATTTGAAAATCGTCAAAAATTCAAAAATAATGTAAAAATCCAAAAATATAAAAACATTTGAAAATCGTCAAAAATATAAAAACAATGTAAAATCTAAAAAATCTAAAAACATTTGAAAATGTCAAAATCCAAAAACATTAGAAAAATCATCCAAAATCCAAAAAAATTAAAAAAATGTCAAAAATCTAAAAACATTAGAAATACTTGTCAAAAATCCAAAACAATGTAAAATCTAAAAATCTAAAAACATTTAAAATCGTCAAAAATCAAAACAATTTAAAAATCTAAAAAAAATCTAAAAACATTTGAAAATTGTCAAAAACCTAAAAACATTAGAAATAATCGTCAAAAATCCAAAAAATTAGAACTCGTCAAAAAAAAACATTAGAAATACGTCAAAAATCTAAAAAAAAACATTAAATCAAAAATCAAAACCATTAACAAAATCGTGAAAAATCCAAAAATATTTGAAAATCGTCAAAAAAGTCAAAAACATTTGAAAATCATCAAAAATCCAAAAAACATTAGAAAATATATATATATATAATAAACAAAAATAAATAAAAAAATCCACAAAATCGCTAAAAAAAAAAAAAACAACTCTAAAATAACCAACACAATTTAACCTTTGAACTATTATCCCCAACGAATGATCCAATCACCTTATGACTACCAAATTCAAACCACTTCTCCTCGCGTGAATCCTCGCTTGGGGCAAATCCGCTCTCATTGTTTCCTTGTTTGAGGACAATGACCCAATACTTTACTATGTCCTCGTACCCTTGCTTGGGGGCACATCCAATCAATCCTCACTGTGGAACACGTTAGGGACATGTTTATTGGTTCTTGTGTTGCATTATTAGTTGTAAATTATTAATTGCTTTCTTGCATCTTGATATATTACAGGGGCATCTTGATTTTATGTATCCTGGTGTTCTCTCTAATATTCTTATGTTATCTCGATCGCATGTCATATCGGGGCATCATACTTTCGATGGCCTCTGTCTATGCTCTCTTCCATTTGCATATCATACTGGGGCATCAAACCTTTTGATGGCCCCTATCTATGTTATCACGCATATTATAGTCTAGTCATCCCGATCTTTTATATCACGATGCATCTTGTTATGTGCTATATTAAAATTAAGATGCTTTTCATCACGTGAGTATCTTCCTGCATGATCAACATCTTACTTTGCACCCCATCCATTCACCCATACTAATACATTCTCCAGTTTGGGAATCCTACTTGATCACTGCATTGCATTTGCGAATCCTACTTGACGATCTTTCTCAAGTAGCATTCACTATCCAAGCAGAACTCCTTCTCCCCACCATGATCACCATGTATTTGATCCATTCATCCTCACTCCTCATTTTTACTCCTCCGCCACTTATACCCATATTACCCTTCTCACCATTCATGTCCCCTCTCACCCATTTGTATTCTTTCCTTTTACCCGTCTGCTTCCCGCTTGACAATCTTACTTAATAACCCCTTCTATATGGGATCCCTCGGTGGAGGTTTACTCTCTCCCTAAGATCTTCCCACCGTAGAAGCTTCTTCACCACACCCCCTCTCATCAAACAACAATCACCACCAAACACATCTTCCCATTCCACCTCTTCTGCTTCCCATTCTCGCATCATTACTCTCACCACACGTGGGCATCCCAATTAAGGATTTCCCTCACACTCTCCCTCCACTACATATATTCCTTCATCCATTCATGTTACACTCCTTTGTTTCCTTTTTTCTTATTATCACCTCATCTCATATCATATACCACTCATGCATACCTCACTCACTCTTTTCTCATCCTTCCCCAAATCCGTCTTATGCCTGGTCATCCTACTTACACGCTTTCGTAGTATGGAAAATTCACTTGAGGGTTCCCCTTCAGTCCATTTTGTCATACCCTATTCCCACCAACTCTAACATCATCCTTCTTCTTCCTCAGCTTGGCGATCTTACTTAACCATTCCGGCCGCATGGCAATCTTACTTAAGACTTCCACTTAAGGTTGATCTGCCCTATGGCCTTCCCCCATCCCATCATATTTCCCCATCTTATTTCTCCCACCTCTCATCGCGATCATCTTCTTCAACCTACCATTCCACCCTATCCCCAATATCATCTTGTTTTTCTCTCGCATATCATCCCCTGTGGGTTGGGTGATCTACGAAACCTCTCCAAAAGATGACGATCTTACTTAAGAGATTCTCTTAAGCATGACATGTCATCTTACACTCGCCCATCACTCTACAATCTCACCATCCATCTTTCCTCTTCATTCCCCATCATCACACCTTTTTACCACCACTATCACCCTCCTCTCGCTGGGCAATCTTACTTAACCACTCCCAAAGCATGGCGATCTCACTTAAGAGTCCCTCTTAAGGATGATCTCTCTCCTTGCCTTTCCCCATCACTACACACCCTTCACCCTTCATTTTTTCTCTTGGCATTCCCATTATCACATCCTTTCACCTCCTTTTCGATTCTCGCAAACACCACTTTCGCTTGACCATTTGTCATCTCCAGCTTTGCTCACATGGCAATCTTACTTAACCACTTCCGTCACATGACAATCTTATGTCGTGGTCCTCCCTACACTTAACTTGTCATCGTGAACTTCTCCCCACCTCATTCTTCATTCACTTTGTTGATCGCTTCTTCCACCCTAGTATCTCCTACTACCCACTTTTTCCTCCTACTATTATCCTTTCTCCACATATCCTCTTACAACATACATCTAATCTCTTCCGCCTACAATCACATTCTTTTCCCCATTTTTCCCCTTCGATCCATCATCCTTCATATTGTTTCTTCCCATTATTTTCATGTCTTGTTCTTCATCCTCACCTCGCTCATCCTCATCACCCGCATCCTCTCCTCGCTTTCACTTAGTCCCAACTCATCCCTCCCATCTTCTTTACTCTTTCCACTTCATCTTCTCAAATTCCCCCACATTTCTACCCACACACACATTCACCATTATTGTTAACACTCCTATATCATTCTTTCATCATCATCTTCTCTTCCCGAGCTAATAATTGTCAATGGGTTTTCCTAAAATCATCAATCCTCATTCCGCACGACCTCATTCACTCCCTTGACCTTCTAGAGTTCCCTTCATTCCTTCCTCCTCTAAGCCCACCACTCATTGTCAAAGGTTTTTCCTAACGTCCCTTTGTTGGCATTACCCTTTCCAATCCTCATTAGCTTTCTCCTTTTCTTCATTTTTTCTCTCACCCTTCCCCACCACTCATCAGAAAAGGGATTTCCTAACATCCTTTCATTGGCATTGCCTCTTCTATCCCCCATTCTCTTTTCTCTCCTATTCTTTTCCCTCAATCCCACCCTTTCTTGTCGCTTCTTACCCATCTCTCCATCTTCTCTTCGCCCTCTTCAATATCTTTACTGTCTTCATCATACATCCTTTTTCTATTTTCTCGTCATCCTAGTATCCTCATTTCATGCATCTCCACATCTTTTCCAATCGATGTCATTCCTCCCCTCTTTCTTCTTTGAACATTCCTTATACTGTTCCCTTTCCACTTATTACCCCCTTTCTGTATTCCCTTCCTTCTACATCATTTTCTTTGTTATCCTCTTCTCTCTCCCACCCCTCGTCTTATTTCCCTTCCCCTGTATCATCTTCTTCCCCTTTTTCCATCATTTCCTCCTTACTTCCCCATCGATAACCTGGCTCTTCAGCGTTGTCCTATCTTTTTTATCATACCACCCTCCACATGCATCTCCATATGGTCTGTTCCATATTCTTTGCCTTGGTCTTCCTCGCAATGACATGATTCCTTCAATCTTCTCCTTGTATTCATTCTATCTTCCTTTCCTCTCCCCTAATTTTCACGTTTCTTCTGACCACTTCTCCTTTTCTCTACCACCCCTACCTTTTCATTCATTCTGTATCTGTTTCTCTTCCTTTCTCTCCTCTTTTTCACACTTTCCTCGCCCCTCATAGTTTTTTTTTTTTTCCGTCTACTACTTCTTTTCATCCTCTTTCCATTTTCCTCCATTTCACCCCCTACTCCCACCTCGTTTTCTCCTTCTTATTTATCCTTTCCGTTTCCTACTTTTTCTCACTCTATCATTTATTTCACTTCCACGCATCCTCTTTACTATCTCTCGTTGCTTCCTTCATTTTGCACATCTCTATTTCATCCCTTCACCCTCTACTCTATCATTTTCCTTTTTTACCTTGTTTGTCCTTCATCATTCCCTTCTTCCCTATCATCCCTCTCTCTTATTTCTACCTCTTTCATTCTTTTTTTCCCCTCCCCTATCTCCCTTACTCTTCTCGTAATCAACCCCAATCCTATCCATTCCTTTTCTTTTTCCCACACACCCTCACACCTAGCATTCAAGGTCGATTGAATCCTTTCTCCATTTGCATCGTGTGGTCATTCCAGTCTCTTCCACTCCATTATCATCCTCTTCTCCACCGAATCCATTTCTCTTCTTTTCGAGAGTTCTGTCGTATATTCCATTCTCGCACCCTCTCGAGGGGGCATCACCACATCTATCCATAATCACATCTTCTCATGACATTTTTGTCTTGAGGATACTATGACATCCGTCACTCACCACTTTCTATTCTCCCCAACAAACATTCACTCTACCTTTTGCTTAAAAAAGTAGATTGAATTCTTCCCCCATACCATCTACTTTCTTTGAAAGGACACTACTTTCATAGTACCCTTCCAAAGAGGGGCAAATGTAGACACCCCAATTTCACATCTATCCTAAATCAATTAATTCCCCTTCCTCATTTCCCACAAAAATACACTTCGAATTAATCAAATATAATTTGATTAATTATCCATTTCAAAATCCAAAAATAACCCAATCCTCACCACATGTCATTATTCTCCATGTTTTTCTACTATTGAATTAAAAATTCAAATTCAAATCCTCACCCACCCTTCGTGGTCCCCACTCACCTAAAATCCTCCACTTATGAATTAAAAATATAATTCAAATCCTCACCCATTCTTCGTGGCCCCCACTCACCTAATCTTGCCCACATTTTCAAACCACTCATCTAATCTTGCCCACATTTTCAAACCACTCACCTAATCTTGCCCACATTTTCAAACCACTCACTTAATCTTGCCCACATTTTCAAACCATGATTACTTAAATTAATCTAAGTTAATCACTCCCTCCAGGCTATAAATACAACCTTACCCCCCTCTAAACACATGGAGAATAAGCTTGAATGCCATATCTAAGTTCTTGCATCCTTTGAGCAAAGAACATCATTTTACCTCATCCTAATGCCCAAATAGCCTCAAAATCAATTTTTTTCCCATCTGGTGCAAAGTAAGAGGAAGGCCTTGCTCCATCTTGAAGAAAAGCACCTACATATCACACAATCAGGGCTCAATCCAAGTTTTATAACCCATTCTGAGGTTTGCTATGGAACGTGAAGGAGGAGGTATGATTATTGGTATTTTAATTCCTTGTTAGTAGCGTATTTTTCCTAGCTCACACATAAATATCGCCCAAAACTCGGCATACTTATTGTCATATAGAGAAGAAAATCATAAATTTTATTTTAACAGTCTATAGAATCAATTTTGTTTAAATAGATATGGAAAATAAGTTTTCATATCCTCTAGGTTTTATCAAGTTGCACCTTTGTCTTCATTAAACTCGGTCTCACTGGACTTTACATTGACTTATTTCTCGATTTTTTAAATTCAACTAGCAAGTTTTAAGCACTCGTATGGGTTTAACCATGATTATTCCTAGGTCCTGGACCTACAAAGAATTCCAATTTAACACGTGTGATAAATCTGAAACGTATTTCTTAAGCAAAGAAATATGGAAAACATCATGCATTCGTGACAAAGCAAGAGGTAATGCTAAACGATAAGCTACAGGGTTGATTACTTAAACTATCTCAAAATGTCCCACATAACGAGGTGATAACTTGGTAGCCTTACCAAAAGTTATAGAACTCTTTTTAGTTTAACCTAAAGAAAGACTTTCTCACCAAGTTCAAATTTCCTATCAACCCTCTTTAAGTCAACATAACTCTTTTGCCTATCTACTGCTTCTTTCAAGTGTTCACGAATCAATTTAACTTTTGTTCCATTTCAGTAAGAATTTTAGGTCCAATTACCTCTCTATCCTCTATGTTATCCCAACTAATATGGGTTCTGCATTTTCTTCCGTATAATGCCTCAAAAGGTGCCATCTTAAGAGAAGCATGATATGTATTATTGTATGCAAATTCAACTAATGGAAGATACTCTTCCCACTTATACTGTTGATCCATGCAATACATTCGTAACATATCTTCCAAAACTTGATTTAATCTTTTAGTCTACCCATCTGTTTCAGGATGATACACATAACTAAAATTTAGCTTAGTTCTTAGAGTTGCATTAAACGTTTGCCAAAATCTTGACGTCATTCTAGGATCTCTATTTGAAATGATTAACTCAAGTACTCCATGTAATCTAAAATTTTTGTGTACAAATCTTCTTGCCAAAATAGGAGAATCATCCTTCAAATTTCCAGCAATAAAATATGCTACCTTTGTTAGTTTATCCACAACTACTAATATAACATCATGCTTATTTCTCGACATAAGTAACCCTTGTAAAAAATCCATGCTTATTACCTGACATTTGTATTGCGGTATGCTATGAGGATACAAAAACCGGTGGGTGCATATGTTCTACCTTAACACGTTGGCACTCAAGACAATGTGTCACAAAGTTTAGAACATCCTTTTTCCTTCCTTTCTAGAAATATTGCTGTTTTATATCAGCAAAATTTTTTGTAATGCCAGGGTGTCCAGAAAAAGGTGAATTATGAAATTATGCTAACAATTTCTTTCTCAAATTATTTAGCAAAGGTACATAGACTCTATTTTCAAATCGTAAGATTCCTTCTTTATCAAAGTGAAAACCTTTATACCTCGAATCATTGAAATCTGCAGCAAGTGCTGCTTTTACTTGCTGAGAGTAAGAATCAAATTCCATAACACTTTTTACTTCACCCTTAAATAGAGTTCTTAATGTTATAAGAGCATAAATGTGCTTCCTACAACTTAGAGCATCGGCCACCCTATTTTTTTACCCTTTATATAATTGATGTCAAAACCATATTGAGAAAAAAACTCCAACCACCTTCATTGTCTCAGCATTACGATTTGGCTAAGTGAAGATATACTTCAGCCCAAGGTGATTAGTTTTCAATTTAAAAGGCTTACCGAGAAGGTAATGGCTCTAAACTTGTAGTGCATGAACAATGACAGCAATCTCTAAATCATGTGGATTATAATTCAACTCATGTAACTTAAGTTTCCTACTTTCATATACTATGACATGACCACTTTGTAACAAAATACCTCCTAGACCTTCATTGGATACATCAGTTACCACCATAAAATCTCCATTAGGATCTGGTACTGCAAGAATAGGTGCTGAAGTTAACTGTTCCTTCAAGGTTGTAAATATAATTTCACATTTCTCACTCCAAACAAATTTTTTATCTTTCTTCTGTAAGGAAGTTATTAGTGCAACTATCTTAGAAAAATCTTTTACAAATTTCCTATAGTAGCTAGCAAGTCCCATGAAGCTTCTAACTTCATGTACATTCTTTGGTGCAGCCCCTTCTATTATAGCTGTAATTTTTAAAGGATCTACAGAAATCCCATCTTTACTTATAACATGACCCAAATAGTGGACTTCTGTGTCATAGAAAGAACATTTGGACAACTTACCAAACAACCGTCTCTTTCTTAGAATTTCCAAAACTATTTTCAAATGCTCATGATGCTCCTCAATGCTTTTAGAATATATGAGAATTTCGTCCAAGAATACAAGCACAAACTTGTCCAAGTATTCTTGAAATATATTATTCATTAAGTTCATAAAAGCTGCAGGTGCATTCATCAATCCAAAAGGTAAAACCGTGAACTCATAATGTCCATACCTTATTCTGAAAGCTATTTTATGAATATCCTCATCCTTAATTCACAATTGATGATATCCAGATCAAAGATCTATCTTGGAATATATCGATGCTACACACATCTAATAAAATAAATCATCAATCCTAGGGAGTGGATATCTATTCTTGATTGTTGCCTTGTTTAACATTCTATAATCAATGCATAATCTAAGTGTTCCATCTTTCTTTTTCACAAAAATTACGGATACTCCCCAAGGTGAAACACTTGGTCTAATCAAACCTTAAGAAAAAGTTCATGCAATCGAGCCTTAACCTCTAATAATTTCAGTAGTAGTCATTTGATATGGTGCTTTAAAAATAAGTTCGGGTTCTAGGATTGATCTCAATCATGAAATAAAATTCCCTTTTGGGTGGAAGACTCGACAATTCTTCTAGAAATAAATCACTAAAGTCTCGTAACAATGATATTGTTCCATAATATCACAGCTCTCTCTGTTGATTCAATAGTTTTAACTCGCATATAAGGTACATCCTTTATTTTTGCCTTTTTAAGTTCGCATAAATGACAGCTTTTCTAATAGAAATCTCATGTTTCACACCCTGAATCTTTTCTATTTTCTACAGGTCATCTAAACAACTAATGTGTTTTTCAAAATAGTCCACTTTAGCCTTATGTTCTGCTAACCAATTAACACCTATGATTACATCATAAGACCCCAAGGGTGCAACATAAAGATCAACCTCAGTGGAAAATTTAGGTAAGTCAAGGATTACTCCAAAAAGACACATACTAACCATATGAACAATATTATTCCCATACTGTACAGTCCATGTTTTATCCATGTTTCTAGATTTTCTTTTTAATTTTGATGCTAATTTACTAGAAATAAAATATTCAGTAGCTTTGGTATAAAAAAGAATAGTTATTGGTAAGCGAAATAACTTACCCGGAACTTCTATGGGCGTGGCCTGTTTCTTAGCTTGCTTGTCAGGTACTGCAACGTGTATCTTGTGTTGCTGATTATGATTATCCTTCTTCAAAGGAAATTGATTTGCGTAATGATCTTTGCCACAGTTATAACAGCCTCCTACAGGTCCCTTCCTAGGCTTAGGTTTATTTCCAGCCTTAGAGTTATCATTCTGACCCCCATAGGACTTTTGTTTGTTATTATTGTTCTTAGCAAAGTTGTTCTGTGCATTACTAACAAACTTGTTTGTTGCTACTTTCATATTTGTATCAGATGAAAACTTACTTTTCATTCCAAATTTCTTCCATGGTCCTTTCTTGGGTGTAAGAGATGATGGGATTCTTCTTCCTTACTTCCTCCTCAGGAGCGTAAATTGCATTTAATTTCTCGTTTTGTCTTATGGATTTTTCAACAACCCCTTCCATCATGGTTGGGCTGTAAACATCCACCTCTCCTCCTATAATGGGATTCAATCCCATGATGAATTTTGTATCCTAAACTTCTTGTCAGTTTGGTATTGAGGCACATACTTAAGGAGTTTTGTAAATCACTCCTAATACTCAGTTACAGTTATCTTTCCTTGAGCTAAGTTATGAAATTCAATCATTTTTGATCATAGTAGAGTTGTGGCAGCCATCGTTTCCTAAAGTAACCTTTAAATTGGTCCCATGTGATATTAGATTCATCAATGTTCAACTCAGCCTTGTAGTTGTCCCACCATGAAGATGCTTCATGAGAAAGTTGATATGCTCCCCATATCGCCTTTGTTTCTTCTAAGAAATTTCTTATTGCAAATTATTTCTCCATTTCACTGAGCCAGTTCTCAGCCCCATCTCCTAATGTGGTGCCATCAAACTTGGGTGGACTTATCCTTTTTATGTCATTAGTGAGTTTTGTTGCTAGCCTAGCCTTTTTATTGTCATTCAAAGTGAACATGTATGTTAACATTGTTATTATCAACACCCACATTGGCGTTGTCCCCTGGAGGTGGCTGATTATTGTTATCAGCTTCTTCTTCCTCCTCATTACCCATTACTTGTTGTTTAAGCACAACCAAATGATCTCTTGTGTCCAATAGGGCAGCAAGGATCTCATCAAGTTTTTGGGCAGTTGCCTACTCCTTCCTTAGGTGGAGGGTTATTTGTAATATTTCCTCTTGTTCTCACCATTTTCTGTTACAAGAAAATTTAAGTTTCATCATATTATGGACACAATAGGTCCAAGAGCTGCAACCTTCAGCTCTGATACCAAGATGTAACATTCCCATTTTAAGACTTTAGAAACAAGGGATTTTTTTATAATGTTCACGATTCTAAATAAAACATTATTTAGAACACACATTCAATGCCAATCAATATCATAACAGATAACCATATGCAATTGTGAATGACTTGGTGATACACCAATCTATTCATTCCATGACTCGGTTACCTACCGATCTATTCATGTTTAACTTCAATATTAAATACTTGTCGTATACTACGTATAATTGTTTTTATTACCCTATTCTAGTCTTGAGTGATTTGTTTAAAGAACCTATCTAAATATTTGTTACCAATATTCATTTGACATCACATTACTTTAAACTAGGTGACATAGACAACACAACCAGCAGCTTGCGATACTTTTGCCAAATATTTACAACATACTCGTGTATGTAACTATTCCTAGATGACATACTCATCATATTGGAATACGTCCTTCACCTCACTCCTCCATTATCATGATTGGTCTTTACCGACTCACCTGTCACCCACTTGTTTCAGTTTAACCCTAGCCCTAGATAGAAACATAACCTATTATAGGAAGATTCTCGACAATGGCTTAGGTAAATAGGCATACTTGGCTGACCTAATTCGATTTGGATGTGCCAACGTAACTTGAGCCATTGGAAGCTAATTCCTATCCTAAATATGCTTCTATCCAGACCTAGAGAGAAACTAAGTTCAAGTCTAAGTTCTTATTGTGTGTAGATCTAGATGATCAATGTGGAAGGGTGATGCCACATGTCAACTACAATGTTGTATTCTTGAGAAGACCCAAGCCTTCTCAAAAGTATAACCCTGCAATTGGTGTGTGCCAACATCCTACAGAAACTACCTCATCAAGATGTACATACCCCTAAGGAGATTGTTAATACATTGTTAGTTTGGATTATTTCTTGATTACAACAACCCTGCCAAACCCTAATCCAACACTCAATAAGTTCTTTCCTAAATTTGATTCATTTAGTCCATGAAGAACTTCACTATACTTATGGTTGTTTAAACCGTTTGATTTCTCAGTTAAACTACCAATTAACCGCAACAGAACAACGTTATCATAAGTTTCATTTAAAAAGTACAATAAATTTTAGAAAGGTTCAACATCCAAATATATCCAATTTAAAGTAGACTTCATACAAAATGAAGTCTAATAAATTGTAATCATATTTCCAAACCTTTTTGGTTTATATTCAATTAAGAAAGAGAAAGAGTCTTTATCTACATGTTTAAGTGTTAGGGTATATCCTACCCAATATCCATATTTCTTAATGTATGTTCATCACACATTACATTACTATGTTTAATAGTTTAGATAAAGAACATCATATTTTGCAACTTAACAAGCTGCATCTTAATTAGGGAAATTAAATTAAATCCCTTTATCCAAATTATCAAAAGACAACCAATTAGGGATATAAATAATATGAATAATTAAACACGATAGAAAACCATCTCTTTTATATAAGTATAAGATAATTTACACAACCAATGCATGTAAATTCTCAACTTTCAATTCATCTTTATAACTTATACATTTACAAGACTTATGCATTTTAGGCATACTGCATAACAACTACCTTCATTCTAAAAGAATACAACTTTTATTTTTCAATAAAATCTCAAGAACGAATCAAAATTCTTCACAAAGAATCAAACTTAAATCAGCCAATGCATCATATAAGTTTTGCCTTCTTTTATCACTTACGAAGTCCATCTGCAAAAATTGCTAGCATGGGTCAGTTCCATGAACTGAGCATGATAAGCACTAAGCCTTAAAATGAAGTGCATTCCACTAATTGTTCCATTAAAACAAATATGCTTTAATGAAACAATTAATATATCATACATATCAAGTAAGTAATAATAATAAGAAAAGAAGTACATTAACCAATCTGAATTTACTTCTAAGAGAAGAACATAATTTAATCCACAACATCTGCCTTACAAAATTAAAGTTTAATTGATCCTATCAATTACCTTTAAACAAACAACAAATCATAACATCTTATTGTTCCCAATTCTATCATAATAGAATACAACATTTAACTTTACTATAAGACAAAGGAAGGGTTTACAACATAGTTCCCATTAGGATGATTCATCTAGCTCCTAAGCAAGGAAGAAGAATAACCATTCCAAACTATGCCCAACACAAAACATCTGAAAATAGAAACAAGTTCATAACATGAATTTAACTGTTTCGTTTAAAGGACAACTACCTTTAAATTCAACATTTAAGATTTTCATCAGAACCATAATCCCATATCAATCTAAGAAGGAATATATAATTTAAACAAATGCTAACAAGATTATATTTTCTGTTCAACAAAACTGAAACATCAAATCTCTTCCTACGTCACTTCAACAAATGATATGAACAAGGAAGACCAAACAATTATAATAAATCTCCATTTCGTAAGAGAACTAATAATAGACGGGTTCAATCAAATGAAGTAATCCCTACAGGTTAGAAAAGGAATCTTATCAGAATTTGATTCGATCCTTAATTTATTTCTCTAAACTTAACAACAAATTCCCATTTCTAATCCAAACAATAAGCTCATACACTAGTTCCCAAAAGAGAGAACAAAACCAACTCATTGAAAGAAAACATACTGCAAGTCCCCCTTACAATCCTTATCATTAAAAGCATGAGTTCCAATTTCAGTTCAGACAACATAACAATAAAGTTCTAAAACAACACACTATCCCTAAGGGTTCTCAATTTCCTTTTTCTTTTAAAAGACTCAAGTATTCACTTATTGATCCCAACAAGATTAGAAAACCCAAAACCTTAAACTAAACCAGTTTAGGAGTATCCTCAAACTTGAAACTAAAGTTCTTTTAAAATACCTCCACAACATTGTACTTAAGCATAGGTGGTTCATAATTCTTTTAGAACTATAAAACAAAATCAAACTGAACTGATTTAAGTATTCGCTCCACTATAATTTCTAAGCACTTCAGTACAGACTCATTTTAAAATAAATTCCAAATCCTACTATCAAACAAAAGTGTTTCCAGTTAAATCTGTAAGAGATATTCAAATAGCTCAGTCATATTACTTCCCTAGATTTTCTTTGAGTAAGTAGTTTAAATTAAAAGAGTTATAAGCTTTCAACTTGAATGCAATATAAAACCAACTCATAACTACCAGAACAAAACCAACACATCATTCATGCTATAAATTCCAAACAGTAAGTACCAAATTACCTGTACAGATCGAATCACAAAATCTCAAACATGAGCACAGATATATACAAATATCATGATACAAGATACAATATAATACGAACAACCTTAACCATTTTATAACATAACCAAGAAACCCTATTTCCAACTCAAAATGAAACACAATTTTCTCACAGAAGAGTTTTAGATCCATTCAAGTGGATATTCTTAGATTTAGGGTAACCATAAGTTCCCATTCCAGTTTGTATTTCAAACAAATAAAACTCATACCAGCTCAAAACGAAACACGAGCTTCTAACTAGAGTTCAGAACTATTCACGTAATAAAATACGAGTGTTGTGTACATTATGAACTCCCATTAATAGTCCAGAATAACACAAGAATAAACATGAGTATAGTAGTACATATGGAATTCAAAAACAAGCCTAGGATTACTCGAGAATCCAAACATGGTTTCAAAGTAACAAGAACCTCCAACACAAATTCTTATCAAAACACTAACCCCGAATCAAGCTTTAACTAAACACGAACTCGAATACAGGCTCAAATGAAACATGAGCTCAAATACAAGTTCAAGCTCAAACAAAACACAAACCCGAATACAAGATCCAAAAATATGAGTTCAAATACAAGCTCAAGATAAAACAAACACGAGCTAAAATATAAGCTCAAGATCAAAAAACATGAGCTCCAATGAAATAATAGACGGGACTCAAGGTTCCCAAAAATTCAGAACCAAGTAAACAACGATGAAGGTCAGTCATAAACACAACTCTTCGAATACCGGTTCAAGAAATGACAAGCAGAGCCATAGAAACAAGTTTCTCATGCATGTTTCGTTATTTAACCCATACAAAGAAAGTTTCTAAGACATACACTAATTTTTCCATGGATTCATACCCAAATTTACCAGAGATTAAAAACCCAACAAGTAAATAACCAGATAAAACATGCAAGCCAAGAATCTCATAAGAGCAGAGTCATTTTAATGAAACATTTAGAAGAAAGAAAGAGATCTTAATGGTTAGAGCCTATCATGCCTAATAGCACTTCTGCCAAATTGAAGGAGACTTCCAGATGAGCTTCCAACTCCTTTTCTCCTCCATGAAAGATCAACCAACCAACAAATTTCCTTAGAATGCCTCATATACCTTCCCATGATTGAAAATAGACCAGGTGTGTAACACCGAAGGTATTGTTACTTCCTCCCGAGCATACAAGTGTTGATATGTGATTTCTTTTGTAAAAGGATGTGTTCCTTTGATTGTGAAGTCATGCTTGATATGGACTGTATCTTCTTTGAAATTACAGATCTTTGACTGAGTCGGAATATAATTGGACTCTTTTAATTCTTTCATTGTACACCTGAATTTAATCTGATCTCGGAATGAATTATGGAGTTATCCATCTATAAGACCCAGCCTTGGATCAGTGGCATTGATCCAAGTAATGCTTTAAGTTTATTTGGGATGAACTAAAATTATAGACCTTTCGCAGGTTGCAAGGTCTGGATGCATTGAATAAACTGTTCCGGAGTCTAACTCAGGCTGATCATGTTAAATGAATTGGTTCCCGATATCGTAATATCAGGAAGGTCTTGATCGTGGACCAGGTAATAAATTCAGATACATTTATTTCCACTAGCCTATTGGCAGTGCAGGAGTGAACCCTGTTCGTGAATGTATGTTGTAGGTTCTTTTTCTGAGCATTTGAAATATTAGACCTAAACTGGATTTATTAAGGTTAGTAACCTAAAACTAAACTATAACCTAGGGGTTAGATTAGTGTTAATCTAACCTAGGCCTAGGCTATAAGCTAATGTTCTAAGTTAGTAACTATGTGCTATGAGGTTAGACTAAGTGTTATCCTAAATCCTAACCTAAGTTACTAACCTAACTATGAACAAGGAAGAAAGGGGACCTATGGAAGGGTGCGAACCATGGGTGGCAGTTTCTATGGCATTAAATGGAGGGATAAGTATGAAGGACAGGTAATTTGGTAGAATTTTTTAAAACAGCTAGCTAGAGCCGACGTGGCAGGTCGCCAAAGTTGGAAATGGTCTTCGAACTGGTTTTATCCATCGCCAACTATGGCGGTAGGTGGCAATGGAAATTAAGCAGAAATTTGGAGTAAATGCCATTTATGAACTCGGTCTTCGAGCTCGGGTTTCACAGGAAGGCATGCAAAATGGAAAATTAGTAGTTTGTTTGGTTTTTCATGCGCTTCGGTTTTCCCTCAGTTAGATGGCTGGTTCTTCGCACCAGTCTTCTTGGAGTTGCATGGAAAATATGAGCGTAACTAGCTCTTTTTCTCTGGCAAGGAAAATTTATAAGTCATGGAAATAACAAATTTTTGTTGGTGAATCTAACTTGGAAAAAGAGGAGAAGGCTCGAGCTCTTTCAGTGGTCTTCTTCTGATTTTTAAGCAAATAACCAGGCATGTTAGGCCCTAACCTTTAAAAATATTGCTTTCTTTCAAATGATTTCATTAGAACAACTCTGTTCAGATGATTTATGGGTTCAGATGGTTTTTATGGTAGCTTTGTGTGATTTTTAGTACTGTATCTTCTTGCTGGTTCGATTTTTCAATTAACCCTTGACGGGTGTGCATGATGTTTCAAACTGTTGCTCTATTTAGTTGTGTTTTGCATTCCAGCTAAAGTGTGTGAAATGCATGCTAGGAAGTATTCTAAACCTGCTCTTTGGGAGCCCATGAATTGTTTCCTTTTTGGGGTTCAGGTTACAGTTGATGCTTGTTGTTGATACTTGTCGGAAAGGATACTGTTGGACTTTTGTTTGAATGTTCAGTTTAATTGGACTTCTTTGTAAGTTCTGTCGTGGTTATTATAGGTGGTGGTTACTAAATCTTGTTGGGTTTCACTATGATACTTAGGTTATGTTGAACGGATAACTTGCGGTGTTTGCAGTATTTTATTGCGACCCTGTAGAAGTTGTTTTTCCCTTCCTTGTGTTGCAGTTACGGGATTTAACCCGTTGATGGTTTGTATTATATTTATTTATTTACAAGATGACTCTGTGGAGTCTTTGGATTGGTCCGTATATTGTGGACTACTGTATAAGTCATGTATGCGAATGCTGGTAGCATGATTCTGTCGGAGTCCTGGAGGGGTAACTAGTAATACGACTTCTGTTATCTTGTAATGCATACCTTCGTTTAAGTAATGAAATTTTGGTACAGACTCAGTTGGTGTACTTTTTACGTTTCCTATCTGTGTAAGCTTGAGCGAATAATGTTTTAGAGGCTCAGTTGGATTCCTTGTTACGAAATCAGTATTTAGCTTTTGTATAAGCCTGATTTTGGATATCTACCATTGTTGGCACGGTTGGAATCATTAACTAATAATTATCTTGTATATCGACTTCTGAAGAAGCTTTATCGAGTAGACTGTTGTTCGGATTCAGTTGAAATCCTTGACAGGTAACCAGTCTATATAAGCCTGTTTTTGTACACTTGTTGTTTTTGGCTCTGTTGGGTTCCTTAAGTTAGATAGATATCATGTATCTTGGCTTCTGTAAAATTGGGTCGTGATTACCTTACTTTTCAACCTCTGAACGAGTTCAGATGTGAATACGGCATGTTGTGTTTCCTTTCTATTTAATTGCAGTCAATTGAGGCTGTGCATGCTGCGTGGATTTCGTATGAATATCTCTGCATAGTCTTAGGGAAACATCATTGCTTTAATGTTAACGAGTCTCTTGTGGACTGAGATAAAAAGGGGAAGTTATTTTGATTTCGACCTTGGATCTAAAACCTTACAGTGTTTAGTAGGGATTAGAATGAGCTGTAGGTTGCTGAGAAGGATTGTTGTTGTGTTTGAGCATGATTACGTCTTCTGTTGCATGGATATCTAGTCTTGAGCTTGACTGAACTAAGGAGCTGTCGACTGCACCTCGACAGGTGATGTCATTGAATATCTTCTTGTTTTTCGCTTCGTGTGGAAGGTCATGTGGAGTCTGTTTGTTGATATTCATCACTGTTTTGGCGTGAGAACTACTGTACTGCTAGTAAGCTAAAGGGTTTTGTTATATTTGATTTTAACAAAACTGTGGTTCTTTTTGTGGCTCGTCTGACTTATTCGTTTGCATATAAGGTGAATGCTTTACTTTCGATGAGATGGTACAGTCATGAGCTCATTTGAGGGGAAATATGAATGATTATTTTCTTTCTATTCTGCTGTAAAGTATATGTTGATATTTGTATGTAACCGTTGGAACTGTTTTTAACATTTTGATGGAATCATGATTTGTTATGATATTCCTTTTACTGTTGAATGTAATGATCTGTCTGATGGTTGTTGTCCTTGGGATTCAGATGGATAGTTGTTTTGGATATTTTCGTTCTTCTTGATCCCTAATATTTTGATGAAATATTTGAGAAGTATCTAGGACTATTCTGTAACGATAATTTGAGTTACGCGTTTATAGTCATGTTTGTATTGCAAAAGCACAGTCTGAAATATGTTAACTTGTTTGGTGAAATGATCTCATTTAAACAAGTTGTTTAATGAAAACAGTTGGTGGATTGCAATTGTTTTAAGAGTTAGTGCTTATCATGCTCAGTTCATCGAACTGACCCATGTTGACAATTTTTGCAGATGGTTTCCGTAAGTGGTAAAAGCACGCAGATCTGATAGGATGTTCAGATTGTTTAATTTGGTTATGATGAATTACAGTTTGATTCTCTAAATGTACTATATGAGAAAAGATGTTCTTTTTCCGTTGAGTATTGTATCAAGTATGCTGAATGCATAAAATGTATTTGATTAGTTCTGAAGGGAATGGAAATAGATATTTGATACTTATATGTTTGTATTAGTATCTTGATCGTTTGACTTTCTTCGGTTCAAATGATCTAAAGAGCATTGTTATTATTGTATAATTTGGAGACTTTTGTGATTATCAATATAAGCTTGCAAGAATATGTGACTGAATACTTATGATTGTTTAGCAGTTCTTGTATGTTCTATCTAAAGCTAAATTGAAATTTAGATCACTGTCTTCTAGAAGCTAGGGTTAAAAATAAACCTAAGCAGGACGCTAAACAAGCTGAATCAAATCACTAATTTCTAGTCTTGATTAAGCCAGGACAACGTGTAAATGGATTCTTAATCTTTATATCTCGATACTAATAAGTAAGATATAAATTCAGTTATAAGAACTGAAATAAACCTAAAAAGGGTTCGGTTGACAATCACATGTGAAGATTATGGGTTATTGTCCAATTTCGTTGATTTAGAATGATGTAAATTCTATGAACTCCCTGATGGGACCCTCTAGTCATAATAACTTCTCTTGTGTAATGGGTTTTATTAAGAAAGGTCATTCTAAAGTGAGGAACCCAGGGATCGGGAAAGGCTAACCTTCGGGGAACGTCTTTTAGTATAATTTTAACTCAACGTGCGTAACACTTATTATTAAGTAGATCTTTTCGAGGTGGATTTAAAGGTTGATGGCACAAGTCAACTGCAGGGTTGTACCTTCGAGAAGATTAGGATCTTCTCGAAGATACAACAACACAGGTGATTTTTGATGACACCCTTTACATTGATCGTTAAGATTTACACCTTTAACTCGAACAAGTTACTCTGGGACTGATTAGGAATGTGGTCACGTTATAAGGCTACACAGAGACTCGGGGAATCTTGACACACTGGTTTAACTAGGGTTGACCCAGTATGTCATCGTATCCATAGTCCTCGGGAGCATCCATATAACATTGTCACCTTACTAATATGTTTCCGAGTAAATAAATTGGGATAGGTGAGACTGACAGAAGTTAGTATAAGACATTCTACATAACATGGGAATGGGGTGAAGGACGTATTCTAGATTGATGAGTATGCCGTCAAGGAATACAAGACATAAGCAAGATGTTTCTAATCTTTGGCCAAAGTATCACAAGTTGCTGATTGCGTTGTCCTGAGTCACCTAGTCTAAGGGATGAGATGCCGATGAATAATGGTAACAATTATTCGAGATAGGTTCCTCGATGAGCATTCTGAATCCCATAATAGGGAAGAGAACCGCAAGAGTGGTGTGTTAAATAAAAATGCCAACTCTTATTACTCATGAATAGGTCGGTAGATTACCGAGTCATGGAATGAATAGATCGGAGGTACTCCGAGTCATTACAGCTGCATATGGTTATCTGTTATAAGAATGGTTATTTGATTTGTGAGTTCTAAATTACGTATTTAGAACCAGGATACATTTATCATTTTTTTTTTTGACTTGTTCTAATGTATAAAATGAGGATGTTACAAGGTGAGTTAAAAATAGCAATGAAGTGAAAGTTGGACTACTGGTTCGAAGAACTAGTTTGCTCCATGCAGAGAAAAATATGAAAAGCATGAAAAAACCAACAACCTCCCACAAACTTGTCTTCTAAGTTTCCAAGATGGTTTTTGAACAAAATGTGAGGCCAATTAATTTCATTAATTCTAATTTTCCCACTTATCTCTCCTTGCCACCGCCTCCCAAATTTGGCAAATGCCAATTCCCATTTAACATGCAATTCCATCTTTAGTGGAGCTTCCACATAAGCCTCCGCCAAGTCAACTAGCCCCTACCAAACTAGTAGTACTTAATGCCTTTAAGAACCTTATCAAAAATTCAATGCCATTGGAACCGTTGCCATAGAGGCATGCGACCCTTTTAGGTTCCCATTAAAATATCTTAGGATAGATCCCTTAAAACTTAGGTTAGTTTAGGAATAATTACCTTAGGCCTTAACACATTACCTTAGGTAATTCCAACATTAGGTTAGATTAATTCATAGCCTTTTAGTTTTAGGCAATAGGTTAGATTATCTCATAACCTTATAGCATTAGGTTTTAGGTTAATTTAGATAGCCTAGAAACCTTTCCATATTCCCTTAGCACAAGGCTTAGGTTTGGATGCCAACCCAACAAAGTAGAATAGGGAGCTTAGGTTAGAATAAAAATTCAATTAAGTAACATAGCTAGGTAGTAAATATTCTTACCCAACTTAGGATTCCGTAGGATAATCCTTTAGTTTTGGGATTCTGAATTCTTCCTAAGTCATGAGCAGGTTGTGTTTCATTTACGTCAGCAATGTACTACCAATTTTGATCTTCAAGGACCTAAGCACAACATACAACTGAATGGAAACATGTTCACACAAGATTAAAGAAATTGTAATAACAAATTTTAGTCCACCATGTCCCTTAATTATGGAATGTCAATTTACCATTCATTCAATTGAGAAGGTTTAAAACATTCCTTGGATCACTAAAATTGATCCAAGGATGAGTCAGATAAAGAGATAAGTTTGCAACTCTTAAACCAGATTGCAACTCACCTACAAGAAGTGAAAAATGGATTCAAGGAAGCCATTCCATTCCAGTCTAATGATCTTAAGAATAGAAAAGATTTATCCATATCCAACATGATCTCCAAAAATCAAAAGAACACATCTTTAGAAGAAAATCACATGTCAACACTTGAAATGAAAAAGAGGAATATAACAATTTTTGAGGGTGTTACATGGTACATTCATTCTGAGACACACCACCAGATAGGGAATTGGCAAGTGTTAGCGGCTGATCTCATTCAAACATTCGAGTATCGGAGTACAAAGCCCTTGGTGGGTAAGGCCTTGTAGGTTTTCAAGTGCCTTACCATTGGGGATAGTACCATGGCAGAAGATACACTACTAGAGTTGCTAGGTGAACCTGGCTTGGAGGTGTGCTTTGAGGAAGAAGAAACAAAAGAGATACAGCTTGAGCGTGCATGTTTGGAAAAATAAAAGGGGAAGATGGTGTATGTTATTGATGGTGAAGAAGTGGAAAACTTGGATGTTGACCATTCTGTAGGGACGTGTGAGGTGGTAGATAGTTTTGATGAAAAGCGTGCACCTATCATGAGCCTTTAAAGAAAAAGAAGATTAACATCGGCTTAGATGAGGATCCTAAAGAGGCTATCATCAAAGACTATTGGTCGAAGAAGGAAGTCTCTAAGATCATTGATCTTTACGTGAGCTTGAGAATTTATTCCCATATGGGTATCATGAAATCAAAGACGTTCACCATTCCTTAGGTGAAATGAGAATTAAGTTGAAGGAAGGTGTGCACCTGAGTCTAGAACAGGCCATACAAATGAATCCTAACCTACATGTGAAGGTTAAGGAGGAAATAGATAAGATGATAGCATCAGGAATTATTGAAGCTATTGAACGGTTAGAATGGATAAGTCCAATGGTAATTAGCATCAAGAAGGATAGAAGGATAAGGATCTATGTTGATTACAAGGACTTGAATGCAGTATGTATCATTGATCCTTTCCCAACCCCATTCACTGAAGAAATCTTAGAGGGAGTGACAGGGCATGAGGTCTACTCGTTCATGGATGGGTTCTCAAGCTATCACCAGGTGAGGATTGTAAAAGAAGACCAGAGAAAGACAACCTTCGCCACCGAGTGGGGAAGTTTTACCTATATGGTCATGCCTTTTGGGTTGAAGAATGCGCTTGTTGTGTTCTCACACATTATAGTGTAGGCCTTCTAGGACTTCATCCATAAGTTTCTTTAGGTGTACCTTGATGATTGGACCATGTATGGATTGGTCAAGGACCATTGTGACAATCTAAGATTGATGTTTGAAAGGTATTGACAGTTGAGAATATCCCTCAACATCAAGAAGTGTGTATTTTCTACCTGTTTGGGACCCTGTTGGGACACATCATATGCAAAGAAGGCATGTTGGTGGATCCTACCAAAATTGTAGTGATTATGGGATTGGGGGAGCCAACTAGTCAAAGCATAGTGCATGGGTTTCTTGGACACATGGGCTACTATCGGAAGTTCATCAAGGGGTATGCCAAGATCACCATGCCTTTAGAAGAGTTGCTCAGACATAAAAGTGCCTTCCATTGGGGAGAGGCACAACAGAAGGCATTTGACACTTTGAAGGATATGCTTATCACCACACCCATCCTACGTTTCCCTTCTTGGGATAAGCCTTTCCATGTTCACATGGATGCCTCGAGAATGGCCATTAGGTTAGTTATTACACGGCTCGGTGAGGGAATTATTGATCACCCCCTATGCTTTGCAAGTAGGAAGTTGACACTAGCAGAGCAAAATTATACTATGACTGAGCGCGAGGCATTGTCTATGATCTACGCACTTCATAAGTTTAGGAAATATCTACTAGAAAATCCCTTTATCTTCTACACTGACCACATGGCATTAAAATATTTGGTGAACAAGCCCGTCCTACAAGGGCACATATGTCGATGGATGCTATTATTCCAAGAGTTTGAGTTCACCGTAGTTGTCAAACCAGGAAAGAGTAATTCTGGACCTGACCATTTGTCTAGGATTGATTCGAGGGAGGATGCGCAAAGCATTGAATATACCATACCAGATGTGTAGCTGTTTAGGTTGCAATGTGTGCTCTCAAACTTGGAGGATATTGTTGTGTTCCTTAAAACGGGTATGGCGTTGGAAGGGATGAGTAAGTTATAGAAAAATAAACAAGCCATACATGCGTGCCCTACATGTTGATCAATGGGGGTTAGTAAAAACTAGGGCGTGATGAAGTTTTGGGTAGGTGTGTACTAGAGCATGAGCGCTTGTCCATCATAGAGGAAGCACATTGAGGAAGTGTAGGTGGAAATTATGCAGGCGACACCACCACACGTAAAATATTAATAGTAGGATTGTAGTGGGAAACTCTATATAAGGATTAAGGAGTATTGTAAAGCATGTGACCATTTTGATTGCATTTTAAAGCCAAGATAGAGAGATAAAATTCCTTTGTGCCCTATCCCTAGCGCTGAACCTTTTGAGAAATGGGCAATAGACTTTATAGGCCCTATTGCACTAGCAACGCCTAGGACTGGATCATGCTATGTAATCACTTGCACGAAGTATTTGACAAGGTGGGTAGAGGCAGCCCCAACTAAAGACTGTACAACAACGACAACAACAAGATTTTTGTGGGAGAACATTATCATGAGGTATGGATGTCCTTTAAGTTTAACTTGTGATAAGGGTACACATTTCTTGAATGAGACCGTGAGGATCCTATTGGCATCATTCTTGGTGGCTCATCACAAAACTACACCTTATCACCCACAAACAAATGGAACCGTGGAAGCATTTAACAAAATATCGAGTCATACCCTGACAAAGATTTGTGATGTTGGAAGACAAGATTGGGATGACAAGGTATTAGCTGTATTATGGGCTTATAGGAAAACTTATAAAAGGATGAAAAAAGCCACACCATTTCAATTGATGTTTGGTGTGGAAGCTATCCTGCCGATTGATTTCATGTTACCTTCTCTATGAATAGCGATGCAGGGAGGGTCAAGCTAATGAGAAAGTGCTTAAAGAAAGGATTGATAAATTAATGAAGCTGACGAAAGATGATCACTCGCCGTGTGGATCCAAACAAGAGAAAAATCGAAGTAAAAATCATGGCATGATCGCAATATTAAGAACAAGAAGTTTGAGTTTGGGAAAATGGTCTTAGTGTATGATTCTAAGTTTCTGCGCCATCCTGGGAAGTTAAAAGTGTATTGGTTGGGTCCCTACACCATCTTGTACATCCTTGATTCGGGTGCATGCAAGTTACAAGTGCTGGATGGGATGAGTTTTCCAGACACTTCAATGGGAGTAGGCTGAAGCCCTACTATAAATAAGTCTTCTTAGTGTTTGTAAATAAGGTAGTATTGCCAGTTAGTTTAGAATTTCCCTTAATGCATTTTCTTTTCTTGTGTTTCCCTTCTCGTTGTTGTTTTGTGTTGCACCTTGGGTGCTGGTAATCTCATTAATTTTTGAAGGTTATAACTACATAGAGGACCACATATCATTTTAGTGTGGGGTGGAGTAAGGTGGAAGAACTTGAAGTGTGAAGCACCAGGAAGGATTGCATTGGAAAGATCGATTGAATGGCTCTGTGAAGGAAATACATGCAAGGAAAGGTGAAAAAGGATGGTTGGTGTCAGGATAAGGCTATATTGGGGATCCACATACAAGAGTGGAAGAAGCACAAAAGTAACACGAGGTAGGTGAGAGAAAAAATCATGACAAAAGAAGTGACTTCGACACTGGTTACGCACACACAAGAGTCTCCTGTCAAGATGGATTGGTTACACGCCAGAAGGTTGGAGAATTGTTTGTGCAAGGTTGGGCGCGTGAGTTAAAGCGCTAAAGTTGGGTTTGTTTGAAAAATCCACATTAAGTGTTAAAGTATGGTGGTAGGTAAGGTAGCATTTAATGTTACAAAGTGGGAAAAACTATAAATAGAGGGTCGAGGCATTTCATTATTTACTTTGTGTATACGAAGAAAGAAGTGCTTTTGCATCATTGCAAACTAGGGCTTCCAAAACTGATCCGTGTGAAGAAAAATTTGAAGAGTTTGAGCATGAGTAACTAGTTTGGATTTACAAACCAAAAGGAAGGGATTTCATAGGCATAAGAGAAGTTGTGAGAAGGCATTGTCTTGTGAAAGTATTATCCCAGTTAGGGTTTGAAAAATAGGGCATGAGTTTAAGAGGTTCTCTTCACAAGTTTGAGATCTAAGGTTGGAAGAAGTGGAAGAGCAGAGTAACAAGAAGAGATTGAAGTGATAAGAGGACCTAGACAATGGCACCCAAGAAACCAACCGTGTCACCCAAGAAGCAAAAGGGTAAGGGAAAGGGAAAGGGCAGAGAGCCAGTAGTAACTACCACAAGCATGAATGAGGAGTGGTATGTAGGAATGCAAAGATCTGAATGGAGTTTTGTTTGGGAAGGAGTGGGAATCCCATTTGAGAAATATGGAGGTGATCGATGATAACCATCACACAAACACAACAGAGAAGGAAGTGGCACTAGAGTTAGTGCACTGATGAATGAAAAGAAACTAGAGGGTTTGCCAATCTATAATGATGAGGTAAAAGTGAATTTGGAGAAGGCAGGGTTATTGCAACTTTATGAGTTTCCCTACTTTGGAAATCCTGAGTGCCTCTATCAATGGCTGATGTCATGCATGCATGAGGACCACTTTTACTTTACAGTGGTGCAAGATGTGCATAACCCCTTAGCTGATTTCAAAGTTTACAAGCCTCATCTGCGAAGGAGATAGCATAGATGATGACTTGAGTGACAAGGATGCCATCAAAGCAACCGTCGCTGCATATGATTACAAGAAGGGTCAAGGTATTTTGATATTGTGGAAATCCTAGATCCCATCATGAGAATGGCCGTACATCTAGTCATAAAGTTAAATGATCAAGAAAGGTGGACGCAGGTGAATAAGGCCTAGTTGAATGTATGTAGAAATATTTCAGAGGGCATAATCTACAATTTATCGGCCTTTATTACAGATGAGATAATCAACAACACACAGGAAGGAGACAAGATACTCTTTGGAAATATCCTCTTGAAAATTGTATTTTCAGAGATAGGAGTGCTTGATGCAATAGACAAGTTTGTTTGGGAGTATCGACTGAAGATCCCTCACCGCGAAAATATTTACAAATTATACATGTGAAACAATGACAGCTTCTCCCACAAGGCACGCCTGGACAAGTGGTATAAGCACTTAAGGGATGTGTTTGGGGTAGAGTGGAGAATCCTAGAGCAACTACTGATGCTTATAAAGGGAGAAGCTGAGTTTTCTATGTACCAACACTTATGCATAGGAAGATTCAAGTTGGTGGATGAAACCATGAGCCCATGGTGTAAACTCTCATTCTCCTTCACCGCCTAGTACTTCCAAGCAGGAGTTAATAGGTTCAAAGAAGAAAAGAGACTAAGGTTTGACCTTAGTGAATTTGATCAGGACCACAGGGAGATGCGCAAGACATTGGTCTACCCCAAGAAGTGCACATACGTGGAAAATTACATAGCGCATGAAGTCATAATGATGAAACCCCTAACTCTAACAATTGTAGGAAAGTCCGTGGTGCGTGTATATCTCCACATTAGGCCAAAGTTAGAGAAGGCACATACCTGGAGAATGATGTCTCCATACCTGAAGATCCCATGGGTAGAAGAAAGCCCGCACTCAAGAAAAGGGAGAGAGAAGAAGAAAAATCACCAAGTGTGTAGATTGCCAGCTAGTAAGTGCACGTTGGTGGTTAGTGCCAAACCTAGCACCTATACGCACAGGAAGAAGTCCCCAGTAAAGGAGAAGACCCCAGGAAGAAAGAGGCTCTAGAGAAACCCCTCACCAAGGAGAAGTTGCAAAAACAAGCAAAGAAGGATGGATCCCCTATGGAAGAGTCACCTCTTAGAAAGAAGTAGAGGATAGAAGAGGAGGCTGACTCAGAAGAAACAAAGAGCTTGGAGAAATACATAGGCGAAGGGATGATGATGATGATCCTGAAGGAGATCAAGAGTCACTTGTCTTCAGTGTGCATGATTCAGAAGAAGAGGGTAGAGAAGAAGAATAGTAGTTCCTTTTCGTGTGGCGTAAGGGTAGCTAGGAGGAGGAAGGCACCTAGGACATGGGAAGAAGTGAGGAGGGTGACACACAGGAGTAGAAAACTCCAAGCCTTATGCGGAAGCAAGTAAATGAGGTGGCAGAAAGAGAAGCAATGAAAATAATCAAGGCCTTGGTAGAACAAGAATTGGAGCGCAATGCTGACATAGTGATGGAAGAGGATAAGGAGGAAAGCGTTGAGAAAGAACAAGTCAAGTATGGGAGGAGGTCCCAGTCTAATGGTGAGTTTCCCCAAAGCCACGCGCTCGGGAAGGAAGAGCCTTGATATAGAATGAGGATAGGTCATGGGCTATGTTGATGACCAAAGGAAGGTGCTATGCGTACACTTCCAGAGAACTATACCCATGGAAGAACTTCTAGCTATGACGTCATTTGATGAGGATGGCGTGTATCCCAGGAGAAGGAAGATGCTTTCTTGGGTGTTTGAGTCCCATATTGATGAGCTAGAGTTCAAAGTATACCAAGGGGCAATCATGCTAGTACCAGAGTCTAAGGGAGCCAACCCCTTGGTGAATGCCCAACAACTCTCAAATGAGTAGTTATGTAATGCACTCAACAAGGTCCCAGTCGAGGATGAGGCTAGGATTTTTGGAAGGAATGACAGAGTAATATTTCTAGAGTTAAATCTAGAAAAGAAGGAAGAGGAGCTGCCTAAGAAGACTAAGAGCTTGAAACAAGAAGAGTTGATTAGCGCGCATGTGAAGAATGAACTAAGGGATGAGAAGGTGAAGGTGCCCAAAGTATATAAAAAGTTGGAGTCTATCAAAAATTTCATTATGTTGAAGCATCCATACCTAACACTATCCGCACAAAAATACGGATCCACTCTTGAATGCTTAGAAGATCTGGCACACATCCTCACCATGGAGAGATAACTATTGGCCTTGGAGTTTGCGGAAGAAGTGGTAGCATGCTTGGTGAGGGAGGAAAAATTGAAAATGGTAGTAATCATTACTTGAGTATAGCAAGGTACTTGTGGATGACAAGATTTCTACCCAATCTGCTGAGGCCGCGTACAATAATTGTGCAGACAGGGATAGAGTGGCAAGGATCTTGGTCACCACTCATGAGGCAGAGCTGAAGGAGTTTTAGGAGAAGAATAAGGGAAATAGGGCAGAAAGGGACAAAATGCTTTATGAGGTTGAAAAGAAATATGATGCTATTGAAACCATAAGGGGTTCAATCAAAAGCGATTCAAGGAACTGCACCCACAAATTACTAGAGGGGTGGACGCAATGAAGACATGAGCAAGGAGTTGTAGAAAATTGTTGACACTATGAATGCTCAAGGAGATGGATAGAGTTTTGGTGAGGTAAGCGCCTAGTTGGTGACCTCGTCGAGAGAAAAAAATGAAGTTGATGTCCTGGAACAAGTTGGAGGTTGACTTGTAAAAAGATTTTCCTAGCTTGTTGCAATAATGCCATCACTTCCCCATTCTTTCTTCTTTCCCAAATTCTTCATCCCCTTATTATTTTTCCAAGACAAAAGTCTACTATAATTCTTTATTCATTGGAGAAGTGTTCCCATAGATAGAGAATAGGCGTAGTGTGGGGTGATGTTGGGACCCCAAAATATTGGCTAAGTACAAAAAGGCGTGTAGGTGCACAAGGCCTAGTTGAAGAAGGGTGCACAAGGAGAAGGTGCACATGATAGGGTTTAAGGAAGGGTTTAAGAAAACTCATGGTGCATGCACAAAAAGAGCTAATGTTTTAGGACTTAGCCATATTGGGAATTTTGGGCAGGACATGAGAAAAGTGTGACCCAACAGTGAATGAGAAGTGGATAAGGTGCCAGCTTGACAATGTGATGCCCATGAAAGGAATATGCTTAGTGATAGAGGATTCCAAAAGACCATCATTACAAGGAGTGGAGAGCTCGGATCTGAAGGAGCATGCTTCTATGGAGGACCACTTGGACACTTGGCAATGGATCTGTAGCCCCTGAAAGTAAGTTGGTGGTTGAAGAAACCTATATATACAAGCACCCACATAGTAGAAGTATATATGAGAGGAGAATATAGAGAGTGGAGCTCTACAAAAATACTACGAGAAATCTGTGGGATTGGGTAGAAGCTATATAAGGGAGTAATGTATTAAGGGGCTGGGTTATAAAATTTTCTTTGTATGGATGAAGGACACGATCCCTGTTGTGATGTATGACTTTGGTTTGATCAAGATGTAGTATTCTAATGGATCCATTGAATGTAATGAGGTTAAAAACATGAATGAGTATGAATGTAATTGATTCGGTTCATATCTATATCTTTTCATTTCTATTCATGGATGTTATGAAATAGATGTAAATCCTTAAGTATTTTCCTTTCTATTGTATTTTTATCTGATATCCTGCAAGTACCCTCTGTTTGGAATGAATACATTTTTCTAGAGGCCATTCTAAGCCCTATGATGATTGTATGTATCATTTCCACCTTTATTCATTAAGTTCTGACATAGATGATGGTTTCCCACTTAACTCACATAAAAGAGAGACTCGATTCCCACGCATGCCTCGGGTGAGCGCCCAGCACCCACTGGGTGAAAGGCCGACACGCATGGGATTTCTTTCCTTTTTGATGGGTATAAAAATGACTACAGGTGCATTACTCCAGAAGAATATACTAGAGAGTGTGTTCCTCACCTCACACAATTCTAGAATATTGTCTTGGTGCATCACCCACCATCATGCTACAGTCCACGTAATGTGTAGATAAGCATTCTTCATATTTAGATTTTGCATCTCCTCCGGGATTCCATGAATCACAGGAAAAGACCAGGGTTGCCTTTGCCAACGTATTTTGGAAACTCCTTTCCTTTAACATGCCTAAGCGGGCACGCCTTCATCACCCTTGTAATATAGCATCACAATTGTCACCCAATTAACTCATAAATCCCATGTGACCAATTGTCACATTATATAATAGTGGTATCACTCATAGATTGAGTGTCTTCCCATTAAATAACTCCTTCCGTAGGGTATATCACCTCAGGGTCCCTGATAGCGCGCACATAGATTATGTTTAGGATTCTTCTCCCAAGGGCTCAATATAGGGTGTTGAATTCCCATTGGTCAAGGGGATGATAACCCATTCTTCCTTGTTCTCAAAACTTATGTATCCCTTATTGAACCTTAGGTCAACATTATTCTTATAGCACTAGGGGTGCCCAAGTAATGCTAGAAAGTTTTCTACCTCAGCTAGCGCCAAGACTTTGAAGTCTCCAGTGAATTTTTCCCCTTGGATAGTGATAGTAACATCCTTCAAGACACCAATGGGCATCACCTTTGTCTTGTTAGCCATATATAGCACATTTGAGGATGGCTATAATGGGGGCCTTCCCATTTGATGTCATGCATCTAGGGTGAGAACATTAACCTCCACACCCATGTCTATCATAATATTTCTTAGGATCCATTCACAACTACTGCATTCAAGGTAATCTCCTTATCATAATAAATGGTGTGAGGGGGAAGGTTAGCATGTAAGACCTATTGCTCACGCTCTCCTCCACTTATGGTACTTTCTCCTATAACCATTCCCTAGAAAATGGATGATATTCTCTTGCCTCAACATTTTGCATACTTCCTTGACTTCATCCATATCCTCATGTGGAGCCTCAGAGCATTTCCTTTTCTATAACTTCCGTGATTGATCCTTTAGGCAATAGATATCTACTTATAGGCTTTGAATCACATTCATGGTCTCATAATAAACCTCTTTCTGATGAGAAGGATCTAGATGCTTCCCATGAACCACCTCTTCTCTTATGACCAGTGGTCTCTAATTTGCTATTTCCTTGGCGCGTGTAGCCTCAACTTGTATTGTCACTAGTAAAGGTTCTACATCTGACTCACGTGCCACCCTTGGTATCCGTTATGAGTCAGCCTTCTTCACGCTTACCATCCCAATGCCTTTATCATTCCATTGTTGCTGGTTCATGTGCTCAAATAAATCTAGGCACTCCTTATACTTGTGCTTTTTCCACACCAAGAACACTGTGGTGTCGGGGAATTCACACTTATAGTGCTCAGTAGACCTACGGTTGTAACAAGTTCCATGCAAAAACTAACTTCTTCCGCCTCCATGGTTTCCACGACCTCATAAGCCTCTTCTCCGACCACCTCCATCCACATGCCCTTCATAATGGTGACCATTATCCTTGGAACTATTTGTAATACTAGTCCGATGTACGCCAAGATCAATAACATTGTGTATTTGGTTAATCAATCTGTAGTCCTTGGTGTCATGAGTAATAGAGGTGTACATATTTCAATAGCAAGACACATTCTTACGGATCACGCATTGTAGTAGCGGACACCTGATTACATCATGATCTCCATGGAAAATCTCATAGTCTACTATCATCACGCGTACAATCTTCGAGGAAAACTATCCTTTTAATGCCCTTCTACCCCATGTCTCGTGCACAATAGGCCACCTGCGAGTCTCATATGCTAATTTCCTAGACAAGTTCTCTAGCTGCTTTGCCATGGAAGTAATCCGAGCTTCAAGAAAATGACTAACATTGGTATCCACACTTCCCATAGCCTCGGCGCATATGGAAGGCTCCAAGGCCTCACACAGGTCTATGAAAGTCTTATGTGAAAGTGCTCTCTGAAGGGTGTTATTAGTCCTCTAAAAAACCATTGAGCATGTTGAGAAGGATGAATATCATAAGACAATTTTGATAAGAGAGTTTTAAAATGTGCATCATACTCCCGCACACTCTCTGCCATACCTTGTTGAATCTCCTTCAAAGCACACTAATGCTCTTCTGTTCAAACTCAGGAATATGGAATTCAACTAAGAAGGCATTACATAGCACGGTATAATATACTAATTTTTGGTGAGGGTCATACTTCCAGTACCAACTATGCACGCACCCTTGCAACGTTGTTGCAAACTAACTTTCCTTCTATTTCGGGGTAGTGATCTCCATCACATACCATAACAACTCACATTTGTGTACATGTTCTGCAACATCCTCAACACCTTTTTAATCTGGGAGATGTAAAAACATTTAAAAAAATACTTGCTGAGGTGGTTGAGGGTATTACCCGCCTGATCCAGAACCTTGATTCCCTTCGGTGTTGCCTCCACCACTAGATCCACTAGATCCACTAGCACCTATTCCTCCTGACCCACCAGATCCTCCAGATCCACCATGCCCACCGGTTCTGCTAGCTTTTACTTCACCTAACCCATTAGATCCACCTCTGTAGCTGGCAAGGGTCCTGAAGTGATCGTGCCTTGTGTCCCCACTATTATGCTAAATTATGTGTCAATAATTTATGATATTGTACCGCTACCAAATGTGTGCCCCATGCCACTTCTAGATGTGATACCCAAACTTGGTGTACCCTTAATTTTTCCAAATTTCCTTCTAGATAATATACCTCCAAACATAGGAAATGATTATGTAACCATAGATTAGCCAAATGAAAAGTTATACCTCATAGGAGCTGATTCGTTACCTCCACCAATACCAACCAAGTTAGTAATACTTATATCTAGATTTGAAAAACTAAGCACCAAGGGTTATTCACTAGGTGGATTCAAATGTGCACTAATGACTCTCTTTCCTCTAAGTGATGTGCTCTCATAAGAAAATGAAGGGGTTTCTCTCTCGTGCTTGCCAAGATGGGGTAACAAAGAATGCTCAGGTTCCATGTCCTCCGTGTGAACCTCAATTACTTCCCACATGGTTTTCCTCTATAGTTCCATCGCTCCTATAAATTTGCGTTGTATTCCTAACTCCCTTTCATGAGATTCATTGTACATGAGCCATATCTCTTCCCTCTTTGTTTCAGCCGTAAGGTCCGCCATCTTTCTCCACTCTAGTTTCCTTGCCCATCATTCAAGGGAAGTTTAGCTTGCCATGGGAAAATCCTCCAAACTTAAAGTAATGACCAGGATCTTGATGGCTAAGGGGATAACACAAAAAATGATCCTCTAGGCTCCTCAAGAACTCAAACTCAACAACCTCTGGACAAGAATATGTAGAAATGATGTATTCCAGGGTATAACTAGTCAACACTCTTTTCCACCAATGGTCAATAACACGGGTCCAGGTTAGATTGGCATCATGTAGCTTTTGATACTCATCTTGGGTCCATACATGAGGTCTATAGTACCAAATCGACCTAGACACATATGCTGAAAGCCATTCATACAAATCCACTGGAAAGTAACAAAAGAAGGTCTCATATAACTCATGATACATGTGCTCTTCTACCCATTTATGTGCATCAAACTCAGATCCATTATTAAATCTCTGAGAAAACTCATCCTCCATGATTTTAAACCATGCTTCGACATTGTCCAATGTCAAGCACTCTATCATCACATACCATTCTCACAACATCTTCAAAAATAGGTCCCGACAACATAACCAAAATGTAGTCTCTAATCATTTCTTACCTCAACACCATTCCCAAATGTGCTGACATATCATCCAGTTTATCTTGAAAGCTCACCCGAGGCATGCATAGACATCAATCCCCTCCTTTATGTGAGATTCGTGAGAACATTATTTCTTAACACAAGGATGTAATACAACAAGAAAATAAGTGCATCTATTCACGGAATTTTAGATGTAAGAATTAACTGCTAGCCTAATGCAACCGAGCATATAGCAACATGATTAACTAAATGAAAGTAGAATTAACCATGAAATAACATCAAGAAAACCTATAACACACATATGAACATAAGGAAAATGCATAGATCAAGACCCATCACATGAGTGTTTTAGAATCACTTCATTATATTTATTAGCCAAAATATGGTAGCCAAGATTACATCAAAAGAGTCCCATTCATGGAAATGTTCACACTAGCAGATATTTCTTTACATCACAGAGCTCACCATTACACATTACACAATATTGTTATATCTCTCACTCCCTATCCTTTCTTACTTCTACCTCATCCTTACTTATCTCTCTCTCCTCTAGAAAACCATCCATTCTTAGAGAATAATAATCAACCTTCCCTCTTAACCACTCATCATTATTACCTGTGAAAGCCTAAAGGAATCAGTTTATGATTTCTCTACCACTACCCATGAATATTCTAGATGTTGCCATGCATTTCCCTCAATCGAGTTCCTTTAGCATGCATGTGCCCTAATCCTTAACAACATCGACTCCTTATCCTTTCATGATAACCGTATTGATGCCCTAGAATATCCTTTCCTTGAGTTACAAGTCTCCATGGCTTATCAACATGTAATCATTTTTATACCATTAAATTAATAGTAAAATCCCATGCATATTGACCTATCACCCAACGGGTGCTTGGGTGCTCACCGAGGCACGCATGGGTGCCGAGTCTCTCTTTATGTGATTCTTATGAGAATGCATCATCTTATGATAGATATTCAAATGCAAGTGAATAGAAAATAACTATGCATCATTATGAGACCCTTGGATGTGTTGTTAGCTTATTACATCCAAAAAGAGAAATAGTAAACATCATATGGAAATATTTTATATAAAAAGGAAATGCATAAGTATTATACTTGTTGAAAACATATATGATTCATAATAGAGCCTTATATTCATATTAGCAGGTTTAATAACCACATTACATCCCTTGAGGTCATAATAGACCGTCACATAACCATGCAGAGCCAAGTCATGCATTAGAACTACACTATGTTCATCACATTACAAAGAATAATGTAGACCCATCCCTCTAAGTATGCCATCACTCCTAAATTTCCCTAATCCCAACCAATAGAATTATCCATGAGATCTCTATAAAGCTTCACCTCTTCTCCAGTGTACTAATCTCTCTCGAGAATGACCTTATGCATATGCCTCTATCTCATCTCTCTTCTCCATATCCTTTTCTGTTATTCGTGCACCTCAATATATAGCTTTCTTACCTTCACTACCATGCCTTCTGAGGTAGCAGATCGGTCGCCAAGTGTCCAAGTGGTCCTCCAATGGAGCATGCCTCCTTTGATCCGAGATCTCCACTTTGTGCAATGATGTTCTTATGGAACCTTCCATCACATGCATGGAATATTCCTTTTTTGATCCACAGTCTTTAGGTTGTAACCTTATCCGCTCCACATGCTATAAGGGTCACACTTTTCTCGTGTGCTTCCTGGGATGCCGAATATGGCTAAGTCCAAAACCTAGCTTGCCTTGCGCATGCACGCCATATATTCTACAAAAACCCTACTAGAACCCTTCCCCGGGTGCCTTCAACCCCATGTGCCCTTATTCAACTAGGTCCTATGTGCCCACACCTTCTCATCCTTAGCTAATTAATTAAGAGGCCCAACATCACCCCACACTACGCTTGTTGTTCGTCCTCGAAAAAATTTCTTCAATGAATAAATAATGAATGGGCTCTGAAAAGTTGAATAAAGAATGGAGTGAATAATTGAGAAAAAATGAAAGAATGGGTGGGAATCATGATCACTATTGAAGGAGGAGAGGGAAATCCTTCCTCAAATCTACCTCCAACTTATCCTAGGCATCAACCTCATTCTATGCTTGTTGACAGAGGTTACCTACTAGGGTGCTTACCTCCTCAAAGCTTAGCCCTTCTCCCTTGGAATTCATTGTCTCCACGATCCCCTCCAATTTTTTTCCCAAATTCAAGTGTGTCCATCCTCTAAGTGATTTGGGGATACATTCTGTTAGGCTGGTTCTTGATATATTTTGTCAAACCAAAATATGAGGTTCAACCACGGTACATGGGATTGAATCCCTCCTCAAAGACAGTGAATTTGCTGTTTATTGCTAATCTAAAACACGAGTAAATAATATATACAATATTCACACTAATCTAACCATTGGGGTTGGGATGAAATCCGAAATCCACATTCACACGATTCAAGGATATTGCTTTCGTACATGAAATAGGTTAGAAACTATTACGGTGAAAGAAGCACGGTAGAAAAGAAATGGGAGAAACGTATTTTCTTTCGAGTAAACACGAGCACGAAATAATCATACGAGTTTTAGATCACGAGATATAATGTCGAGATAATTAGAAACAACGAGATTCTATGCAAAGAATAGCTTTAAGATCATGAACATAAGAACAATATCTTAAATAAGATATATTTCACAACACAAAGTCTGAAAACAATATCAACTTCTATTCTTCAAAATGATTGAAAGAAAACACAAAGTTTTCTCCTTTCAATAGCCTCTTAATGCTTCAAAAATTCTCGACCCTTTAGAATGCACAAGCATCCCTTTTTATAACAAAAGAAGCTAGAGTTTAAGCAGACAGATCTGAAAAGTAGCATGCTAACTAGAGTTTCAGCTTTGCATGATTCTCACGCAGGAGATCAAGTCAAAGTTTGAATTAAAAATAATGACAAAATGGAAATAAAAGATATGACATTCTAAAAATAGAAATGTCATAGGACGTTGGAACTTAATCCGAGTCATCATCTTTTGATTCTTCTCCTTTCTCTTCCTCCAGCTGAGACTGTTTGTTCCGGAACTCCTGGAACTTCCGAATAATGCCTTGCATTTCATTTTCCTCAGGTGCAGTGGAATGATCATTCCACATTTCGCAGGTCTCATGGATATCACTTTGCTGCTTTGGGAAGTTTCTTCAATCTTTCTTGAGCTTTTTAAGGCCTCCAACGTATGTTCAATCCTCTAGTGACCAATGACTTCAAGGTCGAATCCATCTACAGGTTCATGCTGAATAGTCTCTTGAACTTGTTTGAAGAGATCATCTGCTGATAGGGCACTTGAGTTCCCAACTGACACCTTTGGACAAATCTTAAGCAATTCTTCTTCCAGATCACTTTTCCCATCGATCAATTTATCTCTTGATTCTCTCAACTTGCTGCAGGCTTCGTTGAGGATCTTTACTCTGAACTTGATGGCCTTGATCAGCTGAAAGTGTTTATCTGTATGTGGAAGAACGCCTTCTTCTACCAAGAGATGTCTTTGGTATTTGCTTTAGCACTTGGAGAGCTTCACAAGTCAAATCAAGTGTCCAAGTTCTTGATGAATTCCTCATCCATCTTCTCTCCTTCCTTACGAATCTCGCGAGGGTGATGAACTTTCACCACGTCTTGAATTACTTCCTTCCCTCGTTGGAGCAACTTTTGGATCCACTCATCAACCACCCTTCCCTTTTTAGCGATCTTCTCAATCGTAGGCACCGATGAGAAATCGAATCGGCGGCGAGCGAGCGAGATGGTATGGATTCGGGGGTGTTGAGAGTTTAATCAAAACCTCTGTCAACTGCTCCACTTTTTCCTTAAACTCATCTCTGCTGACCTTTGTTTCTTTCAACTTTTGGCACAACACGTCTATGGAAGCCCGTGCATCTTGTTGCGCTCCTTCTGTTGTTACTTTCCCTAGAGCCACCTTGGTGATCTGATAATCAGCAGCTGTTACATCATCCCTAGTTTTGTCAGCTGAGGGAGTGGCGATCTCTGCGAACTTATCTCCTGAAGCATCTACCAAAACTCTTGAAACTGTTTTGGGTTTCTTGGCTGATCTCGCAGTAGAAGCCTTGAGTGAGCTGAAATCAAAGGCTGGTAGGGGTACAATCACTTTCCTCTTCCTCGGAGTTTGTTCGAGTAGCCATGGTGGTGTATCGGAGGAAGCGCCAATGTTGTAGTATTTGGTATTCTACTCTCAAGGGAGCGAGATTCTACTATTGGAGGAACAGCGGTCAACGTGGTAGTAGGTGCAATGAATAAAGGCACAGGTTGTGGGGGAGTGTTGGTGATCACTTGGGTTCCAGTAGAAAGGGGTGAGAGCCCAGAGAAAATATTGGCCATGCTTGAAGAAGTGGATGGGGAATGAGGAGGCTGAAGTGGTTGTTGAGGGGGAGGCACAGATTCAGTCTCCAAAGCCTTGACCGCCAGAGATAAGGTCTCTTCAGTTGAGCAATCAGCAAATGGTGAAGTCAAGGGCTGACTTCCTCCTTCTTCCAAATTAATTTCTCCTATTTCTGGTGGTGTTGGTGATTCTGGCACATCCACCGTTTGAGTTGGAGAGACAATTGAAGAGATTTGTCTTTCTTTCCTCTTCTTGGGAATCTTGATTTTTATAGACCCCCCAGTAGATTCCTTGTCCTTCTTCTTTTTGGAGGGCCCCGCCTCAGGAGCAGCCAATTTTGGAAACTTGTCATCTTTAAAATTCATGCCCCAAGAAGAGAGCCATTTCTTTGTACGAGCCAGAATTAGGGCTGACCTATCGGTGATAGAGGATTTTTCGCTAGCCGACCAATCAATAGGCGGGAAAACGTATCGATCTTCATTAAGCCCATCATAGGACATATCTAACACACTTTCATTGTCCCTTATACCATCTGGCAAATCAGAAATCTCTAGCGTCTGAATCTCATCAATAGTTAATCTGCTATGATCTTTTCTGCGAACCGCAACTCCGTTCTGTGAGATCCACCCGAGATATCCTCAATGTCGGGCTGTGCGGATGTAGGGCTCCATAAGTTCTTAGTACTCCTCGGATGTCAAAACCATCCGAGACTTCATATGCTTCTTTAATTTCTCCTGGAGTTCACATTGACATTTTTAGCTTTTTTGCATTTGTTGAGCAAGTATATCTCCCAATAGAAATTGGGAAGGATACAATTTGCCTTATGCTTGCTCTGTTGAAATTTGTGGAAATCCAATAAGCTGTCGACCAATTCTATTAGTATCAATCTATCGCCGGGATAACGAGGCGGACGGAAAGGTTCTCCGGAGTACATGACCGTTCGAAGGTAGGTAAACTTCTTGAACTGCTGAAGATACATCCCCACTTAGATACTTGCCCATGCCTCGTCAGAGACCCTTGTCTTTCTCATTACTGGATTGAGTGGCGAGATGTTCTCATAGAAAAAGGCATCATTAACCCTTCTAAACTGATCCTTAGACCCCTTCTTCGTTATTTGCGGAAAATGCTTGTAGATTGGGTTTGTGATCCTGCTGCCTTTTGTATCGAGCCCGGGATAGTTCCTCATCCCGGCTGCCGCATAGGCCACATACGAGAACATGTAAAATTTTCCCGTCGACAAGACCGTCGTCATTTGGGCATCAATCTCATCACTGATCAAGGTTCCCCAGTCAATCCCTTGCTTATTCTTCTTGATGGTGACCATGAACTGGTACATCCATCCGTGAAATAGATTTGATTCGCAAGCCAAACACCGGCTCAGTAGGGTGATAATATCGTTGATTTCTTGGATGAAATCCGATCTAGGGATAGTTCTTGGAAATCTAGATATTCTTGGTTTTGCCTTAACCAAGAACTTCTTATTAACATCCTTAATGCAATTCTCTGAGTTCTTGTCCCGGGCCTTGAGCCAATTTCATGTCTAGGGCTCCATACTCTTCAAAATTTGGTAGTTTAGGAGATCATCCAAATAAGCCCCATCTAGTTTGATAACTACTTCACCGGCTGATTCCTTACGGACCGAGAAGCCGAGTCGTAGCTGGATGCACACGCCAAAACAAGCTCTGGACATTGGGCGGACATGGGAAGCCTGCTGCGAGGGGCAAGCCACTTTATTAGCTAAAGCCATCATTTATGGGGTTTGAGAAGAACTCTTCACCCTGTTCAAAAATCGTCCATATCTATGTTGCCCATCTCGGTATCACGATATCATAATTACTGATCGATATATGACGGGGATTACAGTTTCTTAAATTTGTATTTCATCTGCTAGATTTTCGGCCTTCTCTGTCTTGAACCGAGGATCCGACATGAAGAATATTGGAAGAAGAAAGGCTCGGAACTCCGGAGATCTGTGCTGCTTGAAAAACCTGATTGACGGAAGGCGTCGGAAGAAGCGAAGAACCCGACACGCAGAAGAAGATATCGGAAAACTTTGAGAACCCGACAGGTCTGATATGTCGGAGTCTTGGCGAAACCCGACACTTGCTTTCAATGGCGGAAGCGAGGGAAAACCCGGCACTCTGCTTTAATGCGGAACTGAAGAAAACCCGGCGTCCACTGTGGATGGCGGAACTTAGGAGGTGCCCGGCACCCATTGTTGAGGTCGGAATGTTGAAAAACCCCGTCACTGCGAGCTTCCTTTGTATTTCGGACTTTTGAATCTGCAATACAAACTTCAAAATCCGGGAAACAAAAACAGAGCCTTTCCTTTGAATTTCTACATACACATCTTCCTTTCTTTTTTGTTATTCATATTCCATACATTATGCAAGTAATTGGAATTTGGAAGGAACAGCACCAATTGATAATCTCAAAAAGAAAATAAACCCTAAAAACCCAAAACCCTTTCCAAAACAATACAGAACGAAGAAGGAAGAAAAACCCTCAACAACTGGCAAGAAATTGGAAAGAAAATATACGTGATCGATCGAGAGAAATCAAGAATAAAGAAGGAGCGAAAAATACCTTCGATTCGAGACAAGTAAAATCGAAAACAAGCGATCCGATCAGTAGCGAGTTTGCGGGTTTTGGAGCGGAAGAGCATGCGAAAAATCCACGAATTAAAAATATGAGCGGTAAAAATGGCGTGGATTTTTACGTATTTATAAGAAAATTAGTAATAAATACGCTCCAGCTCGGCACGTGCCGACTCACCAACCATTCGGCATGAACGCCACGTCAGCGTGTTGGAGGAGTCCAAAAACCCGACACGAGGAGATTTAGTGCATTTCGGGTTTCGGGCCGGAAAACATGGAGCACAAAACATGTTTTGGTACATGAATGTTCCGATGCATTGAACTTCCGAAAACCCGATTACTAAGGATTGCGCGGACTTGGGAATCGGAGAACGTGGCGCATAAAACATGTTTTGGAACATGGATGTTCCGGCTTTAGAGTTCGAAAACCCGATTACTAAGGATTGTCTTAAACAAGGCGGGTTTCGGGTTTCGGAAGTCACGCGACACAAAGCATATCTTAACACAAGTATGTTCCGATCGTTGAAGTTCCGAAAACCCGATTTCAAAGGATTTTCAATACTGAGGCGGGTTTCGGGTTTCGGAGGTCATAAGACATAAAGCATGTTAAAACTTATGTCAAGCTGTTAGTAACACCCGAAAACCCGATTTGCTCTAAAAGAGATCATAATGCAAAATCACTTCAAAAATTTTGTAGGGGTTATCCGATCGTTTCGTCGTGAACTCAAAACGGGGATAACAGCTGGCTCCAGTTGGGGACTTTCTTTGCAATACCAAAGGAAGAGAACTCAGAATCTCTGGTCTCGCGGACCAGGGCCTTATCCATTGGGCTACAGAGTCAAGGAGAAAACCAAAACAAAACAAAACGAAGAAAGACAGAAAACCAAAAGCAAACACACAACAAAAGCAAAATATGTACAATGCGAAGAGCATCTTGCATTAATGGTGGAAACGACTTTAGATGTTGCCCACTGAAAGGCAACGGAAGTAATCCTCCATCCAGATATGATAGTAGGAAACTATTTTCGCCATTCAGCTGATGAATTTTGAAAGGTCCTTTCCATAAAGAATCAAATTTTCCATGCATTCCTTTTTGTTCTCTTCTTTTATCCCAAAGCAACACCAGGTCTCCAATTTGGAAGTCACGTTGCTTGGATTTTTTATCAAAAATCTTCTTCACCTGCTCACGATGATGCTATACGATCAATCACCTTGATTCGCTCTTCTTCTAGCTTGGTTAGGTACATAACCCTCTTTTCGATTGAATTCTGAAAAGCTACGTCTTCAACCGCTTTCGCTAATTGCAAGGCCGGCAATTCTACTGAGATAGGAATTTCAGCATCAATCCCGTATAGCAATTGAAAAGGGGACATCCCTATGGCTCGCTTTGGAGTGATCCGGTCAGCCCACAATGCATCATACAATGCTTTGTGCCAATTCCTCTGATTTTCGTCCACTAGTTTCCTGATTATAGTAACCAGATTCTTGTTGCTGGATTCAGCTTGCCCATTTCCCTGGGGATAATAGTCAGACGAATGAGCCAAAGTAATGCCGAATCCATAGCAAAACTCAGTTAGCTCGTGTGATGAGAAATTGGAAGCATTATCCGCTACGATCTTATGAGGTACACCGAATCTGACAATTATGTTTTCCTTAAGGAATTTGCAAACAGCTTCAGAAGTTGCTTGCTTGATTGGCGCGGCCTCTACCCACTTGGTAAAATAATCTGTAGCAGTTAGCACATAGTTGTGTCCAGCACTGGAAGCAGGATTCAATGTTCCGATAAAATCAATCCCCCATTGGCGAAAAGGTTCTTCAATCACCACAGGCTTCAGAGGAAGAGCTGCTAACTTGGGACGACCAACAAAATGCTGACAAGCTTCACATTTAGACACCCATTCTGCTGAGTCCCGGAAAAGAGTAGGCCAATAATACCTAGCCCGTAAGATCTTATACGCTGTTACAGAAGACGAAAAGTGTCCTCCGCATGCTAGGCTATGAAAGGATTCTAATAACTTTTCCTGTTGTGATTTATCGACACAACGCAAGAAGATACCATCAATACCTCTCTTGTATATTGCATTATTCCACAAAAGGTATTTTGCAGATCTCAGCTTGATGGTCCTTTTCTCCTTTTGATTTAAATGCGGAGGGCATTCACCATAAGTTAGGAAGAAAGCAATGTCCGCGTACCATTCATCGGTCGTACTTACAAAAAGCACCATAGGCAGCTCTGAGGAAGTGTCTTGAATCTCTTCATACTCTGCTTCAGCATGATTCTCTGCAATCAATTGACACAGGCCTCTTCCTCGTACCAACTTGGTAGGTTTAATGTCCAAGTCATACTCCTGAACCTTAGCAATCCAAGTACCTCTTTGGCTTCCCAGCTCTTGTTGAGTTAGAATGGATTTAACAGCAGTATCAGGAACGAGAACACGAGTATGAGAATTCAGTACATAGTACCTGAAGTGTTTCTTGCTCTTACCTGCTGCGTAAGCATGTTTTTCAATCTGCGACATCTTCAATTCATGCTCTTTCAACGGACAGCTCATGAATGCGATAGGAGCTTCAATGCCTTCTCCATTTTCCTGCATCAGGATCGCTGACACTGTGTGGGCTGAAGCATAGCTATACATGATGAAATCTTTCTTAAAATCTGGACATACTAGGGTCGGAGCGCAAGCAACTGCCTTTTTGATTTCTTCAAATGAAAGTTTCCCTTCTGCACTCCATCTGAATGGGACTTTGCCTTTCATCATTCCAAGAATATCCTTGGTTTTGTCAGCGAAGTCAGGTTCAAATCTTCTCAAGAAATTAACTTTTCAGAAGAAAGAATGAACTCCGGTTTTACTTGTTGGTAAAGTAAGACTCTGAATGGCCTTTACCCTCTCTAGGTCAATTTTAGTTCCTTCTCTGGTCACAATATGACCCAGCAGCTTTCCATCGTAACCCGAACATAGACTTCTTAGGATTCAACGAAATTCCGTGGCGCTTTGCATCTCGAAGTACTGTTCTAAATGATCATAATGATCACTTCATTTTTAGAAAAGGCAGTCAAGTCATCCAAATACACGATTATGACCTTACCCATCGGATCTCGAATGCTAGGTCCATAGCTCTCGAAAACGTAGCTCTGCGTTGATCAAGCCGAATGGCATCCTTCTATAAGCAAAGGTACCCCATGGGGTCGTGAAAAGCTGTCTTGTGTTGATCTTACGTGGTTACTTGACTTGATTATATCCGAAAACCCGTCGAGCATGGATAACATTTCGACCCGATGAATGGTTTGTAGTACTTGGTCCATGATCGGCGAGGGATAATTATCCTTGGCGAGGGGTGATTCAAGTTCGAAAGTCAACACAAATCCGGATCTCGCCATTCTTCTTTAGCGGCGAGAGCGATGTTTGCAATCAAGTGGAGTGATGGATTGGGAAAATAATTCTGGCATCTAACATCTTCTGAATTTCTGCCAGAATAGTCCCTGAAATCTTCGGATTGTAATGCCTTTGCTTCTGTCTATAAGGCTTCACATCAGGCTTCAGAGGAATACTGTGCTGAACATCCTTGGGCTTGAAAGATTTCAAATCTGCATAGGACCAAGCCATCACATCGATGTATTTCTTCAAAAGCAAAGTAAATCTTACCTTCTCTTCAGGAGAACAACATTTACCGATATTCACCATCCGAGGTTGATCAGATGAACCTAGATTGATTTGATCCACTTCAGAGGAAGAAGCTCCTTCAACCTGCCTTTTGTTTTGGATGAAGCGATCATGCTTGTCAAACAGACCCTCCAGAGAAACCAGACCTTTTGGTATCTTGTTGCCTTTCAGTTGGATATATTCACCATCAACCTCCTGATATGGATCTGAAATAGTTTCACGAAAGGCTGATTTCGAACCTTCAAAATACAGTTCACTGAAATTGTCAGTTTTTTCCAGGAAAGCCAACACTTGTTGATCATCATTGAAAACCTGCCAGTGAGTTGCATTATCTGGGACGCTAGGGCGGTACACAATCTCGATAGAGTATGTGTCTTGCTTGAACTGAGGATGAGGAAGAAGAAGAGATGCAGATACGGCCAAAGAATCAGCCTTGTCATTATAATCTCTTAACACTGCCTTAATAGAAAATGCATCAAAGCATTCTATACTATCCCACACTTTGTTCCTATAATGCCTCAACCGATCATTTTTTACCTGATATACACCCTTGACCTGATTAACAATCAGCTCTGCATCTCCCTGCACCTTGAGATTCCTGATTCCCTTCTGTCTGGCCAATTCTAATCCTAATAACAGGGCTTCATATTCGGCCGTGTTGTTAGTATTATCAAATTGCAACTTATAAGCTGATGGGAAAATCTCGGAGCTAGGAGATATGAGAACAACACCAGCGCCTGATCCAGAAGTCGAGCAGCTACCATCAAATTCAAGCGTCCAAATTGCATTGGGATCTTCCTCTTTCACATCTACAATAGGTATCTCTGAAGCCATGAAATAATTCCCAAAGCTAGCATCTTCGAAAAGGATCTGAGCTTTCGGATCATCTGATTTGGTCACCAAATACTTTTCCTGCGGTTCAGGATGAAGAACCTGTTGAACCCCTTTAACTGGGATCTTAGCTTTGGTCCAATCCATACTAATCTCTCCTCCGACATCTTTACAAAATCCTCTACCCAAGAGAATGCCGTAAGCTGCAGGAATGTCTGCAACCAGAATAGTCATTTTCACTCTCTTCTCAGGAAAAGCAACAAATGCGAACTGTGCGTCCTTAATTTGACCAATCAGAGGGACTTGTTTAGTTTCCATGGAATAGCACCGTCCATATGATTTAGTCAAAGTAAGCCCAAGGGCATGAGCCACTTTTGCGGGCATAACATTATCAGAGGCCCCTGAGTCAATGATGCAATTGCTGAGTTTGAACCCATTTATAAGTAGAGACAAGTAAAATGGTTCAATCTTTCCTGAGGAAGAAGCAGAAGTCAGATTATTATGAGGTGTGGGTTGAGTAGGATTTGAAAGGAGACCTTTAGCAGGTGATGGAACGGCCGATTTACTTCTGATGAACTTGGCCAGCTTTTCAAATTGTTCGGGATTCGACTGAAGGTATTCTGCTTCTGACATTTGAATTTTGGTTCTCTTTGCATGATCAATAATGTCAAAAGCAGTGTAAGAAGGAATGATAGTAGGCTCAGTTCTAATTACATGAGCTTGTGCTGGGGCACTGGCCTTAGGAGAAGGAGAATAAGGAGCAGCTGTCTTTTTAGTAACCTCTCTTTCAGTTTTGCGCGAAATAGGGGTACCCCTTTTGACTATGGATACAGGAGGTTCCTTATTCTTCTCCTTAGTATTTTCCAGAGGCTTTCTGGGAACCTGAGATTGGGACCGAGTGAAAACAGCAAATGATTGACCATCTGGCTCACATTCATCTTCATCATATTCCAAATAACCAATCTTTGGAGTCATGGTGACTCATCATAAGACTCATCAGCATATCCTGAAGCTTCGAAATCCTCAGGGGAATCTTGTTCTTCTGGTTCATCATCTTCTTCAATTATTTCCTTTGCTTTGCATTATGGCGAGCTTGATTGCTAATCTCGGTTGAGAGGAGCTAAGCGTGGCCTATCTACGCGGGTACACCATTGTTATTAAAATTCCGCCTAGGGATATCCCGATACGGAACATTGCTCACCTGCTGAGACACTTGCTTCTTTAAAGCAATTAAATCATTAGCCATTTTTTGAAACATAGGGTCAGTATTACCTTGAGAAGAACCTTGATTTTTGATTTTGGGTATATCTTTCTTGATCCTTCCGGCTAAGATGAGATCATCCTCTATTTCAATAGCCATTGATTGAGTAGTAGCCAGATCTGGGATAACCGACCTTCGTAATAAAAAGCTTATATCAGGAGGTTGAGCATTGATGAAAAAGCACTTTTGGTTTTCTAGAGTTGGTACAGCTATAACTGGAATTTTCCGGATCAGCTTATTGAACTTAGCCACGAATTCCCGCATAGGTTCATGTGATTCCTTCTTCATATGCGTAAGCTGAGCTAACAATGCATGAGAATCTTCGGCTGGTTTGAAACGTGCCTCAAACTTGGTCCGCATGGTAGCCCAATCTGGAATGCATGCATTCGGGAGGTGATAAAACCATTCAGTTGCTACTCCCTGCAATGTTTCAACGAAGAGTCGAACAGAGACATCTTCGTGGGCTACTCGAGGACACCGCATGCAACAAAGAAAGGCGCTTGATATGCTCATCGGGATCTTGCTTCCCATCCCCATTGAACTTGGGAATGTTCTTACGTGATCCACGTGGTAACTCATGCGATGGAGGAGTCAAAGTAAGAGGACCAATGAGCTGCACCCCAAGGCTGAGGTTGAACCGCCATCCTACGAAAAGAGTGCGTACGGGGATCGGGTATCGAGGACAAGAGTAGTGCACGACAAGTTGCGAGATGTTTCCCATTCTTGAGGATCCGATTTCTCGACGGTGAAGAACTTAGCTCGGTTAGAGGCAATTTGTTGGGAGAAAGGCTGAAATTGTGCTGTTGCAGCAACTCAAAAAGTGGATCAATTTCACCTTGAGCTCGGCGGGACCGAGTGAAGATCCTCCTGGCCAGCTTGAACTGAAAGGAGATCTTATTAAAAATAAGGCAAATATGGAGTCGCCAGACACCGAGAGGATAAGCTTTGTACTATTGATCCGTATTTCCCCAGCGGAGTCGCCAAAAACTGTTGGTTGGATATTTTGTCAAACCAAAATATGAGGTTCAACCACAGTACATGGGATTGAATCCCTCCTCAAAGACAGGTGAGGCTGCCTGTTTATTGCTAATCTAAAACACAGTAAATAATATATACAATATTCACACTAATCTAACCATTGGGGGTTGGGATGAAATCCCGAAATCCACATTCACACGATTCAAGGATATTGCTTTCGTACGTGAAATAGGTTAGAAACTATTACAGTGAAAGAAGCACGGTAGAAAAGAAATGGGAGAAACGTATTTTCTTTCGAGTAAACACAGAGCACGAAATAATCATACGAGTTTTAGATCACAGATATAATGTCCGAGATAATTAGAAACACTGAGATTCTATGCAAAGAATAGCTTTAAGATCATGAACATAAGAACAATATCTTAAATAAGATATATTTCACAACACAAAGTCTGTGAAAACAATATCAACTTCTATTCTTCAAAATGATTGAAAGAAAACAAAAGTTTTCTCCTTTCAATAGCCTCTTAATGCTTCAAAATTCTCGACCCTTTAGAATGCACAAGAATCCCTTTTTATAACAAAAGAAGCTAGAGTTTAAAAAGACAGATCTGAAAAGTAGCATGCTAACTAGAGTTTCACTTTGCATGATTCTCACGTAGGAGATCAAGTCAAAGTTTGAATTAAAAATAATGACAAAAAGGAAATAAAAGATATGACATTCTAAAAATAGAAATGTCATGGGACGTTGGAGCTCAATCCGAGTCATCATCTTTTGATTCTTCTCCTTTCTCTTCCTCCAGCTGAGACTGTTTGTTCCGGAACTCCTGGAACTTCCGAATAATGCCTTGCATTTCATTTTCCTCAGGTGCAGTGGAATGATCATTCCACATTTCGCAGGTCTCATGGATATCTTTTTGCTTTCTGCCTGGGAAGTTTCTTCAATCTTTTACTGAGCTTTTTTAAGGCCTCCAACGTATGTTCAATCCTTACAAACTGACCAATGACTTCAAGGTCGAATCCATCTACAGGTTCATGCTGAATAGTCTCTTGAACTTGTTTGAAGAGATCATCTATTTGATAGGGCACTTGAGTTCCCAACCGACACCTTTGGACAAATCTTAAGCAATTCTTCTTCCGAGATCACTTTTCCCATCGATCAATTTATCTCTTGATTCTCTCAACTTGCTGCAGGCTTCGTTGAGGATCTTTACTCGAACTTGATGGCCTTGATCAGGTGAAAGTGTTTATCGTATGTGGAAGAACGCCTTCTTCTACCAAGAGATGTCTTTGGTATTTGCTTTAGTACTTGGAGAGCTTCACAAGTCAAATCAAGTGCATCCCAAGTTCTTGGTGAATTCCTCATCCATCTTCTCTCCTTCCTACGAATCTCTCGCGAGGGTGATGAACTTTCACCACGTCTTGAATTACTTCCTTCCCTCGTTGGAGCAACTTTTGGATCCACTCATCAACCACCCTTCCCTTTTTAGCGATCTTCTCAATCGTAGGCACCGATGAGAAATCGAATCCGGCAGAAGCAGAAGCAGATGGTATGGATTCCAGGGGTGTTGAGAGTTTAATCAAAACCTCTGTCAACTGCTCCACTTTTTCCTTAAACTCATCTCTGCTGACCTTTGTTTCTTTCAACTTTTGGCACAGCACGTCTATGGAAGCCCGTGCATCTTGTTGCGCTCCTTCTGTTGTTACTTTCCCTAGAGCCACCTTGGTGATCGATAATCAGTAATTTGTTACATCATCCCTAGTTTTGTCGGTGAGGAGTGGCGATCTCTGCGAACTTATCTCTGAAGCATCTACCAAAACCCTTGAAACTATTTTGGGTTTCTTGGCTGATCTCGCAGTAGAAGCCTTGAGTGAGCTGAAATCAAAGGCTGGTAGGGGTACAATCACTTTCCTCTTCCTCGGAGTTTGTTCGAGTAGCCATGGTGGTGTATCGGAGGAAGCGCCAATGTTGTAGTATGGTGGTATTCTACTCTCGGGGGAGCAGATTCTACTATTGGAGGAACAACGATCAACGTGGTAGTAGGTGCAATGAATAAAGGCACAGGTTGTGGGGGAGTGTTGGTGATCACTTGGGTTCCAGTAGAAAGGGGTGAGAGCCCAGAGAAAATATTGGCCATGCTTGAAGAAGTGGATGGGGAATGAGGAGGCTGAAGTGGTTGTTGAGGGGAGGCACGGATTCGGTCTCAAAGCCTTGTTGCAGAGATAAGGTCTCTTGGTTGAGCAATCAGCAAATGGTTAAGTCAAGGGCTGACTTCCTCCTTCCAAATTAATTTCTCCTATTTACGGTGGTGTTGGTGATTACGGCACATCCACCGTTTGAGTTGGAGAGACAATTGAAGAGATTTGTCTTTCTTTCCTCTTCTTGGGAATCTTGATTTTTATAGACCCCAGTAGATTCCTTGTCCTTCTTCTTTTGGAGGGCCCCGCCTCGGAGAGCAGCCAATTTTGGAAACTTGTCATCTTTAAAATTCATGCCCCAAGAAGAGAGCCATTTCTTTATACGAGCGAGAATTAGGGCTGACCTATCGGTGATAGAGGATTTTTCATTTGCCGACCAATCAATAGGCGGGAAAACGTATCGATCTTCATTAAGCCCATCATAGGACATATCTAACACACTTTCATTGTCCCTTATACCATCTGGCAAATCAGAAATCTCTAGCGTCTGAATCTCATCAATAGTTAATCTGCTATGATCTTTTGCGAACATGACTCCGTTACGTAGATCCACCCAGATATCCTCAATGTCGGGCCTGTGCAGATGTAGGGCTCCATAAGTTCTCAGTACTCCTCGGATGTCAAAACCATCCCGAGACTTCATATGCTTCTTTAATTTCTCCTGGAGTTCACATTCGACATTTTTAGCTTTTGCCGCTGTTGAGCAAGTATATCTCCCAATAGAAATTGGGAAGGATACAGCTGCCTTATGCTTGCTCTGTTGAAATTTGTGGAAATCCAATAACTGTCTGACCAATTCTATTAGTATCAATCTATCGCCGGGATAACGAGGCAGACGGAAAGGTTCTCCGGAGTACATGACCGTTCGAAGGTAGGTAAACTTCTTGAACTGCAAGAAGATACATCCCCACTTAGATACTTCAGCCCATGCCTCGTCCGAGACCCTTGTCTTTCTCAGCCCTGGATTGAGCTGGCAGATGTTTTCGTAGAAAAAGGCGTCATTTACCCTCCTAAAGTGATCCTTGGACCCCTTCTTCGTTATTTGAGGATAATACTTATAGATTTGGATTTGTGGTTCGCTTCCTTTAGTCTCAAATACTGGATAGCTCCTCATCCCAGCTGCTGCATAGGCCACATATGAGAACATATAAAACTTTCCGGTTGACAGGACCGTCGTCATCTGGGAATCAATTTCATCACTGATAAGGGTTCCCCAGTCAATCCCTTGCTTGTTCTTCCTAATGGTGACCATAAATTGGTACATCCATCCATGAAATAAATTTGATTCCGGCAAGCCAAAAACCCGGCTCAGTAGGGTGATAATATCGTTGATTTCTTGTATGAAATCCGATCTAGGGATAGTTCTTGGAAATCTAGATATTACTGGTTTTGCCTTGACCAAGAACTTCTTATTGACATCCTTAATGCAATTTTCTGGTTACTGTCCCGGGCCTTGAGCCAATTTGATGTCTAGGGCCCCATACTCTTCAAAATTTGGTAGTTTCAGGAGATCATCAAAATAAGCCCCATCTAGTTTGATAACTACTTCACCAGCCTGATTCCTTACGGACCGAGAAGCCGAGTCGTAGCTGGATGCACACGCCAAAACAAGCTCTGGACATTGGGCAGACATGGGGAAGCCTGCTGCAAGGGGCAAGCCACTATTAGCTAAAGCCACCATCCATGGGGTTTGAGAAGAACTCTTCACCCTGTTCCAAAAATCGTCCATATCTATGTTGCCCATCTCAGTATCCCTGATATCATAATTACAGTCGATATATGACGGGGATTCTGGTTTCTTAAATTTGTATTTCATCCTGCTAGATTTTTCGGCCTTCTCCTGTACTGAACCAGGATCCGACATGAAGAATATTGGAAGAAGAAAGGCTCGGAACTCCGGAGATGCTGTGCACACTGAAAAACCTGATTGACGGAAGGCGTCGGAAGAAGCGAAGAACCCGACACGCAGAAGAAGATATCGGAAAACTTTGAGAACCCGACAGTCGATATGTCGGAGTCTTGGCGAAACCCGACACTTGCTTTCAATGGCGGAAAGCAGGGAAAGGGGCAAACGGAACCGAAGAAAACCGGCGTCCACTTTTAATGGCGGAACTGAAGAAAACCCGGCCCCCTTTTGTTGAGGTCGGAATGTTGAAAAACCCCGTCACTGCGAGCTTCCTTTGTATTTCGGACTTTTGAATCTGCAATACAAACTTCAAAATCCGGGAAACAAAAACAGAGCCTTTCCTTTGAATTTCTACATACACATCTTCCTTTCTTTTTTGTTATTCATATTCCATACATTATGCAAGTAATTGGAATTTGGAAGGAACAGCACCAATTGATAATCTCAAAAAGAAAATAAACCCTAAAAACCCAAAACCCTTTCCAAAACAATACAGAACGAAGAAGGAAGAAAAACCCTCAACAACTGGCAAGAAATTGGAAAGAAAATATATGCAGTCGATCCAGAGAAATCAAGAATAAAGAAGGAACGAAAAATACCTTCGATTCGAGACAAGTAAAATCGAAAACAAACGATCCCGATCAGTAACGCGAGCTTGCGGGCTTTGGAAGCGGAAAAGCATACGAAAAATCCACGAGTTAAAAATATGAGCGGTAAAAATGCGTGGATTTTACGTATTTATAAGAAAATTAGTAATAAATACGCTCGGCTCTAAGCGCGTGCCGACTCACCAACCATTCGGCATGAACGCCACGTCAGCGTGTTGGAGGAGTCCAAAAACCCGACACGAGGAGATTTAGTGCATTTCGGGTTTCGGGCTTCGGAAAACATGGAGCACAAAACATGTTTTGGTACATGAATGTTCCGATGCATTGAACTTCCGAAAACCCGATTACTAAGGATTGAGCGGACTTCGGGAATCGGAGAACGTGGCGCATAAAACATGTTTTGGAACATGGATGTTCCGATGCTTTAGAGTTCCGAAAACCCGATTACTAAGGATTGTCTTAACACAAGGCGGGTTTCGGGTTTCGGAAGTCACGCGACACAAAGCATATCTTAACACAAGTATGTTCCGATGCATTGAAGTTCCGAAAACCCGATTTCAAAGGATTGTTCAATACAAGGCGGGTTTCGGGTTTCGGAGGTCATAAGACATAAAGCATGTTAAAACTTATGTCAAGCTGTTAGTAACACCCGAAAACCCGATTTGCTCTAAAAGAGATCATAATGCAAAATCACTTCAAAAATTTTGTAGGGGTTATCCGATCGTTTCGTCGTGAACTCAAAACGGGGATAACAGGCACACATCCCCTTATCTTATTATATCATTCATTTATGATTTATTATGCTTAGGAGGTCGGCCTCAGTATTGGCCATAGGTTAGAATGGTATATATAGGGGTTAGAAGGTTGTAGTCATTCATCATATTGAGTATTGGAGTGTTATTGTATGGTTTGGAGGTTACCCCCTCGAAGTGGTATTGGAGGTTTCCCCCTCGAAGTGGCAAAGCTATTAAATGAGCATATTGTCATAATTTTGGTGTTCTTTCATGTTATTCTTCTGTATATGTTCTGATTTATACAAGTAATATCCTTACAAGTGGTATCAGAGCAGCGATTTCGGCCAAAATTAGGGCAAAAACCCTAATTTTTTGTTTCACGTATATCTTGAAGAGGGTATCGAATTTTTTCCCAATTTTTTCATCATAATTTTGAAACACTCTAATTCAGAATATCTGAAAAATTCAGCTCTATTGGATCTGTTTTACGGATGTTATTGGTGTTTTAGGTTTTTTCATAAATTCACTTTTCAGGAAGAAAATTGTGGTATTTTTTAGCAAAATTTATATTTTCGGAAAGCTCTTGAAATTTTAGTTAGGGTTTGTTCTTTGTGTTTTTATCCATCTACTGAAATATTTTCAGAATTCCGAAAACCCTAGTTTTGTGGATCATGGGGATGGTAGCTTTTTTTAGAGATGGCAGGATTGATGCTAGAGAATGGTGGAACAAATTCAGGGATAAATTCTCTAAACCATCAGATATTTGGTTATTCAAGTTGTGGATTAGTGGCCCTACACATATTTTCTTTTCTAAGTTAGAAAAGGAAAAGTCTAATTGGTCTTTGCAGGAACTGGAACAAGTTTTTATGGACAGATGGGCAAGAAGAAGAAGAAGAAGAAGAATCAGAAGCAGAAGCAACATCAGAAGAAGAAGCAAGAAGAAGAAGATGTTGATGATGAAATTGCTACACAGGATAGGATTTCATATGGTGGTTGGATGATCGAGCTTGGTGACAAGTGTGCAATAATTTAAAGCACACTCATTATATGGCTTCTTCTTATGTTTCGGGGACGAAACATGTCAAAGAGGGAGGCAATGCTATGTACCTTGGGATATATTATAATGTATATGGGTTGATGGAGATGCCGACATGTGGCACACATCCCCTTATCTTATTATATCATTCATTTATGATTTATTATGCTTAGGAGGTCGGCCTCAGTATTGGCCATAGGTTAGAATGGTATATATAGGGGTTAGAAGGTTGTAGTTATTCATCATATTGAGTATTGGAGTGTTATTGTATGGTTTGGAGGTTACCCCCTCGAAGTGGTATTGGAGGTTGCCCCCTCGAAGTGGTAAAGCTATTAAATGAGCATATTGTCATAATTTTGGTGTTCTTTCATGTTATTCTTCTGTATATGTTCTGATTTATACAAGTAATATCCTTACAAGAATGCTATGTACCTTGGGATATATTATAATGTATATGGGTTGATGGAGATGCCGACATGTGGCACACATCCCCTTATCTTATTATATCATTCATTTATGATTTATTATGCTTAGGAGGTCGGCCTCAGTATTGGCCATAGGTTAGAATGGTATATATAGGGGTTAGAAGGTTGTAGTTAATCATCATATTGAGTATTGGAGTGTTATTGTATGGTTCATGCTATGTACCTTGGGATATAATATTATAATGTATATGGGTTGATGGAGATGCCGACATGTGGCACACATCCCCTTATCTTATTATATCATTCATTTATGATTTATTATGCTTAGGAGGTCGGCCTCAATATTGGCCATAGGTTAGAATGGTATATATAGGGGTTAGAAGGTTGTAGTTATTCATGATATTGAGTATTGGAGTGTTATTGTATGGTTTGGAGGTTACCCCCTCAAAGTGGTATTGGAGGTTGCCCCCTCGAAGTGGCAAAGATATTATATGAGCATATTGTCATAATTTATCTATATTTTGGTGTTCTCTCATGTTATTATGCTGTATATGTTCTGATTTATACAAGTAATATCCTTACAAGTGGTATCAGAGCAGCGATTTCGGCCAAAATTAGGGCAAAAACCCTAATTTTTTGTTTCAAGTATATCTTGAAGAGTATATCGAATTTTTTGCCAATTTTTTCAGAATAATTTGGAAACACTCTAAGTCAGAATATATGAAAAATTCAGCTCGATTGGATCTGTTTTGCGGATTTTATTTGTGTTTTAGGTTTTTTCATAAATTCGCTTTTCAAGAAGCAAATTGTGGTATTTTTTAGCAAAATTTATATTTTCGGAAAGCTCTTGAAATTTCAGTTGGGGTTTGTTCTTTGTGTTTTTATCCATCTACCGAAATATTTTCAGAATTCCTAAACCCTAATCATGGTCACGGGGATAGAAAATTTTTATGGAAATGGTGAGATGGATGCTAAAGAATGGTGGATAAAATTTAAGAATATATATTTCTCATATTTCATGACAAGGAATAGGTTTTCACATTATCTTGGTGGTCCTGCATGGATTTGGTTTTCTGAGATTAAAAATGACAGGAAGGATTGGTCTTGGGAGGAAATGGAACAACTTTTTATGGATAGATGGGACCACAAAGAGGAACAAGAGTCAAAGCAAGATGATGGGGAAGAATATATTGAAGAATCAAGAGAGAAAGAAGATGAAGAGGAAGGTGAAGAATATTCAAGAGAAGATGATGGTGCAACATATATTGAAGAATCTAACACAGAAGAAGTTGAAGAAGAAGTAATAGAAGAAGAAGAAGAAGAAGAAGTTGAAGTTGTTACGCATGATAGTGCATCTCCAAAGAAGGAAGATACCATATTTCAGTTTCATGGATGCATTCAAAGGAATAATATAATTGTTTCCATAAACCCTAACAGCAAGTATAACTTCATCAACAAGGATATGGCTCGACATCTACATATTCAAGAAAGTAATATCAAAGAAGCTCAAGTGAATGGTAAGAAAATTCAAGTTTTTGAAGATTTAAAACTTACTATGGACAAATATACTTTACATTCAGATTTTTTTCCTTATATATGGATGGTTTGGATATTGTTCTTGGGTATCCTTGGTTAGAGACATTGGGGACAATTAATATTAATATGACAAATAAGTTTATGAAGATTTGGTACAAAAAGAAGAAGGTCACTTTACAGGATATCAGGCTTAATGGAAATCAAAGAAAAGTCAATATAGACCATGAGGATGATTTAGAATATGGAGAAGAAGGGAATAAGGATGATTCAAAAGAGGAACATGAAGAAAAAGAAGGAAATGATGATTCATCTACTCAAGAGAAAAAGAAAATATCAAATGCAAAGGTGGAAGAAGAAAAGAAATTTCAGAAACAGGTTCATAAGGTTGAGGATACTACAACTGCAGCATATGGAAATCCACGTCAACATGAGAGAAAAAAATCATGGAGATGTCCCAGGGCACATCATATTTCCAACCAATATAGATATACAGGTAATTGGAGGAATAATCACTTTATTTATATAGGGGATCAATGGAGCAACAATTATGAAGCATGGAATCCTTATTATGGTTATCCTTATTATGGTTATACATGGAATCCTTATTATGGTTATGCATTAAATCCTTATGTTGGTTATGCATGGAATCCAAGGATGATAAACTATGGTCATGAATGGAATCAGAGTAGCGCAACGGAATATGGATATTAGTTCAGATATGTATCATCTACCAGGATCACATGTGGTTGGATGATCAAGCTTGGTGACAAGTGTGCAATAATTTAAAGCACACTCATTATATGGCTTCTTCTTATGTTTCGGGGATGAAACATGTCAAAGAGGGAGGCAATGCTATGTACCTTGGGATATAATATTATAATGTATATGGGTTGATGGAGATGCCGACATGTGGCACACATCCCCTTATCTTATTATATCATTCATTTATGATTTATTATGCTTAGGAGGTCGGCCTCAATATTGGCCATAGGTTAGAATGGTATATATAGGGGTTAGAAGGTTGTAGTTATTCATGATATGGAGTATTGTAGTGTTATTTTATGGTTTGGAGGTTACCCCCAAAGTGGTATAGGAGGTTGCCCCTCGAAGTGGCAAAGATATTATATGAGCATATTGTCATAATTTATCTATATTTTGGTGTTCTCTCATGTTATTATGCTGTATATGTTTCCGATTTATACAAGTAATATCCTTACACACTCAGCCTTGTTCCCCTTAATATTTTCTTGGAACTCCTTGAGTTTCATCTCATGGGTGGAAACCACGATACTTGCTACTCTATCCCTATCCACACACGGTTGTCATAGGCAGCCTCAACAACTTGCGTAATGGATTTTTCATTGGCAAGGATCTTGTTGTACTAAGCAACAATCTATACAACCTTCATCTTATCATATTTTTATTGGCATGCCAATTCCTCTTCTTCGGATTCTAAGGCAAGTGGCCACCTCCCCATAGTGAGTATGTCGGTCAAGTCCTCTAGGAACTATAAGGTTGATCCATATTTTTTTGTAGGTAGTGTTAAATTTGGATGCTTCAAGACAATGACATCCGTGATCATCTCTATTTTCTTGTATACCTCATGCACCCTTGCCTTCTCATATTTTAACTCACGCCTTAACTAAGTGCTAATTAGCTCCTCTTGCTTCAGGTCCTTACTTTTCTCAAGGAGCTCCTCCTCCTTTTTCTCTAGCTCTACCTCTAGGAACTTCACCCTATCATTTATTCCGAAGAGTCTGGCTTCAACCTCAACTAAAACTTTGTTGAGCGCATTACATATTTGCTCATCTAATAATTGTTGAGCATTCACCAAGGGTTTATTCCTTTTATTTCTGGCACCTTCATCAATTCTCCTTGGATTATTTCAAATTCAGGCTCATCAATGTGGGACTCAAATGCCCATGATATCATTTTCCTCTTATGAGGGTATGTACCTTCCTCATCAAATGAAGCCATGGCCAAGAGTTGTTCCATTGGTACGGTGATGTGAAAGAACACATGAAACACATTATTTGGATCATTGATGTACCCCATTCCTTGACCTTGTGCTACTTCGTGCTCTTCCTCCTTGTGCATGTGGCCCTTGGAAATCTTATAGCCAAACTAGGATCTCCCCCATGCTGCCATATTCTTTTCCTACGCTTTCCTCCTCAGTTCTTTCAGCTCCTCATCCACACTACGTTCGATCTCTTGTTCCACTAGGTCCTTGATGATTCCCACCACTTCTCTCTCTATGGCCTCTTCTACCTATTCCTTCATGAGGCTTGGGGTCCTTGATCCTTTGTATTTAATTCTCCGCTCACCCCCTTTCCTTGAGCCTTAACTTATTCTTTGTCATTCTTCTCCTCATCTTCTTTGTTATACTCCTCATCTCCTTCTTCCTTAGAATCATACACCTCATAGACTGGATGGTCTTCACCTCCTTCAAGCTCATCATCATCATCCTTATCATTAATGTAGGCATCTAGAATCTCCATCTCTTTTGAGTTTGCCTCATATGTCACCTTCTGCTTCTTTCTTACTGGGGATTCTAGTACATGAGATTCTTCTTTTTCTTTCTCCTTGACAAGTGATCTCTTCATTGGTGATTCCTCATGGGTGAGGTTATCTTCGTGCTCTAGTGCCTCTTCTTATGGAGTATTTACCTTGATAAGAGACTTATTTCTCTGTGTGTAAGTACTAGGCTTAGCGCTTTCTTCCGGTGCACCCACCGATTGTGTTGTTTGAACACTTGGTGCCTTATTCTCCTGTACCTCTTCTCTTTATCTCTTCCTTGGTGTGACCTTATTCCTTCTTGTAGGGTCTTCAAGAATGGAGAAATTATTCTCCAAATAAGTTCCCTTTTCAAACTTTGGCCTTATGCACAGATACACCCTTGCTATGGTCCTCCCTGTAATCAACAACGTTAAAGGCTTCATCATTTGTACTTCGTGGGAGACATATTTCTCCACGTATGTGCACTTCTTTGGGTACATGAGCTTCCGATGCAGCTCATGGTGGTCTAGATCTACCTCACTAAGGTCAAAACTTAGTCTCTCGGTGTCCTTGAACTGATTGACTCGGCTTGGAAGTATTACACGACGAAGGAGAAGGGTAGCTTACACCATCGAATTATAGTCCCATGTCAATATAAATATTCCAATGTAGAAAAGTTGATAGATTGTAAACTCTACCTTTCCATCCATGAGCACTTTGGTAACTACTATGGGATCCTCAATTCTTCTTTGAATGTGTTGTGCATTCACTTGTACCACTTTTCTAAGTGCGCCTTGTGAGCGGCTGTCATATTTTCACAAGTGTACTTCATAAACCTTTTTGTGGGTAAGGGATCCTCTTCTGAATACTCCCAAACAAATGTTTCTAGCCCATTAGGCACCCCAATCTCTGAAAAGACAATGGTGAGGAGGACATTACTGAATAATATCTTCTCTCCCTCCTGTGCACTACTTATAATCTCATCCACGATGAAGCGGACACATTATAAATGGTTCCCTCTAATATCCTCTAACATACATTTAGCCATGCCTTGTTCACATGTGTCCATCATTCCTAATCATTGAGATTGGTTACCAAGCGTGTGACCATCCTCATAATAGGGTCTGGAATCTCGGTGATGTCAAAGTATCGTGACCCCTTTTTGTAGTCATACACGGCTACAGTCTCCTTGATAGCCTCCTTGTCACTTTGAGATCATCATCTATGCTATCTCCTTCATAAATGAGACCTGTGAACTTGGATATCAGCTATGGTGTTATGCACATCTTGTGCCCCAAATAAAAGTGATCCTCATACATGCGCGACATCAACCATTGATAAAGGTGCTCAGGCTTGCCAAAGTAAGGCAACTCATATAGTTGCAATAATCCTACCTTCTCCAATTTGACCTTCACCTCTTCATTGTAAATGGGCATCCCATCGGCATCTTTTTATTTGTTGGTTGGACCAACTCTAGTGTCATTTCCTTCTCAATTGAGCTCATGCAATGGTTATAATCACTCACGGTCATCTACCTTAGATGCGACACCCATTCCTTTCCTTGCAATACTCCATCTAGGTATTGCATTTCTGCGTACCATTCTTCATTTGAGCTCGTGATGGTAGAAGTTTTCTTTCCCTTACCCTTGCCCTTTTTTTCTTCGGTGAAACAATTACTTTCTTAGGTACCATGCTTCTATCGGGATAAACTATGAACTCACTATGATATGCTACTCTACTACACTCCAAACTCAACTCCAAAGCTCAACTCCTGGAATAAATCCTTTTATCTTCATGCCCTAGCTGCCAAACCCTAACTGGGACAATCTTCCACAAGACAATGCACCACAAATAACCTTTCCTCACACCCGTGTACTCCTTCCTTCTGGTTTATAGATTCACTCTAGTCACACACTTAAATTTCTCGGATTCTTCTTCCTTCACACAAATTTCTCTCTGGATGCCCTAGTTTGCAAGAGCACTTCAACTTCATAATAGCAAGATAGAAAATGACTTGCCCGACCTTATATTTATAGTTTTTACTTCCCTTTAGCAATAAATGCTATGCCACCAACCAACGTATTAACATTAAATGTGACTTTTCCCACCAAGCCGTCTTCAAGCGCCCTTAACCATGCACCCAATACTATGTGAAAGATCCTTTACAACCTTCGGCGTGTAAAAACCCATTTTGAATGAAGACTCTTATGCACGCGTCTACAATTCCGAAGGCACTTCTTCTATCCTTTACCTAATTTTTGCCTTTTCCTACCTCATGTTGTTCTTATGCTCTTCATCCTTTGTACATGGTCTTTGTTACAACCTCAACACCATAATTTTTCATCCATCGTTCCCTCATGTGATTTATCAACCTTACACACTTATTTCCATTGGGACACTCAACTTGTATTGCAGGCTTATACTTTGCATTACTCCACCCCACACTAAAATAGATGCGTAGTCCTCTGTGCATACAAAAACTTGGAAAAATAATGTGGTTACCGGCGCACAGGGCACAAAAAAATGAAAAGAAAGGAACAAGCAACGAGAAAGGGAAACACAAGAAAAGAAAAGCATAAAGGGGAATTCTAGACTAATTGGCAACACTATCTTATTACAAACACCAAGAAGATTTATCTATAGTAGGGATTCAGCCTACTCCCATTGAAATGACCTGGTAATCTCATCCCATCCAACACTTGTAATTGGAAAGTGCTTGAATCAAGAATATACGAGATGATGTAGGGTCCCAACTAATGGAATTTCAAATTCACAGGATGATGTAGATACTTGGAATCATACAACGTCACCATCTTCCAAACCTCAAACTACTTGTTCTTGATATGATGATCATGCCATGCCTTTTGTCTTACTTTTTTCTATCTTCTAACTCTACCTAGCAAGTGATCACCTTTTGTCTAATTGCATTAACTTATCAATCCTTTATTCTAGCGCTTGTTCATCGCCTAACCCTCATGCGCACACTATACACAATGATGATAACATGAATTCAACTAGAAAAATAGCCTCCACACCAAACACCAATTGAAACAATGTGGAATTATTCAAACTATTCTAGGTTGTCCTATGTGCCCATATAATGGTGATACCTTGTCATCTCAATTTTGTCTTCCAACGTCACGGATCTTAGTCAACGTGTGACTTAGTATTTTGTTAAATGCCTCAGAAAATCCATTCACTTGATGGTGATAAGGGGTAGTCTTGTGATGGGTGACCATGAATTCTACTAACGAGAATCCGACCATTTCATTGAGAAAGTGTGTACCTCTATCACTTATTAAACTTAAATGACAACCATACCGATGATTATATTCTCCCATAAAAATATAGTAGCTGTCACTATGGTGCGATCCTTTATAGGCATTGCCTCTGCTCACCATGTCAAGTAATTAGTGCAAGTGATGATATATAGTGAACCGAGTCCTTTGTGCGGTGGTGAAATTGGCCCTACAAAGTCGATTGCCCATTTTTCAAATGGTTCAACACTAGCTATTGGTCACAAGGGAATTTCATCCCTCTTTCCAGGTTTTCCAAGGTGCTGATAATGGTCACAAGCCTTATAGAACTCAATAAAATTATGGTAGATGGTTTACCACTAAATCCTTGCTAATAAAATCTTCCATGCGGTAGCATTTCACGTGTAGTGTCCTCTTGTAATCCCACCATGTGCTTCCTCCACAATCACTACCTGCTCATGTTCCAATAGGTATTGGCGTAGAACCTCATCATAACCTAACTTATATAGGTCTCCACTAATAAACATGTAGGGTGCGACACGTTTTCTCTCCAAAGCCTTCATTCCATCCGGTGCTACACCTTTTTAAGAACACTACAATATCTTCCAAGTATGAGGGTGTGAACCTCAACCTAAACAATTATGCATCCAACATGGTGTCCTCAATGCTTTACGTATCCTCCCCTGAATTAATCCTTGATAAGTGGTCGTCTGATTTACTCTTTCCTAGTTTTACGACCACTTTGTGAACTCAAACTCTTGAAATAACAGGACCCACCAGCATATGTGCCCTTACAGAATGGGATTTGGTGACTAAGTATTTCAATGCCATGTGGTCCATGTAGAATATAAATGGTGTTACCAATAGATACTTCCTAAACTTGTGTAGCGTGTAGAACATAGAAAATGCTTCGCACTCAAGACGTGTGTAATTACTTTCTACTGGTGTCAAATTTCTACTTGTAAAACACAAGGGATGATCAACAATTCCCTAACCAGGTTGTGCTATTACTTCTCCCATAGCTGTTCTGAGGCATCAACATGCACATGGAAAGGCTTATCCCAAGAAGGAAAACATAATATGGGCACCGTGACAAGCCTATCCTTCAAAGTGTCAAATGCCTTCTATTGTGCCTCTCCCCAATGAAAGGAACTTTTTGTTTGAGAAACTCTTCCAAGGGAACGTCAATCTTAGCATAACCCTTGATGAATTTCCTATAGTACCCTATATGCCCAAGGAATCCATGCACTGTGCTTTTACTAGTAGGTTCCCCTAATCCCACAATAACTACAACTTTGGCGGGATCTACTAGTAAGCCTTCTTTGCATATAATGTGTCCTAACAGGGTTCCAAATGGAGTAGCAAAGACACATTTATTAATGTTGAGGGATATCCTTAATTTCCAACATCTCTTAAACATCAATCTTAAATTGTCACAATGGTCTCTCACCAATCTATACATAGTCCATTCATCTAGGTAAAATTGAAGAAATTTAGCAACGAAGTCTGAAATGCTTGTACCATGATGTACGAGAACACAATGTAGCAGGCACATTATTCAACCCAAATGACATAAGCGTGTAGGAAAAAATTCCCCATTAAGTGGAGAAATTTGTCTTCCTCCGGTCTTCCTTTGTAATCCTAACTTGGTGGTAACACGAGAACCCATCTGTAAAAGAGTAGAATTCACGCCTGGCTACTCCCTCCAAAATTTATTCAAGTAAAGGGGGTCGGAAAAGGATTGATGACATATACTATATTTAGATCCCTATAGTCAACATAGATTCTTATCTTTCCATCCTTCTTGATACTGATAACCATTGGGATTATCCACTTTGATTCTTCTACTGCCTCAATGATACTAGATGCTATCATCTTGTCTATTTCTTCCTTGACCCGTATGTGAAAATTTGGATTCATCTGATAAGGCCTCTTTTAAATCAGGTGCACACCTTCCTTTAACTTGATCTTCACCCCCAAGGAATGGTAAACACCTTTGAGTTCATGGTACTGTGAGGGAACAAATCCACGGAACTCATGCACAGATCTATGATCTTTGAAACTTCTTCTTCCAACTAATAGTCCCCAATGATAACTTCCTTAGGTTCTGTTTCTATCCCAATGTTAACCTTATTTGTTTTCAAGGGCTTATGGTAGGCACATACTCTCTCATCAACACTATCTATGACTTTGCACATACCTTTAGAATGGTTAACATCCAAAGTTTCCATTTCTTCTCCGTCTACTACATAGACCATCTTTCCTTTTTCTTTTTTCATGCACGCGTGCTCAAGCTGTACTTCCTCTAATTATTCTTCATTGAGCCACGTCTCCAAATAAGGCTCACCTAGTAACTCCAACAACCTATCTTCTATGATGGAACTATCTTCCATTGTAAGGCACTTGATCACTTGTAGTGACTTATTCATTGATGGCTTTATACTCCCATAATTGAAAGCTTGAATGAGATCAGCCGCCAACACCTTCTAATTACCTGTTTGACAACGCATCTCTGAGTGAATATACCATGCATGTACACAACCTTATAAGGTGGAATATAACTTATGCACACATAATGAATGTGGTAACACTTATGTGCTTTTTATCCAGGCCTTCTCACACACTTGGATATAAAAAGAGGTGGTCTCCTTACCATGGTAGTCTTGTATGACTGTGGCACATTTCTCCTAGAGAACCTTACAGATAATACAATTCTTACTTTTTGCCATTCTAGGAGGCTCTCTTGATGTATAGCCCACCAATGCGCTGCAGTTTTGAGTAGGTTATAATTGAGAATTCCCCTCATCTCATCTTCATTTTTCCATTGAGCTTCCATTTCTTGCAAGAAAAGTTTAGGATATGCTCCTCCAGAGTAACTTGGTGACTTCTTTCCTCCTAGGTACTTGACCGAGCACACCTTTTTACTCTTCTTATATATCCTCTCAACTCTGTCACCCAATCAACTCATACGTCTCATGTGCCCAATTCTTGCATACCACACTAGTGGTATCACTCAAGGACTGAGCATCTTCAAACTGGATGACTCCCTCTGTGGGATGAATTATCTCAGGATATTTGATGGAGCATAGATAGATTATATCAATGACTTCTTCTCCTAAGGGCTCAAAGATAGGCGTTGACTTCCCATATGTTAAAGGAATGATCACTCTTTCTTCCTTGTTCTCAAAGCTGATATACCTTTTATTAAACCACGGGTTGGTATTGTTCTTATAATACCATGGGAGCCCAAGAAAAGCTAGAAAGTTGTATCTCTTGGTGAGCACCAATAATTCAAAGTATCCAGTGAAATTGGCCCCTTGAATGGTGATAATCGCATCCTTCAAGACTACAATCAGCATTACCTTAGTCTTGTTTGCCATATACAACACATTAAAAAAAAAAGGTCATCAATGCAGGCCTTCTTATTTGATACGGACATCTAGGGTAATAACATTGACCTCTACCCCAGTGTCGATGAGGATATTACTTAGAATCCATCCATCAACAAATGCATTCAAAGTAATCTCTTTATCATAGTCAAGGTTGTGAGGAGGAAGGTTTGCATGTAAAACCGCCTTTTATGCTCTGCTCCAAAGCCACGTGGTACCTTCTCTCTCAGCCATTCTTTTAACTAGGGAATAATATTCTCTTGCATTAACATTCTACATACTTCCTTCACCTCATCTAGGTCATCCTTTGAGCCTCATCATACTTCCTTTCCTCTAACTACTTTGATTTCTCCTTTAGACATTGGATCTCCACTTACAAAATCCGAATCACAGCCATAGTCTCTTGATATACCTCCTTCGATGAGAAGGTATATAGATACTTTCCATGTACCAATTCCTCTCTTAAAACTAGTGTCCTTTGTCTCGGCATCTCTCGGGCACATGCGAACTTTGCTCGCGTCATCACTAGTATAGGTTCTAGCTTTGACTCATGTGCCACTCTTGGTATCCATTGTGAATCGACCTTCTTATGTTCACCATCCCAATGCATTTTTCCTTTCGATCTCTGCTGGTTCATATACTCATAGAGTTCGGACATTCTTCGTACTTATGTTTCTTTCCGCACTATGAGCATTATAATGCACCGGGACACTCACATTTGTAATGCTCGTAGATCCACATTTATAATAGGTTCCTTGCAGGAACTCACTTCGTCCTCCACCATAGTTAATGTGACCACAAAATTCTCTGCAAAAACCTCTTCCACATGCTCCTCCATCTACGTGCCCTTCATAACGATGATCATCCTCCTTAGAACTACTTGCAAGGCTATTCTAGCACATATCCATATCACATGGATATGATCAATCAACAAAATTGATGAAGTATGGTGCCTAATAGTCTACAATCCTTGGTATCATGGGTTACAGAGGTATAAATATTACAATAACAAGAAAAATTCTTGTGGATTGCGTAATGTAGTAGAGGGAACCTACTTGTATCACGATCTCCATGGAAAATTTCACATTCTATTGCCACAACGTATAACAACTTTCGAGGGAAACTATCCTTTGCATGCCCTTCCACTTCACAGTCTGTATACCAAAGACCACTACAAACCTCATATGCTGAGTTTGCAGATAACTTCTCCAACTACTTGGGCATTGCAACAATTTGAGCCTCCAGAAAAGGACTAACACCAATATCAATTCTCCTAACAAGTTTAGTGCGTAGGAAGCTTCAATGCCTCACACAAGTCTTTGAAAGTCTTGTGTGATAGATCCCTTCTAAACGGTGTTATCAATCCTCTAAAAACTATTGAGCATGTTGAGAAGGAAAAATGTCATATGATAGTTTAGAAATGAGAGTCTTGAAATATATGTCATACTCTGTACACTCTCTGTCATTCCCTACTAGATCTCCTTTAGAACGTTGATGCTCTTTTACTCAAACTTAGGGATATGGCACTATGCTAGGAAGGAATTCTTAAACATGGTGTACTATAACACCATCGATGGGGGTCATACTTCCTATACCAACTATGTGGCCCTTGTAACGTTGTTGCATACTGACTTTCCTTCCACTCTGGGGTAGTGATTCATTTCACGCACCATAGTAATTGACACTTGTGCACATTCTCTACAAAATATTCAATACCCATATAGTCTGGTAAGTGAAAATACATCTCTTAAAACACTTGTGGAGGTGGCCGACGCCCTTGTCCTCCTTGTCTAGAGCCTTGGTTCTCTCTGGTGTTTCCTCCTCCACTAGATCCACTAGATCCAATAGTTCCTATTCCTCTAGACCCACCAAATCCACCTCATGCAGGTTGGTAAAGTGCTTGAAGTGGTTACTCAGTGTACCCAACATCCCACCGAACTACGTGCCGATGGTCTGTGATATTGTCCCAATACTAGTTGTGTGTCCTGCGCAACTCCAAGATGTGATACCCAAAGCTTGCATACTTGCACCTTGTCTAAAGATTATCCCAAATACAGGAATGGATTATGTAACCATGAATGTTCCAAACAAGAAATTATATCTCTGGGTGTAGATTGGTTACTCCCACCGATACTAATTGGTAACAATGCTTCTCCCTTGATCTAGAAAACCAAGCACCAAGGGTTGGTCACCAGGTGGGTTCAGATGCACACCGATGTCTCTCCTTTCTCCATGCAAAAAAATCTCATCAGAAGCTGAAGGGGATTCTCTCCCATGCTTTCCAAGATGGGGTAGCATAGACTACTCAGGTTCCACATCCTCTGCGTGAACCTCAACTCCTTCCCGTAACATCTACCTCCATATATCCATCACACTTGTAACCTCACATTTTCTAATCATCTCCCTTTCACGAGCTTCACTATACTTGAGTCACCTCTCCTCCATTTCCTTCTCATCTGAGTTTACTCCATCTTCCTCCACCCTAGCTTCCCCTCCCAAAGACTCGAGAAGCTTAACCGGCCATGGGAAATGCTTCGAATCAAGGTAATGACCAAGATCTTCATAGTTAAAGGAATAACACAAAAAAATGATCCTCTAGGCTCTCTTAGAAACTCGAACTCGAGAAAATTATAGGCAAGAATATGTAGAAATGGTATATTCTAGGCTATAATTAGTCATCACTCTCTTCCACCAATGATCAATAAAACACGTCTAAGTCGGATCTCGCATCATGTATGTAGCCTCGATAGTCACCTTGGGTCCACATACATGGTCTGCAATACCAACTTGATCTAGATGCATATGCTAAAAGCCATTTATATATTTCTACGGAAAACAATAGAAGAATGTCTCATACAACTCATGGTACATGTTCTCTTCTACCCATGTATTCACATCAAACTCGGGCCCAGTCTTTGAATCTTTGAGAAAAATCATCCTCCGTGATTTTGAACCATCCTTAAATACTTTCCAAGGTCGACATTCTGTCATCATGCATCACAGGGACAAATATACATGTCATTTCTCACAACAACTTCAAAAAGAGGTCCGGACAATGGAACCAAGATGTAGTCATTTTTATACCATTAGATAAATAATAAAATCCTATGCATGCCCACCTATCACCCAACCTAGTAGTGGGCACTCACCCGAGGTATGCATGGGTACTTGAGTCTCTCCTTTATGTTAGTCTTGTGAGAATGCATCATCTTATGATAGATATCTAATTGCAAGTGAATAGAAAAGAACTATGCATCAATCTAAGACCCTTGGATGGGTTGTTATATCATTGCATCCGAGAAAAGATAAATAATAAAAAACATATGGAAATAGTTCATACGAAAGGAAATGCATAAGTATTATACTCCCGAACACATATATGATTCATAACAAAGTCTTATATTCATATTAGCATGTTTAATAACCACATTACATCCCTTGAGGTCATAGCAAACCCTCACATAACCATGTAGAGCCAAGTCATGCATTAGAACTACATTATGTTCGTCACATTGAAAACAATAATGTAGACCCATCCCTCTAAGTATGCTATCACTCCTAAATTTCCATAATCCCAACAAATAGAATCATCCATGAGATCTCTGCAGAGCTTTGCCTCTTCTCCAATGTACTACTCTCTCATAGAATGACCTTATGTATATGCCTCTATCTCGTCTCTCTTCTCTATATAATTTTTTTCTATCCACGCACCTCAATATATAGCTTTCCTGCCTTCACCACCATACCTTGTAAGGTAGCAAATTGGTTACCAAGTTTCCAAGTGGTCCTCCAACAGAGCATTCCTCCTTTCATCCAAGATCTCCACTTTGTGCAATGATGTTCTTCTAGAACCTTCCATTGCATGTATGGAATATTCCCTTTTGATCCCACGGTTGTCGGGTTGGAATCTTATCCACTCCACATACTAGAAGGGTCATGATTTTCTCATGTTCATCTGGGGACGCCAAAGATGGATAAGTCTAAAACCCGTCTTACCTTGCATGTGCGTGTCATATATTCTACAAAAACCATGATAGAACCCTTCCCCTGTGCACCTTCAACCCCACACACCCTTTTCAAGTAGGTCTGCATGCCCACACGCCTTCTCATCCTTATCCAATTAATTCGAGAGGTCCAACATCCACATATGTATCTGGTCACTTTTCCATTTTCTCCCTACGCATGTCTTTTCCTATTATCCAAAACTCACTAATTCCTAAATCCATCCCGCCCGAGCGTGAGCCTTGTGTCTCTCTAAGAACTACTTCTACATGTGCCTTCACATCCTACTTCTGTGCACCACAAGGCTTCACGCCTTAGGTACTTAGTTACTTTAGTTTTCCAATAATGGAGCCTTTTATAAACTAAGGAATACCCACAACTAAATCTTCACTGGGATTTAGAAGTAACTTCACAAAGAGTGATACATTTACTTATTACAAAATGGAGGAAGTATTAGAATTTTACAAAAACTAGTTAAGAGGTGACATTGTCATGCACACTCCCCCTCAATGGAAACTTTTATAGGCCCAAAAAGGCATGCAACTTTCAAAACTTCACAACACATAATGACTTTGTGAAGATATCTACAACTTGATCTTCATTGGAACAAAAATTGAGATCAATATCACCATTTAGGAATTTCTCTCGAATAAAGTGCATATGAACTTCAATATTCTTGGTCTTTTGATGCTAAATTGGATTTTTGCAAGAGTAATACAACTCTAGCTATCACATAGAATAGTAGTGCTCCCTTTGATGCCCATGTGTAGTTCATCCAACAAAGTAGTTTTAGCCACAAATTCTTTTGTAGCTTCCATATCACTTCTATACTCCACTTCAGTAGAAGAGATAAAAATTTTTGGTTGCTTCTTGCTACTCCAAGTGATGACACCTACACCCAACTTGAAAAGATATCCAGAAGTAGACTTTCTATCTGCAACATCACCAACATGATCAGAATCACAATAACCAAATAATTGTGCATCATTACAAGAAGAATAAAAAAGACCATAATTGATTGTTCCTTTAATATATTTCAAAATTATTTTTCCATTTCCCAATGATACTCATAAGGTTCTTGCATAAATATTAAAACTAATCCCACTGCATAAGAAATATTAGGTCTAGTAATAGTCAAATAAATTAGACTACCAACTAGTTGCCTATACAGAGTAGGATCAAATTTAGCACAAGCTGGTTTAGGGTCTAACTTAACACCAAATTCAATAGGAATGACAACAGATTACAATCAATCATGTTAAATCTTCTAAGAAAATTCACAACATACTAAGATTGAGATGCAACAATAGACTTATGATCTTGAAATATAATCATGCCAAGAAAATGATTTAATAAACCTAAATCAGTCATTTCAAAACACTTCTTTAACCTTTCTTTGATTCTAACAATTAAATTTCTATCATTGCTAGTAATCAAAAGATCATCAACATAAAGAAAAATAATGATAATATGATTGTTATCAAACTTAACAAATAAATCATTATCAGAACAACAATTAGAAAAACCAAGCTCCTAAAAGAACTTATTAATTTTAGCATACCAAGCTCTAGGAGCTTGCTTAAGACCATACAAAGACTTTTTAAGCTTATAGACATAAATTTATTTACCAGGTTCTTCAAAACCTTTAGGATGACTCATATATATTTCTTCTTTTAAGTCACCATTTAAAAAAGTATTTTTAACATCCATTTGGTGAATCTCCCAACCATATTGGGTAGCTAATGCAAGAAGAAATCTTACAAAGTGCTCATCTTAGCAACAAGAGAAAAGGTCTCAACATAGTCAATACCTAGTTTTTGAGTGAAACCATGAGCTACCAACCTTGCCTTGAACTTTTCAATATCTCCTAGAGAGTTATATTTAATTTTGAAAAAACCACCTAGATCCTACAATGTTTCTTTTAGAAGGAGGAGGGACTAGTTCCCAAGTGCCATTTTTGATTCAAGTCATTGTATTCATCTTTCATATCCTGAAGCCATCTATCATCTTGAGATGCTTCTTCAAAGGATCATGGTTCTACCTCATAGAGGTTCATCAAGGCATGATAAGTATGCTGAATTCTAGTTAACTTTATAAGATTATTAGACTGAGAATTTTGAATAAGACTTTGAGCCCATTTAGGAGTTTTAGGTTGCAAGACATTTTGAGATGACTCCCCCTCAATCTATATCATATACGTATCAGAATAATCAGCCTCTTGAACTTTCATTTACATGGGAGAAGAATTATTAGGCTATATCTCCACGAGAATAGAGGAGGGCTCATGAGGATCATCAGAGAAATTTCTCTCTAAGACTTGAACATTTTTGTTTTCAATAATTTCATGCTTGAATGGATCATAAACTCTCAATCCTTTAGTTTTACAACCATAGCCAACAAAAATACAAGAAAAAGAGTTTGGATCAAGTTTCTTCCTTTTTTATTTTGGAATGAAGATAGAAGCAGAACTACCAAATATTCTTAAGTGATAAATATCTAGTTTTTTCTTTTTCCAAACTTCATGAGGAGTAACTTGATGAAGAGATTTAGATTCCTACAACTTATACAAGACATCAAACTTCTTCTTAATGAAATAAGACCAAGTCATTCTAGAGTAATCATCAATAAAACAAACAACATACAAAGCACCACTGAGAGAAGGGACCTCAAGTGGACCTCTCACATCACTATGAATCAGTTCTAATAACTGAGAAGAATTTGGGTCATGATGTTTGTGAAATGGTTGAGCATGTTGCTTACCACGTAGGCAAATTTCACAAGTTTCATGACCTAACTTTATCTTTGGAAGACCAAAAACAAGATTCAGTTTAGACATATCATATAAGCTTTTGAAATTTACATGACCAAGTATTTCATGCCAAAGTTGAATATCATTCCTAGAAGAGGAAGAAAAACAAGACTCAGACATAAAACCATCAAAGATATATAAGCCATTTTTATGAATGCTAGAAGAAATAAATTTTTAAACTTATCTTTCACATACCACTTATCTTGCAGCAAAACAACTTTACAATTTTCTTTAGTTAGCTGAGAGCAAGACAAAAGATTATTTTTCAATTGAGGAACATACAAGACATTCCTAATTACACCATTTGATAGCTTAACATTACCACAACCTTCAAATCTAATGATTGAGTTATCTCCTAGATAGATATTCTCTTCACATTTAACTACATTTGAGAGGATACCAGGAGTACAAGTCATGTTCCTAGAGGCACCACTGTTAAGAATCCATTCATTGTCATTTGAAGATGAAAGGGTAGTATACAAGGCAATAGATTGCTCAGCCACATTTTCTTGAGTTTGCTTTTGATTTTTCTTATGATTATTAGGCTTTTTTTTTTTAGCATTCTTAGTTGATTTTTAGTCTTCACCCTACAATTAGACTCTTTATGCCCAAATTTTCCACACTTATTACAAGTTCCATTAAATTTGACTTTAAAGTTCTGATTGTTCTTAGAAGAATTAGTCTTAGGATTGGTTTTGAATCTAGATCTGATATTAGACTTCTAATTATGATTGCTACTATTTTTATTATGAGAAGAATTATGATTATGTGAGAAAAAAGCTTGAGAAGCAGTCTCTTTTGAATCAAAGTTCTCCATGAATCTCTCTTCTTGAATCAACAGAGAAGACAAAGTGTCCAAATCAGGTAGATCATTCTCATTCTGATACTTAGAATTGAGAATTGAGATGTAGTTTCTGAAATTTTCATGAATATTAATCTGAATTATAAAGTACAAAAGCTTATCTTGAAATAATTCATAGTTGTAACCATCTAATTGAGCTTTAATGTTCTTAATTTTAGCTAAATAATTGACAATTTTTTCATCCCCCTTCATGGGTGTTGTAAACATCTCTAAAACCAGTTTAATTATCTTAGATAACCTATTTCCTTCATGCATGGTTTCTAATTACTTCCATGCATCTGTAAGTGAGTCCATATGACCTATATGCATTAAGAATTCATCTCTAATGCTTTGCAATAGGATGGAAAGAGCTTCCTGAGATCTCGAGAGAAAATGACTAAGGTTTTTAGGGGTAGCTTGTCTCCTTGTGGGACATTTTTCTATACTAGTCACAAGATCCCAGAGCTTTCTAGCCATGAAACAAGATTTTAAACGCACTCTCCAAATGCTATAATTTGTTCCATTCAAGAGTGAGACTTATCCAATGAAAAACTAGCATAACTGGCCATTTTTAATGCTTAGACAACAATGAAAACAAATACAACTAAAAACCAAGTCAATTAAGCCAAATGGAGGCAAACAAGTAGCTATAGAACTTCTTAATAGATATATGAATTCAAACAACTCAAATTTAATAAAAAATACTAGCTCTGATTGAGATTAAGATTAATTTAACAGAGCTTAGTTGGAGTTGAGCTACATGATCTCAATGAGTTATTTCACAATTTGATGGGGTGAGCTAAAAAAATGAGCTACTTAACAAATAAAAACAAGAGAGGCACGTGTCGACTTTAAAATAGATCCTTGGGTGGATGTAAAAAATTTAAAAATTAAATTTAATGCCTTTTCGGGTCCACAACAATAAAAAAATAAACACACATCAAAGACTATAACAAGACTGATAACAATGAAAAACAAATACACGTGTCACTTTTCAATTAGCTCACATTTCGCAATGCAACTAATAAGTTAGAAGACAATTAATTAAAAAAGAATTGTATATACGTGTCTTAAATTAATTGGATCAATTTTTGCACTCTAACACAATGCAAAATCAAAGTCTTAGTCAAATAGATCCACTTGTTGAAAAATTAATGGCTAAAAAATGATGTTTGGTAGCTTTCCGCCAAACCTTAAAAAATTGCCTTAGGCGGACTTAAGGTCCCCAAAAGGTACAAGACAGTGTCACAATTTAAGAGGCTAAGTCAAAGTAAAAAAATGACACCCTGACACTTGTGAAGGCTGACACAATTAAAAGATTAATATACATGTCAAAAAATAATTGGTTTACGCTTCACAAATCTGACAAAGACTAAGCCAAAAAAGATACATGGAGCCTTTTAAATGGCTCACACTTTGCAAATGACAAAGGCTGACAAATGTGAAAAAATAGATGTACATGTCCAAATGCTATTGGTTCACACTTTATAGTGCAACCAAAATGACTAAAAAAAACTGAAGGAACATGGAACCTTTTAAATGGCCCACTTTTCACAAGACTGAAAAACACTGACAAATATGAAAAAGGTTACAAAATCTTATTGGATAACTACTGCCACAAATGAACGACTGACAAATGTGAAATATGGAGCAATTCTATTGGCTCGGATTTGACAAATCTGATAAATGTGAAATAAAAAGATACTTGTAGAAATTATTTTTGCTTTCCATTCACATATGACACAAGCAAGCTAAAAAAGTCTAACAAATGAAAATATGGAGCTACTTGGAGCTATCTTATTAGATCATATTTTGTAAATGATAGAGGATAAATAAGCCAAGTATAACAACCGGAGACATGAGTGAATCCCTTATTGACTCATGTTTCACAATTAACAATTAGAAAAACAAAATGACCAACACAGTGAAGCAAGATGGAGCCCTCTCGATTGGTTGAGGATTTGCAAAGACAAGAAAGTCATATTTAGAATAATGACAAAGTGAAGCTAGTTGGAGAAAAATGATTAGATCAAGCTTCGTAGTCAAAAGAACTTTGTAGAAATGAAAAAAATTCAAATAAGACTGATAAAGCAAATCTAGATGGCACAAAATGATTGGCCCAAGCTTCACAAAAAAAAAATATGCATAAAATTAAAGATCTAATCAGAAAGATGTCGATTGAAGCCACTTGGCACTCTAAGAGTGGGTATGGCTTCAAAAACATGAAAAAAGGACAACAAATCTATTTGGAGAAATTTTATTGGTCCAAGCTTCACAAAACCGATAGGATCTTAATACAAAACAACAAATCGAAAATAGATGGTGTAAAATGATTAGATTGGGATTCACAAAAGTAGATATAGTGAAAAATAAAGATTTAAAAAAATGGAATGGATTTAAATGCTCCAAATTAACTAGATCTAAAGAGATCTTTCGGATCCACAGTCAAAACATGACCCAAATGGCTATAAATGACGTGAAAACTTAAAATAAGCTCGTAGATGATGGATTTAAACCATAAATGACTGAAACAAGATGAAAAAAAAGATATAAGCATATAAAAGCTCAAACACGATCTAAATAACCATTTAGCCAATATTTCACCTATATTTCAAAAAATATTTAGGCAAGAATTGGAAATTTAAACCTGGTTAGCTTGAAGTTGTCGGCTAAATTTTTAGGGTTTTGCATATCAAACAATCTTCAAGCTTCTTCGCTCTTGTAAGCTATAAAACATCCAGATCTAGCTCTGTACACACATAATCACCAACTCGATACCATGTTAGAATAAATGTGGGAAGATATAATTGAATAATTATAGATCCACAAATTGTTAAGGATTATAGATTATAATGTGTAGACATTAAATAGATGTTTACATATGCATATAATAGTTAACATATCATGAATGAAAGAAAATAACAATAGCTGAAAGTAAATGAGACAAGAGACACCATATTTAAGTGGAGAAACCCGAAGAAAAAAAATCCACTTAAAAATCATTGTCTTATATTAAGAATTTATCAAACTTTCACCCAACACTTCCACTTTACTCCTCGATCTCATAGTAAACACTACCGAGACTTCTATCTCGTTGTATCAAAAATTGAATAAGTAGCTAAGCATAGATCAATCGGTCTATATATTAATTAACGAAGTACTATCACAAAGTAGTCCAGTCTTGTGAGGGATCATCCTATTTATATAGGATGGGTGAGCGGTTATACTGCTCCACTCTTTTAGCTATGAAGACCGACTAAGATTATTAAAAATAATATTTAAGCAGGGGCTGTCTAAGTGGTGGTCCACCAAATGGTATCCCCACTTGACATTAACACCCCAATAAAAGGAAAGTGTGCACTTGATGATCATGAGTGGAAAATGATAGAAAATGTCCTAGAAATGTTGTAGAAGAGTGAGTTTTTTGGGTGATCTCACGCCAAGAGTGAGTTTTTGGGAGATGTCATGCCAAGAATGAGTTTTTGGGTGATCTCATGCTAAATGAAAGTTTTTTGGGTGATCTCATGCCATGGTGAAGAGTTTTTGGGAGAGAGGTCTAGTGTTACTCTCCTTCCATGACTACTTCCCAAATTATACACCAATACAGATGGTGTGATCCATGTTTAGTTCCGAGTTATACCATATTAGTTATGTATTTGTTCCACGTAGAAATGGATAAAGAATGCATTCTAATTCTTTGGACAATTGCGCTGTCTTGTGAAAAATTCTTTGTGAACTACATAAAACTATATTGATATGAGAAAGTAGATGTGTCTTCCCCCAGTACATAGGCTTCTAGGGAGATCAAGAGTTCCCAAGTGCTAGTATCTATATTTATGATCTAGAGTTTGTGCTAAATTGAGGACCCAAGTTAGATTCTAGGTTGTGTCTCTAATTGTAGCCTAGGATGATTTTTTCTTGAATGATCTTGTCCTGTTGTATGGGGTGATTGATTCACCCAATGTATGCTCCCCTCATTTGGGGTGTATGTGACATCATTAGGAGAATGCGGCCCAAAGGAGAGGATTGGATGATGATATGAAACTATGTCCATATAGGGGAGGGAATGTGCATGGTATAAACTAAGGAACATACAAAAAAGTGGATGGATGCATGTGTTAGTAGAAAAGTAGTAATAATGTAATAGAAAAATAATGTAACAAGTAAGTGTGCATACAAGATGGACTGTGAAAAGTGGGTTTCAAACATGGGACATCACTCATAATGTCACAAGACAATTAGGGCTGAAGTGTAGCCAAAAGAACACCAAAAATGATCAAACAAGATATAGGTAATAGCCCACAAATAATAACATACAAGTATAAAGTAATGGAAAGTATAGTGTGAGAACACCATGGTGGAAAATAGTTCCTACAAAGCAAATGCTGCACATGAAGCACCCGTTAACATGTTACAAAGCTCAAGAGTATGTCAAATTGTGTATAGATCAATAAAAAATAATGTTCTAGTAAGAATAAGTAGTAAATAATGGAACAATAACACCTATGATGTATGCGAATGTAGATGCCCGTAGGAGCCTTGGTGGGACTGGTAAGAGGTACAGTTCTAGGCATCATTACTACATGTAAAGATATATAGGAAGCTTGAATTCACAACTAAAGACCAAGTGAATGCCCATGTGTATATAGAAGAGATAATGACATATTGGATATTCATTTAGCATGGAAAACAAAGTGTACATGTAGGCATAAGTAAGCAAGAATAAACGTAACTTAGATATGTAATATGTTGTGAACGAGTGAGATGGAATGTTATGTAATGTGAATGTGATAGGAGAAGCGTTCACCCCAGATGATATGGATGAGTATGAGATGAGGTTCATTTATAAAATACCCCTCTACAAACAAGAATGAACCATAGAATGAGAGTGTGTCATCAAGAAATGGTTTTATAGTGTGTGCAGAAAGATATGATCAATGAAGCATAGAGTGCAAAGAGTGTGAGTGAGGTGAGGTTAATTTTATATTTAGACCCTCAAAATTGAGTATGAACCATGGAACTAGAGTGTGTAATAGGGTAGTATGGTGTGTGATAATAGAATGCTAGAAAGATGTATCGTGAAGTGCAGAGCATGAAATATTTAGTGTGTGAGGTTCATGGATGTAGTATGCCCTCAACAGTTAAGTGTGAACCTTAGCACAAGAGTGCATCATAATATGATGTGTGAGAATGGAATGCTTAGAAATATGTATTATGGAGTGCAAAGCGTGAAATGTGTGGTGTGTGAGGTTTATGGATCTAGTAATCCCTCAACATCAAGTGTGAACCTTAGCATAAGAGTGCATCATAGGGTAACATGATGTGGGAGAATGGAAATCTTAGAAATATGTATCATGAAGAATAGAGCGTAATAGTAATAGAAATGATAGTTTCTGATAATGATAGGAGGGGGTAAGGTAGACATGATTCCCCAAGTGTGTAGATATAGTTAATGTTGGTAAGGGGAAAAATGTAAGGAGTAGTTTCCTTGACAAAAATGATTGGTTGTAACTTATGTGGGATTGATTAACATTATAGATTATTTGAGAGGAGGAGGGGTTGGACCAATTTTAGAGGAGTTTGATTAGTTGGAGTTGGTAATGTGGTAGAAGAATTAATAGGAGTAGATGAAGGGGTAGATAATTTTAATATGGTCTAAAATTGGATTGTATAGGTGACTCTTGACTTACAAAAGAAGGAACATTAGAAGTGATGGCATGATGCTCATTAAACATATATGAATCCGATTTAGGAACCCAAATGGGATGTATCAAGTAGATATAAACATGTAGCATTTTGTGTAACAAATGAAATGATAAGGTAGCCAATTTGTTATTTTAGAGCATAGCAATCATTGTCATTATGTCCATTAATTTGATGATAATTCCAATATGGATGACCTTGATATTGTGTAAGTCGATAAGGAGGATAGTAATAAGTAGACGACAACTTGATCAATTGATGAGTGAGGAGTAGAGGAAGAATATCTTATTGCACGACATTAAAATCAAACTTGAGAGATGCAGGGAGTGGTAAGACTTGGGGTTCACTAATATGAGAACATGTAGAAGACATAGAAGGAGAATGAGATGTGGAAGAAGAACAAACATGGGCTTGAGAAGTATCCTTGAGATGTTGAATTTCAGATTTAAGAGATGTAATTGTTGTTTCCATAGCTTGAATTTTATCTTGAAATAAAGAATTCAAATCTTTAATTGAATCAAATATGGGTTGATTAGATAGAGGAATAGGATGAATAGAGTCATCAAATTGATGATCAAAGATGGAACTTACTTGAGTGGGTGACATGTTGCGAGGAAGATACATAGTGTCTAGGGTTTTTTGAAGAACAACCTTGTAATTGGGATGCATTTGAGTAAATCATGCAAAGAAATTTGAGGAATTTTAGGAGCCATGATAGAAGGAAAATGAGGATCCACAAGTATTCGAATGCGGGTTCACCAAATGATTTAACAAAAATAGAATTTATATTGTTAAATCCTAATATGCAGAGTCACGTATGATAAATGAATGCTAAAGTACAGATTTGACACAAGCAACAAGCTAGATGAATATAAAACCCTAAATTCAAGAGAGGGAAAGAATGACTTAAGCGATTTACGTTATCACGGGAAATTATCTAGAATGGAAATCTAATGAACAGAAGGGAAGATCATTACAAGTGAGCACATTTTATTTTGGGAACTGTTGGATAAGCCTAGACTAGGGTGCCGAAGTGGGTTAAGGGAACCTAGGCGCAAGAGTCTTCTTCTAGGTATGTGTGACTGTGAAAGTAGTCAGAACTTGGTTTTTCTAGTAACACAAGATGGTTATTGATAGTCATTGTTAGTAGCTTCCTGTATGTCACACTATGATAAAAAAACTTTTCCTGTAACATGTAAAGAGATGTTGACTTGCAAAACCCTCAAACTACATAAAATCCTAAAACATAAATATGCAATATGGGGAGTAATCGACCACGGTGGTCACCTAAATGAGTGAAATTATGAATGAGCGTTGCATTAAATCTTAGAATCCACGCAGTTCCTATGCATGTGTGATAGAATTGTGCCCTAGGAAGCCCTTGTGCAAGTGCATGTGATAGTGAGCGATAACTAGATGTACTAATGTAAATAGATGTGTAGATGGAAAAATAAACTTCCCCTTCCTATGAAGTGTATGCACAAAATGTTGTCCCTTGTATGGATGCTATATGGATGCCTTTGATGGTATTAGATGCCTTTGGATGCAACATTAGGTGATGATAATAGATTCTTAGAGCTTGGTCCTTTATTTTGGTCACATAGCTTTGTATTTATGTGTTTCCCTTGGTTGAATTTCATAATTGAAAACTAGGAGGCCAAACCATAAGAAAATAAGATGCCCAAAAGAAGTGAGTAAAATAAAGAGAGGCTAGTGGTGCCCAGAGGGGGTGAGGGTGCCTGGATGCTAGTTTCTAAATCCATAAAATAAAAGCATGTGAAATACTGATTGGGTTGTAGGGTGTAAAAGGCCAAAAAGAAGACAAGAAACAAAGTAAAGAGGCTAAAGACATTTTGTCAATTACTAGTTTTATCTCTTAGGAATCATATGAATGCAAACATGCTTTTATGACCTAAAAATGTACCCAAGTGCATGATTTTATGTCTACAACTTGTGCAAAACTCCTTGCACCGCACACTAAATTCCTCTATGCCACTTTCCAAGTAGTATAACTTGTTGATGCCTTCCTCGTGTTACATAATGCAACACTCCATCTACGTGGTTATCATTCTAAGAAACATATATCCCATGAGCACACGTGTACGAATATATTTTCCAAATAAGATGCCCAAAAGATAAATTAAGCCCAAAAGAAGCGAGTAAAATAAAGAGAGGCCATGGGTTCCTAGAGGGGGTGAGGGTGCACAGGTGCTGGTTTCTAAAGCCATAAAATATAAGCACGTGAAATATTGATTGGGTTGTAGGGTGTAAAAGGCAAAAAGAAGACAAGAAATGAAGTAAAGAGGCTAAAGATAGCTGTCAATTACTAATTTTATCTCTTAGGAATCATATGAATGTAAACATGCTTTTAGGACCTAAAAATGTACCCAAGTGCATGATTTTGTGTCTACACCTTGCGCGCAACTCCCCGCACCACACACCAACTTCCTCTACGCCACTTTCCAAGAAATATAACTTGTTGATGTCTTCCTTGTGTTACACAATGCAACACTCCATCTACGGGGTTATCATTCGAGCAACATATATCCCACTTTGAGCACTGTATACGAATATATTTTCCCAATTCATATTATCCTTTCACCTCATCATGCGCACCATGATTTTTCTTCCGCACATCTGTCTTATATTTATGCATACCATGAACTAAAATCACATAGCCTTTTTTTCATGCATGCACACCTATTTTATCCCACAAAAAAATATGTATGGTCCTCTGTGCATCAATTTAATAGATAGTAATCATATCCTACGTGAAAATGTGCTTATTACAAAAAAACAAACAAAAAAACATGAAAGAGAAATTTAATCTAAGTGGTAATACTACATTATTAAAAACACAAAGGAAGCTTATTTATAGTAGGGCTTTAACATAATTCCATTGAAGTAACTAGGCAACATGGTTCCATCCAAAGCATTTGTAATTGCCATGTGCCTAATTCTAGTATCTTGGTTACTAAAAATGGTCCTAACTAATGGGATATCAACTTCCCTAGATGGCACGTAAACTTAGAGTCATACAAAAGGACCATATTTCCCATAATAAAGGACTTGTTATTGATGTTCGTGTCATGTTAATACTTTTTCATGTTTTTTCTATCTTTTGACTCCTACACACAATGACACATCACTTGTCCAATTACATCAATTTTTCAAAGTGTGATCATCAAATGCATGTTCATCATCCAATCCTCCTACGTACACAATATGTAGGGAGGGAAACATAAATTCCACATGTAACACGTCCTCTGCACCAAACACCAATTGAAAGGGTGTGGCCTTATTCAACCTGATATAGGGGCGAGATCCAATCTAGTTGGTTTCGCTACCTATCTATCAATCAATCACTGCCCCTAGGTCGATCAGATAGATATATAGATAGGGCTCCCCATATCTAGATAGGCCTCGCCTCGCCCCCAGAGTCGAGCCGCTGCCCCCAGCCCCTCTCTCTCTATGGTGAGTATAGGCGGGCCCCTGCTTGCCGGGGGTTATTGACAGAGGCCGGCCCATACATCGAACTATCTGGGAGTGGGAGGCCCATATACCATCTATATAGAGATAGAGGGGAGGCTCCCCCTTCTCTATATAGATATAGGGGCCATCAAAGAATCGAGGCCTAGGCCCCGCCCCCCCCCTCTTATATATCTCTCTCTATGGGATGGGCATGAATAGAACCAACTAGAGAGAGCCGCCCCCGAGGTGGGAGGTGGGAGGCGGCCCGGGGAGCCCTGCCCTATAGTTCTGGGGCCCTGAACTATAGAACTTCCTTCCATTCCCCCTGAACTATCTGGGTCCCGGGCGCCCTATCTATCTAGATATGGGGATCATCCGTCTATTCTATACGTGATACGACTGATGATCGTACTGATGACGGATAATGAGGTCCTCTAGATATATGATATATGGCTATGGCCACAAGAATTCTATGAAATGAATTGGTCGCCTATAGATCTATATGGCTAAGGACCCTATAGATCCCATGGCGATGGGTCACCCCTATATAGATATCTAACCCCGGCTCTATATGGCCACAAGAACGAGATTCTGAGGTCGCTCCCCCGATCATATGGAGATGAGGTCACTTTCTACCCCCTATACTATATAGAAATAACTATATATCATCGAGCTGATCCAGTATTAGCTAAAAAGGATCGGGTCCCCTCGGCCACAAGCCATATATATATCTATCTGTAGGGGCCTGACATTACGAGATCGCCATATATAGATAGGGGCCCGACGGCCTGCCCTACTCTATATAGTGACACTCTCCATCCATCCCCATCCATCCATTCTATCCAAAGGAGTGATACAACCAGTCATTCAATTCATCCATTATGATACGTGCTCCTTCGTCTACCTCCAGATCAGATAGATCTATATCGACTGCATACTGTATAGATAGATGGCCCGGGATAGAGATAGAGATCTGCCATACCATATAGATAGAGGGGCGTCGGTCGGCCCCACCCCCCCCACCCCACCCCACCCCATATATCGGTTCGGTTCGGTCGAGTGTAGACAAACTATGGGTAGTCAGTCTGGACTACACTCTCCATAGTCCGTCCGTCAGATGAGATAGCGAGGAACGTCTGCCTCTATCATGTCACGTATATAATCTAATCTATAGTATGGCATCATATGCCTCCCAACCCATCATGTCGATTACACCATCTAATCCATAGTGGATATAGTGGACGGGGAGTTGGAAAGTTCGATTTACCCGACGGCCGATTGCCGCCGACTCGATCGCGATTGAGTCGACTTCCCCCTCACTCATATCTCTCTCCACCCACCCGTAGCCGTAGTTAGTAATTTATTTCTATATATGCCATTCATCATTCGATACCTATCTATTAATCAATCACTAATACCAAAACATGACTAATACCTTATCATTCTATATATAGGTCATCTTATATTACCAAAACATGACTAATACCTTATCATTCCTATCCTTTCTTCCAACATCACATATATTTGTTAGTGTCTCGACCCAAGATCATGTTGAAATATTACGTGGTCCCATTAGAATGGGGTGATAAGGGGTAGTCTTATGGTGTGCCACCATAAATTCTACCAATAAAATTATAATAGTATAATTTAAGAAATGATCCCTCGATAACTTGTGTGTGCATGTGTTGTTTTAAAACTAATGCTAAATGTGAGTAAAAGACTGACACTAAATAGTCTTAATTAGCAAGAATAGAACAACATACTAAACACCATCATGATAAGAATTGAACAAGGGTTATATGTTAAACATTAATTAATATAAAACATTGAACCTAACAATGTTTAAACATCTAAAACTCCTCTATTCTCTAACTACATATAAATGAAGGAACCTAGGTAGGCTCCATGGCTATCAAAAATGGTTGTCCATAGTGTTCGAGAACCTAGGAATGAGGGCTAGTCAAAGTTGGGCTGCAAGACCCTTTTGACACCTCCCACATGACCTAATTACTTTAAGAAAGAGGCTTAACTCTTCAAGATGATGAACTCTCAAGAAAAAAAAATGCAAGCTCTTAGTCTCTTTGCTATATGCTTTGCATTTTCTCTCTCAAGAAATTTAGGTGTCGGTATAAAGGTAGAAGGAGGGCTCCTTAAATAGCCCAATGGATAAAGGAAACACTTCATCCCTTTGTATGTGGGATAAAGGTAAAACATGATTAAGAATGGATAAGGTTGTTTTATAAAAGGTAACCTTACTTTAGAAGGGTTTAATTTATGCTTAGAAAGTCATGGGAGTTGGGGGTGTTTTAATTAATCAAAGGTGATTAACTAATAGGTAGATGTAAGCTTATAGAAGCTAATTAGAGGAATATTAGTATGATTTAGGCTATTAGGAGGGGATCAAATCAATTAAATATTGATTTACTAGTTAAATGAAGTGAAAGGCTAATTAATTAATAATAATTAATTAGTTTAGATAAAAGGGTAAATAATTAATGGAAGGTCGTTAATTAGGTTGTTAGTTGGATAGGTGATTTAATCAATTAGTGTATTGTAATTAATTAACGAAAATAAGAGGGAATATGAGTGCTTTTGATGATATGTCATCGATTTGTGAGAAAGGGGATAATTAGCACAATTTAATTATTTAAATTGCTTGGGTGTAATTATGGGTGTCTACATTTGCCCCTCTTTGGGGTGGCGTAAGTGACGCCACTTCAAAGATAGTAGACAAAAGAAAATTTTGAAGGGATAGAAGAAAAATTAGTAGGAGGGAGAGATGCCCCCTCGAGTGTCGATGGGGTGATGAAAGAAGACGATTGATGATCGAAAAAAAAGTGAGAGATAGATAGAAGAATGGGAAGGGGCAGGATGCCCCGGTGAGAGAGAAGATTAGGGGTGAGAAGAAGGTGATGTAAAAGAAATATGGAGGAGGGGAGAGAAGAGCTTAGCCTCTAGCTGTGGTGTATTGGAACAATTTTGATGTCATCATATTGCCATAAGAGCTACGTCATCAGTCCTTATGAAAAATATAAGCATATGAAAAGGTAGAATGACATGAAAAGCCATACTACGAACAATTTTCCATTGCTGAAAACACCAACTCCATGCAACATACAAAATGTAATGAAATACAAGAAAGTGAAAGATGCCTAACTCCATAAAACATACAAAATGAAATGAAATACGAGAAAGTGAAATATTCCTAACACCATGCAACATACAAAATGTAATACAATACGAGAAAGTAAACAAGCTAAACTAATAGAGAAACATAATATAATGTTTTTATTATTGAGATTTAGTTACGACTTGTGCAAATTAACGACAAGGGTTGATGGCGGTGCCCCAAACAAGGATACATGTGAGGGGAATAATAGAGGACACTTAGGTCTGATGGAAAAGTAATGTGCACTATAAAAGCAGATGCAGGAAACTCGTTGTGCCCCAGAGTATAAATGAAGTAAGCAACCTAGCTTTTGTTGATGGAGGTAGATCAAGATGATCCGCAAGTCACACACATGAACAAGTGAGAACCAAAGAGTGACATTTTGTAGGATGATTTTCAAATTTTTATAATTTTTCTGAAATATATTTAAATGTTTTGGCTGATTTTGAAAGTTTTATGAAACTATGTATAGGAAGACAAGGAAGCGTGGATGCCCCTAACGATAGATGGGATGTACAAGGGCATAAGGCCACGTGTGTACCAAAAAGGTGAAGATGTAAAAATGCCCCAACAATTAGGTGGGAGTATTCAAAGGTAAACTCTTCACAGGTAGAAGTGGGACCCAAGGCCATTATGGATAGGTTCAACATGATGATGAACATAAACCAATGAAATGTTGGGAAGAAGCAAGGATGCCCCCAACATAAGTTGGCCTAAAAGCACATGATAGAAAGGAAGAAGAATATTTTTTTGTGAAAGGTGACAAACATGTCCACAAACATGCCAAACAATTAATATTATAAACATGGACGTTCTAAATGAAGTAGAAGAATGATGTGAATTAAATGAATGTAGCTAGAATCCTCATGATGAAGAAGCGATTAGCCAAAGGCATAAATCGTGAGACAAGATATGGACGAGTAAGAGTTTGAACAAGGTCCAAAAAGACATTGTTGTCAAAATTTCACCCCCCAGGGTAAAATTTCGATAACATGCATCAAAGGTTGCAGAAAGGCAAATAGGTCAATCCAGAAAAAATCGTGAAAATCGGCTAAGTCCTAGTCCTAAGTGTTGCTCGGGACAAGCGGGACAAAAATGCCCGAACCGGCCGGTTCGGCCGAAATGAGCACAAGCAGTCCAAAAGAAAATGGGACAAGTGGGACAGAAGTACGCGACGGGCGCGAAAAGCCGATCCAGCCGAGGAGAAAAATTGGCTAACTGCTGAAGAGGATCGCCTTCGGGACAAGCGGGACAAAAATGCGTGAAATGTCCGAACCGGCCGAAATCAGCACAAGGAGCCCAAAAGCAATTGGGACGCGCGGGACAAAAGGACCCGAACCGGCCGAACCGGCCGAAAGGAGTCAAGTCAGTCCGAAAAAAGTGGAACAAGCGGGCCAGAAATACCCGAACCGGCCGAATCGGCCGAAATTGTCCCAAGAGGTCCAAAATCAAAAGGGACGTCCGGGACGGATGGACGCGAAGTACGCGGAAGACCCGGCAGGCCCGAGAACCATTGAGAAATTGCCACGTGTCCTCATAGGAGTAAAGGTCAGAAAAGTCAAAGGGCGAATTTTCGAGCACCGAGCCGAACAAATAGGATCGTGCCACGTGTCCCATTTAAGAACCCACGAGGAAAATTCAAAGGAAAGCCCGCCGAAAAGTAGAGGAGAGAGAATTATTCAGTGAATCAGAGCGCGCCACGTGTCATCCAAGTGGCGAGCATGGGAAAATATTTCAAAATCCGTTTTGCTTACTGCTCCATTAGTGTCCTAAATCTTCGAGATCGACATATCTTTCGATCCAGAGCTCGGATTTGCACGTTCTTGATATCAATGGAAAGCTGTTGAAATTATCTACACATTTCCAGGGTCAATCTTGCATTTTGGTATAGTCCGGAGAAATAAAATCAGAAGACGCCTCTGGCACGAAATAATAAGCAGAAGTGATGCTCAACTAATAACTTTAATGCAGCAGACAACCCGCCGCTTCTGTTAGGCAAACCGCCGCTTTGCCAGAACCCGCCGCTTCTGCCATGATGGACGAATTAAATGCAACCTAGAGGTGGTTGGGGCAGTTCGAATTCCTCTCTCTTTTCTCTCCCATTCTTCCTATATATTGTAAGGAGGGGTTTTTCTCTCTGGTTGGACATTTTTTGCTTTGCACCCTCCCTTCTCTCCTGTTCATAAGAAGATTTGTGGAGTTTTCAAACCTCCCATATAGACTGTAACACCATTTTTGCCTTCTGGCTATTGCAATGTATTGAATCGATCCTTGAGCAATATATATGTGTCTGTGGTTGCTTCTAAACCCTCTTACATATTTATTACTGTCATTCTTGATCTTTCATTGCATTTTTTGCTATCTGTGCATGGTGTTGTGTTATATCTACATGGTCTGTGTTTAATGTGGCAAAGCATATGTTCTTCATTCCTCGGTGCATCACCTCTATTAGCTTAGATTTATTTTATGCATTTTCTTACCTTGTCTCCTTGGCAGATTAGATTAGATTTTGAGAAAACCCTCTGCATATTTCGTGTGCACCTGAACAGAGGAATAGGAACCAGCCTTTCTCTGGAGATTCCTTTCTCACTCTTCAAGTCCCACACTTGGAGAAAGGATTCAATGTTATGCTATCACACTGGATATTAATATGATCAACCTAGAAAACTGATCAATATCCAGGGGTGCTGTGATTTTGCATCAACAGTTTTGGCACGCCCGGTGGGACCAGAGGTCTCATTTTTATTGCAGCAAGGTTGATGTGCATCTGCTGCAATTTTCTTGCTTGAAAAGAGCTATTATTTGCATATCTGGCGACTCCAAAGGGAAGAATCAACTAAGTTTCAGCAGTCAGGCCTAAAAGCTTATGAGAAGAATCACAAGGTCAAGAGCTGGAGAAGAGGAAGTACCGTTTGAATACCTGCAACTATCTCCAAGAAGAAGGCAAAGAGGAAGAAGGATTCAAAGGTCTCCATCTCCACCAAACAGAACTCTCTCAACTCCTCCACCTGACAGGCCTTTCTTTCAATATACAAGGGTTTTAAGACCACTCAGAATGGCGCAACCAGTAAACCCCTATGTCAACTTCACAGGCAGCAGCCCACTTGCTCTCAATGCACAAAATCCAATCCCAGTTGCAGCATTGAAGAACATTCCATATTTTACTGGAGAAAACCAGACCACTCCTGGTGATCATGTCAAGGACATTGCTAACATTTGTGCAATCCATGAGATTAATGAGATGCAAGTAGCTGTCAAATTGCTGGCGTCTTCATTCAAGGGAAAAGCATTGCAATGGTTTAGGAGCCTTGAAGCTGCTTCTATCACGAACTGGAATCAGCTGTGTATTGCACTTCATAATCAATTTGGAGAGAAGGGAGACAACTTGTCTCTTTTGGAGCAGCTGACAACCATCAAGAGAGCTTCCAATGAGCAGCTAACTGACTTCAACTTCAGATTTCAAAGATCTTGGGATAGAATTCCGAAATGTGATCAGACAATAGCGAAGGTGCTTTTCTATACTACCTTAAAGCTTTAAATTCTGATATTTCTATGTTGATTCAATCCATGGGAGGCACAACTATCCCTGCTGCTTATAGTATTGCCATTAGAGCTGAAAATTGTCTGATTCAAGCTGGCAAGCTAGCTCCTAGGCCTCCAATGCCATTATATCCAAGTTTAGAGAGCCCAAGTACTAGTCAAGCACCTGTCTTAGCTCCTATTCCCACTCCTAGGAATCAGAGTTCAAATGAAGCTTCCACTTCATCTCCAAGTGCCCCAAATGAGCTTCAAGAAGTCATGAAGCAACTGCAAAATTTAGGTAATGAGCTGGTCACACTCAAGAGACAGCAAACTCAAGGTTTTAGACCTTCGTATCAGCCTCAAACTCAACCTAATAGGCAGCCATATCAGCCTCAAAGGCCACCTAATCTAGCTACAAATATGAATCAAACAAGGCCTCCTGTCAATAGACCATTCCAGCCCTATAATCCAAATGCCATATCTGCCTCTAAGGCATTAGTACCAGCACAAAACAATATTGCCCAGGAGTATGAATGGTGTTTTCCATGTAATGAACCCCATAATCAATCCATGTGCTATAATGGTGCTTTAACCCAAGCTTTAATGGTAACAAGTGCTGGTGTGGAGGGTGAAAGTAGTCAAGAAAACAGCCAACAACAAGAAACATTCCAACAGCAACCTACCCCAAATGACACCACATTGGTAAATTGGCAGGCAGAGGATTTCTGTGGTATGAATCAGGCAGTCTCTCAAGGTGTTGCAGCCAACACAAGGTCAAAAAGGAGAAATTTGGGTGAGGAACAGCCGTTAGCCCCAGCCAATCCACAACCTTCCACAGCTCCACAAATGATTGGCAAGCAAAACCCAGTTTCAAATGCACGAGGGCAGCCAAGAACAGCCCCTTGGCCAAATCAAATGCCAGCTGTTGCTGCCCATATTCAAGGAGCAAATGTGCAAATCAAGGGACAGCAGAGAGATCCTTCATCACCATTCAGTATCATTGATCAGATGAAGAAAACAAACGTCAATATATCTATGTGGGAATCCCTATCCATCCCAGGCCAAAGAGATCTGCTGCAAGCTGCTATGAAGGACTGGCCAATTTCGAATCAGCAGGTTCAGAGGCAAGACAAAGTGCTTACAAATGCTGCCCAGCCTGAAGGAAATCATGGAGCACAACAAGGTAAAATGCTGAAGCCCCCTCCATTTTATGTTTCATTGATCATAGGAGACAAGTTGGTACATAATTGCATGATTGACTCTGGGGCAAGTAGTTCAGTAATGCCTAAACAGATAGCTGATCAGCTAGGGCTCCAGTATGAAATAACAACTAAGGGAGTAGTGCAATTAGATGGGACAGCAGTAGCCACAGTTGGAATTATAAAAAACTTGAGTCTTACCTTGCATGCATGTCCCAACGTGGTTGTTTTGCAAGACGTCTCAGTCATAGACCTTCCACCACTCTTTGCCCTATGCTTGTCAAGGGACTTTACTGCCAGGATTGGGGGATATTTGTCCGCTGATTGGTCACACATGCTGTTCAGAACGAGGTATGGAACTAAAGCTACAATTAGGTCAGAACCTATTGCAGACTTCCACATTGAACCCTATACTCCAAGTCATATTAATACCAATTGCTCAGCATTTGATCAAGAAGATCACCTCGGCACTGATGAAGCCGACACTAAGGTTGGAAGTATCCCGGATTTGACTCTTGATGAATGGGCAAGCAAGGTGCATGCTTTTGATCCTTATCAAGAAGTAGAAGAATCTGAGCTGGGGGTCTATTGTATACACGAAGAAAGTCAACCTATTCCTAGCATCACCAAGCCAAACCACAAGGATGAGAACGAGGTATGGCAACTGTTTTTTGATGGATCAAGGAGTAGACAAGGCGCAGGAGGAGGAGCCATGCTTATTTCACCGCAAGGAGTAAAGTATTATTCAGCTTTTAGATTTCAATTTGCATGCTCCAATAACACTGCTGAATATGAAGCCTTGGTGCAGGGGATGCATTGGGCAATAAAAAGAAAAATAAATAACTTGCAAGTTTTTGGGGACAGTGAGCTGATTGTAAATCAGGTCAAGGGACAACATGCTGCCAAAAATGATCTACTCAGATGCTACAAGAACAGGGTGTGGGACCTCATGGAGGATTTTGAAGGTTTCGGCATCAAGGCCATTCCCAGAAAAGAGAATCAAGCTGCTGACAGGCTTGCAGCAGTAGGGGCAGCCTTTGACATCGTAGAAAACATTCAACAAGACAAGGTACAGCCAAACATCCACGTGATTGTGAGGCCTTCAGTGCCGGATAACGATGTCAGTTGGCAGGTATTTGAGAATGATCAACAAATCATCCGCTTCTTGCAGGAAGAAGCTGAGTTCTCAGCTAAGAATCAAGAGAAGTTGGAACAGCAATATGGTGACCAGGTGATACAGCTGAGAACTGACAAGCTGCCCAAGGGACTTGTCACCTTGGAGTCCATTTTTAACCCCAATGATCAGTTTAGAAAGGAGAAAGCAAATATTCAGGTCAAGAGGGAAGATTCGGTATCCATCTTGGTAAAAGAGAACAAGCCATTGCAAATTGGAAAAATGACAACTGAGCAAGAGAGATATGAGTTCATACAGCTTTGTCAAGAATTCCCTGACGTGTTTGCTTGGAGCTATGAAGACTTGAAGGGCTTCAATCCTAACTTAGCTCAGCATACCATCGAGTTGGATCCAAATACTAAGCCTGTCAGGCAGAAACAGAGACCAGTCAATCCACACATGGAGCCTCTCATGAGGAAGGAGCTGGACAAGCTGATTGAGTCAGCAATTATATTCCCTATCAAGCACTCAAGCTGGGTTGCGAACTTGGTTCCGGTCAGAAAGAAAAGTGGAGAGATCAGGCTATGTGTTGACTTCCGAGACCTCAATAGGGCATCTCTCAAGGACCATTATCCACTCCCTTCCATGGAGTAAATATTACAGGTCGTAGCTGGATCAGAAAGGTTTTCGCTACTTGATGGTTACTCAGGCTTCAATCAAATTATGGTGAAGGAGGAAGACCAATTCAAGACAGCCTTCACAACCAAATGGGGCACGTATGCTTACAAGAAGATGCCATTTGGACTGTCGAACGCCGGAGCAACATTCCAGCGAGCTATGGATATGGCATTCAAAGGCTTGATCAACAAGGCAGTACTGATATACTTAGATGACATTACTGTCTTCTCAAAAAATGCTGCAGACCATCTCTTTCACCTCAGGCAAGTTTTTCAGAGGTGTAGAAAGTTTGGAGTGTCTTTGAATCCTAAGAAATGCATCTTTCTTGCACATGAAGGGAAACTCCTTGGCCACATTGTCTCCAAGGAAGGATTAGCAATTGATCCAGAGAGGGTTGAAGCCATAAGAGCTCTACCATTGCCAAGTCACAAGAAAGCCCTTCAGAGTTTCCTGGGAAGGATAAACTTTGTTCGAAGGTTTGTCCCAAACTTTGCAGCCCTTGTCAAGCCCATCACCAAAATGTTAAGGAAAAGCATGGCTTTCAAATGGACGGCAGAAGGCAAGGAGAGTTTTGAAGCAATCAAAGAAGCCATCTCCCAGGCACCTACTCTCATCAACCCTGACTTTTCTAAGGATTTCATCCTCTATGCATTTGGAGGTGATGACACTATTTCTGCCATTCTGGTACAACAGAACAAATATAATGAGGAGCAGCCGATTGCTTTCTTCAGCCAGAGCCTAAATGACTGCGAATTAAGGTACTCTTTTATTGAAAAGCATGTGCTTGCAGTAATCAGAAGCTTGAAGAAATTCAAGCATTTGGTCTCAAATAACAAGGTCCAGTTATTAGTCTCACATGCTGGGGTTAAGGACTTCCTCCTCAACAAAGATTTGAATGAGAAAAGGGCAGGATGGATCACCCGTGTCATGGAGTATGACATTGAGATAAGGATCACCAAGCTGGTAAGAGGCAAAGGTCTGTGTGAGCAGCTCGCTTCCAAACAACCAGACAGCCCAAAAGATGAAGAAGACGCTGTCCTGCTATTACAAGAAGATCAAAAACAGGAAAATGATGATGTGTTCACCCCCTGTTGGACTCAGAATATGATACATTTCCTACAAACAGGCATGTGCCCTCCAGAAATGAGCAAAGCGAAAAGAAGGTACTTCAGATTACAAGCAATTCCTTATGTGCTTGTTGATAATGTTTTGTTTAAAAGGGACATCAACGGTGTTCTATTGAGATGCATCGGGACAGGTCAGATCGAGAGGATCTTACAAGAGTTCCATGACGGGGAGGCAGGAGGCCATTTCACCCCACGAGTAACAACTCTCAAAATCATGAAAGCTGGTTACTATTGGCCTACTGTATTCAATGATTGCTACTCATGGGTTAAAAATGCAAGAAATGTGCATTCTTCACAGGGAAAGGAAGGTTAGCAGCACTTCCCCTTCGTCCAATTTCAGTAGATCATCCATTCATGCAATGGGGATTGGACTTCATTGGAGTCATCAATCCCAATTCGAGTCAAGGCCACAAGTGGATTCTTACAGCAACAGACTATTTCACCAAGTGGACCGAGGCAGTAGCGCTCAAAGAGGCAAGTGAGTCTAGCATACTAGACTTTTATGAAGGGATAATAACCAGATTCGGTGTGCCGGCCACCATCATATCAGATAATGCATTAGCATTCATAGGTTCAAAAATTACAGAATGGGCTGTCAAGAATGGAATCTATTTGAGCACCTCTTCAAATTATTACCCGCAGGGTAATGGACAGGCAGAGTCCACAAACAAGAATTTGCTAAAAATCATCAGAAGGACTCTGGATGAAAATCAAAGAACATGGCATACAAGGCTAAAATCAGCGTTATGGGCTGACAGAATAACACCAAAGAGGTCTACAGGTAATTCTCCCTACAAGTTGGTCTATGGGAAGGAGGCAGTATTGCCTATATCATTAGAATTGCCAGCCTTGGAGCTCATGAAGCAGCTTGAGTTATCTGAATTCGAACCAATGGAGGCCAGGTATGCAGAATTGATGGAATTAGAAGAAATCAGAGAACATGCGGTTCAGACGATTGAAAAGGATCAAGCCGTAGTAAAAAGATGGTTTGATAAGAGAGCTAGGGCAAGGACCTTCCAGGAAGGGGACCTAGTTCTGAAATGGGATGCAGATCGGGCAAAACCAGGAAGGCATTCAAAATTTGATGCCATTTGGAGTGGCCCATACATGGTCACAAAGTGCAAGAACAACAATGCTTTCCAATTGGCCTCATTGGATGGTGAAGAACTGCAGATTCCAGTAAATGGAATCTATCTCAAGCGTTGCTTCTAGAGGGAGGTTCACTACATCTGTAAATACTAGTTTAGATTTTCTTTCCTCCAAGTGCTTGTGCACATTGTTTTGCTGTAGATTAGTTTTGTTTTCCCTAAGTGCTTTGGCATAGGTTTTGCTGCTCTCAGGTTGTTTTCTACAGTTCAGAGTGTTGCTGAAGGGGAAGTTGCAGTATCAGGCTTGTTTCAGGATAATGCTTAACTCCATGCCCAATGGACCGCTAAAAGGCCACTGATCTTCTACCTAGCAGGCAGGTAACCCCGCTGAGTCGTCAAAATTGTTGTCAAAATTTCACCCCCCAGGGTAAAATTTCGATAACATGCATCAAAGGTTGCAGAAAGGCAAATAGGTCAATCCAGAAAAAATCGTGAAAATCGGCTAAGTCCTAGTCCTAAGTGTTGCTCGGGACAAGCGGGACAAAAATGCCCGAACCGGCCGGTTCGGCCGAAATGAGCACAAGCAGTCCAAAAGAAAATGGGACAAGTGGGATAGAAGTACGCGACGGGCGCGAAAAGCCGATCCAGCCGAGGAGAAAAATTGGCTAACTGCTGAAGAGGATCGCCTTCGGGACAAGCGGGACAAAAATGCGCGAAATGTCCGAACCGGCCGAAATCAGCACAAGGAGCCCAAAAGCAATTGGGACGCGTGGGACAAAAGGACCCGAACCGGCCGAAAGGAGTCAAGTCAGTCTGGAAAAAGTGGAACAAGCGGGCCAGAAATACCCGAACCGGCCGAATCGGCCGAAATTGTCCCAAGAGGTCCAAAATCAAAAGGGACGTCCGGGACGGATGGACGCGAAGTACGCGGAAGACCCGGCAGGCCCGAGAACCATTGAGAAATTGCCACGTGTCCTCATAGGAGTAAAGGTCAGAAAAGTCAAAGGGTGAATTTTCGAGCACCGAGCCGAACAAATAGGATCGTGCCACGTGTCCCATTTAAGAACCCACGAGGAAAATTCAAAGGAAAGCCCACCGAAAAGTAGAGGAGAGAGAATTATTCAGCGAATCAGAGCGCGCCACGTGTCATCCAAGTGGCAGAGCGCGGGAAGAAATTCAAAAATCCGTTTTCACTGTTCCGTGTCCTAAATCTTCAGATCGACATATCTTTCGATCCAGAGCTCGGATTTGCACGTTCTTGATATCAATGGAAAGCTGTTGAAATTCTCTACACATTTCCAGGGTCAATCTTGCATTTTGGTATAGTCCGAGAGAAAGAAAATCAGAAGACGCCTCTGGCACGAAATAATAAGCAGAAGTGATGCTCAACTAACAACTTTAATGCAGCAGACAACCCGCCGCTTCTGTTAGGCAAACCGCCGCTTTGCCAGAACCCACCGCTTCTGCCATGATGGACGAATTAAATGCAACCTAGAGGTGGTTGGGGCAGTTCGAATTCCTCTCTCTTTTCTCTCCCATTCTTCCTATATATTGTAAGGAGGGGTTTCTTTCTGTTGTTGGACATTTTCTGCTTTGCACCCTCCCTTCTCTCCTGTTCATAAGAAGATTTGTGGAGTTTTCAAACCTCCCATATAGACTGTAACACCGTTTTTGCCTTCGGCTATTACGAATATTGAATCGATCCTTGAGCAATATATATGTGTCTGTGGTTGCTTCTAAACCCTCTTACATATTTATTACTATCATTCTTGATCTTTCATTACATTTTTTTATCTGTGCATGGTGTTGTGTTATATCTACATGGTCTGTGTTTAATGTGGCAAAGCATATGTTCTTCATTCCTCGGTGCATCACCTCTATTAGCTTAGATTTATTTTATGCATTTTCTTACCTTGTCTCCTTGGCAGATTAGATTAGATTTTGAGAAAACCCTCTGCATATTTCGTGTGCACCTGAACAGAGGAATAGGAACCAGCCTTTCTCTGGAGATTCCTTTCTCACTCTTCAAGTCCCACACTTGGAGAAAGGATTCAATGTTATGCAATCACACTGGATATTAATATGATCAACCTAGAAAACCCGATCAATATCCGGGGTGCGTGATTTTGCATCAATGCAGACACTTGGTAACATACTAATCCTGTTTACTCATAGAGATCCAAAGTGTGTGCACGTGGAATTTATTACCTCTTGAAGGGAAGATTTAATTAACAACAAGTGAAGATACCTAGCCAATGTGTAGGAATGATTTATTTTGATAGGTGATTTTGTGAATGGATGGTGAAAGGATAGCCGTACATTGTTCGGGTCGCTGGCTAGGCATCCATAGCCCGATGGAGATGCATTTGATTCTATTCACAACATTTCTCTACTGCCATTCAAGCATCCATATCCCCGATAGAGATTATTGGAAATATCCCAAGAGAGAGTGATATATCAATTTGCTTTTGCTTTATAGCTTTTAGATTTAGATTTTTGATTGATTTTGTTTCTTTTGATTTCTAAAAAATTATTTCAGCTCTCTTGTTTAACAAGGGGTTAAGAACCACAGATAACTTGATGGAAGGAGGTGGAAGTGATTGTGATGATGACATTAGCTAGTGTCAACAAATATGTCCAAAATTTCTTTGCAACAAGTTTATTAGATTTTGAATGTGATAGGATCTCTTAAAGGTCAGTCGTTCTTTAATTTACCAAGGTGATAAAAGACTAGGGTCAAATGGATACCATAGAGATAAATGTCACAAAATGTGTGTGAATAAGCTAACCAAAACATCACCGAAGGGATGAAAATGGTAGGGAGACTTGTAGAAGAATAGTAAGGAAGGGAAGAAAGAAACATCCATGTGTACACAATACATGATTGCAATGTTTGATCTTTGTACCTTTGATTTTTTTGTGTGTTCTCCATGTTTTTTATATTTTTGAATTATTTTTAATTTTTATATTTTTGTGAGTTTTAAGAGGTTGGGACTAATAAAGTCACTCTGTGTGGTAAGATCCAACAACAATGTTTTCCACTTCCTTGATAAGAGAGACTAGGCGTGTTTGTTTATCGAGAGTGATATTATCCCCGATCTTGATGATTGAGTTGAGTTCACACTCAATAAATGATTGTGATTTGTTTTGAAACATGGATTTTGTATGTGGGAGATTTAATTCCCCATCCAGAGGTTTATGCACTTTGCGCCATACTTGATGGTTATGTTGATGTGCATTCTTGAATCACACTTGATTTAGAATTTTGAGATTGTTTGATTTGTTGGGAGCTATAGAGATCTTTACAATTTGATCTGAGCTTGATTAACAAACTGTTTGGTTTTCTTATAAGCTAATGTGTGACTTGTTTGATCCCGAGAAGGAGAAGAAAGTGAACGTGGATGTTTAGAACTGATGTGATAAATGACCATGGGCTTGCCACAAGCATTGATAGAATAAATATGTGATGGATGAAATGGATATGGTCTAAGAATTGAAGAGGAGGGGCTACCGGGAGGTGAGCTACTGATAGAAGATGATGAAGGGCTTCTAGGATGTGGCCCAAGAATAGAAGAAGAAGGGCTACTAGGACATGACCCATAGATAGAAGACGAAGGGCTACTAGGATGTGATCCATAGATGTAAGATAATGGGCTACTAGGATGTGGCCCAAGAATAGAAGATGATGGACTACCCAAGGGTGATCCATACCTAGAAGACAAGGGGCTAGTTGGACATGCCCCAAGAATAGAAGATAGTGGGATACTCAAAAATGTCCCACAAATAGCAGAGGGAGGGATACTAGAAGGTGACCCACACTTAGACGAAGATGAAGGGCTACTTGGCATTGACCCCATAAGAGATTGTGATTGAGGAATTATGATAGACAAAGAGTGATTGGGTAATGAGAAGATAGGCCATGGATCAATGTAAAACCTATGATTTTCCTCACTTAATGAAGAATGTGAAGATGGAAGAATAAGAGGAGGATAAAGTTGCATGATTTGAGGCTCTTCCTCTGTTTCTTGATAAAAGGAATCAAATTTTTCTCGAATATGCAGATGCATCAAAGTTTAAAGATAATCCTTTCTCGTAATCTACTAAAGGAATATCTTCATATGCCCCTATAAATGCCTTGATTTTTTCTTCATTCTGAAAGAGATCAATCAATATGAGTTATTGATCAACTACTAGGGCTTGATTGGAAGAAAGAGATCCAATTGGTGTGGAAGACTTAGAAGATGTTTGATGATGATTGATAGAAGAAAATGATGTAAGGGATGAAGAAGATGTGTAGCTAGCTGTCTCAAGAGTAGAAGAAGGTGGTGTGGACCTACCTATAAAATGGTATGTCATATGTAAAATAGTAGGATTAATTCCAAAGTCTCAGAGATTACGACACATGGGTCAATTCGGACGTTTGTCTCAAGGACTTTGAGTCACACAAAACTTCAAAGGAGGAATACTTATTGGGGGTGATTGATGAAGAAGGTCCTGTGAAGAACTGTAGGACCGTGATTCAAGAATTGCATCAGATCAATAATAATAAGGGTCCTGCAAATAAAGAGAGGACCACGATTCAAGAATTGTATTAGATGTTTGATTGGAGGGATTTGGAGTCACACGTATCTTCAAAGGAAGAATACATCGTTGAGGCGACTGATAAAAGGGGTCCTACAAAGAAAGGGAGGACTGCAACGTAGGAGTCATATTAAATGTATGATGAAGAGGTTCCTATGAAGATAGGGAGGACCATGACATAGGAGTCGCATTAGATGACTTAGGAGTTGAATTAGATGAATGAATAGTAGTTTGGATCCAAATAGTAGTTTGGATCCAAATCATCAGAAGAATCAGAAGAAATGTTTGGATTAGAATCCTTAGAAGAAGAGGAAATGTTTGGATTAGAATTAGAAGAAGAGTGGGGGGAACCCAAATAATAATTTGGATCAGAAGTGTCCAAACCATACCACCGACTATGAGATGAAGGTGGGGAATGAGTTACCCATATGGGTTCTCTAGCATGAAGAACCAAACGAGGTTTAGTTGTAATGGGAATATTTTGATTTGAATTTCTAAACCTAGGTTCCGTATTTTTGTAAGTATGGGGAACCGCATGATAGTCAGTCATTGTTGGTGTCATTTAAGCACAAATGTATAGGCCTAGATAGTGTGATCAAACTTCTTCAAAGTGAAGAAGACTCTATGTCAATTCGGGTAGCATAACGGAAACCAACTAGACATTGTGTAAGTACGAAGATGCATGCATGATTTTCCAAAGAAGGTCTAAGGAAAATAGACATTGTGATGATGCAATATCGATGAGATCGAAAGGGATTGTCCTAGAAAATAAATTTTCTAAACAAATAATCACAAGGAACAATCATGCAAGTTGGAAACACAAAGCCAATCAACAAGGAAATACACCATATGAAAATGCATGTGCAAAGTGATAGTCCGATGAAAAAATGATCAACACAATGTCAATATTTACGTCAAGATCGAAATGAACAAGGCGTAAATATTAACAAAGGGTAGATGTGACTCCCAATCAAAGGATACCATGACAAGTTCAACAACCAACAAGACCTAAATGTTAAAGGGTGAGGTTTACAAATGTAATCCATGCAACCACACCAATTGTCCATGTCTATCAAGCTTCGCAGATAAGTGAGATATTAGTGACAAAGTGGTATCAAAATGATGCAAACAAAGTAAGCGACACCTTTCAAGATTTGGGAAAATGTTTGAAATCAAATGAAGTCAAAGTATACTAAGGATGTGTTAAAATATGTGTAGTGTAACATCACAATGTGGATACTTGGATCACGTTTATGAAAAACATGACATAAGTATCTAAATTGTGTCGAGATAATGCAAACAAGGTAACACATCAAAGGGAGATCAAATGATGAATTAATCCAAACTACAATGATGATCTTGACATGGGTATCAAGATCAAAATGGTCACCAATGATATGAATATGTCTCCACACACTTTAGATGTTTAACTTACCCAGCTGCAAACATGGATGGGCATAAATAGACAAAAAAGTGGTAGAAAAAATTGATTGGTAACACAGAGGTAGTCACCCTTCTTCTGATCAATAAAGTGGCAAAAGAATGTGAAGGACACAAAATAAAAATAGGGATGAAAAATGTTGGCTTCACTTCAGCATAGTTTCACCTCACCCTAAGGCAAATAGAAACTAAGTGAAAGTAATGCGTCACACATTTCGTAATGAAAAGATGGTTCACAACTCAACACTATTTTAGAATGGTCAAAGTGGGCTCCTAGCTAAAGTATATTTTCCTAGGTGGTTCTCTCGTCCTAGGTGTTACAAAAATTATCCACGAGTGGGACGATTTACCCAAATAGTCCCGACTATCTTGGGAGTATCTCGAATTTTCCCCCTTCAAGCACAATGGGTAGTAAATGCATCCATCATGTACTTAAAAGGGTCGTGTAGGGACAACTTGTAACTCTATCTCACAAAGGAATCACTAGTCAGATAGGTAGTGCGGAGCACTTCCCATTTTTTCCACAAGGTTCCCTCTTGCGTGGACTACTTTGGGGTTCCTGGAACCACCCCCATTGTTGTAGCTTAAGGCATTATGTGAAAGGGTTATGTTCTAGTTGAGCGAGAGAGAGGGACGTACCCTTTTTGAAACCTTCAATACAATGTTTTGAATATGTTGTTCGTTTTATCTTGTTTAATTATATGTGGTTTGGTCGAACACTTGTTTGGAAACCTCGTAGAACAACGTATTAGTAGTTTTGAATTTTTGTTTTAATTCTTCCATTTTTTGACAAGTGATGGCGTTTTGGTCATGTATGATGATTTTTAGTAGTTTTCCATCAAAAGAGAAAACACCATTTCTGATTCTCTAGATCATCCAAGGACGCAAGAGAAGAGCATACGTGATGTTTCCAAAATCCAAAAAGATATCAAATGGAAAAACACTTTAATTCAAATACACCAAGTTAACCAATTCAAACTCAAATATTCCCAACAACCTCAAAGCATCAAAAAGGACTTAAGAATCATTTCGATTCCCAAGATTGCCCAAGGGACGCGAGGGAAGAGCATACGCAATCTTATTCCTATAAGTAAACATGCAAAGTTTATTTAATCAAGTAAAAGCATGTAAAAACATCCTACAAAAACAAGTATGTGATTAGATAAAACCTGTAAGAATTAGAAAACCAAGAAAATAAAAAAATTCTAGAAATCCAATTTTTTGCACTTTTTAGCAGTTTTTAGTAATTTGCATTTTTGGAGGTCTTCGGGGAATTTTGGGAGTTTTGTGATAGAATATAATATACTAAAGGTATATAAATTCTAAAAATTCCCTTGCAAATTAAACTCCGTTATCTTTCCAATGCTTATTCAAACTCGAAAACGGGTTAACGAGTCAAAAGTTATGACCAAAACAAGGAGCACTAAAAAGTTGTAACCAAAACTAGATTAAACAGATATACCTATGCCCCCTTTTATGCATGTGTGCCCCCCTTACAAAGACACCTATGCCACCAGAAAGGCATGTGTGCCATAAAAATACATGTGCACCACTCTGTGTAATTTTGACTTACTCGCACCTACGCCACCCAAGAGGCATGTGTGCCACGAAATCAATGCATGCGCCACTCTGTGTATTTTTTGCTTACCATGCACCTGTGCCACTAGAGAGGTGTGTGCACCACAAAAACAATGTATGCACCACCTTCAAGAAAAATAGATAGAAAAATAGATAGAACACTTGCGCTACTGGGAAAATGTGTGCATGACCAGAAAAGCATGTGTGCTACCCGAAAAATGTGTGCACCACCACTTTATGAAATAGTCCTAGATTCTAACAGAACATCCACATCACCAAAAATGTGTCCGTGCCACTAAAACAATGTGTGCACTCTGGTTAGTGCATGCGTGCCACTGACAGGTTTCAGAATGTAGTGAAGGTATAGTATGAATTTGCGTTTGCACCCGGGTTAGTGTATATGCGCACTGGTTAGGGTGTGTCCGCTGAAGTTAGCGCGCATGTGCTAGGGTCGGTAAATAGAGAACTAGGTTTTAACAGTGTGCTTGTGCCACTAGAGAGGTATGTGCACCCTAAAAACCATGCCTGTGCTCCTAAAAATGTGCCTACACCAGACCTGCAACCAAAATACGGCAAAAAACACAAGAAAAGTCACAATATCTAAAATTTTGACAAGTAAGCTTAAGAATGGAAATTACCCATTAAAATAATGGCTATGAACATGAAGTTACACATATCAAACTAGCAAAAATTCCAAGAAAATGGACATTAATTACTACATGTGCATATCAAAAATCAGCCAAAACAATGAAACTTAAACTAAAATGCCATGGGACTAAGGGTCCCATTGGGCGTGCCAAATGTGTGCATGTGTTGTTTTTAAACTAATGCTAAATGTGAGTAAAATACTAACACCTAAATAGTCTTAATTAGTAAGAATCAAACAACATACTAAACACCATCATGATAAGAATTGAACAAGGGTTAGATGTTAAACATTCATTAATACAAAACTTTGAACCTAACAATGTTTAAACATCTAAAACTCCTCTATTCTCTAATAACATATAAATGAAAGAACCTATGTAGGCTCCATGGCTATCGAAAATGGTTGTCCACGGTGTTCCAAGAACCTAGGAATGAGGGCTAGTCAAAGTTGGGCTGCAAGACCCTTTTGACACCTCCCATATGACCTAAGAACTTTAAGAAAGAGGCTTAACTCTTCAAGATGATGAACTCTCAAGAAGACAAAATGCAAGCTCTTAGTCTCTTTGCTATATGCTTTGCATTTTCTCTCTCAAAAAATTTAGGTGTCGGTATAAAGGTAGAAGGAGGGCTCCTTAAATAGCCCAATGGATAAAGGAAACACTTCATCCCTTTGCATGTGGGATAAAGGTAAAACATGATTAGGAATGGATAAGGTTGCTTTATAAAAGGTAACCTTACTTTAGAAGGGTTTAATTTATGCTTAGCAAGTCATGGGAGTTGGGGGGTGTTTTAATTAATCAAAGGTGATTAACTAATAGGTAGATGTAAGCTTATAGAAGCTAATTAGAGGAATATTAGTACGATTTAGGCTATTAGGAGGGGATTAAATCAATTAAATATTGATTTACTAGTTAAATGAAGTGAAAGGATAATTAATTAATAATAATTAATTAGTCTAGATAGAAGGGGTAAATAATTAATGGAAGGTCGTTAATTAGGTTGTTAGTTGGATAGGTGACTTAATCAATTAGCGTATTGTAATTAATTAACGACAATAAGAGGGAATATGAGTGCTTTTGATGATATGTCGTCAATTTGTGAGAAAGGGGATAATTAGCACAATTTAAGTATTTAAATTACTTGGGTGTAATTATGGGTGTCTACAACTTGTAAGGATCAATGGACATCCATTCGTTATGATGTTGTTTTCCCAAAGGAACCTCATTATTGTTGCTGAAGTGAAATGTTTTGTAGGCAAAACCTTTTCCCACCTTTTCAAATAGTCAGTACATGTGATGATGTAGTGTGCAATTGTCCTACACGTGGGTGGTGTACAGTCCTAAAAAATCAACTACCCATTTCTCAAAAGGCTTCATGCTAGATATAGGCCTTAATGGAATTTCATATCTATTTCAAGGCTTTTCATTCTCTCGAAAATGATCACATGCTTTGAAAAATCTTTGGTATCCTTGTATAATGTCTCTGTCACCATAGCTAGCTAATAGGATCTTGTGCATAGTCGCATCCCATGTATAGTGTCCTCCAACAATTCCTCCATGTGTTTCATCCATGATATCTATGCACTCATGCTCTAGAAAACATCATGCAAGACCTTGTCTTTATCCATTTTATATAGGTCTCCTCTAATGCTTTGATATGGCAAAACTCGAATAGCAGAAGCTACTTTTTTCTAGTGTCATAATTCCTTCTAGCACAAGTCTAGTGCGCAAGAATACCACAATGTCCTCCAAATCAGCTAGTCCGTAGTTTAATTTGAATAAGCGTGCATCAAGCATAATATCCTCAATTCTCTACGTATCCTCTCCAAATTTTATCCTTAACAAGTGGTCAGGTCCCGAATTTCTCTTTCCTAGCTTGAATATAAGTATATAATAGAACTCTTGGAAAAGACGGATCCATCCATAGATGCGCCCATGCAAAACTAGTTTGTTGACCAAGTACTTCAATGCAATATGATCTATATAAAATATAAATGGTGTGGCCAATAAGTATTTTCTAAAGTTTTGAAGTGCATAGAACATGGATAATTCTTTGCACTCCGTTGTTGTATATTTATGCTCTCTGGTGTCAGCTTCCTACTTGCAAAACATATAGGGTAATCAAAATTTCCTTTGCTTGCCTATGCCAAGACTACTCCAATAGCTATGCCAGAGGCATTAACATGTACATGGAAAGGCTTGTTTCAAGAAGGAAAGTGCAAGATGGGCACAATAGTTACTATTTCCTTCAAGGTTTCAAAATTATGTTATTTCCCATCATCCCAATAGAATTTTTCTTTGGATTTCAACAACTCTTCCAAGGGTACAAATATCTTTGCGTAATCCTTAATAAATTTTCTATAATAAACAATGTGCCCCAAGAAAGCTGCGTACTTCACTTTTATTGGTTGCTTCTTCCAGCCCAAAAATTATGGCAATATGTGCAAGATCAACCAACAATCCATTCTTGTAAATAATGTGCCCAAGGAGAGTGCTAAAAGGGGTGGCAAAGACACTTATCAATATTGAGAGATATTTTTATCTTCCTAAATATTTTAAACATCATAGCCTTATATTGTCATAATGATATTTTACTAGCCCATAGATGGTGTAATCATCCAGATAAACTTGCAAAACATATGAATGATGATCGGAATGACTGAAAAATGATGTACAAGAACACCTCTAGAAAATTTTATGATCCAAAGGGCATGATAGTGTATGCAAAACTTCCCCATTTAGTTGTGAAGGTGGTCTTATCTTGGTCCTCACATGTAATGCGTACCTGATGGTACCCTGAGAATCCATCTATGAATAAATATATCTCATGCCCTATAACTCCCTCAAGAATCTCTTCTATGAATGAAATAGGAAAAGGATCTATGACACATGAAGCATTGAGTACCATGTAGTCCACAAAGATTCTTATCCAGCCATCCTTCTTTATACTAATCACCATGGGGTGACCCACTCATATTCCTCAATAGGCTCTATGATCCTTGACTTAAGCATTTTTTAGTTTCCTCTTTGATCTTACCATGTAGGTTTGGGTTCATCTTATAAGGACTCTTCTAAACCAGATGCATGCCATCTTTCAGTTTAATCTTCATCTCTCCCAATGAGGGATGTACATCCTTCAACTCATGATAACCCCTTGGGAATAAGTCTTAGAAGTCATGTAACATCTTAGTGATCTTCATAACCTCTGGTTCTGACCAATAATATCTAATAATAACATCTTTAGGTAGATACTCGGTGATAATATTAACCTTCTTAGTATTTATAGGCACATGGTATGCGTGCAATTGCTCATATGCGGAGTCCTTTGCCTCACACACACCCTCAATGTGCTTTATATCTATATCTTCAAATTATTAATCATTGATGAGGTAGACCATCTTCCCTTTTCCCCTCTCTTTCCATGCATGCCCTAGCAGGAATTTTCTGTCTCCAACACATCCTCGTGTGCCTTAGTCTCAAGTTCTCCTAATAGCTGAATCATAAGTTCCACCTCCCTCATGCTATCTCCTAGAGTGATGCACTTCATAATCTGTAAGGCCTCACATACGGGGGCTTAGTGGACAAATAATCAAAGGCATGAGCAATACCTTCAGTCATGTCATGCCAACTTGTAGTTTCTTTCTTTAGCTCAAGCATGCACCTACTAAGCATACACACATTTGTGCAGAGTAGATTATAACTTGTGTACCCAAAGGGATGGTGGTATAACATATTTTCCATGCACCCAATATCTCTCAAAAGTGTGGATGTGTAACAAAGTAGGAGTCTTCCCATCATAATCATGTATAAGAGTGAGAACATTTCTCCAAGTAAACCTTATTAAAAAGGCTACCCTCACCTCGTGCCACCTAATAGATTGTAACTATGTGTCACCCACCACTTTGTGTTGATTTTCCACACAATGTATAGACCATAATATTCTATCTATCTCCCTCATTTCACCACTTGGTCCTCCATTGCACATAGGAAAGAGTCGGGATTTTCTTATCCTATGTACCGAGGTAACTAAGTTTTACCCAAGTGCCTAACCATGCACGGCCTAATAATCTAGGTGACTCTTCCTTTGACATCATGACCTATCATTTCATATGTGCCATGGGACCAATTTTCATAAGAAACATTGGTAGTATCACTGATAGATTGCATGTCTTCCTAATGAAACATGCCTTGTTCGGATGGTTCCATGTTCTCGTGGTCGCAGCCTTTGTATGTGCATAAATCCTTTTAATTTCTTCTTCCCTCCTAGGATCAACATAAAGGGTAACCTTTACATCATCCAAGGGTATGACAATGTGCTCTTCCTTATTCTCAAAATTGATATATATATTTTTGAAACACAGGTCTACATTATTATCATAACACAAAGGATGTCCAAGAAACATCAGAAATTATCTACCTCAGCTAGTTCCAATACTTCAAAATCACTGTAAATTTAGCTCCTTGAATAGTGATCGAAGCATCCTTTAGCACCCCAATAGGAATTTCCCTTGTTTTATTTTCCATATACAACACATTAAAAGATGGCTGTAATTATGGCCTTCCCATTTGGTTCCAAGCATCCAATTTCAAAACATTGACCTTTGTACCGTGTCAATCAAAATTTTATTCACCAGCCAACCGTCTATCACTACATCCAATGTAATATCCTTTTCATATTCATGGTCCTATGGTGGTAAATTTTCATGAAGAATCTTGCGCTCTCACTCAGCCCCTACACACGGTAATTTCTCCCTCAACCATTCTCTCAACAAAGGAATTATTTTTTCCTATCGCAACATCTTGAATACATCCTCAAATCATCCACATCCTTTTGAGGAAGTTTGGTATTATTTGCACATTCCCTCTCATGTGCCTATTCCTTTAAGCACCTTTGGATCTTGCCATATAAATCCCTCGATGGCTCCCATGGTATCTTGATATACCTATTTATAATGAATCACATCTAGATACTTAACATGTATAACCTCCTCTCTCCTGATAAGGGGTTTTTCATTAAGAGGCTCACACGTGCACTACTTTACATGTGTAGTAACTAACATAGGTTGAAGTTCTAGATTATTTGTCTTCATAGGCTCCCATTTCTCATGCTTTGTGTGCTCCACCTTAATCATCCCCATGAATTTTTATTTATTGTTTTTATTACACATATGAGCATAAAGTCGGGGTAATATTCAACCTTATGCACCTTTCCACAATACGTGTAGACATGATTCTTAGGACACTCATGCTGATATGATATGGATTTCCACAAGTATAACATGTTCCATGAATGAACCTTTCTCTACCACCACATCCTATGCTCTAATATCCACCTTGAAATCCACCATCTCCATTGTTGTACCCTTCATTGATCTATCCTTCTTGCACCCAAGAACCGTTGGCTACAATGGTCTATCACAATTCATTCTCACATACCTCATGGATATGGTCGATTAAATGATAGCCAACTATATCATGGGTGTGTGCATCGTAAATCTTGTAGAACATAGAGATGTTCTTTTGTGTCACATCTTTGTAAGAGATGATAATTATGGACATCACGATTATTGTGGAAAATCTCACAAGATATTAGCAAGGAACGTACATTCTTACATGGAAAACTATCCTTCATATATCCTTGCACTTTATAATCAGTGCATCTCATGCACCTAATTTGAGACAACTTTTCCAACCGTGTAGCCATAAATTCTATTTGTACCTCGAGAAAAGGGCTTACTACCGTATCTACACTCCCTACTACTTCAACATACATATATGCTTCTAAGTCCTTGTGTGGATCAATGAATGTTTTATGTGATAAAGCCCTTCGAAAAGGAGTCATCAAGCCTCCAACAAACCCTTTGTGCATGTTATATCTAATGAACATCATAAGATAAATTGGATAAAAAGTCTTAAACCATGTGTCATATTCCCTCAAAATTTCACATAGGCCTTGCTTGATTTCCTTTAGTGTGCTAATATTTTGTTTCTCAAACTCAAGAATGTGAAATTCAGCTAAAAAGGTAGTGCACAATGCATCATAATCCACTGTAGACAAAAATCACACACATACTATTATTTATTATACTACCAAGTATGTTGTTTTATGTATGGATCTTGAGTAAGAAAAGTATTCATTGGTGACACACTTCCTAGTCCATCCACTTGCTTTGATTGTTTATATTGTTTTTATCTCTCACATCTGTCACTTCTACACCCATTTCTAGTTAGGTCACATAGATCCCTATTTATCAATATTCTCACATTTGTTGTCAGTTGTCTTAGGAAACTAGCACCCAAGTGCTCCTATCCAACTTGGGTGCTCCTGTACTCTTTATTTTTGTTCACATTTTTAACATTTATGGTTGAACTTTTTGGTTTTCTTACTCCTATCCCAAGGTCCTAGTCAGCATGTCGTGTCACTAGTGTCAAAATTCAAGCAAGAGATTCCTATATAAACACAACATACATACCATTATAATGGCATGAAATTTTTATCAAGGGCTATCTATCTACATACTATCAAAGGGACTACATTTTAGACGTATTACTCTACATACATTGCAGAGGAAGGGGAAGTTTCTGAATTTCATCCCACACATTTACATTCTATCTAGCTACAACACACTATCTTGGCATCACAGATGAGGGAAACCTAGGAGCACTATTGCACACACAAGCACATAGAACTACATGGAGTCTGAGATATAGTGTAGTTCTTGGTCATAAGTTCACTCTGTTGGGTGACTTCAAGGACGATCGAATCCCCATTTGCATCTTTCCTTTTTATGATTTGATGTAGTTTGGGGGTTTTATAGGATATTATCTATTTTCCATGTAACTAATGAACTTGGTGATCTTCTAGTGACCTACAGGTGACCAACAATGAAGGATAACAAAACCATAGAAACACCAAAAAAATTAGGTTTCGAACCTCTGTATAGTCCTAGGTGCCTACGGAAGGTCTTAGGGTGCCCCAGGATCCCTCACCTCTACCCATATGCTCTTGTACAAGATATTCTGTAAGTTCCAGAATTTATATCGAGTGTTTCCAACATTTTGTTCATCCTTTTTCATCAGTTTTCCAGTTCAAATACACTTGGGATAAATAAACATTAGATAAGTGCCCTATCTCTTTCATATGCTTAAATAATTATATTTTTGAAGTGCTTAGCATTTGTTTGTTATTATACATCATTGTAGTAATTTATGAAATTAGATTTTGATAAAATATTTAGATTTTATTAAATCATTTGGTGAACTCATTTCTTAGAACTCCTTTCCCTAGGATCCACTAAACCCTAATGGCTAAAAGTAGATCTTCCTCTCCTAGGAAAGCTATGCATCATGAGAGTGTTAATCCTATCCTTGATGATGTTATTGAGGCTGAATTGCTTGATCTTTATCGTTATGCTCAATTTGATGTTAATGTTCAAAGATTGTTTGATGTTAATGAACACAAAGTTCCTACTAGTTTTGAACACTCTACTCTCAGCATTGTTCCTAATGCTCGAAGTTTTTTTGGATGTAATCCTTATTATTCCATAGGCACCAGGACTACTCCACCTACTTATATTTCTATTGAAACTCTTGATGATGCTATTATCGATTATATGCTTGGTCTTGATTGTGATACTATAGAAAAAAATCATGATGAAAATGTACATGCACATGATGCTATTTCTCATACTAGTCAAGATGAATGTAAAGTTGTATCTCATACTTATTCTATTTATGAAATTTTTTCTAATGATTATAAATATACATCTCACGATAGTTCTTCTCTTACCTCACTCTATGTTTATGATGCAGTTGATGAATTACTTACATGTGAAACTTTGTCTAATAATGATGATATTTCTGAACATGAACATGTTAGTAATGATTATACTTCTCTTAAGACTACTGAATGTGAATTTTCCACTCCACTTTCATCTACTTCTAAGGTTGCTTCTGATGGCATTCATGATGATTCTTCCATTCCTATTAGCTCACCTCTTGTGGCTTCTTGATTCTATTGGTATTATTTTTGCTAATATTCCACTTTCTTCTCCACATCTTTCCTCTTCTTCTTCTATTGATGATGTTCATATTACTGCTTCTATTTACCCTAGTATACCACCTCTCATTTCTTCTACATCTACATCTAGTGTGCCCATCACATATTATTCTCACATTCCTATGATCACTCATAATGGCAAGCTTCAACTTCTCAATGTGCCTCTTACATCTTCTATGCTTCCTTCACATGAAATTTTATCACTCATGCATGCTATTAGTTAGTTGAAATCTCAAGTTCAATCTATAATTATTGAAATAAAAGCCTATTATGCTTCTATCAATAATAACACTCTTCATGGAAATCCTATTCCAAAGAAAATTCACAATTCAACATTTCCTAAGGATTTCAACATGCCTACATTTTCATGTTTCGACGACACTGACAATCCATATCTACATCTTAAGCATTACCATCTAGCTATGGATTTTTATTCAAATGATTGATTATTACTAAAAGACTTCCTTCATAGTTTAGTTGATGAAGCCCTTCAATGGTACACTCATTTTCCTTTTGGATCTATTAGTACATATTGTGAAATGGAAGATGATTTTCTTAGACACTTTATGCTAAAAAATGGTCCTAGAGTCACATATGATCGTTTTCCTAGCTTGCATTAGGGAAAGAAAGAGCCTATTATTGCTTACATTTTATGATTTAATTCTTACATGCATTAGTTTGAATTTTAGCGTATTGATCTAGAGAAGTAATTTATCTTTTTCGTGGCTTGATTTCTGCTTTAAAAGAATGATTAAAATATGATACGTGTGCATCATTTACACTTTTATTCTATAAGGTCATTGATATAGAACATGATTTAATTGCTACCGATGTTATAGATCCTATTGTTACTACTTCTACTACTGCATCTTCTACATATTCACCTCTTCCATCTATTAAGCGTCCTCCAAGGTCTCCATCTCCTCCACCTCAAAAGCATGTTCCATATCCTCCACTATATAAGAGTCCTCCATCTCTACCACCATGTCACTCTCCACCTAAGTATTTTCCATATTCTACTCAACAACCATTTAATTTATCACATGTTACTAAGCCTCATGATGTGCTACGTGCTTTAAATGATAAGCACTTAATTCACTTTTCTTCTAATCAACATCATCATCCGTATCACTTGCATTGCCATCGTGATCATGTTTATTGCAATTATCACCACATCAATGACCATTGTGACAATGAATCTTGTGATCTTCATGAAAAATACAACAATTAGAAGATACGTGTGTCATTTCCTTTGGCTATTGCTCTTGTGAGCTGTCTATTTAACTGATTTTGTATAAGTGTGCTGCTGCTTCGGTTCACTTGTCTCCTCCTCCCACTTCTAAGGTCTGCACTCATCAACCACCTCAAATTGTTATCCATGCATGGAATCCACCTCACTCTTCCACCACTACATAATCTCATATGCTGCAAAGTGCTCATGCTTCACATTGGATTCCTAATTCGTCAACATCTATGCTTCCTACCACCTGCATATCCCATCATTGACACCATCTCATCTAAAATTAAATTTGGGTTACACACTCATTTTGCTACCAATTCACATGATTCCACCTTTGCTCCTTGATGCCCTCTTCATCTTTAGTAGGTGACTTTTATCACCTTATTACCCAATGACACACTTGTTTTCTTATGGTTCTTACATGAATTTGTTGAGGGATCTGTTACAATAAGAACCCAACTCCATCTTTTCACTATACGCTTCATTGATCTATCTATCTAGCATACACTATCACACCATTTCTCGATGACACACTCTTGTTTTATGGTTCATTCTTGATTTCCGAGGGGTCTTATATAAATGAACCTCATCTACTACACATATGTTGGGGAAATTTCTCTTCTCCCCCTTATTCATCATGCTTACATGTAATTACATACATCATTACTATCATCTCAATCACATTGTGATCTCACATTCTTTATTCCATATATACATCTACTAATATTCATTCATACATACATCCACATTAATCATATATCATTCATTCTTTCCACTTACATCTATCTATCATCATTTATACATACAATCCACATTTTAAGAATTTCTCATCTACTTCCTATCTACATCATCATTTATTTCAAATCAATATAAACACCCACATAATGAAAATCAATCATTGCATGACCAAAACATATGAATAATAATCATCATATCACATATCGATATAACATATAGAAGCTGATATGAAGTCATTGAAGGAAGAGGTTAAGAACTTGGAAAAATAGAAAGGTAAGAGGAAGAAGGAGGAGGAGGAGACCATTGATAACAGCTAGATAGAAGATATTTACAAGAAGCTGAACTCCTTAGACTCCTGGTTAGGGAAGGCCAAGACACGTCATGATTATAATATGGCCATTTTTAGTACAATTGAAGAGTTCATTGAGCAACATGTGTAGTGTCTCCAATCTCAGTGGAGTTCCGGCAACACTATGGGGCACTGATAAGGAAAGCAAAAGGACCATTGATCAGCTGGATAAGACTGACACTGCCCACATGAAAACTTTGGCAATGTTCAAATCCTAGCAGAACATCAAATACAACATCGAAAAAGCTGCCAAGAAGTAGTTGTAGGAGCTTTAGCTGCTCTTATACATTTTGTTGCTATTTTTTTGCGGTCTTTTTGCTACTTTATTGCAGAGTTTTTACCTTTTTTTGTTTTGATGGGGTAGCTATTTTTTGGCTACTTTGGACTTCATTGTCACACTTGGATTCTGATCCTTTTTATTGGTTTTAATTCCTATTCTGGCTCCTAGGCCCTCTTTTGTTCACAAGGGTATAGTCCCTTTCAAAAAACTATTTGCCAATAATAAAAAAAGATTAAACATCAACACAACACAATAATGTCAATCAACCAACTATATATATATATATATATATATATATAACGTCAAAAATAAAATTTACAAAAATATAATTATTGGGGACGATCCCCATGCATTAATACATCAATATATTTCATACATCATCATCAATGTCACTATATACAAATGCAATAGCTTTAGAACTAGATGCTTCTCTATTCAATCATATATATATAACGTCAAAAATAAAATTTACAAAAATATAATTATTGGGGACGATCCCCATGCATTAATACATCAATATATTTCATACATCATCATCAATGTCACTATATACAAATGCAATAGCTTTAGAACTAGATTCTTCTCTATTCAATCTACATCACTGGTCGTGAACTTTATATCTCTCCATTTGTCTACGTAATAATGCCAACTCAATCGACTACTCCACAAACCGGCCTTATAGCTCTACATACTTTGTGAACACATCATGCACTAGGCCCCATCCACATATATCCTCTCTGGATCATTGGTTATCCACCCGTGAATCATCATGCTCACTTAAAAATATGGTATATGTATCTGCTACTATCACCACCAACTCGAACAAGTGGGTATGCTTTCCCGTAATGACATCTACTTGCTCCAACATCCCACCTCCCACGAGCACATTAGTAGGTACATTCCATATCGGTGTGTGGATGGATGTGTTAATGATCAAAGACTAATAAGAATCCCCTGTAACCATCCATAAATAACATTAGTTTCGCACATGAAATCCACAATTAGATAATTAAGTAACAAACCACAACTATCAATAAACACATACTCATGCTCTACTACTACTGCTACATGATGCAACCTAGAATTTTAAGTAATAAATTAGGTGTCTTGGCACATAACTTAACCTATATTGAGTGGTCACCCGAAACACATAAAGGTACCATGCCCCTCTTTAGGGTTACTTGTGTAGGATGTTACCAAGATGAAGAGTTAATGTATTCAGATCCATAATTAGTATAACATTCTATAGAGCATATTCCAGATCTAGATCTAAAGAGTAATAAATTTAAGTAATAGACATAATGAATTATTCTATGCAATATCTAGTTTTAATCATGTTTAACAACTTGAATCAGTCAATACAATCCATTATATTAAAACACAATAAATAAAAAAGCTTCTTCTACAATAAGTAATACCATAAGTTCATGCACGCATCATATCTGGTAGTATAACTTCATAGTAACTCATATCTAGTCCTCATATACTACAAAAATCACTACATATTTATAAGGGTGGGGACTTTCCCTTCACTACTTGCACAATTCCCAAAATAGGTCGCATGCCAAAACTAGTCATGCACCTTTACAATAATAGACACACATGAAAGTGTGCCAAAAATAGATCTATTTCGGTTGGCGCAGCGTAGTAATTCTATTATTATCCCAAACCCATGTAAAGCACTTAGTAAATGATCTTCCAATAATAGCCCATGCGTATCATGCAAGTATTTATTTAGTTTGTGTGCTCTCGCATGTTATCTCAAAAAATAGCCCGTACATGTGAAAACGGCTTAGTCCTAAATCTTTCCTTTTATTTTGCACGCATTTCCTTCCTCATCCTTCCACACCTTTGAATGTGATTTACTCCTACGCACATATATTATGTGTGACTTCGCTGCTAAGTATCATACTTATTATCTGCTAAACATTACACCATCGCCATTGGGGAAGGTTCCTATCCTTCTGCTCCTCAATTGGAAGTGCTCTCACTACATCCACAATAACTTGAAATAATAGAAACCATCAAGTGGACTTCCCACCATACACTATATGCCTCGGTACATCTGCATCATCCACCAGTATCAACTTTATAGCCGAGATCTTCCTCATTCAAACCGGGAGGAAATAAGCGTGTCCCTATGGGACCCGGCCTCACCCCTAGTCTCCTCGGTGCTCTAGTGGCTCACACCCATATTGTTGGGCCCCATAATAATGGCTAAGTACAAGAAGGTGCATGGGCACATGGGATGTATTGAAGAAGGGTGTGTAGGTTGAAGGTGTGTAGGGAAGGGTTTTGACAGGGTTTTACTGAGAACACACGGGATGTGCGCAAGGCGGGACAAGTTTTGGGACTTATCCATATTCATAATCCAAGGAGCACATGAGAAAAGTTTGACCTATCTAGCATGCGGAGTGGATAAGGTTCAGCCTAATGACCGTGTGTGATCAAAAAAATAATATTCCATGCATGCGATGGAAGGTTCCAGAATAACATCATTACATAGAGTGGAGAGCTTAGATCAAAGGAGGCATGCTCCATTGGAGGACCACTTGGACACTTAGCAGCCGATCTGTTACCTCAAAAGGCATGGCGGTGAAGGAATAAAAGCTATATATAGAGGTGCATAGATAGTAGAAAGGAGGGGTATGTGTGTGAAGAGAAGAGATGTAGAGAGAATAGTGTGCCGGAACAGAGGTGAAGCTCTGTAGAAATACCATGGAAGATTCTATGGGTCGGGATTAGGAAAATATAGGAGTGATGACATATCTAGAGGGATGGGTCTGTATTCATCTTTGTAATGTGAAGGACATAGTGTAGTTTTGATGCATGAATTTTCTCTGCATTGTTATAAGGGGTTTTTATGACCTCAAGGAATGTAATGTGGTTACTGTATTCATCAATATGAATATATGAATCTATTCTAAATCATATATGTGTTCATGAGTATAATCCTTGTGTATTTCCTTTATGTATGAATCATTTCCATATGTTGTTTTTTATTTCTCTTTTATGGATGTAATGGAGTGATAACTTTCCCTAGGTTCTCAAATGACACACGGTTCTTTTCTATTCATTTGCACTTAAATATCTGTCATAAGATGATGTATTCTCACAAGACTCACATAAAGGAGAGGCTTAGTACCCGCACGTGCCTTGGGTGAGCACCCAGCGCCCATCTGGGTGATAGGCCGACATGCATGGGATTTTACTGTTAATCTAAGGGTATAAAAATGACTACACATATATACAATTTTGGGGGCACGTCTTGAATAATACCAAACTAGTGTGATACACGCTCTACCTAAAATAACTTAGTCTCTCTAGGAAATTGATCCACTAACCACATAGGATGACAGATACACCGTATCTTTACTCCATCCTCTAGCCACCCTCCATAGGCTTGATATAGCCTCCATATAATGGACCCTATCCCGATACGGTCCAACATAGATCTATAAGTCATAGTATCTAGTCTCCTACTACATGTGCATGTCCACCTTGCTATGAATATAACATGCCTTTCCCAGGTGGCTCATGGCCCATTGAGTGGCCTCACTATCGTAATGTCCTCATATTCTCATACATGTAACAATGTGGTGGCTCCAAGTCCACACCCATGGTAATCATATGTAAACCTATATGGATCCCTATACTAGTGCACCAATACAAATTGAGCCCATGTAAATCTCATATCATCTTACTCTATACTTAAAAAAATATCATGCATCTTATACAAGATGTCTACACCACTGAACTCCACTGCCAATGATTAAACAATCATGACTATAATGAATTTCCACAATCACGAAACACCTGATCTTAATATGGCATCAAAGCTAATGTGGGTCTCTGTCTGCGTACCCATGTCCCTCGTAAAGTATCACATAATAGCCCTCATATACCTCTAAGAATCCTCTCTCGCTATCACCTGGACTTTCTCACCGATAACTAGTAACCGTAATATGTGATATACATCCTCCATGGTCAAAATCATCTCCCTAGTAGGAAACCAAAAAGTACAAGTATTTGCACTCCACCTCTCACATAACATAGTGATCATAGGCATATTATGGGGTACCTCCCTGAATCTCGCTATGTGCCATAAGATGACATGGTCTAGTGTATCCCACTTAGCATCATGTAATCCTAGCCCCAACAACATACTCAAGCATCGACCTCCACAAAACTCCCTCGAATGGATATCCCTCTACATAACACAAAACATAAGAAAAACCATGACATTAACACCTCATGTGCACACAAAAATAACTGTTCATAATACCAAAATGCATAAAATTTCACATTTATCATGTTTTGGGGTCAAATGCGACCTCTGGGTCACCAACACCCGGGCAGCAGGTCACTGATACCTAGATCTAGGCATTGGTGTCGCGAAGGACGTTAGTGCCTTGACCACTCTTGCCTAGATCAAAAACACCTAAAAATTCAAAAACTCAATTTTTTCAAAATTTCACTAAAAATAACTCATTTCAAAAATAATCATACTCACTAACTCAACTGTTGTTTGTGATGCCACAACCGTCGCCACCATCTTGAATCTTCTTAACATCGTTACTCTAATTTGCGACATCCTCACAAGCTCAGAGATCAAAATCAAAATCAATCAAGGTTTAAATGAAGTTACTATTCAACTTTTACTATTACTATATATAGCAAGTTTCGATTTTCCATTTGACTATAGTCACCATTTGTGCATATTCTTCTAATTAATACTCACCACACATTTTTACTCATAACTTGAGCTTCACTACTCCATTTTATGCCCGTCTATACCATTTAGTTTAGAATCTATCCTACCATTGTATTATACACAATCCATAACATTATATTCCAATCGGCACATCGTGAACTCGATATACACATAATTTTATGTCATCCAATATACCTCATTTTCACATCATTTTATATCTAATTTAGGCTCAAAATTCTTTCTTATTATCGGTCCCCCTTTGCACGAAAGGGGGCATATATTGGGATCAACCTAAGATCCCTCTTAGGCTAGTATATGATCATTACACATTTATCGAGACATCATTATGAGAACTTTTCTCATACAATATGTGATCATTACTACTTTCTATCTATTTCCTCTAATGAGTAATCTATTGTATACATTTAATCTCAAACCAATTGTTCAATATTTGAATTAAGTCAAAAATTGTATACAAGCATCACTCCATTATTCATCCCAAATGACCTAACTTTGGAGTTACATCACTACTTTCCCAAATGACCTAACATGGGAGTGGTTTTACATCTCTTCTAGATAACCGAACATGAAAGCCATCTAAAATTACATGTATCACGACACCCGTGGAGTGGGGGTAATGAGATGTCATTTCCTTTCCTATACTGCTCCTATGTGGGTTATTCACGTTGGATCAAAATGGAACAAAAATTGGTCTTTTTTTCCGTCTACACCCGGCTGGACCTTTTTGAGGATGTAATCATATTTGGAGGGTAAAATTATACCTCTCTCCCTAAAAATCTTCCTCTGGTGGCAAGACGCCCAAATCCTTTAGTTTTTCACACATAAAATATCGGGTTAGGAATTTATCACTCCCTACCCCTTCGAATCTCTGTAAAAAACAATGAAAAATATTCAAATCACTCAAAATAAAATCATCAATATCTCCAAGTTCTCATGACAATGGTTTTCTATCTCTATTTATGCCACATACATTGATACATTGATCCATGGTTCATCATGCTATATGTTCACATAGACTATGTGTAATTCTACAATAGGGCTTCTCCATACTTCTCACATGTATATTCCTTACTTCCTTTACACTACTTTAATTTCATTCAAATAACATAAAGGGGGAAAATGTAGACATAAAATCATTCACATACTACAATTTATCATACCACAAAGTATTTTTTTATGTTTAGATCTTAAGTAAGAAAAATATTCACCGATGACACACTTCCTAGTCCATCCTCTTTCTTTAATTCTATATATTATTTTTATCTCTCACATATATCACTTTTACACCAATTTCTAGTCATGTAACAGGGATCCCTATCTATCATCTTCTCACATTTTTCCTCGGTTGTCTCATGACACTAGCACCTAGGCACTCTGTCCAACTTGGGCGTTCTTGTCCTCTTTATTTTTTTCTTCACATTTTTGACTTTTTGGTCAGCCTTTTTAGTTTTCTTACTCCTATCCCGAGGTCCTAGTCGGCATGTCGTGTCATTAGTTTTCAAACAATATATCCCTATATAAACACAACATACATACCATTATAATGACATGAAATTTTATCAAGGGCTATCTATCTACATAGTATCAAAGGGACTAGATTTTGGGCTTATTACTTTGCATACACTGTATAGGAAGGGGAAGTTTTGAATTCCATCCCAAAAATTTGAATTCTATATAGCTACATCTCACTATCTTGGCATCATCAGTGTGAGGGAAACCTAGGAGCACTATTGCAAACAAAAGAAAATATAACTACATGGAGTCGAGATGTAGTGCAACATTCGATCATAAGTTCACTATGTTGGGTGACAGTCCACTCTGCATCTGCATCTTTCTTTTTCAGGATTTGATGTAGTTTGGGGGTTTTGCAAGATATTATCTATTTTGGTGTAAGCATCAAACTCAATGATCTTCCAATGACCTATAGGAGACCAACAATGAAGGATATCGAAACCCTAGTAACACTAGAAAATTAGGTTTTGAAACCTTGTGTAGTCACAGTGACTACGGAAGGTCTCGAGTGCCCAGAACACCATCACCCCTACCCAGTTCCCCTATCCAAGATATATTACAAGCTCTAAAATTTATATTGAGTGTTTTCAACATTCTCCCTAGCCCTTTTTTATCAATTGTTCTAGTCCAGATACACTTTAGGATAAATGAAAATCAGATAAGTGCCCTATCTCTTTCATATGATTACATAATTATATTTTTTAGGTGTTTAGAATTTGTATCTTATTATACATCATTATAAAATTTTTTGAAATTAGATTTTAATAAAATATTCGATTTAATTAAATCACCACCGTAGTCCGATGTGGATCATATTTTCTATACCAACTATGTATGCACCCTTGAAGTGTTGTGGAAAACTAACTTGCCTTCCTATCATGAGCTATTATTCCCTTAACACTCCATAATAAATCACACTTATGCACATGATGAGATGAATCTTCCACACCTCTCTATTCTCGGTAAATGAAGAGACATTTCAAAGAATATTTGAGGTTTTTTCTATTGTGGTTGCTTTGAGATTTTGGTTGTTGTGATGGCCATTGTGGCTCTTGTGTTGTGTAGACACCCCAAAATCACTCACACTCATTCCCGGTATTTTCCTAGTACATCCTAGTTCATCCTGTTACGAATGATTAATTAAATTGATTAATCATACACATTGCACCCTTGGATTAATTAAATTAATCCTTAGTACCCCTTTAGTTAGTTTAATTATCATTTATTAATTAAATTATCTATGAATTAGTGTGCACATCCTAGATATGAAATTAGTTATGTATTTAGCAAAATACACCTATTTTCATAGTCTACTACCACTTAGATTCCGATAACTACATGGACTCCACTTCACTAGTCTAATCAACTCAGGTTCTAGAATCCTAGAAAGGTGGGGGAAATTCAATTGCACATACAACCACTTTTTGGATGCAACTTCTATAATTAAATCCCTTTGCTTTACCCCTAAATGACATTTATATTCCCGAAATGTTCAGTCCCCTCAAATTCTATTTTTATCATGTGCATTCAACTATCTTCAACCAATTTCCAACAAAATTCAGCCTCTATAAAATGCAGGCTCATCCTCTTACAAATCCTCTTGGATTTATAACACAAAAACTCTGCTAATTTTCCTTCCAATATCTGCATATTGGAAGCTTTCAAAATGTGTTCAATAAAAAAAGTTTCTCTAAATTTTTTCTCCAAATGAAACTCATGCTATGAGTGCGATTATTCCCATCCTTGTTCCAATCCCTTGTATTCTTCCTATCAAGCAAATGTCCAACATTTTCCACATCTCCCACACACTTGAGGGGGCATTACCTTACCATTCTACTCATTGGGTAATCCAAATGCTTCATTGCCTTTTTCTCTGCATGCATCTACTATCTTTAAAGAACTATTTATTCATGATAACACTTTAAAGAGGGAAAATGTAGACACCCCAAAATCACTCATGATCATTCCCGTATTGTCCTAAGTACGTCCTAGTTCATCCTGTTATTACGACCAATTAATTAAATTGATTAATCGAGATGATGAACACCTCGGGTTGATTAAATTAATCCTTAGTACCCCTTTAGTTATTTTAATTATCATTTATTAATTAAATTATTCATTAATTAATATGCACATCTTAGCTAATTAAATTAGTTATCTAATTAGGATAATAGACATATTTTCCAAGTCAACTACCACTTAGATTCCTAGTCAAATATGTATGGACTCCACTTCACCAATCCAGCCAACTTAGGTTCTAGAACCCTAGAAAGGTGGGAGAAATTCAATTGCATGTACAACCACCTTTCTAGAAGAAACTTCTATAATTAAATCATTTACTTCCCTAAATTGAATTTATCTTCACCATGTGATTCGGTCCCCTCAAATACTTTTTTAACATGTGTATTCAACTATCTTCAACTAATTTCCAACCAAATACAACCTCTATAAAATGTAGGCTCATCCTCTTGGATTTACAACAAAAAAATCCTCTAATTTTCCTTCCAATATCTACATATTGAAAGCTTTCAAAATCAAATGAGTGTTAGTATTTTTCCGAGGTAGAAAAAGAGAAAAAAGAGAAATAACACAATTACATTTTTAAAAGCTTCCAATATGCAAATATTGGAAGGAAAATTATTAGAGTTTTTCTTGTAAATCCAGGAGGATTTGTAAGAGGATGAGCCTACCTTTTATAGAGGATGAATTTGGTTGAAGATAGTTTAATGAACATGCTAAAAATAACATTTGAGGGGATGAGGGGACCGAATAATTATGGGAAGATAAATTCCATTTAGGGGCAGTAAAGGGATTTAATTGCAAAAGTTGCATCCGAAAAGGTGGTTATATGTGCAATGTAATTTCCCCACCTTTCTAGGATTCTACAACCCGAGTTGATTTGGTGGTGAATTAGAGTTCATGTGGAGTTGAATGGGAATATAAGTGGACGTTGATTAGGAATCTAGGTGTATTTTTCTAATTAGATAAATAATTTGATTAGCTAGGATGTGCACACTAATTAATTAATAAATGATAATTAAACTAACTAAAGGGGTACTAAGGATTAATTTAATTAATCCAAAGGGTGTAATGTGTATGATTAATCAATTTAATTAATCATTTGTAAGCAGGATGAACTAGGATGTAGTGGGAAAACACTTGAACGCAGTGTGAGTGATTTTGGGGTATTTACATCCTGGAGTGGGACCAGATCTAGAACCTAATCCTCCACTAGGATTTCCTCTAAACGATGGCTAACCTGATCCTCATGAGTCTCTAGTCATGACCTATGGCCCCGTAGATGAACTTGCTTACATTGTAGTAGTTGTGATAAACTGGACACCAACCTTACATCTTTATAGATACAATGATATGATTGCTTCCAATAGGCTATGTGCCAACGTTATGTCCCGATGACACACAATTAACCCCATAAATTGATATGTAAACTCTCTACTTTGGAATAGTTTACATAATAAAAAATAAACGCTATTGTTCTAATTTCAATGAAAATGATAGTTGAGATAGTGATTAAATCAATTATACTTTAGAACCAAAATTTTTAGATAAAGAAAACACACTTAAGCTCGGGAACACTAACAAATTTTTATCCCCGGAAACCTCCAGAGGAGGAAAACCAGTCGGGAAGGGAAAAAAATCTTTCTTCCCTTTTTACTTTATTGGCCAATTCAAATTATAAGAGATATAGACTTTACAATAAGTGAGAAAGGAAATTGACAATGTCTCACATTTCCTCCCAACTACTTGATTGCTCTGTTCTCAAACTCTTTCTTCTAAAAACTCAAATTCTAGCACTTAGAACTCTTGCACTCACTCCCATGAAGTCTCTTACTTCGATGATCCATTCCTTTGTTCTCCCCAAGTATTTATAGCCTTCCCCATGTCATCCCATGTCCTGGAGGATGGGAAAGGTTATGGAAGGTAAAGGGAAAAAGTTTAGACACTCCAAATTTGTGTTCATTGACGATCCATTTAGTTTTCTGTCCGAAAGTGATATGACCACCGCTCGTGCGCAGACCGATGGTCATATGACCTCCACCCTAGCTAGGCGGTGGTTACACGAATCACCACCCCAGTTGGGCAGCGGTTTTGTAACCACTGATTTGCACGACAGAGCGGTGGTTTTGTTATAATGCAAACAAAACCTCATTTTCTCTATTTTCCTTCTTTGGTGCTGGCTGATTTGATGAAGTAGAGTCACATAAGATCCATATGGATCACACCTCCCCTACTTAGGAGCATTTTGGTCCCACAAAATCTTAGTTGGGGAGTAGATGAGGAAATAATTCCCTCACTTACTCCTTTGAGTACCACCAGTCTACCTTGGTGTCTTCCCTTTCATTCCAACCTTCCAAGACTCCTGCCTGACCTCTTCTTCCCCCTCGACCTTCTGCTACAACACTACATCCTCCTCTAATTCACATCGTGAGTCTAAGATGAAATCCTCAATGGAAGGTAGCAACTGTATTCCTTCATCTTCATCAAGCATAGATGAATCATATAGGTGTAAAGTCTCTAACATGAATCTCATGCTCTCTCCGAGTGCTATTCATATATAGCCTTGTACTTGGCATAGGATTTATCCAACTGTTCTTTAACTTTAAGATGGATTTTTGGATCCTCTCAATGAATTAGGGACCAAAATCCTCATCTACTCCACCTTCCATTTTGGTAGTAACCCACTAGGAGCCCGAAAAAATAAAATCCTATTTTCCCTAGTTAGAAATATCTAAAACTTCTACCCCATCTTGTTTATCCTTTAACAAAAGTAAACAAAACTGATTATGATTTTCCTAAATAAGTTGTTTTTCTTGGTTAGCACTCACCATAGTAACTTGTTTCTTATGATGGCGTGCTCAGATGTTGTAGCTAATCCCATCCTTAACCCATCTGTATTGGTTCTCCCGATCATAAATATATCATCCCTAATATACAAGTAAGGACTTCGAAAATAAAAATAAAAAACATCAAGTGGAATAACATCAGCTTCTAATACATCAATATACTGGGAATTCATCCCAAAATTGACCTTACAAATTTGTGTTACCTGAATTTCAACACCCTTCTTCACCCAAACCAAAGGATAAGGGTGTGGATGCTCATAAGTCTTAAGACCAATATTCTTTACAACTACTTCAGAAATGAAGTTAGACTAAGAACCAATATCAACCAAAGCATTTACCTTAGTTATCTTGATATGGATTTTGATATGGAATAATCTACTCATCTCCTCTTCTTGGCTGTCCATGTTGGTGGTCATGCATCCAAGCCTCTCATCTACATTAGAGTCATCCTCAATTTCCATATCCGCCTTTTTATTTATAGATGTCATGGAATTATTTGAGTCCTTGGTTCGATTCTTCGATGTAACTCCATATGAAACTTCCAACAGGTAACATCAATATGACCATTGATATCATAGTTCTTGTAAAAATTCTTGGGATCTTTACAAGTATTTAAAGTAGTGGTAACTTTTTTACCTTTCCTTTTCTACTTACCTTTGTTACTTGTTTTCCCATGTTCTTTCTTCTACTAATTTGTCAAATTTTTATCCTTTGGATCACCTCTCCTTGCTTCTTTTCATCATCTATATAGTATGCATGCACACACACCTCATTGAGATCTGTGGGATTCATGGAGATGAATTTTATTCAAAGGTGAGTGTGAAGTCCTTCCAAGTACTTAGTCAGAATATTCTCATCCTCCAAGTCCATGTTCAGCAACATGTCTTACCTCCAAAACTCTGTGGTATATTCCTTCACACTTTTACCTCTGCCTTGTCTAAACTAATGCCATTTAATCATTTGGTCAGTCTTGTGGCCAATAGGATAGAAGTTAGCTCTAAGTAATTCTTTAAATTCTTGCCAATATTTCACAATAGGACGTTTCTTCTTTTCACAAGTGGCTAGATGGGTTTCCCACCAAACCAGAGTGTGTCACTCCATTTTGAGACATGAAAAGGTGATCCTATGTGCCTTAGTGACATTATAGATGCTAAAGTAGACTTCCAATTGTTTTATCCATTTATCAAGCAATTCTACATCTACTTATCCTTCAAAGCTTTTAATTTCAACTTTTGTTTCAATTTTAAAAAGAGCATGATCAGATTTTACCTTCTCTCTTGCCATTGAAATATCTTTTCACATTCATCCCCATATTAATCCTCATTGTGGCTTCTCCCTATTCCAAAATATTTGGATAAGCCGGAACCACCGATTCCATGGAGTATTGCTTAACATAATCTGTCTTCGTAGTTTGTAAGTTCTTCTTGTCTTCTAAACATCCTATCCATCATGGTCTCCAACATCTCAATTCTACAGACCAATTTCTCTTCCTCCATTTGTCCCCAAATTCTTTGTTTCCACTTCCTTGTAGAAATATTTGGATCAAAAGGTAAAGCCTCTTTGCCTTTGGATCTCCTCACTATCATACAAATCCAAGAATGAATACCACAGTCCTAGATATTTGTTAGCTATGATACCAAAATGATCTGTAAACTCTTTACTTTGGAATAGTTCACATAATCACAAATAAACGATACTATTTTACTTTCAATGAAAATGACAGTTGAGCTAGTGATTGAATTAATTGTACTTTAGAACCAAAATTTGTAGATAAAGAAAACACACTTAAGCTCAGGAACACCAACAAATTTTTATCCTGGAAACCTCCATAGGAGGAAAACCAGTCGGGAAGGGAAAACATCTCTTTCTTCCCTTTTTACTTTATTGGCCAATTCAAATTATAAGAGATACAAACTTTACAATAAGCGAGAAAGGAAATTGACAATGTCTCCCATTTCCTCACAACTACTTTACTTCTTTGTTCTCAAACTCTTTCTTCTACAAAATAATATTCTAGCACTTAGAAATCTTGCACTCACTTCCATGAAGTCTCTTACTTGATGATCCATTAATTTATCCTCCCCAAGTATTTATAGCCTATTGCATGTCCTCCAGTGCACTTGAGGATGGGAAAGGTCATGAAAGGGAAGGGAAAAAGATTAGACACTCCAAATTCACGTTTATTCATGCTCCAACTATTTTTCTTTACGAAAGTGACAGGACTACCGCCATGTGTAGACTAGTGGTCATAGGACCGCCACTCGGCTAGGTGGCGGTTCTGTTATAATGTAAAGAGAACCTCCTTTTCTTCATTTTCCTTCTTTGGTGCTGGCTGATTTAATGAAGTAGAGTCATATAGGATCCCTATGGATCATAAATACTTGTTCCAAACATAGGAGCATGCTATGCTGCCATGTGCACATCACTAATCTATTGCACCTCTTGAGAGGAAACTAAAATATACCTACCTATATCTCCTATCCAACATGGAGATCCTCCTTGCTCAACTTCAATATGATGCTCTTATACAACTACATATGGATTACGAACACCTTATATAAGGGATAGGTGGCTTGGTGGGTCGATGCGTGCCCATGGTTCTCATTATCTTCTCAGGATCACTCTAATTAGATGCCAATGGGGTATCCATACTACGTTTCCCAAATATTAGGAGGACATGATCCTACGATCCCTCACCTTATGCGGGGCTCTCATCACTTCTTCTACTCATCATTATTATTGACTCCAGATCCTCATCAAGGCCTGTCCTCTGTCATGCTTCATTATACCTAAGTTTTCTTTCCTCTCTCGTATTTCTTTTTCTAGGGTCACCGCCATCCTTCCCAAAACTCGATTCCAACCCCTACGCATGGTGGAGTTTTATCTCACCATCGTAGGTTCTCCATTCCTATTTCAACCATCAATATCTTGATAGATAAAGGTGTTGTATGCAAATAAGATCCTCTTGGCTCATGTAAAAACCAAAACTCTACTTCCTCTAGGAAAGAGTATGTTGAAATAATGTACTCCAAGGTGTAACTGTGTAGTACACCTTCCCACCAATGATGCACAAATATTGTCCACAACCCAACCAAATCGATAGTTCCTAATAATTTTTCTGTCTCCAAGCTTACTTCCTTCCTATACAGACACCTCTGTTAGCCGCGTAAGATGACAACCATTGGTAAAATTATCTTTGGGAAAATTTGAAGAATGTCTCATACATGCAGTCATAGATATTGTCTTCCACCCACTTTTGCACCTCAAAATTAGGTCCAGTGTTATATCTTTGAGTAAACACGTCTTGATTGTCATATATCTAGTTATCAATTTTCTCTAGAGACAATTGAAACACCATCTGCATGCAACATCCTAGTAAATAGATTAAAAAAAAGGTCCAAGAAATGGAACCACTATGTAGTATTTTATTACCTAATACAACTATGCACACTGACACTTCATCCAAACAAGTCTGGAATCTCATTTGAAATACGCACAACCACTAGGTCCATCCTTTTTTTCTTAGCAAGATGTTAGCATGCATACTCATAATTATAACCATAACAACCATTCATACAATAGGATACATTATAGCATGGTAATTCAACAACACATATAATAAGGAAGTTCAATAATAGGAAACAACTATTCAAATATGAATACTAATCAATCCATGTTCAAATATTGTCACATTAGCTATCCATACACATTCATCCATCATAATCATCATTCATTACATAACATAGTAGTTGATTACAATAAATAATTATACCTCCATGTGCATATCCATACAGGAATACATACTTTAAATCCCTAACAAAATATTTGAACTCAAAGCTTAGCACTTAGAAATCTGAACTCTAAACTCTTCACTTAGTCACCATTAAAATGAACCATCACTTATATTTATAAGGTGGGGAATTTCCCTTCACCGCATACATGCACCTTCATAATAATATACATGTTTAAAAATAGATTTCATACTTTTTATAACTTGTGCTAATAATAGATTAAGCTATATTTAGCTTAGACATTACATGCTTTAATCCTATTATCATCCTAATCCATGCATTGTATTTTTCCTTTCCCTGCATGTGATTTCTTATCCTTTTCTTGTATGACAAGATATCCTACTTTTTTATATTTTTGGATATTTCTTGAACGAAACTCTATCTCTGCTTTGCTATTTTTAGCCATGTTCGGAAAATTGGATAAGTCCCAAAATTTTTTTGCCCATGCACAAACCTTCACACATCAAAACTTCTACATGTTGTGTTTCCTTCACGCACCCATTGCACATGGCGTCTAACCTCCATGCATGGATAATACTTAGCCATTTTCTTCACTCAACAAAAACAATGTCGAAGGGGTTCAAGGAACAAATGACAAGGTCACATAGTTGAGACACATAAGGTCATATTACTACCATGTTGGGTATAATATATACTATGCTATATAATTACCCCACTATATTTGTATCAAGAGACATGAGGGAAAATGGAAAATGGGAGGAGTTACGGGAGGTCTTGAGGGAGGAATCAAAATGGAGAATCCCAAAGGAATATTTTGGGTGATGGGAGATGATGATGAAAAGGATTCACAAATGTCAGATCTAGAGTAGGAAGTTATGGAAAATAATGGATATGGTTTCATCAAATGGTTTTGGTCTTATGGGGTAGGGCTGGAGGGTTGAGAACATTAGCAATATTTGACCTTGATTGGTTAAAAGAGTACTCCCTGTTTTGAAGGGTATGGATGGTGAGAAAAGAGAATCACTTAGTGAGTTACTTTAAAAACATGGTCTAGGAAATCCAATATCTTATGGATCAAGGGACAATGCTAGATATCGTGTTGTTATTTAAAAAAAAATGAGGATAAGGTGAAATGAACAATTGATTCCAATTTTATTAGGGATTTATTAGAGGAAAATAAGAAAATCGAGGATTTTTATGGTTCTCTATGGGAATCCTTGGCGATAAAATAATATTAGTCCTTAGATGATTTTTGAAGGAAGTGGAAATCTAATCCGAAGGTAATGATCCTTTTCTTTCTTCTAATGTTATTCAAAGAGTATTGGGGACATTCCTAGAGAGGTACGAGTAATGGATCTAGGGCATAATAAGGTAGGGTTGTATGAAGATGATGTAGTCGCAAGATCCAAGTCATTTGGTGACTTAGTATAAGTGTTAAGGAAGTCAGTTATTATTACTCTTTAACACCCCCATTTTCAAAATGGTTTCTTTTTAAAATAGGGTCTTGATTTGCTTTGAAAACAGAGATGGTAATACCTAGATACTTACATTTTATCTTTAAAAATGTTCCTTGTTTTTCCTAATTCCTTGCTTTAGTATGCTCATTTTGAAGTTGCTTAGTACTCACACTAAAATATTAAGTTCTTATACATAAGATTTATTTGGTACTCACACTTTTAAAATTTTGGCACTCGCACTTGATTATTTTTGTTCCTCACACTCAAAATTCAAAGTTTGCATCACACTTAGGACTAATGTATAGTGTGTAATTTGAATTTGTTTTGTACTCACACTTAAGATTTATTTAATATTCTCACTATCTTTGACTTATAGTTCCCAAAAGTGATAACTCGGACTTCACATCCCCGAGCATTTTGTAAGAGTTTCACTAACTTTAAATTTGACTTTTTCTCTCAATAAATGGAGCACAAGGATCATAATTCATAGTTGTGAGAGACCAAAAGGTCACACTTCATGGATGTGAGAGTTTAAAATTCATGACTTGCAAATACGAGAGGAAAAAATCCAAAATTTACAACTTGTACTTCAGATTTGTGAGGGCTCACACTTCGCAAATGTGAAATAAAGATAAAATTGAAGACACTTCATCACCTGAAGAACAATGATCCAATCGAGTAATACACATCGTTTACTACATGTCATACAAGTGCAAACCCAAGGTAAAATTTATAATTAAGGTTGGTGGTTATGATCAAATTTAAACTTATAAAAGCTGTATGGTCCACATTCAAATGGATTATAATTTAAAAATAAACGTTCCTAAAGACAAGAAAATATCAAGTCATGTATTATGAACCATTAATAAAAGTGCACATTTATCAATCTGAAAGCGATGCATTAATCAAGGTGATTTACCAAGTACCAAATTTCAAATGTCTTTTATAGGAGTCTAATTTATGAGGTTTATTAACAAAAAAGTGAGTCTTTTGAAGATTTACACCAATTATAAATCTAAACCTTGGAAAAATGGAAGGTGAATTAGGGAATTCAAATATGGATGCTTTTCTTTACTCACATATACACGAGATAATAGTAAGAGATACGATTTTTACCCTACATCACTAGATCATAAATTTCCCCACTATTCAGCCATTTTCTTACTAATCTAGAGGGAGAGGACTTGAGTGGACGCTATTAATGAAGAATGGATGTATTTTGATCAATTTTATAGGGTTACAAACATTAGGGCACTAAAAAGACCAATTTACACTAAACCGCAACAAAACTAGAGGTATTCACATGAATAGATTTACTCTCTCCTTTTCTTATTCACACTAAGGAAAATGATTGGATGTTATAATTTTCATTTCTAGTTATAATTTCAAGGTCTATTATAAGTTACTTGAAGAAAATAAAATCTACAATTCTACCATAATTTAATCATGGATGACCATAAGAAAAGTAAGAACCATTTTGCATAGTTACGAACAAGACCCAATTGATAATATGGATGATGAAAGTGCTAATAACATCCTTATAAAAAGGTTTAGATTGAGAGTGAGAATTGGCATGGTATTAATGAGATGCCTTTATGAAAACCCTCCACCACCAATATAGATGTTACCTAGGTCCCTTTTCTATCCATGATCATTAATGGAGGGAAAATTTCTACCTTAGGACATGTAGTATTAACCAATCTGGTTTAATAAAGGGATAATTAAGTTATAAATAAGAATTTTTTTATGTATCCTTATTTACTAGATGTAGTATGTGGAATCTGACATGCCTTTAATTTTTCCCTCTTTGGGAATACAAATTACCTCAAGAGATAAATGAACAATATTCATACCTATATGCCCATCGATTTAGAATCAAATTAAAGACATCAACAATTGTTTTTACCCCGGAGTATATATGTCGTTAATGGAAAATCCAATGCGAAGGATTTTTGTAGAAGTTTTGAAGTCCATTAGGAAAATGGGAAATGTATTATTTTACCTAGAATACATGGTAGTCATGATTGAAGGATTATTGACTACACCATTATAGCTACCCTACTATGTACCAAATAAGTTGGCAAAACAAACAATTAATTTTCAAATCAACAATGGTATTTCCACCAAATGCAAGGAAAATAAGTTGAGGATCCATCCTTCATTACGTCTATTTGTTGGGAAAAGGGAATTCAAAATATGGCCTAATATTAAGGTTGTTATTTCCACATGCACTCCTTGACCTACTAAAGCATCCTTAAACAAAGAGAGTGGAAATTTTTTTGAGTCATTAAGAGAGCACATTAATGTTACATACGCCCATTATGTAGATGTAAATGATTGGGTATAGATTACCCAAGAGTATGACAAGATCATCCAATAGATTATGAAGACCATAGGGGTAGTTACCCCACCTAAGGGGAAAATCATAAGATACTTCTAAAGGAGAGGGTAGCTGCATATATGGAGCCAACGAGGAAACCCATAAGTTAGAGTTATCCTGCTTCTTCCCCAAGGAAAAATGATTTAGAAACTATTGCAGATGTTCAAGAAATAACTCCTAAAACAACCATAGGTCCCTCATTAGTTACATATGATGTATCATCTTTATATGAGGAAGAAGTAACTAAGGAAACCATTGAAAAATTACAATGGAAACAACTAAATAGGTGAAACAAATACAAAAAGAAGAAGATGAGAATACCTCTACTAGCGTGCCTCCATAGGAACCTAAATAAGGCTATATCTAACAAGCCTTAGTAACACAAAGGGGAAACCTAATTGAACCACCCAAGACGACCCTTAGATTAAAATTGAGTTTAATCTAAAGACATGTAACAAGAAAGAAGATGTCTACAAATTGTTAGTATAAGGGGGTATTATTCACTTATTATTTATTTATTAGGTGAATTTATCTCACCGAGGGTGTTTCATCTCAATTAGGTGAGACATAAGTATTGGATGTGTCATTAGGAGTTATATGAAAAATGACAGATTCTGTCATAAAATCTATCATATGCATCATTGTTCCATTATCATATGGGAGTTACATGTCATTCTTGCATTGTAACTCCTCTCTCCTATTTTGGGGTATATGAGAATTCTTGGAATGAAAGTTACATGACACTCCTTTATGTACTTTTCATTTTTATCTATGAGCATGAGTAGACCATTTTTGTATGCACAAGTTCCTTGAGATATTTTTCTTGCTAATTACTTGGAGTTCTTCACATTTTCATTAAGAGTGTAACTTTTTCTATGTGCATGTATTCCCAATGATATTTATGCCCTTTTTCAAGGTATCAGAGCCCATATCTTAGTAATCATGTCACTCACTTCATAGTTACGATTACTATCAATTTCATGATTTTATTGACTCTTAGTGCAAGTTTTTATCCATATTGTTTTTGTGCAATATTATCATTATCTTGTTAACACTGGTTTTTGGAGTTGTGATATTTTTTTGGGTGTTCTTAGTGTATGTTCATGATTTCAAGGTTTTCTCCTCCAAATATGGCTATCTACTGATCAAAATTGGTGGATTTTCCAACTTTAGAGGTGATTGGAGGACTTGTGTTTGGCTATGACCTAAGCCTCTTCCCCCGTAACCCAACTCACCCTCCTACTCCTCCCAGCTCACCATCAAGCTCACCTGATCTCACCAATAATCTCCTTTCACCCCAAATCTATCGTTGATCTTCTCTCTCACCTTGACATATCACCAAGATCCTTGCTCACCACACCTCTATCTCATGGATCCCTCAATCATCACGATCTCGATCCACTATCCCAAGAGTGACAAATGACTTAACCCACTACATCAATCCAAACTATCTTCTCAGTCTCTTATTTATGACCTTGATGTCAACCCTTCCTCACCTCAAATCTTCTACATCATTTATCTCATTTTGACCCTTAACCCTATCTCATGCCATTTTGACCTTTCGAGCCATCACATCCACCTACCAAGCTTGTTGAGCTCCTCCTTGAGTTTTCTTGGTAACTCAACCCCTCCATATAAGCCTCATCCTGGATCAATATTCATTGATACCCCTACCTATCTATCTCCCGCCTTGACCCCTACAAGTCTATCCTCTCCTCCATGCAAAGTTTGGTCCACCGAGCTACCATTCCTTAAACAATTTTTTGTTTCCTTCTCAAAATATAGGGGTTTCCTTATTTATCAAGTTTTAAAATTTAAGTTTCAAAATAAATTTAGTTTAATTTTTTTAAAAATTAATCTGTTTATATTTGAATTTAATTAGCTTCTAATTAGGAAATTATGAAAACTAAACTTTCATTAGGATGTATTTTGTTGAGGAGTTAGTTTTGGAGGTTATTATAAAAGGGTTATAGTATAAATTTGGGAGTTTATTATTAGTTATTGGGATTTTTATTATAATTTTGGGTTTATTGTAATGGGATAATTATTTTATTAGTGGTCATGTTGCAATTTTAATCCCTTATTATTTGCTTGCGGAGTTAGTGAAGTAACAATCTTATGATAAGGAGTTTACTTTCACAATGTGAGACACTATTTATCACATAGGACCTTAGTTTTTTCTCCTCTTCTTATTTTCATCCTCTTTTTGCTTATTACAATGTCACTTCATTTTACAGGTGTTAAAAAAATTGTGGTCTCCACTCTTATGCGGACTTCATTGTTTGCAAGGTGAATGATCAATCATTTCACACCACACAAATGCACCTGATTGTAACAAAAAAATTGAGTATAAAGTTCCAAAAATATGGGGGTGATACTATTGTTATGGTGTGTGTGTGTGTGCATTTAATTTTTTTCTAAATTTCTTTTATCTTTCCTTATGATGTGTGTTACTATTGTTCCTTTTCTCACACCATTTAACTTACATAGATGGAAATCCAAAATGATAATTACATTATATAGTAAAGGGTTGTACTACATCACTATGAGAGTGGAGAAAGAACCAACCACGGAACTTGAGAAATCTAAATGGTTCAACAAATGTGATAAATCCTTAGGTCTTCTTTGTCTAGCTGTTTCTCCCAACCTTATCTTTCACATAGAGTTGTCCACAATACCGAAAAATCCTAAAAAACTCTAAATGGCATGCTTGGAAAATAATATGACATAATAGCTCACGAGTTAGAGAATGAAATCCTAGATTTGAATGCTAGTAAATTTTATAATATATATGCCTTCTCCAAATTTTTCCACATTAAAATAATGTAGAGTTGATAATAAGGATTCCCAACTAGTTTTGTCTGTGATTTCTAAACTTGGACCTAGAATACTCTATCTTCATTTCTACCTTCCACACAACGAAAGAAGATTTAGGACTACTTGGAAGATGCCCTCATTTGACAACTTGTTTCCTAACTCATTCAAGAACAAAAAAAGTTGATCCAAATGGGGGTAATCAATTCCAAATCACATGCCCTAATGGTAGGTAATGGTAAAGAGAAGGGGAATACAAAGAAGAAATTAGTGAAAAATGACCAATCTAAAAAGGAAGCTAAGACTATCCCATCTAAATCCAACACGGGTACTTCTAATTCTACCTCTATAAATGAGTCTAAGCCAAATAAGGAGAAGTGCAAGTGTTCTTATTGCAATAAGTACAAACATGAAGATCATCAAGGTATGAGAAAAATATTAACCACCTTACTCATTTAATTGAGAAGAATAACATAGGGTTCCTTGAGTCTATCAAGAACAATCCTCCAAAATCCGAGTCTTCTAAAGAAAAGGAAAATGAGTATGAGAAGAAGAAAGGAAAACTATTCATAGAAATATTACCTCCTTATTTGACATGGGTTATAGATTTTGGTGCCTCACATCACATGGGTTCCTCACATGTTAAGTTTTCTGACGTGGAACCTTGTAGCATGTCCCAAATAAATTTGGGAGATGAAACATCTATCACAATGAATGGTAGTGGATTAGTGTAAGTTGATGGTGGAACCTTCAATGATTTCCTTAGTGTTCCCAAACTTTATACCAACCTATTATTAGTCTACCAAATCACCCATATTGATTAAGGGATGTGTGTGGAGTTTAACCATAATTTAGTGATCCTTATAAAGTTACATAGTGAGTCTACCATGACAGAGGGAAAGGCATGCCACTAAGCCCCATTATACGCCTTTTCTCACTTTTCTCTCAAATATTCTCCCATTGCCTTACTAACTCACGTTGATGATGTTAGTAAGTTATCGATTCTATAAAATCTGTATTTTATTATAAATCTAAAATTACATAAATTCTATAAATGAAATATACTAAAATATGATTGCTAAATAATTTATTTTATTTTATCAATGAAACAAAATAAGAGGGATAAGGTACTTACCTCAAATTATCTTACCTTACGTGATCGAGACCGAAAAAGTGTGATGAAACAACATGACAGACTATCACAATAGACCCCAAAAAAATGTAGCAGAGGTGGAAATGGATGGATTGGGGCACCTAGAGAAGGATTGGGGTACATGGGGAACTCGGTCTACATAAATGACTAAAACTTGGTTTCGACAGAGTCATTGAAGCTTTTTCTTGTTCACTTCTTGTCACATGTATATCACATCTAGTTTTTCGATGTTACCGTAAACCTGCAATGAAGAATAACCTGTAAAACCCCACACAAAGCATTAAACCCTAAAAAAGGAAAGATGCAAATGAAGGGGTCAGACTATTCTCAGTTGAAAAAATGGTGGTCTTACTATTGAGCACTGCACTAGATCTCAGACCAATGTGTTTCCATGTTCTTGTGTGTGCTATAGTTCTCTTAGGCCACCCTCGCACCAATGTTGTCAAGATATGAGGCAATAACTAGATAAAAATGTAAATGGTGGATGGAATAAAATGAACTCCCCTTCCTATAAAGTGTGTATGGAGAATAATGGCCCAAATGTAGTCCCTTGCTCTATATAGATAACTAGCCCCCGATAAGAATTATTTTCCCATATAATGGTATGTATGTTTTGTTTATATAGGGATTTCTTCTTCTAATTTTAACACTAATGACCTGAAATACCGAGATAGTACCTCAAGAGATGAGAGGGAAAAATGAAAATGCCAAAAATTATATCAATCATAAAGAGGATAGAGGCACCCATGATGGGAAGGAGCACTTGGCACTGCTGTGTCAGCCTGGGTGCTAGTGTCCAAAGACAAGTGACAACAAATGAGTGATAATGAAACACATAAATCCTTGAGATTTTACTAGAAGCTGTGTGTATGAGTGACAAGTGTGCAAGATAATAAAAAATAAAGACCAAAAATAAAAACAAATGGACTATGGAATGGGTCATTAGTGAGTACTTTTCTTACACAAAATCCATATATAAAACAACATACTTGATGGTATAATAATAGTAGTAAGTTCGTGATTTTGTGTCAACATTTACCCCCACTTTATGTTGGTGAGCGAAAGCTATGTAACATAAAGTAGATAGATATGTATACCTAAGAAGTGCTGGAGATGCCCATGTCATTTAATTATGCGAAGAGTGTAGTAGAATTACATGATGAGTGAGGACATATAACACGGTGAACCATGGATCAACATGTTTATCAATGCGGTGTAATGATGGACACGTGACCATTATGAGAAGCAGTAAATGAAATAGATGATGCCGATAGTGAATGATTAGAAATTGGGTGACTTTATCACTAATTGAGATGTGATGGGGAAGGGAGTGATCAATACCTAACCCAATTGTGCATGTGTATGTGCAAAAAACTGAGGATTTGGGTGTCCTTCGCTAGAGGAAGAGTGAAGGGAAAGAAGATTAGTGCATCTCCAACTTTAACTACATCCTAAAAATATCTAGCCACTATAGATGGACACATATCAATTATTTTTGTGATTTTTGGATCTATATTTTTTGATTCAAATATGTTAACCCATACAAGATTAGTATAGGAAAGGTAATGATGCCTCATTTCCCCCACTCCAAGGGTGTCTCCAAAATGTGTATGTGTTGGCTTCAATGTTAGGTCATTTGGAAGTAATCATGAGATGTAGAATAACTTCCCATGTTAGGCCATCTAGGAAAGTGGTGATATAACTCCCAAGTTAGGTCATTTGGGAGAATAAATGTATTGTGTTTATGTCGATTGATTGATGTGATTTTTGATTTGGTGGTGCCAATTAACTTACATCAATTAATATGTTGTTTGTTAATCTACATTCATTTAATTATTAGACCAACGGATGTAGACTTTCGATAGTGTGTAGTGCTATATGCATAGCTACAAATATTCAAGAGGCATAAAGGTAAATTGTTGTCACTACAATTAAGAAATAAAAATTCTTGGAAATTAACTAGATTTTGACAAGAAGTAAATACTATGGCTAAAAAACATGTAAAAATAGAACACAGATAAAGGAATGAACTGCTACTAGCATAATCATGCAATGAATAAGATCAATAAACAAAGGAGAGGGTTAACAAACTAAAATTCAGACTTACCTTGAGTGCTAATCCCTCCTAAATATTGTGGCTACAACAAATAGAAAGAACTCATATTTTTATTTCATTAGCATCGTGGATTACGGTTAGTAAATACAAAAATTCTCTCTCTACTTCTCTATCTATGGATTGATCCCTTTTTCAGCATTAGCATTTCCTTTTTATATATTTGATTACATCATAGGCATGAAGAAACAAATTTCTACTAGGAGTTCTAGTTAGATTAAGGAAAATATCTTGACCAAACAATCTAGAAACTACATGCATGTAACAAAACCACCAAGGTAGGTGTTTACATATCAATCACATATCTTAAGTAACCGATCAGTTCAATCAACTAGTTATTAAATTAGTTAATTCTTTGTTAAGTTGTAGTGCATAACCAGATGATGACATTGAGTCCTCTCCTATATCATAATTGCTTCTTCCATCGACATGTGAAAACTTAGGTGTGATGTCCATGTCATCCAAACTCCTTAGGATCATGAATTTATTCAAGTGTGTGACCTCCTTTGGTTGTGAATGCTTTTCTTAAGTTTAATGAAGTGTAGGAGAGGTAATTAGTGAAGAAGCGTGATATTAAGGAGTCTGTGGAGTTGTGGAGGATGATGTCGCATGAAGGATTTGAAGCTCACATGGAAGACGTGGCAAAGCATCAAGATATCCCCCACTTAGGAAAGTGCAGTAGAGAATCCCCTCTAGCTTCTAATGATAACGTGTCTGATGAAGAAAGGTTAAGGGCCATAGGTGTGCATTTGATCCCACCTGATGACCTGTATCTTGTGCTTGGTGTTCTAGTTCTTGAAACAATTATTGAGAAACAAGCTAGTATTGGTGATAAAGAAGTGACATGTAGATTTCATTTTCATTTGAGTAAAAAAGTTCATCAAACAACACATTCATCTATGAATGAAAAGACCTATTCTTTGTTTGGTGGTCCGATTTGTGGTATCTTTTCTGGCACATCATTAGGAAAGAACATGGGTAACACATCTAGAAGTATCACAACTTTTCCGTTCAGAGGATTTAAATTTAGTAAAATAGTTGGAACACAGACTATCTCATACTCTAGTCTAGTTCCCACTATAGGAGGTGGATCAGGAGGATTAAGAAGTTTGATATCTAGTGGATCTGGTTGTTCTAGAGGTGGAGGTAATACGAGGTTTAGGATCTAGTGGGAATGATCCGTACTAGCATTAAGAAGTTTATCACAAAATTTATCTTTTCCTACCATAGTACAGGAGGTATTGAGGATGTAGTGGAGTATGTGCACATGTGTGAGATACTATGGCACGCTAAGGGAAGCACATCTCCTGAGCGTAAGGAACTTTAGTTTGCTATTACTTTGCAAGGGTGTGCACATAATTGGTATAGGAACTATGATCCAAACCAGACTATTGTAGATTATAATGCACTACGTGATGCTTTCTTAGCTGAGTTTCTTATACCTAAGTTTGAATAGAAAAGTATCAGCGTGCTGAAGGATATTAAATAGGGCATGGATGAGAGCATAAGGGAGTATGATGCATGATTCAAAACTTTACTATCAAATTTGTTTTATGATATTCAACCTAGACAAAATGCATAATGGTTTGTTGGTAGTTTTATCACACCTTTTAGAAGGGTGCTCTCTCATAATGCATTTACAGATCTTCTCGAGGCATTGAAAGTAACTCTGAGCACTGAGGTATTTAGGAGCATAGACATTGAAGTTAGCCCATTCATCTATGGTGAAACTTGATTGGAGAAACTATTAGCCAATTTGGCACATGAGATGCATAGTGGGATTTTGTGTACAAATTTCTAGGTTTAAGGACATACTAAGGATAACTACCATCATAAATTAGTGTGTACCTTATTACTAGATTGTGAGATCTATCACTTGGATCATGATTCGAGTAGGTGCCCATTTTTGTAGTGCACGATTTAGAAGAATGTGTCTTGTTATTGTAAGATTTGTAAGTCTCACACTTATGATATGGAGAATTGTAGACTGATTTATTAGATTCATGAAGCTATTGAAACTAACATGAACCATAATAACATCGTTAATAATTCAAAAGAGCAGGAAGGAAAACATCACAAAGGGCACTCTAATGGAGGTGGTAGAGGAATAGGTTACCGAGGAGGATACAGAGGCCATGGTCACGGCGGTGGATGAGGTGGTTTGCCATGAGGAACATATTTTACATGCATATCCCTTGATCATTATAGGCACAAATTCCCTTAGAATGTAGTCTACTCATGGTGTGGAAAGAAAATAAGTTTGAAGAATATCTTGAGTTATATGAGCACATGAGTAAGAACTATAAGAAGAATGATAAGGGCACATGGATGATTAAAGTGAGCTACTTGTAGAAGACCAATGGAGACCTAAGATTGCATCATCGATCGAGAGACTCTAAGCGTGTTAGTGACTACACATGCTAAGGATGTACATGCTCTTGAGATCCCAAAGAAAAAAACTGTTATTATAAAGAAAGAGGTGATAAATGTGAAATATCTAGATCCTTCCCATTAGAAGGAAGTTTATTAGGAAACTATGGAGGTTATTAGAAAATTTCAAGGTGAGATAAAATGCTTGAAGGAGCGATCGGGAAGTTTGAGCAAGTGAATGCCGTTGAGCTTCCTCATAAATATGTTGATGACTTGAAGGAGGTTTATAAGATGTTGCGCTAGGAGAATATTATTCATTTGTTAGGGGAATAGATGAGGGATAAGATGCCACGTGTTGGATCTGAGCATAAGAGATAGATATTACATGTGAATTTACCTCCTCATAATCTTGAGTATGATAAAGAGATCACTTTGAATGTAGTTATTGATGGGTGGTACATTGTATAATAACATACTGATTGATACATGTGAAAAAGGGAATGCACTCACTTCGGATGCATCGAATTAGATGGGGAGACCATCGTTACAACCCTCTTCAAATGTGCTATGTTATGCGAATAGGACTAGAGCCACACCCATTGAAGTATTGAAATATTATACTATTACTATACAAGGGGCCAAGTAAACTGGGGACTTTGAGGTCTTGGCACTTGCAGAAGTGGATAGTTTTCTAGTATTTCTTGGGCACCTTTGGTGTCACATGAATAATGCTGATATTCATTTTAATAAAGGTTATATAAGCTTTTAGAACAAAGAGGAACATGCATTTATACCTTTGTGAGATGGGAAGGCTTACCCTTATGTGGAACCCTTGAGTGAAGAGGATATGAACAAGATATATGCACATACAATTAGAGATCCTAAATTGCTTGAGCCATCTAAGGAAGGTGTTATTTAGTGGGATGATGCTCAAAGTATAAGAGTGATATAACTAGTGTTGGATATGAAAAATGGGTGCATGGAATGTATGAAATAGTAAAGCAAGAGATCAAGAATATAATTACTTACATGATCAAGACACATCTTGTGTAACACTTGAGTCACAACTAGGTACCTTGGTACACTAGTGAAGGAAACCTCGATGTATTTATGTGTGCCATTGAAGCCTAGTGGAAGGATGAGGGTTAAAGAAAAAATATTCTAGTTTATACCTTGCATGGGACAACTACGTGTTGATGGAATACACACAGAGATAAAATTTGGGAGTGGTGAGAAGTGAGAATCACTTTCTATAGTAGGTTTCTTAGGAATAATGTACCTTATCAGATATGTGAATTCCATGGGAAGGATTCTACTTTGCACCACATTCAGAAGTGTGAGAGAATCTTGATGGAGGGTCAAGAGGCTTTACCATCATCATTCTGGGTAAATAATTTCTACACCACCCTAAGTGGTTACATGCACGCATGGTATGTTCATGCAGAGTTGACCATTGCAATAATTAATTTGCTGGAGATGACCTCACGTATGATTCAAACCTTTGACTATTTTTCTCTCTGAATCTTTGGTGAATGAAGCATTAGAGATTATGAAAAAAATTATGATGAGGGATAGTGAAAAGGATAAGGAAATCCTATTAGAGATGTTTGGATAATTATACTTGGAGGCATGCTTTGAGGAAGAAGATATAGATAAGGAGTAGCTTGGGAGTTCCTTGCTAGAAAAAGAGAAGGGTAATCTGGTTTACATGATTGATGATAAAATAAGTAGAGAATCTGGATGTTGATCACAATATAGGTACACACAAGGTCTTAGATAGTGTTGATGAGAAGGCACACACTTATCATGATCCTATGAAAACAAATAAGGTTAACATTGGGACAAATACATAACCTAAGGAAGCCATTATTGGTGACTATTGGTCTGAAAAAGAGGTGGAAAATATTATTGAGCTATTGCATGACTTCTAGGACTTATTTCCATGAGGCTATCATGAGTTGAAGGGATTGCATCACTCTTTGGGTGAGATGAGGATCAAGTTAAAGGAAGGTGTGTGCCCGGTTAGGAAGAGGGCCTATATGATGAATCCTAATATATGCATCAAGCTCAAGGAAGAGATTGATAAACTACTTGAGATGTGTAGGTAATTGAGCATCTATTTGAACATTAAGAAGTGTATCTTTTCTACACCATATAGGAATTTATTGGGACATATTATTTGAAAGGAAGGTTTATTAGTAGATCCTGCTAAGTTTGTAGTTATCCTAGGATTAGAGGAACATACCAATCAGATCAAGTTGAACATGTTCTTAGGACATAAATGTTATTACAGGAAGTTCATTAAATGATATGCTAAGAATTTTGTGCCACTAGAAGAATTATTGAAAAGTAAAGGAAATTTTCATTGGGGTGAGGTGGAGTAATGAGCATTTCAGAAATTGAAGGAAAGACTTACTTTTGTTCCCATTATGCACTTTCCTTCTTGGGACAAACCATTTTATGTACATGTTGATGTCTCTGGCATGGACATTGGCATAGTGTTAGCATAATATGGTGATGGGATCATTGATCATTCTATTTGTTTTACGAGTAGGAAGTTAACACCAGCTGAGAAAAATTATACAACTAATGAGTGTGAAGCTTTGTCGATGATTTATGCACTACACAAGTTTAGAAAATATTTTCTGGAAACTACCTTTATATTTTATATAGATCACGTCGCACTTAAGTACTTGGTTAATAAGCCTGTTTTATAGGGGCACATATGTCGAGTGGATTCTCTTGTTTTAGGAATTTAACTTTACAATTGTGGTAAAGATAGGGAAGAGTAATTCAACTGGATAATTTGTCAAGGATTAAATCACGTAAAGATGCGTAGAGAATTGAGGACACAATGTTGAATGTATAGTTGTTTTGATTGAACGTGCACCCTCGACTTAGAAGATATTTCTATGTTTTTGCGTACTAGTGTGGTGCTGAAGGGATGAAAAAATTAGAGAAAAATAACTTTCCATACGCGTTACACCTTACATGTTAATCCATGGAGATTTATACAATCTAGGCCATGATGATATTTTATGCCAGTCTGTACTTGAACATGAGCATGAAGATATAATGGAGGAATCTCATACTAGAATTGTAGAAGGACATTATGCAGGAAATGCTACTGCATGCAAGATTTTGTTGGCTAGCCTTTGGTGGGAAACACTATATAAGGATTGTAAATAATATGCCAGGGCATGTGATCATTTTTAGTGCCTTGAGAAGCCTAGGCATAGGGATGAAATACCTTTGAGGCCTATAGTGAGTGCATAACCTTTTGAGAAATGGGAAATTGACTTTGTGGACCCTATTTCCCCCAGGCGTGTAGGGGGCCACACTATATTATTGCATGTACAAATTATCGACCCAATAGGTAGAAGTAACACCTACGAAGGATTACACGACACCTACAATAGTAAGGTTCTTATGGGAGAAAATTATTAGCATGTACGGATGTCCATTGAGCTTGAAAAGTGATAAGAGCACACACTTTATGAATGAGACTATCATAATATTATTGTTAGAGTTTATGGTGGTGCATCACAATACAACTCCCTATCATCCACATGCTAACAATACTACCTTGAGGATTTCAAAAATATATTAGGTCATACATTGATGAATATTTGTGATGTTGGAAGGAAAGAATGGGATGATAAAGTTTCTACTTTGTAATTTGGTAATACATGACAATTTATAAATGATTAAACAAGGCCAAACCCTTTCAATTAGTGTTTGACGTGAAGGCTATTTAACGGAGGAATTTATGTTATCCTCCCTACATATTTCATGAGTAGGAGGAATAGATGATGAACAAGAACTTGAAGAGCATATAGATAAATTGATGTAGTTAGATGAGAGGCATACCATCACATGTTGGATCCAAAAGATAGAAAAGGCTAGGTAGAAGGCATGACATGATAGGAACATTAAGAATAAGTAGTTTGAGGTTAGACATATGGTTATCGTTTATGACTCCAAGTTTATGCATCACCATGGGAAATTGAAGGCGCATTGGTTGGGACTGTATGTGGTGACATATATACTTGATTCAAGCACTTGTTAGTTACAGGTGTTAGATGGAACATGGTTACCCAGTTATTTCAATGGGAGTAGGTTGAAGACCTATTATAAATAAGTCTTCTTGGTGTTTGTAATAAGGTAGTGGTGCCATTTAGATTAGGTTTCCATTTAATTCATTTCTTTTATATGTGTTTCCTTTCATTGTTGCTATGCTTTTTCAATTTAGTTCAGTGTTTTTTGTAATAGGCACGCTTACATGCCCGTAGCTGACTACTATCTAGTGAATTCATGCATAGAGAACTACACATACTTTTAGTGTAGGGTGGAGTAGATACTTGATAAATGGGACAAGATTGAACACCTTACGGAAGATTGGTATGCATAGAAGAAATATGGTGCCGGTGTTTGAAGTAAAGGTGTGGATTAAGAAAAAAACTTTCTCATAGATGAAGACCACATATAGATGGATGGACACACAATGTAACATGAGGTAGGAAGAAACATGGGAAAATACTTGGTATTAGGTGAAAATTTTTATAATTCGGTGCATGAAGGTGTGCGAGAGGAGGTCTATGGCCGAGAAGTAGTGGGTGTGCTAGAAGGTTAAGAATGGGGTGCATAAAAATCAACATGGAAAATTTATTTGTGAAGCACAGAAAAAGGAGATAAACATAATTTAACACTAAGTACGGTGGTAGATGGGGAAAAATAAATGAGGGGAAATTTGCAAAATTTAAATAAGGAGGGGTTGCAATATCATTTTTACTCGACATTGTAAAGTGTTCCAGCAAGTTGAAGAGCAAGATGAAGATTGAGATGTGTAGGAAAGTGTGTGAAAGAGAGATTATAGACATCAAACTAGAGAGATTTGTGCACAAAATGTTTGGGAGCTCCATCGAGAGGGTGTTTGAGTGAAGAAAAGGCATGCGGGAGAAAATATGTGAGTTAGGGTTCGAGGAGAAGATAGGGAACATAAGTTGGAATTTGCATGGCTCAAATCTAGTGTAAGAACACATTTTTATCATCACAATGACACCTAAATGAGCACTTGGAGCAACCACAAGGGCGGAAGCAAAAAGAAGTGGAATTAGAGGTGGAGGATACCCCCAAAAGTAGATTTTCATAAATGAAGTATCTAGAAGGTGTCATAATGGGATTGGATTAGGAGTCGTATATCGAAGAAGCAAAGTAAGCAAATACAATCATTGTACTAAGGATAACAGGGATGAATTGGACAAACAATTGGTGGTAAAAATAGACTTGTGGACAGAAAATGACATGGTCATCTATGATGATGTAGGTCAGAAGTTGTTGGAGAGTGTTGGAGTCATGTAGTTGTATGAGCTGCCATACTTTGGGAAACCTAAGAAATTGTATCAATGGTTGATGTCCCATGTGTAAAAGGAATTATTCTATTTTTAGGGTGAAGAATGCAACTTAAAGTGCCCCGATTGGTCGATTAACGGGAGGTTTAGAAGCTTGGGAACTAAGATTAGTAGTGACCTCACTAATGATGAGGGCGTAGAAGCTACAAGTATTTCACTGGATTATACGAAGGGAGGGTGCACAATGGATATTGTCAAGTTAGAAAATTACCTTGTGATTAAGGAAACCATGTACCTCCTCACAAAATTGAATAATCAAGAACGTTGGAGCCAGGTGAATAGGATATGGTTCCATATTGCTAAGAAAATGACAGAGGGAGTGGTGTACACTTTTTCTTCTTTCATTACTCAAACCATTATTGAAGAAGCGAACCATGGAGATAAGATAAGTTCTAGTGTAATTTTATTGTCTCTTGTGTTTATGGAAATTGGGGTGCTGATGGGCCAAAGGAGAATATTTGGTAGTTCCTGAAGAGAAAAAAATCCCTTGCAGAAAGTTTTACAAAATACACATGTGATGGATCTGTGAGTGGAGCTTAAAAACAAAGGATGGAACTCTAGTATAAGTGCTTGTGCGAAGCCTTTGAACATGAATGGAGAATACCCAAGGACCTTCCTTTGGTATTGGATAAGTAGTCCTAGTTCACACATTATCAACATTTTTGTATAGGAAGATTTGGAATGAAGGACGGATAGTTGAGCCCTTGGTGCAAGCTCCCATATGCTTGCACTGCGCGTTACTTCTAGGACTCGGTGTACATGTTTTCTAACATGTGCAAATTGGTTTTTGATGAAGATAAGGTAGAATATGATTATCATACACTATAGAAGACATATGTATACCCTGGTACATCTGCTTACATAGAAAATATGATCTCGAATGATATAAGTATTAATTCAATGATTTTGGTAGTTGGGAAACTTGGCACGACTAAGGTATACATCTACCTTAATCCAAAATTGGAAAAGGAAGATACATTAAAAATGAGTTCACGCTTCCTAAAATTCCTAAAGGAAAGCATACAGTAGGAAAATTATAGGATGAAGATCCTAAGCGCCACACACATATGAAGAAGAGGAGGAAGAGATAAATGAAGAAAATGGTGGTTTGGACCATGGCTTGCAGAGGAAGAAAATAGTTAGAGTAAAGATAACATATGAGAAAAATCCTCCCACGTAGAAAGAATAGGAAGTAGGAGAGGAAACATGTGTTGAGGAGAAAGGGGTGGATGTTGGAGGTGCTTTGAGGAGTAACAATTCAGGAGGGTACTAAGAAGAACAAAGACCCTAAACATAAGTGTGAGCATAGGCCCTTCCTAACTCAAGAATCCTAAGACATCTACCACCAAGCCTGTGTAAGAAAAGAAGAAAGGATATAAGTATATACCAAGACATGGAAAGGAGGAGGATTCGGATGAAAGTGCACACGAAAAAAAACATCCCATCATTGAGTTAGATGCGAAGATCCTTAGGAGGAAGAGGTGAGACATGATACAAAAATCTTTGAGGAGTGTGAAGATGTGGGTGGAGATGAAGAGAAGGATAAGGGTAGACCTTCTGGTGAGCCCACAAATTAATAAATAGGTGTTGTATGGGAAGGCCTGACTTTGGATGAAGGGGTGCACATTCCTAAAGGAATGCGGTCAAGGAGAGATAAGCGGAAGATGTATAAAACTCCCAATAATTGGGTATATTAATGATACCACAAAGATCATTCACACTAGGTTTTAAAGCACTTTGGAGCTTGAGGATCTTTATGGATGGGAGCTGATGGACCTGGAGTGGTTAACTTTCACACCATAAAGTAACTCTCTTAGAGCATGCAAAATCATATTGATGATCCTGAGTTTGATGTAAAAGAAGATGCATGTGTTAAGAGGAAAATGAAGAAGAAATCCCAAGCCACACACTAGACCATTAGGCCCATAGAGTTTATTGATGAGTAGGTGAGTAATGCATTGAAAAAAATGGCATCGAGAGGTAGTGCGTAGGAACATAGATAAGTCAGCCACATAAAGAAAGCTGTTGGAGGAGAATAAAAGCCTTAAAGAACAAGAGGGATGGATATCCGAGGGGGTGGAAGAAGGATAAAGAGAAACAAAAGAACATTCTAGATTTTACGACTGACGAGTTGGGGAAGGAGATTATTGATGTGCATCTAGATGTTGATGAATAGAATGAAAAGACCTAACAATCCTCTCTGCACGTATTGCAAGATTTTGTCAATCTATTGATTAAGAAGTAGTTGGGTGTGCCACGAGAAGCCACATAGACAATTGAATAGAAAAAGAAATATATTACAACACAGACGGAAAGAGCCAGGGCTACAATAGCACGCCGAATAGTTGGGTATAAATATCTTCTCCGAACAATGAAGGATGAAATGAAGAAGGAAGTTTCGATGTTGAATTTGTGTGTAAACCTAGAGCTAATTATTAAGAAAAGAAATTTGGTTGAGAAGAATGAAGCCCTTTCTACGAAGAAGAATGAGACTCTTGGGCGTGAGGAGAGGCTGATGTTACTAGTAGAAAATCACGATGCACTCACATAAGCCTAGGACCCTCATAAAGAAAATATAAAGGAAATTGGGAAACTTATAGCCCGATGTATGGATGTAATGGATGGGATGGTTTCTAGTTTAGCAAATGTCCTTAGGGTGCTACAGAATGAGGGAGAAAATATGACCTTGGATGAGATGGATGGAGTACTTGCATGGACATCCCTGAAAAGAAAAAGAAGGTGCTTAATGACTGGAATGAGTTAGAGGTGAAAATCAAGAATGAATACCTTGAGTTGCTTCTTCCTTTAGAGGAATAGAACACCTAGACTCTTTTTGGTATATTTTCATTCATTGTGTACAATCATTATTATTTATTCTTGGAGAGACAAGGCATGATTACCAATTTCAGGGGTGGAAATGAAGCTAGTGTGGGGTAATGTTGATTGGAAAAAATATTTCCTAAGTGTTAGAAGCACTTAAGGATGGGGTGCACAACAAGGGGACGCATAGGTATGTGTGGAATTTTAGAAAAAGAAGGGCATGTTGGGAAAGTTAGAGTTCAAGACTTAGCCATTTTGCATGTTACGGGCTAAGAATAGGATTGAGTGCAGAGCATGCATTAGATAAGAACAAGAATAATTGTGGACAAAGCAATAGCTATTTTTGGAACAAGTGGAAGATCAAGTGTCATGTGAAGTTTGAGCTAATAATAGGATTAGATCTAGATTTAATTATAGATAATCTATTATTAGGCGAAAGCTTGCATTCTTCCTTAGTTGATTTTGTAGTGGCGCATGGGTGATCTTTACATGTAGCCTATTTTATAAGTGCATGGGTAGTGAAGGGAAATTCCCCACCCCTATGTATATGTATTGATTTGCATAGTTTAGAGAACTGCTAGATTGTTATAGAGTTATCTTCTTTGGTACGATTTTGTGCACATGACTTTGTGATGGTAGTTGTAATGTATTAAGCTATTGTGTTTTGATGGATTAATATAATGGATCGTTGTCGATGGATATTAATTATTGATGTCTCTATTATTGACTATTGCACGGTAAATCTGATCCTGATCCTTGTTTGATTCATTATGCACTATGATTGTAAGCTGATTCTTGTTATGGTTTACCTTTAATTACTTGTTATGGACATGGAATAATTGTATGATCCATGTTAACATCTTGACAAAGGTGGTATAAAAAAAGGGACCTGATACCTTTGCGTGCTTCGGGTGAGCGCTCATATCTTTCTAAGTGATGTGCCAACGCGTATAGGGTTTGAGAAATAAAAATATACTACAATTAATTAAAAATAATCATACCAATGATACTTTAATAAAGTGGAATGAGTGCACTTATCTCATGGTATACTTAGAATGATGATTACATTTACATTTTTATTATTACATCCTTGTTGCATGTTGATTTTTATGATGTTGTGGATGTTGTTTCTACAAGTGTATGTGGAATTTTTATTGTAGGCTCCTTACTTAAATATGATTATTTTGGAGAGGGAATGTTGACCTATTATGGTACTGTTTATCTCAATCACCACTCACACGTGTAGATTGTTCCTTATTTTTCTTCATGTAATCATGAGTTCCACCAAAATTGGAAAAAAAGTAAAGATTTGTTGAATGCTATTGCAAGTGGAACATTTAGTCTTTGCATTATCTCCCTGTGTCAGAGACTATGCACTTCTTGCACATATACACAAAATCCTATAAAACATAAATTCTAAGAAAACAAAATATGTTAGCTGAGTGTTGTTGATCACCAAGAGGGTTGATCACATCACTTTTATTCTTCCTTGGGATATTCATCAAGCTGAGCATACCAAGCCTAGTGAAATATCTCAATCCTCTAAAATCTCAGAAGATGAACCAATAGGATCAACTTCTAATCTTAACTCTGATGTCCTCATCTCCATCCTATTTTGACTTCCTCTAAACTACTGTATGAAGGTGATTTTATCAGTTGGCTTCTGTCTACAACCTTAACCTATGGAAATTGACCAATAGTTTAAACCTCACAAGATCTATGGTTGTTATTTTTATAGATCCATTGGGAAATATTTTCTCAATCTCATATGAACTGAGCCACCTTTTCACGAGTTTTCCCATGTTTTAGACTTTGAGTCAAAAAAATGGCCCGATCACCTTCTTCAAATTTCCTTCTTTTGATGAACATGTCATGCCATTTGATCCTTTGTTTCTATACTACCTCTGTATTATGCACAACTTGTCTCCTCATTTCATCCAACTCATTGAGTTGGAGAATCCTCTACCTTTGAGCTTCAGAAAAATCTATTCCTAGTTCAAGTGCAGTCCTTAGTGTCTTGTGCTCAAATTCAATAGGGAGAACAATAGTCTTACCATACAAAATCTCAAATGGTGTGAATCTTGTTGTTGTCTTCCATGTTGTGTTGAATTCCCAAACTTCCTCTGGAATTCTATCTTCCCAATCTCTCTGTGGAGTGCAATAGTTTTGTCAATATGGCTTCTATTTCCCTATTTGTTACCTCAACCTAGTCATTGGATTGGTGGTGATAAGGTGTAGACTTCCTATTTATGATTTCATACTCCTTATCTAGACTAGAAATAACTTTAGCAGTAAAGTATATGCCTTGATATGTAACAATTTCTCTTAGTACTCCATACCTTGTGAAGATGTGGTCATATAATAGTTTGGCAAATTTTTCACTCTTATGATTTGGAAATGCTTTCACTTCTATCCATTTAGTGAGGTAATTTGTGCACACCAAGATGTATTCCTTCCATTGAGATTTATGATCTATAAGACCAATGAAGTATAAACCCCAATTTTTAAATGACTGCAATACTAACTGAGGCTATAATGGCATCTCATTTTACCTAGTAGGCTTACCCATTCTTTGACATCTATCACACCTCCTAGAATTTAATGACATATCCTTATACAGTGTTGGCTAGTAATAACTTGTTGTTAACACATTTTGTGTTGTTCTTTTTGTAGCAAAGTGTCCACATGGTTTACTGTGGTACACTATGAGGACATCATATATTTCCTCATCATCTATGCATCTTCTCATAACATTATCCTACCTTGTGTGAAATACAAATCCATCTATCTAAGAAAAATTCACACTTTTCTCAACTATGTATTTCTTTTACAATATAAATAGTGTGGAGGTGTCTTACCTGAGACCAAATAATTGGCTATATCAGCATACCAAGGTGTTTTAGTGGAAATGCAAAACAAGTGCTCATCTGGGAAAGAGTCATCCACTGCCTATTCTTCATTATTAGTCTCCATTCTTGAAATAAATTCTTCTACAACATTGTCCTTACAAATTTTATCCATAATATTAACATCAAAATCTTGCAAGAGTAGCAACCATCTAATTATCTTGTTACTTAAAATTGGTTTATTGATCAAGAATTTAATTTTAGCATGGTCAATGTAAATAAATACTAGGTAACTTGTGATGTAGTGCCTAAACTTATTAATAGCATACATAACTACCAAGAACTCTTTCTCTGTGACTATATAGTTAAGTTCAACATGTTACAAGTTCTTGCTTACATAATAAATTACATAGTTTAGGAATCCATCCTTTTGTCCCAAAACAAATCCAATGACATGGTATGATGCATTAATATGGATGTGAAATGGAAAGTTCAATTAAATTCCTCTTAACATAGGTGCAGTGGTCAAAATTTGCTTCAAATTTTGGAATGCGGTCTCACATTTTTCAGTCCACTCAAAGGCAACATCCTTTCCTAGTAGTACAAATAATGGTGTTGTAATCTTACTAAAATCATGTATAAATATTCTATAATAACCAACATGGCCTAGGTAGCTCCTCACATCCTTCTGTTTCTTTGATGTTGGTAGATTTATAATTAAAGATACCTATTATCCATATTTTCACCCCCTTGCAAGATGGATTAACCTGAAGGTCTGGGAATTGATAGTTAATGGGATCATTTTGCTAGCTCGCCATAGAAAGGGTTTGGAGCCACATCTTCTTAATGCACGTCAACCACATGTCATCCATCTTCTCCTTGTCACATGTGAACCAATTCCTCCCTAATGTGCATTAATACCTTTCTTGTTGCACGTCGTCAACCCCTTCCTCCTTGACACATGTCAATGCCTTTCTTGACATGTGTTAAGCGCTTCCTCCGTGGCATATATAAATGTCTTTCTTAACGTGCATCAACCGCTTCCTCCCTAACACCTATTAATGCCTTCCTAACACATGAAAACACCTTTATTGATGTGCATCAACCTGTGACCTCCCGATGCATGTCAAATTATTTCTTGACACGGATCAACCATGTCCTCCCGATGTGCATCAATGCCTTTCGTGATGTGTGTTAACCACATCATCACTAACAGCGTCGGCTATTTCTTCTTGATGTGTGTCACCACTTTCCTCTTATCATGTGATAATGTACTTTTCCATCACATGAAAAGCGCCCTCTTTTTTACATGTCGTTCTACCTTCCCCATTGCCACCACCTTCTTGTCGCATGTCAGTGTCACTTCCTGTCACGTGTCAATCACCTTTTGCTAATGTGCATCAGCATCCCCTCACTATCACATTACATTATTTCTTCTTGTCATGCGACAAGTCATTCCATCATCAATGGTGAATCTTCCCATTCTATCGGCGTCGGATGGTGGTTCTGTCGGGTGATAACAAGGAGTTTCAGATATGACCAAGCATTAATAGCACCGTATAGGGTAGCTCAATAATAAGATTAATGAGGTATGACACCCATGTTTTTTGTGTAAGAAAAATACGATTGGAAAGTGAACGGTATGGTTGTCCATACCTTTGTACATATAATTCATGAGGTCTATCGGTAGGTGAGACAATTTTTTTTATATAATGCATTCGACCCCCTCATTTGGAAGGGGAGATATTTTAGAATGTAAAAGAACTCTGCCAAAATTGTTCTAGCACTTTTATGAGCTGCAGGCCTTGAATTTATGGATTTTTTGAAGTATTTTTACCTTGTGCCTATATTGTAATGGATTGTGCATCATTTTAAGCAATAAAATTGGTGTTTTGTGGCTTTTATTTCCCTAGCTTGAGTTTTATTGCATTATTTTCCTTTCATTACATTTTCAGGTATATTGTGCATGTTATATTCTTTTGCAAGATCTAAATTCATTGTGCTCCATGAAATTGGAGGTTTGAATGTGTTCTTTGGACTGTGGCACTTTGTCTTCCCTCTTCTACCTCATTTCCTTCCATTTTCACTCACTAAGAATATCTCCACCCCCTTTTCTTGGTGCTATCACCTCCCTTAGTTTAGGAATTTTATCTTATGCATCTCTTTCTTCCTTGGTCCCTTGGAAATTATAGGTTAGTGTTAGAATAGTTGCATTTCCCTTTCTAGGAGTAGTTTTAGCATTAGAATAGGTAGAGGAACCAACCTTCTCTAGAGGTTTGTCTCATTTGTGAGGGTCCCACACCTTGAGACAATCCCATGTTAGTCAAGAGTAGGGTTTTGTAATGTGTAAATCCTAGGGTGCTACTTTTTCGACATAACAATTTTGGCACACCCACTAGGAAAGACATCAATATTTCATTTTTTAATCAAGATTGGGTGTGTGTCTTGGTGAATTTATAGCATTTAGAGGCTTTGCAACAACACATATAGCAACTCCATCATTCAAATCTAGTGGTTTTAGTAGCCCAAGTTTATCAAGTTCATGAGAAGAGTGCAAACCTAGTCTAGAGAAAGAGAAGAATGTATCTTTGAATACTTATAGTTATCTCCAGAAGAGGAAGGAGAGGAAGAAGAGTAAAAAGGTCTCCATCTCCACCAAATAGAACATTATCCACACCTCCACTTGGTAGACCCTTTCTTCAATCGACTAGGGTTCTTAGGCCACTCAAGAATGGCTCATCAACAACCACCAAATCAGCCACCTCCAAACCCCTATGAAAATTTCACGGGTAGCAATCCACTTGCCCTTAATGCAAAAAATATGGTCCCAATATTAGAATTAAAGAATCTCCCATACTTCATAAGAGAAAATCACAGAACTCCCATCGACCACATTCAAGACATTGTAAATGTTTGTGCCATACATAAGATTACTGAGATGGTTTTTGTGGTCAAGTTGTTGGCTTCAATTTCAAAGGAAAATCATTGTAGTGGTTCAAAGGATTAGGAGTAGAATCAATTCAGAATTGGGATCAATTTTGCACAACTCGTGTCCAGTTTGGGTAAAGGTCTGAAAATGTATCCCTTTTGGAGCAGATGAATACAATAAAAAGGGCACTAGTTGAGAAAATGACAGAATTCAATTCCAGATTCCAAAGAACATGGGAGAGGATCCCAATTATGGTCAGACCAACAACTAAAGTTGCATTTCTCTAGTTTTTTAAAGCTCTAAATTTTGATACAATCTATGGGAGGAATAACCATACCAAATGCCTATGCCATAACCATTAGAGTTGAGAATTTCCTAATTTAAGCTAGTAAACTTGCACCTAGGAAACATATGACTCTCTATCTAGATATGGGGAATCGTAATCCTAAACAAACACCTATAATAGCCCCCATCTCTACTCATAGAAATCAAAGTTCATATGAAGCTTCCACTTCTTCTTCTAGCCCTTCAAATTAATTGTAGGAAGTTATGAAATAATTGTAAAACTTAGGAAACGAGTTGGTAATTCTTAAGAGGTAACAAGACCAAAACTCTAGACCTTATCAGCCTCAGTTACAACCCAATAAACCTCCATATCATCCAAACAATACACCTATTCAAGCTGCTAACTAGAACCAAGGACAACCCCAAGCTATTAATCAATTCCAAGCATATAACCCTAATGCAATTTTAACATCTAGGGCCTTATTTCTAACTCAAAACAACATAACACAAGAATATGAATGGTGTTTCCTATGCAGCTAACTACACAATCAAGAAACATGCTTCAATGGTTCTTTAAATCAAACATTGATGGTGACTATGGTGGGTGTTCCTTAAGAACCAAACCAAGAAGAAAGTTAGCAACATGTAGCTAATCAAGAAACACCTCCAAACGAGACAACACTTGTGAATTGGTAAGCTGAGGATTTTTGTGGAATAAATCAGTCCCCTTCTCAAAGTGTGGCAGCCAACACAAGGTCTAAGAAGAGGAATATAGAGGAAGGGAAGTCATATAATATAATTACTTCTCAGCCTTCTATCACACTTCAGGTATTAGCAATCCAAGTGCAGCCCCAAATGTTCAAAATCAGCCCAAACTACCTTCTAAGCCAACTCGGTATCGATTTCATAGCCCATGTGCAGAGAAATTCGTTTAGGGTAAGGGAAGTAGAAGGATAATCCATATAGTTTTAACATTATTGAGTAAATGAAGAAGACAAATGTAAGCATTTATATTGGGAATGATAGCAAATTCTAGGCCAACAGGATTTGTTACAAACAACCATGACAAATTGGCCAAGATCAAAAAAGTTGTCCAAGAATCAAGAGAAGGTGCTCACTAATGCAGCTCCAAAAGGAGTTCATGGAGGTCAGAAAGGTAAAAACATGAAGCCTCCTCCATTCTATATATATTTGATTATTGGGAACAACCTTGTACACAATTGTATGATTGACTCAGGGGCTAGCAGTTCGGTAATGCTGAAATAGATTGCAGATCAGTTGGGCTTGAAATACGACCTAGTTTCCAAAGGAGTGGTACAATTACATGGGATAGCAGTGAGACTATTGGGATCATAAAATGTTTAAAAATCACATTACATAAATGTCCTAATGTCATAGTTCAACAAGATATATTAGTGATTTACTTGCCACCACTCTCTCTAGTGTCTTTGTCAAGAGACTTCACCTCCAAAATTGAAGGCTACTTATATGCTGATTGGTCACATATGCTCTTCAGATAAAGGTATGGAGCTAAGGCTACAATCTGGTCTAAACATATTTCAAATTTACATATTGAGCCTCATATACCAAGCCTAATAAATCCAAATTGCTCTGCCTTTGATCAAGAGGATTTCCCAAACAATCAGGAAGTAGATACCAAAGTTGGGGTTATCCCGGATTTAACTCTTGATGAGTGGGCTAAAAAAACATGGCTATGATCCTTAGAAGGAAATAGAAGAGGATGAGTTGGGATTTTATTGTTTGTATGAGGAAAACACACCTCTTCCTAGCCTCACCAAACCAGATGATAAGGGTGATAATGAAGTATGACAACTATTCTTTAATGACTAAAGGAGTAGGAAAAGTGTTGGATGAAGAGAAATGATTTTGTCACCACAAGTTATGAAGTACTACTCATCTTTCCATTTTCAATTTTCTTTTTCAAGAAATACAAAAAACTTATAAAGATTTGATACATGGATTGAATTAGGCAAGAAAGAGGGGTATACAAAACTTGCAAGTATTTGGGGATAGTGAGTTAATTTTCAACTAGGTTAGGGGAAAACATGCTGCTAAGAATGATCTTCTCAAATCCTACAAGCATTAGGTATGGGATCAAATTGATGATTTTGGAGTGTTCAATATTCAAGCCATACTAAGGAAGAAGAATGAGGCTGTGGACAAGGCTTGCGGAAATTGGAGCAACATTTGATGTGGTGGATAGTATTAAAAGAGATAAAGCGCAACCACATATTCATGTAATTATGAGGCTAGTTGTACTAGACAATAACATGAGCTGGCAGGTATTTGAGAATGATCAACAAATCATTAATTTCTTATAGGAGGAGGTTGAGTTATCGGTTAAAAATTAGGAGAAATTAGAGCAGCAGTATGGGGATCAAGTGGTACAACTGTAGAAAAACAAATTGCCAAAGGGTTTAGTGACTCTAGAGTCGGTATTCAATCCTAATGATTAGTTTTGGAAGGAAAAGGAAAATATTCAGGTCAAAGAAGAAGATTCAGTGGCTAATTTCAGTTGGAGAAGGAAAAACACTTCAAATTGGAAAGGTAAGCACTGATCAAGAAAAATATGAATTTATAAAACTTTTCCAAGAATTTCTAAATGTATTTGCTTAGAGATATGAGGATTTGAAAGGATTTAATCCTAAGTTGACACAACACATAATTAAACCAGATTCAGGAGCTAAACCCATCAAGAAAAAGAAAATACTGATAAACCCTCACATTGAGCCTCTCATGAAGAAGGAACTAAACAAGCTCATAGAGGAAAACATCATCTTCTTGATCAAGCACTCTTTATGGGTAGTGAATCTGGTGCTTTGGTTAGGAAGAAAAATGGGGAAATCAGGTTATGTGTGGATTTCGAGACTTAAATAGGGCCTCTCTCAAAGACCACTATCCACTTCCTTCCATGGAGAAAATCTTGCAAGTAGTAGTTGGATTATAAAGGTTTTCACTTTTAGATGGCTACTCGGGATACAATCAAATCATGGTGAAAGAGGAAGACCAATTCAAGATAAACCTCACTGTGACATGGGGCACTTATGCCTATAGAGAAATGCCATTTGGACAATCAAATGCTAGAGAAACATTTTAGTGAGCTATGGATATGGCGTTTAAGGGTTTAATCAATAAAATAGTTCTCATGTACCTAGATGAAATTATTGTATTCTCCAAAAACACAGAAAGTCACGTCTTCCACCTTAAGGAAGTGTTCCAAATATGTAGGAGATTTGGAGTGTCTTGGAATCCAAAAAAGTGTATATTCTTAGCTTATGAAGGAAAGATCATAGGTCACATCGTGTCTAAGGAAGGGTTGGCAATTGATCCAGAAAGGGTAGAATCCATTTGATCATTGTCATTGCCAAGTCATAGGAATGCTCTCCAAATATTAATTTTGTTAGGATATTTGTTCCTAACTTTTCCCATCTTGTTAAGCCACTCACACTAATGTTGAAAAAGAACATGGTTTTCAAATGGACTGCTAGAGGAAAAGAAATATTTGAAGCTATAAAGCAGGCCATTACATGAGGCTCTAACAATCATAAATCCATATTTCTTGAGGGAATTTGTCTTATACACTTTTGGAAACATGAATGCAATATCTACCATACTAGTACAACCAAATCAAGAAGGACTGGAGTAGCCTATCGCATTCTTCAGCCAAAGCCTTCAATATTATGAGGTGAGATATTCATTCATTGAGAAGCATGTCCTTGCTTTGTGATTAAAATTTTAAAGAAATTGGACATCTAGTGTCAAACAATGAATTCATCTATTAGTTTTAAATGCTAGTGTAAAATATTTTCTTTTGAATAAGAACCTTAATGAAAAGAGAGTTAGCTAACCGAGATCATGGAGTATGATATTGATATAAATTTGATCAAATTAGTTAGGGGGGAAGGGTTGTGTGAGCAACTAGATTCTAACCAACATGCTGAATCAAGAGAGGAGGAAGAAGTTGTTATGGTGTTGCAAGATAATCAAGAACATAATGCAGGTGGTATACCCATACCCTGTTGGACTTAGGATATTGTATATTTTCTTCAAATGGGTCAAAGTCCTTAGAGATTGAGTAAGTCCAAAAGGAGGTATTTCATAATTCATTACATCCCATACATGCTTATAGATAATATTTTGGTCAAAAGGGATGTGAATGGTGTCCTCCTAAGGTGCATCAAGAAAAATTAGATAGAGAGGGTATTACATGAGTTTCATGATGGAGAGGTAGGTGGTAATTTTTCACCAAGAGCAACAAATATTAGAATCATGAGGGTTGGCTATTACTGGCCTAATCATTTCAATGATTTCTACTCATGGATCAAGAAATGCAAGAAGTGTGCCTTATTCACAGGTAAAGAGAAGTTAGCATCCCTCCCACTCCATCCTATCTTAGTTAAACAACCTTTCATGCAATGGGGATGTATTTTATTGGGGTGATCAATCCAAGTTCTAGCCTAGGTCATAAATGGATTCTTATAGTGTAGATTACTTCACTAAGTGGACATGAAGCCATTGCACTTAAAGAGGAAAATGAAGATACCATTAAATATTTCTACGAAGGTATTGCAATAAGATTCGAGTGTTCCTTCCACTATAATATCGAGATAATTCCTTATCTTTCATTAGAGAAATGATATCTAATTGGGCTGTTAGAAATGGTGTCTATTTGAACACTTCTTCTAATTAATACCCCCAGGGTAACGGGAAAGTAGAGTCCATGAACAAAAATATTCTCAAGATCCTAAGAAGAACCCTCAATGAAAATCAGAGGAATTAGCATACCAAATTGAAATCAACCTTGTGGGCTAATATAATCACTCCCAAGAAGTCAACTGGTTATTCCCCTTTCAAATTGGTTTATGGAAGGGAAGCAAGGCTACCAATATCCCTTGAATTACCAGCCTTGGAGCTTATCAAGCAACTAGAGTTGTTTGAAGTTCCAGCTATGGAAGTCAGGTATGTAGAACTCATGGAGCTAGAAGAGCTAAGGAACTAGGCCATGAAAATAATGGAGAAGGACCAAGCTCAAATCAAGATGAGCTTTGACAGAAAATCCAAAAAAAGAACTTTCCAAGGAAGGAGACTTAGTTTTGAAATGGGATGCAAATAGAGCCAAACCAGGAAGGCACTCCAAGTTTGATGTAATATGGAGTGGCCCTTACTTGGTCAATGGGATCTACTTAAAGCATTGTTGTTAAGGATGGGAGTATCTTTCTTGTACATATTAACTTATAGTTTGTAATTCCTCTAAGTTCTTGCAACACATTGTTTTGTTGTAGTTAGGTTTTCTTTCAAATAAGTGCTTGTGCACTCTCTACATGTTCCATTTGGGATATGTATGATTTTTTTATTTGTACATAGTTGTGCTTTGTTTCTATTGCACTTTCTAGTTTCAGGAAAGGTCTGGTGATGAAATAATGTCCCAACAATGTTTCGAGAGGTTTAAGAGGTTTCAGGCATCAGACCTAGTTTCAACAATCGAATGACTCCATGCCCAATAGATGAAAAATCACTAGTCTTTCAGATCTAGCAAGAAGATCACCCCACAAGTCACCAAATTATTATCCATATTTTCACCACCCTGTAAGATGGATTAACTTGAAGGTCTGGGAATTGATAGTTAATGGGAGTAGTTTAGAGGGAACTACGGCGAGGGTATAGAGTCACATCTTATTGATGAACATCAACCACATGTTAGTGATATTCCCCTTTTCATGCATCAACCACTTCCTCCTAACACATGTCAATGTATTTATTTTTGTGAGTCAACCACTTCCTCCCTAACACACATCAACTCCTTAATGCATTTCAACCACTTCCTCCCCGATGCGCATCAATGCCTTACCCGATGCACATCAACACCTTTGTTGATGCGCGTTAACCATATCCTTCCCTGATATATTTCAACACCTTTCTTGACATGCATCAACTACATATTCCCGACATGTGTCAATTCCTTTCTTGATGCACGTCAATTCATTTCTTGATGCGTGTCAACCGTGTCCTCCATGACATCGTCATCTATTTGTTTGTGACATGAGTCACTAATTTCCTCTTGTCATGTGACAATGTACTTTTTTTTTTGCGTGAAAACTCCACTCTTTTTGCATGTCGTTCTACCTTCCCCATCGCCCCCAATTTCTTATTGCACATTAGTGTCACTTCCTATTATATGTGTCAATCACCTTTTCTTTGACACACATCCACCTCCCCTTGCTATCGCAAGACATCAGTTCTTCTTTTTGTGAGACAAGTCATTCCCTCATCAGTGATAACTCTTTCCATTCTTTCAGTGTCAACTAGTGGTTCCTATCGGGTGACAACAAGGAGTTTCAAATACGAACAGACATTAATGGCACCATACAGGGTGCTCAACAACCGAATTAATGAGGTATGGCACCCATGTTCACCATGTGATAAAACTACCATTGGAAAGTGAACCAGTATGGTTGTCCATACCTTTGTACATTCAATTAATGAGGGATGTTGGTAGGTGAGACAAATTTGCTATATAATGCATTCAACCCCCTCATTTAGAAGGGGAGACATTCTGGAATGTAAAGGAACTCTACAAAAAAATTTCCAACACTTTTGTGAGTTGTAGGCCTTGAATTTATGAATTTTGTGAAGGATTATTTCCTTGTGCCTATATTGTAATGGATTGTGCATCATTTTAAGCAATAAAATTGGTGTTTTTGGCTTTTATTACCCTAGCTTGAGTTGTATTGCATAATTCCTTTCATTGCATTTCTAGGTATATTGTGCATGTTATATTCTTTTGCAGGATCTAAATTTGTTGTGTTCCATGAAATTGAAGGTTTGAATGTTTTCTTTAGAAGTGTGGCACTTTTCCTTCCCTCTTTTGCTTCATTTCCTTCCATTTTCACTCACTAAGAATATCTCCACTTCCTTTTCTTGGTGTTATCACCTCCCTTAGTTTGGGATTTTTATCTTATGCATCTCTTTCTTCCCTAGTCCCTTTGAAATTTTAAGATAGTGTTAGAATAATTGCATTTCCCTTTCTAGGAGTATTTTTAGCATTATAATAGGTAGAGGAACCAACCTTCTCTAGAGTTTTTCTCATTTGCGAGGGTCCCACACCTTGAGGCAACCCCATATTAGTCAAGAGTAGGGTTTTGTAATGTGTAAATTCAAGGGTGCTACTTTTCCAACAAAACAATACCTTTGTTGGATCAACCTGAATTCCATTAGATGATAGATAGTACCCCATGACTATTCCATCAGACATCATCATGTAGTGTTTTTCATTACTTAAGGAAAAATTATGTTCTTTGCATCTCTTCAATAATTAGTCTAGATTCTGCATGGCTTCATGAAAATTACTGCCATGTATCTTGTAAAATCATCCATATATACCTCCATATAATCATTTTTTAGATATGAAAAGATGCTCAAAACTTCCCTCTGGAATGTAGTAGGTGCATTGTAAAAATCAAAAGGAAGAACAAAATATGAAAACGTTCCCCATGGGCACATGAATGTGGTTTTGTCCTTGTCCTTTGGTGCAATGAATTTGATTATAGCCACTATATCCAACAAGAAAAGAAAAATATTTCTTACCACCCGGTGTGTCAAGAACTCGATTAATGAAAAGGAGTGGAAAATTATCCTTCTTTGTTGCTGCATTCATCTCTCTATAATCTATGTAAATCCTTCATTTTCCATTCTTCTTGGGTACAACGATAAGGGGTGACACCCATTGAGTGTCCGAAATTGGATACATGAATCCAATGTCCAATATTTTTTTAATTCTTCTTTCACGATGTCTCTTATTGCTTGGTTCATTCTTCTTTGTGGCTGCCTTATTGGCTTACATATGTCTTTGATATATATCTTATGTGTATAGAGCTTAGGTGGATCCCATGCATATCACCTTAGAACCATCCAAATGTTGTTTTATGTTTTTACGAAGAGCAATCAACAACCGCTGCTCTTGCTGCATGCTCAATATTTTGTTAACATTACGTGGCTTTCCCGGAGGGATTTCAACTTGATTAGAGAGATCAATCATGGCACATACATTGTTGCTTACAAAATTTAGTATGTAATCATATGGGAGAAGTTGGTGAAGGATACAATTATTACCTAGAACGTTTATAGTGCTTTGTTGCGGTAGAATTTGGTTCACAGGAAAGCTTAGGCAATGTAATATTCTATCTACTTCTTCACTCCTTCTATAGTTGTTTTACATAACGTTGGAAAGAACAAAACATTATTCTTATCCTTTAATTGTGTATGAATTCTCTAGCATCATGATTTGCTGCATAGAGCTTTGGTCTTCTTCTGGCTCCTCAACCCAAATGGTTTGATCTTCTTCATTTAACATTTAGGCATGAGGATAAAACATGAGATTTTTAGTACCAATTCCATTAGAAATAATTATATTACCATATTTGCATCCTATGAATGCATCATAAATGTCCAACCATGCTCAACCAAGGATGAGAGGATATCTTTCTAAGCTTTCTTTTAGCTGAAGAACAATAAAATCAACTGGGGTATTCCCAAGAGTCTACCACTACCACTACATATTTAAGGACTCCTTCAAGTTTCACCGTTGATCTATCTGCAAGTTGCAAGACTGTGGTTATTGGTCTTAGTCCTTCTAACTTCAAATCATCCATGATTTTATTTTTCATGACATTAATTTCTACCCCCAAGTCAATTAGAGTATTTTTTATTATTGTGTCATTAATTGTAACATTTACCAAAGGACTTCTGGATCTATGTACTTGGGAAAGATTGAATTTCCAAGCATAATATCAGCTAGTTGTCCAATAACTTGTACAGTAGATGGATCCTTTCTTCCTTCCCTGGTTTCTTTATACATAGGTCCTTAACCAACTTGTTATAAATTGGCACATCCTTAATGGATTGAATCAATGGAATTTTGACACAAATATCCTTTAGCTGGTTGAAAAAATTAGAATCAGATTCTGATTTGAGGTCAGTATTATTTTCTTGTAATCTTTCAGAAATGGCAGCTCATTAGCCTCGTGATTTATCCTTGTTGGAATTCTACTCAGTTGCTTTATGGATTTGCTTACAATGTCTTCTCGATTTTACTTGTGGATCACTCTGTAGTGTCTCGTGATTCATCCGAAATCTATGTAATAAGCAGGACCAATTAGTGGAGGAAGTGATCTTCTTGAGTAGAGGTGGATATTGTTGACATCAACTGAATAGGTAGGGTATTGAGCTGGTTTAGTGGTGTAGGTGGCTCAAAAATTTATTATTGGGGTTAAGCTGTTAGTTTAGATGGTAGCTGAGTTTCCTTCGGTTAAGAGTTTTCTTGGGGTTTGGCATTAGAGATTGTTGTTGAGGGTAAGGAGGTTGATTGTAGGATTGTTGGTAATTAGGAGGTGGGTTATTCCACTACTTCCCTCCTCTCTAAGGATTCTTCCATGATTGAGGGGGTTGTTGCCACTACTATTGGCCTTGAAATTGAGGTTTCCATTGTTGTTGATATTGGTTAGGATATGGATCCCAACCTTTCTATTGATTATCCCAAGGTGGGGGTGACATATATTAATTATTAAACTAATTTTGAAATTCTTGCATAGGGTCTTGTGACATACCTCCTTGTCTTGGACGGCCATGGTTTTCTTTGAGAAACATAGAACACTTTTCCATCCTTTGTTTATATCATCCTGAATTTAGGTGGATCCTCCTTTTCTTCGTAATGTATGCTAATCATCCGCATCTACAAATAGATTTCATTCTTTTTAATGCATGACGAAACTCGTGAGTGATGCCTCTACATCTTCCCTTTTCTTATTAGCATGAAAAGCATCTAATTGAGTGGCCATGTCATTGACAATATCTTGCTTCATGTTCTTGAACATGCTAACAATCTATGACTTGGATATCTCTAAAAATATTTTGATAGTTGATCCACCTCTTGATCTTATATTTCTTATCCTCTTCATAATAGCTCTTGAGTAATTTTTGCAGGCTTCACAAATTTCTTCAAAGGAATATTTTGAAATGTCTCCTGCTCTAATCAGATCCAGGCATCCATTTCCTCCTCACTGAGTCCCTTCAAAAAGAGTAATTTGAGATATTTAGGAGGTAGTATTGTGTGCCTTATCTTACGAACATAGAACAAGAATCTTTCTAGATATTCTTCTCATGGTTAATCCTCCTTATGTTCCATCTTGTAGATCACATAACCTCTGTGCTACTCATCCTTTAGTATCCCTAATATTTATTAAGGAACTTCTCCTTCATCTGTGCCTAAGTGGTTACAACATTTCTTCCCAAACCTATGAACTGTCTCAACACTGCATCCTTGAGTGTAGTAGGGAATAGATTCAATTTATGTGCATCTGTGGTATAATAATAGATCTTGTATAAAATCTCAAATTCAAATATAAATTTATCTAGGTATCTAGTTATGGATCCATGAAAGTTAGGCAAGGATGAGGGAGAAATATTCTTCATAACAACAACTTCATCATTTTTGGTAATGGGAAACTCAAAAGTAGTTGCCCCATTTTTATCATTTTGGTCTAATTATTCTGCCATATTTGAATTCTTAGGAGCACCATCAGAACTTTCACTCGGAGGATGTTCTTCTACTATCAAACCTTGTACAGAGGAAGATATACTTTCTTCATAATCTGATATGGAAAATTTTGTTACTTGTGGATGGGGTAAAAATCTATCATGAACATCTCTCAAATGGTGCATACCTCAACTAATCAACTCGCTCAACATATACTAGTGTGTGGGGGGGTATGAAGGTGAATTTACTAAAACCTAACTACTTTTAAGAATTGAACAACCTCTTAAAAACCTTATAACTTGGTAGTATCCCTGAAAATGGTGCAAAAATGGTGGTGTAAATTAAGTTATAACAATTGGGTAAGTGCACAAAGTTGGGGGGCCAAAAATTAGACAATAATCCAACGAAAACCAAAACACGTACACGTTTTGCTAAAACACAATCGAATTTTAATTTTTTGGCTTGGGAATCACTTGAACCATAACGCTGCGTTATAATGCATACGCGTTATGTAACGTGTATGTGTTGTAAGCAAGTCAAAACACGTATGCATTTTAAGCAAGCGAAACGCATGCATGTTTTAAGCAAGTAAAAAGGTGTGCACATTTTAAGAAAGTCAAAATATATGCGTGTTTTGTGTAGTATGGACCATGCATATGTGTTTTGGTGGGGTATACTTACAAAAACAAATGTTTAAGTATAAGATTTATTTTATTATTTCTTATACTTTTATTATTTAAGTATAAGAAATAATAAAATAAATCTTATAATTTAAATTTATTTTAGTAAATATAAGAAATTAGGGTCACTCTACACCTTATGGAAGTGGTCTCATAGCTCCAACAGTTATAATCTAGAAGATAGTTTTTCAAAATCTAATCTAGTTAGTACTTACTCATTTTCAGGATTTCAACAAATGACCTAAAACTTTCAGGGCATATATATTGTAGTCGGTCTTTGTTTTGGGAAAGCATATAGTCATTTTTAAGGTTTTTGACCTTTTAAAATGGATTTTGGCCCTACCATTGCTTGAATTGGTACTAATTTTTAAATTTGGTCCATAATTCACTTTAGTGACCATGAATTAACTCTATGATGTTTGTCTACTTCTTACTAAAAAGAGATCCTCACTTTGTAGATAGAGGATTGTTCCCTGAATGGGATTCTTGTCCTATGGCCAAAATGAGGTGATTTTAATGTGCCTCCTCCTTAAGGTGTGATAACACTACTAGGTTTTGAATGAGTTGTTATGAATATTACCAAGTGAATTACATCAACTGAACTCGATAATTGCTCATTTGTAGAAACATGGTGCTCCATATAAAGATCATCCCCTCACCTTTCCTAGCTCTAAAAGCATCCTTTCATGGAATAAAATTCATGATTCTCATACATGATTTTTCTCATATGTCTCTTATGGAGACAAACGATGCCTTAATACTTCACAAATAATGGTCCTTGATAACTCGGTGACATGACTAGCTCATTTTAGCTTGTTCTGAAGGGTGTTCAATTAACTACAAAATGGCCAAAAATGCCTTTTTAGGCCTTCAAAGGAAGTAGTCTCTCATAAAAACTAAATGAGTCGATCGATCACCTTAAACACTATTCCCTACACACTAAAACACACTGAATGATCTTTTTAGGACTTTCCTTTGGGTGAGGGTTTATGATTTAGGGTTTAGGGTTTAGGGCTTGAGGTTTAGGGTTTAGGACTCAAGGTTTAGAGTTTAGGGTTTAAGGTTTAGTGTTTAAGGCTCATAGTTCAGATTTTAGGGTTTAGGGTTTAGGGCTCAGGGCTTAGGGTTCATGGTTTAGGGTTTATAGTTTAGGGTTTAGAGTTTTGGGTTTATGGTTCAAGGTTAAGGGTTGAGGGTTTATGGTTTAGGGCTTAAGGTTCAAGGTTTATGGTTTAGGGATCAAGGTTGAGGATTTAGGGTTTATGGATCAAGGTTCAGGGTTTAGGGTTTAGGGATCAAGGTTGAGGGTTTAGGGTTTAGGGTTTAGAGTTAAGGGTTTAGGGTTTAGTTTTTAGGGTTTATGGTTAAGGGTTTATGTTTGAGGGTTCAAGGTTTAGGGTTTTGGCTTAGGGCTTATGGCTTAGGGCCTAGGGTTCAGGGCTTAGGGTTTAGGGTTTAGGGCTCAAGGTTTAGGGTTTAGGGGTTAGGGTTTAGGTTTTAGGGTTTAGGGTTTAGGTTTTAGGATTTAGGACTTAGATTTTAGGGTTTATGGCTTAGGGTTTATGGTATAAGGTTTAGGGTTTAGGGCTCAAGGTTTAAGGTTTAGGGTTGAGGATTTAGGGTTTACAGTTTAGGGTTTAGGAGTTAGGGTTTAAGGTTTAGGGTTGAGGATTTAGGGTTTACGGTTCAGGTTTAGGGGGCTAGGGTTTAAGGTTTAAGGTTAAAGGGGTTTAGGGTTTAGGGCTCAGGGTTTAAGGTTTAGGGTTGAGGATTTAGGGTTTATAGTTTAGGGTTTAGGAGTTAGGGTTTAAGGTTTAAAGGTCAGGGTTTAGGGTTTAGGGTAAAGGGTTTAGGGTTTAGGGTTTAAGGCTCGAGGTTTAGGGTTTAGGTTTTAGGGTTAAGGGTTTAGGTCGCAGAGTTCAAGGTTTAGGGTTTAGTGTTTAGGGCTTAGGGCTTATGGTTTAGGGTTTAGGGTTTAGGGTTTAGGGTTTATGATTTAGTTTTTAGGGTTTAGGGTTTAGGATTTAGGGACCTTTAGGATTTAAAATTTAGGCCTTAAGGTTTAGGGTTTACGATTTAGGGCTCAGGGCTCAGGGTTTAGGGTTTAGGGGTTAGGGTGCATGGTTTAAGGTTTATGACTTAGGGTTTGGGGTTCAAAGTTATGGGTTTAAGGTTTAGGGGTTAGTTACATGTTTAAGTTTTAGGGGTTAGAGACTAGGGCTCTAGATTTAGGGTTTAGGGCTCAGGGTTTAAGGTTTAGGGTTTAGGGCTCAAGGATTAGGGTGTAGGGTTCAAGGCTTAAGGTTTAGGGTTTAGGGTTTAGGGTTCATGGTTCATGTTTTATGGCTTAAGGTTTGGGGTTCAGATTTACTAGTTTAAGGTTTGGGGTTAGAGCTCGAGGGCTCTGGATTTAGTATTTAGGGTTTAGGGCTTAGGGATTAGGGTTTAGGGTCCAGGGTCAAGGGTTTAGGGTTTAGGTTTTAGGGTTTAATATTTAGTGTTTAGGGTTTAGGATTTATTATTTTGGTTTTAGGGTTTAGGGTTTATAGTTTAGGGTTTAGGTCTCATGGTTGAGGGTTAAGGGTTTAGGTCACAGAGTTTAAGGTTCATCGAATTTGTAGGTAGAACATTCAAAGAGAGTCATCAAAATTTGATGTTTTTCATCTATTGATATTTTGAAGGAGGGAAATGTCATATTCCTAACTGTCCAATCCTTCCAAAGACCCCAGTAGTCCTCAATCCTTGGATGTACAGGGAGACACTATTACTTGGCTTCCATTTATATGATGAAGATATTTGTAAATTTGTGTTATGACCTCTAAATCTATATGAATTTCAAGTTGCTTGGAAATCACATCACACCCTTCACTAGGATTGATGACTACCCCTATCTTTTTGTTTAAGGTATTTTTAAAACATCCATGGGTTTATCATATAAGGAATTATCAATGAATGGAAGGTCACTAAGTTGTAGGCCAGGTAACTCCTATTTAGAACTAAACAAGAAAGATTTACTAGGCGATTGATAACCCCTTAATGTTCTTAGCCATTCCCTTGTTTCTATGCTTATTTTGAACACTTTAGGAAGTTTTGTCAAATTTACTATCCATTCCAGTAGAACAATTGAAATTTATATTTCTCTAGAGGAGAGGATACTACAAGAAATTCAATTATGATCCTACACTCTCGCATTGATATATTCTCTATGTTTCTTTTGTTTCCTTTAAGATTAATTTTTTTGTTGTGATGGTTATTTTTTCCAACTTCCAATGGGTCATCCTAGCTTGCATAATACCATACATGGAAATATGATAAATGTGAAATTTGTTTCAAAGTGTGAATAAATTTACATTCAAGAGCGCAAGTATATATGGGGAGAAACAAGTTTGGAAGAGATGTGTAATATATGCATTGCAAGGCACAAGGTAGATGTCATATCCATTTAGTTACTTGTCCCACCTCTCATAAACAAGATAGTTCTATAAGTAGACTTAATGATGGTTATAGGCACGAGACTAGGAAATATTGATGAAATATGGTTTGGGGTTTAGGGCTCATGGTTCAGGGTTTAAGGTTTAGGGTTTAGGGTTCGGTGGTTCAAGGTTTAGGGTTATGGTTTAGGATTTAGGTTTTAGGTTTAGGGTTTAGGGTTTAGTGTTTATGGTTAGGGTTTACGGATCGAGGTTAAGGATTTAGGGTTTAAGGTTTAGGGTTTAGGGATCATGGTTCAGGGTTTAAGGTTTAGGGTTTAGGGTTCGGTGGTTCAAGGTTTAGGATTTAGGTTTTAGGTTTAGGGTTTAGGGTTTAGTGTTATGGTTAGGGTTTATGGATCAAGGTTAAGGATTTAGTGTTTAAGGTTTATGGTTTAGGGTTTAGGGTTAAGGATTTAGTGTTTAGGGATAAGGGTTTATGGTTTACGGTTTAGGTTTTATGGTTTATGGTTTAGGGTTCAAGGTTTAGGGTTTAGGATTTAATGTTTAGGGATTAAGGTTTAGGGTTTATGGTTTATTGTTTATGGTTTATGGTTTATGGTTTAGGATTTAAGGTTTAGGTTTAGGGCTCGTGGCTTAGGGTATATGGTCTAGGGTTTAGGGTTTATATTTTAGGGATCAGGATAAGGGTGTAGGGTTTAAGGCTTAGGGTTTAGGGTTTAGGGTTTAGGATTCAGTGTTTAAGGTTTAGGGTTTAGGGGTTAGGGTTTAGGGTTTAGGATTTAGTTTTTACGGTTCAGGGTTTAGGGTTTAGCATTTAGGGCTCATGGTTCATGGTTTAGGGTTTATGGTTTAGGGTTTAGGGCTTATGGCTTAGGGTTTAGGGCTTAAGGCTCAGGGTTTAGGGCTCATAGGTAAGGGCTAAATGTTTAAGGTTTATGGTTTAGGGTTTAGGTTTTAGGGTCTAGGGATCATGGTTAAAGGTTTATGGTTTAGGGTTTAGGGCTCAAGGTTTATAGTTTAGTGTTTAGGTTTATGGCCTATGGTTTAGGGTTTCAATTGTAGAAGTTAAATGCTAAAAGATTTAGGTTGAATGCTGAAATCCTGAAAAATTACCTATGTACTGACCAAATTATACTTTAAAAAACTATCTCCTAAACCATGACTCATGGAGCTGTGAGACTAATTCCATAAGGTGCAGAGTGACCCTAATTTCTTATATTTACATAAATAAATTTAAAGTATAAATTTTTAAACTTATACTTAAACATTTATTTATGTAAATAGAAGCATGTCAAAAGCATACATAATGCTTATACTACACAGAATGCGCACATGTTATGTAACATGTATGCATTTTGCATTTTCTCTTTTCCCAAGCCATGCCTCAAGGCTTGGGATCCAGTTTGGATCCCTAAGCCTGAGGCATGGACCTGCACAAACACAACAAACAACGAGTTTTTACAAGAAAATGTAAAAATGACACTTCCTCTATGATAAATCAAAATAAAACAATTGATCCATTTTTAAAAAATATACCACAACATAGAGCAAAGTGTTTTCTTTCTTAAAATATAATTTTCCAAATTTTTCGACTAATATTATCCATATTATTTATTTTCTAACTATTCCTTTTTATAGCTATTTTTTGAAGTGTAAATATGTCTATCTTTCATGGTGTATCTTTTTTTGGGTGATCAAAATTAAAAAAATTTATACTAGCCCAAACTAGGCATAATTCTATACATATTAAAAAAATCTAATTTTTGATATTTTTGAGGTAGTTAGGATGGGGGATACGGTCAGAGCTCCGTTATTTTTCAAAACATAAAATTTTTGTACTAGAAAAATCATAAATAAAAAAATATTTGCTAAAAAAATCTAAAAAAATGGAGCCCAAACTAGATGCTCCTAGCTATCTTTCTACCAAAGGGTTTTCAAAAATACTAAATGGTGCTCAAAAAATGGTGGGGGGCATGAAAGTCACTCTATTATGTTTTTTAACAAAAACAAGAGCATCTGTTGGTATTTTAGTTGTTTGAACCACTTAAACTTATCCGTTTTTAATAAAATTTAGTAGCTTAGAAACTAGACTCAAAATTCTATGATTCATATTTCTACAACATCTTCCAATTTTGAGTGTAACTATTTTGAAAAACTTGTATAAGTTGAAGTTTTTTTTTAGAAAAATGCGTCCACTTAAGACCCCCTTTTGGCCCCCATTGATGCACTTACCAAATTAGTATGTTATTCATTAATCTACAATCATTTAATTATTGGACCAAAGGACATAGAATTTCAATAATGCCAGTGTTGTATGCACAATTATAGATATTAAAGAGGCACAAAGGTAAATTTCTGCCACTACAATTAAGAAATAAAAATGCTAAGAAATTAACTAGATTCTAACTGGAAGTAAATACTATGGCTAAATTAAACATGTAAAAATAGAATACATATAAAGGAATGAACTGTTGTTAACCTAATCATGCAATGAATAAAATCAATGAACAAAGGAGAGGGTTAGAAAATTGCAAGTGGCCCTACCTCGGTGTTAATCCCTCCTAAATCTTGTGACTACAACAAATGGACAGAACTCAGACTTTTATTTTACTAGCATGAATATTATAGATGAAAAATACAATAAATCCTCTCTCTACTTATCCATCTATAGATCCATACCCTTTTTAGCATTAACATTTCATTTTTATATCATTCATTACATCGAAGCATGAAAAAATAGAGTTCTACTAGGAGTTCCAGTTAGATTAAGTAAAAGCTATTAACCAAAAAATCTGGAAACTACATCCATGCAACAGAAATACCTAGTATGTGCTTACATATCAATCACATAAATTAAGTAACCGATCAGTTCAATCAACCAATTATTAAATCATGAATTAAATCAACTAGTTCTTTTTTAAGTTACAACACATAATCAGATGATGGCATTGAGTCCTCTCCTATTTCTCATAATTGCTTCTTCCATCGACACGTGAAAACATAGGTGTGATGTCCATGTCCTCCAATCTCCTTAGGATCACAAATTTATTCATGTGTGTGACCTCCTTTAGTTACAGATGCTTTGTAACATATGATTTCATTTGGCTACATGTCGATTCTTGTGGATGACTCCTTTCTTGTGGATGAGCCCTTTGTTGTGACCTCCTTTGGCTATATGTCGGTTGCGGTATATTAGTTGCAGGTATATATTCTTTTGATTATAATAAGATGCTTGAATTATGTATATAACAAATTTCTTACAAACAAAGAATAATTTAAAAATATTATTATAATCAAAAGAATATATACATACTCATAATATGATATAATAAAGTAAACTAGAAATAATTATATTAACTAATATCCATGTCATGAGTTCAAAGTTAGAATGAAAATGTCTAGCAAGATTATCATAGGAAATACAAGTACATGACTATAAATGACTAAAAAAATTATAGAAGATGAGGTGTTTTAGAAAGGATATTAAATGACTCATCATTATTTTCTTAGTGATTGAAGTGTATATTATTGACCGATTGGTTACTCATGGAGAAATTTTACGATTTTTGCCCCAAGTTAGGTCATTAGGGGGAATTATTGGAAATTGATGTGAAATGTCGCAAGGTGTATGAGAAATTTTTGATAATGAAAAATTATGAATGTAGCTTGATGACATAGTGGGGTAAGGGGAATTAGGATGACCCCAATTTTATTCCCCCTTTTGGTGAAAGGGGAAGTGATGAGGAGAACGAACGTTGAGCTGAAAGTAAGCGCGTAATGATGTAATGGATAATGTATGAGAGATATCGCCAAAGTGTGTGTATAATGAGTATAAAATGATGTCAAGGAGAAATATCATGTGTATAATATATATGATATGATAGTAGGTGGAATTATAAAACTAATGTCACAAAAAGAATAAAAATTGGAGTAAGAATGCTCAATATATGTGAGAAATCGTGCAAAGTGTGTATTAGTAGAGAAAATGAGTGTGAAGAATGACTATAGTAAAGTGAACAATGAAAAGTTACTATAAATAGTAATGTGATAAAGTGATTAGGCAACTCATTTGTATTTTGTGCAAGTGTGATAGTGAGCTCTAAGTGTGTGAGGATGCCATAAGTTAGAGCACCACGACCGAGTTGATTCGAGATGGTAGCGACAACCGTAGTGTAGCATACGATGACGAGTTGGTAAACATGATTGTTTTTGAAAAATGTGTTGATATTAGTCATTTTTAATTTTTTTTTTTTGTGAAAATTCGTATTTTATATTTCTAAGCATTTTAGACCTATAAAAAAGCAGTGAAGGTGCTAACAACCTTTGGGATAGAAGCACCCAAACCTAGGTGTTGGTGTCTTGCTTTGGGGCACCCTAATCCCGTGGTTGGGCGTCGTGTCCAAAAAGCACAAGGTTGAGCCCAGAGTGTTGTGGATGTAAAAAATGATGTGTGTTGATGTTTTATGATGTTCTAATGTTGTGCTTATTGTCATTTTGTGGTGTACAGAGGGATATCCATTTGAGAGAGTTTCATGGTGGCCACCATTTGAGTATATTGCTTACACTAGGGTTGTCAAATGATCACCTGGTATGTTTTGGACCATCGGGTTATGGAAAATAACAAGGATGATGGAGGTTCCCCATAATATGTATATGATCACAACTTTGTGTGATAGATGGTGTGCAAATAATTACACATTTTGTGTACCTACATGTGAGATGACAATCACACTAGAGGATGTGTATCACATACTACAATTACCTATTATTAGCAAGAGGGTATATGTTATGATAGTGGATGATATGCATGGACAAATGAGGACCTCTAGGTAGTATTTTATAGGGAGTAAATTTTTTTCGAGGCCCATATTATCCTGGATGTTATTTTAAGATCAAGTGTTCGCAATTAAAATTTTTTATTTCCATGGTGATAGCATCATCAATTGCAGTGGAGGGTGGTGGCGTAGGAATCTTATATAATATGCATGATATCTCTGCTACTGGATAAAGGAGGAGAGCACTAGATATTTTTGGGCACAATGTGTGTTGGTCCACATTTACATGGATCTATATATTTACATAGGAGGATCATGGGGGTGGTATTGGAGCTATAAAATTATTGCATGTATGGGCCTATGAGCATATTGCAGTATTGAGGCCAATTGGTGGGGCTCGTGTAGGTTGGGGAGGCCAAACATATTTTATTGGTGATGGGTAGGTTTACATGGCAATAGGATGGATAATGATGCCTATAGAGTGATGATAGATTGCATGGGGCTAGAGGCCATGGTATGGAGGCCATATCGAGACTATGAAGGATGGTTAGAGGATGTTGTAGAGTTACGATGCATACGAGAAGATGATGTGGTTAGAGGATCAATTTCTAGGGGTGATCGAGTTATTTTAGGTTGAGAGGGTTTCACAATAGTTTTTTATGGCCCAAGACATTCCCAAGAGCCATATATATGGTTGAGATCCATTAGGGAACCGAGGAGGGTGGGAGCTAGAACAAGTCCTACAGAGAGAAATTAGTACCTCCGGGGGCTGAGGCCGAGTTAGATGTGGTGATAAAGTTGATAGAGGTGGATGATGTGAGCTGTATGGAGGAATATCAAAAATGATGGGACTCGATCGGTGGGTGGTTTTTAATCCAAAGTATTGACATATACAACGGGATTACTTATAGGTGGAGTAGTGGAGGGGCAAGCACATGGCCCCGATAGTGTGGTGGTGGAAATAGCAGAGCGTAATTATTTTTATGGTGTTTTTACATGATTTTTTTCATGGGTTATGAATTTTTATTGTTGTCTAACACATGGATATATGGATGCATGCAATGCATATTAGTCATTTATTGTAGACACATCCATCCGTACATTGACGTGAAATGTTCCCATAGACATACTTGTGAGTGGAGGCATGCTAGAGCTTGTAGATGATATTGTGGGTGAGCATGCCCATTTTTTCAAGCTAGGTATGATAATAGCATCAACGTGTATAATTATACTGAATGAGTGAGACAAAGTATGAGAGAAGACACGACAAACTAGAGAGGCCATCGGTGGAGGTACTTTAGCTCAAGATGTATTTACGTGGTTTGTGGAGTTGTAGAGTCACTTTGTAGAGTAGTCTATGGAGAACACACTATTAAAGAGGTAGGTAAAGAGATATAGAGGTCACGATCAACATTGTAGAGTTAGTGGTGAGGCTTCTAGTTCTAGGGATTTGGAAGTTCCAAAGAGTGATAATGATGATGAGATATGAGTTGTATTGATGTATTGATGTAGGGGACCTTCCCCCAATGATGAGATGTTTTGTGACTATGATTGTAAATGAAATATATAGATGGATTCATTTTCATATGATCAAGTGTATTTGATGTATATTGATGTGATGATGATGTATGATTTATGTGATTGATGTTACTTATATATGATGCTTGATGTGTTTGAATATCATTTGAATTTGTTGAATTGATTTGTGATGGGTAAATGTTGATGTGGAATAATGTGATTATAGATATATAAATGATGATATAGCATGTATGATGATAGATGATGTATGTAATGTGATTGCACAAAGTTGAATTATATGTATGAATAAAGTTGTGATTAAAAATGAATAATGTGTAAGAGTAGAAGATGATCGCATGTTAGTATGATGAGGATAAAGAGGGGGAGATTAGAGATTCCCCCAAGATTATATATGGATGATGAGGTTCATTTATATAAAACCCCTTAGCAAATCAATAATGAACAATAAAGAAAAAGTGCGTCATTGGGAAATGAGTTTATAATGTGCACTAGATGTATTGAGCAAGAACATGAAGAGGGGTTCTTATTATAATATATCCCTCAATAGTCATGTAAGAACCATAAGAACATGAGTGCATCATTGGGGGTTAAGGTTATAAATATCATCTACTAAATACTCGAGCTGATGTGAAGAAAAGTAAAAGCATGTGGCATGAAATAAGAATGAGTGTATGAGCTGAACTAAATATCAAGTAGAGTAGTGGTGGGAAGTGGAAATGCTGAGGGGAGTGGAATCCAATGTGTAGTGTTCACATGATGTAGAAGATGAGATAGTGCAATGATGGATGGATGTGATGGAGAGTGCACATGAGTAACAACTTGTGGCGATGGATGAACAATGACCTTAGAACTAGATGGAGGAGATAACTCAACTAGAGTAATAACACGCCTATGAGGGAGTGGAGATATAGACCACTCACGGGAGTGATAACCAAAGGAGATGATGCCCTTATATTCTAATTTTTACAAATGATCATGAAGGGAACAAAAAGGATTGTCATGATGGTTAGTGATATGATGATAATTATAATAAGGTCTATCACGATGGTGATGTAAGTCGTGAGGTGGATGATGATGATTAGAAGGTAAGTGTATCAAACGCATGTCAAGTAATGTACCTGAACATCATGGGGCCTAGCATGATGAGAAAAATGTAATTGTTCCAGTGAGATAGGAGGAGGAGCATGAGGTGTAGCCCTACTTGGAGGAGGAGATGAAGGATGCTTATGTAATGGAGAAGTTTTGAATTTCTTGTGATGAGGAGATAAAGACTGTGTAGGATGCCCAAAGGATGTGAGTGGAGAAGAAATAGATGCTGTAGGAGTAGTAATAATAGGAGGTGGATCTATGACATGTGCAATAATGAGATCTTGCTCTAAGTCAATGAGTCTATAACATAGAAGTGTGGATGATTCACATGTGTCATATTGCAATCATTGTTTCAAGGAGGAATCAAACCGTGACAGAAAATAAATTGCTTCTATAAGTCAATAGGTTGAAAAACAGTTGGTGCATACAAGCATTAAATCATAGAATGTAATCAATGATATGTTCTTTTTCCCTGATGTAATCTAGGTAGATGATCATAGGTGACTCTAGGGCCGTTGTTGACTATGAATTGCTAAAGAAAAGATTCTTCCATCTCACAATAGGTACTGATAGATCCAAAGGGTAGATGGGTGTACCATTATAGAGTGTCATCTGTTAGAATATGGTGAAAGGATTTAAGTAATAGTCAATCATTAGAATATGAAGCCATAGCCATATGATAATGCTTGAGATGTAAGTATGGATTTACAAAGTACCATCAAAACATGTAAATGTAGGCATAAAAAAATCCTTAGGAAATTTTGAGTTGTGAATATTTTTGGGAATATGATTGTCATGTAGTGAATTATTATCGATGGATTAATAGTAGGTATTGATTTCTATTGTGAGAGATTGGACCTGAGACTTTAAATGACCAATATCATGCATGAGGGACAAGATATCCTATGAAGGAATAATAGAGGATGGCAATAATGTGTTAAGCGGTTGTAATTTTCCATTATGAGTAATCATAGGAATATCAATAAAAGACACATTATGTAATCATAGCGTTCGAAAAAACATCCCTAAGAGATGAAGTGATAGATGGGGATGAAGTGATAGGAGGATGTGAACTAATAGACGGAGATAAAGTGATAGGAGGTGAACTAATAAAAATATATGAATCATACATATTATTAGATACGAGTCGTAAGAAGATGAAAATGGATCCGGCGATCCACACTCAATAGTATGTAAAGAATTAGAATCATGACTATCAAGTGGTTCCTCGAAATCAAAAAAAGACTTAGATAGAAGGATATCATTAAGCATATCATCTACATAGAATGAAGGAGTAGGAGAACTAGTATGTGATGCATTATGAGAAGCATTTTCAGGAATATAAGAAGTATGAGATGTAGCTAAAGTATCATCATGACTAGTATGAGAATCATTAAGCACATGTTTATCATCATCAATTCCAAGCATGAAACTATTAATAGAATCATCTAGATTTTCGTTAGAAATTTTAGGAGTGTCACTAACTATATAAAAATGTGTATAATGAGTAAAAATCATCTTATCAGAAACAATGCCAATAATAGAATTATCAAAGCTAGTAGGCACATTGCATTCATTAGCTAGGAGTTGTTGAGTATGATATGGAAGAGTAACACCATGATACAGGGAAACAAGATAAACTATGGTGCCTCATCATAGATAGGATTAAAACTCATATGAGGCATGAATAGCTGAGAGGGATAAGAGATATCCTTAACCATTAGGGTTTTAGTGTATCATACAGAAAACATTTCATTTCACATTGAGTTCACCAAAATGATTCTATAAAATCTGTATTTTATTATGAATCTAAATGTACAGAAATTCTATAAATGAAATATACTGAAATATGAATGCTAAATAATTTATTTGATTTTATCAATGAAAGGAAATAAGAGGGATAAGGTACTTACCTCAACTTTTCTTACCTCGCAGTGACCTAGGACTAAGCAGTGTGATGAAATAGCAAGACAAACTGTCGCGAAGGATCCCGAAAAATTCAACAAAGGTGGAAATGGCTGAAGGATTGGGGCACCTAAGGCACTCTGGTCTAAATTTTGGGTACCTGGTTTGTAAAAATGATCGAAACTGGTTTCGATAGGGTCATTGAAGTTTTTCACTTATTCACTTCTTGTCGGGTATATGTCACATCTAGATCACTGATATTGCCATAAAAATACAATGAATAATCACCTAAAAACCCCACACAAAGCATCAAACACTAAAAAAATAAATATATAAATGACTAGGTCGAATTGTCCTCAGCCCGCCACAATTGTGGTCTTACTATTGAGCGTTGCACTACATATTATACCAATTGTTGTTCTATGTGCTTATGTGTGCTATATTTCTCCTAGGTTTCCCTCAAAAAAATGACACCAAGATAAGGGGCAATAACTAGATAAAAATGCAAATGGTGGATGGAATAGAATGAAATCCCCTTCCTATATGTATATGTAGAATAATGGCCCAAATAGAGTCCCTTAATTTATGTAGATAGCTAGCTCCTAATAAAAATAGTCTGCCCATTAATGGTATGTATGTTGTGATAATATATAGATATCTTATTCTAATTTCAACACTAATGACCCATTGACATCCGACTAGTGCCTCGAGATTTGAGAGGAAAACCAAAAGACCAAACTCAAATGTCAAAAATAAGATCAAACATAAAGAGGAAAGGGGTGCCTAAGATGGATAAGAGTGCCTAACACTACTATCCAGCCCTAGGCACTAGTGTCTAGAGACAAGTGATGAAAAATGAGTGATAAATGACAGACAAGGATCCCGAGACTGACCAAAATGACGTGTATGAGTGAAAAGTGTGTAAAACAATCAACAATAATTACCAACAAGACAAATAGATGGAGTATGGAATGGTTCATCAGTGAGTAATTTTCTTATGCAATATCCATATATAAAACAACATACTTGACAAGTATAATAATAGGAGTAAGTGCATAATTTTGTGTCTACACATATGACATGAATGGTTTGGCCATTTAAACTATTGTTACCTTGATCAATTGAGCCAACATGATATGGTCAATGGATTACCTCGAGTAAATTTTTGTAAGGGTCTTTGAGAGGGCTGCACCCTTGGGAAGCACCCCAAAGAGAAATTAGGCAAGGGAGAATCCTGGAGAGCTTCTCAAGTCTTTGAATTAGTAAACAATGATATCTCTAGGCCCATTACATATCCCTCTTTCACTAGAGGACACTATCTCCTTACCTTTATAGATGAATTTTCACGCTTCACATGGGTTTACTTTCTTAAACAAAAATATGAAGTTTTTGACCTCTTTCAAAATTTTAAGGCTCTAACTAAGAAGTAAGATGAAAATTCCATTAATGTTTTAAGAACCAATAATAGTGGGGAGTATGTTAATAACAAGCTTGATGGTTTTTTAGCTCCAAATGAATTTCCTTGCAATATACAATTGATTACAATCCTTCTTAAAATAGAGTTACAAAAATAAATAACTGAAACCTTAAAGAGATGGTCAATTGTATGATTCAATCTAAATACCTTCCACCATAATATTGGGTTGAAACCATGTACTATGCTTACTACATCCAGAATAGGATTATGCATAAAGTGGTAAAATGGATGACCCCTTTTAAGGCGTGGTATGGAAGAAAACTTGACATTGATAATTTTCATGTCTTCGATTAAAATGCTATAACTTGAATACATAAGAAGAAATGAAAGGCCCGATCACCACAATATAAACCTTGTATATTTTTTGGGTATTCCGAAGGTGTGAAGGGTTATAGAAATTTTAACCCCACACTCATTAATTCTATATCGAGATAAGTGCTAAGTTTAAAGATAATTTATCTACTTCTACTTCTCTATCCACACAGTGGTCACTCTTCTCTTCTCGACCATGATTCATAATATTCTAATGATCTTGCAGATCTTGAGCCTCCTGCTCTTTATCCTCTTACTCCTCTCATTCCTCGATATACCAATTCTAATATTAGTGATGAAGAGGAATATGTCCCCTCTCACTTGAGTGATAACTTAGTGGATTTTGAGCGTGAATCTCCTCCTGGTCATTGTTGGGATAGGAAGACCTTGCAGAGTATTAGTGATTATATAGGGGATCCTTCAGATGAGAGATGAAATCGATCACAATATGTTGTTTCTCATGCACTTATTACCATTTCTTCTAATCCTCGAGTATTTTTGGGAGGCTAATGGGATTACTGAGTGGGATCCTACTATGGAAAAGGAGTATTCCTATCTCATTAAGAATCATACTTTGGATTTCACCCCTCTTCCTAAGGGAAGAAAATGGTTCAATGTAGGTGGATATATCAAACTAAGTATGGTACCGATGGGAACATCAAAAATTACAAGGTGTGACTCATATCTAATGGTTTCACTCAAGTAGCTGGTGTTGATTATTATGAGAAACTTACTCCTATCACTAAGATGACTTATATTTGACTGATCCTAGTCATAACCATCACTAATAGATGGGATATCCACCAAATGGAAGTTAAGAGTGCCTTCCTTTATTGTGACCTAGAGGAAGACATCTATATGGAACAACTACCTAGTTATGTCCAAGTTTCCTCCCTTGTTTGCATACTTAGGAAGTCTATTTATGGCCTCGGGCTTGGTATGTCAATATGGAATCCTTTCTTCTCACTCCTAGGTTCACTAGATGTCACTTTGACCCAAATGTTTACATTACGTGGAAAGATGATTTCATGCTTATCTTAGTTTTGCACATCGATGACTTATTGATTACGAGAAGCTCTTCATCAATCATTGATTCTATCAAGACTTTCTTAGCCAACAAGTTCTCCATGATTGACTTGGGTTTGCTTCATTACTTCCTTGGGATTTAGATATCTCAATAAGACTTAGGGATCATAATTTCTCAACCCAAGTCTACCCTTTATTTTCTTTCTAGGTTTAACATGGCTGATTGTAAGACACCTCCTACTCCCTTCCTATCTAGAGTCAAGTTATTAGCTGATTGCTCCACTCCCTTAGTTGATGGTACCCTTTATCACCAGTTGATTGGGATATTGATTTTCTTAACTCATAATAGATCAGAAATATCATTTATTATTGGCATCGTGTCTAGATTTATGCAAGAACCTCATGAACTACATTGGAAAGAAACAAAGCATATTATTCATTATGTTAGAGGCACCTACAATGATGACATACACTACTTGGGAGATACAAAGATAGACTTGATTGGATACTCAGATTATCATTTGGTGGTGATCTAGAGTATTGTAAATCTACCTATGGATACAACTTTTATCTTGGTTTGGGTCCTATCAGTTGGTAAAGTAAGAGGCATAATGCAATTGCTATATATTCTATAGAGGTATAATACAGGGGAGTAGTCAACATTGCTACCGAAGCTATTTGGCTATAGTCTAATATTGACTCCCTTGTCTTTGGAGAAGAGGATATAACCCCCTTGATATTGAGCTACCCTCTTTTTGCACCCTTAAAATACTATCTAGATGATGAAGACTGTAGAGTAACCCAACTTGCTGAGTTAGAAATACTAGATGGGAAGAGGATTCACACCTTAGATTACCTCAAATTATATCAGAATTGACTATAATACAACTATAAAAATCACACCATCTCCGAGAGTTCAAAATTTGTGATCTCATCCTTAAGGAGAATAAGAAAGACACCACCAAGGAAAGAGACAAGAAAGGAAAGTTTGAACCTAATTGGTTAGGCCCTACATTATCATTGTTAAATAAGGATTTAGAGCTTATATATCTTGTATGGGTGTGCATAACATTTTGGTAATCCCATAAGGTGGGATAGAGTTAGAGGTGCTAGTTTTGAATATATTTACTAACGATTTTATTCATAAGATTGACAAGAATTTTGTTTGTAGCCTCATATCATCCATTACCTTAAGGGAACATTAGATTAATACTATCAATATTATCATTCAAATATGAAGTAAATTATTTTTAGGAAAATAAACATCATTCTTATCACCTACTGATAGAGGTTATAACTAAAAAACAATTTATACATTTTATAATGCATTGTATTTTGAAGCTTGACAAGAGTTTTGTTTGTATCCTCATCTTATACATTACCTTGAGGAAAAGTGGATTCACACTATAAATAATATCATTCAAATATTAAGTACATTTTTTTTTTTTTGGAAAATAAACATCATTCTCGTCACCTACAATAGAATTTATAACTAAAACAACACTTTATACATTTTATAATGTATTGTATTTTTGAAGATTGATATATATTTGACCATAACATTTTCAATAACTAAATAATTATTGATTGAGCCTAAAAATATTCCTAATTGTAACCATACATAGATAATTTTTTTACCATAAAATTACCTTAGACATGAAACATGCATACCATATAAGCATGCTAGGTTGTTTTAAACACAATAAGTAGCCTAGAGCTTATAATGAGGCAATAAAAGGAAAATATGGGCTATTAAATTTTGGATATAATATAATAATCCTTAAAAAAATTAAATTTTAGATGTAGAAAATTATGAGCAATTAGATAACCCAAATATTTGTATGAGATGGCCTAATAAACATGAAAAAAATATATTTAGGGTGTGAATGATTTTTTAATTTATTTTAAATTAGTGGCACAAGGATTTGAATTGCTTATTTTTGAAGTATTTATCATTCTCAAATACAACGGAAAATGGTATTATATAATGGGAGATGATGTGATTCAAGATAAATTTTGATATTTACTTACTAGTTACACATGTGAGGGGAATTTATTTCACCCACTTGATAAAATATTTAGTGGTAATAATGATATTTTTATGGTCATCATAAAATGTGGGATGGAACTTCCTATGAGATTAAACCCTCATTAAAAAAAAATAAAGTAGTAATAGGTTGTAAAGTTTGGGATGGTGCATGGATAAAAAATTTATATTTTTGACATATAACACATTTGTGAACATATTTGCAACACTCTGTTTCCATAGTGAGCTATTAATATCTAGTTTGGATGAGATTTTTAGTAAGGACTATTCCATAAGTGTGAGATATACAAATACATTTATGTACCTCTTTGATAACAAGGATTTTATCTTCTAAATTTAGACACCGTAATAGGGTTCCATCACATCCTCGATGATAGAGAGTGCCCCTAATGAGGGTGTAGTGGAAAAAATGTTAAACGAGGGATTTTCATTGGTTATGGGATAGTTTATATGGGGAAATTTTACCGTGAAGGTAGTTGTATATGTATTCATACCAAGGGGAGAAGGAACCAACAACCTCACATACTAAACAAGATTCTAGCATGTCATAGGTAGAGGTTTTAATGTATTCAACCTGTAGACACAAAATCACACAATTTAGGTAACTATCTAGTCATGATTACATACTACTATTCATATGATTCCTAAGTAATAAAATTACTAACTAACCCATGTCTTTGGCCACCTTTCTTTTCTTTTTTACCACTTTTGGTCTTACACCCTTACTTTCTCAGTCTTCCTTTTTATACTCCATATTTTATCATCCTAGACACCACCGTCTAGCCACGACACCAACGCCAAACACCCTCATCCCCTTTGGGTGCCCTTGACCCCTTTGTAATTTACTCACACTTTTTGGGTCCTTTCTATCCATTTGAGCATCTTATATTTTTGGTAGTTGGAATTTTCATGGTTAATTACAAAATTCAAGCAAAGGAATCATATAAATATAAAGTTATGTGATCATAATAAAGGACCAAACACTAAGCATTAGCTATCACCACCTAAGGTTGGATCCATAAAACATCTAATATCTCCATTACATCCATATAATGTCATCACAAGGGACACTGGGATACTTATTCTACATACAAACTTCATATGAAGGAAGTTCATTCTATTCCATGCACACATCTATTACATTTCTTTGCATCTAGCTTACTTTTCTCACTATCAAGTGTGACACACACAAGAGCCACCTAGGGTGTGATTCCACATACACACACATATAAATACATTGGGACTAAGATGTAGTGAAATTCTCAATCATAATTTCACCATTATAACATCTAAGGATAGTTCAACCCCTCATTATGCATCTTTCTTTTAGGATTTGATGTCTATTTGAGGGTTTTGAAGGTTTATATTTCATTGAAATTTTTCAGTGACCTCGGCTATCATTGTGTGACACGAGAGTGACCAAAGGTGACTAATAGTGAACACCTAGTGACAACCCAGAGGAGGTTTCATGATCTTTTCCATAGACTCAAGAACCTAGAAATAGGCCTTGGGCACCCACGAGAGCCTCTGTCCCTCTCTCAGGTGCCCAGTCTATCCTATCTCTCCATATTTTCATTTTTCTGGGTCTCTGTGTGACACTCCTTCTACTCTGTTCACTGTTCGAACTTTGGTACACTCCATATTTTATTATGAATCAGCTATAGTTTAATAATTTATTGCTTAGTTTCTTGGGTGTAATTTTTGTACTTAATTACATATTTATTTTACTACTACAATAGCATCAAATTAGGCATAAATTCATATTTTATTTTAATCATTTTGGTGAACCCTAACTCAATCTTCATGCTCTTAGGATCCTCATCTTTCTAGGGTCTTCTGATCATGAACATGTCCATCCATGCTTATCTGTAGAATCATCTTGATTGTATCAATAAGCTCAAAACATATTTAACTACTACTTATATTACTCCTCACACCTCACCTGAATAGGTATACCATAAGTTTACTTCCTCTCTATCTGTTAATGAGGATCAAATAACTTTCAAATCAGATGAGCTACCTTCTCAAGTAAGGCTAGAGCATGAAACCACCTTATATATTCAAGTTTGTATCAATAATGTTGGGGGCAAACATGTCTTAGTAGACAATGGGTTTGGCCGCAAAATTTGTAATTTATCCTTTCTTCATCACTTAGGCCTCTATGAAAATTATTTAGCTCCTTCATCAATTTCTATTCATGGATTCAATAACATCCTAAATATTGTCTTAGGTATCATTACTCTCCATGTCATTTTGGTCCATGAAAAATCACTATTATGTGTCATGTCATGCCCAATAATCTCAATTATAATATTATCATTTGGAAACCTTGGATCCATGCCCTACATATGGTCTCCTCTACTCTACATACATAGCTTAAATTCCATTATCAAGGAGCTATTTATGATGTCATAGCTAATCCATACCCTTTTGCATATTTCCATTCTATTGAGAAATCTAATGATACTTCTTGTTCCTCTGGTCTACTCAAGAATTTTCTAATTATGGACTAGGATATGAGTATCTGCACCACTATGGATTCTTAGATACAAGCTTAGGTCAGCAAGAACATAAAGTCACAACACTTTGGGATCTTCCCACAATCTCACAAATTTGGATTGGGATATCATCCCCATCTCCCCCTTCGGAAGCTTATACTACCTTGCATACTTCTTCACTTCCTCTTGTACATCCCAAACTCATTAGTGATGCTTCCTCTACCACTTGGGATAATTTAGACACTTTCTCTACTAATGATTCTCTTCTAGAACACATGGGCATTTATGATCAATTCCATTCCTTTCACTACAAGAGGCATTCTCCATGTCCCTCAATGCTACCACTTACTTTAGAGAGTCTGATACACCTCCTGACAACACCAATCCTCCCGATACTCCATACTTGATCCATACATCGAGGATCAGTCAAATCTTCTCAATGAAGAGACAATTCAATATAACCTTGGTACATTTGAAAATCCATGAATAATTTTTCTAGTTGCCTCTCTCACTCCTGGCGAGCAAAAAGATATTAAGAAATTCCTTCATGATTTCTATGACATTTTTCACATGGGACTATAGTGATATGCTAGGTATTGATCCATCTGTTATAATGCATAACATTGTCCTTAACCCTAGTGCCAAACCAGTCTAACAGAAAATTTGTAAAATGCACCCAAAAGTGGCACTCCTAGTCAAAGAAGAAATCCAGAAATTACTCAATGTTGGTTTTATCCGCACTATTGATTATCTTGAATGGGCATCTAATATTATATCTGTTATGAAGCCAGGTGGCCATGTCCATTGTTGCATCAAATTTCATGATTTAAATAAAGTTTTCCCAAGCATATTTTCCCCTTGCCTCATATTGACGCCATTGTTGATTCTATAGCTAGATATGATATCCTATCTTTCATAGATGGCTTCGCGGGTTACAATAAAATAAAAATCAACCTTGTTGATCAAGAGAATACCTCTTTCACCACACCATGGGGAATTTTTTTTACATTGTCATGCACTTTGGCCTCAAAAATGTCGGGGCCACTTATCAATATAAATGACACCCATATTTTATGATTATATTCATAAGATTATTGAAGATTATGTTGATGACATATTGGCTGAATCTAAATGTCATTCCACCCATGCCAAATATCTACGAATGTTATTTGAAAACTTACACCATTATCACACATGCCTAAATCCCAAAAAATGTGTTTTTGGGGTCACAAATGGTAACCTCCTTGAATATATCATCTCAAAATGTGGCATTGAAATGATCCCAACAAGATTAAATCCATTGTTAACATGCCTCCACCTAAAAATTTACATCAGCTACAATCATTACAGGAAAAATTCAAGCTATCTGGTGATTCATTGCACAGCTTGCTGATAAGAATCAACCATTCACATGCCTCATGAAGAAGGATACTAATTTTTTTCTAGGATGAGAAATGCCAACAAGTGTTTGATGACATAAAAGAATATATTTTAAATCCACATGTCTTAGTCCTCTCCGCTAGCTAAAAAAACTTTATTTTTATACATTTCCACCATGTTTCATGCCTTAGGGGCCCTGATGGCACAACATGATGACTCTCAATGTGAATGAGCCATCTATTATATTAGTCAAACGATACTCTCTTATGAATGCAACTATAGCTACATTGAAAAGCTATGTCTCGGACTTGTCTTTATCACAAATAAATTACATCACTATCTTCTTAACAATGAGGTACATATCATCACCAAGGTAGATCCATTACGATACCTCTTGTCTTGTACACATCTTTTAGGATTCTAACACGTTGGTTTATGCTTCTCACCAAATTCGATTTCAAGTTCATACCACAAAAATAAATTAAAGGCCAAGTCATAACATATCAATTAGTTGTAACACCCCTTCTCAATGCATATCCCATCTCATATTCCTTCCATGATGATGTCACTATCTTGATACATGGAGAATTTACTTTGATGGATCTCGTTGTCACTTTGACACTATGGCCAGGATAGTTTTCATCACCCCACAGGGTGATCCACTCCCCTTTGAATATCGATTAGGGTTTTCTGTACAAATAACATCGCTGAATATGAAGCCCTCATCCTTAGTCTTCTCACCACTCAAAATATCCTCATTTGTAACTTATGCATATATGGTGATTCTCAGCTCATCATAAATCAAGTAAATGATACATATAACAAAAAAGAGGAGAATTTAATTCCATACAATACGCTTGTAAAATATATCTTGGCTACATTTAAGTCTTACTCTATCACTACCATTCCTTGTAAGGATAACCATCATGCTAATGCCATGGATAATGTGAAGTCACTTATCCCACAAGACATTACCAATGAGTAAAATAAATTCATCATTAAACACTTGCAACATCCTTCCATCTCTGCTTTACCTCTTATGGTTTGCGCCATCATGCACAGTAAAGAAAATTTTGAATGGTTTATTCCCATTTACAACTTCTTATATAAAAAAATCATTCCGATAATCTAAAACCTTATGAAGTTCATATTTTATGACGTGAGGCTACTCATTATGTCATTATTAGGACAAGGTTATTTAAATGTGTACTTGATGGTTGAATATTACGTTGCTTAGGGATTTTTGATATTCCCACTACTATTTCAAAGATACATGACATCATGTGCGGTGGTCATTTCTCTAGAAAAGCTATGTCTCAAAATATTTTATGTCAGGGATATTATTGGCCCACCATGGAGCAATATTGACTCGAATACGCTACTCATTGCGAGAAGTGCCAAAAGCATGGAAATCTCCATCGCACACACTGTATATGATATCCAGACGATTTCACCAACTTTTCCATTTTCTCTTTGGGGATTTGACCTCATTGGCATGATAAATCTTGAATCAGTGATGGACACAAATACATTATTACTACTACCAAATATTTTACTACTTGGGTTAAAGAATCCCACTGCAAAAATACAACTATAACTGAAATTTGTGGTTTCCTCACTACCCATATCATTACATGATTTGGTGTGCCCTCTGCCATTATCAATGATAATGTATATTACTTCAAAATAAGGAGTTAAAAAGTTTTGTGAAAATATAAAAATTAAACAATCATCCTCTACTCCTTATTACCCACAAGGCAATGGCCAAGTTGAAGCCACTAACAAACCATTGTCAAAATATTATGTAAGAAATTTTCTTCTAGTGGTGATTACTGACATAAGCAACTACTTTAGGCTCTTTAGGATTATCATACTAGTGTGCGTACACCTACTAATGTAACTCCTTTTTCCTTCATTTATGTAGTCGAGGTGTCATCCCACTCAAACTTGAGTTAACCTAATTACGTGTTTGGCTCAAAGGCATACTTAAAGAAAATGAATATCATGAAATCTATTTACATGAGTTTTAAATTTTAGATTTATGCCATGCCCAAGCACTCAAACATATTCATACATATAAATCTCACATCGTGGATGCGTATAATTGCAAAAATCTTCCTCACAAATTCAATATAGATGACCTTGTCTTAAAAGAGATAAAAAAATATAAAAGTTGAAGCTCCTCTTAAAGGAAAATTTAAGCCTAATTGACTTGTTCCTTATGTTATCACATAAAAATTTGGTGGTGGAGTTTATCACCTTGCCACTCTTTTAGGGAAGCCACTCAAAAACCCACTCAATTTCATGCATCTTAAGAAATACTATGTGTAAAGAAAAAATCATTACCCTATGATGCACTCTAGTTCCACTATCCATACTCGAATGCGAGGGTATACATATAAAATGGACCTCATTAAACTCACACGTTTAATACCCCACTCAATCAATCACTCACATGCTTATACTCTACACTTTGCACTTTGATGATCACACATTTATGTTACACACATTTAGACCATTTCTCAATGACGCACGCACTCGTTTATGGTTCATTCTTGACTATTGAAGGGAAAAAAATAAATGAGCCTAACTATATACATACACATCCACTTGAGGGGAATGTGAATTCTATTATTCACATTGCATTCCATTTCATCTCATCCACAACATACTACATATCTTGGTTGCATTTACTCTTGCTTACTTCTTCTTACATGTTCACTTTATTACACATGCTAGATAGATATCTTGTATGTCATTATCTTTATCATACACACATGCATGTTCAATTTCCTATTTATTTGTGATAAAAAATTCTGAGATCTATTACACATGATATAGATGCTTGGCATAGTACCTATAACCAATCCCACAATAGTTCTTGGGGGAATCCACTTTTGTACATTACAGGTGTTATTGTTTCATAAAACATTACTTTATCAGATTATACATGCTTTGACATAATTTTTATCTTTCTAACATGCTAATGGGTGCTTTACATGAAACATTTGTTATGCGGGGCTATTTGATTCCATGTTTATTTTTACATTGTTTGCCATTGCTTTTTCTTTGTATTCTCTTCTTTGCGGGCTTTACCCTTTATCTTGTGTGCACACTTGTCGGCTTATAACCACTTAGACCTTAATTGTATTACAACATCGTGAGTGGTTTCCCATGTTTACAACCCTATTTTAGTGGTTTATTGCATCTTCTTGCATGTTTATATTATATTCTTGTGTCTTAGATTACACTTTGTCTCCTTAGCTTACATTTCGTCTTATACATGTGTGTTTATCTTTGCTTGTACTAATACTTGTCTCCCAACCAAATTGTTTGTGTGTGCCTAGGAGGATAAATTTGGTTTAAATGGTTGATGATGTTAAGAGAGTCCCCTTCCAAAATTAAGTTCTGAATATCATAATCTTTGGCAATCCTTAGCCCCCATAGAGAAGCTAGGGCTTCAACATAATGATTCATTTGAATCCCCATTTTACTAGCATAAGCAGCAACTAAATAACCTTTTGATCCCTAATAACACCTCCCCTAGCAGCAAGACTAGGGTTACCCTTGGAGGCACCATCAAAGTTGAGTTTATGCCAGTTTCTCTCAGGAGGAATCTAATGAATCAAAGACCTATCAATGTTTGAGGTATTCCTAATCTACAAACTAGTAGTTCCAATCTTCCAATTGGAAAGAATGTACTCTTCATCAATAGGATACTTCTTATTTTTGGGAGGTTTGAATCTCCCAATATTATCTTTAACAACATGCCCAATCTTAACAAAGTTGAGCTTGCAATGCTACTTGTTATTTCTAAAAATGATATCATTCCTATCTTTCCATATTCTCCAGATAATATGGGGCATGACCAGTTTCCAAAGTCTTCTCACAACACAATGCTTAAAAGGAGGATTCCATTGGGTCCAAAATTGGATGAAGTCCTTAGGATCCAGAGAACATTGAACTTGGAAAAGGCATAGCTCCAAATCATGGTAGCATAATCACAGTGGATAAAAAGGTGCTTAATATTTTCAATTTTTTTTTGCATAGGTGGCACCTATTAGGCATTATGAACCCTTTCTTTATCAGGTTATCATTAGTAATAATTCTACCTCTGAGCACAAGCCAAAATAAAAAGTTGATTTTAGGGGTTAACTCAGTCATCCATATTTTGCTCCAATTAAATTCACTCTGGGTATTCTCAAAGTAAGAATTATATCCAAATTTAACCATATAGTCCCCATCTCTAGAATTGTGCCAAATAATTTCATCTTTGATGTCCACTGATTCAAGGGGATGAGGTCTAGTTTCTCTTGAAGAGAGGACAACACAGAGCTCAATTCAAATCCATCCACTGAGAGTTGTTCATCTCTTTTTATTTCCATCAATTTCCATATAATCAATGACCTTAGTACCATATTTCTATTAAATACTCTCCTTAGTTGCACCAAATATATCATTGAGGCTAATATTAGACCAATTATCAATCTAAAAACTGATGTCTCTGCCATTTCCCACTTTCCATCTACAACCTTGCTTGGTAAAATTCCTGGTAAGAATCAAGTTGTTCCAGAAAATGGAGCCATGGGGAAGTTGTTCTACATGTAGGAAGGAGGAAGCTGTTTGTTGCTCTAGATATTTAGCCTTGATGAGATCAATCCATGGTTATTCCTCCAATAGCATTCTCTAACCCATTTTTGTAATTAATGCCATATTCATTTTTCTAATATCTTTTATGCCCAAGCCCCTTATCATTTTAGGAGTGCACACATGATCCTAGGCAATGGGTGATATTTGAATTTTCCTCCATTCCCTACCATAAAAAGTGTTTATGAATCCTTTCAATTTTTCTACGAAGGAAGAAGGAATGTTGTACTGAGAGACATAATAGAGATAGGAAGATTTTTAAGAGTGTTTTTGATAAACAAACATTTACTAAAATCTTGGAAAGAGTGGATCCTTACCATCGGCCAATTTCTTTTGGAATCTTTCTAGTAAGTCATTCCAGGACTTTGTTTGAGACATTTTAGTACCCAAGGAGATCCCCAAATAAGTAGTGGGAAGTAAATTGATTTTACAACCCAATACTTTAGCAATTCTATTTTGTATTTCCAAAGGAGTATTGAAAAAGAAAATAGAGCTTTTGTCAAAGTTGATCTCTTGCCCAGAAGTAGCCTCATAAAATTTTAGAATGGACTTGATCATCTTAGCTTCTAGTATAGATGCCACTAAAATCAGGATAGTGTCATCCACAAATTTGCGATGAGACGTTGTTTGATTCATAGAGGAAGGTTTAGTGCCTTTTAGAAGACCATATTTAACAACTTTGGTGATTGTTTTCTTTGAGGCTATCTGCCAACATAATAAAGAGAAGAGGGGATATATGATCCCCCTGTCTTAGTCCCCTACTACTGGTGAAGTATCCCACTGGTTCACCATTAACCACCATAGAGAATATAGCAGTTGAGATGCAGGCCTTGATAACTCTTCTAAATTTGTCAAGAAATCCAAATTTGGCCAAAACTTTGTCAAGAAAAGACCAGGAGACTTTATCGAAGGCTTTATTCATGTCAAGTTTAAGGACCATGCTAGCCTTTTATTATTATCCATAGAGTGAATAATCTCATGCACCATGATCACACCATCTTGAATAATCCTACCTCTGATGAACCCACTTTGCTATTTTGAGATTAAATCATTCAAAATGGACTGCAATCAGGTGGCAATAATCTTAGTAAAAATTCTATAGACAACATTAACCAAGCTAATGGGTCTAAAATATTTGAAATCTTTAGCATCCATTTTTTTTGGAGCTAGCACTATGTGGGTATTATTAATCTCTTTCAATAAATCTCCAGTTCTAAGAAATTCATTTACAACCCTTAGGAGATCGTCCAAGAAAATTTCCCAAAATTTTTGAAAAAAATTGACAGAGAAGCCATCAGGTCCTAGAGCCTTATCTCCTTCAAGAGAAAAAACAACTTTTTGAAGCTCCTCCAAAGTAACAACTTTGGTAATATCTTTAAATCTCTGCTCCTCTATTTTATCATGCGGGATAGCTTCAAGCATAAAAGAGTTAGCCATATCATTAGTAGCACTCTTCTCATTGAGCAATTTTTCATAGAATCTGAGAGCTTCTTCCTTGATGATCTACGGATATTTTATGATGTTTTCATTGCCTTTAGATACTTTCATAATCCTATTACAGGATCTATGCTTCAATGTGGTCATATGAAAGAATTTCATATTTCTGTCACCCTCTTTCAGCCATATAGCCCTAGATTTAAGCCTCCATAGGGATTCTTCCCTGCTACAAACTGTGTGTAACTCTGAAAGGATATTTTTTCCACTAAATGATCCTCTCAAGATCTCCCCTATAAGTTTATTTTGTTTTCTAGATCTTGGAGTTTATTCTATATTTTAACCCATTTTTGACATTTTTAAGCTTTTGAATAAGCCTATATTGAGCAGTTCCTCCTCCCCCCAAAATCCACCAATCCTTGATCCTATCAAATATTTCATCGTGCTCCATCCACATCTTTTCAAATTTAAAGGAGCTTCTGGTAGGCTTAACCCAGTTAACAAAATTTAAAACTATTGGATTGTGATCAGACCCGATTTTGGGCAAAGATGTGAGATGAAAGTCTTGATGAAGAATCCAACTTACCGAGATAAGGGATCTATCTAGTCTAACTTGAATCATATCCCTTCCCAACCTCCGGTTTGTCCAGGTATATTGATTTCCATGAAGGTCCACATCCATGAGATTTAGATCAGCCACGAAGTCAGCAAAATCATCCATACCCGTAGAGAAAGAAGAGTTTCCCCCTTGTTTTTCTCCTGGATTTAATGGGAATTGAAGTCCCCCATAATGAGCCAGCTGTCATTACTATGCTGAATTCTAAAAACCTTTAGATCTCTCCAGAGCTTCCTTCTTCCACTAACCGTATTGGGTGCGTAGATATTGGAGAGGATCCAAGTATTATTATTTTCAATAGCATGGAATTTAACAGCAAGATGATTACTAGTTTTAGAGAGAATCATACCAGTGAAATGCTTCTTATCCCAAAATTTTCCATGCCACGAAGCTTCACGAGATTCCATCGTAGCCATGTTTGAATTTTCCCAAAAATTACTTTTACTGATTAACAAGTAGCTTAGAATTCATTTTCATTTCTTTGTAGAAGCATAATTCTAGGTCTACTAGAAAATCTTAACTCTTTGATTATTATTTGTTTAGAATTTCCATTCAGACCTCGAATGTTCCAAGAGATGATCTTCATCTAAAAGATAAAGGTGATGTAATTTCTTGATGTCTCAATTGGCTTTGAGTACCATCTGCAATATCTTCTTCTATTCTTTTGGTTCTTAGAGTCTTCTTAGAAGGTCTACCTCTTTTAGAGATGCTTCCAAAATCCACTACTCTTCTAGTAGAAGATCTTGTAGTTCTGGATGTTGAAGCTCCCCAGTTATCAATTTTCTTTTTCTTCTCATTATACAATGAATCTGGGATCTTCTCGAACCCCTTCAGTCTTTTCTTTTTTCTGGATTTAACCTCTAGAAAACCATTGGGATCTGGATCTTCATCCTCCATCCTATTTTTTTAGTAGTGTAACTTCCCCCTCCTCTTTCTCTCCCTTCTCACTGTCCAAGAGTTGTAAAGATGCTGAGTTGGAAAGGAAAAGGGGGTTTCCACTTTTAGGAGAGAAACTCTTAAACAATGAAGAGTCTCTCTTCAGTGAGGTTTCATAAACAACCATTTCTTTTTCCTCATTTAGAACTTCCTCAATGGTACTTAAAGGATCAGGAAAGACATTTTCCATAGCTAATACCCCTAGCACAGTTGTAGTGTCCTTATTCTTATCCCAAAGCTCTTTCTGATCAACCTCCTTGGAAAGAAGATTTACTAACACTTATTTCAGTTAGTTCATCAACCTCCAGAAACACCTTCACAAGATTTTGAGAATCTAAATCTTCTGTGGAGGTTGGAAGACTTACTGAAGCACCCACCGTTGGGGTTTTGGGATGCCAAATCTTTCTAAAAATCAGCAGTTTCTGATTAGAGTTCTAAAACTCTTTTTCCTTTCTTGTATTTCAGCTCTGGATGGTGGAGGGGTAGCCCTTCCCCCTACCCTTGGTCTTTATTTTTTCCCTCCTCCTTGTTATCCAGCCAAGCTTCCTACTTCTTAAGAGTCTCTCCACTAGGCTTATCAAGTTTTCCTATTTTTTCCTCTTGAGAGATCTCTTTGTTAGGACATCTACTGGTAAAATGTCCTATTTTATGGAATTTTTACATCTCAGATGAAAAGTTTCATATTCAATATTTTGATGCCAACTACCATACTTAGAATGTAGAATGATTAGATTCGGTAGCTCCTACTCCAATTCAGAAGAGATACAGAATCTAGCAAAAGCTAGTCTGGATCTGTTCCTCGTAGGCCCATCCAACCCAATTGGAGAGCCGAGAGATTTAGCAACATTTAAAAGAATCTCATCATCCCATAATTATAGGGGTAGCCCTGGAAGCCTACACCATATTGGAATGGTATGTATATTCTCAGTACTAGGATCAAACCTAGGATACCACTATTTCAGAAAGAGACCCATATTTCCCAACCACCATGGGCCTCCTAGAAGCACGATTCCAAATCAGCCTGTTGATTGAATTTGGCTAGGAAAAATCCCTTGACATAGTGGTGATGCTCAGATCCCCTTTTGGTTGCCACTTTCTATAGGCCCATTTTCTAATGACATCAATATTAGGTCTAGAGCCAAGAAACTTACCTACAAGGGAAAGATTCACTTTGTCCAAAGCCTGATGAAGACACCCATCTGGCACCTTTAGGTAGGTCACACCTTCCTTGTCCTTCTCCCACATGAATTACACCTTAGCTGGATATTACGGACCCACATTCTTGATCATAAGGTTTTGCTATAGCAATATCATTTTCTAAGCTAAAGGTGTGGATCCCAAGGTGTGGTGTCTGTGCTTTGCAGACTTATCAATTGTCTAATTCAAGTCAATAAATAGCCCCTTCACGGTCAGGATATGAGTGAAAAAGTAGACATCTCGTAGCTAGAATAGTAGAAATAACGCTAGTTGTTCCTCCATCGCTCACATCCTCCATCAAATAGTCAATGTTAATCCATGCATCATCCTCATTTTAAGACTTCAATAACAAGGGGATTTTTTTATAATGTTCACTGTTCCAAATTCACATAATTTAGAACAAACATTCATTTAGCTAATCCATCACATAACATAGAAACCATATGTAGCTATCATGACTTGGTATTAAACTGATCTCTCATGTTTCTTTATATCAATGTGTATACTAAGTATACTTGTGGTTCCCTTATTCCATTAAGGGTCAATCAAGTGTAATTATCTAAAGATCCTATCTTGAGTATTTGTTATGGATACCCATATAATATCACACATCTTTAGTCCAGGTGAAATCAAGACAACACAATCAGTAACTTACGATACTTTGGCCAAAGTTTTAAGACATGTATGCCATGATTTTATTCCTAGACAACATACTCGTTAGAAGGAATATGTATTTCACCACACTCAAAACTGTTATCTAGATTAGAGCTACCTTGACTTACGTCAATCACTTCCATGTCCTGTGTTAGCTACTAAGTAGGGATAGCTCACATAGACTAGTGCTGATAATATGTTTAAGGAGACTAAGGGAAATCAAGCACATCTGAATCAACTTGTGTCACTTCGGATCCACTTCATTACCCATAGTCATCATAAGATGACATCAGCACTAGGCCATATTGTTATAACTAATTAGTGTATAATAGTGACATAGATCCATAGTTTACGATAGCAACACTTAAGGGAGCTAGGAGGATAATCACACCATAGTGGTTGCTCCATAGTAACCAATTAATGAATCACATCATTAAATGGGTAATTTTTGCAATGAGCTGATGATTATCTTTGTGACATTCCATTGAGTTCCGCTAAGAGAAACATCATATCTTAACAAGTTCATTAATTCATATCTTGTTAATCCCACCCTTTATTATTCTCATCATTAGGTGTCGTGCCTAAGGATTAACTAGGGTTTGAAAATGAATATTCCTTTATGTAAGGATCGTAACATTTTATTCACTTAAGTGTAGGATTGCAGATTTAAGTCTGCATTATGCTTAATCATTTTAGCATACAATTTCCATTAAAATAGATAAGTGTCGTGTTCTTGTTTCAGTTGTATATAATGTAGGACAACAATCATACATTAATCATTTTCACACAAAATCCCTTAGGAATAGTTTAACTATTCGTAACTATTGTGTTTAGGTATGTTTTCATACTTTTACAAAGTAACATAACCTATCAATGCAACCAAACACACCAATCAAAATCATAACATATTTATACCATTAATTGTTCCTTAAAAATTATAATTTAGTTATATCCAATAGGCATCCCCTTATTTATAACTAAATTATAATCACTAAGTTATCACAACTATTTTATTTAATAAACAATCATATAGATAAAGAGTCCAACCATCACAAGTCACTTTATAATGGACAAGAAAAATCTTCTTTCATTCAAGCTAAAGGACTTAATCTAAAAACCTTATAAATTTTCATATTTCATAAGTTACTTAGGTACTTAACCCCTTTTACTTATTTCCAAATTTATATTCAATCACCTAAGGCATATAGTACTTCCATAGATGATACATATGCTTAATATAATAGTAGCAATCATTGTAAACTGCCTTTCTTTTATAAATGAAATCACAATGAGTTCAACACTTTACAACCAATCACTTCCATTTAAACAATATAATAAAGTAAACCAACTTTATTTCATTCCAAAATCAATATCAAAGTCATGTTCAAACAATGAATTCAATAACTTCTTTTCTAAAAATTACAATAAATGGCCATAGGCCTTTCTTATTTTCATAACAGAAGTACATCAATTAATGAATACAATATTCATTTATTCAAATCAACTATCTTCAATCAATAGAATAAATGCAACTTTTTATGTCTTCCTTCTTTCATATTTCATGAATTCCATCTGCAAGATTGTTAACATCTGTCAGTTCATACGAACGGCATGATAGGAACTAAATATTCAGAATAATATGTTCTATATAATAATTTTATAAAAGGAATCTTTGATTTTAAATGAAATTATTCTAAGGTTAAAAAAACACACAACTCTTTTTATCATGCAACAAGGATATCATAGAGCAATAGATAAGGAAGATAAGATAACCTAGAACATTATTCAAGTAGTAACAACACTAGAATAATAATACTACAGACATATAAGCCCATACTTATATCACTGTAACATTATATTCAATCCATTAAGTTCAACTACATAACTTAATTCAATCAAAACAACAGATCACAATAATCCCAAATAGAGCATAATATGGAATAATAATATTATAGCCATATAAGCCCATACTTATATCACGTAACATTATTTCTAGTTCACATAAGTTTGTAAACATAACTTCTACAAACAATATATTTCATATTAATCCAACAATACCTTCACAAGGTAAATCCTTTTCAACATATATCTCTAAGTTATATACAGTAATAACTTATACAAATTAAGGAAAAATATACTTCATAACTTAACATATAGTCTTGTATAATCTTTAATACAACACATCATATTGAGTTACTTCCTATTACAATCAGTCATAATAAGATCCATATTCAAGCAAGGCCACAAACCGAAACTTGATCATACTTATATAAATAATTCCATACTTCCTTAAAACCTTCCATTGTATCTTGTATAAACTAAGCATACATAATGTTATAAGTCATACATAGCTATATCATCAGACAAAGAATACACTGGCCAAACAATCACCTCATAACGTACATTATGAGTTCCTTAATCAAATCGAATGATAGTAAAGAAAGGGTACTAAGCATCTAATTCACATTCACAAATTTAAAATAGATAAATGGAAACTTAAAAATATTTCCAAATATGCCAACCTAGTCAAAGACTTCTGGTTAAGGGTAAAAGACTTCATAGTCTCAAAAAGAAAAATACAATTGATCAATATTTGGTGATCAAACATCACAATGGGTTTAGGCTCACATCAATCTTTGAAGAAGCTATAATAGATAATAGTATACCAAAAACATTCCAAGTTTAAGATCAAACCTAATTGAACAGCCTTACCAAAAGTAAAGGGAGTGGTCTGCCATACCTGAGGTATGATGATAAGCTAAAACCAGACTTATACATCAAACTTAAACCCTAAAACCATCTTATTAACAACACCATATAGATTCAAACTGAATTCTATATCAACTTGAAAACATATAGCTGATGATGAATCCTTTATTAACTTGAGTGAGCCTAAGGATCTTTACCAATTAGTATCTCTTAAATCAAAACCAAAAGAGTTTACAACTTCACAGAGAGAGAGAATGTCCAGGTTGTTAATATGGCATTAATAAAATGCATCGTTCACAATAGATGACAAGAAATATAACATGTTCACATAGTGAATGCATCCACACAACCACAGATAACCCCAGGTAGTCAACCAAGTTTCCATTCAAATTTGTAGAGATTATTTTATCTAAGAGATAACACCAAGTGTTATTCACTCAATACCTCACCATTCAACTTGATTAAAGCAGAGGAAAAATATACCCAATATGACTATCAAAGAGTAAACACCAAAGAAGGTTATCTGGTAAACCCATTAAGGGATTTAACTTGATAGAGGAAAAACCAACCAACCCTAAGCCATAATGACAAAGCTTGCATTTTCTACAAGTTGAACCTACTTGAAAATAAAAGCCTATTTAAATACCATTTATTCAAGATATTAAAAATAAACAATAACACCAATAGGGTCGAAAAAAGTAAGAGTTCATGAATAGATAATCACCCTTTTCATATTCAAAACTAAAATCCACTTCCAGTTTAATATTGTTCATAATACAAACCCAAAATACCTACAAAGGAAATTTTTTTACAACAAGAATACAATATCTTGAAATAGCACACAAGATCAATCATAAAGCTTCAAGTTTATATGAACATGACTCAGTAGATACATATATAGCCCTAACATTTTTGTAGTCTACTCAATCATAACCCAAAAGAAAAAATGAAGGAAATACATAGATAAACAATAATAAAAGTAGGTAGATATTCATAGATAACCAAATTTTAGAACACATTAAAACCTAGAACCAGAGATCTAGATTCATACAAGAGTAGAGTTAATTTCATGAAGCCATTAAACAAAGCAAGATATTTCAGAGAGTTAGAGCCTATCATGCCTGATAGAGCTCCTATAATTTATTTCCAAGCTCCCCAAGTTTTCTCTAAGATTTTACTTAAAAATACATAGAGAAATCAAAATGGCTTCACAGAAACCCCTTTCTTATCCATATTTGTATTTTAATAACCATCGTATAAAATTTTATCCACTATTTCCTCCATGCAACTGATAGATAAAATTTTATCCCAAAACGAACAACCGGTTTGCAAACCAAAGCAAGTCTAAATGTAGAGAAAAAGAACTCAAAGAACCAAATGAAAAAAAAACACGATTCCTTTGCTTTCTCCTAAAACCATCATGCTTCTCCCAAGGCCATTTTGGGTATTCCCAATGCCATTAATGCTATTTTCTAGGATGTCCAGTTAACTCCAAAAATCCCACCAACCTTTCATTGCAACCTAAATTTAGCAAATCAACTATTAATTTAAACCAGTCTTCATTATACCATTAGTTATGAATTTAGCGTACATGGCCAAGTCTGACTTGGTCCTCGCAAAGGGTGGAAGTGGCCATCAGTTAAAAACATTTAATTTACCAAGTACATGATGGGGTGGCACCCAACTTACTCAACCTTTCCACTAACCCTTCCTTCTTAAATTCCAACCATAGTTAGGTCACGGGGTTAGGGCTTAGGATCACCCCTTTAGGTAGGTTAGGATCCATATCATTTAATATCAATATATCAACCTTAGCTATATCAAACTTAGCTTAGGTTTTTAACAACTTTGATCAAATTTCCATAGGGTTAGGTTAAGCCCTTCAAAAAAATTATACATTACCATAGCATAGGTTAGATTAGGTTTTCATAATATAAGGAAAATAACAAGACCTTACCGCAGATTATATTTTCTCAAGCATTTAGAAATTTAATAACGAACCAGAATTCCCTTAGAAAAAGTAAGCCTTCAACACAATAGTATAATCAAACATTAGATTAGCTTCACTGCCACAAAATCTGTCATTTAAAATTACAATTTCATAATCAATAGGAAGCCAAGTGTTTTTTAAATTTAAATTCATAATCACATATCGATTTTGTAACATTCCCATTTTAAGACTTTATTAACAAGGATTTTTTTACATAATATTCTCTGTTCTAAATTAACATAATTTAGAAAACACATTCCAATGCGAATCCATATTATAATGAGAAAATCATACACAACTGTAAATGACTTGGTGAACACTGATCTCTCATTTCACGTCTCGGTATTAAATCGATATCTCAAGTTAACTTAGTAATGTGTATACAACATATACTTGGTTCCTTTAACTTTCTAGGGTACCCAAGTTTTTACGCTTAAGAGGAATACATGAATATCTATTATAGATATTCATCTGAAATCCCGCTTCTTAAAATAGGTGACATAGGATAACACAACCAATAACTTACAATACTTTGGAAAAAGTTTTCAAACATGTTTATCATGTTTACATTCCTTGATGACGCACTTGTTAAATGGAATTAAGTCCCTTACCACATTTGTTTTGTTATCTACAGTGGTATTTCCTAACTCCCGTCATTCCAATCGATTAAATATTTAATACTAGACAAGGGAAATTCCATTCAATAGTGTGGAAGACTACTCATGGTGACTAGGGGTACATAGAAATACCCAATCAACGTAAGTTAATTGGGTGTGTATAGTTATCCTAATTCAACAGGAGTTGACCTCAATACTAGATCATGTTCCTATCCCTGTATAAGATAGAACCGTGATCCAAGATTACTTTTATGTCAATCAAGTTAAACAAATAGAGTGGTGTGTTGAGACATATAAACTATATCATAGTATCTTGTAATGACCCTCGTCATTAAAAAGGTACTATACTATAGTCGATGTGTACAAACATCCAACTAAGTTTCCTAAATTGGACTAACACACCTTAGATTAAAATTTTATTAGCTTATTAATAACTTCATTAAGGATTAATTACTGTAACACTTAAGAATTAAAATAGGTTATCTAACCTATAAGGTTACAAGTTAAAACTACATGTGAGGTAGGTATGTAGATAAAATATGCTTCCTAACCAATTAATTATATGCTTATGCTGGTCTTAAATGAGACAACCTACATTAGATTATAATAACATTGATTGTGAAGCTATGATAGTGTTAATTGATTCTTTACTTATTTCAGCCCTAGCTTAAATAAGTCCCTTATAACCCTTTATTTTAGACTTCATGGATATGAAGTCTAAATTCCATTTTAATTCCTTTCCAAGAATTCCTAATTTTGATTAAGGAAATCTTCTTAAGGAAGAACACTTTCAATTATTTACCTACAATATTTATGACACTTTAACAATATCTTAAGTTATGTCTCTATGATTCATTTTATGGGAATTATCTTTCTTCCCTATATCATGGGATAATGTCCATTTATAAAATAGATTACACATGTTTAATTATATCAAGATTTAATACACATACATCTATATAATTCAAATATAGTCCTTTTTGTATTGATTAAGGATCTGCTTATGAGTGTCAAATTTATAAGTTGCATCTCTAATTGAGAAAATAAACCAACTAACATTTCAGATCCCCACCCCAACCATTCCATATCATTTAAGTATATAAATTTCCCTCCTTCATTAGGATAATACTTAATAATACATCCCAATTCATGATAAGAAAGTATTACAATAAAGTATTATTTAGCAATCATCACATCTTTTATTCATCAAGGAGTGATACATTTATTGAATCTAGAAGTGTTTCAGAGATTAAAAAGTGTCAAAACATCAGTACAAAACTAAATCTTATTACAACTTTCTTTTCGACAAGTACATCTCAAGTAATGAAGCCACATATCATCATAATAAAGATGTAATTTATTTAGTAAAACAGATGTAACTTCCTATAAGTCTTTCTCCTTTCATCTTTTACAAAATCCATCAGTAAATTGTTAGCATGGGTCAATTCATTTTAATTGAGCATGATAAGCACTATCATTAAAACATTGTGATTTTAACTAAATGTTTCATAAAAATAACCCTGTTGTTTATGAAACAATTTTGAAAACACACAATAAAACAAAAAGAATTCTCCATAAAAGAATACAATCCAAGAAGAATAGAGAAGATATTTTAAGGTTCAATATGAAGGGTTAATCAATCAACTTAACAACCTTATCTTTTCATCATAAAACTCTTTTCAACATACAGAAAATAAAACAACAGAGTTAAAGAAGAAGAATTATCATTTCATCTTAACTTTACCTTCTCTTTCATGTAACCAAATTAAGTTCCTTCAATCAGCTAGATCTAATTTTCAAGAAGAAATATAAGATACATAAAACTATCTTTTAGATTAAATCTATTGTTTGTACAATAATGAATATTTCCTTCCAGCTAAATATCCTACTATCTTAGACTCATCCTAAAGTCTAAGATGAACATTAATCATAAATAAGTTCTTACAAACAAGTAAGGATAACTTAATCATCATAAACAATCAAAGTAAGCTTGATTGAAGCATCCTAAAAGTCCTAGGTTTAGTTTAGTATTCAATTCAAAGTAGCATCCAAAGGTAACAACATACAAAACTTATCAATAGTAATTTCTTGCTTCTACCAGTCCAAGAAAACAAGCTATCTTTCAGGTTCTCAAACAAGTTTCCACCATCCACTAATAAATCCAAAAGGGTAGGATGGTTTGAGTTCAGAACAAAACTAGACAATGTCATTCCCTCTTAACTAATGTTAGAATTCATCCAAAAGAAAGGATTGCAAAAGTAAGTAACATTCCAAAATTGAAGAGAGATAGAATTCTATCCCAACCTTAACAGATTCATCAACACAACAACCCCAAAGATATCAAGTATCTTAAATATTCTAACCAGAATATCAGATACAGAGAAAGGAAAACAATTAATCATTTAGATGATTCAATTTCCCAACCCATTATTAGAACAACTCAAGAAGAGAAATCAGTAAATCAACAAAACCTCCCCTTAACCAAAATCAATGGAGCACGATAAGGAGGGATCCTCAATCATTTCTCATTTCACAAATATTCAGCTACTCCATGCTAACATAGAAAATTCAAAAAGGGAATAGACTATTTCTAGAGAAGAGAAGGAACAAAAAAATCAAATTCTTCAAAATATCAACAAGATCAAAATAAAATACCACGAAACTTAGGTTTGGGTAACCACAACAATCCAAGTGAAGAAAAGAACCCCATAACTTATGAAAAGAAAAATAGTTTGTCCTTCTTCCACACATAAATTAAAATAACATTCACTTATCTAACCAAATAATGATGAATCGACCCAACTACTTGGAATCACAATGAAAGAAAGGAAGGTGAGTACTCATACTTAGTTTAAGCTAGTTCCTTAAAAACTATTGATTAACAATCAAGGAGAAGAAAAAGATCATTCAAAAAACTTCCTTTCCCTAAAAATGAATAATAGCCATCGATTTAGAGAGAATATTATCCATACTTATAAATATCTCATCAAGGTAACCAAAAGCCTAGAATGGGTTTATGAAAAAAATAAGAAGTATTACAACAAAGCGTTACCTTAAAATTTTTGAATACATTCCTTCTTTACAACTTAACTTGATCAAGGCTCATAAAATGAGAAAAGACAAAAATAAATTCTCCGAGAAATAAAAGTACTCCAAATCCAACATGAGATGGGTATTCCACTCGAAATGGATTATAGTTACTAGCCCATTTGAAAGGATCAATGTATTTTTTTATTATTAAGAGAAAAACCCAAAACAAAGAGTTTACATCAACCTGAGCAAAGACTTAATACAAACCAAAGTTTCCTTCAAGCTAGATTCCTATCGACAAAATTAAAGAGGCATGTAAATTAGATCTCTGATTTTTATGAGTCATGCAACTAATAATAATATTGAAAACCTCCACCAAATTTTCTAGTCGGACAAAGAACCATAAAAATTGTTTCAATGATGAGAAGGTCCAAATCTATAAAAAAGCTAGAATTACAATCATAATTCACATTTCAATATTTCCTTTCCCATTCTTCAACAAAGAACTGTTTGCATTCAGATAAACAACAAACACCAATGGAGCATCAAAGAACAATCATAAAAACCAGAAGGATTCAAAAAGAGAAGAGTTATTTTTATGAAGCACTTAAGTAAAAGAAAAGGACTTAATGGATAGGGCCTATCATGCATGATAGAGATCCTGTCTTCAAAATATCCAGAAGAATTTGATTCCCTTCCAAAAACACCAACCAACTCCTCAAAACCTTCTTCTTCTTCTTCTTATAGTTTTCATAGTGACAATTTTATCTTCTCATGCCATGCAAGGATAAACATTCATGAAAGAATTCAAACTGGAGGTTCGAAGAGAAAAAACCACATACAGAGCTTAAGCTCAAAAAATACCAAATGACCAAAATAGAACCAAAACCCCTCTTTCTTCTTCCTAGGTAGTTTTCACCATTTTCCAAAAATATTAAATGTAAAACAGATCGATCCTTCACCATCTCCCGCCATTGCCATCTTATGCTTAGAAATGAATAAATTTAAAATATCATGCAAATAAAACTTGGTGGAGGTGACAAATCATCCCCCAACTTTTCTCATGCATTCGCAAATTTTAGCAAGACAAAAGTTTTTAATGTCCACTAATGCCTCATAAACACCTATAATATGGTGCCATCGACTTTCCCCTTCCATGTCGTCCCATAGGTCCTTTTAGGTTAGCCAACATTAGGTTAGGTTCCACATTAGTCTAAGAAATAACTTAGGTCCTAGGTAATGTTTAAAGTTTTAGTCTTAGGTCCCTTAATTATTAACATCCCATATTAACAAAAGAACATAGTAACTTAGGTTAGGTTACAACTTTAGGATAGGATTACAATCTATGGAACATAGTTTAATTAGGTTCCTATCTTATAGTAAGAATTGCATCCCATGCTTACCAAAAAACCATATTACCATCCCAAATCACTTGCAAAGAAGGAAAAGCAAAGATCATTTGTGACTTTAGTATAGTAAGAGTCTAGGGATCCTTCGATCTATCCAACTTGGTCAATATGACCAAAAATTTATGAATTAGAAGCATACCTTGGATCAATGAAATTGATCCAAGGTAATGTTGTTTGCATCCCAAAATTATGAAAATTGAAGCACAATTTTAAGTGCAACAAAGACTCAAGGATTAATTTAACTGAATCAATTTCTCATTTCCCAAGTAATGAATTATTCTTCAAAAAAAGAGATGAATTAATTCATTTTATATTCAACATAAACATGGAAGAATTGTACCAATTTTAGCAGATAACATATTATCTATAACAAACATGATGTCATAGATCATAAGAGTACACCGTCTTAAGACAAGAATCACATGTCAATGTTTTCAACTTCCAAAAAAAAGTCATCATAGATATTAGCCATGTTAGAGGTGTTACATACCACCGTCTCTAAAAGCATCATCGTCCCGATGATTAAATTAGTCTAGATCTCAAACAAGAGAAGTAATCCTAATTATAGTTCTTTCATCCATAAATTCACAAACAAAAACCAGATTTGAGAATTTTCCAATTTTCATAAATTATTTTAGCGTTAAATTAGTTTTTATAGTACTAAGGAATATAGTACCCACCCAAAACTTGTAGATTTATTCATAAGCTAAAAAATAAGGTTTTTAATTGTTATCAATCAACAAAACTAATTCTGTTCAAAAAATGAGGAAAAGCAATTTTCATATCCTCAAGGTTTTCCCATGTTGCACTTTCTTCATTAAACTCATCCCACTGAACCTTGCATTGACTAATTTCCTGATTTCTCAAGTGAAATTGGAAAGTTTCTAGCATTATAATGTGTTCAAATACGATTATTCATGGGTCTTGGACTTGCAAGGAATCCTAATTTAACACATGTGATAAATATGAAATGTATTTCTTAAGCAAAGAAACGTGGAAAACATCATGCATTCCTAATAAAGAAGGGGGTAATGCTAAATGATAAGCTATAGGATTGATTACTTCAACAATTTCGAAATTTACCACATAACGAGGCAATAACTTGGCTTCCTTGCCAAAGGTTATAGAACTCTTTTTTGGCTTAACCTGTAAAAAGACCTTTTCACCAAGTTCAAATTTCTTATCAACCCTTTTCAGATCTACATAACTTTTTTTCCTATCTGCTTCTTCTTTTAAACATTCACGAATCATTTTAACTTGTTATTCCATTTTAGTAAGGATTTTAGGTCCAATTAGCTCTCTTTCATCATTGCTTTATCCCGAGATAACTAGAGTTCTCGCATTTCCTTCCATACAACGCTTCGAAAGGTGCCATTTTCAAAGAGGCATGATATGTGTTATTGTAATAAAATTCAAATAAAGGAAGGTATTCTTCCCATTTTTACTACTGATCCATGAAGTACATCCGTAACATATCTTCCAAAACTTGATTAACTCTCTCGGTTTGACCATATCTGCTTTACGGATGGTATGCTGAACTAAAGTTCAGTTTTGTTCCTAAGGCTGCATTAAGCATTTTCCAAAATCGAGATGTCATTCTAGGGTCTTTATATGATATAATCAATTAAGGTACTCCATGCAATCTTAAAATTTTATGCACAAATATTTTTGCTAAAACAGGTGGATCATCCTTAAGATTATCGACAATAAAATGTGCTACTTTTGTCAGTTTATCAACAACTAAAATACCATCATGTTTATTTCTTGACATTGGCAGCCCCTAAAAAAATCCATGCTAATTACTTGCCACTTATATTGTGGTATGATATGAGGATACAATAAACCAACTCGATGCATATGCTCAACTTTAATAGGCTAACATTCCAATAAGTGTGTCACAAAATCAGTTATGTCTTTTTTCATCCCTTTTGAAAAAAACATTCTTGTTTTACATCGAAAGCATTATTGTAATACCGAATGTCTTAAGTAAGGTGAATTATGAAATTATTCCATTAAAGTTTTCCTTAACTCATTTCCTAAAGGTACATACACATGCTTACCATATATCAAAATTCCTTCATTATCGAAGTGAAAATATTTATACCTCATGTCATTTGGATATGCAGCAAGTGTTGTTTTTACCTACTAAAAGTAAGAATCAGGTTCCATGATACTTTTTACCTCATCCTTAAACTAGGTTCTCAAAGTTATAAGTGCATAAATATGTTTCCTATGACTTAGTGCATCTACCACTCTATTTTGTTTTCCTTTTATGTAACTTATGTCAAAATCATATTGTTACAAAAATCTAACAATCTTCGTTGTCTTGTATCAGATTTGGTGAGTGAAAATATGCTTCAGCCCACGATGATCGAGTATTTAATTCAAAAGGTCTTCCTTAAAGATAATGTCTCCATAATTGAAGTGCATTAACTATGGTAGTAAGTTCTAGGTAATGGGGAGCATAATTTAACTCATATAACTTGAGTTTTCTACTCTCATATGCTATAACATATTCATTTTTCAAAAGAATACCTTTGAGTCCTTCTCTGAAAGAATCTATAACTACGTTAAAGTTTCCATTTAGATCAGGTACAACCAAAATAGGTGTAGAGGTCAATTGATCCCTAAGAGTTTTAAATGCTAATTCACATTTTTCACTCCACACAAATTTCTTATCTTTATTTTGCAATGAAGTTATTAGTGCAATGAATTTTGAAAAATCCTTTACAAACTTCCTATAGTAACCAACAAGACCCATGAAGCTTTTGACTTCATGTACATTCTTAGGTGCAGTTCACTTAGTTATTGAAACAATCTTTGATGGATCAACTGATATTCCATCCTTACTTATGACATGTCTTAAATAGTGCACTTGTGTCTCATAGAAAGAACATTTGGACAACTTACTAGACAATATTACTTTTCTTAAGATTTCAAGTACTATTTTCAAATGCTCATAATACTCATTAATAATTTTAGAATATCTAAGAATATCATCCGAGAATGTTGGGACCCTTAAATATTTGCTAAGTATAAGAAGGCGCATATGTGCATAAGCCCTAGTTGAATAAAAGTGCGTAAGGATAAGGTGCATAGGGAAGGGTTTAAGGAAGACCTAAAGAAAACCCATGGCACATGCATAGACAAAACCAAGGGTTTATGACTTAACCATTTTGGGAGTTTTGGTAGAACACGTGAAAATAATGACTTGATTGTGCATACAGAGTGAATAAGGTGCCGCACAGCGACAAGGTGGCAAAGGAAAGAGCATTCTGTGGTAGAAGCTTCTAGAAGCTCATCATGGTAAAAAGTGGAAAGCTCGGGCTGGAGGAGCATGCTCACATGGAGGACCAAATTCAGACACTTGGCATCAGATCTGAGGCTGCTAGAGGATGAGTTGGCAGTCCAGAAAGCCTATATATACAAGTGCCTATGAAAAAATATATATATATATATATATAGAGGGTGGAGCTCTATAGAAATACTGCAAGAACTCTGTTAGTTTGGGTAATTGGGTTTAGGGAAGGATGTATCAAGGGTATGGGGTTATAAATTTATTTTGAGAGCCTAGTCATATGAGTCTAGATATAATGCATGACTGTGGTCTGCTTCTCTGTAACATTTTGTAATGGCTCCATGAATGTAATGAGGTTACCAACTTACAATGAATATGAACATTGATGATTCTAATGCATACATATTTCTCATAGTTCTTTCTCATTTATGTTTATGATTAAGTATGGATGCTTGTACAACTTCTTTCTATTTTGGTATAAGTTATTCAATCTGTTAAGAATTTTCTATCTGGAATGACTGCAAGGACCTAGAAGCCATCCTGAGCTCTATGGTGCTTGTATGTTTTACTTCCTTCCAATTCTCTTAAACATGGATCATAGATGATGTTTCCCACTAAAATCACATAAAAGAGAGACTCGGCACCCACGTGTGCCTCGGGTGAGTGTCCAGTGCCCACTGGGTGATAGGCCGATGCGCATGGGGTTTTTTTCTCTTGTGATAAGGGTAAAAATTGACTACATCTTGGTTCCATTTCCGAGACCTCTTTTTGAAGTTGTAGTAGGAAATGGAATAAATCATGATATGGGTAATGAGTAATGAAAAAAATTAACTCTAGAAAGTGTTGTATCATGGTTCAAGAGCACAGAGGATGAATTTTCTCAGAGATTCAACAATTGACCTGAGTTTGATGCACGTAGATGGGTAGAAGGGAACCTTTACCATGATTTATATGAGACGTTTTTCTATTACTTCCCAGTAGAACTGTATGAATGGCTCTCAGCGTATGCATCTAGATCAAGATGGTATTTTGGATCATGTGTGTGGACCCAATAAGAGTACCATAGGCTATAAGATGTAGATCGATGTGGAATCATGTTGTGGATCATTGGTGGGAAGGTGTGTTGGCTAGCTACACTCTATAGTACACTATTTCCACATATTCTTTCCTGGAAGTTGCTGAGTTTGAATTTCGTGAGAGCCCAGAGGATCATTTCTACATGTTATCCCTCTGGTAATGAAGATCCTAGTTATTACTTTGGGTTTAGAGGCATTTCCAATGGCTGGCTAAACCATTCTGAGCACTAGGTGAGGGAGCTAGGGTGGAGGAAGATGGAAGATATTACAATGGAGAAGGAAAGGGAGGAGAGACGGCTCAAGTATAGTGAAGTGTGTGAAAGGGAGATTACTAGATGATGCAAGGTTACAAGTGCGATGGATCTATGGAGGTAGACAATGCGGGAAGGAGTTGAGGTTCACGCAGAGGACGTGAAACTTGAGTAGTCTGTGCTACCCATCTTGGAAAGCACGTAAGAGAGACCCCTTTTCCTTTTTATGAGAGTTCTTCACAGAGAAAGAAGAGTTGTTGGCACGTATCTAAACCCACCCAAAGTGACCATACCCCGGTGCTTGGTTTTCAAGAGTAAGGAAGGAGTATCATTGACCCAATTGGAATCAATCGAAGTGATAAATATATGCCTAGGAGGTACAATTTTTTAGTTCCCAATTATATGGATACACATATCCTAGTATTCTGAGGATTCTTGAGATAAGGAGAAAGCATAAAAACCTTTGGTCTCGCATCCGGGAGCAGAGCGGGGTACAATAGTGGTAGTGGGGCATTATCAAAGACCATCGACGCATAATTCAATAAAACCATGGGGACACTTGGCATGACTACTAAAAGACTTGGTGGTGGATCCGGTGGGTTAGGAGGGATAGGATCTCGGTGGACCTAGTTGTTTTGGTGGATCCGGTGGCTCGGGAGGCATAGGACTCGGTGGATCGCGATGGATGAAACACCAAAGGAAACCAAGGCTTTGGCTCGGGAGGACAAGGGACCCACCACCCCCTCAAGTCTTCTTTGAGATGTCAAGTACACTTTCTAGATTACATAGGTATTAAGAATGTTACGGAGCATGTTCACAAGTGTGAGTGTTATGGCACACAAAGGGGATCATAACCTAGGAATGGAAGGCTAGTTAATTTGCAGCAACATTGTAGGGGTGCGCACATATTTGGTATAGGAAATATGAACCCCATCAAACGGTGGTTGATTATACTACTTTAAAGAATGCCTTCTTGGCAGAGTTCCACATCCTTGAGTTTGAACAAAAGAGCATCAGTGCCCTAAAGGAGATTCAACAGGGAATGGCAGAGAGAGTGTGTAGGAGTATGATGCATGCTTTAAAACTATCTTGTCTAATTTATCATATGATATCCACCCTTCATAGCATGTGTATTAGTTTTTGGAGGATTGATCACCCCTTTTAGAAGGGCCTTATCTCATAAAAATTTCATAGACCCACGCGAGGTGTTGGAAGTTGCTCTGCACACCGAGGTCATTGGTAGTGTTGATTCTAGAGTTAGCACATTCCTTCGAGGCTCAAATTACTATTATGGCTAACCTTGCTAGATAAATTATTTGCAAACTCAACCCATGAAACTCATAGTGGTTTATGGTGCATGGATTGTGAAATGGAGGGGCATGTCAAGGGTAGTTTTCCCCAGGGCGATGCGCACGTGACGTGTGAGATCGTGAAATTTTTCATGGGGACCATGATACAAGTAGATGCCCTTTGTTACAACACGCAATCCGGAAGAATGTGTCTTGCTATTATAAGATTTGTACCTCTACAACCCATAATACTAAGGACTGTAGGCTCATTGATCAGATCCATGAGGCCATTTATAATGGGGTGCACCAAACCAACATTGCTAGTAGTTCTAAACAGGATGATCTCTGCTATGAGGAGTGCACCGATGGTGGCACGTGTAGAAGGGGATTTTGGGGAGGATTTTGTGGTCGTGGTAACCACGGGGGATGAAGGAATGAGTTCCCACATGGAACCTATTTTTATTATGGGTCTATAGAACATTATAAATGAGAGTGCCTAGACCTGTTATAGTGCTCATAGTGTGGAAAGAAGAAAAAGTATGAGGAATGCCCAGAGTTGTTTGAGCACATGAATCAATAGCAATGGAAAGATAATGGTGCTGCAATGGTAAGCATAAAGAAGATAAACATATAATGGATGTTGTAGGTAACACGTGATCCAGGCTTGGAACCTATTTTAGTAACAATAATAGGGAGAGGCTGCATGTGCACAACAAATACCAAGACAGAGGACACGATTTTAAGAGAGGAAGTAGTTCATGGGAAGTACCCAAACCCTGCACATCAAAAGGAAGTATATCAGGATACCATGGATGTCATTTGGAGTTTACAAGAGAAATCCAATTCCTAAAAGAGCAGTCTAGGAGAGAGGAGGAAAGGAGGAAGGTAGAGGCACCAAAGGATAACCTAGATGAGGCCAAGAAAGTATGTAAAATGCTAAGGCAAGAGAATGTTATTCCCTTGCTAGGAGCATGGTTGAGGGATAAGGTACCACATGCTAAAGAAGAGCATGAGAGATAGATCCTGCATGCAAACCTTCCCCCTCACATCCTTGACTATGACAAAGATATCACATTGGATGTAGTCGTAGATGGATGGATCCTTAGTAATATCCTCATTGACATAGGCGTGGAGGTCAATGTTATCACATTAGATGCTTGGCATCATATGGGAAGGCCTGCATTACAGCCATATTTGAATGTGTTATATATGGAAAATAAAATGAAGGAAATTCCCATTGGTGTCTTAAAGGATGTAGGTATCACTATCTAGGGAGCTAAGTTTACTGGGGACTTCAAATTCTTGGTGCTCGCTAAGGAAAAAAAATTTCCAGCACTACTTAGGCACCCAAGGTGTTACAAGAACAATGCATACCTTCGATTCAACAAAGGGTACATCAGATTTGAAAATAAGGAGGATCAGGTCATTATACCCCTAGCTAATGGGAAGTCAACACCCTATCTTGAACATTTGGGAGAAGAAGTATTGGAAAGAATATATGTGCACTCAATCAGGGATCCAGAGATAATCCATCCTATCAACAGAGTTATCTAGTTTGAGAATGCTCAATCAGTAAGTGACACCATAAGCCTAGGATGTGATAATTGAGCACATGGGACTTATGAATTGATCAGATGGAAGTTGACAGGATCAGTAACAAAAGTAACAAAGGCATGTATAGTCCGGCGCCTAGGAGGAAAAAAACTACGAGTATTCGGGATGGGCCTTCCTTGAGATCATTTTACAGGAGATGGAAGCCCAGTGGAAGGAGGAGAAGGAACGAAGAGGGATTTTAAGTTATGTCCTACTCAGCACACTAGAACGGTGGTGGGCTACACATCAGGAGGTCTTTTTGGAATGGCGCGAGGTAAGAATTTCTCTCTTTTCAGGTTTTCTAGAATCAACATGCCCACCGCCATCAAGGACTACCATGGTAAGGAACCCGCCTCTTTCCACATCCAAGCTTGTGAGAAGGTCTTGAGAGAAGGCACAAAAGCTTTACCACCATCCCTTTGGGTGCACAAGTTGTATTCTACATTGCAGGGTTACATGCGCATATGGTACATACATTTTGAGACATGCCACCAAACAAGAAATTGGCAAGAGCTAGCAGCTAACCTCATTCAAATGTTTGAGTACCGAAAGTACCAAGCCATCGTTGATAAGGCATTACAGGTTATTAAGCACCTTACCATGGGGGAGAGTGAAATGGCGAGAAGATAGGTTGTTTGAGCTGCTAGGTGGACCGGGTTTAGAGGTGTACTTTGAAGATGTAGAAGAAGCGTAAGAGAGAAGAGATCCGGCTTGAGCACGTGTGCTTGAAAAGGAGAAAGGGAAATTAGTATATGTTATTGATGGAGAGGAAGCAGAGAGCTTGGATGTTAACCATTCTGTGGGGATGTGTGAGGTAGTGGATAGTGCTAATGCTCGTGCACGTGCCTATAATTATCCTTTAAAGAAAAAGAAGGTTAACATCGGTTCGGAAGAGGAACCTAAGGAAGCTAGCATTGGATATTATTGGTTGGAGAAGGAAGTCTCTAAGATTATTTATCTTTATGTGAATTCGAGGATTTATTCTGCACAGTACCATGAGCTCAAAGGTATCCACCATTCTCGTTAGGGAGATGAGGATTAAATTGAAGGATGGTGTGTGCCCGGTTAGGAAGAGACGCTACCGGATGAATTCCAACTTGCACATAAAGGTAAAGGAAGAGATAGAAAAAATGATAGCTTCGGAATCATTGAAGGCTGTGGAAGAATCATAATGGACAATTCCAATGGTGATAAGCATCAAGAAGGATGGGCGGATTAGGATATGTGTGGATTATATGGAGCTAAATGCGTTTTTGTCATTGATCCTTTTCCAACCCCCTTCACCTTGAATAAATCTTATAGGAGTCACTAGGCACAAAATCTATTCCTTTGAGATGGATTTTGGGGTACCACCAAGTTTGGATTGCAAAGGAGGACTAGGAGAAGACAACCTTGTTATCCAAAATTCACCCCCAGGGTAATTTTGATAACATGCATTAAATTCTCAAGTCCCAGGCAAATAGATTGATTCAGGGAAAAAAATCATGTTCTAGGGTCCCCTCAATTTTTTTCTAACTCTCCTATCGAGGTTGAAAAGAGAAAGTTCTGAGAAAAGGTAAAAAGTTGCAAAAACAAGCTTGGGCCAGGAAAAATCATGAAAATGGCTAAGTCCTAGTCCTCGCAATAGTCGGGATGTGAGGGACATCTAGGCGCGAATCGGTCGAAAGGCCCGGGCGTCTGCAAAAGTAAAGGAACATCCAGTATTGTCGGGATGTGTGGGACGCAGAAATCCGGTTGGTGAAGGAGAAGAAAATTGACTAGCCGCTTGAGTGGCACAGTTGGGACATCTGGGCCATGAGGACGTGAAGGACGCGAACCGCCTAGATCGGCTGAAAAGGAGAACTTTCACACTGGGACAGTTGGGACAAAGGGACGCGGATAGCCGAAGGAGCCAAGAGCCGATCAAATTATGCCACGTGTCATCGGCATGAGATAAGGGACAAGGAAGACCATTTCGAGCGGATCAAATTTTTTTATCCCATAAACACTAGGACATCCGGGACAAAGGGACACGAAGGACATGAAAAGCCAGCAGACCCGCGGACCAACCAAATCATGACACATGTCACAAGGGGAAACGTCCAAATGAGAAAAGGGCGAGGTTTGAAGGGTCAGCCCAAGCCAATCAGAAGAGGACACATGTCTAATGGAACAGATAAGTGTGGAGCTTGGGGAGGAGTTAGAAAATTTGGCCAAGTTTTGGCCAAAAGCTAAAAGTAAAGGGAGACCCTGTGCCCATGTCCTCCAATCAATGCATGCCACGTGTCCCAAGTGGCGGGGGCGTGGAGGAAAAGTGAAAAATGTTCCAAAATCATAAAAAAGGTAAAAAATTTCAAGTAAAACCCGCGGTATAGGTAGAGGAGAGAGAATTATGCATCCAATCAGCGCTTGACACATGTCATCTAGGTGGCAGAGCGTGGGAAAGAATTTCAAAACTCATTTTTACCTGTTTTGTGCCCTAAATCTTCAGATCTCCATATCTTTCGATCCAGAGCTCCGATTTGCACATTCTTTATATCAATGAAATCTTATGAAATTATCTACATGATTAAGGGTTAATCTTGAATTTTGGTGTAGTGAGGAGAGAGAAAGTTGAGAAACATCTCGACGCGTATTCATGACCAGAAGTGACATTTCAGCAACCAAATTAATGCAGAATGGGTCGCATTCTCCTCCAAATTGGTCAAAAATGATAGGGTATGGGTTTGTAAGGTCCCCATGCCGTTTTAATGCACCTGCATGATCACGGAAGAATGGGTTCCCACATATTTTGTATGTTTGTCTCTCTGGGCTCGACCCATGCAATGTAAAAGCGATTTGGCTCATTGTCACTGAGGGGAACATTTTTGGACATAACAACTTCTTCTTTCACCTCTAAAGCAAGTGATTGTTTGAAGAATTAGACCTCTCCAAAGAATGTAACAGTTTTTTACCTCTCTGAGGTTGTAATTCAATGATTTTGATACTGGAAATGATAATGCAAGCTTTGTGAATGAGTTTTAGTCCTTTGTTTGTATTGTTTGCTTCATTTCGAGATCCTAAATTATATCTTATCGGCTTTGTCTATGTTTTATGCTGCAATGTTTGGTTTGTGTCTATTTACACGACAGAAATGTTTCACCACTCCTTTTGGTGCATCACCACCTTTAGTTAGTTTCAATTTTTGCATTTCTATCCCTGTCTCCTTGCGGTTTAGAGTAGGATTAGGATCTGAACCTCTGTAGTTGTGCAAGCATTAGATCTAATCAGAGGAGTTTGAGGAACCAGCCTCTAATCTAGAGATTCCTCTCTTAGTTTCACAAGTCCCACACTTGGAGAGAGGTTTCCATGTTGTGCAATCACACTGGATGCTAGAGTGATCAACCTAGAAGCCTGATCTGCATCCAGGGGTGCTGTGAGTCTGCAACAACAATTTTGGCACGCCGGTGGGACCTTAGAGGTCTCATTTTTATTACAGCAAGGTTGATGTGCATCTACTGCAATTTTCTTGCTTAAAAAGAGCTATTAATTGCATATTTGGTGACTCCAAGGGGAAGAATCGATTGGTTTCAAGTGCAGACACGAAAACTCATGAGAAGAATCACCACAAGGTCAAGAGTTAGAGAAGAAGAAGTGTTGTTTGAATACTTGCAGTTATCTCCAGAAGAAGGAAAAGAGGAAGAAGGATTTAAAGGTATCCATCTCCACCAAACAGAACTCTCTCAACTCCTCCACCTGGTAGACCTTTCATTCAATTAACAAGGGTTCTAATACCAATCAGAATGGCTCGAAACATTCCCTACGTCAACTTCACAGCAGCAACCCACTTGCCCTCAATGCACAACATCCATTTCCTATTGCAGCCTTGAAGAACATTCCCTACTTCACCGGAGAAAATCAGACTACTCCAAGTGATCATGTTAAGGATATTGCTAACCTTTGTGCAATCCATGAAATCAATGAAATGCAAGTGGCTGTCAAGTTACTGGCATCTTCATTCAAGGGTAAAGCATTGCAATGGTTTAGGAGCCTTGGAGCTAGTTCAATCACAAATTGGAATCAGCTATGTATTGCACTTCATGAGCAATTTGGAGAGAAGGGAGACAACTTGTCTCTTTTGGAGCGATTGACCGATTTCAACAGAATTCAAAAGACTTGGGAGAGAATCCCGGTGGCGGTCGAGACCAATAGTAGAAGGTGCTTTTCTCTAGTATCTCAAAGCTCTAAGTTCTGATATTTCTATGTTGATTCAGTCCATGGGAGGCATAACTATCCCTATGGCTTATAGCATCACCATTAGGGCTGAAAAGCTGTTTGATCCAAGTGGCAAACTTGTTCCTAGACCTCCCATGCCATTGTTTCCAAGTTTAGAGAATCCAAACACCAGTCAAGTACCTAGTTTGGCTCCTTCTCCTACTCCTAGAAATCGAGTTCAAATGAAGTGTCCACTTCATCTCCAAGTGCCTCAAATGAGCTTCAAGAGGTCATGAAGCAATTGCAAAACCTAGGCAATGAGCTGGTTACTCTCAAGAGGCAGCAAGCCCAAGGTTTCAGACCTTCTTATCAACCCCAAGCTCAACCTAATAGGCAGCCATACCAACCACAAAGGCCACCCAACCCAGCTGCAAATATAAATCAGTCAAGGCCTCCTGCCAATAGACCATTTCAGCCCTATAATCTAAATGCCATATCTGCCTCTAAGGCATTGGTGCCAACACAGAACAACATTGCTCAGGAATATGATTGGTGTTTTCCATGCAATGAGCCTCATAACCAATCCATGTGCTTCAATGGTGCTCTCAATCAAGTGTTAATGGTGATAACTCTGGTCTTTGAGGGTGAGGGAAGTTAGGGAAACTTGATCAACAACAAGAAACATTCCAACAACAATCAGCCCCAAATGACACCACATTGGTAAATTGGCAAGCGAGAGGATTTACGTGGCATGAATCAGGCAGTTTTTCAAGGTGTTGCAGCTAACACAAGGTCAAAAAGGAGGAATTTGGGTGAAGAACAACCATTAGCCCCAACCAATCCACAACCTTCCACGGCTCCACAAATGGTTGGCAAGCAAAGTCCAGTTTCAAATGCACAAGGGCAGCCAAGAACAACCCCTAGGCCAACTCAAATACCGATTGTTTACGCCCACGTGCAAGGAGTGAATGTGCAAACCAAGGGACAAAAAGAGATCCTTCATCACCGTTCAGTATCATTGATCGGATGAAGAAGACAAACGTCAATATATCAATGTGGGAATCGCTATCTATCCCAGGCCAAAGAAATCTACTACAAGCTGCCATGAAGGAGTGGCCAACTTTGAATCAGCAAGTTCGGATGCAAGACAAAGTGCTTACAAATGCTGCCCAACTTGAGGGAAATCATGAAGGATAGCAAGGTAAAATTTTGAAGCCCCCTCCTTCTATGTTTCATTGATCATTAGAAATCAACTAGTGCACAATTGCATGATTGATTCGGAGCAAATAGTTCTGTCATGCCTAAACAAATAGCTGATCAACTAGGGCTCCAATATGAAACAATATCCAAAGGGTAGTGCAACTAGATGGGACAGCAGTAGAAACAGTTGGAGTGATTAGAAATTTGATTCTTACCTTGCATGCATGTCCAAATGTTGTTGTTTTACAAGATGTATCAGTCATAGACCTCCCACCACTCTTTGCCCTCTGTTTGTCAAGGGACTTCACAACCAAGATTGGAGGCTATCTTTCTACTGATTGGTCACACATGCTTTGTTGAACGAGGTATGGAACTAAGGCTACAATCAGGTCGAACCTATTGCAAACTTTCACATTGAGCCTTTCACCCCAAGTCATATTAATGCCAATTGCTCAACATTTGATCAAGAAGATCACCCAAGCACTGATGAAGCTGACACTAAGGTTGGAAGCATCCCAGATCTAACTCTTGATGAATGGGCAAGCAAGGTGCCTGATTTTGATCCTTATCAAGAAATATAAGAATATGAGCTAGGAGTTTATTGTTTACATGAGGAGCATCAACCTCTCCCTAGCATCACCAAGACGGATCATAAGGACAACAATGAGGTATGACAGCTGTTTTTTGATGGATCAAGGAGTAGACAAGGTGCGGGAGGTGGGGCTATGCTCATTTCACCTCAAGGTATAAATTATTACTCGGCCTTACATTTTGAGTTTTCTTGCTCAAACAACACTACTGAGTATGAAGCCTTAACTCATGGATCGCACTTTGGGAAAAGAAGAAAGGCATCAAGAATTTACAAGTATTTGTTGATAGTGAGCTGATTGTAAACCAGTCGAGGAAAAAATGCTGTCAAAAAATGATCTGCTCAAGTGCTACAAAAATCAGGTATGGGATCTTATTGAAGATTTTGAAGCTTTTAGCATCAATTCCATCCCAAGAAAGAGGAATGAAGCAGTTGATAGGCTAGCAGCAATTAGGGCTGCATTTGATGTTGTAGAAAGTATCAAAAGTGAGAAATATCAGCCTCATATCAAATTGGTTGTGAGACCAGCTGTTCGGATAACAATACAAGTTGGCAAGTCTTCGAGAATGATCAGCAAATTGTTAATTTCCTCTAAGAAGAAGCTGAGTTCTCTGCCAGGAATCAAGACAAGCTGCAGCAGCAATATGGTGACCAAGTGGTGTAGCTGAGAACTAAAAATTACCAAAAGGCCTCATAACTTTGGAGTCAATCTTCAACCTGAATGATTAGTTCTGGAAGGAGAAAGCGAACATTCAAGTGAAGGGTGAAGATTCAGAGCCTATTTTAGTGGAAGAAGGCAAAACATTGCAGATTGGCAAAGTAAGTACGTCACAAGAGAAATCTGATTTTGTTCAGCTTTGTCAAGAGTTCCCAGATGTCTTTGCTTGGACTTACAAAGATCTAAGAGGTTTCAACCCAAAGTTGGCACAACATACTATTGAGTTGGATCCGGAATCCAAGCCTGTCAGGCAAAAGCAAAGGCCAGTGAATCCCCATATCGAACCTCTCATGAGAAAAGAGTTAAGCAAGCTTATTGAGGCCAATATCATCTTCCCCATCAAACACTCGAGTTGGGTTGCAAACTTGGTGCCAGTAAGAAAGAGAAATGGAGAAATAAGATTGTGTGTGGACTTTCACGATCTAAATAGAGCATCACTCAAAGATCATTATCCGCTTCCATCAATGGAACAAATATTGCAGGTTGTAGCTGGTTCAGAAAGGTTTTCATTGCTAGATGGATATTCAGGCTATAATCAGATAATGGTGAAGGAAGAAGATCAATTCAAGACAACCTTCACTACAAAATGGGGCACATATGCTTACAAGAAGATGCCATTTGGACTGTCGAATGCCGGAGCAACATTCTAGCGAGCTATGGATATGGCATTCAAAGGCTTGATCAACAAGATAGTGCTGGTATACCTAGATGATATCACTGTCTTCTCAAAGAATGTAGCAGACCATCTCTTTCACCTCAGGCAAGTGTTTCAGAGGTGTAGAAGGTTTGGAGTGTCTTTGAATCCTAAGAAGTGCATCTTTCTTGCACATGAAGGAAAGCTCCTTGGCCATATTGTCTCCAAGGAAGGATTAGCAATTGATCCAGAGAGGGTTGAAGCCATAAGAGCACTACCATTGCCAAGCCACAAGAAACCCCTCGAGTTTCTTGGGAAGGATAAACTTTGTTCGGAGGTTTATCCCAGATTTTACACCCTTGTCAAGCCCATCACCAAAATGTTAAAGAAGAGCATGGCTTTCAAGTGGACAGCGGAAGGTAAGGAGAGTTTTGAAGAAATCAAAGGAGCTATCTCTCAAGCACCAACTCTAATCAACCAGACTTCTCCAAGGATTTCATCCTCTATGCATTTGGAGGTGATGACAATATCTCGCCATTTTGGTACAATGAGAACAAGGATAATGATGAGCAGCCAATTGCTTTCTTCACTTGAGCCTAGATGACTATGAGGTGAGGTACTCTTTTATTGAGAAGCATGTCTTTGCAAGAATCGGGAGCTTGAAAAAGTTCAAGCATTTAGTTTCAAATAACAAGGTCCGATTCTTGGTCTCATCATCTTGGGGTTAAGGACTTCCTCCTCAACAAGGATTTGAATGAGAAAAGGGCAAGTTGGATCACCCATGTCATGGAGTATGACATTGAGATCAAGATCACCAAGCTGGTAAGAGGGAAAGGATTGTGTGAGCAGCTAGTTTTGGGCAAGCAAAGAGAAGTATGTAATGAAGAAGAGGCTGTCTTTGACAGTCCAGACAGCCATGAGCCAACCGGCAATCAAGAAGAAGACAATGCTGCCCCCACTCCTTGCTGGACCCAAGATATTATATGCTTCCTAGGTGTAGACCTATGCCCTCCGAGAGATGAACAAGACCCAAAGGAGACACTTCAGATTGCAGGCTGTCCCGTATGCCATTGTTGATGGAGTTCTATTCAAAAGGGATGTGAATGGAGTGCTTCTGAGATGCATTAGCACAAATCAGATTCAAAGGGTGTTGGAAGAGTTCCATGGTGGACCAGCTGGTGGCCATTTTGCACCAAGAGTGACAGCTCTAAAAATCATGAAGGCTGGTTATTATTGGCCTAAGATCTTCAGTGATTGCTATGCATGGATCAAGAGGTGTAAGAATTGTGCATTCTTCACAGGAAAAGAGAGACTTGCTGCCCTTCCATTACATCCAATCTCAGTTGACCAGCCATTCATGCAATGGGGTTTGGACTTCATTAGAGTCATTAATCCCAATTCAAGCAAAGGGAAAAAATGGATTTTTGACCATGAGACTACTTCACCAAATGGACAGAAGCAGTAGCACTCAAAGAGGCAAATGAGTCTAGCATCTTAGACTTTTATGAGGGGATAACAACCAAATTTGGTGTACCTGCTACAATAATCTCTGATAATGCATTGGCATTCATTGGATCTAAGGTGACTGAGTGGGCTGTCAAGAACGGTATCTACCTAAGCACTTCATCAAACTATTACCCCCAAGGTAATGGCCAGGCCGAGTCTACAAACAAGAACTTGTTGAGGATCATTAGGAGGACTCTTGACGAGAATCAGAGGTCTTGGCATACCAAACTGAAATCAGCCTTATGGGCTGATAGGATAACTCCCAAAAGATCCACAGGTAACTCTCCATTCAGGCTTGTCTATAGAAGAGAGGCAATCTTGCCCATGTCACTTGAGTTGCCAACATTGGAACTCATGAAGCAGCTGGAGTTGCTTGAATTTGAGCCCATGGAGGTGAGGTATGCAGAGTTGATGGAGCTGTAAGAAATCAGAAATTAGGCATCCCAAGCAATGGAAAAGGATCAAGCTTTGATCAAGAAGACCTTTGATAGAAAGGCCAAGGATAGATCTTTTCAAGTTGGAGATCTAGTGTTGAAATGGGATGTGGACAGAGCAAAACCGGGAAGGCATTCAAAATTTGATTCCATTTGGAGTGGCCCATACATGGTCACAAAGTACAAGAACAACAATGCTTTCCAATTGGCCTCATTGGATGGTGAAGAACTTCAGATTCCAGTCAATGGAATCTATCTCAAGCGTTGCTTCTAAAGGGAAGTTCACTATTTTGTAAATATTAGATTAAATTTCATTCCTCCAAGTCTTTGTGCACATGGTTTTCTTGTAGGTTAGTTTTGTTTTCCTAAGTGCTTTAGCACTGACTTAACTGTCCATGGAGATGTTTTGCAATCCTTGCTTTCATCGGGTGATATTCCATCTCCTCCTTACACATTCCGAGTCGGTTGGGGTTCTAAACTGAATATTTGATGACTCCATACCCAATGGGTGCTTGAGCAATTGGTATCTTCTACCTAGCGAGCGGGTAACCCCTTGAGTCGCCAAATTGTTATCCAAAATTCACCCCCAGGGTAATTTTGATAACATGCATTAAATTCTCAAGTCCCAGGCAAATAGATTGATTCAGGGCAAAAAATCATGTTTCTAGGGTCCCCTCAGATTTTTTCTAACTCTCCTATCCAGGTTGAAAAGAGCAAGTTCTGAGAAAAGGTAAAAAAGTTGCAAAAACAAGCTTGGGCAGGAAAAATCATGAAAAATGGCTAAGTCCTAGTCCTTGCAATAGTTGGGACGTGAGGGACATCTGGGTGTGAATCGGTTGAAAGGCCACCAGGTAGTCTGTAAAAGTAAAGGAATATCCAGGCTGTCAGGATGTGCGGGACGCGGAAAGATGGTTCAGCTGAAGGAGAAGAAAATTGACTAACTGTTGAGCGACATAGTTGGGACATCTAGGCTGCGAGGATGCGAAGGACGCGAACCGACTAGATCGGCCGAAAAGGAGAACTTTCACACTGGGACAGTTGGGACAAAGGGACATGTGGGACGCGGATAGCCGAAGGAGCCTAGAGCCGATCAAATTACGCCACGTGTCATCGATGAATAAGGGACAAGGAAGCCCATTTCGGGTGGATCGGAAATTTTGTCCCAGCATAAAGCCTTTGGGACATCCGGGACAAAGGGATGTGAAGGATGCAAAAACCGGCACTCGCGGACCAACCAAATCATGACACGTGTCACAAGGGGAAACATTCAAATGAGAAAAGGGCAAGGTTTGAAGGGTCAGCCCGAGCCAATCAGAAGAGGACACATGTCCAATGGAATAGATAAGTGTGGAGCTCGGGGAGGAGTTAGAAAATTTGGCCAAGTTTCGGCCAAAAGCTAAAAGTAAAGGGAGACCCTACGCCCTGTCCTCCAATCAATGCTTGCCATGTGTCCCAAGTGGCAGGGTGCGGAGGAAAAGTAAAAATGTTCCAAAATCATAAAAAGGTAAAAATTTCAAGGAAAACTAGCGGGATAGGCAGAGGAGAGAGAATTACACATCCAATCAGCGCTTGACACATGTCATCCAGGCAGAGAGCGGGAATGAATTTCAAAACTCATTTTCCTGTTTTATGCCTAAATCTTCAGATCTCCATATCTTTCGATCCAGAGCTCGATTTGCACGTTATTTATATCAACAGAAAGCTTATGAAATTCTCTACATGATTCTGGGGTTAATATTGAATTTTGGTGTAGTGAGGAGAGAGAAAGTTGAGAAACATCTCTGACGCATATTCATGACCAAAAGTGACATTTCAATGACCAAATTAATGCGAATGGGTCGGATTCTCCTCCAAATCGGTCAAAATGACAGGTATGGGTTTGTAAGGTCCCCATGCCGTTTTTTAATGCACCTGTAGTCAAGGAAGAATGGGCTCCCACGTTTTTGTATGTTTTGCCTCTCTGGGCTCGACCCATGCAATGTAAAACCCAGATTTGGCTCATTGTCACAAGGGGAACATTTTTGGACATAAGAACTTCTTCTTTCACCTCCAAAGAAGTGATTTTTGAAGAATCAGACCTCTAAAAAGAGCATGATTTTTACTCTCTACGAGGTTGTAATGCGTTGATTTTGATCTTTGGAAATGATAATGCAAGCTTTGTGAATGAGTTTTAGTCCTTTGTTTGTATTGTTTGCTTCATTTCAGATCCTAAATTATATCTTATCAGCCTGTGTATGTTTTATGCTGCAATCTTTGGTTTGTGTCTATTTGCATGATAGAAATGTTTCACCACTCCTTTTGGTGCATCACCACCTTTAGTTAGTTTCAATTTTTGCATTTCTATCCCTGTCTCCTTGCAGTTTAGAGTAGGATTAGGATCTGAACCTCTGTAGTTGTGCAAGCATTAGATCTAATCAGAGGAGTTTGAGGAACCAGCCTCTAATATGGAGATTCCTCTCTCAGTTTCACAAGTCCCACACTTAGAGAGAGGTTTCCATGTTGTGCAATCACACTGGATGCTAGAGTGATCAACCTAGAAGCCTGATCTACATCCAGGGGTGCTGTGAGTCTGCAACAACAAACCTTCGCCACCGAATGGGGAATTTTTGCATACATGATCATGCCCTTTGGGTTAAAGAATGCACCTATTTTTTCTCACGCATAGTGGTTTAGGCATTCAGGACTTCATCCAAAAATTTCTTCAGGTTTATCTGGATGATTGGACAATGTATGGGCTAGTGAAAGACCACTATGATAATTTGAGGATGATGTTTGAGAGGTGTTGGCTAGTTAAGGATATCCCTCAACATTAAAAAGTGTGTCTTTGCTACACCCTTTGGGATGTTATTGGGGCATATCATATGTAAGGAGGGATTACTAGTAGATCTTGCCAAAGTTGTAGTTATTGTGGGATTGGGGGAGCCTACTAGCCAGAGCACAGTGCATGGATTTCTTGGGCATATGGGTTATTACAGGAAATTCATCAAGGGGTATGCCAAGATAGCCACGCTCTAGAAGAATTTCTTAGACATAAAAGTGCCTTCCATTGGGGAGAGGCACAATAGAAGGTGTTTGACACATTAAAGGATAGGCTTGTCACTGCGCCTATATTACATTTTCCTTCTTGGGACAAGCCCTTCCACGTTCATGTAGATGCCTCAGGAACTACCATTGGAGTAGTGATTGCATATCTAGGTGAAGGAATTTTTATCATCCTCTATGTTTTGCAAGCAAGAAGTTGACACCATCAGAGCATAATTACACCACGACTGAGTGTGAAGCATTGTCGATTATCTACACATTTTTAAGGTTAGAAATTATCTACTGGAAACACCCTTTGTGTTTTACACCAACCACATGGTGTTAAAATACTTAGTGAACAAGACCATTCTACAAGGGCGTATATGTCGGTGGGTGCTATTATTTCAAGAGTTTGAGTTTCCGATAGTTGTGAATCCTAGAAAAAGTAATTATGAACCTAATCATCGTCAAGCATTGATTCAGGGAGGATACACAAAGTATTGAAGAGGCTATGCCAGACATGCAACTATTTAGGTTGTGGCATGCACACTCTGATTTGGAGGAGATTGTAGTATTCCTACAAGAAGGTGTGGCACTAGAAGGGATGAAGGCATTAGAAAGAAAGCAACTAGCTATATGTGTCATGCCCTACATGTTAATCAGTGGGGACTTATACAAGTTAGGGCATGATGAAGTTTTACATAGGTGTGTACTAGAGCATGAGCACCTCACCATCATAGATGAAGCACGAGTGGACATTATGCAGGTGATGCCACCGTGTGTAAAATTTTAATGGTAGGATTATGGTGGGAAACTCTGTATAAGGATTGTAAAGACTATTGTAAAGCATGTGACCATTGTCAAGTACATCAGCAAGTCAAGTCAAGAAAGAGAGATGAAATTCCTTTGCACCCTATCCCTAGCACTAAACCCTTTGAAAAATGGGCAATAGAATTTGTAGGCCCTATTGCACCAACAACACATAGGACCGGATCACGCTATGTAATCACTTGCATGATTATTTGACAAGGTGGGTAGAGGCAGCCCCAACTAAAGACTACACAACAGCCACAGTGGCAATATTTTTGTGGGAGAACATTATCACAAGGTATGGATGTCCTTTAAGTTTAACCAGTGATAGGGGTACACATTTCTTAAATGAGACCATGAGGATCCTGTTAGTAGAGTTCATGGTAGCTCATCACAAGACTACCCCTTATCACCCATAAGTGAATGGAACACGAAAGCATTTAACAAAATACTGAGTCATACCCTGACAAAAATTTGTGATGTCGGAAGACAAGATTGGGATGACAAGGTATCAGCCATATTATGGGCTTATAGGATAACTTATAAAAGGCTGAACAAAGCCACACCATTTCAATTGGTGTTTGGCACGAAAGTTGTTCTGCAGTTGAATTCATGTTACCTTCTCTGCAAATAGTGCACGTAGGAGGGTTGGCTAATGAGCAAGCACTAGAAGAAAGAATTGATGAACTAATGAAGCTAGATGAAATACGATCACTCACCAAGTGGAGCCAAATAGTAGAAAAAGAAAAGTAAAAAGCATGGCATGATCACCACATCAAAAACAAGAAGATTGAGGTTGGGCAGATGGTCTTACTGTATGATTCTAAGTTTCTGTGCCATCCTGGGAAGTTGAAGGTCCAATTCCCCTATAAAATCTCATACATTCTTGATTCAGCACGTACCAATTACAAGCATTGGATTGAACAAAAATTTATTGACACTTCAATGGGAGTAGGTTGAAGCCCTACTATAAATAAGTCTTCTTGGTGTTTGTAAATAAGGTAGTTTTTCCAGTTAGTTTAGAATTTCCTTTATGCATTTCTTTTCTTGTGTTTCCCTTTCATGTTGTTGTTTGTTTTGCACCTTGGGCACTGGTAACCTTATTACTCTTTGAATATTTTTAAGTGCACAGAGGACCACACATCATTTTAGTGTGGGGTGGAGTAATGTGGTGGAGAGCATGAGTAAAGTGCCAAGGAAGTTTTTGTTGAAAATCCCAGTTGAATGGTTCTGTTGAAAGAGGTGCATGGAAAGAAAAGATGGAAAAGGATGGTTGGTGTCAAGATAAGGCTACTTTCAAATCCACATACAAAGGAGGAAAAGCACATAAGGAACACAAGGTAGGCATGAGAAAAAATCAAGAGAGAAGAAGTTCCTTTGGCACCAGGAGACATGCGCGGAAGAGTCTCCTATCTAGATGGATTGATTATGTGCCGAAAGTTAGAAGATTATCCACGCAGGGTTGGGTGCATGAGTTAAAGTGCTAAAGATGGACTTGTTATCCAAAATTCACCCCCTAGGGTAATTTTGATAACATGCATCAGAATTTTCAAGTCCCAGGCACATTGATTGATTCAGAGAAAACATCATGTTTCTGAGGTTCTCTCAGATATTTTTTTAACTCCCCTGGCCAAAGAAGGAAGGAGCAAGCTCTGAGAAAATGCGAAAAAGTTGCAGAAAGGCAAGTAGATTGATCCAGGAAAAAATCACGAAAATGGCTAAGTCCTTGTCCTAGGACAGTCGGGACATTTGGGACGTCAAGGCGCGGATCGGCCGAAAAGCCTCCGGGCAGCCCACTAAGCATTTGGGACAAGTGGGACAAAAGTACGTGGCGGGCGCGAAATGCCGGTTCGACCGAGAGGAAAAATTAGCTAACTTCTGAGAGGGTCGCCTTCGGGACGAATGGGACAAATGGACGCGAAATGCCCGAACCGGCCGGTTCGCGCGAAATCAGCACAAGGAGCCCAAAAGCAATTGGGACGCGCGGGACAAAAGGGCGCGAACCGGCCGAACCGGCCGAAAAGGGTCAAGTCAGTCCGAAGCAAAGTGGGACAAGCGGGCCAAAAATGCCCGAACTGCCGAACCGGCGAAATGAGCACAAAGGGCCCAAAATCAAATGGGACATCCGGGACAAATGGGCGAAGTACGAAGGAGCCGAAGACCAATCAAAAACTGCCACGTGTCCTCACAGGAGAAAAAGTCAAAAGGTCAAAAGGCGAGTTATCGAGCGGCCGAACAAACCAATGAAATGGCGCCACGTGTCCAAGTTTAAGGGGCCCACAAGTAATTTCAAAAGGAAAGCCCGCGAAAGATAGAGGAGAGAGAATTTCTCGTCCAATCAGCACGTGCCACGTGTCGTCCAGATGGCGAAGAGCGGGAAAACATTTTAAAATTCGTTTTGATCTGTTCCGTGCCCTAAATCTTCAGATCGCCATATCTTTTGATCCAGAGCTCGGATTTCCACGTTCTTTATATCAACGGAAAGCTGTTGAGATGCTCTACATGATTCTAGGATCAATCTCGAGTTTTGGTGTAGTCTAGAGAGAGAAAATTGAGAAACGGCTCTGACGTGTGGTAATGGCCAGAAGCGACCTTTCAACAACCTGTTTTAATGCTAATGGGTCGCATTCTTCTTCTGCACGGCCAGAAGTGACATTTTAGCGGCCAGATTAATGCAAATGGGTCGCATTCTCCTCCAAATCAGTCAAAGTGATAGGGTATGGGTTTGTAAGATCCTCCATGCTGATTTAATGCATCTGCAGTCAATGAGGAATGGGCTTGCATGTTTTCCCACGTTTTCTGTCCCCTGGGCTCGACCCATGCAATGTAAAAGCCAGATTTGGCTCATTTTTAAAAGAAGTGGTTCATTCTTTCTACTCGGCCCTCCCTTCTTTTCTTCTCTAGGGTTGAAAATGGAGTTCGAACCTCCTCCCTTTCTCTGTAATGGCGTTCCTGCCTTTTACCATTAATGGAATGATGTTCTGTGCAAACCTCTGGAGCAACAAAACGTGTTCTGTGATGCATCTGTCCATCCTCTCTCATTTTTGCTTGTCTTCTTCTTGCCTCTCTTCATTGCAGGTGTCTGTGCATGTTTGAATGTTCATTGCAGGTTCGGAGCTGTGTTCATGGAGTTTTGGGACATTTTCTATGTGAAATCTATCCTTGGGGTTGTGATGCTTCTATCCATCCTTCCCAATGGCTCACCTCTCTTTGTCCCATGGCAGTTTTGATAGATGTCCAACATTCTTCTCTCTACGGTGTATCACCATTTTAGTGTAGGCTTTTGATGTTTTTCCCCTCTCTCTCTCTCTGTCTCCTTGGCATGGTTAGATTAGGATTAGATTAGCTTGCCTGCACTGGAATAGCTTGTGGCAGGTAGTTTAGGAGCAGGAACCAGCCTTCTCTGGAGATTCCTCTCTCGGTTTTACAAGTCCCACGCTTGGAGAGAGGTTTCCATGTTGTGCAATCACACTGGATGCCTGAACATCAACCTAGAAGCCTAATGTGCATCCAGGGGTGTTGTGATTTTGCATCAACAGTTTTGGCACGCTCGGTGGGACCTTAGAGGTCTTTCACTTCATCTTTTGCAGGTTGATGTGTTCCTGTGAAGATTTCAGCCTTTGGAGGCACTTGCAAACACATCTGGCGACTCCATCTGGTCAACAACCATCTCTGAAGTTGCAGACCTTCCTTTCCATTCATTTCCATCCATTTTTCATTCATCCTTCTTTCCATCCCTTTCATTCTTTTCCATTCCATGAAGTTGTGCAACCATGACTTCATTTCCATCATGGAACTCACATTTACAACAACAACAGTATTTTCCACTTCCAACATGTTTTACAAATCCTCCAGATCAGCATGCATACTCATATGAACAGCAGTGCCAAAGTCAGTTTGGCTATGAAGCTTCCCAAGAGCAAGAGTATGCATACAATGAAGACCATCAGATCCAAGATGCTGGTCTGTTGGAGAAAATCAAAAGATGGAGGTGGGGATGGTGCAGTCCAGGGCTCAGGCACAGATGAGAGCATTTGGAATCGGTTGTGAAGCACCCTGTCCATGGGTGGGACCTTTTCCAAGTCATTACAGCCCTCAGGAGAAGCTTGACTTCATGATTGCAACGCTGCCTTTGCTTGCAAAGTGGATTGAAGAAATAGAAGTGTATGAGAGAAGTATTCAGCAACCTTGTCAATGGGTAAGCACATCTTCTCATGCCTTTTCTTTTCCTCTTTCCCAACTGCATTTGATTCAGCGAGTGTCAAGTTTCAAACTCTCCATCTGCTATCCCAAATGTTGAATCCATTTCTCCACCTCTCAGTCTTCCACCACACCTCGATTCTTCTTTGCTTTTTCCTTCCAAACAGTCATCCCCTCCACAAGAGCTAACAGAAACACCCCCTCCTCCAAAGAAACAAGAGGTTTCACCTCCTCCACCACCACAAAAAATATTCAAATCAGTGGAGTTTCAACCTATCCCTTCTTTTGCATTCCCAATTCCATGTGGGAAAGAAGAAATTGTAAAAATCAGTCATCAAGGACAGCAGGAGGAAGAGCCAAACAGAAAAGAAATGACAGACAGCTTGAAGGTTTGGGCTGCCAAATTTGGGATGACAAGGATCCCCTTGATGGTCAAGCCTACAGAAGAAGCTAGGGTTGGAGAACAAATGGTGGTCAGGACTGATTTTGTTGCAGCAGAAGAAGAAGATCTTGCAGCCCCAACTTGTCCTCTAGAGCAGCAGATTGAAGAGTTTGACTTGAAAAACTTCATGCTGGAGAAGGAGTTCAATCAAGAGCAAGATTTCCTTCAAACATTGGAGGAAGGAGAAGCTGCTCCAAATCCAAAAGAAGAGGAGCACAATCTAGCTATGGAGGAGAAAAACGTAGATCCAAGGGCTTTGAGCACAAAGCAGGTTACAGAAGAACCTTCAGTTCTTCTTTCCACTTCATCTCTCTCAAGTTCTAGCACTGAAAAGGAGTTTGATCTCTCAAACTCAATATTGGAGAGTGAAGGAAACCATGGTGGTCAAGTTGCAGATCAAGAGGACACCATGGAGGAAGTTGAACACGAGCAGCAGGACAGCAATGAGGCAGTTTACCTGTCAGATTTGGAGGACTGTTTTGATGGAGAAGAGCCGGTTGAGTTTTCACCATTCTCTCTTTCATCATCCACATTCCAAACACCAGAGCCTGCTGCCATGAAGGAGAGCTTTCATTTGCAGCAGCCTGCATCTTACAACAGCCCTTTGGAATCAAAATTGGAAGATTCTAATCTTCCCTGTTCTTCATTGGAGGAAGAGAAAGGACAGAAGGATTCCACCATTTCTTCCACACCATCCATTCAAGGTCTGCAAGAGAACTCCATTCCTGGAGTTGAAAATCAGAGCAATGGGCATACTCAACGGATCAGACCTTGCCCAATCAGGTACTTGGCTTCATTGGAGCCAAGGGAGAAGCCAAAACCAGTCATGCTCGCTTCTGAGCATGAGGGTGAGATACAAAGTACCGAGGATCAGCTGCCATACCTCTTCAATTCAAATGCAGAGCAACTAAAAGAGGTATTGGATTTGCCTTCAGCTGATACCTTGATGATTTGGGTAGAAGACCAGCTTCTTGTTGATTTTCCATCCATCCAAACAGCCATGATCAGTGCCAAATCAGTTGCATGGCTGCCAATTTTGAAGAAAGGGAGCTATTTTGCACAACCAGTTGCAGGGTTTGTTTAGCTTGCCTTTGCTTCCAGTTAGAGTAGAGTAGCTAGGTTTTCTTTCAGCAGAAGAAGTGCTTGTGCACACTCTGCATGTTCCATTTGGGGCATGTATGATTTTCAGTTTTGTACATAGTTTTTGGTGTTGCTGGTTTTGCTCTTGCACAGTTCGTTCCAGTGGTTTTTGGTGAGAACAACTCCATGTCCGGTGGGTTTCCAAGTGGCTCAGAGGGAAGTTTTCAAAGTTCAGATCAGTTTTCAGGCCTACTCATGACTCCATGCCCAATGGATTGCTTCAGGCAACTGGTCTTTTCATCTAGCAGGCAGATGACCCCGCTGAGTCGCCAAAACTGTTATCCAAAATTCACCCCCCCAGGGTAATTTTGATAACATGCATCAGAATGTTCAAGTCCCAGGCACATTGATTGATTCAGAGCAAACATCATGTTTCTGAGGTTCTCTCAGATATTTTTTTAACTCCCCTGGCCGAAGAAGGAAGGAGCAAGCTCTGAGAAAATGTGAAAAAGTTGCAGAAAGGCAAGTAGATTGATCCAGGAAAAAATCACGAAAATGGCTAAGTCCTTGTCCTAGGACAGTCGGGACATTTGGGACGTCAAGGCGCGGATCGGCCGAAAAGCCTCCAGGCAGCCCACTAAGCATTTGGGACAAGTGGGACAAAAGTACGCGGCGGGCGCGAAATGCCGGTTCGACCGAGAGGAAAAATTAGCTAACTGCTGAGAGGGTCGCCTTCGGGACGAATGGGACAAATGGACGCGAAATGCCCGAACCGGCCGGTTCGCGCGAAATCAGCACAAGGAGCCCAAAAGCAATTGGGACGCGCGGGACAAAAGGGCGCGAACCGGCCGAACCGGTGAAAAGGGTCAAGTCAGTCCGAAGCAAAGTGGGACAAGCGGGCCAAAAATGCCCGAACTGCCCGAACCGGCCGAAATGAGCACAAAGGGCCCAAAATCAAATGGGACATCCGGGACAAATGGAAGCGAAGTACGCGAAGGAGCCGAAGGAGCCGAAGACCAATCAGAAACTGCCACGTGTCCTCACAGGAGAAAAAGTCAAAAGGTCAAAGGGGCGAGTTATCGAGCGCTGAACCAAACCAATGAAATGGCGCCACGTGTCCAAGTTTAAGGGGCCCACAAGCAATTTCAAAAGGAAATCCCGTGAAAGATGGAGGAGAGAGAATTGCTCATCCAATCAGCACATGCCACGTGTCGTCCAGATGGCGAAGAGCGGGAAAACATTTTAAAATTCGTTTTGATACATTAGTGCCTAAATCTTGGATCGCCATATCTTTTGATCCAGAGCTCGGATTTCCACGTTCTTTATATCAACGGAAAGCTGTTGAGATGCTCTACATGATTCTGGGATCAATCTTGAGTTTTGGTGTAGTCTAGAGAGAGAAAATCGAGAAACAGCTCTGACGTGTGGTAATGGCCAGAAGCGACCTTTCAACAACCTGTTTTAATGCTAATGGGTCGCATTCTTCTTCTGCACGGCCAGAAGTGACATTTTAGTGGCCAGATTAATGCAAATGGGTCACATTCTCCTCCAAATCAGTCAAAGTGATAGGGTATGGGTTTGTAAGATCCTCCATGCTGATTTAATGCATCTGCAGTCAATGAGGAATGGGCTTGCACGTTTTCCCACGTTTTCTATTCCCTGGGCTCGACCCATGCAATGTAAAAGCCAGATTTGGCTCATTTTTAAAAGAAGTGGTTCATTCTTTCTACTCGGCCCTCCCTTCTTTTCTTCTCTAGGGTTGAAAATGGAGTTCGAACCTCCTCCCTTTCTCTGTAATGGCGTTCCTGCCTTTTACCATTAATGGAATGATGTTCTGTGCAAACCTCTGGAGCAACAAAACATGTTCTGTGATGCATCTGTCCATCCTCTCTCATTTTTTCTTGTCTTCTTCTTGCCTCTCTTCATTGCAGGTGTCTGTGCATGTTTGAATGTTCATTGCAGGTCTGGAGCTGTGTTCATGGAGTTTTGGGACATTTTCTGTGTGAAATCTATCCTTGGGGTTGTGATGCTTCTGTCCATCCTTCCCAATGGCTCACCTCTCTTTGTCCCATGGCAGTTTTGATAGATGTCCAACATTCTCCTTCTCTGGTGTATCACCATTTTAGTGTAGGCTTTTGCTGTTTTTCCCCTCTCTCTCTCTCTCTGTCTCCTTGGCATGGTTAGATTAGGATTAGATTAGCTTGCCTGCACTGGAATAGCTTGTGGTAGGTAGTTTAGGAGCAGGAACCAGCCTTCTCTGGAGATTCCTCTCTCAATTTTACAAGTCCCACGCTTGGAGAGAGGTTTCCATGTTGTGCAATCACACTGGATGCCTGAACATCAACCTAGAAGCCTGATGTGCGTCTGTGGGGTGCTTTGTGATTTTGCATCAACAGGACTTTGTTTGAAAAATATGCATTAAATGTGAAAAGTATGATGGTAGGTGAAGTAGCATTTAATGCTTAAAAAGGAAAAACTATAAATATAGGGTCGAGGAATTTCATTATTCACTTTACGTACAAGGAGAAACAAGTGTTGTTTTTACATTTTAGCTAACTAGGGCTTCCAAAACTGATCATGTCTCGAAGAAAAATTTAGAAGAGATTGAGGGTGGGTGACTAGTTTGGATTTGCAAACCGGGAAAAAGGGATTTCACAAGTGTAAAAGAGTTATGAGAAGGCTCTGTCTTATGAAGGGATTATCCCAACTAGGGTTTGAAGAACTAGGGCATGGGTTTAAGGAGTTATCTTCAAAAATTTGAGATCTAAGGTTGGAAAGAGTGGAAGAACAGAGTTACAAGAAGTGATTAAAGTAAGAAGTAAACCTAGACAATAGCACTCAAGAAACTAGTTAGCACACCTAAGAAGGGAAAGGGAAAGGGAAAGGAAAACAACATGAAACCAACACACATACAAATGAAGAGTGGTATGTAGAAATGTAGTACCCAGATGGAGTAGTGCTAGGGAAGGAGTGGGAGTCCCATCTAAGGAAAATGTCTCTGTAAATAATTACAATCATCGTACGAGCACAATCGAGAAGGAGATGGCGTTGGAGTTAGTGCACCCAAAAATAGAAGAACACTAGAGGCTTAGCCATCTATAATGATGATGTGAAGGTCAAGTTGGAAAAGGAAGGATTATTGTAACTCTTTGAGTTGCCTTACTTGGGAATGCCTGAGCACCTCTATCAATGGATGATGTCGCACGTACATGAGGACTACTTCCATTTCATGGGGTGCAAGATGCACATTACCCCTCAGCTCATCTCACATTTCAAAATCCTCATCTGTGAAGGAGACGGTTTGGAAGATGACCTAGGAGATAAAGAGGAAATCAAGGAGAGTATCACCACCTACACATACAAAAAGGGGTCAAGGTATTATGATATCACAGAAATCGAGGACCCGGTAATAAAAATGGCCACGCATCTAGTGACTAAGTTAAATGGCCGGGAGAAATGGACCCAAATCAATAAGCCATGGTTACATGTTTGTAAGAAAATTACGAAGGCACCATCTATAACTTGTCTACGTTCACCACGAATGAGATTGCAAGCTACATGAAGGAAGGTGATAGGATCCTTTTCGGTAATGTCCTATTGATAATTGATTTTTCAGAGATTGGAGTACCTGATGCATTAGAAAAATTTGTATGGGAGTACCCACTAAGCACCCTTCACCTGTTAAAAGATTTGAAAAATACGCATGTGACTCCATGACAACTATGCACAAGGCACGCTTGGAGAAATGGTATATGCACCTAAGGACCGTGTTCGGGGTAGAATGTAGGATTTCCAAATAAGCGCTAGTGGACACCAAAGGAGAAGCTGAATTTACCATGTACTAGAATTTCTACCTAGGTAGGTTCAAATTGATGGATGAGACATGGAGCCCATGGTGCAAGATCCCCTTCACCTTCATAACTCAATACTTCTAGGTGGGAGTAAACATGTTTAAAGAGTCCAAGAAGCTGAAATTGGACCTTGGTAATCTGGACCAGGAGCACAGGGAAATGCACAAAGGGTTGGTCTACCCTAGAAAGCATGCGTACGTGGAGAGGTACATGTCACATGAAGTATAGATGATAAGGCCCATGACTCTACCCATTGCAGGAGGATCCGTGGCATGCGTATACCTTCACATAAGACCCAAATCAAAGAAGGGCACATATTTGTAAAATGAGGTGTCTATGCCTGAGGATCCAATTGGTAGGAAGAGACTTGCTCCTAAGTAAGTGGAAAAGGAGCCAGAGAAGAAAATACCAAGTTTTGTGGAAACACAGGTAATAGGCTCCCCTAGGACAAGCACTAGAACAAGCATGTATTCATGCAAGAAGAGGCCCTTAGTCAAGGAAAAGACTCTAGAGCTAGAAAAGCCATCAGACAAGGAGTCCTTGGGAGAAGAAGAAACAAAGTCACCTACACCAAAATCCCAGTTAGGAAGAAGCTAGAGGCTAGAAGAGGAGACCACCTCAGAAGAAACTAGAAGTTTGGACAAGTGCATAGGTGAAGAAGAAGATAGTGAAGAAGATGTTAGTGGGGAAGACGAGCATGGAAAAGAAAAAGGGCCACTTGTTTTCAATGTAAATAATTTGGATGAAGAAGGCGGAGAAAAGGAGAAGGGGTGCCTCTTTGTGTAGCGCTGTGAGGATAGCTAGGAAGGGAGAGGCACCCATGATATGAGAATTGATGAGGATGGCATGCATATGCAGAAGGATCCAAGCCTTATAGTGGAATAGGTAACCAAGGTTCTAGGGAGAGAAGAAACAAAGGCCATCGAGACCTTGGAGGAGGAGAAGTTATAATGTTGTCTTTGGTGGTGTTGAACGAAGAGAAGGAGGAGAGCATAGAAAAGGACCACGGTAGTACTGGAGGCCCTGTTTTAACTATAAGTATTCCTAAGGGCATGCGTATGGGAGGAAGGCACACAAAGGAGGAGAGGCCAAGAATGGGTTATATTGATGACCCAAACAAAGTGTTGCATGCACAGTTCCAAAGCATGATTTCAATAGAAGAACTCGTAGCCATGTCATCTTTTGATAAGGAGGCTACATACCCATGAATGAGGAAGATGCTATCATGGGAAATTGAGTCCCATCTTGATGAGCTGTAATTTAAGGTAAGCCATGGGGCAATAATAACATTGTCAGGACCAAAAGAAGATAACCCCATGGTGAACACTCAACAGCTCTTGGATGAACAAGCGTGCAACGTTATTTGAACAAGGTCTTCATTGAAATCAAGGGTAGAATCTTTGGGAAGAATGATAGAATCAAAGATATGGAGGAGGACCTGAAGAAGAAAGAGGAAGAACTAGCTGCAAGGGCCAAGGAGCTTAGTCAAGAGAAACTAATCGGTGCCAGTTGTAGCGTGAGCTAAAAGATGAGAAGGCCAAGGTGTGCACGGTGTACAAGAAGGTGGAGGCTATTAATAATGCTATAGTATTGAAGCATCCGGACCTAGCACCTCCCGCACAGAAGTATGGATCTTCCTTGGGATTCCTAGAGGATTTAACAAGGGTCCTCACCATGGAGAGGAAACTGCTAGCCTTGGAATCTATAGAAGAAGTGGCCGTGTGCTTGGAGAAGGAAGATAAATTGAAGGTCATGGAATTCATAAAAGAGTATAGTAAGGTTCTTGCTGATATAAAAGTCACTTCCTAGACTACTAAGGCCGCATATGAAAATTGCATAGATGTAGAAAAAGTGGTAGGCATCTTGGTCACCACTCATGAAGCAAAACTCCAAGAGTTCCAAGAAAAGAATAAAGGGAATAGAACGGAAAGGGACAGAATCCTTTCAGAGGTCGAAATAAAATCTGAAGCCATTGAAGCCTTAAGGATTTCAATTAAAAACCCGATTGAAGGAGGCTGTACCCACATATTACATGAAGAATGGATGTAGTGGATGATGTAGGCAAAGAATTAGAGAAAATTGCTAACACCATAAGCACACAAGGAAATGGGCTATGTTTTGATGAGGTGAGCACCCTGGTCGGTGACCTCTGTTAGAAAGTGCAGAATGAAGTTGATGCCTAGAACAAGGTGGAGGCCAACTTGCAAAAGGATTTTCCTAGCCTATTGCAATGATTCCATTACTTCCCCATTCTTTCTTCTTTCCATATTCTTTCATCCCCTTATTCTTTTCCCATGGTGTAAGTCTATTGTATTCTTTCTTTTCACTAGAGAAGTGTTCCTGCAGATAGAGAATAGGTGTAGTGTGGGGTAATATTGGGCCCCTTAAATATTGGCTAAGTATAAGAAGGCACATAGGTGCGCAAGGCCTAGTTGAAGAAAAGAACGCAAGGATAAGGCACATAGGGTAGGGTTTAAGGAAGACTAATGAAAACATGTGGCACACACGTGGATAGAACCAAGGGTTTAGGACTTAGCCATTTTGGGCATTTTGGTAGAACACATGAAAAGTATGACCCAAATGTGCATGCGGAGTGGATAAGGTGCTAACCTAGCAACAGGGTGGCCTAGGAAGGAGCATGCATGTGGTAGAAGCTTCTAGAAGCTCATCATGGTAAAAAGTGGAAATCTTAGGCTTGAAGGAGCATGCTTACATGGAGGACCACATTTAGACACTTGGCATCGGATCTGAGGCCACTAGAGGATGAGTTGGCAGTCCAGAAAGCCTATATATACAAGCACCTGTAGAAGGAAAAGAGAGAGATATAGATAGAGGGTGGAGCTTTGCAGAAATACTGTAAGAACTTTGTTAGTTTGGGTAATTGTGTTTAGGGAAGGATGTATCAAGGGTATGGGGTTATAAATTTCTTTTGAGAGCCTATTCATATGAGTCCAGATATAATGCATGACTATGGTGCTTCTTTGTAACATTTTTTAATGGCTCCATGAATGTAATGAGGTTACCAGCTTACAATGAATATGAACATTGATGATTCTAATGCATACATCTTTCTTGTAGTTCTTTCTCATTTATGTTTATGATTAAGTATGGATGCTTGTATAATTTCTTTCTGTTTTGGTATAAGTTATTCAATCTATTAAGCATTTTCTATCCGGAATGACCTGTAAGGACCTAGAAGCCACCCCGAGCTCTATTGTGCTTGTATGTTTTACTTCCTTCCAATTCTCCTAAACCTAGATCATAGATGATGTTTCCCTCTAAACTCACATAAAAGAGAGACTCGGCACTTGCGCATGCCTTGGGTGAGTACCAGCGCCCATTTGGGTGATATGCCGATGTGCATGGGGTTCCTTTCTCTTGTGATAAGGGTAAAAATGAATTCAAATAATATGAGTACAAAATTTTCTAGGTATTTTTGAAAGATATTATTCATTAAATTCATAAAATTTGCAGTGCATTTGTCATACCGAAAGGTAAATCTATAAATTCATAATGCCCATACCTTGTCCTAAAGGTTGTTTCATGAATATATTCATCTTTGATTCTTAATTGATGATACCCAAAACAAAGATCTATATTGGAATATACTAATGAACTATGCATCCGATCAAACATATCATCTATTCTTGGAAGTGAATATCTATTCTTGATTGTTCCTTGCATTTAACATCCTATAATCAATACACAGTCTAAGTGTTCCATCTTTCTTTTTCACAAAAATTACTGGTGCTCCCTAAGGTGAGACACTCAGTCTTATCAAACCATTGGAATAAAATTCTTGTAATTGTGCCTTAATATCTACCAGTTCAATGTAGTCATTCGATATGGTGCCTTGGAAATAGGATTAGTTCTGGTTTGATTTCAATTGTGAAATCAAACTCCTATTTGGGTGGAAGACTAGGTATTTCTTTCGGAAACACATCATTGAAATCTCTTAGTAGTGGGTATTTTTCAAATAAATCAATATCCCCTTGATTGTTTCAAAAAATTTTACTTTGCATACAAAATGCAATCTTTTTTGGCCTCCTTAAGTTGCATAGCTGATATTTTTCTCATTGAAATCTCTCATTTTATCCCTTGGATATATTTTGTTTTCTATAGGTCATCAAGAAAACTAATGTATTTTTCAAAATAGTCTACTTTAGCCTTATGTTCAGCAAGCTAGTTAACACCTATTATGGCATCATAACTCCCCAAAGGAGTAACATAAAGATCAACTTTAGTGGAAAAACTAGGCAAATATAGGACTACTCCAAAAAGACATTTACTAACAAGTATGGACAACATTATTTCCATAATGAACAGTCCAAGATTTTTCCATTAATCCAACTTTTCTTTTTAGTTTTGCTGTAAATTTACTAGAAATAAAGCATTTAGTAGCTCCAGTATCAAAAATTATAGTAACAGGCATACCAAATAATTTACCTGGTAATTATATAGGTGTGACTTGCTTTTTAGCTTGTTTATCAGCTACTATAACATGTATCTTATGCTGCTGATTGTTGTCATCCTTCCTTAGAGGGAACTAATTTTCATAATGATCTTTGCTATAGTTGTAGAAGCCCCCTAATGGTCCTTGTTTAGGTTCAAATTTATTTCCATCCCTAAAATTTTTGTTCTATCCTCTATAGGGCTTCTATCCATTATTATGTTCTTAATGAAATTGTTTCAAACATTTGTAGTAGGTTTACTTACCTTTTTTTATCACAGGTATCCGCAAAAAATTTCTTTTTGGTACCAAACTTCTTCCTTGCCCCCTTTTTGGGTGCAAGAGATGAAGAAGAAGTAGGAATTTTCTTTTTATTTTCTTCCTTATGGGAAAAAATTTCTTTTAATTTATGTTCTTGCTGAATGGATTTTTATACAACCCCTTCCATGGTGGTTGGGATGTGAACATATACTTCACCCCCTATGATAGGGTTTAATCCCATAATGAATTTTCATATCCTAAACTTATCATAAATTTGATATTGAGGTATGTAATTAAGAAGTTTAGTGAACCCCTCCGTACTACTTACGGTTAAATTTCCCCGAGTTAAGTTCTGAAATTCAGTCATCTTCTGCTCATAATAAATTTGTGGCAGCCAACGTCGCCTAAAAGAATTCTTGAATTGATCCCAAGTGATTCTTGATTCATCAATGTTTAGTTCGGCCTTACAGATGTCCCACAAGGAATATGCCTCATGGGAAATTTGATAGGCTTCCCATACTACTTTGGTTTCTTCGAGAAGTTTCCTATTGCAATGTAATTCTCCATTTATTTGAGCAGTTCTTAGCTCCATCCCCGATGTGGTGCCATCAAAATTTTTTGGACTTAACCTTTTTATATCATTTGTGATTTCACCTTCTATTCTTTCCTTTTTATTTTTTATGTTGATTGGGTGAATTTACATTAGCATTCAAAGTATTATTATTGTCAATGCTTAAATTTGCAATATTGGCATTATCCACGAGGAGGTCATTGATTGTTGGTACCAACATCTTCTTCCTCCTCATTTCCCATAATTTTTTTCAAGTACATCCACACGATCTCTTGTGTCCAACAGGGAAGCTAGCTCTCCACCTGGTGGTTGGTTGTTTGTAGCATCTCCCCTTGTTCGAACCATTTTCTGTTAACAAGAAAATTAAGTTTTTTTTAGATTTATAGACTCAATAGGTCTAAGAGCTGCAACCTTAAGCTCGATACTAAGATGTAGCATTCCCATTTTAAGACTATTAAAAAGGTTTTTTTACATAATGTTCTTTTTCTAAATTAACATAATTTAGAACACACATTCCAATGCCAATCCATCTTATAACAGAAAACCATATGTAGTCTGTAAATGAATCGGTGAACATCGATCTCTCATTTCATGACTCAGTATTAAACCAATCTCTCATGTTAACTTAGTAATGTGTATACAATGTATACTTGGTTCCTTTACCTTTTTAGGGTACCCAAGTGTTCTTCTTAAGAGGCCTATCTGAATATCTATTACCGATATTCATCTGAAATCCCGCTTCTTAAACTAGGTGACATAGGACAACGCAACCAACATCTTACGATACTTTGGCCAAAATTTTAAAACATTTTTATCAATATTTATATTCCTTGACGACATACTCATCAAATGGAATTAATTCCCTCACCACACTTGTTCTGTTATCTAGAGTGGTCTTTCCTGACTCTGTCAATCCAATTTGATTCAAGATTTCATACTAGACAAGGGAAACAACATGCACTAGTGTGGAAGACTACTCATGGTGACTAAGGGTACATAGACATACTCAATTGACGTAAGTTGATTGGGTGTGTCTAGTTATCCTAAGTCAACAAGATTTGACCTTGACACTAGATCATGTTCCTATCCTTGTATAGGATAGAACCGTGATCCATTCTTACTTTTATGTCAATCAAGTTAAACAAATAGAGTGGGGTGTTGAGACATATCAACTATATCATAGTATCCTGTAATGACCCCCATCATTACAAAGGTACTATACTACAGTTGATGTGTACCAACATCCAATTGAGTTTCCTCAACTGGACTAACACACCTTAGATTAAAAGTTTATTAGCTTATTAATCACTTCATTAAGGATTAATTACTGCAACGCTTAAGGATTCAACTAGGTTATCTAACCTATAAGGTTACAAGTTGAAACTACATGTGAGGTAGGTATGCAGATAAAATATGCTTCCTAACCAATTAATTACATGCTTATGTTGGTCTTAAATGAAACAACTTACATTAGATCATAAAAAAACTGATTTTGAAGTTATGATAGTGTTAATTGATTCTTCACTTATTTCAGCCATAGCTTAAATAAGTCCCTTATAACCCTTTATTTTAGAATTCATGGATATGTATTGTAAATTCCATTTTAATTCCTTTCCAAGCATTCCTAATTTTGATTAAGGAAATCTGCCTAAGGAAGAACACTTTTAATTATTTACTTACAATATTCATGACACTTTAACAAGATCTTAAGTTATGTCTCTATGATTCATTTTATGGGAAGTATCTTTCTTCCCTATATTATGGGCTAATGTCCATTTATAAAAAATATTACACATGTTTAATTATATCAAGATTTAATACACATACATCTATATAATTCAAATATAGTCCTTTTTGTATTGATTGAGGATTTGCTTATGAGTGTCAACTTTATAAGTTGCATCTCTAATTGAGAAAATAAACCAACTAACATTTTAGATCCCCACCCCAACCATTCCATATCATTTAAGTATATAAACTACCCTCCTTCATTAGGATAATACTTAACAATACAACCCAATTCATGAGAAGAAAGTATTATGACAAATTTTTATTTAGCAATCATAACATCTTTTATTCATCAAGAATGAGTGATACATTTATTGAATCCAATTTTTTTTCAGAGATTACAAAGTGTCAAAAATCAGTACAAAACTAAATATTATTACAACTTTATTTTCCAATAAGTACATCTCAAGTAATGAATCCACATATCATCATAATAAAGATATAATTTCTTTATTAAAAAACATATAGCATGGGTCAGTTCATTTGAATTGAGCATGATAAGCACTATATCATTAAAGCATTGTGATTTTAACTAATTGTTTCATAAAAAGAACCATGTTGTTTATGAAACAGTTCTGAAAACACACAATAAAACATAAATACTTCTCCATAAAAGAATACAATCCGAGAATAATAGAGAATATAATTTAAGGTTCAATATAAATGGTTAATCAATCAAATTAACAACCTTATCTTTTCATCATAAAACTCTTTTCAAAATATAAAAAATAAAACAAAAAAGTTAAAGAAGAAGAATTATCATTTCATCTTAAATTTACCTTCTCTTTCATGTAACCAAATTAAGTTCCTTTCAATCAGCTAGATCTGATTTTCAAGAAGAAATATAAGATACATAAACTATCTTTCAGATTAAATCTATTTTTTGTACAATAACGAATATTACCTTCTAGCTAAATATCCTACTATCTTAGACTCATCCTAAAGTCTAAGATGAACATTAGTCATAAATAAGTTTGTACTGAGATAGGTAAGGATATCTTAATCATCATAAAAAATCAAAGTAATCATGATTAAAGCATCCTAAAAGTCCTAGGTTGAATTTAGTATTCAATTTAAAGTAATAACCAAAGGTAATTACATACATTCCTAATTAATAGTAATTTCTTGCTTCTATGAGTCCAAGAAAATAATATATCTTTCAAGTTCTCAAACAAGTTTCCACCATCCACTAACAAATCCAAAAGGTCATAATGGGTTGAGTTCAGAACCAAACTAGACAATTTCATTCCCTCTTAATTAATGTTAGATTTCATCCAAAATAAAGGATTACAAAAGTAAGTAACATTCCAGAATTGAAGAGAGAGAGACTTCTATCCCAACCTTAATAGACTCTTGAACCCAACAACCCCGAAGATATAAAGTATCTTAAATATTTTAACAATGAATATCGGTTACAGAGAAAGGAAAATAGTTAAACATTTAGTAGATTAATTTTCCCAACCCAATGTTGGAACACATCGAGAAAAACAATCAGTAAATCAACAAAACCTCCCTTTAACCAAAATTGATGGAGAACAATAAGGAGGGAGCCTCAATAATTTCTCATTTCACAACTATTCAGTCACTCCATGCTAACATGGACAATTCAAAAAGGGAACAGACCACTTCAAGAGAAGAGCAGGAGCCAAAAACTCAAATGTTTCAAAAGATCAACGAGCTCAAACTGAAATACCATAAAACTCAGGTTTGGGTAACCACAACGATCCAAGCAAAGAACAAAACCCCATAACTTATGACAAGAAAAACAATCTGTCCTTTTTCCACATAGAAATTAAACTAACATTCACTTATTCAACCAAATAACGAAGAATTGACCCAACTACTTGGAATCATAATGAAAGAAAGGAAGGTGAGTACTCATACTTAGTTCAAGCTAGTTCTTTAAGAAACTATCGATTAATAATCAAGGAGAAGAAAAATACCATTCAAACAACTTCCTTTCCTAAATTTTAACAATAGCCAATGATTCAGAGAGAGTATTCTCCATACTTATAAAGATCTGCCAAGGTAACCAAAATCCCGAGAATGGGTTTATGATAAAAAAATAAGAAGTATTACAACAAATCATTATCTTAAGATTTTGAAGACATTCCTTCTTTACAACTTAGCTAGTCAAAGCTCATAAAATGAGAAAAGACAACAAAAATTCCACAAAAATAAAATTACTCCAAATCCAACATGAGATGGGTATTCCACTATGAAATGGATTATAGTTACTAGCCAGTTTGAACATATCAATGTCTCTTTTTTATTATTAAGAGGACAACCCAAAATGAAGAGTTTACATCAACCTGAGAAAAGAATTAATGCAAACCAAAGTTTCCTTCAAGCTAGATTCCTATCGACAACATTAAAGAGGCATGAAAATTAGATCTATAGATTTTTACAAGTCATGCAACTATTAATAGTATTAAAAACCTCCACGAAAGTTTCTATTCAGATAGAGAACCATAAAAGGTTGTTTCATTGGTAAGTAGGTCCAAATCTATAAACAAGCTAAAATTATAGTCATAATTCACATTTCCAGATTTACTTTCCCATTCTTCAACAAAGAACCAATTTTCATTCAGATAAACAACAAACACTAATGAAGTAAGAAAGAACAATCATAAAAACCAAAAGGATTTAAAAGGAGCGGAGTTGTTTTTATGAACCAATTAAATAAAGAAAAGGACTTGATGGATAAGGCCTATCATGCATGATAAAGCTCCTATCTTCACTTTCTTGCAAAAAAATCTCCTGGAAGAAGTCGATTCCCTTACAAGAAATGCCAACCAACTCCACAAAACCTTCTTTTTCTTCTTCTTATAGTTTTTACAGTGAAAATTTTATCTTCTCAAGCCATGCAAGGATAAACATTCATGCAAAATTTCAAACTACAGTTTCGAAGAGAAAAAACCACATGCAGAGCTTAAGCTAAAAAAATACCAAAGGACCAAAATAGAACCGAAACCCCTCTTTCTTCTTCCTAGGCATTTTCACCATTTTCCAAAAATATTAAATGCCAAATAGGACTGAAAGTCCTTCCCCATCTCCTCCACTACCATCTTATGTTTGGAAATGACTAAATTCAAAATTGCATGCAACTAAAACTTGGCGGAGGTGCCAACTCATTCCCCATATTTTCTCATGCACTCACTAATTTTATTAAGACGAGATGTTTTTAATGTCAACTAATGCGTCATAAACACCTAGAAGATGGTGCCACCGACTTTCCCCTTGCATGTCATCCCATAATTCCTTTTAGGTTAGCCAACATTATGTTAGGTTTCACATTAGTCTAAGAACTAACTTAGGTTGTAGGTAACGTTTAAAATTTAGTCTTAGGTCCCTTAATTATTAACATCCCATATTAAAAAAATAACATAGTGACTTAGGTTAGATTACAACTTTAGGATAAGATTACAATCTAAGGAACATAGTTAGTAAGAATTACATCCCATGCTTACCAAAGAAGAACCATATTACCATCATAGATCACTTGAAAATTAGGGGCAACATAGATCATTTGTGACTTTAGTACTACGAGTCGAGTCTAGGTATCCTTCAATTTATTCGGCTTGGTCAATATGACAAAAAAATTATGAATTAGATGAATAACTTGGATCAATGAAATTAATCCAAGGTAATGTTGTTTTGCATCCCAAAAATTACGAAAAATGAAGCAAAATTTTAAGTGCTACAAAGACTCAAGGATTAATTTAACTGAATCAATTTCTCATTTCCCAAGCAGTGAATTATTCAACATAAGAAGAGATGAATTAATTCATTTTCTATTCAACATAAACATGGCAGAATTGTACCTATTTCATCGATAACATATTATCTACAACAAACATGATGTCATAGATCATAAGAGTACACCATCTTAAGACAAGAATCATATGTCAACATTTGCAACTTCCAAAACAAAATTCATCATAGATATCAACCATGTTAGAGGTGTTACAAATTTAGGAGAATACCTTGGATCACTGAAATTGATCCAAGGTGTTATCCTAATCCACTATCGATACAAAAGTAGAAATTATATCAAGACATCAAAAATTACTAGATTACCTGATCACTTAATTGTTCCAAGAACCTGATTTTCACTTTCCACAAGTTGAATCACTAAGTCCATTTCAAAAACTAGTTAAGTATGTACTTCATGATCAACAACATAAGTAATTTTACTGCCATAAAGAGTTACAACCAGATATTATAAGCACTTGATATCATTCCAACAAACATGATTAAACAGTTTAGAAGAGAACAACAACTCAGAACACAATCACATGTCAATGTTTGCCAACACTCACAAAGAAGCAAGTATATATATCGGACAATAGAGGCATTACAATCTGAATATTTTTGTTTTATTTCTAAACACCTAAAAATACTATGATATATTAAATCAATGCAAAAATCATATTCACTTTGAAAAATTACCCCACTTTGTTGCATATTCAATTAGTTTATAAATAACACTAATATAAACATTACAAAAAAACTTGTCTTAATTTTTATGACAAGTAATAGAATAATAGGAAATACAACTCTAAAATTAACTAAAGACAACTAAAAATATACTCTTGATAGGAAAAGTATCATCCACTACTAACATATGAACATGTAAGAAACCATTATTAGTTTAACTTACACATGGACCCTAGTCAAGCTAGGTGCCCCATACACTCCTAAAAATATAAATGGACTAAGATAAGAATAAAATTAGTTATATATACATATAAATGGAAACCAGCCTCTTGGGGATGAATGGATAATGATTTGAACTCAATTAAGTGCACATCTAGTAAACTACACTCTAACTGGCACTTCTAGTCTAAAATAGAAGATGTCTAAAAATAGATTTCTAAATACAGATTTCTAAACATAGAATTTTACACTTAACCAAAAATTATCATCAAAACCAAAAACACAACTAAAAATAATTATAATAGTAACTAATCATGTTCCCATATTGGAATCATATTCAAAATACCCCCTTTGATGTAAAGAGCATAAATGTCTATCATCTCCTTATGTATTCCATGAACTTGTTGTGACAATCCCTTGGTGAAAATATCAACAAGTTGATATTCAATGCTCACATAATCAATGAAAAAATATTTATTGTGGACAAACTCTCTAATAAAATAATACATGAGTTCAATATGTTTGGTTCTGGTATGGAAAATTGGATTCTTGAGAAATTTTATTGCCCCATTGTTATCACAAAAATATACGTAAGCTCAATTTGAGCCTCTCTAAAATAAACTAAAATTCTTCTCAACCATATATTTTTTATGAAAGTAGATGTAATAGTTTCATATTCAAATTCAAGAGAAGATTATGGAATTATATTTTGCTTCTTTGATGACCATAAAATAATCTCTTATAAAGGTGAAGGAATATCCTATGTTTTTGTGTCCACAACATGCCCCTAATTTCATAATTGAAATCATGGAACCCCTTTCACCCTTTTGAAATTAGCTCATGATTGCATACCCAGACTTGTTTCACCTTGCATATAATCCATATTCATAATCATTCTACATTTCTTGGCCATATTCCATATTCCCCTTATACATTTTATCTTCCACAAACTTCACAAAAATGTTTGTCTCTTATTCCCCCACACTATTTTTCGATAATTACATGAAATTATTTGATTCATGATTAAATTTATTACATGTGTGATATTGCACAATGACCTTTAGTTTATCTCGTGAACCTTCATAATACCAATCTCTAGTTTTAAACCTTTTGTGGTTCCCTTTGCATTTAAACAAGCTTCCATGAAATAATATTATTCAACTTCATCAAGGATCCTAAAATCCCTCAATTTTCCATGGCACTTATATTAAAACAAAAAATTTGCACCACGATATGATCATGACATATTAGTGTGGGATTTTCATCTTGAGAAAAACCTACAAAAAGGCCAACTTCCTCTATTCCATAGTTTAGGGGAATGTGTGGGACAAAATCTAATATAATGATAAAAATACTCCTAAATCTAACCTAGACTAACACTTCCAAGGGACCGGGGAGAGAGATGCGAGAAAACACACAAAAATAAAATCCTAAGCTAACAGGGGGTGGTGATAGCACTAGAAAGAGGGTTAATTACTGTCAATGAGGGGGATAAAGGGAATAAAATGTAGGAGAGAAGGGAAGAAAAACATTCCATAGAACAACACTAGAAAACCTAACCCCTTCCACACATTAACAATATATAGAGATGGAGAAACCTATAAATACAACATGCACAACATACCCGTGAAATAAACAGAGAGGTAAAATGCAAAAATGCAAGTATAGGATGGAAATGGAGCTAAAACATGATATTTTATTGCTTAAAATATACACAATCACTTGCATTCATGGAAAAATGTGAAAATACAGTCTAGAGACCAAATTCAAGGTCTTAAAATTGTGGGAAGTTGGCCATAATTTTGGCATGGTGTCATTATAATAAAAGAGGGACCATTTTTATTTACAATGGATGAGTTCCATACTTATAGAAAAATGAGAAGGAGAAGAGAGAAGTAGAGAGAGGTGCCAATAGTAGAGATTCAACCACCAAGGACCATTCACAATATATGCTTCCTAAAAATAGTCATTTTCACTATAATTGTAGACACCAAATTTAGGTCACATTCCCTTAACCCCCTGTCAATTAAATAAATTCATACTATACCCACTCATGTCCCTAGTGCACACATGTTAATTAATTTAATTACAATAATCAAATTAATTAATTACCTCACCCATCCACCTCACCTATAACCAAATCACCTATCCACCTCACTCAAAGACCCATTCACAGTCTATTAATTAACTAGGACTAATTCTATACCAATCCTAACCAACTAAGACTTAGTCTAAACCTAGCATTAACTCCCACTACCTCTCCTAGAAGAAATCATAATTATCTAGATGAATCTATCACTTGAGACCTAGATTAAGGATATCAATCATGCCAAAGATAAAAATATCAGGCTATTTTTGGAAAACCTAGACTTATCCACCTTAACCAACATTGGTTATTCCTTAGCCGACTACAATCACCTAACCGCCATCGGTTACTTTATATACAACTTGGAAACCTTTTACCTAGGTTGGTCATTCAGTTATTAGAGCCTTATTACATTCAAGTACAAATATTCAAGCCCTCCTGCATCCAGACAATGAACACACACAACCACAATACAAGACAAGCATCCGGTTCTCCTTCTAGAGCATTGGAATACTCACGGGAGCACACAGGTTGTACTAGCATGGCACTGAACCAACTACCACCTCACCAATCAATCACTAACCTTCATCTAGCCACGAGATCTTCATAGAAACAAGTAAGTAATGTGATCTTAATCATTTGTGCTTCCTTTATTGTAGATCTCTTTTCTTCCTTCAGTATTTTTAGTTTCTATTGTTATCCAGATATCTCCATCTTCTCACCAATCCACCAACCCAACCAGTTTAAGCCCTTTCACCCTTTGTGACTTATCCTTTGGTATTCTCGAGTCTTCTCAATTATATTACAAACCTAACCACATCCTCCTCACTATCTGTGTAATCATAGAGAAACCAAAAATCTATTTTTATTAAGTTATTGTGAATTTCCCCTACGCCGTCGGTTTACCCTACCGCCATTAGTTTAGTCCCTATACTAGCATTGGTCACGGATTGATATTGGTCTCTATGTCATTTCACATTCTTAAACCAGCAAGCTTCCCACTCCCCCAAAACTAACATATACCTCAACCAATTAGCTTTGAGACCCTTACTATACCTTTGTGAGACACTGCTTAACCCGAACAAACCCGGTTCTAAGTAGATTTAGTGTTATTTTAAAATCTAGCCTAAAATATAGTGTATTACTGTGTATGGGAAACCTAAATCATTACATTCTGATAGGACATATTTATTTTAGTTTCTTATTCACATTGAGTTGTATTAAACAGAGGATTGAAAACCATTTGAGGAAGTATCACACTTCCCGAGATCTAGCCTTCTAGGAAGTCCTCTGACTCTTACTATTTAATGTTATTTTGTGGTCTTGTTGTGTTTCTTATAGATCATTCCTTCTATCCAAAGGGAAGCTCTTAATGATCAATTTAGATAAAAAAATTTAGTAACGCGTGCATTCAACCTTTGACCTACAGGTATTCATCCTAACCTATTTTCTATTCTGTTTTAACCAAATCAAATAAAAAGTTAGGTAAAACATCTTGGCACGGCACGGTGGGACCCATTTGGGTTCTTTCTCATTGTTCATTCCTAGGTGAATCATTGTGTGTCTATTTCATTTTGAAAGATTTCACATTAAAATTTCTCCCTTGGAACATTATTTTTCTTCTACTAGTCTCAGTGACACTCGTATTTTGGACTAAAAAGAATGCTTCTTTCTATTTTGTATTGCATTAGTGAAAGACATACTCTTTCCTATTCATCATTTCTCTCATCGAATTTCATTGTGGATTTGGGTCTAAAATATTTGCATATCATTTCTGTGTGTTGCATCTATAGCTCATTTAAAAATTATGGGAAACCTATATGCTGGAAGTCATGACCAGTTGATGGTTGACGAATTGAACTGTAGCTCACACTTTGCACCCTTATTTCTCTATACCAAACCACTGAAAATAAATTACTCATTTTCTTGAACAACATATTTCCTAGAATAATTTGTCAATGATCACACAATCAGAGGATTGACAGTGGGCTCTAAATTGGTTTCTCTATCCAGTTATCATCTCAGAGAAGGATCCCCCATGCCAAAACATACCTGAAACTATCCATAGTTGTCATATTTTGTAGGGAACCTTTATCAAACCAAAAAATCTACTATATTCACAAGTCAGTCCAAAATGGCATAAGCCAGAACATAAAATCTACCACATAGGATTTCATGTTTGCTAGCTTTCTACTTGATCTATGTTTTGAGGTGTGAGTTCATTTTCTCCATTCTTCTTTTCCTTCACACTCCATAATCATAGTTAGTGTATTCCGACTCTTTCTGAGTGTGTTAGGGTCAATCATTTCCATAATCAATTTTTGGGTTGGTATTTTAATTGATCTAAATCACCAAATTAATTTTTTTCCCCATATTTTCAACAATTTCAGTAATGAATGCCATCGGTCAGTGACCGTCATTAGCTCCCTCATCGACCATCATCGTTTACCGACCATTGTTAGTTTCCTGCTATTTTCATCATTTTAACCAAAGTAGAATTCACCACATTGCTGTTATTTATAGGATTTCCTCAATTACCTCACCATATCATTGTATCCTTGAAATCATTGTCAAAGTCCAGATCTACTCCATTTTCATCATTTGTTGCAAAATTTACAATTCCTTTTATTTTCCACAGGTGGTGGTATTGGTCCTCTAGTGACATCAGTTACCCTCATCCTGCACACAAGAGTTACTCAACTACCATCGGTCTCTATGTTTTAATATTTCAATTAAAACAATGATTAGTTGTCACCTTCTAGAACCATTTTCTCCATTCCTTCTATGTTTCTACATCATTAGTGAAGCTCAGAATACTTGTTTTATCATCAATCACATGGTTTTGACTTGTAAATAAGCTAATACTCTCATGTTTCACACTAGCCGCTAGCCACTCCCACCTAGCCCATCTCCCCCTTCAATCTCATCACCTATGGACCCCAATCAGGCTCTTTCCATACCCATTGGTGATGAGGAGTTCTGCAAAACTCCTTGATCACAACCCCGATGTTTTGCGATCTTGTCTCACTCATTCATCTACCCATGATTCATTAGGGTAGCTTGTATATGACATGCCTATGTCCATTCCTCCTACCCTTGCACCCACTTCCACATCAGCTACTACTAGCTTGACCTTACCCTCTTCCACCTTACCACTTGTGATGTTTGAGCTTGACCCTACATCATATATATCTCTGCACCTACTGAGAATTTGTTGCACCTTTGACATCAATCACTCCTATGATGTCAACCATGCCTTTATCAACTTCCTTGAATATAGGTCTATCCACACGCATCACCTCTCATATACCTATTGCATCTCAGCCACCAATGGTGTTGGCAACCCATACTCCCTTCCAAAACATTGTTCTCTCCATCTTGTAGTCTCTTCCTCTGATTTCTAAGAGGGTCATTACATCCACTCCACCTACCTACACTTATTACCAACAACCCCCTATTTTATCTATCACTTATTTAGGTTACTTTCCATCGACATCTATTATAGCCTACATTCCTCCTCTCGAATTTTCATACTCGGAACCACCACATCTTTGGGATGTCACCCATGTCATACCCTTCTCATTTACCCCCTTATACTATAGGGGTTTTCTAGTCATCACAACTAACCAATGATCTTATCAAAATGATGATGGACAAGATGCAGAAATTGGAAGCATCTATCTCCGACACACGTAACTCTTTGTGAGACAACAATATTTGCAATGATCCCATTCACCCATCTATTTGATTCGTCCATACCCCGCACATTGGGAAATGCCTAAATTCAAGTGATTTAACAAAAAAAATATCTGCAACAACACTTACGGTATTTTAAACATGGGTGTTATCTGATCACTCATGATGACACTTTGCTCTTGTGAACATTCCCAATGTCCTTGACATGACCTGCTTTGGATTGGTATAGTGCTCTACCTAGGCACTCCATTTTCTCATTCAATCAAGTATTTCAAGATTTCCTAGAACATTTTTCTATCAAAATTTTGGCACAGAAATACAAAGACAAATCTATCATGATTTTTGCACTCGTTGGTGGAGCCTATTTAACTAGTTCACATTCCAACTGCCTCAAACCAAGTTAATAGAGTTGTTCACTAGGGATTGTAATAGACACATATCACCAACTCTCTAAGTTCAAACCTTACACATGTTTGATGAGGCATTCACCATGGTTTGGAAACTTGAAATTTGTGTCTTTGAAGAGAAGAAGATATAATCACGTAACAATAATGTTGCATTTAAATGAAATGATACCTCTTCTTCTTCCAAACCAAAAAAAAATTACTCTAAAGTAAAATGATCTTCCAATGCGGTGGTTTTGAAATCCATTCCATCTTACCCATTCAACCAATCTAATCCTTCTTCCAATCTTTCTCATATTCAAGATTTTCAGTTCAAGCAGGAGGAACGAAAATACACTCCCATAGGAGAAACCTACTCTTTGGTTTTAGAAAAAACTTATAAATTTTGGAGTAGTCACTCTTCCACCATCAAAATACATACTAATTTTGACCCCTCTCATCCTATTCCTACATGGTAAAAAGGAAATGATTATTACAACTATCATCATGTTAAAGGTCATAACGATGGTAATTGTATAACTTTCAAAAATATCATCCAAGAAATGTTAGATAATAGAGATCTCGTCTTGGATAATATTAATGCACTGGCTAATTATAACCTTCACATATTCAAGAATCCATTCCTAAATCACACCCTGTTGTATAACAAAATTGACAAAACCTCAAACAAAGACAGTAACATTTGTGAGGTTCATCTTGTTTTCGAAACTCTTCCTGCTCAATTTCCTCCTACTCCATCTATCAAGGATATTCTTGCACGGGATCCTTCATCCACAGAGGTACTTATTTCATCTGCTCCTTTACCCAAAGAGGATTCTCCATTATCTCCCCCTTCACCCATGGAGAAGTTCGCCATATCCGCTGATGTAGTTTCCCCTCTCACCTCTCAATCTAATGAACAACCCGCACTACTTACTCTTCTACCCACAAGAGATTCATGCTTACCTTACTTTTCACCAAAATATGAACCTACCTCATCTGAATTTTCATATCCCCTACCATAAGGGATCCATTAGCAACATTCCTTCCTATTAATGATAATTCTCCACTGGATTTTAAGGATCCTATTGATTTTCTCTTGCCTCTTTTACCCATAGAGTGTGAAGCCAACCAATTCCATGTCTCATAGGCATTATTTATAGGGATTAATACCAAATAAACATCATCCCCCATACAACATTGAAATTTTCATGTTTAGCCGACCACTTGGATTATGTTTACAATTCCATGCTTTGGGGATTCCTTCGGCTGCCTTTCTCAAATCAGATGTAAATTTTGTCTACTGATACTTCCACGATCTAGCCAAAATATTTTCAGATAACCAAACCCACTATACCCATGCCAATTGTAGCAACCTATTCTTCATCACCCTCACCCACACCTAAACCTTTACCATCAAATGAACTTTTTCCAATGCCTAAAACCTTACCTACATGTATATCTTTCTTTACATCCAAACCCATTTCCAAATTGGGAGTCATACACGACATTAAGGCTAGTCCATCCTCTGTCAAACTATATTTAGCCACATCATCACAAGTCATCACAAAGAATATTCCCAACCTACGAGGAATACCCAACCTCTTCGGTCACATACACCAGCTTTGCCCACTACCCCTCTGTCACCTTCATGACTTTCATCTATCCTAGGACCCTACCCATCAACCTTTGCGATCAAGAAACCTCCTACCCAAGGTAAACTAAAAACACAACAGCCCACCTCCTTGTTGCGATCCTATGTTCCATCCAAATTACCTACATAACTTATGCCTTCATAGTCATCTAAATCCTTTTTACCTCCAAAGTACCTACACCACTTCAAGTATCCTCATCATTACCTATACCAATCCCTTCTCTTCAACCAATACCTTCCACGTTATCTCTTACTACAACCTTCACTATACCTCAATTATCATCTTGGCTAACCCGATCCCTTTTTCCATCTTCCTTCCCTTCTACATCACGCACTTCTTCTTCACCTTTACCCAAGAAGGTGCAACTAAATCCTAAGAACCCACTACCCTCCAAAGAGGTAGTTAAATCTACACCACCTTTAACAACTAGTTTGATTGCTACACCTTTACCCAAGAAGGTGAAATCCAAACCTAAAACCATACTATCTACCAAACAGGTGGTAAAATTTACTAAACCTCTAATTCCACCTCGGTGGTGCCTCTCCCACCAAATTCACTCACACTTCCATATAGACCCAAACTTACTTCACATTGTGATCCATTGGCATGGTCTTACACAAACATCCTAGCTTACCTTTTAGAAACATCTGTCATCACATTACTCCCAATTAGACCTTACAACCCACTCAAACCTAAACTAGAAGTGTTTTATGATACCAAAATTTGCATTTACCATCATGTGCCAAGGCATGATGTGAAAAAATTTAAGGCTCTTAAGACTATTATTCTCCAACTATGTCATCCTAAAGAAATATTTTGATGATGATATTTTAGATGAGGACCCTATTCCATCTTCACCTATAACCACATATCCTTGTTCTATACCTATTAAATGAACTTCATCTCCCCCTCCACAATCCTTTTATCCTCATTAAAAATTTGAGATCAATATGGTCTACATAAGAGAGATAGCTAAGCCTCCACCAAAATGCCAATGTGTTGCATTGTTTTCACAAAACCATTATATGCCCTCACCATATTTTTTCCCATCTTGTCACTACACCTATCACAACTCACTTTCTCCTTCACCATAGATTAATATGGTTCAAATTTCCACTCAAGCCCAGAAGGAAAAATGAAAGGAGAAAACAACCATCTCATCTCGCCACTCTTTTACCCAATATTCCATCTGCACCTACACCAAAAATCACCATCTGTGGACCCGCATACCCTATTGTTGATAGGGTTTTCCATCATACAATTCTCAAACAATTACACCAGTCTCATCTTAAAATGTCATTGTATGACCTTGTCCAAACCTCCGAGTCTCATCGACAAGCCCTAATTGAGGTTCTACCTAATGACCCTACTCTGTTACGTCTATTATAACTCCTCATCATGTGGCCTCTCTCACCACTTTATCCCCTCCAATTTCACCGCTACCACTCATCAAGTAGCCACTCTCGCTTTTTTGACGATGATATTATACCTCTCTAATCAAATGATCCTAACCCCACCCTATTTATTTCCATCTACCTTGATAATATACACGTTTAACGTGTTATGATCAATGGGGATACTAGTATCAACATCATTTCCTCCCATGCTTACAACCAAATGTGCATCCCTACCAATTGCATGCATAATAACCTAGTTATGTTACATTCATTCAACAATGTCATGAATTCCACCTTTAACACCATCATTCTCCACATTTGTGTTGACCCCCATACCATTCCTAAAATTATTCTATCTTAGAGGGGTAATCCTAGTACAACATGCTACTTTGCTGACCTTTGATCCATGCCATGGGTTGTGTTCCTTAAACCTTACTCCATTTTTTTAAATTCAAACATAAAGGACACAACTATACCATTCTAGCTGAATCTTCACCATTCAAGACCTGTAACATGTTGTATCAACCCAATGATGTCCTTATACTAGTGAAGGCATCTATCCCCGCTACCAATTATTCTTCACCCTTTGCCTCATCCACCAATACGCGCTACCTCTTCCATAGCTAACTCCTATATTTCCACTTCGCCACATCTTATGCGGTTGAACCATCAACCAACCCATCTACTTCTCAAACAAATAATGTTTATTCTTCCCAATCGACTAAAGTGATTTATCCATTCCTCGCTACCCACATACCCACTACTAACGCTTTAGAAAATGTTTTAAATTACTCACTGGGGAGTACTTGTCTTTATAACATTGACACATTCCTTACTCCTCAAGAGTATGGTAACCTTCACCAACATCCATGCTATGATCACCGCATAGGAGAGGTTTTCCCCTATGGTCCTCCCCACCTTCATACTAACTTAACATATGGAATACTTTATGCTTCTACCTACTCATCCGATCCACATTCCCAAAATTGACCATTTTCCTCCGATCTTCAATCTCTCACCAACCACCGCTTCACCTTCCTCCATCATTGTGCTTGGAAGGATTTGGCTTCAAATGATATGAAGAAGGTTATCATCTTGTCATTCCTTGCGCCAATTTTAAGCATAAAGATTGTAGTGCTATTAGATTTTCCAAACCACCTCCCAAGAAGGCTTGATTAAAAATCATTGAGGATGATAAACATCCCTACCCCATTCAACAACTTCACCACCTTTACTTACCAAGTCTATGGGTCCAAAATCCATTCGTCCTAACTTTTTTCATAAATAGTGTTTCCTAGGACCTATGACTTATTAATGAGATGGTGAGGCTCTATATTCTCTTCCCTTTATGTATCTTGACATGATTGATGACAATACACCTTTTATTAATGTCATTCAATGTCGGACGATGATTCTACTCTCACCTACCTTGGTATGGAAGATTCTTATATTCACGGCCATTAACTTCGAGATGCAAACCATGTTGAATGAATCGACCATCAATATCAATATGCACACTCAGGATGACCCACACATTCTAAAAATAGGCCAATCTTTAGATACAAATGAACAAGAAGCTTTCACTTCTTTCCTCCAAGATTATAGCAATTTTTTTACTTGTTCCTATGCTGATATGCCCAAAGATTGACCCAAACATTGTGTTCCATAATATTGTAACCATTTCTAATGCCAACCCCATGAAATGAAGCTATAAAAAATGCATCCACGCATTGCCCTTCTTATCAAAGAAGAGCTCCAATGCCTTATTTCAGTTTCCTTCATCCTATGCATTTATTATCCCCAATGGATCTCTAACATCATTCCTATCACAAAAGTGATAGGGGGACTCCACATTTAAAGGGATTTCCATGACCTTAACTTAGCTTGCCCAAAAGATGACTTTCCTCTACATAGTATTGACCAACTAGTTGACCTTACCACCGGCCATGAGATGATATCACTCATGGATGGTTTCTTGAGTTATAACCAAATATTACTCACCCCGAATATCAACACAAAACCACCTTCATCACTCCTTGGGGCACCTTCTATTATTGTGTCATACCCTTTGGCCTTAAAAACGTTGGTGCTACATATCAATAGGCTATGAATTATATCTTTCATGACATTATGCATCACATATTAGAAGATTACGTTGATGATCTTCTTGCCAAATCCAAACATTGGGATGAACACCTTATAGTCCTTAAGGTTATCTTTGACCATCTCATCAAATATTGTGTTTTCCTTCAACCTAAGAAGTGTGTCTTCACTATTCTCTCTCGACAAGCTCCTTGGTTTTATTGTTTATTTGTGTGGCATTGAAGTTGATCCCACTAAAATCAAGGCTATTCTTGAAATGCCTCCACTTACTAACCTTTTTCAACTTCGTAGTTTGCAAGGAAATTTATAATCTATTCGTCGCTTTATTTCTCATCTTTCCGACCACTTCCATCCATTTCATCATCTTCTAAAAAAGGATGTCTCCTTCAAATGGAATTATGAATGCCGAAAATCCTTTGATGCCTAAAAAAATACCTCCTCCAACCACCTATGCTCATTCCCCCTAAGGATGACAAACCATTTTACCTTTACATTTTTGCTACTAATCATTCCCTAGGTGCCATGCTCGCTCATCATGACAAGTAACACATGGAGCAAGCATTTTATTATATAAGCCATACAATTTTAGACTATGAAACTAGATACACTCATGCCGAAAAACTCTACTTAGCCTTAGTTTTTGTTGCCACTGAACTTCTCCATTACATACTCAACCAAAAACCTTTGTTGTCACCAATACTGAACCCTTACATTACATGTATGCTAAGCCTTACAAAAATAAATGTGTTGCACATTGGCTCATGCTTCTTGCAGACTTAGATATCAAATTCATCTATCAAAAAAATTTCGAACGACAATTTTTTTGACCAACTTGACGCACCTCTCTCCGAAACCAATCCTCGAACTTCAATTTTCCGATGAATTCATCAATACCCTCTTCTTGGATGATAACTATTTACCAGATGACCTTATTTTTTGATGGATCCAAATGTTTAGGTGGGGGTGGTGCAATAATTATCCTAATTCCTCTTGATGGTGATCTTATGCCATTATCTTTCAAACTAGATTTTGATTGTAGTAACAATATCACCAAATATCAAGCAATCGTGTTAGGTCTTCCAACCACCATAGCCTTAGAATTTAAATAAAACACTATCTTTAGAAACTCTCAACTGGTTGTGAACCAAGTTAATGGTATATAATAGTGTCATAACAAGATAATTCAAAAGTATAAGAATCATGTTAACATACTTTTAACTACTTTTGACCGTTATGAACTTTGAACCACCTCACGTTTCACTAATAAATTTGGAGAAACCATGGACTTTCTTGCTTCTCAAATCCTTACTTCACCCTCTGACTTGAAAATATTTGTCACAATACAAAGGTTGCAATCACCTTCTTATCTAATTTGAGACGTCAACCTTATAGGAAACATTGAAATCGAACCACATGACCTTTGGTATAAGAAGTTTTTTGACTACCTTTCCCTTTCAATTCTTCTTCCAGTCTTACTCAGCAATGGACAATGAGCCTTTCTCAAAAGTGTCTCTCGTTATGTCATCATGGGTGGTCTTATCTATAAACATGGTTTTGACGCTATCCTCTTATGATGCCTTATGAGTTCTGAAATTCCATACACCATCAAGGAAGTTCACGATGGGATTTGTGGGGGTCACTTCAGTGGTTTAGTTATCGCTAAGTACATCTTATGCCAGGATATTATCTTGGCCAATCCTAAATCATGATTGTTATGAATATGCCAAGAATTGTGTGAAGTTTTAGCAACACTTTAATCTTCATCACACCCATAGTCATGCCTTATAGGTTGCATGAGACCTTTGGCCTTTCTCTCAATGGGGTTTGGATCTTGTCAGAGAGATTAACCCTCATTCTTCCCAACATCATCAATGGATTATTAATGCTACCGAATATTACACTAAGTGGGTGGAAGCCGTACCTCTTATTTCTAAAAAGATGAAAAAATATATGAATTCATCAATCATCATATCATTGATCACTTTGGTGTTCCTCACCACCTCATCATTGATAATGATAAATAATAAAAAAATAAAACCCTATGGAAACTTTGTGATGCCTTTGGCATTAATCTTATTTTTTCTTCACCTTATTATCCAAAAAAATGGCCAAGCTGAATCAACCAACAAAACCTTAAACACAATTCTTATGAAAGTGGTTGATGATGCTTGTAAGGATCGCACACGCACATTCCATTTTCCTTTTGGGATTATAACACTAGTATTCATACAAGTAACTTCTACCACACCTTTTATTTGGTCTACGGTACAGAATATTTCTTGCCACTCAAAGTCCAAATTCCATCGCTTCATATCTCACTTAAAGATATGCTCAATAGTGATGATTTTCTCCCCCCATTTGGCACAACTCGATTTATTATAAAATGTCATCTCAATGCTCTCAATCACCTCCAAATCTACCAAAAACATATTAAATGTGCCTATGATAAACATTTCCAAGAACGAACCTTCCAAGTTGATCACTTCATCCTAAAGGAAAATCAACATGTAACAAAAGTGGATAAAATTAAATGGGGAAAGTTTTCTCCTAATTGGCTTGGACCCTATATCATTACTCATGCCTATGGATTAGTTGTTTATCGTTTGTCTTCACTCAAAGGTAAACCCTAACCTGATCCCCTTAATTCCGTACACCTTCAACCATTCTATTGTTAAATCAAGTCCTAGATCATCTTCTGTCTATGAAATGCTTGTCCCTTGAGCACCATTTACCTTTCACTTACCTACTTTAAGGATCAATGACTAAACAAGAATCATGTGATTACCCATCACCTTTCAACCTTATCTTCAATATGAGTACCATAGATCTACTCATGGCATTATTCTCATGGATAATTTTTTTCCTCTTCAAGATGGAATCCCATGGTCATTCATCACTTAAAACCTCTCTTTCATATCTACCCTTGTGTGATATGGTTTTGTCTCCATACAAAAATCCTATACTTCTCTATAGTCTTTTCCATGACTTAAAAGTCTAAAAAAATAAAAATGACACAATTCAAAATTAATATACGGGATTTTAAAATTCAAACTTCTTGAATCAAACTTCTAGAAAAAAGATGACTCAAAAGGACATCTAATCTTTCTATCTTGTTGCTATAAATAAACTGCTTCCTCGAAGGACAACTATACAAAGCTAGCATACTATACATAGTCTATCACAAAAAGAAAACTTCAAGCATCGATCAACTTGCCACAAAAATAAAATTAAAATATTTTGAAGCTTCCCACATCAATAAAATTGACAAAGACCCCAAGGATATATTCTATTCATCCCATATAGACGTCCCACATCGATCAATCTATAAAACAAAAGAAAAAATAACAACATAACTTTATCGTCATGGACTTTCCTATTTTAGTTTTGGGTATCTTACAAAAGAGGCATGTTGTCTCCCACCAAGGTTACTCTAAAACAACCCATTTCACCTCACCGTATTTCCTTTTTAATCTTCTACCCGCTCAAGGGATGTGCTTTGCAAATGTGACATTTCATGATCATGTGACTTTCTTCACCCTTTGTAGATCAAGAATTTCGTGCTTGTTACCTGTCCAAGTTAATGCACCAAACTAAACACAAAAACCCTGAAAAACCTCAATGAAATAGATACCTGATGAAGATGTAGACGGATGAGGAAGTCGATGTAGATAAGACGGGCGCACACGAGCAATTCGCACAATAGATCCGAGTAACCTGCAAAACACCGGTGCTTGACAGAAAAAGATGGCGTTAGAAGATATATGGGTGGACTGCCCGAGAAGCGGGTCCGAGAAGCGATAAGCTTCCTTGGCGGATGTCAGTCCACGTTTTCAATAAAGAAAAGCAGCATACATGATAAAAGATGTAAATAAAGACTAGATTCTCTGATTGCAGTAATAAAACAGAACCTGAACAGCAGACAGGAAGTACAGAAAACTGGGAACTGAGAAATAATGCTAGATTTGTGTTACCTGTGACCTTTTACCTGTCTGCAGGGAAATCGGCGTCGACTGTGTAGAATCGGCGGCGACTGATGTGATCGGCGGCGACTGGGACTGATCGGCGGCGACTGGGACTGATCGACGTCGACTGGATAAGATCAGTGTCAACTGAAGGCAGACTGACCAATCAGGGACTGTGCGATGAGATTCGGGATCGGAAGGTGAATGTAGTCTGTAGGATGTGCCGAAGATGGAGAGACGCTGGAACAGAGTCACCAGATGATAGATAATGGTGTATGGTGTTGATATGATACGGGCAGAGTAACGGTGCTCCTCTCAGGGATTGATTAGGACAGGATCTGCCCTAACTGAGACAATTGATGCTAAGAAGATCTCTCTTTCTCACTCTCTGTTCGTGCGTAAGTGCTTCCTTTCACTCGTTCGTCTCTTTTTCGGTCTCTTCGCTCTTTTCCGTCCCTAGAACTGAGTTCTGGGCTTGCTTTTATAATCGGCGCCGCTCCTAGAAAATCGGCGCCGACCATATGGGTCGGCGCCGATCGCGGAAAAGACTCCCGAGGTGCCTTAATTGATTGATTCGAGAAAGAAAAGGCTTATCCGACTACGGGAAAATATCCCGCTTAGGGAAGATTAAGAATAGATGTGGTACATGGGTAAAATAAATTTGGGGTAGATAAGTGATTAAGATGCATGGGAAGAAGCGTAATTAAATTTTTAATTATTTAATTACCCATGGGCAAGATATGATGAAATGAATTAAATTTAGAGATAGGTGATTAAATCACAGATTGGATAATATCTCAAGGGGATAACAGACGCAAACGTGCCCCAGGTTACCTAAGCACGTAAATGGGTAAGAGGGACACTAAATTGAGTAACCAATTTTAGGTGTCTACATTTTGCCCCTTTTTGTCAAGTAACTTGCGATAAGCAAGGTTATGAGACAAAAACAAAGGGATGGAAGAAGGGAAGAATTGTGGTGATGTGATCCCCCTCAAACTAGGGATGGGATGGATGATAAAACAGATGATCCCGAGTTTGAAAGAAGTAGATGAAAAATGCAGGATGCCCCAGTTGGATAGCTGGAGTAGAGCTGATCATTGAGGACGCATTAAAAATAAACAAAAGGGCAGCAACCTAAGGAACTCACATTGGTAGGGAAAACTAGCCGGTCTCCTCATGAGACGACGTTAGTGCCTACAGACCCGCGAGTGTAAGGAGAACTGCAAAATAGTCAGCATCGAAAGAGAGACACATTGGTAGGGACAACTAGACGGTCTATGAATCAGACGACGTTAGTGCCTACAGACCCGTTTAACTCTAAGCTGCCGAGAGAAAAGCGAGTGCTCCACGCAAAGGGAACAAACTCGAAATAGACAATGACATCTAAAAGATGTGCCAAAAGACAAGATTTAGCACACAACAATGATCAGATAGATGAGAAAGCCAAGTATCAACACTATGGCAAACAGACAAGAAAAATCGGCGGCGACCAAACGAATCGGCGACGACTACAAAAAGCGGCGTCGACCCAAAAAATCGGCGCCGACCAATCCAGACGCATATAAATATGCGAACGGAAAACGTGAACGATTAATTTTCAACGTGACGATTGATTCCGACAGAGATAGATTTGAACGCAATGGAAGCCTCTGGGAGCGGACAGAAGCGCAGGAGGACACGACCTGGGGTAAGTGACCATTCTTGAACCCCTTCGTTATATTATTATTTTTTTTTTTTTTTTTTTTTTTTTTTTTTTTTTGATTTTTATTTGGATGGATATGAGGCCAGGGTCTGGTTCACGTCTGGCCAGGAAGTCGGCGCCGATTGGTATAATCGGCGTCGACTGGTTTGGATCGGCGTCGATTGGTAATAATCGGCGCCGACTAAAATGAACGACGCCGATTTTATCAAATCGACGCCGACTGATGGAAGTTCATTGATTTGTATGATTTGGGAAGATGTGATTTATGAAAATAAGAGACTAATTATGCTTTTGATGTCGTGGATGCAGGCACGAGAGACCCTTCACATGAGGGATGCCATCCCGGAGCTATTAGAGACGATCCTGCCTGATGTGACAGATGCAGACTGGCAGCATTTAGAGCTGGCTGGGCTCGGGGGCTTTAGATATTATAGACGAGTGCCACGGGATGTGGAGCTTATGCGAGCATTGGTGCGACGGTGGGACAGCCACACGTGCACATTTTGGTTTAGGACGGGTGAGATGACTATCACCCATGAGGATGTATACAGGATCCTCCGATTACCGATTACGGGGGACCCGATTGAGATCACACCCCGAGAGCAGCAGCAGAGGGCCCTGGTGCGGTTGTACAGAGACAGAGCAGATGATGCGGAGATAGTATCTGGGGCAGTGAGGATATCCTCACAGTACAGACAGGATAGCCCTCGGAGCAGGCGGATAGCCCTGATTCAGATGGCTATATCTTATTTTGCTCTGCCAGACTCAGGAGGTGGGAGATTTCCACTGTTGCTACTAGACTGTGTTTGCGACATTCTGCAGTTCAGGCAGGTTTTTGCCTTTGCCGATGCCCTGATAGCTCAAGTATATTATGAGCTATGGATGTACACCACTGGTCGGAGGACAGGGATCGATGTCAGCTTTGTGCTTCATTGCTGGGCATACGAGCATATAGCAGTGATCAGGCCATCCGGGCTTCCGTGGATGCCAGCAGCAGTGGGGGGTGTGGATTATGGATTTCGGAGATGGCGGGCTGACATGGCCGCAGGAGATACAGGCAGATCAGCCGAGTGGTACTCTGAGCGTTTCAGGACGCTTACACCAGATCAGGTTATCTGGAGGCCATATCGGGCATTTCCGATATGGGTTGGTCAGGATGCCCACTTGGTAGCATTGAGACGGAGTCGGGTTGTCAGGGGCCGTAGGCCGGATATGTGGGAGCGGGTCCCATTCATGCGGATACTGAGGCAGTTTGGTCTAGTACAGACAGTACCGGCCACATACACACCATATAGGCGGGATGGCAGAGAGACAGATCTGCCGATTTTGATCCCGGCCGACCCACTGAGAGAGGCTCCACCCTCCATAGATAGTGATGATGACGCGGGGGTGGATGAGGGCTACGCAGCATGGTACGATACAGAGCTTCCACGACATCTCCCGCCCTCGATAGATGCTGGGGAGGAGGACATAGCTGCTATACTGGACAGATTAGAGGGAGAGCATGCCACACTGATACTGCACACATCGTGTAGCTCAGAGGAGATCGGTGGCCTGACAGAGGAGAGGGATGCCCGATCATGAGAGAGACACCGCCTACAGAGCGAGATACAAGAATCCAAAGAAAAATGGGACCGCTATTTTCGGCATAGGGAGGCCCTCAGGGCCAAGTATGGGGAGACAGGTGCCACATCAGAGTCTGGCACACAGGGCACGACCCTAGGAGGGGCACCACCAAGAAGGCCACAAGAAGACCAAGCAGCCTCGTTACATGAGCACCGGCACCGTGAGCCTTAAGACGCACCTCTCCACGAGGTGAGATATTATGAGGATGCCCTAGCGCAGCATGCCCCAGATGTGCCTCGGTATGGGGCGAGGAGGAGAGCAGGGACGGCTACAGCGAGCGGAGCCTCAGGCGGAGGGAGCACTGGGAGAGATCGAGGTGGGCCGAGACCTCCAGCAGCAGGTGCATCGAGCTCGATCGGTGGCGGTCAGGAGAGACAGCCAGGTGGAGAGGAGGGTGGAGGAGATAGTGTCCTCCATGCTTCGGATTTTACTATATAGAGTTTTGATAGACTTTGCATTTGTATAGTGATGTAGCCTCGATTGGAAGGCATTGTATAGATGGCTTGATGGAAAGCCACCCATTTTTGTATAAACACACATGTATATATATAGATTCATCATATGATTTGGCATACAATTGTACTTATACTTTTTGGTTTTGATATACATGGATAGATGGATATAGATAGATGTGATTGGATAGATATAGACTGATAGATGATAGAAATAGATGTGATTAGATAGATTGAAATGTGGATAGAATAGATGTGATGGATAGATATAGATTGATAGATGATAGATGATGACAGATGGATGTGATGAGATAGAGATTGAAATGTGGATAGAATAGATGTGATTGGATAGATATAGATTGATAGATGATAGATGGATGTGATTAGATAGATTGAAATGTGGATAGAATAGATGTGATTGGATAGATATAGATGGATAAATGATAGATGGATGTGGTTAGATAGATTGATTTAATTTTGATAGATGATGGGAAGTATCTTGGATGGACATAGCTTTTAAATATTTTGATGGATAGATAGATAGATGCGTTTGATGTATAGATGGATGTAATTTTAATGAGAAATGAATAAAGATAGATGTTTTGATAGATAAGAGGAATGTTGATAGAAGATAGATTTTGATTGAATTAACATGTGAAATGTCAATTCAACAGGATGCAAGACAAAGAAATGGAGAATGCTTATTGTAAGAGCAAAAGATGAAAGCAGAAATAACCGTGACTTAGAAGAGAAGACACTCGGAAAAGAAGGGAAATGATAAGTCGGACTTCCAACCGACCATAGAGAAGATCCAGATAAGAAACCGAAAGACCAAGCATACAAGGCCCTATATAAGATTAAAATAAACCTGACACTAACTAGTCGCAAACCGATCTAGGATAGAAATGGAAAGAAAAGAAAGTAAGTATCTTGTCGGAACCTACAAGGGGTAATACATGTCCATGATAGGAAAATAGGATTCTCCATATGATCGACAAAAGGTCTAAAATCTCAGCTTCATGATTTGGACAGAAAAGCAAACTGATCAATGTGGGAAGTTTGCTTGATATGGAAAGACTGATCGATGCGGGAAGTCTTTCAGTGATGCTAACAAGTGTATAAACCGACCTGGAAGGCTGATTGATTACAAGAAGCCTTGAATATTTCTTTGAGAAACAGCCGTCCTTCAAGGGAGCGGTCTGTATTTTGAAATTTGTATGATAGCCATCCTTCGAGGGTATGGTCTATTTGCTTTTTGATTCACTTGACAATGTATGGATAGCTGTCCTTCGAGGGATCAGTCTATCTTTTTGGATAGCATTTTTTTTTTTTTTTTTTTTTTTTTTTTTTTTTGAAACTCTTTGGAAGAAGCTGAGTTTAGACCTAGATAGATCAGATGAAGGGGAGGAGAACATGGAAGAACATGTACTCATGCCCCGAGCAGATCCGATTAAGATAAGTACTTGGGACAGATGAAGTGGTGATTAAGGTATTCCTACCATGAGGAGGAACATATCCAAAAGAAACGTGCAATGAGTAGAGCCGCGATACTCATATTTAAGGTAAACGAGGCAATAGGCGGAGAACCACACAATTTCAAATCACCACGAAAGTAGATGACTGGTTATTAGGACAGATGGAAGATCTGAGTTGCGACTAGATTTGTGTAAGAGAGATTTTAACAATAGAAGGGCCGTAAATGCAAGGCATTAAGAGGTTCTGTTTCAGGGATACCATCCATGGAAGACAAACGATAAGCCCCAGACCCATATTTATGAGTGATAATGTAGGGACCCATCCAGTTGGGAGCAAACTTACCACGTTGACTCCTTTCGAGTGTAGTGACATTTTGATTTTCCTTAAGAACAAGGTCACCAATTTTGAAGTCACGGTGTTGCACATGCTTGTTGTAAGCACGCTTGACACGCTCGAGATAGACTTGATGATGCTCAAGAGCGTTGAGACGCCGCTCATCTAATAATTCAAGTTGAGCTAGACGATTTTGACGATAATCCTCATCAGAGACAAATTCTCTGAGAGAAACACGGAGAGATGGGATTTGGACCTCCAAAGGAAGGACGGCCTCAGACCCATAGACGAGAGAGAAGGGAGTAGCACCAGTAGGAGTACGAATGCTAGTCCGATAAGCCCAGAGAGCGAAAGGGATATGTAGATGCCAATCCCTACCACTGACTAGTTACCTTCATGAGGATATTACGCAAAGTTTTATTGGAAGCTTCGGCCTCACCATTAGCTTGAGGATAGTATGGAGAAGAAAAACCGAGCTTGATTTTGAAAGCATTGCAGAGATTTTGCAAATCGACGTTCTTGAAGGATTTACCATTATCTGTGATGAGCTTGTGTGGAACGCCAAAGCGACAAATGATGTGTTGATAGACAAAATCAACTATGGGTTTAGCCTTTGTTGAAGAAAGAGGGATAGCTTCTACCCACTTAGTAAAGTACTCAGTGGCAGTAATGATAGAATGATGACGCTGTGAAGAACGGGGATTGATGAGACCAATAAGATCAAGGCCCCATTGTGAAAAAGGCCACAAATCCGCCGCAGGTTGCAAAGCCTGACTAGGGACGTGCGTGAGATTGGAATGTTGCTGACACTTGACGCATTTCTTAGTGTATTCACAACAATCTTGATTAAGAGAAGGCCAATAATATCCCAAACGTAAGATGCGCTTAGCCACAGCTAAACCACTAAAATGTCCACCACAGATACCGTCATGGACCTCCTGAATAGCTTTAGATGATTCATGGGTTTTGAGGCATCGAAGCAAAATACCATCAAAGCCGCGTTTGTAAAGAATCCCGCCTAGGATAGAATAGCGATTGGCGCGTTGGACAAAAGACCTTCTACCATTGGAAGTCAGATCTGGAGGAAGCACCGAATGAGATAGATAATCAACTATCTGTTGATACCACTCATCCTGAGTATGGGTTGTGACAAAGATTGATCGAAGTTAGTCATGTTGTCAAGATAAGATGGTTGATCTAATCGCTGCAGACAAACCCACATAAAGACGCGAGTCTTCAAAGAAAAGGCGGGATAAGGGATGCTAATGAGGCCATGGTATCCGCGAATCGATTTGGCAAAGACGAGGAATGGATCGATGGTGAACTTATCGAAAGATTGGAGTTGGGCAAGAACAATGTCGCGATATTTTTGAAGGATATCATTCTTGCATTGATAGACACCCGTGACCTGATTAACGATGAGTTCAGAATCACCAAAGATGTCAATATGACGAGCGCCGAGATTAATGGCATTTTGAAGTCCTAAGACAAGAGCTTCAGACTCACCATATTATTGGTGCACTCAAAGTTCAATTTGTGTGCGATCGGGATAGGCGTATTCCCAAGGAGGAATCATCACGAAACCCGCACCTCCCCCTTGCTGGCATTTGGATCCATCAAAGAAGAGCTTTACTTTAAATGGAGATAGACCAAAATCGATTTGTTGGATAAATTCATCGGGGAATTGAGCAAGGGGGTCTTGAGTGTCCGGAAGAGGAGCACTAGCTAGTTGATCTGCAATAACCTGACCCTTGATAGCCTTTTGCGGGATAAATTCGAGGTCAAATTCTGTCATGAGCATAAGCCAACGAGTGATGCGATCATTGTGATAAGGCTTTGCATGAATTGTCTTGAGGGGATTGACATTTGTGACGATGTAAGTTTTGTGATTAAGAAGATAATGACGAAGCTTAGAAGTTGCAAAGAAGAGAGCGCAACATAGTTTTTCAGCCCCGGAGTAACGTGTCTCATACTCATGGAGGGTGCGACTGATGTAATAGACAGCTTGTTCTTTACCACAAGTGTCCCGATGCGAAATCATGGCTCCCAGAGCATGGTCAGTCACAGAGATATAAAGATAGAAAGGCTCCCCCTCGCGTGGAGGTGTAAGCACGGGCGGAGAAAGAAGATAAGCTTTGAGATCATCAAAGGCCTTTTGGCAATGCTCATCCCATTTGAAATGAACATTCTTACGGAGAAGATGGTGAAAAGGTTGACAACGGTCCGACAATTGGGAGATAAAACGACGACCGATCAAGACGCCCTGGAGACTCATGGAGTTGCTTTAAGTTAGACGGGGGAGGCATCTCAAGGATGGCTTTTATTTTTGCGGGGTCCACTTCAATACCCCTGATGGAAATGATAAACCCTAAAAGTTTACCAGTGAGGACGCCAAACACGCATTTAGATGGATTTAGACGAAGACAAAAGCGGATAAGCCTCTCAAAGAGAGGTGCAAGGATGAAAAGATGCTCCTGACGACGTTTGGATTTGCCGAGGAGATCGTCAACGTAATCCTCTACAGTTTTGTGTAAAAGATCATGGAAGATGTAGGTCATTGCTCGTTGATAAGTTGCTCCGGCGTTCTTAAGACCGAAGGGCATGACACGATAGCAAAAGGTCCCCCAAGGAGTTATGAAGGAAGTCTTATGCTGGTCTTCTGGTGCGATGAGGATTTGATTATATCCAGAGAAACCATCCATAAGAGAAAGCATTTCATGACCCGCAGTTAAATCTACGAGTTGGTCGATATTAGGAAGAGGAAAATCATCCTTCGACAGCGATTAAGATCCCTAAGTCGGTACAAATTCGAATCTTCCCAAAGAGCCTTAGCATCGGTACTACATCGACACCCATCATGCGGATAATCGATGGGTCGATGAAGTTAGCCGAGAGCAAGCGCCTGTAATTCTTCTTTAACAAGAAGGGCTACTCTAGGTGCATTTTACGTAATTTTTGCTTGACTGGTTTGATATTGGGAAGGGTAACGATATTGTGGACTACAATATCGGGATCGAGTCCTGGCATATCCTCGTATGACCAAGCAAAGGCTTGACGATGTTTGGAAAGAAAAGTAGTAAAGTCCCCTAATTCTTGTGGATCAAGGGATTGGCCGACCTTAATGATGCGAGGGTCTTCAGGAGTCCTTATATTAAGGTCGATAGTGGCCTCGTTGAGAAGGGTAGACGTGTCAGAAGGAATGGTTTTGGGAAGATATGAATCCTCTGCCCCTAGATAGGTGAGGACAGAGTCGTCATCCGCACAGTGGATAGTGTTGATAGTAGGAGAGTCGTCTCCAACTATCTCAGGGAAGATTAATGGTATAGAAGCAGACCGATTGTTAGTCTCATAGACTAAAGGTCCCAAGGAAATGGTATTGATCAAAAAAAAAAAAAGTTAGGTGGGATGGAAATGTCATCGTCCACATCAAGTGATGCTTCGGATTTGGTGGGGGAAGATGGTTCTTCAGTAGGAAGAGGCTCATCAAGAATAGTGACAGTGGCTTTTGAAATGGGTTTAAATCCCAAACCAAACTTTTGGTGTGGCATGAGAGTAGGAATGGATTTGAGGTCATGTATACCTTGTTCATATTTTCCAAGGCCAAAACCTTTCCACGCGCATCGATATAGATAAGTTTTTGCAAACGTGGGATTCTGCAGATAATCAAACCCTGTTAGGTAAGGTTTGGCTCTAGGAGGAGAATCCGGACAATAATGAGGTGTATCAAGACCACCGTAGATGAAATTGGTCTGTTGATTGGGCAAACCAATGGTAACGATGCGACCGAGACCTGATTGATATTCAGGTTGCTTGTCGGGTCTACCATACTCATTAGGTTTGAGATGGGCATCGAAAGAAAAGAGAGGAAGCTCTCCTAGTGAGAAACGCTGCAATGTCTCTTCCAGATTTCGCAACTGTAGTTTGGTCAGCAGGTATGGAAGAAGATGAAGCCCCATCCGGAGAAGATGCATTTTCTTTTAAAGCGCACTGTGGTCATGTCGCATTGCGCAGAAGGAAAAGGATCTCCTGGATGGGTGTAGATTTTGCCCTCATATTGATATTTTAGGCATCGATGGAGGGTGGATGGGACACAATGCATTGCGCGAACCCAGGAGCGTCCAAGGATCATGTTATAGTGGAATTTTCCTTCGACAATATAGAAGAGTTCATGGAGCAGCCTTTTACCTACTCGGATGGGTAAGACCACGCTTCCTAGAGTGATCTGCTAGCCGATCGTTAAATGATCGAAGGGCTAAAGGCGGAGGTGACACCACATTCTTAGGTAACTTAAGTTGTTCGAATGTGTGGGAAGAGATGACGTTGAGAGCAGCTCCACTATCGATCATAACACGTTTTAAGGCAGAGTTATTGACTTGGACTGTGATGAAGAGAGGAGCCTCCAAATCCTCTGAAGAAAGATGAGGAATTTCTGAATCCTCAAAAGAAATGGCGGTCGATGGACCATTCAATCCAACAACCCACTCGAAGGGCTGGGGCTCATCGGAATTTACTGCGATGCGACGCAGACATCGATTAGAGCCTCGGCGATGTTGTGGAGAGGATTGGATGAGGTCAAAAAGAGACATTTTGACCGGAGCTTGGGTGAGTTGCTTCATGACACTCTCCTCAACGGATACGGAACTTGAGTCCGAGGTGCAAAGACGAATGGAGACCTTGGGTCGTGGGGTCGATGAGGAAGGAGACACGCCTTCGGGGCTGCGCAAATGACAACCCGTGGTCTAGATGTTGGAGATGAAGATGGGTTATGATAATGTTGGGTTCTAGTGGCGATATGGATTGTGTCAATTTGGGAAGGAGGGAGATCAAGTGGAGTGGAACCACTAGAGGTCCGAATGGATGGTTGAGGTTCTGATGAGGCTAGGGTAACAGGAGGTACTTGTTCCTCCTCCAACAAGAGGTCACTTTCTTCCGTAAGGTTCTGACAACGGCTTGAAGAGCTTTACATCCTTCAAAGTTGTCATGACCGGAGTACGGTGGTAAGCATAAATCGATCGAGTTAAACCTGTAGGTTTCACTCCTTTGGGGTTATAAGGCTTAATCGGAGGAAGGGTTATGGCTGAAGATTGGATAAGTTGATGAAGGATTTCGGTGTAGAATCCGGTAGACGAAGATGAGGATAGAGATAATGGAGATGGTTCTTTTACCTTAACCGACTTCCGGGGTAAAAGAACTTGCATGTTAGGTTTAACAGTTTTATTAGGGATCCTCTTATTTGTTTGGACATTCGGAGGAGCAGTCTTGGGTGCTTGGGATGGGAGTAAATGAGACATGATTGTCTTTGGTGGAGGAGGAGTCCCTAAGATAGATTTTGAGGAGGATGGAGATGCGATAATTTTTGCGGTTTTTGGAGACAAAGGGGGTTGCTTAGTCGGATTTACGGATGATTTAGATAATGTCGGTTTGGAAGAGGAAGAAGCTCCCAAAATAGGTGAATTTGGAGGAAGATAGGGTGTCTTGATTTTTGGTAACAAAGATGAGGATTTTGATAGAAGAAGTGGCATCTTTTTGGTAGGTAAGTCTACTTTTAGGGATGTTGATGAAGAAGAAGATGATGACTTTGATAGGTGTGTAGAAGAAGATGCCTTCTCAGCGGGCAAATCTAATCGTTTATGAGGCGTGGAGAGAGATTTTTGTGGAAGAACACCGAGAGTTTTGATGGTCCGAATATGGGCTTCCCCTTTTCGTGGATGGTGACAACTTCAACGTCATAAGGTGATTGTAACCTTTTTGGAGGAAGCAAATGGGGAGATATTGATGGTATAATGTTAGATTTTGGTTGTCGCGGTTTAGGTTGAGGAATCGAGTGTGTGTGGTGTTGGTGTTACTTCTTTTGATTTTTCCCGAATAGGTGAAGTAGTATTAGTGATGGAAGAAGTAAGTGATGAAGAAGTTCTCTTGCGAAGGGACCACTTTTGGTGTGGTGATCATGGGTGGAACTACTATAGGAAAAGAGATAGGAAGAGTCAAAGTTGAGGACACTTCCGACGAAGTCGGCACGATTATAGGGATGTTTATCAAGGGCATAGTTGTAGCCGGAATGGGAGCAAGCAAGTAGATGTGTTCAAGTGGAAACTCAAGGGATGTAATTGCCTCGAGCATCAAAGGATGTCCGATGATGAGACAGATGAGGAAGACACTGCCTCGGGTATGGATGGGAGATCGGACAAAGGAGCGGAGAGAGATGACTCCGTGTTTAGCAATGTAGGAATATCCAAAGATGGGTTATCCGAGGATGGAGGAATTCCAAAGTGATTGGTGAAGTGGAAGAGGGTTCGATTCGATTGCTGCGTTTGTAGATGATGTGGTTTTTGCGGATTCTTCAAGAGAAATGAAGTTGATAGTGTGGGTGTTTGGTTTTGAGATTCTCAAGAATTATGATTTGGGGCATGATTGGGGAAGGGTTGTTTGAAAACGCCCACGCTTGATTTGGGGAGCATTTGGGTTATCCGTAATAAGCTCGCCTTTATCAATGAATTTTTGGACAAGATTTTTGAAAGTCCGACATCGCTCGATGTCATGACCCTGGTTCTATGATAGTGGCAAAAATCGCTTTTCTCGTACTCACAAAGGACGTTTCTCGACTTTCATCAATATTCTAATGGGTGGAAGTTCGATCATGCGAACTTCCAACATTTTTCCTAAGATGGAGGCATATGATTCCCCCAATGGAGCGAAGGATCGAGATGATGAAGCCCCTTTTCGAAAGCAGATGAAGGGTCTCTTCGTGGTGGTTGATTAGAGTACTATCGGTTCTCGATGTTTTTAATACGATAGCATTGGTGGACCCTTGATTCTTATCTTTAGGAGGAAAAGAATTTGGTTTGGTGAACCGAGAGAAATCGGGTTTAGATTTGGAGCGAAGTTTTAGTTTTCCTTGTTCAATGGCACGAGATTCGAGTTTGCATGTTATCATTGGAAGGCTTCTTCAAGGTGTGGAAAGTTTGGATTCTTAACGTGGAAGAAATGTGACTAGCGCAAGATCGGGTGAACAGCTCGATCTGTTGTGATTGAGGAAGAGAGAAGGACAATTGGTTGATTATCCCTCTCCAACGAGCGACAAAGTCTGCAATAGACTCATCGTCAAATTGGCGAATGTAATGTCAGAAAGATCTCGTGATTGAGATCTTATGGGCAATATTTATTGAGAAGTTCTCAACAAACATTTGGGCCAATTGAGAGAAAGAAAATAATGAATGTTGAGGAATATTATTGTACCAGTCCAAAGCGGGACCCGCTAGAGACATAGGAAAGGTACGGAGCATGAGCTCCTGATCTTGGACAATGAGGTAGCAAGCATGTTTGAATGCTCGCAGATGTTGTTGGGGGTCTTCCCGACTATGAAATTTTGAGAATTTGGGAAGTTCCCATTGGGGAGGATAAGGCTTAAAAGCCACCGAAGGATGAATGGGTTCATTGCATACTTCTTCAAAGGAGTATGAAGGGCGGGCTCCTTTTGTGGAGGCTTCCAAGTCTGCAATTTTCTTGAAGAGAAATTGAACCACATCCGATTGGGGAGGAGGTACATTGGTTTGTCCTACATGAGAAGCAAGTAGTGGGTGTGGTTGAGGTGTCAATGGGGGATTCATCTGTTGTTGGATAGGATTATAAGAGGAATAACCAGGTGTTCTGGGTGACACCGGGTGGGGTATTTGTTGTGCAGGCACATGATAGCAGCCGCGAGATAATAAGTGGTTGAGCAAATAAAGGTTGGGTGACGGATGGAGCCTGTGATTGGTGGACTCCTATGTTGGTTGATTGGATCGGGATAGATTGAGGAATATGAGTGTTGGTTGGATTGGTCATGTTGGGGAACAAGACCTGAAAGGGGCCTTCTATTGCTGAATTAGGTATCAAGGGTGCCGATACTAGAGGATGGGCGAATGTCACAGTAGCTGGAATATTGGAAGAAAGACCCCCTAGAGGACGAGAAGTAGGAGCCAACTGCCTATTCGGAGGGGGTTGGCTCATGAAGAGGTATTGACCTTGAGAAACGATAGAGGGCATAGCATAGACGAATTGACGGCAATGTGCGGATGTGCGCATTTAATTTACTATAAAGAAGGGCGTAAGACCTCTAAAATGGGTTGTGGAATAGTCGAGGTAGCTGCAGTGTTAGGGATAGGTAAGACTAATTGAGAATTAGTCGACATGGTAGGTGGAAGAGAAAAGGGAGGCATAGGGGCCTCACCCTTCTCCGTGGCTCGAGGCAAGAGAGATGGTGCAAACTGCTCTAAAGAGGCCTGGGATGATCCGCGAGGATAATTGTACACTTGTCGGATTGGTGGGTCTTGGTCAGATATTTGGATCGACTTGTGTACTAGATAGTCCATGAGGGCTACCGGATTGCGATCAAGGAGAGCCTGAAATTCAGGATCCCCGCGAGGAATAGACTCTGAGTCAGAAGATATTTCTGATGGACTAGGAGAAGCCGGACGTGATGGGATTGTTTTGGCTTGATGGAAAGGATTATACGACCATGAGGGGGAACCCACTAACAGTGGTCCCGAGGAAGATTGGAGGGGTGCCGAAACATCCACGCTGGTGGTGATTTCGGAGGAAGAAGGAACCTGTTGGGCCATTTTCCTAGATTGTGAACGGTGATGATAGCCGCCATAAACAAGCAAGAAAGAAGATTGTCTTAACTAATGCACAAATAGTTCAAGCAGCAAGCAAGTGATTATCTCCTTTAAATTTTGATGCTTTTAAGAAATGAAAATGTTAGGGAAGGCTTTTAGAACAGAACTACTCGTATAGCCAAACTAGGGATGGTTTGGGTAATGTTTGGTGAGGAGTCCCGAAGGCACTTCAGTAAAAGACCGGTACGTGGCTTGATATAGGGGCCTACCCCCGCACTTCACACACCGCTGCGATAAGGGAGTCGGGTGCTTTGCCAATATATACCAAAATCTTTCGTGAATTTATAGCGCATGCCCGAGTACCGCGTAGGCTCTTCCTCTTGGATATCACTTCCAAGTAGGCGAGGCCAGGGAAGGAGTTTTGTTTAGATGCTTTATACCTAGTGATTTTGGCTTTGTGTGCAAGGGTGAAAAATAAAAATCAAATAGTGTCACTACCGATTTTGATCAATTTTCCAACCTAATTAACACTAGATGACAAAGCATGCAAAGAATGAAAAAGAAAGGGTTCTTTTTAAGCACTTAAAACGAAATGTTTGATTTCGATGAAGACAATTCAAACAAGTTCTTTCCCAAATGCGATTAGGTTCTTTTTAAGCACCAAAAACTGAAGTGTTTGGATGTGATAAACAACCAACAAAGAAAACCTAAAAAGGAGAAAACACCGAAAAAGAGGAATACCTGTAGTTTTAGCTCTCCAAGGTGTGTGGACTTCAAAAAGCGCGTTGTTGAGCTCTTCCCCTCGAACAATCCCACGAACAAGCAAAGTGCTCCGCAAGAAAGGATCAAGCAAACAACAAACAAGATCCGGAAAGATACATCCAGATAATGGCGAAACGAAAAATTTCTATTTTAAGAAAATAGAAAAATTTCAAGATAATGACTTCGCCTAAAAGCAAGATTGAAATGATGAACAGAAATGTTCAAATAGGACTGATAGAAATCAGTGAAGAAAAGGAACAAAGTTCAAAACTAGAAAAGAGATGAACTTACCAATAAGGGACTTTGGTTCATGTCCCACCGGGCGTGCCAGAATGTAGATCAAGAATTTCGTGCTTGTTACCTGTCCAAGTTAATGCACCAAACTAAACACAAAAACCCTGAAAAACCTCAATGAAATAGATACCTGATGAAGATGTAGACGGATGAGGAAGTCGATGTAGATAAGACGGGCGCACACGAGCAATTCGCACAATAGATCCGAGTAACCTGCAAAACACCGGTGCTTGACAGAAAAAGATGGCGTTAGAAGATATATGGGTGGACTGCCCGAGAAGCGGGTCCGAGAAGCGATAAGCTTCCTTGGCGGATGTCAGTCCACGTTTTCAATAAAGAAAAGCAGCATACATGATAAAAGATGTAAATAAAGACTAGATTCTCTGATTGCAGTAATAAAATGTAACCCAATGAACACAGCAGACAGAAGTACGTAAAAACCAGGAACCGAGAAATAATGCTAGATTTGTGTTACCTCGTGACCTTTACCTCGTCTCGCAGGAAATCGCGCGCCGATGGTAGAATCGGCGCGACGATCGATGTGATCGGCGGCGATCGGGACCGATCGGGCGGCGATCGGGACCGATCGACGCCGATCGATAAGATCGTGTCAATCAAGGCGATCGACCAATCGTGGATCGTATGGCGAGATTCGGGATCGGAAGGTGAATGTAGTCTCGTAGGATGTGCCGAAGATGGAGAGACGCTGAACAGAGTCACCGGATGATGATAGATAATGGTGTATGGTGTTGATATGATACGGGCAGAGTAACGGTGCTCCTCTCAGGGATTGATTAGGACAGGATCTGCCCTAACTGAGACAATTGATGCTAAGAAGATCTCTCTTTCTCTCTGCTCGTGCGTAAGTGCTTCCTTTTTCACTCGCTCGTCTCTTTTCGGTCTCTTCGCTCTTTTCCGTCCCTAGAACTGAGTTCTGGGCTTGCTTTTATAATCGGCGCCGCTCCTAGAAAATCGGCGCCGACCATATGGGTCGGCGCCGATCGCGGAAAAGACTCCCGAGGTGCCTTAATTGATTGATTCGAGAAAGAAAAGGCTTATCCGACTACGGGAAAATATCCCGCTTAGGGAAGATTAAGAATAGATGTGGTACATGGGTAAAATAAATTTGGGGTAGATAAGTGATTAAGATGCATGGGAAGAAGCGTAATTAAATTTTTAATTATTTAATTACCCATGGGCAAGATATGATGAAATGAATTAAATTTAGAGATAGGTGATTAAATCACAGATTGGATAATATCTCAAGGGGATAGTTGGTGACGCAAACGTGCCCCAGGTTACCTAAGCACGTAAATGGGTAAGAGGGACACTAAATTGAGTAATACGTTCAAAAGACAATCTTTGGTATGATAGAATCATAATGGTTCTTACAAATAATGTGATTTTATTTCATCTTACCATTCACCTATTTTCTTAATTATTTATCCTCCTAAAAATACCGGACCTTCGACACCTACATTCTAGGAATTCCTCTTCCACTACAATCACCCATATCTATTCGACCTAAACTCAACCATGCCTATTCGATCTAAACTCAACCATGCCTATTCAACCTAAACTCAAATATGCCTAAATGAACTCAAATCCATCATGCCTAAAACCTACCAACCTATTCATCTACCTCATCATATTCTTCCCTAGCTTATGGGAGAACTACATGATGTCCGAGGCCACTTCTCGATGGGGCTATATAGGCGAAGACTCATAGGGCATGGGGCCCTTGGAGGTTAGCTTGGCCACTTTTACCCCTAACAATTTCCCCCTTTTTTATGTGCATATTCTACCCTAGTTAGTTTCTATTCACACAAAAAATTGGAAATTAATATATCACAACAAACATGCATTGTTTCATCACATTTACCATTTTACCACCATATCCATATTCTACCTAACTCATTTCACATTTTCCATGATATCAAATACTTGGAAATTTAAACCACAACATGTATATACATCATCATTTATTTCCCATAATACCAATAACTTGGAAACTAAATCAAACACAAAAATATGACCAAACCATGCCTATACCTCGAATCCATCATGCCTAAATCACCTAAAATCCACCATGCCTATACCTGAATCCATCATGCCTAAATCACCTAAAATCCACCATGCCTATACCGACTCCATCATGCCTACATGACCTCGACTTAATCATGCCTAATTCAACTAGTTTCCATAATACACAATAACAATGGAAATTAAATACAAGTACATCATCCATCTAGTTAACATCATCAACTATATAATAGGAGTGTCTGTGTATCAATACATATATAACCAAATATAAATAAATATAAGTATCTTTAAAACTCTCATGTACAATCTTACATCTTTGACACATAGGCCGATATATATAACAAAATTCAAAATAATGGTACACTATCAAATACGGTGACCAAGTACCCGCACCTAATGCCCTCCTCTCCAAGATCACCTATCTCATCCTCTTAGCCAGTATCACCGGTCTTCGAGTGCTATTAACCTCACCATGGCCATATCTTTGGGGTTGATGACCCCGTGCTACCATAATGCGTGAGTCTTGAATATAGTCCACTAACCGGCTGCTCTGCTAGGCTCGGTACTCAAAGCATATGAAGGCACATAAATCCTCGTAGTGGCTAGACAATCCTAATAATAGTGAGAATCATTTAGGGCATCCCTGAACCTTGCCATGGATATGGTCTGGGGTGGTGCCATCGCCTAACTACCCCCGTGAACTATGCCCAACTAAGAGTGTACCTTGTCTTGGTGTAGGTGCCTGTACTATGGGACCCTATCCATTTGCCTGTGCTGGTGCCTATGTAGCTACTTCAACCTATAAGGCCACAACTTGTGCTGTGTAGTGGCCAACTAGCCCCGTAATCTAGTCACCTATTCCTCTAAGGCAACTACCTACCCTCCATCCCCATTTCCACTCTGTTTGGGAAGCCTATGCCTATGCCTCGCAAGGTGGTCACTGTGCATGTGACCATGTCAGTTGTCCCCGTAACCCTATAATATGTTCCTATAGGGTAGCCACCTAACCCTGTAATGTATCCCTTTACACTATGATCATTGCTAAATCAGGCTTCCCGGCCTCGGCGGTGCCTCCCATAGCATTTGTGCCATCCACACTACTTGTATACATTGGTGATGCCTACATCATCAATCCGTCTATCTAGCACCTACTCCTCCTACCCTGTGGGAACACTCAGATGTGGTGGAGACATGGGTCTATCCACATCATCTCTATGGTAATGTGGGAAAGGTGGGGAATGTCCTACCACATTCCAAAGTGTTATCTGACCTTGTCCACAGGTATCATCTCATGCTTCTTAGCACACCATGCATGTATCCATCTCAGTAGTTAAAGCTCCTATAACTCCTTAGCCATGCCTCTATATAAAATATAATCAACATATGGCCACCACATGATATCTGTCGCTGATAGGCCCTCCAACAACCACCTATAGTATATAACATCATATGTGGCCATGTACCCTCTCGGTTATACCCCTGACTTGTACTCATCTCCTGAATCCTACTCTATAAAAACCACCCCTAAACTAATCATATTGTGTTAACCCAATTGGATGAACACACACAATGTGATCATATGCCCGATAATGTAACAAGAATGTGTAACACATACCAAACCTCCTCAACCTACCATAGGCCCATAGCTCCCTATACAACTGAACTAAAAATTTGGTGCCTAAGAAAAGTGTATCCACTCCTCAATCATGTCCTGTAGCACCCCATCAGTTCTCACGAAATATCCCACCCTTAGAATCCGGGAGAGAAAAACAACCTACTACCACCATCATCAGAACATATAGCCTGGTATTTGATGGATATGCCACATACATATCCCCATAACTCAAACTCACATTGTGATAACTCAACATGCCCATCACCTCACCAAATACCACCACTATCAGCTCTACCGACACCTCACTTGAAATTAAATACACTGGTTCCACAAAAATCAGAAGCCTCAAGATCCTGTACACATCCTCTAATGTGACAGTCATATTTCCAGTTAGTAAATGAAAGTTGTTGGTCACGGAGTCCCATCTATCGATGAGCGTGACCATCAAGATAGGATCTCAGCCTATATGCCTATAACACCTAATCAAACTAAGTCCCACATCTACTATGTGCTCCCACTCCTCAGCTATCATACTAGGACTCATCTATACCAATAGCGGTGGCGCTCTATCTCTCATAGTCAAATGATCTCTTTCTTGCATAATCCAAAACAAAATTATCAAGTCGCGACCCTCTAGAATTACTTATTCCTTAAAACCTCAATTGACCTCATACTTAGCCATTTTTTTACCAAATCATACCTGAAACCATCCATCATACCTACCCTTCACCTGGTTTCCATACCTACCCTTTACCTATTTCACCTAAAAACCCTACCTCTCCATTATGATACTTACCCAATATCCTAGATCATTTCACCTACATACCTATCACACATTGGAAACATAGTGCCTTACCCTCTTCCACCTACATTAGCCTTCACCTACCCCTGCCTCACCTATTTAACTTTCCCATCTAGCCCTTCTTTCACCTAGTCACCTTTTACAGTGACAAAAATGATCACCTTGACCGTAATCGGTCGTCTTGAAAGTGCTGAGTCCACTCCAGCAGATGATTGATGTTGATCAAACCCAACCAACGTTATCCAACCAATGACCGACGTCGGTCATTGTTTTGGTGATAAAACCAAAACCCCCATCCCCCATTGTTAAAAATTAAAAAAACAAACCTAAACACTTACACCAACCCACCCAAACATATCCTACATTCATCCCCAAACCTGCTTCAGCTACATTTTCCCCTTCCCACCCCCTATTTCACTCATTTTCAACCATATTTTTAAACAACCAAAACTCCCCCAAATGCATTCCTATAAACCAACATTTTAAATTAAACAAGAGGTTTAGGAATTCCTCCTACCTCTACTTGGTGTCATCTCCATGATGACACCTCTAGTCTCTGTGACGGTGGTCCTCCTAATCCCTCTCCCACCTCCGCCATGCCAAAATCCAACCACACACCTCCCAACCAATCAAATAGCTCCAATCGATCTCGTGGACCCACCTACCAAATTCCAATCACCTGCTAGTCACTCGCTAACTTAGCTAGAGACCTCATACCATCACTTTTCCACTTTCCACTTCTTCTCTATCATTTTCCACAAATGGCAAAGTAACAAATGAATCCATAAAACATGTATTTTACACTTTTTATCCCCAAATAGGCATGACCAACATTGGTCAGGATGTGCCCTAAGTGACCGATGTCGTTAAGCTATAATCGGCATTGATCATGTGTCATAACCATTTGACCCACCCTATGCCCTCTTTTCCTCCAACCCATATTGCTCAAACAACCATTCACCCATATCCACACCTATTACAACTCACCCACACACCTATATTACCTATACATTTCCTTAACTACATTTAGGGACATGTTATTTACCTACACATCAACCTTACCTATTCCCTGACCTACATGCCCTGACCTAAATTACCAATTGGACATTTGAATTTGTGTACTTGCTATAACTTGCGATGCCACTACCCATGTTGTTTAGCCTAATGACCTTACCTTGCCTAATGTCATGATGTTTATCCCGAAAAAACCTATGGTGCTATGAAACAACACCAAATACCCACTCCTCCACCTTACCTAGTTGTGATTCAAGATCATATCCTATACCTTCGATACCTAAACCACTTCAACCTTACTTGGATAAACTTATCAACATTTGATGAAGTAGATTTTATAAGCTATCTAATTTGGTACCTTATTACAATATCTGCGTGTGCATGTGTTTGATTTTCATTACCGATTACTTGACCCAACCATTAACCTTAACTACACCCCACTCACCCTTTTTTTTATTCACCGACTTCATTTCCTACCTCATCACTTACAATTTTGAGGGGATTACTTTCATCCATACTTGGGGTAACATAATATCCACTCATACCTAGGACACCAAATTCTTGTTTTCATCAACATCGCTTACCAATACAAGCTACACAACAAAAAGGGGCAAAAGTAGACACCAAATTTGGGTCACATTCCCTTAACCCCATCAATTAAATAAATTCATACTATACCCACTCATGTCCCTAGTACACACATGTTAATTAATTTCATTGAAATAATCAAATTAATTAATTACCTCACCCATCCACCTCACCTACAGCCAACTCACCTATCCACCTCACTCAAAGACCCATTCACAGTCTATTAATTAACTAGGACTAATTCTATACCAATCCTAACCAACTAAGACTTAGTATAAACCTAACATTAACTCTCACTACCTATCTTAGAAGAACTCATACTTATCTTCGTAGACTCTATCACCTCGAGACATGTATTAAGGATATCAATCATGCCAAATATAGTAAAGATCATGCTATTTTTGGAAAAACTAGAATTATCCACCTTAAACGACATCAATTATTACTCAATCGACACCATTCACCTAACCACCATCGGTTAATTTATATATAATTTGGCAACCTTTTACCTAGGTTGGTCATTCAGTTATTAGAGCCTTATTACATTCAAGCATGAATATTCAAGACCTCCTGCATCCAGATGATGAACATACACAACCAAACTACAAGGTAAGCATCTAGTTCTCCTTCCAAAGCATTAGAATACTCACGGGAGAACATAGGCTATATAGCTGTGACACTAAATCAGCTACCACCTCATCAATCAATCACCAACCTTCATCTAGCCATGAGATATTTATAGTAGAAAGTAAGTAACATGATCTAAATTATTTTTACTTCCTTTATTACAGATCTCTTTTCTTCCTTTAGTACTTTTAGTTTCTACTATTATCAAAATATATCAATCTTCTCACCAATCCACAACCCAACTAGTTTAGGCCCTTTCACCCTTTGTGACTTCACCTTTGGTATTCCGAGTCTTCTTAGTTATATTACGAACCTAACCACGTCCTCCTCACTATCTATGTAATCATAGAGAAACCCAAAATCCATTTTTATTAAGTTATTTCCAATTGCCCCTACTAATGTTGGTTTACCCTATCGCTATCTATTTAATCCCTATACCAAAGCATCGGTCACCAAACCAATATCGGACTCTATGTCATTTCACATTCTTAGACCAGCAAGCTTCCCACTCCTCCAAAAACAACCTGGACCTCAACCAATTATCCCAAGACCCTTACTAGACCTTTGGCAGACCTATCCGACATGGAAAAACCCTGGTTCTAAGTATATTTAGGGTTATTTTAATATCTAGCCTAAAATCTAATGTATTGTGTGTATGAGAAACCTAA